>JALAZF010000546.1:2659725-3984588 GCA_022829125.1 Lathyrus tuberosus | reverse complement strand
ACTTTCCCAAAATCTCGAAGTAAACCTCGGATCACGGTCTGAAACAATACTCAATGGAACACCATGTAACTTCACAATCACACTGATATAAATCTCAGCTAACCTCTCCAAAGAAAAACTGATGTCAATCGGAATGAAATGCGCCGATTTAGTCAGCCTATCCACAATCACCCACATAGCATTATTCCCTCGCTGAGTATTTGGCAACCCTGTCACAAAATCCATAGAAATGATATCCCATTTCCACTCCGGAATATCCAACGGTTGCAACAAACCACTAGGCCTCGGATGTTCCACCTTTGACTTCTGACAAGTCAAACATGCATACACAAACTGAGCCACATCTCTTTTCAAACCAGACCACCAGAAAATCTTCTTCAAATCTTGGTACATCTTATTCGCTCCCGGATGTATACTCAAATTACTCCGGTGTCCTTCCTCCAAAATCGTTCTTTTCAACTCCGCATCATCAGGAATGCAAATTCTACCTCGGAACCTCAAAACAACATTAACATCCACTTTAAAGTCTTCATTCACACTTTCCTCTCCCACCGTCATCAAGTCCACAAATTTCACATCCAACTTTTGTTTTTCACTAACCGTCAATAAAAATTCATTACTGACTTTCAACATTCAAAGTCTCACACTAACCGACGTCACTTCACAAACCAAACCCAAATCTCTAAACGATTCCAAAAGTTCCCACTCCTTAACCATCAATGCGGACATATGCAAAGATTTCCGGCTCAATGCATCGGCTACCACATTAGCTTTACCAGGATGGTAATTCAAACCAAAGTCGTAGTCTTTCAAAAATTCCAATCATCTCCGTTGCCTCATGTTCAACTCTTTCTGATCAAATAAATATTTCAAGCTTTTATGATCACTAAAGACTTCGAACCTTGCACCATAGAGATAATGCCTCCAAATCTTCAACCAAATCTGTGCACCATCCGGATCATGTTTCCCTTTAAAGACCGGCGGCTTATTCTTTCTGAACTCATCATTTCCGGCAGCATTCGGTGCACCCTGCACAGCTCGTGCCATAGCTTGCATCGCAGCAGCCAAAGCAGCATCATTTCGACCAGCCATATTCTGTTCGTTTCCAATAACAGAAACTATGGTTAAACAACAACTCACCCGAACACAACTGTCGCACAACAACAACTCGCCTAAAATGCCAGACGCAACAGACACAACTGACACGGACTAGCTCTGATACCACTTAATGTGACGCCCCCAATCTATACCCCAAAACAGATAAAACAATAAAAGAAAAAAATCAAAATTTCGGCAGAGTATATCTAAAAACACGGCATAGACCGAAGGGGTCACATTAATAGAAAACAAAATACAGATAACATACAACACCTGCTCATAAAGATATGCAACAGTGGGGTAGCAATCAAATAGAGGAAACTCAGTTCCTTACACCCACTTTTCAGAAATTAGAATAAAAGCGGAAAATCTAAAATCTGAATAACATATATACATATATCATATAAAAAGTCTGTCATACATCAAGTTATACACGTACAATTCCAAAAGATATCATCACATATACAAAATAATCACAAACAGACACCCTAGCTACCCGGTGTCACATATCAGAGACGACCGACAAAAGAATGAAGACGCAACGCTTCACAAAAAGAATACCTCCAGCGACTCTAATCTGCAATGTCTCATAGAGCATTATAAAACAGCAGAAGGGTGAGAAAAATAACCATAATATAATTGCGTAAAATTATATATTAACACAAAAATACTCAAGTAGGCATATTCTCACCACCATTGTACAACAATCAAACATAACACAATACGGTACAATTTTCACGTATCAAATACCACTGCACTTCAATCATTCACAATTCAATTACACATATTCCATCTCATCAATCACAATCACAAATCCATGCACAATTAGTTCATGATTTATGCAAATGCACAGAGACTGACACAACGACTCTATGCACATGCTATGCGGTACTGACTTCCAATGTCTCATCATCAGTTCACTCAGGAACTACTGGAACCATCGCTCGTTACTGAGGATCGCTCAATAACTCCCCGTCGGGCCTACGATGTTCACCCGTCGCTTTAGGTCTCCACATGAGCACACGACGTTATGGATTGCTTTAGGTCTTCACATGAGCACACAATCCGATCGCTTTAGGCCCCCACATGGGCACACGATCGTCTATAACCATCGCTTTAGGTCCTCACATAGGCACACGATGTTATAGCGGATTCCCTCTGGAACCTAACCGTCACTCAGGACGTCACAACAATGCATATCATGATGCTTGGCATACAAATGACTCATGACAATCCAATGCATACATATATGCAACCATGTGAACCATTTCAACATCAATAATCATGCATTGAAAATCAATTCAAACAATGCATTCATCATTAACCACAAATCACAACAACAAGCATATTATCCTATGCATTCACACCAATTCACATCAATTACACCAAACGGCAACGAGCATCGCTTTACCACCCAAACGGCAACGAACTCTTTCACAATTAACATGCATTTACATTTAATTTAAACAATGCATTTATTTGCCAAAAGGCCACAATTCACAATAATTTCCACAATCTAGGATTCACGCCATAAGGCTACCCACAACACATCGTATAAGAGTACACACAAGCTATACGTTATATAACAAAAGCATATTTCACGATAACACCTCAATCGCACGCATTCACGACGGTAAAAATTAACACAACAATACGGTTTCAATTTTCTGCTATAATTGAACCATATACATACCTCAAAAGTATTTTTCCTAGAAATAACATCTCGTTAGCTTTCCAACGCTTCGAACGGGGGTCAAAACCGACTTACGGTTCAAGAGTTATGAATTTTTGAAGTTTTGCAAAAACCATAATTTTTCTGCTAACAGCCCTACGGGTTCATGCAATTTCGTCCGAAAATCCGACCGATTCAATTATTTTCTTCGAAACAAACACATACTCATTCATACCAAACATATAGTAGTGATTTGGAACCATTAAACGTGAATTCTACGACTTTTGATTTCACTCCGAATCTTAAACTCTCAATTATCCAAAAATGTAAAAACTTACAAACTCGACCAAATTCGATAAAACAAGCATACTCGATCACGACCTAACATTACTCGACACATCTACTCAATTTATTCCGACTTTCGTCCGTAAAAACATCGGTTTCTATCGATTTCTACCGTTTCGACCTAAAAGTGAAAACTATGGAGAACAAGCAAACATTCCAAGAAAACATACATAATCTTACACAAGCATAAGATAATCGAGTTTCGTACCCTTACCCGATTAATTCGCGTTTGACAAGTCGGTTGAATCGGTTCCTAAATCCACAAGTTTTTCCTCTTTTTTTTTCTTCTTTTTCCTCTTCTCTTTCTCTTCTCCTTTTCTTTTTCTTCTTTCTTTCTCTCTTTTCTTACTACTTTTCTATTTTTATAACAAATCAAAATATCTAACCCCAAAAAGACCAAAATAACCCTCAGCTCAAATATCTCCCAAACGCTCTCAAAATGCGATAAAACATAAACATACCGATAAAATATATTTTGGGAAATAAAAGTTGAAATGAAATTATAATTTATTGCAAATATTTTACCTATCAGAGAAATTATCCAATTAACAGTTAAAACTCATTTAATTTACACAATTCAAAAAAGGGCCAAAAACTCACTAACTTCCACCAGTGGAACTCAAGTGCAAAACGTGACATAACAAAAAATAACACTAACTTCCACCAGTGGAACTCAAGTGCAAAACGTGACATAACCAAAAATAACACTAACTTCCACCAGTGGCTGTTAGTTCAAAATGTGACACATTTATGCAACAAAACTCTCAATGCCCAAACATGATGCATTAACATGAAACACAATAAATCACACAATTCACAAAATTTCACATAAATGGAATAATTAAATACGGTTAAATAAATCGGGGCGTTACAACTCTCCCCCACTTAGAAATTTTCGTCCACGAAAATATTACCTGAGACGAACAACTCTGGATACGACTCCCGCATCCTACTCTCCAACTCCCACGGCAAATTGCCCTCAGCAGCGCCTCCACACGCCACTTTCACAAGTGCAATATCTTTGCCCCTCAACCGCTTCACCTCACGATCCAAAATACTAGCTGGTAAAGCCTCGACCGTAAGGTTCTCCCTTACCTCAACGTCGTCCATCAGAATCACATGTGAAGGATCCGGAACATACTTTCGAAGCTGTGAAACATGAAACACATCATGCAAATTCGACAGATTCGGTGGTAACGCCACCCGATACGCCACAGCACCCACTCTCGCAGATATCTGGTAAGGACCAATAAATCGAGAAGTAAGCTTCTTAGATTTCAATGCACGACCAACACCCGTTACCGGCGTAACTCTCAAAAATACATGGTCACCCTCTTGAAACTCAAGATCCTTCCGTCTCCGATCATGATAACTCTTTTGTCTACTCTGAGAAGCCTTAATTTTCTCACGAATAAACTATACCTTTTCTGTCGTCTGTTGCACCAACTCCGGTCCAACCACCGAACTTTCACCAGATTTATGCCAACACAACGGTGTTCGACATCTCCGTCCATATAAAGCCGCAAAAGGTGCCATTCCAATACTAGAATGGAAACTATTATTATACGTGAATTCAACCAATGCAAGATAACTATCCCACGCACCACCTTGTTCAAGAACACAAGCCCTCAACAAATCTTCCAACGACTGAATGGTTCTTTTGGTCTGACCATCCGTCTGCGGATGATAAGCCGAACTCAACCTCAATCTAGAACCCAAAGCCTTCTGTAAACTTTCCCAAAATCTCGAAGTAAACCTCGGATCACGGTCTGAAACAATACTCAATGGAACACCATGTAACTTCACAATCATACTGATATAAATCTCAGCTAACCTCTCCAAAGAAAAACTGATGTCAATCGGAATGAAATGCGCCGATTTAGTCAGCCTATCCACAATCACCCAAATAGCATTATGCCCTCGCTGAGTATTTGGCAACCCTGTCACAAAATCCAAAGAAATGCTATTCCATTTCCACTCCGGAATATCCAACGGTTGCAACAAACCACTAGGCCTCAGATGTTCCACCTTCAACTTCTGACAAGTCAAACATGCATACACAAACTGAGCCACATCTCTTTTCAAACCAGACCACCAGAAAATCTTCTTCAAATCTTGGTACATCTTATTCGCTCCCGGATGTATACTCAAATTACTCCGGTGTCCTTCCTCCAAAATCATTCTTTTCAACTCCGCATCATCAGGAATGCAAATTCTACCTCGGAACCTCAAAACACCATTAACATCCACTTTAAAGTCCTCATTCACACTTTCCTCTCCCACCGTCATCAAGTCCAAAAATTTCACATCAAACTTTTGTTTTTCACTAACCGTCAATAAAAATTCACTTGTGACTTTCAACATTCCAAGTCTCACACTAACCGACGTCACTTCACAAACCAAACCCAAATCTCTAGACGATTCCAAAAGTTCCCACTCCTTAACCATCAATGCGGACATATGCAAAGATTTCCGGCTCAATGCATCGGCTACCACATTAGCTTTACCAGGATGGTAATTCAAGCCAAAGTCGTAGTCTTTCAAAAATTCCAACCATCTCCGTTGCCTCATGTTCAACTCTTTCTGATCAAATAAATATTTCAAGCTTTTATGATCACTAAAGACTTCGAACCTTGCACCATAGAGATAATTCCTCCAAATCTTCAACCAAATCTGTGCACCATCCGGATCATGTTTCCCTTTAAAGACCGGCGGCTTATTCTTTCTGAACTCATCATTTCCGGCAGCATTCGGTGCACCCTGCACAGCTCGTGCCATAGCTTGCATCGCAGCAGCCAAAGCAGCATCATTTCGACCAGCCATATTCTGTTCGTTTCCAATAACAGAAACTATGGTTAAACAACAACTCACCCGAACACAACTGTCGCACAACAACAACTCGCCTAAAATGCCAGACGCAACAGACACAACTGACACAACTGACACGGACTAGCTCTGATACCACTTAATGTGACGCCCCCAATCTATACCCCAAAACAAATAAAACAATAAAAGAAAAAAATTCAAAATTTCGTCAGAGTATATCTAAAAACACGGCATAGACCGAAGGGGTCACATCAATAGAAAACAAAATACGGATAACATACAACACCTGCTCATAAAGATATGCAACAGTGGGGTAGCAGTCAAACAGAGGAAACTCAGTTCCTTACACCCACTTTTCAGAAATTAGAATAATAGCGGAAAATCTAAAATCTGAATAACATATATACATATATCATATAAAAAGTCTGTCATACATCAAGTTATACACGTACAATTCCAAAAGATATCATCACATATACAAAATAATCACAAACGGCCACCCTAGCTACCCGGTGTCACATATCAGAGTCGACCGACAAAAGAATGAAGACGCAACGCTTCACAAAAAGAATACCTCCAGCGACTCTAATCTGCAATGCCTCATAGAGCATTATAAAACAACAGAAGGGTGAGAAAAACAACCATAATATAATTGCATAAAATTATATATTAACACAAAAATACTCAAGTAGGCATATTCTCACCACCATTGCACAACAATCAAACATAACACAATACGGTACAATTTTCACGTATCAAATACCACTGCACTTCAATCATTCACAATTCAATTACACATATTCCATCTCATCAATCACAATCACAAATCCATGCACAATTAGTTCATGATTTATGCAAATGCACAGAGACTGACACAACGACTCTATGCACATGCTATGCGGTACTGACTTCTAATGTCTCATCATCAGTTCACTCAGGAACTACTGGAACCATCGCTCGTTACTGAGGATCGCTCAATAACTCCCCGTCGGGCCTACGATGTTCACCCGTCGCTTTAGGTCTCCACATGAACACACGACGTTATGGATTGCTTTAGGTCTCCACATGAGCACACAATCCGATCACTTTAGGTCCCCACATGGGCACACGATCGTCTATAACCATCGCTTTAGGTCCTCACGTAGGCACACGATGTTATAGCAGATTCCCTCTGGAACCAAACCGTCACTCAGGACGTCACAACAATGCATATCATGATGCTTGGCATACAAATGACTCATGACAATCCAATGCATACATATATGCAACCATGTGAACCATTTCAACATCAATAATCATGCATTGAAAATCAATTCAAACAATGCATTCATCATTAACCACAAATCACAACAACAAGCATATTATCATATGCATTCACACCAATTCACATCAATTACACCAAACGGCAACGAGCATCGCTTTACCACCCAAACGGCAACGAACTCTTTCACAATTAACATGCATTTACATTTAATTTAAACAATGCATTTATTTGCCAAAAGGCCACAATTCACAATAATTTCCACAATCTAGGATTCACGCCATAAGGAAACCCACAACACATCGTATAAGAGTACACACAAGCTATACGTTATATAACAAAAGCATATTGCACGATAACACCTCAATCGCACGCATTCACGACGGTAAAAATTAACACAACAATACGGTTTCAATTTTCTGCTATAATTGAACCATATACATACCTCAAAACTATTTTTCCTAGAAAGAACATCTCGTTAGCTTTCCAACGCTTCGAACGGGGGTCAAAACCGACTTACGGTTCAAGAGTTATGAATTTTTGAAGTTTTGCAAAAACCAGAATTTTTCTGCTAACAGCCCTACGGGTTCATGCAATTTCGTCCGAAAATCCGACCGATTCAATTATTTTCTTCGAAACAAACACATACTCATTCATACCAAACATATAGTAGTGATTTGGAACCATTAAACGTGAATTCTACGACTTTTGATTTCACTCCGAATCTTAAACTCTCAATTATCCAAAAATGCAAAAACTTACAAACTCGACCAAATTCGATAAAACAAGCATACTCGATCACGGCCTAACATTACTCGACACATCTACTCAATCTATTCCGACTTTCGTCCGTAAAAACATCGGTTTCTATCGATTTCTACCGTTTCGACCTAAAAGTGAAAACTATGGAGAACAAGCACACATTCCAAGAAAACATACATAATCTTACACAAGCATAAGATAATCGAGTTTCGCACCCTTACCCGATTAATTCGTGTTTGAAAAGTCGGTTGAATCGGTTCCTAAATCCACAAGTTTTTCCTCTTTTTTTTCTTCTTTTTCCTCTTCTCTTTCTCTTCTCCTTTTCTTTTTCTTCTTTCTTTCTCTCTTTTCTTACTACTTTTCTATTTTTATAACAAATCAAAATATCTAACCTCAAAAAGACCAAAATACCCCTCAGCTCAAATATCTCCCAAACGCTCTCAAAATGCGATAAAACATAAACATACCGATGAAATATATTTTGGGAAATAAAAGTTGAAATGAAATTATAATTTATTGCAAATATTTTACCTATCAGAAAAATTATCCAATTAACAGGTAAAACTCATTTCATTTACACAATTCAAAAAAAGGCCAAAAACTCACTAACTTCCACCAATGGAACTCAAGTGCAAAACGTGACATAACCAAAAATAACACTAACTTCCACCAGTGGAACTCAACTGCAAAACGTGACATAACCAAAAATAACACTAACTTCTACCAGTGGCTGTTAGTTCAAAATGTGACACATTTATGCAACAAAACTCTCAATGCCCAAACATGATGCATTAACATGAAACACAATAAATCACACAACTCACAAAATTTCACATAAATGGAATAATTAAATACGGTTAAATAAATCGGGGCGTTACAACTCTCCCCCACTTAGAAATTTTCGTCCACGAAAATATTACATGAGACGAACAACTCTGGATACGACTCCCGCATCCTACTCTCCAACTCCCACGTCAAATTGCCCTCAGCAGCGCCTCCACACGCCACTTTCACAAGTGCAATATCTTTGCCCCTCAACCGCTTCACCTCGCGATCCAAAATACTAGTTGGTAAAGCCTCGACCGTAAGGTTCTCCCTTACCTCAACCTCGTCCATCAGAATCACATGTGAAGGATCCGGAACATACTTCCGAAGCTGTGAAACATGAAACACATCATGCAAATTCGACAGATTCGGTGGTAACGCCACCCGATACGCCACAGCACCCACTCTCGCAGATATCTGGTAAGGACCAATAAATCGAGAAGTAAGCTTCTTAGATTTCAATGCACGACCAACACCCGTTACCGGCGTAACTCTCAAAAATACATGGTCACCCTCTTGAAACTCAAGATCCTTCCGTCTCCGATCATGATAACTCTTTTGTCTACTCTGAGAAGCCTTCATTTTCTAACGAATAAACTTTACCTTTTCTGTCGTCTGTTGCACCAACTCCGGTCCAACCACCGAACTTTCACCAGATTTGTGCCAACACAACGGTGTTCAACATCTCCGTCCATATAAAGCCTCAAAAGGTGCCATTCCAATACTAGAATGGAAACTATTATTATACGTGAATTCAACCAATGCAAGATAACTATCCCACGCACCACCTTGTTCAAGAACACAAGCCCTCAACAAATCTTCCAACGACTGAATGGTTCTTTTGGTCTGACCATCTGTCTGCGGATGATAAGCCGAACTCAACCTCAATCTAGAACCCAAAGCCTTCTGTAAACTTTCCCAAAATCTCGAAGTAAACCTCGGATCACGGTCTGAAACAATACTCAATGGAACACCATGTAACTTCACAATCACACTGATATAAATCTCAGCTAACCTCTCCAAAGAAAAACTGATGTCAATCGGAATGAAATGCGCCGATTTAGTCAGCCTATCCACAATCACCCACATAGCATTATTCCCTCGCTGAGTATTTGGCAACCCTGTCACAAAATCCATAGAAATGATATCCCATTTCCACTCCGGAATATCCAACGGTTGCAACAAACCACTAGGCCTCGGATGTTCCACCTTTGACTTCTGACAAGTCAAACATGCATACACAAACTGAGCCACATCTCTTTTCAAACCAGACCACCAGAAAATCTTCTTCAAATCTTGGTACATCTTATTCGCTCCCGGATGTATACTCAAATTACTCCGGTGTCCTTCCTCCAAAATCGTTCTTTTCAACTCCGCATCATCAGGAATGCAAATTCTACCTCGGAACCTCAAAACAACATTAACATCCACTTTAAAGTCTTCATTCACACTTTCCTCTCCCACCGTCATCAAGTCCACAAATTTCACATCCAACTTTTGTTTTTCACTAACCGTCAATAAAAATTCATTACTGACTTTCAACATTCAAAGTCTCACACTAACCGACGTCACTTCACAAACCAAACCCAAATCTCTAAACGATTCCAAAAGTTCCCACTCCTTAACCATCAATGCGGACATATGCAAAGATTTCCGGCTCAATGCATCGGCTACCACATTAGCTTTACCAGGATGGTAATTCAAACCAAAGTCGTAGTCTTTCAAAAATTCCAATCATCTCCGTTGCCTCATGTTCAACTCTTTCTGATCAAATAAATATTTCAAGCTTTTATGATCACTAAAGACTTCGAACCTTGCACCATAGAGATAATGCCTCCAAATCTTCAACCAAATCTGTGCACCATCCGGATCATGTTTCCCTTTAAAGACCGGCGGCTTATTCTTTCTGAACTCATCATTTCCGGCAGCATTCGGTGCACCCTGCACAGCTCGTGCCATAGCTTGCATCGCAGCAGCCAAAGCAGCATCATTTCGACCAGCCATATTCTGTTCGTTTCCAATAACAGAAACTATGGTTAAACAACAACTCACCCGAACACAACTGTCGCACAACAACAACTCGCCTAAAATGCCAGACGCAACAGACACAACTGACACGGACTAGCTCTGATACCACTTAATGTGACGCCCCCAATCTATACCCCAAAACAGATAAAACAATAAAAGAAAAAAATCAAAATTTTGGCAGAGTATATCTAAAAACACGGCATAGACCGAAGGGGTCACATTAATAGAAAACAAAATACAGATAACATACAACACCTGCTCATAAAGATATGCAACAGTGGGGTAGCAATCAAATAGAGGAAACTCAGTTCCTTACACCCACTTTTCAGAAATTAGAATAAAAGCGGAAAATCTAAAATCTGAATAACATATATACATATATCATATAAAAAGTCTGTCATACATCAAGTTATACACGTACAATTCCAAAAGATATCATCACATATACAAAATAATCACAAACAGACACCCTAGCTACCCGGTGTCACATATCAGAGACGACCGACAAAAGAATGAAGACGCAACGCTTCACAAAAAGAATACCTCCAGCGACTCTAATCTGCAATGTCTCATAGAGCATTATAAAACAGCAGAAGGGTGAGAAAAATAACCATAATATAATTGCGTAAAATTATATATTAACACAAAAATACTCAAGTAGGCATATTCTCACCACCATTGTACAACAATCAAACATAACACAATACGGTACAATTTTCACGTATCAAATACCACTGCACTTCAATCATTCACAATTCAATTACACATATTCCATCTCATCAATCACAATCACAAATCCATGCACAATTAGTTCATGATTTATGCAAATGCACAGAGACTGACACAACGACTCTATGCACATGCTATGCGGTACTGACTTCCAATGTCTCATCATCAGTTCACTCAGGAACTACTGGAACCATCGCTCGTTACTGAGGATCGCTCAATAACTCCCCGTCGGGCCTACGATGTTCACCCGTCGCTTTAGGTCTCCACATGAGCACACGACTTTATGGATTGCTTTAGGTCTCCACATGAACACACAATCCGATCGCTTTAGGTCCCCACATGGGCACACGATCGTCTATAACCATCGCTTTAGGTCCTCACATAGGCACACGATGTTATAGCAGATTCCCTCTGGAACCAAACCGTCACTCAGGACGTCACAACAATGCATATCATGATGCTTGGCATACAAATGACTCATGACAATCCAATGCATACATATATGCAACCATGTGAACCATTTCAACATCAATAATCATGGATTGAAAATCAATTCAAACAATGCATTCATCATTAACCACAAATCACAACAACAAGCATATTATCATATGCATTCACACCAATTCACATCAATTACACCAAACGGCAACGAGCATCGCTTTACCACCCAAACGGCAACGAACTCTTTCACAATTAACATGCATTTACATTTAATTTAAACAATGCATTTATTTGCCAAAAGGCCACAATTCACAATAATTTCCACAATCTAGGATTCACGCCATAAGGCTACCCACAACACATCGTATAACAGTACACACAAGTTATACGTTATATAACAAAAGCATATTGCACGATAACACCTCAATCGCACGCATTCACGACGGTAAAAATTAACACAACAATACGGTTTCAATTTTCTGCTATAATTGAACCATATACATACCTCAAAACTATTTTTCCTAGAAAGAATATCTCGTTAGCTTTCCAACGCTTCGAACGGGGGTCAAAACCGACTTACGGTTCAAGAGTTATGAATTTTTGAAGTTTTGCAAAAACCAGAATTTTTCTGCTAACAGCCCTACGGGTTCATGCAATTTCGTCCGAAAATCCGACCGATTCAATTATTTTCTTCGAAACAAACACATACTCATTCATACCAAATATATAGTAGTGATTTGGAACCATTAAACGTGAATTCTACGACTTTTGATTTCACTCCGAATCTTAAACTCTCAATTATCCAAAAATGCAAAAACTTACAAACTCGACCAAATTCGATAAAACAAGCATACTCGATCACGGCCTAACATTACTCGACACATCTACTCAATTTATTCCGACTTTCGTCCGTAAAAACATCGGTTTCTATCGATTTCTACCGTTTCGACCTAAAAGTGAAAACTATGGAGAACAAGCAAACATTCCAAGAAAACATACATAATCTTACACAAGCATAAGATAATCGAGTTTCGCACCCTTACCCGATTAATTCGCGTTTGAAAAGTCGGTTGAATCGGTTCCTAAATCCACAAGTTTTTCCTCTTTTTTTTCTTCTTTTTCCTCTTCTCTTTCTCTTCTCCTTTTCTTTTTCTTCTTTCTTTCTCTCTTTTCTTACTACTTTTCTATTTTTATAACAAATCAAAATATCTAACCCCAAAAAGATCAAAATACCCCTCAGCTCAAATATCTCCCAAACACTTTCAAAATGCGATAAAACATAAACATACCGATGAAATATATTTTGGGAAATAAAAGTTGAAAAGAAATTATAATTTATTGCAAATATTTTACCTATCAGAAAAATTATCCAATTAACAGGTAAAGCTCATTTAATTTACACAATTCAAAAAAAGGCCAAAAACTCACTAACTTCCACCAGTGGAACTCAAGTGCAAAACGTGACATAACCAAAAATAACACTAACTTCCACCAGTGGAACTCAAGTGCAAAACGCGACATAACCAAAAATAACACTAACTTCCACCATGGCTATTAGTTCAAAATGTGACACATTTATGCAACAAAACTCTCAATGCCCAAACATGATGCATTAACATGAAACACAATAAATCACACAATTCACAAAATTTCACATAAATGGAATAATTAAATACGGTTAAATAAATCGGGGCGTTACAACTCTCCCCCGCTTAGAAATTTTCGTCTACGAAAATATTACCTGAGACGAACAACTCTGGATACGACTCCCGCATCCTACTCTCCAACTCCCACGTCAAATTGCCCTCAGCAGCGCCTCCACACGCCACTTTCACAAGTGCAATATCTTTGCCCCTCAACCGCTTCACCTCGCGATCCAAAATACTAGCTGGTAAAGCCTCGACCGTAAGGTTCTCCCTTACCTCAACCTCGTCCATCAGAATCACATGTGAAGGATCCGGAACATACTTCCGAAGCTGTGAAACATGAAACACATCATGCAAATTCGACAGATTCGGTGGTAACGCCACCCAATACGCCACAGCACCCACTCTTGCAGATATCTGGTAAGGACCAATAAATCGAGAAGTAAGCTTCTTAGATTTCAATGCACGACCAACACCCGTTACCGGCGTAACTCTCAAAAATACATGGTCACCCTCTTGAAACTCAAGATCCTTCCGTCTCCGATCATGATAACTCTTTTGTCTACTCTGAGAAGCCTTCATTTTCTCACGAATAAACTTTACCTTTTCTGTCGTCTGTTGCACCAACTCCGGTCCAACCACCGAACTTTCACCAGATTTGTGCCAACACAACGGTGTTCGACATCTCCATCCATATAAAGCCTCAAAAGGTGTCATTCCAATCCTAGAATGGAAACTATTATTATACGTGAATTCAACCAATGCAAGATAACTATCCCACGCACCACCTTGTTCAAGAACACAAGCCCTCAACAAATCTTCCAACGACTGAATGGTTCTTTTGGTCTGACCATCCGTCTGCGGATGATAAGCCGAACTCAACCTCAATCTAGAACCCAAAGCCTTCTGTAAACTTTCCCAAAATCTCGAAGTAAACCTCGGATCACGGTCTGAAACAATACTCAATGGAACACCATGTAACTTCACAATCACACTGATATAAATCTCAGCTAACCTCTCCAAAGAAAAACTGATGTCAATCATAATGAAATGCGCCGATTTAGTTAGCCTATCCACAATCACCCAAATAGCATTATGCCCTCGCTGAGTATTTGGCAACCCTGTCACAAAATCCATAGAAATGCTATCCCATTTCCACTCCGGAATATCCAACGGTTGCAACAAACCACTAGGCCTCAGATGTTCCACCTTCGACTTCTGACAAGTCAAACATGCATACACAAACTGAGCCACATCTCTTTTCAAACCAGACCACCAGAAAATCTTCTTCAAATCTTGGTACATCTTATTCGCTCCCGGATATATACTCAAATTACTCCGGTGTCCTTCCTCCAAAATCATTCTTTTCAACTCCGCATCATCAGGAATGCAAATTCTACCTCGGAACCTCAAAACACCATTAACATCCACTTTAAAGTCCTCATTCACACTTTCCTCTCCCACCGTCATCAAGTCCACAAATTTCACATCCAACTTTTGTTTTTCACTAACCGTCAATAAAAATTCACTAGTGACTTTCAACATTCCAAGTCTCACACTAACCGACGTCACTTCACAAACCAAACCCAAATCTCTAAACGATTCCAAAAGTTCCCACTCCTTAACCATCAATGCGGACATATGCAAAGATTTCCGGCTCAATGCATCGGCTACCACATTAGCTTTACCAGGATGGTAATTCAAGCCAAAGTCATAGTCTTTCAAAAATTCCAACCATCTCCGTTGCCTCATGTTCAACTCTTTCTGATCAAATAAATATTTCAAGCTTTTATGATCACTAAAGACTTCGAACCTTGCACCATAGAGATAATGCCTCCAAATCTTCAACCAAATCTGTGCACCATCCGGATCATGTTTCCCTTTAAAGACCGGCGGCTTATTCTTTCTGAACTCATCATTTCCGGCAGCATTCGGTGCACCCTGTACAGCTCGTGCCATAGCTTGCATCGCAGCAGCCAAAGCAGCATCATTTCGACCAGCCATATTCTGTTCGTTTCCAATAACAGAAACTATGGTTAAACAACAACTCACCCGAACACAACTGTCGCACAACAACAACTCGCCCAAAATGCCAGACGCAATAGACACAACTGACACGGACTAGCTCTGATACCACTTAATGTGACGCCCCCAATCTATACCCCAAAACAGATAAAACAATAAAAGAGAAAAATTCAAAATTTCGTCAAAGTATATCTAAAAACACGGCATAGACCGAAGGGGTCACAACAATAGAAAACAAAATACAGATAACATACAACACCTGCTCATAAAGATATGCAACAGTGGGGTAGCAATCAAACAGAGGAAACTCAGTTCCTTACACCCACTTTTCAGAAATTTGAATAAAAGCGGAAAATCTAAAATCTGAATAACATATATACATATATCATATAAAAAGTCTGTCATACATCAAGTTATACACGTACAATTCCAAAAGATATCATCATATATACAAAATAATCACAAACGGCCACCCTAGCTACCCGGTGTCACATATCAGAGCCGACCGACAAAAGAATGAAGACGCAACGCTTCACAAAAAGAATACCTCCAGCGACTCTAATCTGCAATGCCTCATAGAGCATTATAAAACAGCAGAAGGGTGAGAAAAACAACCATAATATAATTGCGTAAAATTATATATTAACACAAAAATACTCAAGTAGGCATATTCTCACCACCATTGTACAACAATCAAACATAACACAATACGGTACAATTTTCACGTATCAAATACCACTGCACTTCAATCATTCACAATTCAATTACACATATTCCATCTCATCAATCACAATCACAAATCCATGCACAATTAGTTCATGATTTATGCAAATGCACAGAGACTGACACAACGACTCTATGCACATGCTATGCAGTACTGACTTCCAATGTCTCATCATCAGTTCACTCAGGAACTACTGGAACCATCGCTCGTTACTGAGGATCGCTCAATAACTTCCCGTCGGGCCTACGATGTTCACCCGTCGCTTTAGGTCTCCACATGAGCACACGACGGTATGGATTGCTTTAGGTCTCCACATGAGCACACAATCCGATCGCTTTAGGTCCCCACATGGGCACACGATCGTCTATAACCATCGCTTTAGGTCCTCACATAGCCACACGATGTTATAGCGGATTCCCTCTGGAACCAAACCGTCGCTCAGGACGTCACAACAATGCATATCATGATGCTTGGCATACAAATGACTCATGACAATCCAATGCATACATATATTCAACCATGTGAACCATTTCAACATCAATAATCATGCATTGAAAATCAATTCAAACAATGCATTCATCATTAACCACAAATCACAACAACAAGCATATTATCATATGCATTCACACCAATTCACATCAATTACACCAAACGGCAACGAGCATCGCTTTACCACCCAAACGGCAACGAACTCTTTCACAATTAACATGCATTTACATTTAATTTAAACAATGCATTTATTTGCCAAAAGGCCACAATTCACAATAATTTCCACAATCTAGGATTCACGCCATAAGGCTACCCACAACACATCGTATAACAGTACACACAAGCTATACGTTATATAACCAAAGCATATTGCACGATAACACCTCAATCGCACGCATTCATGACGGTAAAAATTAACACAACAATACAGTTTCAATTTTCTGCTATAATTGAACCATATACAGACCTCAAAACTATTTTTCCTAGAAAGAACATCTCGTTAGTTTTCCAACGCTTCGAACGGGGGTCAAAACCGACTTACGGTTCAAGAGTTATGAATTTTTGAAGTTTTGCAAAAAATAGAATTTTTCTATTAACAGCCCTACGGGTTCATGCAATTTCGTCCGAAAATCCGACCGATTCAATTATTTTCTTCGAAACAAACACATACTCATTCATACCAAACATATAGTAGTGATTTGGAACCATTAAACGTGAATTCTACGACTTTCGATTTCACTCCGAATCTTAAACTCTGAATTCTCTAAAAATGCAAAAACTTACAAACTCAACCAAATTCGATAAAACAAGCATACTCGATCACGGCCTAACATTACTCGACACATCTACACAATTTATTCTGACTTTCGTCCGTAAAAACATCGGTTTCCATCGATTTCTACCGTTTCGACCTAAAAGTGAAAACTATGGAGAACAAGCAAACATTCCAAGAAAACATACATAATCTTACACAAGCATAAGATAATCGAGTTTCACACCGTTACCCGATTAATTCGCGTTTGAAAAGTCTGTTGAATGGGTTCCTAAATCCACAAGTTTTTCCTCTTTTTTTTCTTCTTTTTCCTCTTCTCTTTCTCTTCTCCTTTTCTTTTTCTTCTTTCTTTCTCTCTTTTCTTACTACTTTTCTATTTTTATAACAAATCAAAATATCTAACCCCAAAAAGACCAAAATACCCCTCAGCTCAAATATCTCTCAAACGCTCTTAAAATGCGATAAAACATAAACATACCGATGAAATATATTTCGGAAAATAAAAGTTGAAAAGAAATTATAATTTATTGTAAATATTTTACCTATCAGAGAAATTATCCAATTAACAGGTAAAACTCATTTAATTTACACAATTCAAAAAAAGGCCAAAAACTCACTAACTTCCCCTAGTGAAACTCAAGTGCCAAACGTGACATAACCAAAAATAACACTAACTTCCACCAGTGGAACTCAAGTGCAAAACGTGACATAACCAAAAATAACACTAACTTCCACCAGTGGCTGTTAGTTCAAAATGTGACACATTTATGCCACAAAACTCTCAATGCCCAAACATGATGCATTAACATGAAACACAATAAATCACACAATTCACAAAATTTCACATAAATGGAATAATTAAATACGGTTAAATAAATCGGGGCGTTACATTAGCTACTTGGTAATGCTTAAGAATTCGTAATGTTCTACTGTTAAGACTGATTACGCAGTGGAGTATGACAGATGAAAGAGTTGGGCAGAATGGTAGGGATTTGGAAGATTATTACTTGTAAAGATGGAAATGACATTCCTGTCTACTTGGCAACTGTCGGTGTCCAACCAATACCAGATGTACAATGCAAGGATGGAAGTAAGATGATCTTGTTCTAAGAGAATTATCTTTTGGTATACCACAAAAAGGAATGGAATATCGGATTTAATGAGTACCATGTACAGCATCTGACCAGATGGAACTGGTAAAGAAGTCGTTTGACAAATGGTGAAGTGGTTCGGGACGTTGAAGGATTTATGGAAGGATAGTTGTTGGAAATTGTATGAAGTTAAGGGATCACTGAATTACATTGCAAAGAGGTGATGAGTGGTGGTTGTTCTAAACCAAGATAAGGTGTTAGGATTTTGTCGTGACTCAGTAGAGGAGTATGAAATGGTACATTCTTTCTGAAGGAAGAATGCGACCAAGTGTTGTAGTATGGAACAACAAATGAACTATGGGAAAAAGTAAAGTTTGAAGTTAACCCAATGTTGGAATAAGAGTATGACTAAGGAACCGAAGTTTGATAATTCGTGAAAATAAGGATTTTGGTCTATGGAGTTAAGTTGGAATTGAATTAGGTCATAAAGTTTAACGGAAGTAAAAGTTAAGTGTGGATCGAAGACAGTAATATAAGTCGCAGTTATTGTTGAGCGAAGGAAATTCGGGGGCGAATTTCAATTTAAGGGGGGGAGAGTGTAATACCCTGTATTATTTAAATGCTCAATTGGATATCAGATGAGTATCTATGTGCTCTATCTTTGATTAATTGGATTTAGGGAATCCTCTAAGTACTTTAAGTATCGACATTTGGGATCAATAGAGCAACTAATGAACTCTGAAGAGATCAATTTATTATTAGTTCAAGATAGACTTTTATGATAACTCTAATAATTGATCAATTGGTTGAGATGACAAAATATCAATTGGAGATATTTTACTCTATTGGATTATATTATATAATATTAGTTTATATATATATATATATATTTGGTAAGAAAAGAAAAGGAAAAGAAAAGAGAAAGAAGAAGAAAGAAGAGAAAGAAGAAGAAAGAAGAGAAACAGAGGTTGGATCATCATCATCAATTCATCATCTTCTTCAAACTCCTCTTCGGTTATCAGGTGGGTTCTAGTTAGATGCTTTAGTGGTAGAGTTGTTGAGTTAGAGTTAGGTTTTTGGTTTTGTGAGAAAATGAGTAATTTTGCTAAATCAAAGAATCTAACGGATGAAACGCGATATAAATTGTGTAGTATGATCAATATATGTGTGGAATCATCTGTTGATAATTGTTTTGATGTCCCAACATGTTTAGGTATGAGTTCCAATGGTTGTAGTATGAGAAAAATAGGGTTGTTGAGCTTCTGCAACAGGGTTAACCGGTTAACGGTATGGGTTAACCGATTAACCCATGGAAAAATGGTGCTTTACGTGAAATTTAGATTGGTTAACCGGTTAACCAAATGTGTTAACCGATTAACACTGTTCTGAATTTTTGAAAATCTTCTAAAACCCATAACTTTTGAACCGTAAGTCCGTTTCGGTTCCCGTTCGAAGCGTTGGAAAGCTAATTTCATAATCTTTGTGATGGTGAGGTAGAAATATGGTTATATGCCATGGATTGATAAGAAAAATATAGAAATGTAATGTTTACAAAAATGTGTAAATGTTTAAAAATGGAATTTGTGTGAAATGTTTGAAGATCCATATCTTTTGGATCATAAGTCCGATTGCGGCGTAGAGATAGCTGTTAGAAAGATGTGGAAATATCCTAAGGGATAAGAGCGAGAATATTGATTTTAGATACCCGGTTAAATGAATCGGAGGAAAACCGAAATGATGTTTTATGTGATTGAATCATTGTGTGATTCCATTATACAAATGTAATATGCTTTTGTATGGCTTGTGATTGAATTATTATATGTGATTCAAATGTGCAATTGTAATATGCTTTGCCTATTATTGATATTAAACCTGATTGAAAATAAATGCATGTTAAAATATGAAATAGAAAGAGTGAGGAAACTTTACCCCACAACATGATAGTGGAACCTAGTAATGAGCTAGGGAATTGTTGAATAACTTAATGACAATGCTCGTGCAAGAGAGGCCGAGGCGTGCGTCTAATACCGAGTGGTACAGAATGAGAGAAACACTAGTATGGAACACATATATTTGTTATGTTTTATTGAGAAAGGCATGAGAGGCCTAAGGGCTAATGTGGCCTTGTGATTGTTGAATATAATCACGTTGTGTATTTGATCACGTAATTATAACCATTTCTTTTGATTTGCCCTTGAGAGGCCTTCATGAGTCTCGAGCTCCTCTGAAGTGCAGGCGTTACTACTTGGCAGGTTTGATTCCCAATGTTATAGTACGATGGAACCTACGGGTAGAGACTTGTGATGGCATCAGAGGCCATGTGAAGTGACGAATTAAGGAGATAATGCGTCCCTTAATTCCGAATCTATTTGTATGCCAAGTATCTACAAGGATCCAGGACTTGGGTCGACTTTTAGACGTAGAAGCGGACGAGCAAGAGGGATGCCTTGGTACGGTTATTGATTAGTGATAAACTTTTGAGTAACGGACTCAATAACGTGTTTCCATATAGTGTGAGATTGTGAGATTGTGTACTCAAGGTCTTTTCCCTTCCCCTTGACTTGAGTTAGGTTTGATAGAACCCTGTAAAGCCGAGAGAATCTATAGGATAGGGAACTCACTGAGATTTGATGTATCTCACCCCACTATAGTTGCTTTATTTCAGGTGCAGGCTTGTTTTTACAAGTGGAGCTATGCTTGGATGTTTCAAGAGAAGCTTAGTTAAGCTTATTCCGCTGTATATTCTTTTGTTGTATACAATTGAGGATATTGTATATCATTCTTAGTTTTATTATTTTGGCTAGTTTTCATGACTTGTGCCATGTGTTGTATTTATGTTTTAGAAATGGACAAGTATGTGAACTAGGCCATTAGGCACTTTTGATGTGTCAGTACCAAATAAAATGCTTGTATGGTATTATTCTAGATATATATTATACAGGGCATTACAGTTGGTATCAAAGTAGGTCGTGTCCTCGACCTAGCCTTGAAACATCATAAGTAAATCTATTCCTGCCTCTTAAGTGTGTCTTGCCATCATGAAACTTAATATCATACTATGTAGTGTTGGGCCTGATCAACCTAATACTATGTGTGTGATAGGTAGAGTCATGGTTGAGCGACCACGAGGACTCCGAAGTATTGTCGTAACTTGTGCTATGAGGGTAGGCTCAAGCCAAGAGTTAGTATTGAGGAGTTTTGGTCAGTTCAGTGAGGTCT
Organism: Lathyrus tuberosus; assembly: GCA_022829125.1. Taxonomy (NCBI): domain Eukaryota; kingdom Viridiplantae; phylum Streptophyta; class Magnoliopsida; order Fabales; family Fabaceae; genus Lathyrus; species Lathyrus tuberosus. The sequence goes on along the minus strand of JALAZF010000546.1, from coordinate 3,962,635 downwards.
TAGTAGAAGTCGTGCTTTGGGTAGCTTGGAAATTGAAGAGTGGAATGTTGTTTAAGAAATCCTTTGGAATTGATGGAGTCCAAAAGTTAAGGATCTCTATTGGACGATTGGATAAGGTATCAAGGAATATGTAAAATTGCTAGTGGAGCTGGATTGACGACTAGTACGGATAAGGATTTCAAGTAATCTCGTTCCGTGAAAAAGAAAAATCGTTTTGTGGAATGTGTGACATAAAGTCCGAAAGTGAGATAAGTATTGGTGCTTCAGTTTCTAAGGTCGCTATGGTATCTTGAATGGACGAGAGTACCTTAAGGAGTGTGTTTGGAATAATATCTTCCGACTGGCTAAAGTTGAGAGTTAAGGATGTTCGGATTCTATGGGAACCTAAAGTGGTGGAGAAGTGAGAGAAGGAACACAAGGATGTGTTTACATGCTTCAAGCGAAACAAGTAGGTTCCGGACGAAGAGAGTGTAATGAATTGCGTATATTCAGTTATGTAGAGAGATTAAGTTCGGAATATTGCATCGGGATTTTTGTATTCGGTGAGAGACCAATTTGGAATTTAGGAAGATATCAAGTTACCCAAGGAACTGTATAAAGTGTTGTGTTGGGGAAAGAATGAATTTTATTTAGTAACGGAAAGTGTAGCGATACGGATCAGAAGAAGTGAGTGTTAAGGAATAGAGTAAGTATCTTGGATTTAAGGAATGTATTTTGGACGAGTGTGTAATAAGGTTTTAAGGTGTTGATGAACCTACAGTTAAGGAAGTGTAATCAAGGATGGTTCACCCATGAGAAAGTTACACTTTGGTATTAAGAACGAGCGTAGTAGTAGCACCGAGGTCATAAGTGTACGTGGTGGATTCTTATTTTGAGACAAGTGTGAAGAGACGTACCTTGTGGAGCAGTGACTATTGTATTTTAAGGAGTAAGTTTGCGGTAAAACAATGAGAAGCAAATGGGAATTATTACGGATTAAATGTAAATCATGGAACGACTTATACCAGAAGGATTTGGCAATTAGTTGATGAGAATTATTGGATGCGAATATTTCATTAAGTGACTTAAGTGTAAGTGTGGTGTACAATGAATAAGTGGGAAGTAAGGAAGTCCGGTTAGTATGTACGAAGTGATGGAGAGGTTCTTCAAGAGAATGCATTGCCCCGATTTAGTTACAAGTATAGAGAAACCTCTGTAATTGTGAATAATCGGGATATTCGAAATCTACCTTTTGTGGGACTAAGAATGTGGTTGCTATTATTTCTCACCAAGGAATTCAAGTGAGGGAAGAAGGTGGTGTGCTGCAGGTTATGTCCATCACTTTCGTGGTATAGTATAATGGTTGCGTGTTGAGTTTTCTTGTAGATGAATCAAGTATGAGTTGTGGCTTAAACCTTGGAATGTCGTCATCGTTGGCTTTCATCTAGAGTATTTGTATAAGCAGAGAACGAACTACCCCGCTGAGGTGTTGTCGTGTGACTGCGTCGGAATTTGAAACTTTACCTTGTCTTTTGGTTGGAGTGTGTGATCTACACGTTTTAACTTTGTTCTATTTTACCTTGAGTCGATCATGGTTGGTGAGTGTTATATAAGTGAAGAAGCCGTGAGTTGCGAATAATATTCCAAGTTAGAACAAATCGGATCGATGGTTTGATCAGGGATGGTTTTGAACTAAGAAGAAACCGGTTTTGTTCTGTGGCAGTGTTAACTGATTAACACTTGCTCGGAAGGTGTTTTACGTTGAATTTTGAGGAGTTAACCGGTTAGCTTAGAGGGTTAATCGATTAACGTGTGTGTGTGTGTAAGTTGTGAAATCCCTTAGAGACCATCATCTGCGTTTTGTTACCTTATGTCGCTCCTATTTGAGGGTATTGTGCGAATAGAGAACTGGATTGCAAGTTAATGAAAGACGAAATTGTATTTTTGAAATTAGAACTTCTGGAAGGGTGTTGCATAGTGGACCATTTGTTTAGACGACAAGGGAGTTGACGTTTGGGGAAGTAATCTTGTGAGTTTGTGTTGAGTATGAGAAAGCCTTGAGGGCAAAGACAGAGAACACTCACGAGGTGTTGACCTCACAAGGAATATTGCGGTGTTGAATTATGGTGTTAGTAAGGTATGAGCAGTTGGTATTTTGGACTCCGTGAGAGTGGTACTAGTTGTGTGCAATTGTGTTTGACCCAAAAAAGGGATTTGGAAGTTATCTTTCCAAGTACAAGTAAGAATTGGACGTTCCGAAGTTAAGCATGTAACTTGGAATCGTTTGTGGAATGGAACAAATGAGAAAAGTGGATTCAATTGAGAAACGTGGCATGTCATTTGAGGGTGTGTGTACGTGTAGAGTGTTGTGTGTGGATTGGTGAGTAGTATGGAAACTCACAATCTCACTTTGAATGGTTAAAGTTTTGATAAGCGGTGATTCGTTTATGTTTGAAGTTCCGTGATGGTGTTACATTGACAGTGGTGGAGATTGGTGACGACAGAAGCCTTGAGTAAGTCGGAAACTGTAAGAAGAATCGATTTGGAATGTGGTAACCAGAACCGAAAGTTGTTAAACTATTTTGGGTATATTGATTTCGAATTTAGAATGGAATTGGAGTTGTATATCTTATGGTTGTAGCAGTGTAACTCTTGTGTCTTTATCGTCTGGGGAGTGTTGGACCGATGTTAAGATATTGTGTGTTGGCAAAGAAATTGTTCTACTATAAGACGTCAGTAAGTTCTTGTGCCGATGGGTTAGTAAGGGACCTCAGTTGAAAGGTGTGTTTCACTGTAGATTGTTAGATGTGACGCCCCCAATCTATACCCCAAAATAGATAAAACAATAAAAGAAAAAATTCAAAATTTCGTCAGAGTATTTCTAAAAACACGGCATAGACCGAAGGGGTCACATCAATAGAAAACAAAATACAGATAACATACAACACCTGCTCATAAAGATATGCAACAGTGGGGTAGCAATCAAACAGAGGAAACTCAGTTCCTTACACCCACTTTTCAGAAATTAGAATAAAAGCGGAAAATCTAAAATCTGAATAACATATATACATATATCATATAAAAAGTCTGTCATACATCAAGTTATACATGTACAATTCCAAAAGATATCATCACATATACAAAATAATCACAAACGGCCACCCTAGCTACCCGGTGTCACATATCAGAGCCGACCGACAAAAGAATGAAGACGCAACGCTTCACAAAAAGAATACCTCCAGCGACTCTAATCTGCAATGCCTCATAGAACATTATAAAACAGCAGAAGGGTGAGAAAAACAACCATAATATAATTGCGTAAAATTATATATTAACACAAAAATACTCAAGTAGGCATATTCTCACCAGCATTACACAACAATCAAACATAACACAATACGGTACAATTTTCACGTATCAAATACCACTGCACTTCAATCATTCACAATTCAATTACACATATTCCATCTCATCAATCACAATCACAAATCCATGCACAATTAGTTCATGATTTATGCAAATGCACAGAGACTGACACAACGACTCTATGCACATGCTATGCGGTACTGACTTCCAATGTCTCATCGTCAGTTCACTCAGGAACTACTGGAACCATCGCTCGTTACTGAGGATCGCTCAATAACTCCCCGTCGGGCCTACGATGTTCACCCCGTCGCTTTAGCTCTCCACATGAGCACACGACGTTATGGATTGCTTTAGGTCTCCACATGAGCACACAATCCGATCGCTTTAGGTCCCCACATGGGCACACGATCGTCTATAACCATCGCTTTAGGTCCTCACATAGGCACACGATGTTATAGCGGATTCCCTCTGGAACCAAACCGTCACTCAGGAAGTCACAACAATGCATATCATGATGCTTGCCATACAAATGACTCATGACAATCCAATGCATACATATATGCAACCATGTGAACCATTTCAACATCAATAATCATGCATTGAAAATCAATTCAAACAATGCATTCATCATTAACCACAAATCACAACAACAAGCATATTATCATATGCATTCACACCAATTCACATCAATTACACCAAACGGCAACGAGCATCGCTTTACCACCCAAACGGCAACGAACTCTTTCACAATTAACATGCATTTACATTTAATTTAAACAATGCATTTATTTGCCAAAAGGCCACAATTCACAATAATTTCCACAATCTAGGATTCACGCCATAAGGCTACCCACAACACATCGTATAACAGTACACACAAGCTATACGTTATATAACAAAAACATATTGCACGATAACACCTCAATCGCACGCATTCACGACGGTAAAAATTAACACAACAATACGGTTTCAATTTTCTGCTATAATTGAACCATATACAGACCTCAAAACTATTTTTCCTAGAAAGAACATCTCGTTAGCTTTCCAACGCTTCGAACGGGGGTCAAAACCGACTTACGGTTCAAGAGTTATGAATTTTTGAAGTTTTGCAAAAACCAGAATTTTTCTGCTAACAGCCCTACGGGTTCATGCAATTTCGTCCGAAAATTCGACCGATTCAATTATTTTCTTCGAAACAAACACATACTCATTCATACCAAACATATAGTAGTGATTTGGAACCATTAAACGTGAATTCTACGACTTTTGATTTCACTCCGAATCTTAAACTCTCAATTATCCAAAAATGCAAAAACTTACAAACTCGACCAAATTCGATAAAACAAGCATACTCGATCACGGCCTAACATTACTCGACACATCTACTCAATTTATTCCGACTTTCGTCCGTAAAAACATCAGTTTCTATCGATTTCTACCGTTTCGACCTAAAAGTGAAAACTATGGAGAACAAGCAAACATTCCAAGAAAACATACATAATCTTACACAAGCATAAGATAATCGAGTTTCGCACCCTTACCCGATTAATTCGCGTTTGAAAAGTCGGTTGAATCGGTTCCTAAATCCACAAGTTTTTCCTCTTTTTTTTCTTCTTTTTCCTCTTCTCTTTCTCTTCTCCTTTTCTTTTTCATCTTTCTTTCTCTCTTTTCTTACTACTTTTCTATTTTTATAACAAATCAAAATATCTAATCCCAAAAAGACCAAAACACCCCTCAGCTCAAATATCTCCCAAACGCTCTCAAAATGCGATAAAACATAAACATACCGATGAAATATATTTCGGAAAATAAAAGTTGAAAAGAAATTATAATTTATTGCAAATATTTTACCTATCAGAGAAATTATCCAATTAACAGGTAAAACTCATTTAATTTACACAATTCAAAAAAAGGCCAAAAACTCACTAACTTCCACCAGTGGAACTCAAGTGCAAAACGTGACATAACAAAAAATAACACTAACTTCCACCAGTGGAACTCAAGTGCAAAACGTGACATAACCAAAAATAACACTAACTTCCACCAGTGGCTGTTAGTTCAAAATGTGACACATTTATGCAACAAAACTCTCAATGCCCAAACATGATGCATTAACATGAAACACAATAAATCACACAATTCACAAAATTTCACATAAATGGAATAATTAAATACGGTTAAATAAATCGGGGCGTTACAACTCTCCCCCACTTAGAAATTTTCGTCCACGAAAATATTACCTGAGACGAACAACTCTGGATACGACTCCCGCATCCTACTCTCCAACTCCTACGTCAAATTGCCCTCAGCAGCGCCTCCACACGCCACTTTCACAAGTGCAATATCTTTGCCCCTCAACCGCTTCACCTCGCGATCCAAAATACTAGCTGGTAAAGCCTCGACCGTAAGGTTCTCCCTTACCTCAACCTCGTCCATCAGAATCACATGTGAAGGATCCAGAACATACTTCCGAAGCTGTGAAACATGAAACACATCATGCAAATTCGACAGATTCGGTGGTAACGCCACCCGATACGCCACAGCAGCCACTCTCGCAGATACCTGGTAAAGACCAATAAATCGAGAAGTAAGCTTCTTAGATTTCAATGCACGACCAACACCCGTTACCGGCGTAACTCTCAAAAATACATGGTCACCCTCTTGAAACTCAAGATCCTTCCGTCTCCGATCATGATAACTCTTTTGTCTACTCTGAGAAGCCTTCATTTTCTCACGAATAAACTTTACCTTTTCTGTCGTCTGTTGCACCAACTCCGGTCCAACCACCGAACTTTCACCAGATTTGTGCCAACACAACGGTGTTCGACATCTCCGTCCATATAAAGCCTCAAAAGGTGCCATTCCAATACTAGAATGGAAACTATTATTATACGTGAATTCAACCAATGCAAGATAACTATCCCACGCACCACCTTGTTCAAGAACACAAGCCCTCAACAAATCTTCCAACGACTGAATGGTTCTTTTGGTCTGACCATCCGTCTGCGGATGATAAGTCGAACTCAACCTCAATCTAGAACCCAAAGCCTTATGTAAACTTTCCAAAAATCTCGTAGTAAACCTCGGATCACGGTCTGAAACAATACTCAATGGAACACCATGTAACTTCACAATCAAACTGATATAAATCTCAGCTAACCTCTCCAAAGAAAAACTGATGTCAATCGGAATGAAATGCGCCGATTTAGTCAGCCTATCCACAATCACCCAAATAGCATTATGCCCTCGCTGAGTATTTGGCAACCCTGTCACAAAATCCATAGAAATGCTATCCCATTTCCACTCCGGAATATCCAACGGTTGCAACAAACCACTAGGCCTCAGATGTTCCACCTTCGACTTCTGACAAGTCAAACATGCATACACAAACTGAGCCACATCTCTTTTCAAACCAGACCACCAGAAAATCTTCTTCAAATCTTGGTACATCTTATTCGCTCCCGGATGTATACTCAAATTACTCCAGTGTCCTTCCTCCAAAATCATTCTTTTCAACTCCGCATCATCAGGAATGCAAATTCTACCTCGGAACCTCAAAACACCATTAACATCCACTTTAAAGTCCTCATTCACACTTTCCTCTCCGACCGTCATCAAGTCCACAAATTTCACATCCAACTTTTGTTTTTCACTAACCGTCAATAAAAATTCATTAGTGACTTTCAACATTCCAAGTCTCACACTAACCGACGTCACTTCACAAACCAAACCCAAATCTCTAAACGATTCCAAAAGTTCCCACTCCTTAACCATCAATGCGGACATATGCAAAGATTTCCGGCTCAATGCATCGGCTACCACATTAGCTTTACCAGGATGGTAATTCAAGCCAAAGTCGTAGTCTTTCAAAAATTCCAACCATCTCCGTTGCCTCATGTTCAACTCTTTCTGATCAAATAAATATTTCAAGCTTTTATGATCACTAAAGACTTCGAACCTTGCACCATAGAGATAATGCCTCCAAATCTTCAACCAAATCTGTGCACCATCCGGATCATGTTTCCCTTTAAAGACCGACGGCTTATTCTTTCTGAACTCATCATTTTCGGCAGCATTCGGTGCACCCTGCACAGCTCGTGCCATAGCTTGCATCGCAGCAACCAAAGCAACATCATTTCGACCAGCCATATTCTGTTCGTTTCCAATAACAGAAACTATGGTTAAACAACAACTCACCCGAACACAACTGTCGCACAACAACAACTCACCCAAAATGCCAGACGCAACAGACACAACTGACACAACTGACACGGACTAGCTCTGATACCACTTAATGTGACGCCCCTAATCTATACCCCAAAACAGATAAAACAATAAAAGAAAATATTCAAAATTTCGTCAGAGTATATCTAAAAACACGGCATAGACCGAAGGGGTCACATCAATAGAAAACAAAATACAGATAACATACAACACCTGCTCATAAAGATATGCAACAGTGGGGTAGCAATCAAACAAAGGAAACCCAGTTCCTTACACCCACTTTTCAGAAATTAGAATAAAAGCGGAAAACCTAAAATCTGAATAACATATATACATATATCATATAAAAAGTCTGTCATACATCAAGTTATACACGTACAATTCCAAAAGATATCATCACATATACAAAATAATCACAAACGGCCACCCTAGCTACCCGGTGTCACATATCAGAGCCGACCGACAAAAGAATGAAGACGCAACGCTTCACAAAAAGAATACCTCCAGCGACTCTAATCTGCAATGCCTCATAGAGCATTATAAAACAGCAGAAGGGTGAGAAAAACAACCATAATATAATTGCGTAAAATTATATATTAACACAAAAATACTCAAGTAGGCATATTCTCACCACCATTGCACAACAATCAAACATAACACAATATGGTACAATTTTCACGTATCAAATACCACTGCACTTCAATCATTCACAATTCAATTACACATATTCCATCTCATCAATCACAATCACAAATCCATGCACAATTAGTTCATGATTTATGCAAATGCACAGAGACTGACACAACGACTCTATGCACATGCTATGCGGTACTGACTTCCAATGTCTCATCATCAGTTCACTCAGGAACTACTGGAACCATCGCTCGTTACTGAGGATCGCTCAATAACTCCCCGTCGGGCCTACGATGTTCACCCGTCGCTTTAGGTCTCCACATGAGCACACGACGTTATGGATTGCTTTAGGTCTCCACATGAGCACACAATCCGACCGCTTTAGGCCCCCACATGGGCACACGATCGTCTATAACCATCGCTTTAGGTCCTCACATAGGCACACGATGTTATAGCAGATTCCCTCTGGAACCAAACCGTCACTCAGGACGTCACAACAATGCATATCATGATGCTTGCCATACAAATGACTCATGACAATCCAATGTATACATATATGCAACCATGTGAACCATTTCAACATCAATAATCATGCATTGAAAATCAATTCAAACAATGCATTCATCATTAACCACAAATCACAACAACAAGCATATTATCATATGCATTCACACCAATTCACATCAATTACACCAAACGGCAACGAGCATCGCTTTACCACCCAAACGGCAACGAACTCTTTCACAATTAACATGCATTTACATTTAATTTAAACAATGCATTTATTTGCCAAAAGGCCACAATTCACAATAATTTCCATAATCTAGGATTCACGTCATAAGGCTACCCACAACACATCGTATAACAGTACACACAAGCTATACGTTATATAACAAAAGCATATTGCACGATAACACCTCAATCGCACACATTCACGACGGTAAAAATTAACACAACAATACGATTTCAATTTTCTGCTATAATTGAACCATATACAGACCTCAAAACTATTTTTCCTAGAAAGAACATCTCGTTAGTTGTCCAACGCTTCGAACGGGGGTCAAAACCGACTTACGGTTCATGAGTTATGAATTTTTGAAGTTTTGCAAAAACCAGAATTTTTCTGCTAACAGCCCTACGGGTTCATGCAATTTCGTCCGAAAATCCGACCGATTCAATTATTTTCTTCGAAACAAACACATACTCATTCATACCAAACATATAGTAGTGATTTGGAACCATTAAACGTGAATTCTACGACTTTTGATTTCACTCCGAATGTTAAACTCTCAATTATCCAAAAATACAAAAACTTACAAACTCGACCAAATTCGATAAAACAAGCATACTCGATCACGGCCTAACATTACTCGACACATCTACTCAATTTATTACGAGTTTCGTCCGTAAAAACATCGGTTTCTATCGATTTCTACCGTTTCGACCTAAAAGTGAAAACTATGGAGAACAAGCAAACATTCCAAGAAAACATACATAATCTTACACAAGCATAAGATAATCGAGTTTCGCACCCTTACCCGATTAATTCGCGTTTGAAAAGTCGGTTGAATCGGTTCCTAAATCCACAAGTTTTCCCTCTTTTTTTTCTTCTTTTTCCTCTTCTCTTTCTCTTCTCCTTTTCTTTTTCTTCTTTCTTTCTCTCTTTTCTTACTACTTTTCTATTTTTATAACAAATCAAAATATCTAACTCCAAAAAGACCAAAATACCCCTCAGCTCAAATATCTCCCAAACGCTCTCAAAATGCGATAAAACATAAACATACCGATGAAATATATTTCGGAAAATAAAAGTTGAAAAGAAATTATAATTTATTGCAAATATTTTACCTATCAGAGAAATTATCCAATTAACAGGTAAAACTCATTTAATTTACACAATTCAAAAAAAGGCCAAAAACTCACTAACTTCCACCAGTGGAACTCAAGTGCAAAACGTGACATAACAAAAAATAACACTAACTTCCACCAGTGGAACTCAAGTGCAAAACATGACATAACCAAAAATAACACTAACTTCCACCAGTGGCTGTTAGTTCAAAATGTGACACATTTATGCAACAAAACTCTCAATGCCCAAACATGATGCATTAACATGAAACACAATAAATCACACAATTCACAAAATTTTACATAAATGGAATAATTAAATACGGTTAAATAAATCGGGGCGTTACAACTCTCCCCCACTTAGAAATTTTCGTCCACGAAAATATTACCTGAGACGAACCCGCATCCTACTCTCCAACTCTGGATACGACTCCCGCATCCTACTCTCCAACTCCCACGTCAAATTTCCCTCAGCAGCGCCTCCACACGCCACTTTCACAAGTGCAATATCTTTGCCCCTCAACCGCTTCACCTCGCGATCCAAAATACTAGCTGGTAAAGCCTCGACCGTAAGGTTCTCCCTTACCTCAACCTCGTCCATCAGAATCACATGTGAAGGATCCGGAACATACTTTCGAAGCTGTGAAACATGAAACACATCATGCAAATTCGACATATTCGGTGGTAACGCCACCCGATACGCCACAGCACCCACTCTCGCAGATATCTGGTAAAGACCAATAAATCGAGAAGTAAGCTTCTTAGATTTCAATGCACGACCAACACCCGTTACCGGCGTAACTCTCAAAAATACATGGTCACCCTCTTGAAACTTAAGATCCTTCCGTCTCCGATCATGATAACTCTTTTGTCTACTCTGAGAAGCCTTCATTTTCTCACGAATAAACTTTACCTTTTCTGTCGTCTGTTGCACCAACTCCGGTCCAACCACCTAACTTTCACCAGATTTGTGCCAACACAACGGTGTTCGACATCCCGTCCATATAAAGCCTCAAAAGGTGCCATTCCAATACTAGAATGGAAACTATTATTACACGTGAATTCAACCAATGCAAGATAACTATCCCACGCACCACCTTGTTCAAGAACACAAGCCCTCAACAAATCTTCCAACGACTGAATGGTTCTTTTGGTCTGACCATCCGTCTGAGGATGATAAGCCGAACTCAACCTCAATCTAGAACCCAAAGCCTTCTGTAAACTTTCCCAAAATCTCGAAGTAAACCTCGGATCACGGTCTGAAACAATACTCAATGGAACACCATGTAACTTCACAATCACACTGATATAAATCTCAGCTAACCTCTCCAAAGAAAAACTGATGTCAATCGGAATGAAATGCGCCGATTTAGTCAGCCTATCCACAATCACCCAAATAGCATTATGCCCTCGCTGAGTATTTGGCAACCCTGTCACAAAATCCATAGAAATGATATCCCATTTCCACTCCGGAATATCCAACGGTTGCAACAAACCACTAGGCCTCAGATGTTCCACCTTCGACTTCTGACAAGTCAAAGATGCATACACAAATTGAGCCACATCTCTTTTCAAACCAGAACACCAGAAAATCTTCTTCAAATCTTGGTACATCTTATTCGCTCCCGGATGTATACTCAAATTGCTCCGGTGTCCTTCCTCCAAAATCATTCTTTTCAACTCCGCATCATCAGGAATGCAAATTCTACCTCGGAACCTCAAAACACCATTAACATCCACTTTAAAGTCCTCATTCACACTTTCCTCTCCCACCGTCATCAAGTCCACAAATTTCACATCGAACTTTTTGTTTTTCACTAACCGTCAATAAAAATTCATTGGTGACTTTCAACATTCCAAGTCTCACACTAACCGACGTCACTTCACAAACCAAACCCAAATCTCTAAACGATTCCAAAAGTTCCCACTCCTTAACCATCAATGCGGACATATGCAAAGATTTCCGGCTCAATGCATCGGCTACCACATTAGCTTTACCAGGATGGTAATTCAAGCCAAAGTCGTAGTCTTTCAAAAATTCCAACCATCTCCGTTGCCTCATGTTCAACTCTTTCTGATCAAATAAATATTTCAAGCTTTTATGATCACTAAAGACTTCGAACCTTGCACCATAGAGATAATGCCTCCAAATCTTCAACCAAATCTGTGCACCATCCGGATCATGTTTCCCTTTAAAGACCGGCGGCTTATTCTTTCTGAACTCATCATTTCCGGCAGCATTCGGTGCACCCTGCACAACTCATTCCATAGCTTGCATCGCAACAGCCAAAGAAGCATCATTTCGACCAGCCATATTCTGTTCGTTTCCAATAACATAAACTATGGTTAAACAACAACTCACCCGAACACACCTGTCGCACAACAACAACTCGCCCAAAATGCCAGACGCAACAGACACAACTGACACAACTGACACGGACTAGCTCTGATACCACTTAATGTGACGCCCCCAATCTATACCCCAAAACAGATAAAACAATAAAAGAAAAAATTCAAAATTTCGTCAGAGTATATCTAAAAACACGGCATAGACCGAAGGGGTCACATCAATAGAAAACAAAATACAGATAACATATAACACCTGCTCATAAAGATATGCAATAGTGGGGTAGCAATCGAACAGAGGAAACTCAGTTCCTTACACCCATTTTTCAGAAATTAGAATAAAAGCGGAAAATCTAAAATCTGAATAACATATATACATATATCATATAAAAAGTCTGTCATACATCAAGTTATACACGTACAATTCCAAAAGATATCATCATATATACAAAATAATCACAAACGGCCACCCTAGCTACCCGGTGTCACATATCAGAGCCGACCGACAAAAGAATGAAGACGCAACGCTTCACAAAAAGAATACCTCCAGCGACTCTAATCTGCAATGCCTCATAGAGCATTATAAAACAGCAGAAGGGTGAGAAAAACAACCATAATATAATTGCGTAAAATTATATATTAACACAAAAATACTCAAGTAGGCATATTCTCACCACCATTGCACAACAATCAAACATAACACAATACGGTACAATTTTCACGTATCAAATACCACTGCACTTCAATCATTCACAATTCAATTACACATATTCCATCTCATCAATCACAATCACAAATCCATGCACAATTAGTTCATGATTTATGCAAATGCACAGAGACTGACATAACGACTCTATGCACATGCTATGCGGTACTGACTTCCAATGTCTCATCATCAGTTCACTCAGGAACTACTGGAATCATCGCTCGTTACTGAGGATCGCTCAATAACTCCCCGTCGGGCCTACGATGTTCACCCGTTGCTTTAGGTCTCCACATGAGCACACGACGTTATGGATTGCTTTAGGTCTCCACATGAGCACACAATCCGATCGCTTTAGGTCCCCACATGGGCACACGATCGTCTATAACCATCGCTTTAGGTCCTCACATAGGCACACGATGTTATAGCGGATTCCCTCTGGAACCAAACCGTCACTCAGGACGTCACAACAATGCATATCATGATGCTTGACATACAAATGACTCATGACAATCCAATGCATACATATATTCAAGCATGTGAACCATTTCAACATCAATAATCATGCATTGAAAATAAATTCAAACAATGCATTCATCATTAACTACAAATCACAACAACATGCATATTATCATATGCATTCATACCAATTCACATCAATTACACCAAACGGCAACGAGCATCGCTTTACCACCCAAACGGCAACGAACTCTTTCACAATTAACATGCATTTACATTTAATTTAAACAATGCATTTATTTTCCAAAAGGCCACAATTCACAATAATTTCCATAATCTAGGATTCACGCCATAAGGCTACCCACAACACATCGTATAACAGTACACACAAGCTATACGTTATATAACAAAAGCATATTGCCCGATAACACCTCAATCGCACGCATTCACGACGGTAAAAATTAACACAACAATACGGTTTCAATTTTCTGCTATAATTGAACCATATACAGTCCTCAAAACTATTTTTCCCAAATAGAATATCTCGTTAGTTTTCCAACGCTTCGAACGGAGGTCAAAACCGGCTTACGGTTCAAGAGTTATGAATTTTTTAAGTTTTGCAAAAACCAGAATTTTTCTGCTAACAGCCCTACGGGTTCATGCAATTTCGTCCGAAAATCCGACCGATTCAATTATTTTCTTCAAAACAAACACATACTCATTCATACCAAACATATAGTAGTGATTTGGAACCATTAAACGTGAATTCTACGACTTTCGATTTCACTCCGAATCTTAAACTCTCAATTCTCCAAAAATGCAAAAACTTACAAACTCAACCAAATTCGATAAAACAAGCATACTCGATCACGGCCTAACATTACTCGACACATCTACACAATTTATTCCGACTTTCGTCCGTAAAAACATCGGTTTCTATCGATTTCTACCGTTTCGACCTAAAAGTGAAAACTATGGAGAACAAGCAAACATTCCAAGAAAACATACATAATCTTACACAAGCATAAGATAATCGAGTTTCGCACCCTTACCCGATTAATTCGCGTTTGAAAAGTCGGTTGAATCGGTTCCTAAATCCACAAGTTTTTCCTTTTTTTTCCTTCTTTTTCCTCTTCTCTTTCTCTTCTCCTTTTCTTTTTCTTCTTTCTTTCTCTCTTTTCTTACTACTTTTCTATTTTTATAACAAATCAAAATATCTAACCCCAAAAAGACCAAAATACCCCTCAGCTCAAATATCTCCCAAACGCTCTTAAAATGTGATAAAACATAAACATACCGATGAAATATATTTCGGGAAATGAAAGTTGAAAAGAAATTATAATTTATTGTAAATATTTTACCTATCAGAGAAATTATCCAATTAACAGGTAAAACTCATTTAATTTACACAATTCAAAAAAAGGCCAAAAACTCACTAACTTCCACCAGTGGAACTCAAGTGCAAAACGTGACATAACCAAAAATAACACTAACTTCCACCAGTGGAACTCAAGTGCAAAACGTGACATAACCAAAAATAACACTAACTTCCACCAGTGGCTGTTAGTTCAAAATGTGACACATTTATGCCACAAAACCCTCAATGCCCAAACATGATGCATTAACATGAAACACAATAAATCACACAATTCACAAAATTTCACATAAATGGAATAATTAAATACGGTTAAATAAATCGGGGCGTTACATTAGCTACTTGGTAATGCTTAAGAATTCGTAATGTTCTGCTGTTAAGACTGATTACGCAGTGGAGTATGACAGATGAAAGAGTTAGGCAGAATGGTAGGGATTTGGAAGATTATTACTTGTAAAGATGGAAATGACATTCCTGTCTACTTGGCAACTGTCGGTGTCCAACCAATACCAGATGTACAATGCAAGGATGGAAGTAAGATGATCTTGTTCTAAGAGAATTATCTTTTGGTATACCACAAAAAGGAATGGAATATCGGATTTAATGAGTACCATGTACAACATCTGACCAGATGGAACTGGTAAAGAAGTCGTTTGACGAATGGTGAAGTGGTTCGGGACGTTGAAGGATTTATGGAAGGATAGTTGTTGGAAATTGTATGAAGTTAAGGGATCACTGAATTACATTGCAAAGAGGTGATGAGTGGTGGTTGTTCTAAACCAAGATAAGGTATTAGGATTTTGTCGTGACTCAGTAGAGGAGTATGAAATGGTACATTCTTTCTGAAGGAAGAATGCAACCAAGTGTTGTAGTATGGAACAACAAATGAACTATGGGAAAAAGTAAAGTTTGAAGTTAACCCAATGTTGGAATAAGAGTATGACTAAGGAACCGAAGTTTGATAATTCGTGAAAATAAGGATTTTGGTCTATGGAGTTAAGTTGGAATTGAATTAGGTCAGAAAGTTTAACGGAAGTAAAAGTTAAGTGTGGATCGAAGACAGTAATATAAGTCGCAGTTATTGTTGAGCGAAGGAAATTCGGGGGCGAATTTCAATTTAAGGGGGGGGGGGGGAGAGTGTAATACCCTGTATTATTTAAATGCTCAATTAGATATCAGATGAGATCAGATGAGTATCTATGTGCTCTATCTTTGATTAATTGGATTTAGGGAATCCTCTAAGTACTTTAAGTATCGACATTTGGGATCAATAGAGCAACTAATGAACTCTGAAGAGATCAATTTATTATTAGTTCAAGATAGACTTTTATGATAACTCTAATAATTGATCAATTGGTTGAGATGACAAAATATCAATTGGAGATATTTTACTCTATTGGATTATATTATATAATATTGGTTTATATATATATATATATATATATATATATATATATATATATATATATTTGGTAAGAAAAGAAAAGGAAAAGAAAAGATAGTAAAGAGAAAGAAGAAGAAAGAAGAGAAAGAAAGGTTGGATCATCATCATCAATTCATCATCTTCTTCAAACTCCTCTTCGGTTATCAGGTGGGTTCTAGTTAGATGCTTTAGTGGTAGAGTTGTTGAGTTAGAGTTAGGTTTTTGGTTTTGTGAGAAAATGAGTAATTTTGCTAAATCAAAGAATCTAACGGATGAAACGCGATATAAATTGTGTAGTATGATCAATATATGTGTGGAATCATCTGTTGATAATTGTTTTGATGTCCCAACATGTTTAGGTATGAGTTCCAATGGTTTTAGTATGAGAAAAATAGGGTTGTTGAGCTTCTGCAACAGGGTTAACCGGTTAACGGTATGGGTTAACCGATTAACCCATGGAAAAATGGTGTTTTACGTGAAATTTAGATTGGTTAACCGGTTAACCAAATGTGTTAACCGATTAACACTGTTCTGAATTTTTGAAAATCTTCTAAAACCCATAACTTTTGAACCATAAGTCCGTTTCAGTCCCCGTTCGAAGCGTTGGAAAGCTAATTTCATAATCTTTGTGATGGTGAGGTAGAAATATGGTTATATGCAATGGATTGATAAGGAAAATATAGAAATGTAATGTTTACAAAAATGTGTAAATGTTTAAAAATGGAATTTGTGTGAAATGTTTGAAGATCCATATCTTTTGGATCATAAGTCCGATTGCGGCGTAGAGATAGCTGTTAGAAAGCTGTGGAAATATCCTACGGGATAAGAGCGAGAATATTGATTTTAGATACCCGGTTAAATGAATCGGAGGAAAACCGAAATGATGTTTTATGTGATTGAATCATTGTGTGATTCCATTATACAAATGTAATATGCTTTTGTATGGCTTGTGATTGAATTATTATATGTGATTCAAATGTGCAATTGTAATATGCTTTGCCTATTATTGATATTAAACCTGATTGAAAATAAATGCATGTTAAAATATGAAATAGAAAGAGTGAGGAAACTTTACCCCACAACATGATAGTGGAACCTAGTAATGAGCTAGGGAATTGTTGAATAACTTAATGACAACGCTCGTGCAAGAGAGGTCGAGGCGTGTGTCGGACGACGCTCGTGCAAGAGAGCCCGAGGCGTGCGTCTAATACCGAGTGGTACAGAATGAGAGAAACACTAGTATGGAACACGTATATTTGTTATGTTTTATTGAGAAAGGCATGAGAGGCCTAAGGGCTAATGTGGCCTTGTGATTGTTGAATACAATCACGTTGTGTATTTGATCACGTAATTATAACCATTTCTTTTGATTTGCCCTTGAGAGGCCTTCATGAGTCTCGAGCTCCTCTGAAGTGCAGGCGTTACTACTTGGCAGGTTTGATTCCCAATGTTATAGTACGATGGAACCTACGAGTAGAGACTTGTGATGGCATCAGATGCCATGTGAAGTGACGAATTAAGGAGATAATGTGTCCCTTAATTCCGAATCCATTCGTATGCCAAGTATCTACAAGGATCCAGGACTCGGGTCGACTTCTAGACGTAGAAGCGGACGAGCAAGAGGGATGCCTTGGTACGGTTATTGATTAGCGATAAACTTTTGAGTAACGGACTCAATAACATGTTTCCATATAGTGTGAGATTGTGAGATTGTGTACTCAAGGTCTTTTCCCTTCCCCTTGACTTGAGTTAGGTTTGATAGAACCCTGTAAAGCCGAGAGAATCTATAGGATAGGGAACTCACTGAGATTTGATGTATCTCACCCCACTATAATTGCTTTATTTCAGGTGCAGGTTTGTTTTTACAAGTGGAGCTATGCTTGGATGTTTCAAGAGAAGCTTAGTTAAGCTTATTCCGCTGTGTATTCTTTTGTTGTATACAATTGAGGATATTGTATATCATTCTTAGTTTTATTATTTTGGCTAGTTTCCATGACTTGTGCCATGTGTTATATTTATGTTTTAGAAATGGACAAGTATGTGAACTAGGACATTAGACACTTTTGATGTGTCAGTACCAAATAAAATGCTTGTATGGTATTATTCTAGATATATATTATACAGGGCATTACAAACACAGAATCCTCCAACGCTAAAGTTAGATCACACAGTGCACCAAAACAAAGGTCAGACTCATTTGAGAGGCAACCGAGGCGACGAAGAGTTTCTGTCGAGGGAAGAAATGTACCTAACCATTCAGGTAAACTTTGTATTGTGTTAGTTGACAATGGATAAATTTGTTCCTTTTTATCATGCTAAATTATTTGTCATTTGTCAGGTTGTTGATTTCTAAGTTTTTCTTTTGCCTCGCATTACTTTGAAGCCTTTGGTTCCCAGCTTTCCTTGCTTTGCCAACATCTTTGTTTCTCTCATGGAAAAGGTTGGTGATTGTTGAGTTTAAAAAATTAAAACTTGATTTCCTTAATCTTTTGGGAGACTAAAGGAATATTAGAGTGATGATCAATGAGCAGTCTTTGATCTGTTGACAATAACATAATCACATGTAAATAGCTTTTGATTTTTTCCCTTATTTATAGTTTAACAACCTTAAAGATATTTTTGTTTTATTTATTTATTTTGTTTTGGGGATGGTTTGCTTTTGTGGAATGATGTAAACGATTCATGATTATAGGCATACTTTAGTTGATACTTATGAATCATGTAGATGATGTCTGGAGTTATTATATTCATTTTATGGTAACTTTAATGACACTGGAGCAGCTGGACTTCTATCCTTTTCCCCCTTATAACTTGCTACTTGATTTTATTTTGAATGTTGAAAGAAACCTTATTTCACGTGGAATACGGGCTATACAACTAATATTTACTCTCTGTCTTAATCTTTGTTGTATGTTTACGTGCAGCCACATGTTGACTTTGGCCTAAAACTTATGGGGGCTGATCTTATGTCCATTCATGGTGGCTATGGGATTGTTCAGGTATATACCCTGTAACTTTTGATCTGTTTGTTTGATCCCCCTCCTATCCTAATGTTTGAGGTCTAGAATTGCTTACATTCATCTTCCACTCCCCATGTGGGATCCTGCTTAATAGACAATCTCCTGTCCTCGAAATAAACCATTGTTTGCTCAAGTGGATCTTATTTTAAAATGTGATATTATCAGCAGTCCATTGATTTTTGTATTCAATGTTTCTGAATCAAACAACATGTTTGAAGAAGGATGGGGGAATTATAATGGGATAATTTCTTGCGTCAAACTTGAGTCACTATTTGTGTGGCAGATAGAAATTAATTGCCAAAGAAATAGGACCAATATGTTCTTGATTGAATTGACATGTATGATATTAATGCAAATATGAAAAAATGAGAATTGTAGAGTTCTGAGATTGAATACTTTGTAGGCTTGTCAGATGTTACTTAATACTTCATCAATGGTATAATGAAAGTTGACGTTGATATTATGTATCATATATAATCTTTTCTTCCTTGAGGGGAGAGTTAGTGGTTTATTTTGGATAGGTACTGTTTGTAGGGGATTTGTATAATTAATCATTGGTTTTGGATGCAACACTGCTAGAGGAGGAAAATGATGTATGTTACCAAAATCCTTAGCAGCATCTTCATTGTTTTTTAAGCTCAAGTGTCCATCAAAGGATTGTGATTGTAATGAAGTTAGGATTTGACAGTCTTGTGGAATTATTGAAGTTATAACAGAATTGTTGCAGCCCGAGTCTGCTTTGTTAATCATAAAATTAAGGATTAGAAGTATAGTGATTTTGCTGAATGAAAATATGACATGTTTTGAGAAACCAAAAAGTTTTAATGCCATGATTTGCTTGAATGTTGTTTTTGTGAGGCAGGGTATAGAAGAAGAATGAAAGGTTTAGCAGACCATAAAGAACTGAAAAGTTGAGAAGACAATTTGAAGAGGTAACCCCTTTTTATAGACAAACATGATACTCTGATGTAGGTGTCCTTGCGGTGTGTTTGATGCACTTTGTAATGATAAAAATTACACGATTGTTAATTTCCATTGTTTTGACTATATGTGAATATTGAGTTTGTTGTGATTATGTGTTGTGCTTTAGTTTTGTTCTGTTTAATGTATGTCTATTGCGTTTCGAATATGTGTGGTGTGGTATTTTGAGTCTTCATTCAAATTCTTGACATTACTGCACAACACCGCGTCAATTCAATAGTGAATATTAGTTTCGAGTCTGAAATTTCTTTGAGTTCGCTGCCCCTAAACTGTAGTATAGTTAAGTTGTAAATGTTGGCTGTAAATTGTCGCTGCAATAATGTGTATACATTGTGTCACTAGCTGCCATTTTGAATCGAATTAGGATGGCTATGTTGAATGCATATTGTCTTAAAATTCCAAGCATCTTCTTTGAGTTGATGAGCAGTGATTGTTATGAAACTTTAAACTCCTATTTTTTCTTTATGACATGCTTTGATTTTTAGCAATTGTTCATGGTTAGTGTCTTGGAATTAATTTGGTTTAAAGTTTAGTTTTATTTGATGCACTCGGCGTTGATTAGTTCCTCATGTTTACCTATGTTTACATGCATTTTATGTTTGTGATAATCTTTAGGTGTGGTTCTATTGTTAAAGAGAAAAGACAGGTTTTGCAGGCAAGTTAGTTGTGGAAACATTTTCTTTAATTTACTGCAAATATTTTGGCGTGAAGACATTTGTTTTGTTCCAAGTTTTATGGAAACTGTATGATGCTAATGTTATGCTTGATGAATTATGATGGATCTGTATGAGTAGAGAAATCATGTGGATAGAAATTTGTATAGAAATCATGTAGATACATATAAATACCATGAGGTTCCTTTTTACTTTTACTTTTGTCAAGTTTTTTTAACTCTCTCAAATTTGAACTTCTTTTAATATATTAATGTGGTATTTGTTGTTTAGATTTGAATTTTACGTTGGTTTATTGGTTAATTACTTTTTGTTGATTACTTAGTTTGTTAATTAAATTTCATTAACTCGAGTATATTGATGAAATTAATTTTTATCGATTAATGTTGATGATTTTTTTAATTAATTACCTTAATTATTATTTACAATTTACTTACATTTAGTTATTATTTTTCAACAAAAAAAAAACATTTAAAAGTAAATAGATAAAATATATATTTCAACAACTTTGAAATTTCATAAAAAAAAAACATATTTTTACAATATTTCAATTTATATTATATAATATATTGACTTTTCATTGATACAAGATCAATATACTAGGCAATTTATTGGAAATTACTATAATTGTACTCTCTATTCTAAAAGTATTAATTTATTTGTAAACAAATACTATAATTAATGCTATCTTGAATACGTCATTAAATATTTTTTTAATTGTCTTATTCATGGCATTAATCACTGTCATTAAATAAATTTTATTATATATTAAAATATTTATGAAAAAAATAAACAAATTCAATGATTCATTATAAAAATTATTTAAATATTTATACTTGAAATTTCAAAGTGAATTTCAAAACTATATTATAGAGAATGAATTTCAAATATTATTTATAATAATTTTTATTATGTATTAAAATATTTATGAAAAAAATAATCAAATTCAATGATTCATTATAAAAATTATTTAAATAGTTATACTTAAAATTTCAAATTGAATTTCAAAACTATATTATAGAGAATGAATTTCAAATATTATTTATAATATTTTTTCGCATAACTAAATTTCAAATATTTATAACTTTAAATATATTTTTTTCTAAATCTGGAAGAAAGAGAAATTTTAGAAATAAATGAAAAATTAATAGATCAAATAAATAATAAGTAATTTGCATTTAAGATACTATTATATTTTTTTCAAAGCATGACACATCACTTTAAAAAAAAAAAACCAACAAAGCAGTCACGTCACAGATTCTGTTGACCAAATCCACTTAGGACTAAAAGGAAGAAATTTTCAAATTACAGAGATGAAATCTGCATTTTTTTTTCAAGTTGTATTTGGGATTCACCCATATAGCAGGGGGCAAAATGGTTATTAACCATTTTTTTTCCTAAAATTGATACTTTTGATCAAGTTATATAAATCAATTTAAATACATATTTATAAAAAATAATTTAAATTAATTTTTTATAAATTTTCAAAAAATAATTTAAATAATTACAATTTTATAATTAAATAAATAAAAAAATTATTATTTTATTTTAAAAGTAATTTTATGGATTATGAATATTATTGAGTGACAGTTATATTTATAATATTGATTATGAATATAACAGGTTTATAATTGTTGCAAATTAAAAAAAATCTTTTATTTCCTTTATTACTAAAATTAGAGATATTAAAAATAAATTTATAATTTAAAACAAAAGTTTAGATCTATTTTTAATAATTTTTTCCCATTAAAAAATACATTTATATATCTTTTAGCGTAAATATTAATAACAATAAAATAAAGTTACTAATTTTTTTTTTTAAATTGAAAGAATTATATATATTTTTTATTTAAATATTAAAAGAATTAAAGATGTGTAGTTACTAAAAAATTCAAATCATTTATATAATAATTTATATATTTATTTACTCTGCACTATTTTCAAATGAATAAAGTTGATAAGTTATTTGACAATTGGCATACGATTTGCATACCGATATATCATGTATTGCCAAAGGGTATTTTATTGCTTTAGTATCATGTACATAAAGTTCTTCCAAAGGGTACTGTCTTCATGATGCAAAGATTACAGATTAATTATTTAGTAATTTAGTTATAACTTATACCTTAACCAAATTGGTTATAATAGAAACCATTATTTTTCCTATTAATTTTTTTGATTGAAAAACCTTCATAATATATTTAACTAAATTGATCAATACATCGTATCTGGGTAAAATATTTTTATATTTATAGGTTAAATCCAAAAATAACGTAATATATATTATTTGATATATTTTAATTGAGTTTGAATTTGCGTTGATGATAATTCTTAACAATAAATAGTGAAAATAAAGTTATAAATTTTTTAAATGATATAAGAAAGTTTTAATATTTTAATATTATAGAAAGTTTTAATGTTTTAATGTCATACTCATTAATATATAAGAAAGTTTTAATTTATTGTTTTAAAAATAAAATAAAGAAATAGAGAGAATAAATATGTTTTTGAAAGTTTTTTTATCCGACATGTCTACTCAAATTAGTTTTTTAATATGAAAGATTTTACATTTTTGTATTTAGTTATACATAAATTCATTAAAACAGTTCTATAATTAATAATAGAATAAATAATAAATTCGTGTCACAATTTAATTTAAGTATGTATTTTAATGGATCCATTTTTATGTATATTAATATTAGATAATAATAGAATAAATATTATTTTCTATTTTTAAGTCTATTTTTTATGAGAAAATGAATGGTGCACTGACAGTGTAAATTATTTTTATACTGTCAACCAATGACAACCATGTATTCCGCCAAGTCAGCCTGTAAATCTTAAATTATTTAAATGATTTGGCACTTTAAAATATTTTGATTGGATATATGTGTAATATTTTTTTACACTGACAGTGCACTATCATTAAACTCATTTTTTATTTTGTTTTGTTTGAATTTGATTTTACATTTGATATGTATTGAAAAATATAAATTTCAAAAGTGTTCTATTTTTATTTACAAAATTTATTACTTTATAATTTTATTTTTTTATCATGTATCAAATCATTCTTGTTAATATTACCAAAGCATGTGTGCCACACCAGTACACGGACAAACACACGGATGCTGATATGGTACAACAATAATTACTCAAATTTTTATTTATTATAAACTATTTTGGTAAAACAATTTTGTTTTCCTTATTTATATTTTTTATTACATTTTAAGAACAAAAGTGTACGAACCACACAAGTACGCGGACAACACACACGGGTACTGATATGGTACATGCGTATCATACTGGTATTAAGTTAATTATTTAAATATTAAATAATAATGAGAACAACTTTACTATTGATTTGAATATTTTATTTCTTTCTGTTGCTAATATTTATTTATACAATTAAAATAATATTTTCAAATACTATATTATTAGTTGATATTTATAAAACTAAATGATTGAATATATTTGAAATTATTTTTAATTTGAGATATAATTTTTTTAAACATAATGTATGAAAAATTGAAATATATATTATTGATGTAAAAATATTTTGGTAAAACAATTTTGTTGTTATTTTAAAAATATGTCTTTCTTCTAAAAATAATTAACTATTTTGGTAAAACAATTTGGTTTTTCTTATTTATAGTTTTATTATATTTTAAAAATAAAAGCGTGCGTGTCACACCAGTACTCGGACGAACACAAGTATTTATATATGTTGATAATATTTATTTATTAAATTAAAAAAATATTTACAAATACTATAATATTATATAATATTTATAAAACTAAATCATTGCATATATATTTTTATAAAAATATCAAACGATGCCCGCGGGTATTGATTCTTTTTTTTTTAAATATAAATTATATTTTTTATATTTATTAATTTGTATTAATCCAATTTTAAAAATAAATCAAATGCGTTTAACACACCATAATAGGGCGATCACACTTGTAGTGATATGGATATCGCACGAAATAGATATTTGTAATAATACTTACATAAAATATATTTATTTATGTTAATAATATTTATTTATACAATTAAAATAATATTTACAATTACTATAATATTATTTGATATTTATAAAACTAAATCATTACGTAAATATTTTTATAAAAGATACCCACTGATGTCTGCGGGTATTGATTCTATTTTTTTTAAATATAAATTATATTTTTGTATATTTACTGTTTTTTATTAATTCTATTTTTTCCCAAATTTTAAATGAAAACAAATGCGCGTCACCGACGGGTATCCGTGCGAACGCACAGACATCATACTAATATTTAGTAAATCTGAAATTTACTAATTTTTATTAATTATATTTTGTTTTTTTTTATTTTAAATATAAACAAATACATTCTAAAAAAAACAAATACATTCTAAACACAAATACGCGTCACAGATGTGTACCCGTGCGAACGCATGGATATCATACTAGTTGGTTCATTATGTTTGATTCGCTAAAATAATTGGTTAGGCGAACTAACTCGCAGGTTGAACAAAAATAATAATATTTATTTTATATATGTATTATTTTTGGATTTTTTAATAATTTATTTAATTGTGTCATTTTTGCTATTACTTATAACATTTTATATATATATATTCTTACTCGATTACGATTTTCAATCGTGGAAATTTGATTTTATATGCTTTACATCACTCTCAATATAGAAAAAGAATATTGAATTGAAGCGGTAAACAATAAAAAGGTTTATTAATTATTTTTGTTAATATATTTTAAATTTTTATCAAAATTTTAAAAAATTTATATTTTACTTTCAATTAAAATATAGATGATTTTCTTACAATACAACCTTACATTTCGCTAACCATCAAATAAACACAACAAAGTTATATTTTAAGTCCGTCTCAAAATTAAAATAGTTTAATAAAAGTATAAAAGTAATGATTAAAAATAACAATTTTATAAAACTACTCTTATTAGTATTGGTTATTACAAATTGTCATAAATAATGAGTGAAATTTGGCGACTTAAAAGTAATGTAGAAAATATTAGTTAAGAGTATAGTTAAAATAAATAAATTATTTTTATTTTAAGACTTTTTTTTTTGGTTAAATTGACATTTTTTTTTTTTTTAGTCGGAGTATTGATATTTATTTTAAGACATTTTTTTTTTGTTAAATTGACATTTATTTTTATTTTATTATAGGTTACATGAGTTAACGTGCCTTGTCCCGCTTTAATTTTTCAGTGAGCTTATTAAGCATACTAAATGGAAAGAATATCTGAATATGCTTACCATATTTATTCTTTATATGATGTGAAAGCATGCCTATCTCTTTGTTGATGATTATAAACTTGTCTTGTTTAGTATGATTGCACAGACAAATGCATCATATTGCTTAGTCTCTTATACTACAACATCATTCTCAACTGGTCCCTATTTTTTGTCACGTGTCCCCCGTGTATTGCATAGTTGATTATTAATAAAATGCCGATTACATTTAAAAATAAAATTTATTGCCTTTTAAAATTTAAAGGGTATAGAGTTATTATGATTAAAAATGGTTTTCAGAGAGCAACTCTCCTAGAAGTTTATTTCAATAATAACACCATTAGAGTATTCCTCAACTCTAAAGTATATGCAGGGTCGGAACAATTTATTCGGACACTTTATTCAAATTTTAAAATATAACTCAAATTTAAATAAAATATTGTAATTAAAAATAATGCACAGAAAATACAATTATATAATTTAAAAAATAGGTTCAATCATAGACGTTTTGGGTTTTAGTCTATTTATTTTTTATAAATTTTTTATAACATTTTACTTTACAGTATTAAATTTAATTTAATTTAAAGGTTAAATTAATATTTTATTTAATTAATCATTTGATTAAATCTATTTTTAAAACTATAATTTGGAGTCATTTAAAAAACTTACTTTTAAAATAAGTTAAATCCCATTATATATATATATATATATATATATATATATATATATATATATATATATATATATAGTACAGTACGTATCTAGTATCAACATAATATTGTGCGTGCGCGAGAGAGTAGTGAAAAGTTGGAAAGTGAAAATGTGGTAAGTGGATTGATATATGTTTAGCCAATTTTATGGAAGTCGGAAAAATGGAGGTTGAAGAAAAATGATATAATATTACTGTCGGAAAAATGGAGGTTGAAGAAAAATAATGTAATATTGGAATTTGGAAGTTGAAAAAATGGAGGTTGAAAAAAAAAAGTAATATTACTGTCGGAAAAATGGAGGTTGAAGAAAAATGATGTAATATTGGGTCAGTTTGTTTTAGTTTTAAAAAATGATTTTTTTTTTGTATTTTTGAAAATAAATACTATAAAAATGTTTTTTAAAATATTACAATTTTTTTTTAATTTATTTTTTATAAATTAAAAGATTAATTTTGACTTACTATACCATACACATATATTATTGGAGATCAAAACATAGTCAAAATTATAGTTTTTTCAAAAAGTTGTATTTCAAAAATGATTTTTATGAAAAACTATTTGAAATAACTTTAATATTAATTGATTTTTTAAAATTTTGATATAAAAAAAAGTTTTGATAAAATAATAAAATATATAAAATAACATTTAAATAATAACTATTCAAACTAAATTTTTATTTGAAACTTTTATAACAAGTTTTTTTATAATTTTTTTTTACTAAAATATATTACATTATAAAACTCATTTAAAAAAAAACCAAAACAAACTTACCTATTCATATATAAAATTGTTTTTTTCTTGGGGTACATGAGCCACCAATGCACTAAATATGCATCCACCCTTTTGTATTTGTATCTTAATTTAATTTTAAATGTTGTATTGTGTAATATTATTTACCACCGTATTCATATTATGCATTCTTGTTCCTTCATGTAGCATGGTGAGAAAAATAAAATTCTTTGTGCGAGTGCAATTCTTATTTCTATTTGTAGAACTAGATTTTGTATAGTTATAATATAACACCATAATGAATCTGAACTATCTTATTATAAATATGCAATAAAGATTGTTTTAGTGCGTATTAGTGCATTTGTAATATTAATTGTCTAATCTTAAATCAACATAATAGACTATCTATAATGTTAAATTGAGTGAAACAAAGAGACTCGTTAGGATTATTCCTTTTACTCTTGCGTTATACTCTTTTATTCATACAATTTTAGACGATTGCGTGTTTTTCTTTCACTTTTAGAATCTTTATGATGAAATTGTTGTTGTAGGGGATTCATAAGAGGTGGTTGAAACTCTTGACATCATCTAGA
Organism: Lathyrus tuberosus; assembly: GCA_022829125.1. Lineage (NCBI taxonomy): Eukaryota > Viridiplantae > Streptophyta > Magnoliopsida > Fabales > Fabaceae > Lathyrus > Lathyrus tuberosus. The sequence goes on along the minus strand of JALAZF010000546.1, from coordinate 3,934,319 downwards.
ACATGGAATTAAGATTAGGTATTAAACTGAATATTCGTAAGTTTAAGATCTTTTGGCCTTCGAATGATGGAAGTAAACATCGTGGGGAAGGGAGGTTGTTACCTTTGGACATTGGGAGACAGATGTTGACATGTAATTTATTGGAGGGGATATTAGTCAATATAGAGGTTTTATTGAGGAGTTGTTCATGAAGAGAGTTGTTAGAGTTGTTGAGTTAATACATCTTCTTCCATGATTAAAGGATCCATGAAGTGAGCTTCTTCTAATTCAATTATGCATTGGTATTGCCAAACTATTTTTTGACATGAGGACGTGTCATCTGAGTCACATTGAGAGAAAACTTGTTTGGTTTGATAAAAAGTTGTGAGTGGAAGTCAAAGACATCTTGGTTGGTTGAAGTCTTTTCTTAAAGGACCATCAACTAGTGGTATCTTCTTTACTTGTTAGGTTTAGGTTTGTGTTTGTACTCGGTAGAAAAGATAACCTCGTATACTTTTGTGACTTCTAGGGTTCAATATTGAGTGTTACAAGATCATATATATATATATAGAGAGAGAGAGAGACACCATGATATTTTATATGGACTCTAATTTTGACAGAGTTTTGGATGATCTTAGTGGTACAATTCTATCTTTTGTCATTAGTAGTTTTACTAGCAATGACATTGTATCCCTAAAGCTTAACATATTTTGGTTAGTGTTTTTTTTTAAGTGTTCAGGACATGGAACTAAAATTTAATTTGTATTCATCACAATCCCTTTTATTTTAAAGATAAGATTACTACTACAAATACCACTTTTTATGATGAAACTTACACCTCGAACAATAAAAAAAACCCGAGAATATATGTCCTGGAAGCGCCATGTTTTATTTAAAAAAATAAACAACATGTTTCCTCGATTTTCTTTAAAACCAAGGGAATATAGTTAGGGAGCTCTCTTCAATCCCAGTTAATGCATTTTATATATATTTTTAAATGTTTTAATTAGTATTTTTCACTTGGGGTCTTTTCAACTTCACTTTTTTTCTTTTTTCTTTTTATTTCATTTTTTATTAGTATTTACCTCGGTTACATGGTCCAATCGAGAGGTAATATATTCTGCATTTACAATCTCAAATTACTATTTTCAAAAGCCCGTTTTAATTTTTAATTATATATATTCAAATCCCTCGGTTTTCATTAAAAACCGACGTGATATGTATTTTAAGTGAGTTCCCAGAATATGGTGCTATTGTGTTTTTTTTTTATATTTTCTATTTTTAATCAATACTTTCATGTCGGCTTTTATATAAAACCGATGTGTCACATATTTTGCATGAAATACTTAGACTGCTATCAAAGATCAAACGCCATGTCGTCACTCTCATTTCGCCAAAAACCTCTAGGTGATTGTCATCGTCACTCTCATCAAAACTCTTCCAACAGATATTCTTCAAAAATCTATTCCAACCAAAATTCGTTTGAGGTACATTTGTTCATTTGCTTGTCACTGAAACATTAGTTAGAATGTTTCTACATGTTGTTTGATTCACTGAAATAGTTTCTCTTGATCATTATTTTACTTTTTCACTAAAATATTAATTAGTATGTTTCTACGTATTGTTTGATTCAGTAAAATAGTTTCTCTTGATCATTATTTTACTTTTCCACTAGAGCATTAGTTAGTATGTTTCTATGTGTTGTTTGATTCAATGAAATTGTTTCTCTTTATCATTTTGAGGTTTATTTAGATAGTCATGTCCGATACGACAAGCATCTCCCATATAACATTTGATGCAACCTCTGTTAATACAAAACTTAAAAAGAAAAACTAGAGGTGCCATGATGTATACCAAGGTGAAAAAATCCTACGAAAGTGGTGTTCACTACCTGGTTACAGTTGATATAAGAACCGGTAGGGCTTATGGTGAAAATACTGAGGATTTTATGGGTTGCATTGCATTACAAGGTAGAAGTAAAATGAGTATTTTGATAGATAGTTGGCACGAAGTTGACGAGGACTTGAAAGATGCCATATGGGATCATGTTACGGTATTTTATGATTTATTTGCAAGTATATATGGTCATTTTTTTTAATACTAATAAAAACTGTATTATGTAAACATATGAGGTGTTTGATGTTAGTCCAGATGATAGTATGGTGAAAAAAATTGCTTACATATGCAGGTGACCGTTGGAAGGGCTTTAAGACTCAGCTCACCCATGATTATATTAAACACCCAAAAGATGAAGATGACCCTTAATATAAGTCTCCATACTTGATGTATTCATTTTTTGATCAGAATGTTTGGGAGAAATTTGTAAAGTCTCGCACCACTTCTGAATTCTTGGCAAAGAGCCAAAAAGGAAAAGAAAATCGAGCTAGAAATATTGATCCACATAGATTGTCTCATGGAGAATATCAAAATCTGGAAAAGAAGATGATTGAAAAAAAAAGAAAACAAAGGGAATTAGAGCTGGGAGATTCTATAATCCTTGATCGCACTACATCTCCACCATCACGCAACGAGAAATGGAAAAGGGCATGTCAGAGAAAAGACGAGTTCACATCAGATGCTACACGCAAAGTGGCTCAAAAGATTATAAGTAGATACTTTTTTCAACAATATTTAGTTTGATTAAACCAATTTGGTAAAGATGAAATTTCATATGTGTTGTAGGATGGTCTAGTTACACAAGCCAAAGTCGACTTCTTCGTTTCACAAGTGTCATACCCTAAATTTTGACCACAAGATTTCCCATCATTGTGCAAATCATCAACACAATATATATGTACCTTCATGCTCATCAATCCTCTCAAATATTGTTGGGCATTCACTACAATCAAGAATTAGGGTTTTGAGCCCTCTCAAAGTACTCAGACAAAGGATCAATCAAGAATGGACATGATCCTCAACTTGTCAAGCCTCTCAGACATCCATGAAGGATCAAGAGGTTTCCCACATCCATAATCAAGCCTCTTAAACATCAAAGTTGAAGTATGTTATAGGGGCTTTCCAAAAAGTACTAGAGCCTCCCATGATTCAACTTGCGCAAGGAGTTATGAGCCTCCAAAAATGGCATTTTTCACCCTGCCTACACAAAGGCATGAAAACCAAACTTGTGCCACACGATTTTGTCACTCAAGTTTTGCCATTATGCCAACTTTGTAATCTTCCAAAAGCACAAAACATCTGATGACTCACTTGTTTCTTGATCAAGAAGTCAAGAATTCAACTTGACATGTGCAAAACCATCATGATATGAACTTTGAAATTCAACTTTGGCAAGGTAACATCAATGAAATACATTGAGGTGTCTTGAACCAGACCATAATACTTCAAGCCAGTCAAAATTCAAGTCCAAACTATGAGCTTTCAAACCTGCAAAATTGAATGGAGTCAAGATAAGAGAGTTGACTTGGTACTTTTGGATTATCCAAGTCAATGGCTACAAGCTACATGCCATGATCAGCCTCCAATCACTATTGCTCCCAAAACAAACTTCCTTTACTATAAATAGAGGTCATGTGTGACTGATCAAAACACACCAAACCATAACAACTCATGCTTTTCTTCAAAATCACTCTAAAAAACCAGAATTTGCTTCTCTTTCAAGTCAAATTCTAATTTTCAAATAGAGAGCAATTCCATCCAAACCAACCATCCTAACATCTCACACATGTCATATACAAGAGATCCATAACCTCAAAACACATCTGGAACACCAGAATCACAAAGTCACCGTCCATTTGCTCAAGCTTTTTGTCCTATTTGTAGTTGGGGTGTAACACCCTTTTCTACCCCCACAAATGTTGCAGCAGAAACAACTCAAATATCAGAGTAAAACATAAAAGTTCCCTCAAAGGGTGCACATTTATCATTTAAATCAAAATAATACACTTGCCCTGTAAACAAGGGATTTCCTCAAAATAACTCAAAAGCCTTCAATGGTAGCGGAACTCAAAATTCTCAATTAAAAGGTTTTCAACAAACATCGTAATAATCCAAAAAGGTTTTCAACATATAAAACCATATCATCAAATGACAACAAAATAAGGAAAAAAACATAGTTCGACTCAAAGGACCCCAACCCGATGTTACACTATCAGAGCAAGACCCTCTAAATCGACCAAAAGCAAATAAACTTCAAGGTCCTCGAAAGCATCCACAACTAAACCTGATCACCTGCACGTTACTGATTAGTGCAAAATGTACTTATTTTTGTATATAAGTTTTGTTGCACTTATCTATACTTTTTGTTAAATATCATATGAATAAACCCTGTTTTGTTTGTAAATGCGTATAGTTTACATTTTAGTGTATATATTGCGTATTGTGTAAATATCATTGAGTTTAATTGATTTTCTCTCATTTTTTGTAGGTATTCAAGTAAATATATTTTTCCATATTCATAAAGAGCATTGAATAAGCTTTCCAACGCTTCCGACCGTACGTCAATCAGAGTTACGGTTAAAAAGTTATGGTCAAAACAAATTCTGGTTTGCTGTCATGTTCGCTAGGCGAACCAGGAGGCGAGCATTCGCTGGCGAGTTCGCAATGCAAACTCTGGCGAATAAAAAGTGCCCAGAAGTGTGAAAAACACTGTTTTAGGCAGTGGCTAAGATGGCATATGTTCGCAGTGCGAACGGGGGTTCGCAGTGCGAACCTGGGAGCACAATTTTTCCTATAAACTTCATTTTTCAGCATTTTTTAGGTTATGGTTTTGGGGATTCTTGCTCCAACTCCATCAAACTTCATTTTTTCAGTAGATTAGCTTAGAAAACAACTGTGGAGCATGCATAGGTTGAACCGGGGTGGATTGATCGTCGACCGACTCTGACAATTCGCGAGATGTTTGGTTCATTTCTCTTCTCCTTTGTGTTTTTCTTTATGGTTGGGTTGTGTATATGTATTTGTTGTAAACTCATGTATATTTGTCTCCCATGGCGTTATATAAAACTTGCTTTATAAATCTCTATTGGTGATTGTCTCTGATTTTTGCTTTATGCGCGGGGTTTGGGTTGCGTTAGAGATAACCGTCGCAAACTTCGATTAGGGATAATTGTCTGTTAGTTTCTAGATTCTAGAGATAGATTTAGGGCTGACAATCTTCAATAGGCGTCGAAACTTAATGCCTCCGTGCCTTGAGCTAGCGTACGAAAGTATCGGCAATGGTAACACGGTTGTTCTTTCAACTTTACGTTAGACATAACCTGTGTTGTGAGCGATGCTGGGTGATATTGAGGAGTATTGTAGGTTGAGTATAACTGGTCGGTAAGTTTAAGTTTGTGAGGAGTCGATTATGTACATGCCGGATAAGTTTGTCTTGCTAAAGAATGAATTTGTTTTATGTTTTAATATTTACTTTTCTGTTTTCTTGTTTTAAACTATTCAAACCCAAACTCATTAACGCGAGAGACTGTCGAACGACATTCTTTCCCTCGAACCGATCTCTGTGGACACAACATAAATCCCGGAGGGAATTCTTCCGAAAATAAATATTTTTGCTTGCTTGTCCTATTCTGCATTCAACAAAATGGCGCCGTTGCCGGGGATTGGTTTTGATATTGAATCGCATTGCAATAGTTTCTTTGTTTTTGAGTTTTGTAAATATCTTATATATTGTATATTTCCACTTGTTATACTGATACTTGTAGATTAACGTTTGTTTAAGTGTTTGGTTAGGACGCTTGCTTTTGGTTGCGCGGTGAAACATCACCATGGCATGAATAAAGGAAATTTCTAATTAAGCACCGTAAAGGCGTCGAGCTTACGACGTAAAACAAGCATGTTTTATAACTTTTCTTTTCGAATGTTTTTGGTTGTTGTTTGCTCAGAGATTTTGATTGACTTATTTGAGGATGCTTTTGTGATTTTCCAAGTTGGTTCGTTTCAACTTGCGGATGTATGGTAATGATTTTGTTAAGTTTTGTACACGTCCGAGGTATGTATTTATTGCTTTCTTGACTTTAGCATATTCATGATACTTAGGCATTTTACAAACTTCCATGCCATTCATTCTTTTGTATACTTGTTCTTGTTGTGAATCACTTTAGTTCCCAACCTTTTTGTGAGGTAGCTTTCCATTGTTCATATATGCGGAGAACCAACATTCTTGTTCTAACTGGATTTTATTATGTTGAATCTTTTATTTGTGTTGATTATATGAATACATGAAAAGGATCAAGGCAATTGTTTCATTTTGAGCACAACCACCTTAGCCAAATAGTCAATTCACCTTGTGAGTGTGTGAGAATTCGTAACCCCTTTGAGCTTTTTGATCCATGTTTCTATTTGAACTTAATGCTTGTCTATGAGTATTTAGTTCACTTATTTTTGAATGGATTTTATTTTTTCTTGGACCTCAACTATGTGTTGTTCTATGGATTTTTTCCTTGCCTTAGAAAGTAGGGAGTATTCACATGATGGTGCGGTTGAATTCAAGTTAGGGAGAGGATGATTGTATACTCATTGGTTGGATTCTATGAGGATTGAAAAAGAAAAGAAAAAAGAGAAAAATTTGTGAAAGAGAAAAAGAAAGAAAAAAGAAGAAAAAGAAAAATCCTTGAAAAAGGAAACAAAAAGAGTTTCCATAATTGTGCTAAATAAGTATTGTGTGTTGTGTAACACTTGGGATTGTGGAAGAAGTTGATTGGAATTTGGTGTTTGAGTCTTTGTGAGTTGATCACTCTCTTAGGTTTAGGCAAGTTTTTGTTTCAATTACCTTTAGAAATTGCCCCTTGTTCGTTTACCCGACCACGTTACAACCTTGAAAGTCCTTGTGATTCTTGCCTTTGTATGTTCAATATTAATTTGTGGATGTATGCATAATTTAGTCTTTTGTTTGCATGAGTGTTGTGTGAGTGTAAAGTACCTTATTGTGTGTTTTTCATCTACCGATGATTGTTTTTACTAGGTGTGATTCACTTTGGAACTTGTGTTATTTAGAATTTTTGGCATGATTTTTGTATTTTGCTTTTGTTTCGTGACTATGTTATCGTTGTAGTTTAGTGGTAAGTATTTACTTTGTGTGTACCGTTTTCATTTGAACCATACGTTTGATTTCCGTTTTTCAAAACCTGTTGATTCGTCTTTCTTTGGATATTGCTTGTGCATTTTCAAGTTTGTTTGATTCTTGTTTGTGGACAAACAATTATGTAAGTTGGGAAGAGTTGATAAGTGCACAATGTACCTATTTTTTTATATAAGTTTTGTTGCACTTATCTATACTTTTTGTTAAATATCATACGAATAAACCCTATTTTGTTTGTAAATGCGTATAGTTTACATTTTAGTGTATATATTGCGTATCGTGTAAATATCATTGATTTTCTCTCATTTTTGTAGGAATTCAAGTAAATATATTTTTCCATATTCATAAAGAGCATTGAATAAGCTTTCCAACGCTTCTGACCGTGCGTCAATCGGAGTTACGGTTAAAAAGTTATGGTCAAAATAAATTCTGGTTTGCTGTCATGTTCGCTAGGCGAACCAGGAGGCGAGCATTCGCTGGCGAGTTCGCAATGCGAACTCTGGCGGATAAAAAGTGCCCAGAAGTGTGAAAAACACTGTTTTAGGCAGTGGCTAAGGCGGCATATGTTCGCAGTGCGAACGGGGGTTCGCAGTGCAAACCTGGGAACACAATTTTGCCTATAAACTTCATTTTTAAGCATTTTTTAGGTTATGGTTTTGGGGATTCTTGCTCCAAATCCATCAAACTTCATTTTTTCAGTAGATTAGCTTAGAAAACAACTGTGGAGCATGCATACAGTTGAACTGGGGTGGATTAATCGTCGACCGACTCTGACAATCCGCGAGATGTTTGGTTCATTTCTCTTCTCCTTTGTGTTTTTCTTTATGGTTGTGTTGTGTATATGTATTTGCTGTAAACTCATGTATATTTGTCGCCCATGGCGTTATATAAAACTTGCTTTACAAATCTCTGTTGGTGATTGTCTCTGATTTTTGCTTTATGCGCGGGGTTTGGGTTGCGTTAGAGATAACCGTCGCAAACTTCGATTAGGGATAATTGTCTGTTAGTTTCTAGATTCTAGAGATAGATTTAGGGCTAACAATCTTCAATAGACGTCGAAACTTAATGCCTTTGTGCCTTGAGCTAGCGTACGAAAGTATCGGCAATGGTAACACGGTTGTTCTCTCAACTTTGCGTTAGACATAACCTGTGTTGTGAGCGATGCTGGGTGATATTGAGGAGTATTGTAGGTTGAGTATAACTGGTCGGTAAGTTTAAGTTTGTGAGGAGTCGATTATGTACATGTCGGATAAGTTTTTCTTGCCGAAGAATGAATTTGTTTTATGTTTTAATATTTACTTTTTTGTTTTCTTGTTTTAAACTATTCAAACCCAAACTCATTAACGCGAGAGACTGTCGAACGACATTCTTTCCCTCGAACCGATCTCTGTGGACACGACATAAATCCCGGAGGGAATTCTTCCGAAAATAAATATTTTTGCTTGCTTGCCCTATTCTGCATTCAACAGTTACCCACGTGGAGGCAACATTCAAACAGGTAGGGTGAGTAATCATAATTCATAATAATCATTATGAAACAAGATATACATAAAATGGCATTATCTTCATATACAACATCTTCAGGGTCATCACAAGGAAACATCGAAATCACGAACAACATCATAAAACACAGCAATGCCAATTAAATGCAAATGCACAACAAGACTCATGCATGTGGTACCAATCGTCATAATAGATGGACACTAGGCCATCAACCCTCAAAAGATCCTCGTTAATAGGATCGATCCTGCAATCGGAACCGGAGCACGTCATAATTACTTCATATCCATACAATGGGAATGAAACGTCGTCACAGAGTATGCATATGAATGTATAATACACAACATCATTAATCATCATCATCAATTAAACATCAAATGTGCATCATCATTCATCAATTCTCATATACGTCATGTCATCACATATTCGTCAAATAATCACCAAAACATCATCATATAATCATCAGTAACATCATGAAAAATCATCATAAAAATCACAGCATCGAAACATCATAACAGCACAGTAGCACAAACAAAAATTCACAAACGGCAGACGTTCGCTCCAGGGTTCGCCTAGCGAACCTGTTCGCTGTGGCCTTCGCCTAGCGAAGCGGCCAGCGAACCTCACAGACACCACCCTCAACACCAGAAACACAACCATCTGTCATACTCGCTGGTTCGTTCGCTTAGCGAACCTACTCGCCGTTCCCTTCGCCTAGCGAGGCTTCCAGCGAATCACTCATCTTACTCCAAAATCACCTTTGTACTCACACTCATATTATCGCGCATTCCCTGCGCAGCTCGCTTAGCGAGCCTTGGCGAACATTCGCCTAACGAAGCAATGGTTCGCTTAGCGAACCTGCGATTACAGTAAATTGCTGCTATGCATCAATAGCTCCACAACCACCAAAGTTCCTATGATTACAGCCCCAAACGACCCAAAAGCATCCCTACAACAGTCCTAACACATCACCGAATTTAAAGGCCTAAAACCTACGTCTGTTAGGTAGATCCAGGACACTACGGGAAACCTTAATTTCTCCTATACCTTCAAAACTCTCAAACTTCATATAAACTCCATAGATCCTTCCCACAAGGTTAAAACTACAACAACGACGGGGAAATCATCCCCAAGGTCTACTTTGGCGGTTCAATTCCACGTTATTGATCGATTCACAAAAATGCCCTTAAAATCATCAGTTTACCTCAAAACCCATAAACCCTCAAAAACCCCAAAATCCACTTTAATCAATCGAATCCTATAATGAAAACAATGAAAGGCAATTACTCCCCATACCTTAGATTGTCGATCCAATGAGTTCTCTCTTGAGCCTTTGGAAACCTTCACGAAAATCCTCGCCTTTTTCCCGTTTTCCTCAGAGCTCTGCACTTTCTCCTTATTTTCACGATCTCCACAAATGAATCCTAATTCTCCTAAATTCCTCCTTTTTGGTTAATTTAACTTTGGGCCTCAAAATTGGGCTTTCTCCATAATGCCCTCACTAATTCTCTTCAATGTCCATCTTACCCTTAATTCCTCTAATATTATTTTAAATTAATAATAATACTAATATATCCATATTACATACAATTATTTAATTAAAATAACCAAAACTTCATAAAAACACCGACATCGACACAATCCGACAAAAATCACAGAAAACCATGATTATAATATATAAATAAATTAAATAAATATTCTTACAAAAATCGGGGTGTTACATGGGGTACCACAACAAGTTCCAGGTTGTTTTAATCCATTCCAAGCTTCCAAACACCTTACATAAGGCCCATTGAAGCTGTCCAGATCATCAAACAACATCCGTAACACCTCTACATCAGAATTCAATTTCTTCTTGCAAGAGGTAAGCCTGAACTCTTAAACTCTATGATCCATGCATCATGAATGTGTTTTCAAGTTACAAACATGTTTCTGCACTTATGTAGAGTGTTTCCCCTCAATCAATTGCTTTGTAGCTATCATGTATAGGATTTTATAGTGTTCTTGCAGAAATTAGGGTTCATGTGTTCATCTTTTGATTTCTCACTCCACAGTTAATATAAATGCAAGTAATTTATATCACTAAAATCCTTGTTAAAAAACACACAACTTTCATGTTTACAAAAGTCAAAACCATTACGTATTGAGAGAGATATGTGAGGTTTTGCAAAACGGCCATGGAGGGAAGTCGCAAGGAAGAAGATGACCGTTGGCACCATAATTTGAATTTTTGATCATTTTCTTAATTGATTTAAAAAATTAATTTCACTCTCAATTTTTATAATTTTTTATTGGTTCTTTTTTTAAAAATTCACAAAAATATTAAAATGTTTTATTTTACAAAAAAAATCAAATTTTATATTATTTATTTAATATAGTTTGAATTTTTGTAAATAATTTCATTTTATTTGTTTTTAAACATTTTTAAATGAAATTTCCACCTTGATTTTTCAAATTCAAATGAATTCCAAGTTTTCATGTGATTAAACATGATTTTCCAAAACATTTTTCAAAGTGTACAACTTGTTTTTGAATATATTTGATATTTTAATCATTTTTTATTTAATTTCCTTTGAAATATGTATTTTATAAATTAAAATTAGGGTTTTTCTTAATTTTGATTTTTCAAACTTCATTTGAAACAATTTTGGGCCTCTAATAGAGTGTAAGACCCATCCCTTTTGTAACTATAAAATTTTTGGGCCTCAGTCATTGTATAATTCCCGATACGATAAACAGTTCAATCGCTGTTTTTCATCTGGGCATCTCCTTGAGCTATTAGCCCCATCTCTTGTATAAAAATAATCTTTTGGGTCTCTAATAGAGGTAAGACCCATTCTTACTTTGTACATAAAATTTTGGGCCTCAATCATTGTATAAGTCCCTATGTGGTTTTCAAAATCACGACGCGATCATCGCCTTTTCAAATAAACCATCTGGGCCTCTTCTTGAGTATAAGCCCTATTTCTCTTTCTTCACAAACACTTTTGGGCCTCTATTAGAGTGTAAGACCCAACCCCTCTTTGTACAAAAATAATTTTGGGCTTCTGCTATAGTATAAGTCCCACAACGTGTAACACGCTTCTAATCCAACATAATATACGCGATAAGTATACTTAAAGGAATTAGAGTACATCATAAAAAGGTTTTCAAAACATTGTTAAAACATTAGTTTCTTTAGTATATCCACAACTAAATTCAAACTTTGCAGCGGAATCATAAATTCAAATATCTTCTAATATTTCATCAAAACATCAAGACCCTTGGGTCGTGGTCAACAATCATCATCAATTAAAATCGATATATGGTAACTCATAAGAATCATTCTAACAAAATAACATAATATTCACTTAAGCGTTTCCCCACCCAATGTTACATCTATCAAAGCAAGACACCATACAACTCTACGAAAATAAGCTAAACAACTCCAAGCTAAAACTTCGCGCACCGAGAAGCTACTCCTGAATATCTGCACGTTACCCACGTGGAGGCAACATTCAAACAGGCAGGGTGAGTAATCACAATTCAATATAAATCATATAAAGAAAAGACATTAACAGGTCAATATTCATCTTACACAAACATCATAACACTCACCCAAAACATCATATAAATCACCAAGTCATCAACATCACAAACATGCAATCATGTAATGCCACCAAGAATGAAATGCAACGTCATAGCATGCATGTGGTACCAAATCATCATAATAATGGACACTAGGCCATCAACCCTCCACAAGGGAGCACGTCATAAAATACTCCAATCCGCACAATGGGATTGAAGCCACCACTGGACCGAGGTCCTAACATCGTCACTGGACTGAAGTCCTAAAATCATCAATAGACCGAAGTTTAAATGCTATGAATGCATGATGCACAACGTCACAATCATCAACATCAATAAAAGTCATTACGTGCATCATCATTCATCAAAACCTCATGTTTATCATATCATCATTAATTCATCAAAACATCATGAATCGTCATCTTATAGTTGTAACACCCCACTTTCCCAAAATATATAATATAGAGATATCATCAATAAAATCAGAGTTTACTACAACAAGTAAGGTGTCACTTTGTTAAAAAAAAATCAACATACTGAATCTCTTTTCATTTGAAGGAATAAAAACAGCGGAAAAACAAGTATTTATCCAATTTATGGCCACATGCCAACTACATCAAAATAAAACCCACATTAAACGTGGTCCACCATAAATTCAATAAAAATGAAAGATACGTAACAAATGAATGATGAATAAAGAATAACAAATAATAAAATCCCCAAATCCCGTGTTACGTATCAGAGCGACTCTTAAGACTCGATCAGGCAACACGCACTCCATGCACACTCAAGTACCTGGATTATCTGTACTTCCGAAGAAGCACAGACACAACAACAACAAAGGGGTGAGAACTACATTCAATAATAAATGGTGAATAATACAAATTAAGGGTAGTTATTTATAGTCATTCACACAATCACATAATCACGACACACTTGTCATTTTCAATTATCATTTAATCAACAAGTAATAACAATGCAATGTGACTCAACAAATGACACAATGCATGTGGTACCAATATCACCAAGGTGCATTCAATCGAACCCGGATAAATCACATACACCCCTACTTGGCAATGATTTATCCCACCACACTCCACATTGGAGTTCGGATGAATCACATACACTCCTCCTGAGCAATGATTCATCACCACCGACACACCATGAATGCATGACATCAATATGCATATAATTCATGTATAATCATAATCATACAATCCCACGATCCTCCTGATCACAATCAATCCATAACACCACAGAAAACACCTCACACGACGTTAATGAGCTAATTACCAATTAATTCACCAAAATTACTAAATCAATAATTTTTGTCTCCCATCCTACATTTCTCAAGGTCTGACATCTATCTCCAACCTCTCAAACCAAAAGAAACCACTTTGGACGCGAAAACGAAAAAGAAATTGCGAAACGGTAAAATTCTGCACCCTCGCTGGCCATACACGTATTGCCTTGAGCCATACGCGTATTGCCCAGCTCGCTCGCCCAACCATACGCGTACCGCCTCTCCTCCCACCCTGCCATACGCGTATTGCCCTACCTATTACGCGTATGGGCAGAGACCTGCTTTTCCATCAAATTCCATTACCAGACCCAATACGCGTATTCGCTCCTCATACGCGTAAGGCCAGACCTCCATACGCGTACCGTTACGCGTATGGGTAGAGGGCCGTGCCAATCCTCCTTTTTGGCCCTCCCATACGCGTATTGCCTCCGCCCTAGGCCAGCATTACGCGTAACACCCTCTCCATTACGCGTAAGGCTAGATCTATTACGCAAATGGACTTTCTCCACACCTGTCTGAATTCTGCTACGGGATTCTCACTTTTTCACTCCAATTCAGTCCTAAACTTATTTCTACATCAGTTTTAGGTCCTATTCTTCATTCTTACTTCTTTTACCTATTATTATTACTAGTCAAAATTATGGGTCTTAGGTCTAATCTCGTTCCCTCAACCTGCATCAAAACAAATCTGCCACAACATGCATTCATACAGCAGCAACAACACAAATTTATACATGAAAATCATACTATCATCAACGATTCAATACATATCAGAGATCAAACATTCATATCATACTCATAATTTCATCAACTATAAAACATACGAAAATCCTACGAGGGAAAGGACCCCTCACTACCCTTTCACGCTATTATCACCTGTATTGAACCCATTCTCCCCCTTACCTCAAATTCTTGATTAAATCCTGCAAAAATTGATGGAGATCCTAGCCCTAACACCCTTGTTCTTCTCTTGTTCTTCTTTCTCTAACCTTTTCTCTTTTTATGTGAAAACTGTTTTTGTCTCACTAAACTCCCCATAATTCTAATTAATCAGATTTTATTTAATTAATAAAAAAAAATAATAATAATCCTAATAATAATAATAAGAATAATAATAATAATAACATTATTAACCATATTACTATTATTATTTTCACTGCTATATCATTATTATTAAGCTAAGGTCTCTAATCCCCACTAATTAAATAAGGCACTACCCTTCACTCACCCTTAACAAGGCCAAAACAATACAAATTAACACACGACGATTAAATAATTAAAATGGGCTGTTACAACTCTCTCCCACTTAAATTATTTTCGTCCTCGAAAATGTACCTGATGGAAATAGCTCCGGATACGACTCTCGCATCCTGCTCTCCAGCTCCCAGGTCACACTTCCCCCAGCAGCTCCTCCCCAAGCTACTCTCACCAAAGGGATCTCCTTTCCTCTGAGTTGTTTCATCTTGCGATCCTTGATCCTTATCGGCATCGCCTCCACAGTAAGATTATCCCTGATCTGCACCTCATCCCTCGGGATAACATGAGATGGATCAGATACATACTTTCGAAGTTGCGACACATGAAACACGTCATGCAAGTTCGAAAGTTCAGGCGGCAACGCCACCCTATAAGCAACTGCACCAACCCTCTGCAAGATCTGATACGGTCCAATAAACTTAGGATCCAGCTTCTTTGATTTCAATGCACGTCCAACACCAACCACTGGGTTAACTCTCAGGAATACGTGATCACCTTCACTGAATTCCAAGTCTTTCTTCCGATTATCATGATAGCTTTTCTGCCTACTTTGAGACGTTTTCATTTTCTCGTGGATCATCTGAATTGTCTCAGTAGTCTGTTGCATAATCTCAGGTCCAAGCACCACATTCTCACCAGTCTCATACCAACACAGAGGCGTCCTACACCTCCTACCATACAAAGCTTCGAAAGGTGCCATGCCAATGCTCGAATGGTAGCTATTGTTATACGTGAACTCAATCAATGGAAAATGAGTATCCCACGCACCACCTTTCTCTAACACACAGGCTCTCAGCAAATCTTCCAACGACTGAATAGTCCTCTCTGACTGACCATCAGTCTGTGGATGATAAGTCGAGTTCAACTTCAATTTAGAACCCAAGGCCTCCTGCAGACTCTTCCAAAATTCTGAAATAAACCTCGGATCTCTATCCGACATAATGCTCGATGGAACACCATGTAACTTCACAATTATCCTTATATAAATCTCCGCCAGCTTTGACAACGGGAAGCTGATGTTAATTGGTATAAAATGAGCGGATTTCGTAAGTCGATCCACCACTACCCAAATAGCATCAAAGCCTCTTGCCGTATTTGGCAACCCAGTAACAAAATCCATAGTAATACTGTCCTACTTCCATTCCGGAATCTCTAACGGTTGCATTAATCCTGAAGGCTTCTGGTGCTCCACTTTTGACTTCTGACATGTCAAACAAGCATAGAGAAACTGAGCTATGTCCCTCTTCATACCGGACCACCAAAACAACCTCTTCAAGTCACGATACATTTTCGTAGCTCCCGGATGAATACTCAAGTTACTCCGGTGGCTCTCCTCTAAGATTGCTTTCTTTATTTCCGCATTATCCGGTACACAAATTCTGCCCCGGAACCTCAATACACCAACATTATCCACTTTAAAATCACCATTAGGATCACCTCCTTCTGTAGGCCTCAAGTCCACCAGCTTCACATCAAGCTTCTGATCTTCTTTAATTACATCCAAAAAGTCATTATTCACCTTCAGCATACCCAATCTAACACTCTCCGGTGTAGTTTTACAAACCATACTCAAGTCTCTAAACTGTTCAATCAACTCCATTTCTTTCACCATCAATGCAGACATATGAATTGTCTTCCGACTGAGAGCATCTTCTACAACATTAGCTTTTCCCGGATGGTAACTCAAATTAAAATCATAATCCTTCAAGAACTCTAACCACCTTCTCTGCCTCATATTCAACTCCTTCTGATCGAATAAATATTTCAGACTCTTATGGTCATTGAATACTTCAAATCTTGATCCATACAAATAATGTCGCTAAATTTTTAATACAAAAACCACTACAGCTAATTCAAGATCATGAGTAGGATAGTTCTTCTCATGCACCCTCAACTGCCGTGAAGCATATGCCACCACTTTGCCATCTTGCATTAACACACCGCCTAATCCCATCTTAGACGAATCACAATACACTACAAAAGGATCATTTGGACTTGGTAGAATTAACACTGGTGCTGTAGTCAATTTCTTCTTCAGTTCCTCAAAACTTTCCTCACAGGCAGCATCCCAAACAAAAGCTTGATTCCTTCTGGTTAACTGTGTCAACGGTAACGCCAAATTAGAAAACCCTTCAATGAATCTTCTATAGTATCCTGCCAAACCCAAAAAGCTTCTAATCGCCGTTGCTGTCTTCGGAGCTTCCCACTGAAGTACTGCAATTATTTTAGATGGGTCCACTGCTATACCATCACCAGAAATAACATGACCCAAGAAACTCACAGTCCTCAGCCAGAATTCACACTTCGAGAACTTTGCAAACAATTTATTATCTTTCAACACCTGCAATGCAGTTCTCAAGTGTCCTGCATGATCTTCGTCAGACTTAGAATAAATTAGTATGTCATCAATGAATACTACAATAAACTGGTCCAGATAAGAGTGGAAGATACGATTCATATACTCCATAAACACCCCCGGCGCATTAGACACTCCGAAAGGCATTACTGCATATTCGTAATGTCCGTAGCAAGTTCTGAAAGCAGTCTTCTGAATATCACCTTCCTTTACTCTAATCTGATGGTAACCCGACCTCAAATTAATTTTGCTGAAAACACGAGCTCCTACCAGCTGATCCATTAAGTCATCAATCCTCGGAAGTGGATACTTATTCTTAATGGTCACTTTATTCAACTGACGGTAATCAATGCACAGACGTATACTACCATCCTTCTTTTTCACCAACAACACTGGAGCTCCCACGACGACACACTCGGTCTAATAAACTTCTTATCGAGCAACTCCCCAATCTGAGATGTCAACTCTGCCAACTCTGATGCAGACATCCTGTACGGCGCCATAGAGATAGGTCAGGTACCCGGTACAAGATCAATAGTAAATTCAACTTCCCTTGTCGGAGGCAACTCTGAAATGTCATCTGGAAATACTTCAGGAAATTCATTCACCACTGGTAATTCATTAACTGAAGTCTTACTTTCAACTGATAACGAGGCAAACACTGCAAACATTTTCGTTTCATCCTCCAACAACGTCCTCAACTCCCTGCTAGATAACGAATCCGCCAATGCTTCTTCTTCAGGAGTAAGAAACAATAACGTCTTCCTGAAGCAATCAATATAAACTCGGTTGAACTCCAACCAGTTCATTCCCAAAATAACATCGAGATTACCGAGTCTCAAACAAATCAAGTCCACTCTGAAATCTCTACCAAACATAGTCAGCGGACACTTCAAACACACCAAGGAAGTAACCACAGAACCAATAGATGGAGTTTCAATCGTCATCCTCTGATCTAGAGTAGACGGTACAATCCCTAGTCTCTTTACACAATCAACAGAAATAAACGAGTGGGTTGCACCCGTGTCAATGATAGCAATCAAAGGAATATCATTAATAAAGCAAGTACCTTTGACGGAATGCTCCTCATCAGTGGATTGGGCTCCCACCAAGGCAAATACTTTTCCACTGGCCTGAGCTTTTTTTGGCTTCTCACAGTGAGTGCTGATGTGACCCTTTTCTCTACAGTTATAACAGGTAGACATAATGGCTTTACAATCAGCTATAACATGACCTGGTCGACCACACTTGAAACACTTCTTCACCTCATTTGGACAGTTATTAGCACGGTGACCCGCGCCACCACATCTAAAACATTTGAGAGTATCAGAACCTACTCCTTTCTCCATTGGTTTCTTCCCCACATCAGTTTTCCGTTTCCCCTTATCAGCTGGAGCACTGTAAGGAGTACCCCCCAAACCTCTGCTTACACTTCCTCTCATTCACAGCCTTATAATAAGCAATTCTGGCTCTGTTATCGTTGTCATAGATTCTGCTTCTGCTTACCAGTTTTGGATAATTTCTTATTTTCTGACAAGCAATGCCAAGTTTGATCTCGGGGCGTAACCCATTCTCAAACTTCAAGCACTTCGAAGTCATAGCTTCGTCAGTATTGTAATGAGCACAATACTGTACCAATTCCTCAAATCTGGCAGCATATTCAGCAACTGTCTTATTAACCTGTTTCAGCTCCAGGAATTTAACTTCCTTTGCAATACGAATATCTTTCGGAAAATACTTTTCCAGAAACTCAGCTTGAAACACTGTCCAAGTAATCTCAGTACCCGCAGTTTCCAACCTCTGACGACTATTGTCCCACCAGGCTTCAGCCTCTCCTTCCAGCATATGAGTGCCAAACCGTACCTTCTGAGCATCGCTGCATCCCATGGTCCTGAAGATCTTCTCAACAGCCTTCAGACATTTCTGTGCAGCCTCTGGGTCCAAAATACCTTCCTCATATATCGGCGGCTTATTGCTCTGGAACTGTGCTAGGTCGCGGAACTGCGTACCCCCAGCCTGATTGGTGTTCTCTACCGCTTGTGCCATGGCTTGCATAGCAGCAGCAAGATCATCATCATTCCTTCCTGCCATACTGTTCAACAAACAACATACGGTCAGAACACATAACTCACTCCTATTCTAAGGACAGACTCGACTACTCAACCTGGCCGGACGGACCAACTTGCTCTGATACCAACTGTAACACCCCACTTTCTCGAAATATATAATATAGAGATATCATCAATAAAATCAGAGTTTACTACAACAAGTAAGGTGTCACTTCGTTAAAAAAAAATCAACATACTGAATCTCTTTTCATGTGAAGGAATAAAAACAGCAGAAAAACAAGTATTTATCCAATTTACGGCCACATGCTAACTACATCAAAATAAAACCCATATTAAACGTGGTCCACCATAAATTCAATAAAAATGAAAGATACGTAACAAATGAATGATGAATAAAGAATAACAAATAATAAAATCCCCAAATCCCGTGTTACGTATCAGAGCGACTCCTAAGACTCGATCAGGCAACACGCACTCCATGCACACTCAAGTACCTGGATTATCTGTACTTTCGAAGAAGCACAGACACAACAACAACAAAGGGGTGAGAACTACATTCAATAATAAACGGTGAATAATACATATTAAGGGTAGTTACTTACAGTCATTCACACAATCACATAATCACGACACACTTGTGTCACACCCTAATTTTTGACCATTTCCTTTGGATAAAATAAAGACCGGTGGTGAACATTAAGATTTGTGATCCTAGTTAACATAATAGCTAAGGTATCCGATTCTCACCGCGACAGAAATGGTGACTTCATTGGGGACTTTTCGAGGGTTTCCCCTAACTTGTTTATAACTATGTTATTTAGTTGCTTGTTTGCATATATATCTTTATATTTGTATATATACCTGTTCTACTTGGGTTTTCTGTGTGCATGGTTGCTACTTTGTGTGGTGAGATAAGTCCTACACCCGGACTAGAGTGAAAAATATGATAGGACGGTGAGAATTCAAGGATACTTTGAGGGAGTCGATTCCTGAAGAAGTTGAATTGAGACTTCACCACTCAGTTTAGGCCCTCTCGAATTTAATATTGTTCAACAAGTCCATTCGTGAAGACGATATTATTTTGAACTAAAGGACATCAAGACTGGGGACCGTAGTTACCTTTAACCCAACTTGGCCTATTAGGATGTAGTGCGGGGACTATGCGGGAGTCTATTTCTTCAATATTCGCTACGCGATACTACACTCAGACGAGATTCTCTTGAGAATATTATTGACTACCAAGTGATTTGGAAAATCGATAATATCCGAAAGATGGATTGTAGACTCTGGGAACTTTGTAGAATCCGTTTGGCAGGTACATTTGAAACCATAGTGCACACCTATTGGGATGGTTAGACCTTGGCTCCATGCTGTGACCTTTCAAACCCAGGGCCCTTTTCCTGTGTGTTTTGCTTATGTTTATGCATCCATCCATTCATGCATTCATGAATAACCCTTTGGTTTCAAGGAACTCAATTGTTCTTTCATTTGAAAAATTAATAAAAATCTTGGATTATAAAATGAAACTTTTTCAGTCTTTCCGAAATGTTTGCGACCTGCTTTTGAGTTCCTTGAAACCATTGCATTGCATTGCATATCATTTGTATGCATCTGTTTGTCCAGCAACTCATTTCCAGTTGTCTATATGTTCCAGTGTCACTTGTGAGTCGTCAAGCTGATTCCTCGACACAGATATCGGACTAGAGCTAACTACAGACGCATAATGTCAGAGCAAGAAGCACATAACGCAGAGATCCGAATGGAGATCGATGATCTTAAGTCGAGTATGACCAAGCTCACTGAAATGCTCCACGTCTTGATTGCTAGAGGAGAGCCACCCCAAAGGACTGTTATCCAGGAAGTTCCAAGCGCTGATCCTCCACCAGTTCAAATGCCACCTTCAACTTGGCCAGAGTTTGGTTTACCTCCCAACTACTCTTCACCTCTTGCATCTACTGCTATGGTTGGTCAAACTGTCAGACATGTGTTTCAAGCTCCTATTTTCGTTGAACCCAGACCTATGGTTCATACTGTTGCCCAGAATGTTCGAACTACTTTTGAGAACCCTCTCTATGAGTACAATGCTGCCAGAGCACGCCAAGTGAAGCTTCGGTCGACCTCAGGCAGCTATCCTCCTAAGAGCCGGTGTTTCAGACAGGACAACTCATATTTGTTTCTGATTAGTCACTAGACCATGCTTCTCTTTGTTTTCATTTTCCTTTATTTGTATTGGCTGTTTGTACTCAAATTACGTTTGTACTTTCATGAGCATTACAACTTTTGGATTCAATCCATTTTGTCCATTATTTACATCCTTATGCTTTCCTTTAAAAAAAACAAAAAAACAAAAAAATATGTTATTTCGTTTCTGCTTTCTTCTTGATTATGCTAAGATTGGAGGGAGGATGATGAAAATAAATTACTCATAATTGTTGTTGGTATGCTTTCAAATCAAAACTTTGCTGACGATGTAAGGCATTGTTTCAATCCCCAAACACTGGAGACATAAGGAAGATAACCCCTCGTCAACCCCTTTGAGCCTTGAAGTAGAAGTTTCTTTTCTTTACAAATAAAAACCTTCCATCTTAACCTGGGGCAGGGTAGTTCTCAGTTAGCTTGATTGTGCATTCAAATACAAGAGTTTCATGCAAGATACCTTTCAACAAAATTTTATATTCACAGTTTTCCTTCGCACACAGCAAGCAAGTGCCGAAGATGTCTTTCAAGTCAAACGCCAATGATGGTTCACTGTAATCATTAAGTCAGGCATTCATAACCTTTCAACAGTCACAAATTAGATGAATAAATGTTGCACAAGTTGTTCCCAAAGTGATAAATAAAGGATCATCAAGAAGTCCTTACTCAAAGAATGAGCCGAGTCCCTTTCAAGGCAAAAGCTAAGAAAGATGGGAAGCTCATGGTCTTACTTTATACAAAGAGAAATAAGAACAAGCTTGTATGTCAATCAAAAGTTATAAGGAAACAGTGACTGCCACCTCAAGTTCCTTGACTTCTGAACCATCATAATCATTACTATCATCAGTGCAATTTCCAACCTATGGGAACCTGAGTGCATAGCTTGAGTTAACTGAGCATAGGACTGAAGATCATCACGAAGATTGGGTGGGTACAAATAAACTTTGAGCCTTTATCCTTTGTTTCTTAAACCGTGAACCAGGCCACGTTATAACCCTCAAAAGACCTAACTGAAGCAAGGTTATTTTGAAAGCATACTACAGTGAGGTTGCGTAAACTGACTCCAAAAGATCTTTGCAGATCATTTGTTTTGACATTACACCTTTTTCTTAAACTTTTCACTTTTAAATGTCTTGAACCACTGTGTTCTGAATAATGGCTCATTGTGCTTTAGATCTTTCAAAGAAAATGAGTTAATTTCAAAAGTTGCATGAACTTTGCATTTATTATGTTTGTATGAACACTTTTGTTTGCAAACTGGCTTCCTCTTAAGGAATTTTCAAAC
Source organism: Lathyrus tuberosus (assembly GCA_022829125.1). Lineage (NCBI taxonomy): Eukaryota > Viridiplantae > Streptophyta > Magnoliopsida > Fabales > Fabaceae > Lathyrus > Lathyrus tuberosus. Next base: position 3,911,771 of record JALAZF010000546.1, on the reverse strand, counting down.
ATTTGAGAAACTTGGTCGGTGATCCAATCAGGGGCAAGTTTCTTCCAGATCCTGTTGAGAATCAGTTCAAGATTTGTGGTTCAGTGCAAGTCCTTCTCAAAATTAGTTGATACAGAAGTTTTCTTTTCAAGACTCATGCTGGGGCAAGCTTTCCATGCGCACAGTAATTCAGTCATTTCCAGCGTCAATCCAGTTGAAGCATTGAATACTTTACCTACAACAGTCAGCTAATCTTGGGCAGTTTACTTGAAGAATTCCCAAGCAACTCTTCATCCTTCCTACAGGGATCATCAATTTGATACAGTTTACCAGTGTGGCAGAGTTGTGCTCAGTAGCATCTTTAGTCCCAAGCAGAATGGCAATGACAGCCGTGTTGAGGAATCAGTCTTCCAGTCTTGTCTTTTCCACAAAAGTGTTGACCCGTGTCGTCAACATCTGCATTTATATTTGCATTTAATCATATTTCATCTGCATAATTCATATACATATGCATAAAAAGAGTGTCATCCATCATTTGCACTCATTTGCATTCTCCCCTGGGTCGTGTTGTTATCCACGTCTTACCTTGTGGTCAAAGTCCAACTTACTTGGCACCTACCAAACAGATATTGTTGTACCTATCTGATGCTCTTCCGGATATGTACTGTTTGTTATGATGTTCTTCCAGAACTCCTTTGTGTCTATCTGATGTTCTTCCAGATACGACTTTGTTTCTGACGTTTCTCCAGAAACTCCTTTGTACTTATCTGATGCTCTCCTAGATATGTATACTTGTTTTGATGTTCTTCCAGAACTCCCTCTGTGTCTATCTGACGTTCTTCCAGATACGACTTTGTTTCTGATGTTTTTCCAGAATTTATCTGATGTTCTCCCAAAACTTTCTTTGTGTCTATCTGACGTTCTTCCAGATATGACTTTGTTTTTGATATTTTTCCAGAATTTATCCGATGTTCTTCCAGAACTCCCTCTTTGTCTATCTGACGTTCTTCCAGGTACGACTTTGTTTCTGATGTTCTTCCATAATTTATCTAATGTTCTTCTGGATACTACCTTTGATTCTGATGCTTTTCCGGAATCTATCTGATGTCCTTCAAGATATGCATATTTGTTCTGATGTTCTCCCAGAACCTTCTTTGTGTCTATCTGACGTTCTTCCAGATACGACTTTGCGTCTGATGATTTTCCAGATGTGTCTCTTGTTCTGATGTTCTTCCTGAACTTATCTGATATTTTCTCAGATATACCCTTTGATTATGACGTTTTCCCAGAATCTATCCGATGTTTTTTTGGATATGTCTCTATTTCTGATTGAGTCTTTGTTATCTGATGTTCTTCCAGATATTTTGCTCTGTTTATTCTGAAGCTTTTTCTGGAATGACCTTGCTTTTACCATCTGATGTTTTCCCAGATGTGTCTGCTCCTGATGTTTTTCCAGAGCCCCTTTATGTCTATCTGATGCTCTTTCGGATATGACCTTATTTATCCGATGTTCTTCTGGATATGTGACTTCATTTTGACGCTTTTCCAAAACCCCGTTTGGGTCTATCTGACGTTCTTCCAGATATGACCTTGTTTATCTGATGCTTTTCAGATATGATGTTCCTTATCTGACGTTCTCCCAGATATTTCATTAAATCTTTACTCGTACATTTAATGATTTTCTAAATGTTTCGGGTGTAACTTTTGGATCTCTGTCTTTCATTCCATATCATATCATAAGGCATCTTAGGGCTAAAAATTGTGCATGTTTGTATTTAAGTCTCTCCTATCGCGTCAAGATTCAAGATTTCAATCTTCATATCTCCGGATAGAAGAAACTTAAATAGGGGCATCTGTCACACCCTAATTTTTGACCCTTTCCTTTGGATAAAATAAAGACCGGTGGTGAACATTAAGATTTGTGATCCTAGTTAACATAATAGCTAAGGTATCCGATTCTCACCGCGACAACTTGTCATTTTCAATTATCATTCAATCAACATGTAATAACAATGCAATGTGACTCAACAAATGACACAATGCATGTGGTACCAATATCACCAAGGCTCATTCAATCGAACCCGGATAAATCACATACACCCCTACTTGGCAATGATTTATCCCACCACACTCCACATTGGAGTTCGGATGAATCACATACACTCCTCCTGAGCAATGATTCATCACCACCAACACACCATGAATGCATAACATAAATATGCATATAATTCATGTATAATCATAATCATACAATCCCACGATCCTCCTGATCACAATCAATCCATAACACCACAGAAAACACCTCACATGACGTTAATGAGCTAATTACCAATTAATTCACTAAAATTACTAAATCAATTATTTTTGTCTCCCATCCTACATTTCTCAAGGTCTGACATCTATCCCCAACCTCTCAAACCAAAAGAAACCACTTCGGACGCGAAAACGGGAAAGAAATCGCGAAACGGTAAAATTCTGCACCCTCGCTGGCCAAACGTGTATTGCCTTGAGCCATACGCGTATTGCCCAGCTCGCTCGCCCAACCATACGCGTATCCTACGCGTACCACCTCTCCTCCCACCCTGCCATACGTGTATGGCCCTACCTATTACGCGTATGGACGAAGACCTGCTTTTCCATCAAATTTCATTACCATACCCAATACGCGTATTCCCTCCTCATACGCATAAGGCTAGACCTCCATACGCGTACCGTTACGCGTATGGGCAGAGGGTCGTGCCAATCCTCCTTTTTGGCCATCCCATACGCGTATTGCCTCCCCCCTGGGCTAGCATTACGCGTAACACCCTCTCCATTACGCGTAAGGCCAGATCTATTACGCAAATGGACTTTCTCCACACCAGTCTGAATTCTGCTACGGGATTCTCACTTTTTCACTCCAATTCAGTCCTAAACTTGTTTCTACATCAGTTTTAGGTCCTATTCTTCATTCTTACTTCTTTTACCTATTATTACTAGTCAAAATTATGGGTCTTAGGTCTAATCTCGTTCCCTCAACCTGCATCAAAACAAATCTGCCACAACATGCATTCATACAGCAGCAACAACACAAATTTATACATGAAAATTATACTATCATCAACGATTCAATACATATCAGAGATCAAACATTCATATCATACTTAGAATTTCATCAACTATAAAACATACGAAAATTCCACGAGGGAAAGGACCCCTCACTACCCTTTCACGCTATTATCACCTGTATTGAACCCATTCTCCCCCTCACCTCGAATTCTTGATTAAATCCTGAAAAAATTGATGGAAATCCTAGCCCTAGCACCCTTGTTGTTCTCTTGTTCTTCTTTCTCTAACCTTTTCTCTTTTTACGTGAAAACTGTTTTTGTCTCACTAAACTCCCCCTAATTCTAATTAATCAGATTTTATTTAATTAATAATAATAATAATAATAGTCCTAATAATAATAATAATAACATTATTAACCATATTACTATTATTATTTTCACTACTATATCATTATTATTAAGCTAAGGTCTCTAATCTCCACTAATTAAATAAGGCACTACCCTTCACTCACCCTTAACAAGGCCAAAACAATACAAATTAACACACGACGATTAAATAATTAAAATGGGGTGTTACAATAGTCACCAAATAGTCATCATATCACACGTCAACACATAGCAATCATAAACATCATATTATAGCATCACTACTTCGTGTCACATTAAAATCATCCTAATTCATTTGATCGTCATATTCGTCGCATAACATGTATAAACATCAAAGCATGCCCATCATCTATTTATTTCGTCATAGCATCATTATAGTAACATCATTCACATAACTCATACCCTCATAAGCAATCAACACATAATCATTATATAAGTTCCAACATATAATTAACATCATAAAACAACAACACCCTATCGTTATACTCTAGATCAATATAAGCATCATATAATCTTCAACACATAGCATCATATTTACAACAATAATACCCCCCAACATTCGACTACATCACAAACAACCACTATTACCTTTACCGATTAATTCACACCACCTTATACCATAATCACTCAACAACATCCTCATGCAACATTATAAGTAACAACTATCACAATTGCATGGTATGCCACAACAACTCAACAACAATATCATACAACCTCATAATTCACAATCACAACACACATTCATGCGATCGATGTCCACATTTCACGGTTCGACCCATTGGAACATACAAGAAACCACACATGGCTCATCGAATAGTTGGAAATCTATACTTGAAAATAATTTTAACATAAAGTACATAAAGTCAGCTTTCCAAAGATTCGAACGGCGACCCAAACGGACTTACGAATCAAAAGTTACGAATTTTCGAAGTTTTCAAAATAAGCTGCTCGAGGGGACCGCGCTAAGTGGGCTAAGCGGGCTCTGCGAATTGGTCAAAATTTTTTGCGATGACAGCACTTCCCCCACCTCGATTTCATACCCTTAAACTGCATTTTTCACCCCTATTAACCCAAATTAAGTCACTATAACCTATATCTAACACACATACATCATTCACAACAACCACAACACAACAAATCATCAAAATCATCCCCTTTAACCTCTAAACCCTAGGTTTTTCTCCCAAAACCCCAATCACCCACCAACACCTAATCTTTATATAAAAAATATTGCAAAATGATACTCCCCATACCTTAGAGTCTTGATTCTTTCGATCTTCTCTTGGAGTTTCGCCGGAATTCTTCTATGCCCTTGCCTCCTTCTCACTTGTTCTTCAGAGCACTTTTGCCTCTTCCTAAAAAATAATACAAATAATGAGTTCCTTTCACTATTCTCTCTTTAAATACCCCTAAATGTGCTCTTCCCATTATACCCTCACTTATCCATCCCTAATGACCAACATACCCTCAATACTCCCACTTCTATTATTTTAAATAATAAACAATAATTTGAATAATACTATATGATTATTCTTACTATTAATATTATTAAAATAATTTCACCACAATGCGTTCGTGCCACATAACCACAAATCGTCAAAATCACCTTATATCCTCAAATAAGCAACAATTAATCATAATCGAATTTGGGGTGTTACAACTCTCCCCCACTTAAAGAATTTTCGCCCTCGAAAATTATCTGAAGAAAATAGAGTTAGATACGACTCCCTCATCGGATCTTCATGCCCCCTCCCCATGTCCAACACACGAGCCATCAACAAATCCTCCAAGGACTTGATACTCCTCTCTGTCTGACCATCCATCCGCGGATGCTAAGCAGAACTCATCCTCAACTCAGTGCCCAACAGATCTTGTAAATTCTTCCAAAGCCTCAACGTAAATCGCGGATCTCCATCCCAAGTAACTCCGTAGTTCCCTCAATGCACATTCAGCTAATTCCCGCATAGAATTATTAATCTTCATTGGTAAATGAGTTGACTTCGTCAATCCCTCCACGATCATCCAAATTGAGTCATTCCCCTTCGCGGCCTTCGGTAAACCCGACACAAAATCCATGGAAATACTATTCCATTTCCATTATGGAATATTCAACATCTGCATCAGACCCAAAGACTTCTTACGTTTCGTCTTTAGCTTCTGATAAGTCAAACACACATACACAATTCGATAACATCCATCTTCATGAATACTCTTCTCAATCTTTGGAACATCTGGTATACACACTCTACCTCATAACCTCAACACACCATTTTCATCAATTCGGTATTCACCTCCGTTACCTTAGTTAATTAAAACCGACTGATCAACCAACTTCAAGTCAAATCGCTGACCTACTTTGATTTCTCCCAGAATCCCCATAGTCAGTTCCAACATACTCGACTTCACACTGTCAGGGGTCCCATCACATACTAAACTCACATCTCTGAACTGCTCGATCAATTCCAGTTTTCCTCACCTTAAGCATCGACATATGCCGTAACTCCCTACTCAACGCATCAACTATTACCTTTGCTTTACCAGGGTGTTAATCAAAATCATAGTCTTTCATCAACTCCAACCACCTTTTATGCCTCACATTCAACTATTTTGATTCAACAAGTACTTCAAGCTTTCATGATCACCGAACACTTCAAACATAAAGCCAAAAAGATAATGTCTCCAAATTTTCATCACAAACCCCGAGGTTGCCAATTCTAAGTCATGCGTAGGATAATTTCTCTCGTGAACTCTTAATTGTCTGGAAGCTTAAGCAACAACCCGACCATCCTGCATCAACGATCCACCAAGACTCATCTTAGACGCATCACATTACCCCACAAAAGACTCACGTGGATTAGGAAAAATCAATATCGGAGCGGTCGTCAATTTTCTTCTTTCGGCCTACAAAATTCCCTTCGCATGCAACATCTCACACATACGCTTTGCCCCTTTCGAGTTAACTAAGTCAACGGTAATGTCGACTTAGAAAAATCTTCAATAAACTTGCGATATCAACTTGCTAATCCCATAAAGCTTCTTATTTCAGTAGCCGACTTCAGAGTCTCCCACTGCAACACAACATCAATTTTAGAAAGATCAATAGCTATTCCACCATTAGAAATTACCTGACCAAGGAACTTATTGTCTACAACCAGAACTCACATTTCGACAGTTTCGCACATAACTTCTTCTCCCTCAATACCTATAACACAACTCACAATTTTTCTACGTGTTCTTCTTCTCACTTAGAATATATCAGAATATCGTCAATGAAAACCACCACAAACTTATCCAAATATTTATGGACAATCCGATTCATATATTCCATGAACACACCAGGTGCATTGGATACACCAAACGACATCACAGTGTACTCATGGTGACCGTACCTCGTCCTGATAACTGTCTTCGGAATATCTTTAATTTCTTACTTCATTGCCAACTTGGCTATCTCCTTTATTCTTGATAGTCACCTCGTTTACGTCCCAACAACATCATTAACAAATCACTACAATTGGACCTTAAAATCAACATCATGTTTATCCTCAATTAGCATGTCGTAACATAGCGACATCACTAAATAACCATCATACTCCTCATGCAACATACAACACAAGTTACAGCAACACCCCAGCTTTACGAAACATAGATATGCATAATTCCACTTAATTTCAATAATTAAAAAAATGAGGTTTTCAGTCCCAGGCCGCGCTAAGCGAGCCCTATCTGCGCTAAGCGCGCTACACACTACCTCGAGGAGGCAAAATTCCTCCAGACTGCGCTAAGCGAACCCATCCGCGCTAAGCGCGCTCTGCGATTTTAGCAGAAACCCTGTTATCTCATGGGAACACATCCAAAAGTCACACACCTTCGATAAATCACCAACCACTGCATTTCCTTATGCCTTCAAAGAAGCCCACGTCGTAAACACTTTTGCACCATCCTTCACAAACTTATCCACTTGCTTAATGGAACAAACAACTCTTCACCTTTGTCGAACTTAAATTCATGCTCTGGAGACAAGTCGTGGGTCTCTTCAGGAAAACATCAGGAATTACACACCACTGGCATATCACTAGCCATTGCATTGCTCTCTATGCCCCTGAGAAGCAAACATCAACAATACCTGATCATTTTCCCTCGAGACATTCCAACTTGACCGACAGACAAGAAACTTGAACTCTCTTCATCTTCAAGTATAATAATCTGCGTCGACTCATCAAAACCATCTATAAGCACCCATCTCAACTCCAATCGATTTTTACCGCACACACCATCTAAGCTGGTAAGATACGTCTATCCCATCCAACATGATTCCGTCTACTATCAACAAGAGATTAAGGGTGATCAGTTCCTCAATTTGCCAATAAATAGCCGACAATCACGATGGGGGCATAAACCATACCTCCCAAACTCCAATATCGTTCCTTGCATCTGTTGCACTAAACTACCTAATGCACAAATCCTTAGTTGACACAAGCCTTATCTCCGCATTCCCTCCGAAAACGAGGACAACACTGTCCTAAAACATTTGCACTCTTGCAATCTAATACACACTGAGCCAACATTCCACAACCAAAACATCTCAGAGAAGCAATAGCTTCTCCCCCACTTGTTTCAAGCCAACACCTGGAGGAAAACGGTTAGAAAACAAGTAAGTACCGACAGTGTTTCACACACATGTCGCGTACTAAGGAACAAACATCATTAGACAACCTGGCCGGATAGACCAACCAGGCTCTGATACCACTAATGTAACACCATTCTAACCCAACATAATATACGCGATAAGTATACTTAAAGGAATCAGAGTACATCATAAAAAGGTGTCACATTTCTTCATTCAACATCATTTAAATCATCTTGCTCCATAACACGGGTTTTCAAAACATTTTTAAAACATTAGTTTCTTTAGTATATCCACAACTAAATTCAAACTTTGCAGCGGAATCATAAATTCAAATATCTTCTTATATTTCATCAAAACATCAAGACCCTTGGGTCACTGTCAACAATCATCATCAATTAAAATCGATATATGGTAACTCATAAGAATCATTCTAACAAAACAACATAATATTCACTTAAGCGTTTCCCCACCCGATGTTACATCTATCAGAGCAAGACACCATACAACTCTACGGAAATAAGCTAAACAACTCCAAGCTAGAACTTCGCGCACCAAGAAGCTACTCCTGAATATTTGCACGTTACCCACGTGGAGGCAACATTCAAATAGGCAGGGTGAGTAATCACAATTCAATATAAATCATATAAAGAAAAGACATTAACAGGTCAACATTCATCTTACACAAACATCATAGCACTCACCCAAAACATCATATAAATCACCAAGTCATCAACATCACAAACATGCAATCATGTAATGCCACCAAGAATGAAATGCAACGTCATAGCATGCACGTGGTACCAAATTGTCATAATAATGGACACTAGGCCATCAACCCTCCACAAGGGAGCACGTCATAAAATACTCCAATCCGCACAATGGGATTGAAGCCACCACTAGACCGAGGTCCTAACATTGTCACTGGACCGAAGTCCTAAAATCATCAATAGACCGAAGTCTAAATGCTATGAATGCATGATGCACAACGTCACAATAATCAACATCAATAAAAGTCATTATGTGCATCATCATTCATCAAAACCTCATGTTTATCATATCATCATTAATTCATCAAAACATCATGAATCGTCATCTTATAGTCACCAAATAGTCATCATATCACACATCAACACATAACAATCATAAACATCATATTATAGCATCACTACTTCGTTTCACACTAAAATCATCCTAATTCATTTGATCGTCATGTTCGTCGCATAACATGTATAAACATCAAAGCATGCCCATCATCTATTTATTCCGTCATAGCATCATTATAGTAACATCATTAACATAACTCATACCCTCATAAGCAATCAACGCATAATCATCATATAAGTTCCAACATATAATTAACATAATAAAACAATAACACCCTATCGTTATACTCTAGATCAACATAAGCATCATATAATCTTCAACATATAGTATCATATTTACAACAACAATACCCCCCAACATTCGACTACATCACAAACAACCACTATTACCTTTATCGGTTAATCTACACCACCTCATACCATAACCACTCAACAACATCCTCACACAATATTATAAGCAACAACTATCACAATTGCATGGTATGCAACAACAACTCAACAACAACATCATACAACCTCATAATTCACAATCACAACACACATTCATGCGACCGATGTCCACATTTCACGGTTCGACCCATTGAAACATACAAGAAACCACACATGGCTCATAGAATAGTTGGAAATCTATCATTGAAAACAATTTTAACATAAAGTACATAAAGTCAGCTTTCCAACGATTCGAACGGCGACCCAAACGGACTTACGAATCAAAAGTTACGAATTTTCAAAGTTTTCAAAATAAGCTGCCCGAGGGGACCACGCTAAGCGGGCTAGAGCGGGCTCTGCGAATTGGTAAAAAATTTCTGCGATGACAACACTTCTCCCACCTCGATTTCATACCCTTAAACTGCATTTTTCACCCCTATTAACCCAAATTAAGTCACTATAACCTATATCTAACACACATACATCATTCACAACAACCACAACACAACAAATCATCAAAATCATCCCCTTTAACCTCTAAACCCTAGGTTTTCCCCCAAGACCCCAATCACCCACCAACATCTAATCTTTATATCAAAAATATTGCAAAGTGATACTCCCCATACCTTAGAGTCTTGATTCTTTCGATCTTCTCTTGGAGTTTCGCCGGAATTCTTCTATGCCCTAGCTTCCTTCTCACTTGTTCTTCAGAGCACTTTTGCCTCTTCCTAAAAAATAATACGAATAATGAGTTCCTTTCACTATTCTCTCTTTAAATATCCCTAAATGTGCTCTTCCCATTATACCCTCACTTATCCATCCCTAATGACCAACATACCCTCAATACTCCCACTTCTATTATTTTAAATAATAAACAATAATTTGAATAATACTATATGATTATTCTTACTTTTAATATTATTAAAATAATTTCACCACAATGCGTTTGTGCCACATAACCACAAATCGTAAAAAACACCTTATATCCTCAAATAAGCAACAATTAATCATAATCGAATTTGGGGTGTTACACAACGTCTGTCGGTGTCGCAGTGCGATCAATGTTTTCAAATAAGTCATTTGGGCCTCTCCTTGAGTATAAGCCCCAATCTTTTGTACAACAACTTTGTTTTTAACAATAAACAAATTCCACGGGACTCTCCTTGAATTGTAAGCCCCTTACCTCTATTTTAAAAATCATCAGTCTGTTTTAAACTGGTACTAAGAGGAGCATTATTCCCGGTGAAACTGCTCTTAGATCATTTGGGTCTCTCTTTGAGTTGTAAGCCCCAAACTTTATTTTCTTTTTAAAACAAACTTATTTATTTCAAATTCAAAATTCAAAGTTTTCTCAAAACTTCCTTCAATTTCTTGAAACCCTAATCAATTATACACTTATAGTCAATATAACAGATCACAATACACTTGGGCCACTTTTCAGAGTGTAAGACCCAACATCTTTTATTTTTATGCATATTTGTTTATATATCTATCAGTTCACTTATCTGTATATATACTTGTGCATATTTGTTTAGAGTTTCCCCCAGCAGTTAGGTCTACACTTAGGTCAAACCAGAGGTCACTTCTAACTTAGTCAAAACTAGTTCCCTCATAGGAAATTCCCTATACAGTCTGCCTCCTCTTGGGCTTATACAATATGGAACAGAGAAATGCATTATTCTCGGTGAAACTTTTCTCAAGACTGTCAAAACTTAGAAATATATGCGTATAAGAAATTCATTTCCCCAGAGAGGATTAATTTCCAGTGAAACCTCTTTTGAATTTATTCAAACCTTAGAATTGTTCAACAGAGAAAGGATTAATTCCCGGTGAAACCTTTCTTGAACTTTTCTTAGGCTTGAACCCACAGGCTTCCTAAAAGCATCCACAGTCTTCTCTTGGGCTTAGTACAAGGACTAACAGGCTTCTTAGAAGTTCCCCACAACCTCCTCTTGGGCTTAGTACAAGGACTCAAAGGCTTCCTGAAAGCATAGGATAGAAATTAGTCATCTCTGCTAGTTCAATCCCCAGGAGAGTCAAAATTTCAGAACATCGGACCATTCCAGGGTTGATCTTTATCCCTTAAACCCTCAGCCTCCTCTTGGAAATCATACAAAGACCTTTCTCCAACCAGAGTCTAACAATTCTTGAGAGGCTTGGACAGTCTCAGCCTCATCTTGGGCTTCATTCAAGTAGACTTGGAAAGTCTCATCTCCTCTTGGATCTCACACAGAGACCCTCAAGTTTCCTAAAAGCACAGGAAGAACCCTGATCAGTTTGCCAATATACTAATCTCCAACAGAGTTAATAAAACCCCAACAAGGCTTAACTTTTACCTTAAATATCCTAGCCAAGGTTAATCAACTATCAACAAATCCCCAATAGAATCAGGGCCTCATGCCATCTGATATTTCAACTCTTCCTTGATTCCCAGCAAGAGTAAATCCCTTTGGATCCCCCAATACCATTTGGACCTGCTCTTGGATTTCCATAAATTCTGAGCAAGAGATAGCCTCCTCTTAGGCTTCATATAAGAATTTCCTCAGTCAACCTCAATCTTGGGCTTTGTACAAGACGGATAAAACCCTCCTCAGTGGAGTCATTATCTATTAACTTCAACCTTGGGCTTTGATGAAGGCACACAAAAATCGACATCCCCTCGGATGAGACCAGAAGTCCTCTCTGCAGGAGGACATTTCCTCTATACATCACATTTTAAAAGAAACAATCAAAACCTTTTTCCAGTTAAACTGCTGTAAGTGGAACACTTGTTGATTCAAAATCCAAGTTGGAGTCCTTCCTTTATCCTGGCTAAAATTCATCTTTCATCTAACAACTGTAAGTGGCAAGCCTCTGGATTCCTAAACATTTAAGCCAATGTCCCTCTCTTAGCATGAAAGATTCATAAGGAAAAAATGACATTGCTCTACACTGAGTTAAAGTTTTCTTCCTTCAAGACATCCCTTTTATAAAGGAAATTATGGCACTGTTGGATTCTATATATCCCAGTTAAAGTAATTTCCCTTATAACCAATGACCTAACATTTATGATGAATAGGTGAGATATCTCCCTTTAGAGATGACAAATTCACTCTTAATCACCCTTTTAACTTCAATCTTGGGCATTCAACAAGACACAAATACTCAGCTAGCTTTAATCTTGGGCTTTGAATAAGACACCAAACATTCCTCCTCCCATAGAAATAGGAGGAACTACGATTGCTCTGATTTCCAAAATCTCTTTACGGGAATACGTAGGCATAAGATTGTGAAATCTTAGCAAGCACACAAATCAAAAACTTTAGGTTCAGTACCTTCCCAAAACCAACGGAAAACCCAAAAACTACAAAAACATTCTCTCAATCCTCCCAAAAGAGAAACTTTCCCAATCCACAGTAGATAAACACGAGAAAGCACTTAAAGTTAACAGAATTACATGCAATAAAAGGTTCCTATGGATTACCATAGATACATTGGGTGTTAATAGCTTCCCTTTGTATAACCAGACCTCGATCCCCGATCTCTTTTGTTAAAGAAAACATTTGCGTGCAAGGTTAGTTTTAGATATCTTCCCTTTCCTTTCTAGCTTCATAGAATAAATATAGAAATCAGAAAGTTGCACCCAAATCCAATTTGCGGTAAGGTGGTCGCGTCACCGACAAAAATCACACGCTACAGAAAATGGCGAATCTGCTGGGGATTGTAGGATTAGAGTTCCTAAGAGGTCTATGCCTTGCTTTACATTTATTTTGTTGTTTATTTGCTTTCTTTCTCGTATTATATATATAATCCGTTGTCATATTATTTGATACCCGTGTTTAAATTAGTGTTATCTGGGAATGCGATTAATACGCATGTGGTGAGTCCGAGAGGACATTAAGATAAGTGGTGGCGTCTCCAGGAAGGCTTATAGGGAGTGAATCCCGACCAAGTTAACATAGCAGTCCACCGAATCAGTTAAGGTACCTGTGTGGATTTGCTAATGTTGAACAACCATGTCTTGAAAGCATAGTTTTCCCAGTACGGTACCCATGAAACTGAGGATTTAGTAGACACTTAACCATTAAACCATTAGGTAGTGCGGTGACTATCGGGAATAGTTGATACGTGATACTACACTCAAAGAAGATTCATCTTAGGATATTACAGCACGCTTGAGTTAATCAACTTGGTGTGAATATCCCTAAGAGAGGTCAATGATTTTGGAAACCTCTATTAGAACCCGTTCTACAGGTACAAAAATTGACCAATTAGTATACACCTTTGGGGATGGATAGATCCATGGCTCCGTGCTCATGACGATGAACCCCTAAACCCATGTTTTCAAGTGTTTTTGTTTGCTGCATCCATGCATTCATTAAAAAACCTTTTCCGAAACAAGAAAAAGAAATCTTTTTCTAAAAGATCTAAAACAATAATTGCAAATAGAGAAAGGTTGCGTTATGGATTTCGGAAGAAGAAAAACGCACAGGTACACCTTCAAGGTTCCAAAACTGGACGACCTAAGGAAATTGGGGAGAATGATTACTAATCTCAAGGCTTTTAGAGCCAAACACGAAGGACTGTTATCTCTTTTGAAGGTCAACATGGTTTAAGGGATCCTGTCTACACTGGTTCAGTTCTACAGTCCAGTTTACCATTGCTTCACTTTCTCGGATTATCAACTTACACCAACACTGGAAGAATACTCCCACCTGATTAATTTACCTATCACTGATCAAGATCTATTTTCTTGATTGGAAGAAATTCCCAAAGATCAAGCCATTGCAAGAGCAATCTCTTTGGATGAGTCAGAAGTCAGGACTCATATGACCACCAAAGGAGGAATCTAGGGTTTACCAGCTAAATTCCTGATGGAGAAAGCTCTATACTTTGCCAGTTTAGGAAATGTAACCGCTTTCGAAGATGTCTTTGTTCACTTATGTACAGGTTATTCCTCTTTCCCAACATTGACAACTTCGTCGACACCAATGCTGTTAAGATATTCTTAATTGGGGACCCAGTACCAACCTTACTTGCGGATGCTTATCATTCTGTACACTTAAGGAATTTGTACAGTGAAGGGATGATCACATGTTGTGTACCATTACTCTATAAATGGTTTATTTCCCACTTGCCCAAGTCTGTTGCTTTTGGGGATCACAAGAGTAATCTGCGATGGTCGGAGAAGATTATGTCTCTTACCAATTCAGACATAGATTGGTACAATTGGATTTACGAAGGGATAAAGATCATCGACAAATGTGGAAATTTCCTCAATGTACCCCTCATTGGTACTAAAGGAGGGATCAACTATCATCTAATTTTAGCTCGCCGTCAACTTGGATACCCAATGAAGAATTTCCCGCATAGTGCTCATCTGGAAGGTCTTTTCTTCAAGGAAGGGGAAAATGATGGGGCACTAAAGAAAGAAATAGTGCATGCCTGGAAACATGTTAACAGAAAGGAAGAGAGTCCCTAAGAAGGCCAAACTGCATCTCTGCAGAACCTTATCTCCACTGGGTACAAACTAGAGTTATCAAACTGAGGATGCCTTACCCTCGTCAAGAAGTTTTTCCCTTAAAGGAATCTGTCCTTTATTTCATGTCTGATGCGGAAAAACTTCAGGTCGCTTTTAACAAAGTCCAACGTGAGAGACACTATTGGAAGAACAAATACCAGATCCTTAATTTGGAATGTACCAAGATTCAGGAAGTGCTAAAAGAAAAGGATGCTCTGATTGAGATACTAGAACAACATGCCATATAAAGTCAGGAGGAGCAGAGAAATTTACTCACTCCTTTCACTTGGCAAAGGATCGTCGACCCGACAATGGCTGAAGGATCCCAATCAAAGAAAAGAAAAGTTCAGGAACTAGCATCTGAGCTCTCCTCAGAGAGAACTCAAGATCCATAGGCCTAATTTTCCTACTCGCACTTTATAAAATACTGTACTTTTCCTTGTAAAATACTGTGATCTTTCGAGTTCAATAAAAGGGTCTCCCCCGCTGTGTGATATTTGAAAAATAATTGTTAAAAGTTCTTTTGAAAACAAAAACTAAAAAAAGTCTATATCATTCTTTGCATATCATTCATCATTATCACATAACACATCTTTGTCTTTGAGTCTCACATATGTGTCGCACTCTAGAGTCAAACTGTCTCATTCGTACAATACTCGGGCCAATCGACAAAAGAAAATAGACGATCTCGAGGAAGAGAATAGAGAGTTGAGAGAAGAAATCAACGCTCTGAAGGAGAGTTTGGAGAAACTCCACAACGACATACAATCCCCGACAGCAGCCCAGGAACAACAACATCAAAGGATTGTGACCTCGGAGATTACATCCACACCAATGTTTGAGACACCTGACAGTCATCCTCGGTACAACATGCCTAAAGGATTTCCCTGGGGCATGCCTCTCAACTTTATACCTGAAGGATACATCCCACCAGTCACTGAAGACCCAGAAGTCGTAGCAGGAACCGCCAGACCTGAAGGTTACAAACTTCAGGTAAATGAAGATGCAAGGGTTACAACAGAAAATCCTGAAGGTTACAAACTTCAGGTCACTAAAGCGCCAAGAGTTACTGCCATAATTACTATACCACTGCCAGTGCTACACACTATCCCGGAAAGACAGATTCTGCAAACGATTACTAGTGGAAACACAAATGTATACGAAAGAATGAATAAGTTCCAGGAACAATTCTTGGAAATGCAGAAGGAACTGCATGCCATTCGCGATCAAGACTTATTCGGAAAAGAGGCCGCCGACCTCTGTTTGGTCCCTAATATGAACATACCCCACAAATTCAAGGTACCTGACTTTGAAAAATACAAAGGCAACTCTTGCCCTCAAATTCATTTGGTGATGTACACTCTAAAAATGTCTACCCAGACAGACAATGTGTAACACCCCACTTTCCCATTTTGTAAAATATGCAAATATTATAAATAAAATCAGAGTTTCAAACTTTACAAGTAGGATGCTACACCAATACAATTAACATAAAAACTCATTTTCATTAAATGAATAAAGCAGCGGAAAAATAATCATTTCATAAATTCACGGCACACTTGCCAACACACTCCAAAACTCCACATTGAACTCGTGGTTCTCAAAAACATTGAATTTAAAAGAGATACGTAACAAAATTCATTACAAAATAACAATTAATAAAATCCCCAAAATTCCCGTGTTACGTATCAGAGCGACTCCTATGACTCGAACAGGCAACATGCACTCCAAGCAACTCAAGTACCTAGATTATCTGTACTTCCGAAGAAGCACAGACACAACAACAATAAAGGAGTGAGAACTACATTCAATAATAAACGGTGAAATAATACACAATAAGGGTAGTCACTCACAATCAATCACACAGTCACATAATCATGACATACTTGTCATTTTTAAATATAATTAAATCAACATGTAATAACAATGCAATGTGACTCAACAAATGACACAATGCATGTGGTACCAACATCACCATGGTTCATTCAATCGAACCCGGATAAATCATATACACATCTACTTGGCAATGATTTATCCCACCACACTTCACATTGGAGTTCAGATGAATCACATACACTCCTCCTGAGCAATGATCCATCACCACCGACACACCATGAATGCATGACATCAATATGCATATAGTCCATGTATAATCATAATCATACAATCTCCCGATCCTCCTGATCACAATCAATTCAGAAACACCACAGAAAATGCTTCACACGACGTTAATTAGCTAATTACTAATTAATTCACCAAAATTATTAATTTAATTATTTTTATCACCAGTCCTACATTTCTCAAGGTCTGACATCTATCCCCAACCTCTCAAACCAAAAGAAACAACTTCGGACGCGAAAACGGGAAAGGAATCGCGAAACGGCAAAATTCCGCACACTCACTGGCCATACGCGTATTGCCCTGGGCCATAAGCGTATTGCCCAACTCACTCGCCCATCCATACGCGTATTGACCTACTTGATACGCGTATGGACAGAGACCTGTCTTTCCATCAAAATTTCACTTCAGATCTCGTTACGCATAATTCCACTCCCTTACGCGTATTGCCTAAGCCTCCATACGCGTACTGTTACGCGTATGGGCAGAGGGCCGTGCCAATTCTCCTTTTGGCCCTCCCATACACGTAATGACCATAACTGTACGCGTATTGCCCTCACTGATACGCGTATGGCCAGATCTATTACACAAACTCAGTTTTCCCACACCAGTCTGGGTTCTGCTACGGTATCCTCACTTTTTCACTCCAATTCAGTCCTAAACCTGTTTCTACATCAGATTTAGGTCCTATTCTTCATCTTACTTCTTTTTACCTATTATTACTAGTCAAAATTTATGGTTCTTGGATCTAATTTCGATCACTCAACCTACACTAAAACTCATACCTGCAACATTCATATTCATATAGTATCAGCAACACCAAAATATCAAACAATCAGAATCACAATGATTTAATTCACATAATCTTCATCATAGATTCACATATGCATCACATAATCATAATACAACATACATTTAGACGAATTCCTACGGGATTAAGGACTCCCCACTACCCCCTCGTGATTATACCACCAATATTAAACCCGTTCTCCCCCCTTACCTCGAATTTTTGATTAAATCCTGCGAAAATTGATGGTGATTCTAGCCCTAGCACCCTTGTTCTTCCCTTGTTCTTCTTTCTCTAACCTTTTCTCTTTTTACGTGAAAACTATTTTTTTTGTCTCACTAAACTCCCCCTAATTCTAATTAATCAGATTTTATTTAATTAATAAAAATAATAATAATAATAGTCCTAATAATAATAATAATAATAATAAGAATAATAAGAATAATAACATTATTAACCATATTACTATTATTATTTTCACTGTTATATCATTATTATTAAGCTAAGGTCTCTAATCCCCACTAATTAAATAAGGCACTACCCTTCACTCACCCTTAACAAGGCCAAAACAATACAAATTAACACACGACGATTAAATAATTAAAATGGGGTGTTACACAATCAACAACTACTGATCCATTACTTCCTAGACAACTTAATCGGTGCCGCACTCAAATGGTACATGGGTTTAAACCGCACCAAGATCAGTACTTTCAGAGATCTCGGGGCAGCCTTTGTTCAGCAGTATAAATACAACTTGGACATGGCACCAGATAGGGACCAACTCAGAGCAATGTCACAAAAGGATAAAGAAACCTTCAAAGAATATGCTCAGAGATGGCGTGAAATTGCCGCCAAAATCTGTCCCCCTCTCGAAGAAAAGAAAATGACAAAGATTTTCCTGAAAACATTAAGATCATTTTATTACGACCGAATGGTCGCCAGTGCACCCAGTGGCTTCACTAAAATGGTGAACATGGGAGTACGCCTTGAAGGAGCAGTTCCAGAAGGACGATTGGTCAAAGATGCAGAGCCATCTAGCAGTACTAAAAGATACGATAGTGCTTTCCAAAAGAAGAAAGAGCAAGATATCAGTAATATCTCTCTGGGAAAGCAAAGGCCAAGGTATCAACCGGTAGCAGCAGTAACTCCTGCTATCAACCTAGCGCCAGATCCGACATATAAACCTCAGGTTGGTCAGAGCCAACCAAATCAACAACATTATCAACAAAGGCCGCAACAACCTCTTCAGTAGGCTCACCCGTAGAACAATAACAACAATCGTACTACACGAACATCAGGGTTCGACCCTATACCGATGTTGTACGTAGAACTATTTCCACTTCTACTGGCCAAGGGGCACGTTCAAACCAGGATGCCTCTCACAATACCAGAAAATCCACCTTTTTGGTTCAAAGAAGATCAGACTTGCCATTACCATCAAGGAGGATCAGGGCATAACTTTGAGAATTATCTTAGCTTCAAGTCTGATGTACAAAAGGTTATCAGGAACGGAGTGTTATCTTTCAAAGATATTAATCCAAATGTTCAGACGAACCCGTTACCGCAACATGAGAAGACTATAGTGAATTTGATAGAAGGAGAGTCTGTCAACAGTTATCAAATTCATAATGTGCGCTTATTGGGAACCAACCTGGTAAATATGCAATGCAAATAGAGTGGGTACGACCATGTGCCATCTCACAACTATCATCAATGTGATATCTGCTCCAAGGACAATCAAGGGTGTGCCATAGTACAAGCAGCTCTACAAGAACAAATGGATCTGGGCTGGATTCAGGATCACAGGATTCGTGAAATAAACATGGCCCATGCTCATCCCAACGTTGTTCAGAACCACAACATCTGTGCAATGAACATCAATTTAGTGGCAATACATTCAAGGCAAAGTCAGTATTACAATTTTCTGTGGCATGATTATAGCGCTTGTCCAATATGCTCAAAAGACAATCAGGCATGCTCTTTTGTACAATAGGCCCTCCAACGTCAAATGGATCTCGGATGGATCCAGGATTACCATGAAAGGAATGATCATCAAGTCAATATGGTCCAAATCTTTGACATACGCTTAATGAATACCAGTTTAGTGGAGTTGCATGCTAAGCAGGTCAGACTTGGTTTTCTGGCTTCACATGATTATCAAGGTTGTAAAGAATGCTACGAAAATGACCAAGGGTGTGCGCTTGTGCAAAGGATTCTTCAACATCTGTTGGACCACCGGTGGCTTCCGATCTACCTGGATGAAGACACACAACAAGTTAGCATAACTGGCGGGAATCCAAGTAAACACCAAAGTTGTGATGTCTGCTCAATAGAAACGGATCTAGTAAGGATGCACCGCATACAAAGCGAATATGGTCGGGTACCACCTCACAATTATGAACGTTGTGGAGTATGCTCGAAAAATAACCAAGGATACTATCTAGTGCGAGCAGCCCTTCAGCATCAGTTAGACCGAAAAGAGATTCAACCATGTTCGAATTTTGAATCAATCAACATGATACACGATTACATCCCTTTTCAAAATAAAAACATTGCCATGATCTCCAATCATAGAATAACCAAGGATGTTTGTGTCGTAATTGTCATACCCCAAATTTTGACCACTAAGATTCCCATCATTAGGTAAATCATCATCACAATATGGATGTATCTTTATGCCTTATCAGTCTCCCCAGAGATGGTTGAGCATCCACTGCAATCAAAATTAGGGTTTCAATCCCTCTCTGAGTGTTTAGACAAATGATCAATCAAGGAATGACATGATCTTTAACTTGTCTAAACCTCTCAAACATCCACAATGGATCAAGAGGACTCCCACTTCAAGGATTAAGCACAAGGTTGCTCCCTTCAAGGTGGATCAAGCTTCAAGATCGCCAGTGTCACCAATTTAGGGTTTTGGTCGACTAGGGCCTCCAGATGGAAATTTTCATCTGGGTATAAGCCAAAGATCTAAAACATAACCTAATATGCTCCATGGAACCTCATTAACCCAATCATTAAGTCAATTTAGCCTCAGGGGATGCATTCATAAAAAATCAGGAATTAGGGTTTCTTGACCTAATTCACCCCTAAGTTGACTTTTGGGACAAATCATGAACCAAGACCTCAAGACATAATTTGAGGGTCTCTAATATACCATATTGATCCATTTGGGACAATAGATTGATCCAAGAAGCTTGAGCAACAAGTTTCAATTTCATCTGAACCATAGTTAGGGTTTCGCAGGAAAAAGTCAACTGCAACTTTGAGTTTTGATCAGGACATGCTCCCAAACCCTAGGAAATGTTTCAATACACTCTATACCACCCATGGAACATGTCCATCAAGTTTGATTTAGGTCAAGGACATGATTTCCTAAAGGATAGCACAGTTTGGAATTCATCTGATAAAAAGTCAACTGTGCACAAAAGTCAACTTTGACTTCTTTAGATTTTTCACAAAAATGGATTTTTAACCCTAAAATGATGTTAATGTAGGATTCGAATCATCATTCATCAAGAAAAATCAAAGAAAATGGGATAACTTGTAAAAGGGGTAACCATAAAAACTTAGAAAATTTTCTAAGTTATGAAAAAAGTGACAAAGGTACCAACTTTGGAGGATCATAACTCCTAAACCACAAAGCCATTTTTTTCCATCCAAAGCTTGATTTGTAGATCTCATTGCCCTCTACAAAAGCTTCATACTGACTTATGTCCAAATTCCTCATGGATTTTGAGTTATGGAAATCTGATTGAAGAAAAGCGAATCACGACACTATGCCACGGTCAGTTGTATCAACAGAGAATGAAGAGGGCGTTCGACAAAAAGGTCCGACCTCGTGTCTTCAGGAAAGGAGACCTTGTGCTCAAGAAGATACAATCATTTCTCACTGATTCACGAGGTAAATGGACTCCGAATTATGATGACCCCTACGTGGTCACGAAAGCTCTCTCAGGCGGCGCCTTGAGACTTGCAACCATGGACGGAGAAGAATTTGCCTACCCTACAAATGTTGATGTATTCAAGAAATACTTCGCCTAAACTAAAAAAAAAAGCGTCTCGGTGGATTGAAAACCCGAAAGGGCAGTCCAGGAAAAAATTAGAGACATGATAAAAAATCATCCCGGTGGATTGGAAATCTCAAAGTATAATCCAGGCAAAAATTAGGGATAATGGTAAGTAACTATGTTCAACAGAGGCAAGTCCCTCAGCAGCAGTTACACCATCCATCGGAGGAAAACTCCAGTCAAGGTCATCTTCGACAGAAGCTCAGGATGCCCAGAGTTCAAATTTGGTAGAAGGATAGTGGTTGTTATGTTTCAACGTAGCCCTTTTCCCTGTAAATTACCATTTTCTAACTTTGTAAATACTCTTTGGAATCACGCGTTTGGCTGATCTCCATCTTATCAATAAAATTTGAGCCCTTGTGCTTTTGTTTATAATTCTCATTTGTTTTAGCTTTACAGAACGACATTTTAATATGATCAACGATTCTTGAAATAAAACAAAAATGAATTTACTTGTAAAACTTTTTCTGCTTTATAACAAAGATGGCAAGTTCTTTTGACTGTCGAACATCAAAAGAACATCAACCGCTTCTCCAGAAGTAAGTAAACCTCAAAGTGCAGAATCAAAGCACTCCTTCTACGCCAGTGCGCTTGAATGAAGGATCAACAGTGTCGGATGCGACTATTCCATCTAACATCTTCGGCCGAGTTCTCATCTCCTAAGCCCGATTAACGGTATTCCCCGCAGGGATTATCTCTCCTAAGCAAGGCAAAATTTCCATCGTGAGCAAGTGATACTTTACATCTCCCACTGTGGCCGAGTATCCAGTCATGTTCATCCGTTAGTTTGTATGTCGCCTCAGTTTTGTCAGCATAAACATACATACATCATGCATTATTGATTTACATTTGCATTTATATTGCATCACTATCACTCTAGTCGGTCTTATCCCCTAGTGATAATAGTCCTCTCAATCGAATTGTCAGCCCTTGTCCTCATCAGGAAGTGTTGCGTCTGAACTTTATCTCTCTTCCAGTTTAGTTCTGGAATGTAGTTGGCTCCTCGACCATTTTGATAACTTGAACCTCTGAAAAACCAGAGAGCCCTCAGTCAACATCACTCTTCTCCATGGAAGATGATATTTTTGCTTTCTCGGATTAAGGAAAATCCCGAAAGAAAGCCTCGTAATCGGAGCTTCGGCAATACGACAGTTTTTCTCCGAAAGAACCACTGATGAAAAGGTCATCAGCACCTCAAAATTGGATCCCATCTTATGGTATTTCTCCGGGAAGATCCCAAGAAAAGTATGATGTAATATCCCCAAGCGTGTAAGCAGTCTCTCAAGGGACCCGCATTCCCCAAATAGAGTCAACAAATGGCGTCTCCAACAGAGAAGTTTGTACACCTCTACAACTCAGACGACTGGGTTCCCCAACAAGTTTGGCATCAAAACTTTTTCCGTCAAATGGCATCTCTCCAGGAAAATTCGGCGAGAAGTTTGAGGAAAACCGCTACGAATAGCGTCCCTTGTCAATAAAGTTTATTGACAAAAGAAACTAAGACCAGTTCCTTGGTAGGAAACCAGGATCGAGGGGAAGTTTATTTCAGAAACTGAGACCAGTTCCTTGGTAGGAAACCAGGATCGAGGGGAAGTTTACTTCGGAAATCGAGACCAGTTCCTTGGTAGGAAACCAGGATCGAGGGGAAGTTTAAATCAGAAACTGACACCAGTTCCTTGGCTGAAGACCAGGTTCGAGGGGAAGTTTACCTTTTCTAAGCATCATTGCTTAGCGAAAGAAGATGAATGCGTGAATTACCATTCATAGACGCCGTCAAAATTTTGGATATTTCGATATTTAATCCTCTTGCACCTCGAATGCCCGAATACCTTCGCCATTCACACCTTCGTGTCCAAGAAGATTAAATAGGGGCATCTGTCATACCCCAAATTTTGACCACTAAGATTCCCATCATTGTGTAAATCATCATCACAATATGGATGTATCTTTATGCCTCATCAGTCTCCCCAGAGATGGTTGAGCATCCACTGCAATCAAAATTAGGGTTTCAATCCCTCTCTGAGTGTTTAGACAAAGGATCAATCAAGGAATGACATGATCTTCAACTTGTCTAAACCTCTCAAACATCCAAAATGGATCAATAGGACTCCCACTTCAAGGATTAAGCACAAGGTTGCTCCCTTCAAGGTGGATCAAGCTTCAAGATCGCCAATGTCACCAATTTAGGGTTTTGGTCGACCAGGGCCTCCAGATGGAAATTTTCATCTGGGCATAAGCCAAAGATCCAAAACATAACCTAATATGCTGCTTAGAACCTCATAAACCCAATCATTAGGTCAATTTAGCATCAGGAGATGCATTCATCAAAAATCAGGAATTAGGGTTTCTTGACCTAATTCACCCCTAAGTTGACTTTTGGGACAAATCATGAACCAAGACCTCAAGACATGATTTAAGGGTCTCTATAATACCATATTGATCCATTTGGGACAATAGATTGATCCAAGAAGCTTGAGCAACAAGTTTCAATTTCATCTGAACCACAGTTAGGATTTCGCGGGAAAAAGTCAACTGTAACTTTGACTTTTGATCAGGACATGCTCCCAAACCCAAGGACATGTTTCAATACACTCTATACCACCCATGGAACATGTCCATCAAGTTTGATTTAGGTCAAGGACATGATTTCCTAAAGGATTGAACAGTTTGGAATTCATCTGATAAAAAGTCAACTGTGCACAAAAGTCAACTTTGACTTTTGAGATTTTTCACAAAAATGGATTTTTAACCCTAAAATGATGTTAATGTTTGATTTGAATCATCATTCATCAAGAAAAATCAAAGAAAATGGGATAACTTGTAAAAGGGGTAAACATAAAAACTTAGAAAATTTTCTAAGTTATGAAAAAAGTGACAAAGGTACCAATTTTGGAGGATCATAACTCCTAAACAACAAAGCCATTTTTTTCCATCCAAATCTTGATTTGTAGATCTCATTGCCCTCTACAAAAGCTTCATACTGACTTATTTCCAAATTCCTCATGGATTTTGAGTTATGGAAATCTGATTGAAGAAAAGCGAATCACGACACTATGCCACGGTCAGTTGTATCAACAGAGAATGAAGAGGGCGTTCGACAAAAAGGTCCAACCTCGCGTCTTCAGGAAAGGGGACCTTGTGCTCAAGAAGAAACAATCATTTCTCACTGATTCGCGAGGTAAATGGACTCTGAATTATGATGGCCCCTACGTGGTCATGAAAGCTTTCTCAGGCGGCGCCTTGAGACTTGCAACCATGGACGGAGAAGAATTTGCCTACCCTACAAATGTTGATGTAATCAGGAAATACTTCGCCTAAACTAAAAAAAAAACCGTCTCGGTGGATTGAAAACCCGAAAGGACAGTCCAGGCAAAAATTAGAGACATGATCAAAAATCATCCCGGTGGATTGGAAATCTCAAAGTACAATCCAGGCAAAAAATAGGGATAATGGCAAGAAAATATGTTACACAGAGGCCAGTCCCTCAGTAGCAATTACACCATCCATCGGAGGAAAACTCCAGTCAAGGTCATCTTCGACAGAAGCTCAGGATGCCCAGAGTTCAAAGTTGGTAGAAGGATAGTGGTCGTTATGTTTCAACGTAGCCCTTTTCCCTGTAAATTACCATTTTCTAACTTTGTAAATACTCTTTGGAATCACGCGTTTAGCTGATCTCCATCTTATCAATAAAATTTGAGCCCTTGTGCTTTTGTTTATAATTCTCATTTGTTTTAGCTTTACAGAACGATATTTTAATATGATCAACGATTCTTGAAATAAAACAAAACTGAATTTACTTGAAAAACTTTTTCAGCTTTAAAACAAAGATGGCAATTTCTTTTGACTGTCGAACATCAAAAGAACATCAACCGCTTCTCCAAAAGTAAGCAAATCTCAAAGTACAGAATCAAAGTACTCCTTCTACGCCAGTGCGCTTGAATGAAGGATCAACAGTGTCGGATGCGACTATTCCATCTGACACCTTCGTCCGAGTTCTCATCTCCTAAACCTGATTAACGGTATTCCCCGCAGGGATTATCTTTCCTAAGCAAGGCAGAATTGCCATCGTGAGCAAGTGATATTTTACATCTCCCACTGTGGCCGAGTATCCAGTCATGTTCATCCGTTAGTTTGTATGTTGCGTCAGTTTTGTCAGCATAAACATACATACATCATGCATTATTGATTTACATTTGCATTTATATTGCATCACTATCACTCTAGTCGGTCTTATCCCCTAGTGATAACAGTCCTCTCAATCGAATTGTCAGCCCTTTTCCTCATCAGGAAGCGTTGCGTCTGAACTTTATCTCTCTTCCAGTTTAGTTCTGGAATGTAGTTGGCTCCTCGACCACTTTGATAACTTGAACCTCTGAAAAACCAGAGAGCCCTCAGTCAACATCACTCTTCTCCATGGAAGATGATATTTTTGCTTTCTCGGATTAAGGAAAATCCCGAAAGAAAGCCTCGTAATCGGAGCTTCGGCAATACGACAGTTTTTCTCCGAAAGAACCACTGATGAAAAGGTCATCAGCACCTCAAAATTGGATCCCATCTTATGGTATTTCTCTGAGAAGATCCCAAGAAAAGTATGATGTAATATCCCCAAGTGTGTAAGCAGTCTCTCAAGGGACCCGCATTCCCCAAATAGAGTCAACAAATGGCGTCTCCAACAGAGAAGTTTGTACACCTCTACAACTCAGACGACTGGGTTCCCCAACAAGTTTGGCATCAAAACTTTTTCCGTCAAATGGCATCTCTCCAGGAAAATTCGGCGAGAAGTTTGAGGAAAACCGCTACGAATAGCGTCCCTTGTCAATAAAGTTTATTGACAAAAGAAACTAAGACCAGTTCCTTGGTAGGAAACCAGGATCGAGGGGAAGTTTATTTCAGAAACTGAGACCAGTTCCTTGGTAGGAAACCAGGATCGAGGGGAAGTTTACTTCGGAAATCGAGACCAGTTCCTTGGTAGGAAACTAGGATCGAGGGGAAGTTTAAATCAGAAACTGACACCAGTTCCTTGGCTGAAGACCAGGATCGAGGGGAAGTTTACCTTTTCTAAGCATCATTTCTTAGCGAAAGAATATGAATGCGTGAATTACCATTCATAGACGCCGTCAAAATTTCGGATATTCCGATATTTAATCCTCTTGCACCTCGAATGCCCGGATACCTTCGCCATTCACACCTTCGTGTCCAAGAAGATTAAATAGGGGCATCTGTCATACCCCAAATTTTGACCACTAAGATTCCCATCATTGTGTAAATCATCATCACAATATGGATGTATCTTTATGCCTCATCAGTCTCCCCAGAGATGGTTGAGCATCCACTGCAATCAAAATTTGGGTTTCAATCCCTCTCTGAGTGTTTAGACAAAGGATCAATCAAGGAATGACATGATCTTCAACTTGTCTAAACCTCTCAAACATCCACAATGGATCAAGAGGACTCCCACTTCAAGGATTAAGCACAAGGTTGCTCCCTTCAAGGTGGATCAAGCTTCAAGATCGCCAGTGTCACCAATTTAGGGTTTTGGTCGACCAGGGCCTCCAGATGGAAATTTTCATCTGGGCATAAGCCAAAGATCCAAAACATAACCTAATATGCTCCATGGAACCTCATAAACCCAATCATTAAGTCAATTTAGCCTCAGGGGTTGCATTCATCAAAAATCAGGAATTAGGGTTTCTTGACCTAATTCACCCCTAAGTTGACTTTTGGGACAAATCATGAACCAAGACCTCAAGACATGATTTGAGGGTCTCTATAATACCATATTGATCCATTTGGGACAATAGATTGATCCAAGAAGCTTGAGCAACAAGTTTCAATTTCATCTGAACCACAGTTAGGGTTTCGCGGGAAAAAGTCAACTATACCTTTGACTTTTGATCAGGACATGCTCCCAAACCCTAGGACATGTTTCAATACACTCTATACCACCCATGGAACATGTCCATCAAGTTTAATTTAGGTCAAGGACACGATTTCCTAAAGGATTGCACAATTTGGAATTCATCTGATAAAAAGTCAACTGTGCACAAAAGTAAACTTTGACTTTTTGATATTTTTTTCACAAAAATGGATTTTTAACCCTAAAATGATGTTAATATATGATTTGAATCATTATTCATCAATAAAAATCAAAGAAAATGGGATAACTTGTAAAAGGGGTAACCATAAAAACTTAGAAAATTTTCTAAGTTATGAAAAAAGTGACAAAGGTACCAATTTTGAAGGATCATAACTCCTAAACCACAAAGCCATTTTTTTCCATCCAAAGCTTGATTTTTAGATCTCATTGCCCTCTACAAAAGCTTCATACTGACTTATTTCCAAATTCCTCATGGATTTTGAGTTATGGAAATCTGATTGAAGAAAAGCGAATCACGACACTATGCCACGGTCAGTTGTATCAACAGAGAATGAATAGGGCGTTCGACAAAAAGGTCCGACCTCGCGTCTTCAGGAAAGGGGACCTTGTGCTCTAGAAGAAACAATTATTTCTCACTGATTCGCGAGGTAAATGGACTCTGAATTATGATGGCCTCTACGTGGTCACGAAAGCTTTCTCAGGCGGCGCCTTGAGACTTGCAACCATGGACGGAGAAGAATTTGCCTACCCTACAAATGTTGATGTAGTCAAGAAATACTTCGCCTAAACTAAAAAAAAAACGTCTCGGTGGATTGAAAACCCGAAAGGACAGTCCAGGCAAAAATTAGAGACATGATAAAAAATCATCCCGGTGGATTGGAAATCTCAAAGTACAATCCAGGCAAAAAATAGGGATAATGGCAAGAAAGTATGTTACACAGAGGCAAGTCCCTCAGTAGCAATTACACCATCCATCGGAGGAAAACTCCAGTCAAGGTCGTCTTCGACAGAAGCTCAGGATGCCCAGAGTTCAAAGTTGGTAGAAGGATAGTGGTCGTTATGTTTCAACGTAGCCCTTTTCCCTGTAAATTACCATTTTCTAACTTTGTAAATACTCTTTGGAATCACGCGTTTGGCTGATCTCCATCTTATTAATAAAATTTGAGCCCTTGTGCTTTTGTTTATAATTCTCATTTGTTTTAGCTTTACAGAATGATATTTTAATATGATCAACGATTCTTGAAATAAAACAAAAATGAATTTACTTGAAAAACTTTTTCAGCTTTAAAACAAAGATGGCAATTTCTTTTGACTGTCAAACATCAAAAGAACATCAACCGCTTATCCAGAAGTAAGCAAACCTCAAAGTACAGAATCAAAGTACTCCTTCTACGCCAGTGCGCCTGAATGAAGGATCAACAGTGTCGGATGCGACTATTCCATCTGACACCTTCGCCCGAGTTCTCATCTCCTAAGCCTGATTAACGGTATTCCCCGCAGGGATTATCTCTCCTAAGCAAGGAAGAATTGCCATCGTGAGCAAGTGATACTTTACATCTCCCACTGTGGCCGAGTATCCAGTCATGTTCATCCGTTAGTTTGTATGTCGCGTCAGTTTTGTCAGCATAAACATACATACATCATGCATTATTGATTTACATTTGCATTTATTTTGCATCACTATCACTCTAGTCGGTTTTATCCCCTAGTGATAACAGTCCTCTTAATCGAGTTGTCAGCCCTTGTCCTCATCAGGAAGCGTTGCGTCTGAACTTTATCTCTCTTCCAGTTTAGTTCTGGAATGTAGTTGGCTCCTCGACCACTTTGATAACTTGAACCTCTGAAAAACCAGAGAGCCCTCAGTCAACATCACTCTTCTCCATGGAAGATGATATTTTTGCTTTCTCGGATTAAGGAAAATCCTGAAAGAAAGCCTCGTAATCGGAGCTTCGGCAATACGACAGTTTTTCTCCGAAAGAACCACGGATGAAAAGGTCATCAGCACCTCAAAATTGGATCCCATCTTATGGTATTTCTCTGGGAAGATCCCAAGAAAAGTATGATGTAATATCCCCAAGCGTGTAAGCAGTCTCTCAAGGGACCCGCATTCCCCAAATAGAGTCAACAAATGGCGTCTCCAACAGAGAAGTTTGTACACCTCTACAACTCAGACGACTGGGTTCCCCATCAAGTTTGGCATCAAAACTTTTTCCGTCAAATGGAATCTCTCTAGGAAAATTCGGTGAGAAGTTTGAGGAAAACCGCTACGAATAGCGTCCCTTGTCAATAAAGTTTATTGACAAAAGAAACTAAGACCAGTTCCTTGGT
Source organism: Lathyrus tuberosus (assembly GCA_022829125.1). Classification (NCBI taxonomy): domain Eukaryota; kingdom Viridiplantae; phylum Streptophyta; class Magnoliopsida; order Fabales; family Fabaceae; genus Lathyrus; species Lathyrus tuberosus. The sequence continues at coordinate 3,881,512 of JALAZF010000546.1, read as the reverse complement.
AGGAAACCAGGATCGAGGGGAAGTTTATTTTAGAAACTGAGACCAGTTCCTTGGTAGGAAACCAGGATCGAGGGGAAGTTTACTTCGGAAATCGAGACCAGTTCCTTGGTAGGAAACCAGGATCGAGGGGAAGTTTAAATCAGAAACTGACACCAGTTCCTTGGCTGAAGACCAGGATCGAGGGGAAGTTTACCTTTTCTAAGCATCATTGCTTAGCGAAAGAAGATGAATGCGTGAATTACCATTCATAGACGCCGTCAAAATTTCGGATATTCCGATATTTAATCCTCTTGCACCTCGAATGCCAGAATACCTTCGCCATTCACAGCTTCGTGTCCAAGAAGATTAAATAGGGGCATCTGTCATACCCCAAATTTTAACCACTAAGATTCCCATCATTGTGTAAATCATCATCACAATATGGATGTATCTTTATGCCTCATCAGTCTCCCCAGAGATGGTTGAGCATCCACTGCAATTAAAATTAGGGTTTCAATCCCTCTCTGAGTGTTTAGACAAAGGATCAATCAAGGAATGACATGATCTTCAACTTGTCTAAACCTCTCAAACATCCACAATGGATCAAGAGGACTCCCACTTCAAGGATTAAGCACAAGGTTGCTCCCTTCAAGGTGGATCAAGCTTCAAGATCGCCAGTGTCACCAATTTAGGGTTTTGGTCGACCAGGGCCTCCAGATGGAAATTTTCATCTGGGCATAAGCCAAAGATCCAAAACATAACCTAATATTCTCCATGGAACCTCATAAACCCAATCATTAAGTCAATTTAGCCTCAGATGTTGCATTCATCAAAAATCAGGAATTAGGGTTTCTTGACCTAATTCACCCCTAAGTTGACTTTTGGGACAAATCATGAACCAAGACCTCAAGACATGACTTGAGGGTCTCTATAATACCATATTTATCCATTTGGGACAATAGATTGATCCAAGAAGCTTGAGCAACAAGTTTCAATTTCATCTGAACCACAGTTAGGGTTTCATGGGAAAAAGTCAACTGTAACTTTGACTTTTGATCAGGACATGCTCCCAAACCCTAGGACATGTTTCAATACACTCTATACCACCCATGGAACATGTCCATCAAGTTTGATTTAGGTCAAGGACATGATTTCCTAAAGGATTGCACAGTTTGGAATTCATTTGATAAAAAGTCAACTGTGCACAAAAGTAAACTTTGACTTTTTGATATTTTTCACAAAAATGGATTTTTAACCCTAAAATGATGTTAATATATGATTTGAATCATCATTCATCAAAAAAAATCAAAGAAAATGGGATAACTTGTAAAAGGGGTAACCATAAAAACTTAGAAAATTTTCTAAGTTATGAAAAAAGTGACAAAGGTACCAACTTTGGAGGATCATAACTCCTAAACCACAAAGCCATTTTTTTCCATCCAAAGCTTGATTTGTAAATCTCATTGCCCTCTACAAAAGCTTCATACTGACTTATGTCCAAATTCCTCATGAATTTTGAGTTATGGAACTCTGATTGAAGAAAAGTGAATCACGACACTATGCCACAGTCAGTTGTATCAACAGAGAATGAATAGGGCGTTCGACAAAAAGGTCCGACCTCGCGTCTTCAGGAAAGGAGACCTTGTGCTCAAGAAGATACAATCATTTCTCACTGATTCGCGAGGTAAATGGACTTCGAATTATGATGGCCCCTACGTGGTCACGAAAGCTTTCTCAGGCGGCGCCTTGAGACTCGCAACCATGGACGGAGAAGAATTTTCCTACCCTACAAATGTTGATGTAGTCAAGAAATACTTCGCCTAAACTAAAAAAAAACCGTCTCGGTGGATTGAAAACCCGAAAGGGCAGTCCAGGCAAAAATTAAAGACATGATCAAAAATCATCCTGGTGGATTGGAAATCTTAAAGTACAATCCAGGCAAAAATTAGGGATAATGGCAAGTAACTATGTTCAACAGAGGCAAGTCCCTCAGCAGCAGTTACACCATCCACCGGAGGAAAACTCCAGTCAAGGTCATCTTCAACAGAAGCTCAGGATGCCCAGAGTTCAAAGTTGGTAAAAGGATAGTGGTCGTTATGTTTCAACGTAGCCCTTTTTTCTGTAAATTACCATTTTCTAACTTTGTAAATACTCTTTGGAATCACGCGTTTGGCTGATCTCTATCTTATCAATAAAATTTGAGCCCTTATGCTTTTGTTTATAATTCTCATTTGTTTTAGCTTTACAGAACGACATTTTAATATGATCAACGATTCTTGAAATAAAACAAAAATGAATTTACTTGTAAAACTTTTTTTACTTTAAAACAAAGATGGCAATTTCTTTTGACTGTCGAACATCAAAAGAACATCAACCGCTTCTCCAGAAGTAAGCAAACCTCAAAGTGCAGAATTAAAGTACTCCTTCTACACCAGTGCGCCTGAATAAAGGATCAACAGTGTCGGATGCGACTATTCCATCTGACATCTTCGGCCGAGTTCTCATCTCCTAAGCCCGATTAACGGTATTCCCCGCATGGATTATCTCTCCTAAGCAAGGTAGAATTGCCATCGTGAGCAAGTGATACTTTACATCTCCCACTGTGGCCGAGTATCCAGTCATGTTCATCTGTTATTTTGTATGTCGCGTCAGTTTTGTCAGCATAAACATACATACATCATGCATTATTGATTTACATTTGCATTCATATTGCATCACTATCACTCTAGTCGGTCTTATCCCCTAGTGATAACAGTCATCTCAATCGAGTTGTCAGCCCTTGTCCTTGTCAGGAAGCGTTGCGTCTGAACAATATCTCTCTTCCAGTTTAGTTCTGGAATGAAGTTGGCTCCTCGACCACTTTGATAACTTGAACCTTTGAAAAACCAGAGAGCCCACAGTCAACATCACTCTTCGCCATGGAAGATGATATTTTTGCTTTCCCGGATTAAGGAAAATCCCGAAAGAAAGCCTCGTAATCGAAGCTTCGGCAATACAGTAGTTTTTCTCTGAAAGAACCATTGATGAAAAGGTCATTGGCACCTCAAAATTGGATCCCTTCATATGGCATTTCTCTGGGAAGATACCGAGAAAAGTATGATGTAATATCCCCAAGCGTGAAAGTCGTCTCTCAAGGGACTCGCATTCCCCAAATAGAGTCAATAAATGGCGTCTCCAACAGAGAAGTTTGTACACCTCTACAACTCAGACGACTGGGTTCCCCAGCAAGTCTGGCATCAAAACTTTTTCCGTCAAATGGCATCTCTCCAGGAAAATTCGGCGAGAAGTTTGAGGAAAACCGCTACGAATAACGTCCCTTGTCAATAAAGTTTATTGACAAAAGAAACTAAGACCAGTTCCTTGGTAGGAAACCAGGATCGAGGGGAAGTTTATTTCAGAAACTGAGACCAGTTCCTTGGTAGGAAACCAGGATCGAGGGGAAGTTTACTTCGGAAACCGAGACCAGTTCCTTGGTAGGAAACCAGGATCGAGGGGAAGTTTAAATTAGAAACTGAGACTAGTTCCTTGGCTGAAGACCAGGATCGAGGGGAAGTTTACCTTTTCTAAGCATCATTGCTTAGCGAATGAAGATTAATGCGTGAATTACCATTCATAGACGCTGTCAAAACTTTGGATATTTCGATATTTAATCCTCTTGCACCTCGAATGCTCGAATACCTTCGCCATTCACACCTTCGTATCCAAGAAGATTAAATAGGGGCATCTGTCATACCCCAAATTTTGACCACTAAGATTCCCATCATTGTGTAAATCATCATCACAATATGGATGTATCTTTATGCCTCATCAGTCTCCCCAGAGATGGTTGAGCATCCACTGCAATCAAAATTAGGGTTTCAATCCCTCTCTGAGTGTTTAGACAAAGGAATAATCAAGGAATGACATGATCTTCAACTTATCTAAACCTCTCAAACATCCACAATGGATCAAGAGGAATCCCACTTCAAGGATTAAGCACAAGGTTGCTCCCTTCAAGGTGGATCAAGCTTCAAGATCGCCAGTGTCACCAATTTAGGGTTTTGGTCGACCAGGGCCTCCAGATGGAAATTTTCATCTGGGCATAAGCCAAAGATCCAAAACATAACCTAATATTCTCCATGGAACCTCATAAACCCAATTATTAAGTCAATTTAGCCTCAGGGGATGCATTCATCAAAAATCAAGAATTAGGGTTTCTTGACCTAATTCACCCCTAAGTTGACTTTTGGGACAGATCATGAACCAAGACCTCAAGACATGATTTGAGGGTCTCTAATATACCATATTGATCCATTTGGGACAATAGATTGATCCAAGAAGCTTGAGCAACAAGTTTCAATTTCATCTGAACCACAGTTAGGGTTTCGCGGGAAAAAGTCAACTGTAACTTTGACTTTTGATCAGTACATGCTCCCAAACCCTAGGGCATGTTTCAATACACTCTATACCACCCATGGAACATGTCCATCAAGTTTGATTTAGGTCAAGGATATGATTTCCTATAGGATTGCACAGTTTGGAATTCATCTGATAAAAAGTCAACTGTGCACAAAAGTCAACTTTGACTTTTTGAGATTTTTCACAAAAATGGATTTTTAACCCTAAAATGATGTTAATGTATGATTTGAATCATCATTCATCAAGAAAAATCAAAGAAAATGGGATAACTTGTAAAAGGGGTAACCATAAAAACTTAGAAAATTTTTCAAGTTATGAAAAAAGTGACAAAGGTACCAACTTTGGAGGATCATAACTCCTAAACCACAAAGCCATTTTTTTTCCATCCAAAGCTTGATTTTTAGATCTCATTCGCCTCTACAAAAGCTTCATACTGACTTATGTCCAAATTCCTCACGGATTTTGAGTTATGGAAATCTGATTGAGGAAAAGCGAATCACGACACTATGCCACGGTCAGTTGTATCAACAGAGAATGAAGAGGGCGTTCGACAAAAAGGTCCAACCTTATGTCTTCAGCAAAGGAGACCTTGTGCTCAAGAAGATACAATCATTTCTCACTGATTCGCGAGGTAAATGGACTCCGAATTATGATGGCCCCTACGTGGTCACGAAAGCTTTCCCAGGCGGCGCCTTGAGACTTGCAACCATGGACGAAGAAGAATTTGCCTACCCTACAAATGTTGATGTAGTCATGAAATACTTCGCCTAAACTAAAAAAAAAACGTCTCGGTGGATTGAAAACCCAAAAGGGAAGTCCAGGCAAAAATTAGAGACATGATAAAAAATCATCCCGGTGGATTGGAAATCTCAAAGTACAATCCAGGCAAAAATTAGGGATAATGGCAAGTAACTATGTTCAACAGAGGCAAGTCCCTCAGTAGCAGTTACACCATCCATCAGAGGAAAACTCCAGTCAAGGTCATCTTCGACAGAAGCTCAGGATGCCCAGAGTTCAAAGTTGGTAGAAGGATAGTGGTCGTTATGTTTCAACGTAGCCCTTTTCCCTGTAAATTACCATTTTCTAACTTTGTAAATGCTCTTTGGAATCACACGTTTGGCTGATCTCCATCTTATCAATAAAATTTGAGCCCTTGTGCTTTTGTTTATAATTCTCATTTGTTTTAGCTTTACAGAACGACATTTTAATATGATCAACGATTCTTGAAATAAAACAAAAATGAATTTACTTGTAAAACTTTTTCTGCTTTAAAACAAAGATGACAATTTCTTTTGACTGTCGAACATCAAAAGAACATCAACCGCTTCTCCAAAAGTAAGCAAACCTCAAAGTGCTTAATCAAAGTACTCATTCTACGCCTGTGCGCCTGAATGAAGGATCAACAGTGTCGGATACGACTATTCCATCTGACTTCTTCGGCCGAGTTCTCATCTCCTAAGCCCGATCAACGGTATTCCCCGCAGGAATTATCTCTCCTAAGCAAGGCAGAATTGCCATCGTGAGCAAGTGATACTTTACATCTCCCACTGTGGCCGAGTATCCAGTCATGTTCATCCGTTAGTTTGTATGTCGCGTCAGTTTTGTCAGCATAAACATACATACATCATGCATTATTGATTTACATTTGCATTCATATTGCATCACTATCACTCTAGTCGGTCTTATCCCCTAGTGATAACAGTCCTCTCAATCGAGTTGTCAGCCCTTGTCCTCGCTTGGAAGCGTTGCGTATGAATAATATCTCTCTTCCAGTTTAGTTCTGGAATGAAGTTGGCTCCTCGACCACTTTGATAACTTAAACCTCTGAAAAACCAGAGAGCCCTCAGTCAACATCACTCTTCGCCATGGAAGATGATATTTTTACTTTCCCGGATTAAGGAAAATCCCGAAAGAAAGCCTCGTAATCGGAGCTTCGGCAATACGGCAGTTTTTATTTGGAAGAACCACTGATGAAAAGGTCATCGGCACCTCAAAATTGGATCCCATCATATGACATTTCTCCCGGAAGATCCCGAGAAAAGTATGATGTAATATCCCCAAGCGTGAAAGTAGTTTCTCAAGGGACTCGCATTACCCAAATAGAGTCAACAAATGGCATCTCCAATAGAGAAGTTTGTACACCTCTACAACTCAGGCGACTGGGTTCCCCAACAAGTCTGGCATCAAAACTTTTTCCGTCAAATGGCATCTCTCCAGGAAAATTCGACGAGAAGTTTGAGGAAAACCGCTACGAATAGCGTCCCTTGTCAATAAAGTTTATTGACAAAAGAAACTAAGACCAGTTCCTTGGTAGGAAACCAGGATCGAGGGGAATTTTATTTCAGAAACTGGGACCAGTTCCTTGGTAGGAAACCAGGATCGAGGGGAAGTTTACTTCGGAAACCGAGACCAGTTCCTTGGTAGGAAACCAGGATCGAGGGGAAGTTTAAATCAGATACTGAGACCAGTTCCTTGGTTGAAGACCAGGATCGAGGGGAAGTTTACCTTTGCTAAGCATCATTGCTTAGCGAAAGAAGATGAATGCGTGAATTACCATTCATAGAAGCCGTCAAAATTTCGGATATTCTGGTATTTAATCCTCTTGCACCTCGAATGCCCGAATACCTTCGCCATTCACAACTTCGTGTCCAAGAAGATTAAATAGGGGCATCTGTCATACCCCAAATTTTGACCACTAAGATTCCCATCATTGTGTAAATCATCATCACAATATGGATGTATCTTTATGCCTCATCAGTCTCCCCAGAGATGGTTAAGCATCCACTGCAATCAAAATTAGGGTTTCAATCCCTCTCTGAGTGTTTAGACAAAGGATCAATCAAGGAATGACATGATCTTCAACTTGTCTAAACCTCTCAAACATCCACAATGGATCAAGAGGACTCCCACTTCAAGGATTAAGCACAAGGTTGCTCCCTTCAAGGTGGATCAAGCTTCAAGATCGCCAGTGTCACCAATTTAGGGTTTTGGTCGACCAGGGCCTCCAGATGGAAATTTTCATCTGGGCATAAGCCAAAGATCCAAAACATAACCTAATATGCTCCATGGAACCTCATAAACCCAATCATTAAGTCCATTTAGCCTCAAGGGTTGCATTCATCAAAAATCAGGAATTAGGGTTTCTTGACCTAATTCACCCCTAAGTTGACTTTTGGGACAAATCATGAACCAAGACCTCAAGACATGATTTGAGGGTCTCTATAATACCATATTGATCCATTTGGGACAATAGATTGATCCAAGAAGCTTGAGCATCAAGTTTCAATTTCATCTGAACCACAGTTAGGGTTTTGCGGGAAAAAGTCAACTGTAACTTTGACTATTGATCAGGACATGCTCCCAAACCCTAGGACATGTTTCAATACACTATATACCACCCATGTAACATGTCCATCAAGTTTGATTTAGGTCAAGGACATGATTTCCTAAAGGATTGCACAGTTTGGAATTCATCTGATAAAAAGTCAACTGTGCACAAAAGTAAACTTTGACTTTTTGATATTTTTCACAAAAATGGATTTTTAACCCTAAAATGATGTTAATATATGATTTGAATCATCATTCATCAATAAAATTCAAAGAAAATGGGATAACTTGTAAAAGGGGTAACCATAAAAACTTAGAAAATTTTCTAAGTTATGAAAAAAGTGACAAAGGTACCAACTTTGGAGGATCATAACTCCTAAACCACAAAGCCATTTTTTTTTCCATCCAAAGCTTGATTTGTAGATCTCATTGCCCTCTACAAAAGCTTCATACTGACCTATGTCCATTTTCCTCATGGATTTTGAGTTATGGAGTGATCAAAATCAAGAAAAGTCACTTTATTCCAACACTTAGTGAAAATTTCACTAAGTCAGATTTTGCCTTACTTTTTTCCAAATGTAGGGACATTTTTCACTTGGATCCAAAAAGTATCAAAACAAAATGTGATCAAACAGTTGTTGTATCATATAAGAGCTTTCCAAAATGGCCAAGAACATCACCAAATTCAACTTGAGCCATGAGATATGACATTGGCAAGTTGCCTTGCTGAAATTTGCCAAGGCAAGGCAGATTTTTGCACTTTTGGTCGATTTGCCAAAATCAGCCAATTCCAAGTCTTGTCACCACCTTGGACACATCCGAGGATTGAATCTAAAGGGGACAATCACTGAGCCAAGCCTCCAAAGTCCTTGGAACAAGAAATAGCAATGCTAAACCTAGAATTGCCTAAAATAGGGACAAGACTCCAATTTTGGATTGGAGCATTCAATGGAAGCATCAAGGTGGCATGGACTGAGCCATTAGCAACTGAATTCAGTCAAGACTTATCCAAGATCAAGGGGACCAGCAGCCTGTGCCCTAACCTCTAGTCAATGGCTAGAGGAGACTTGGATTTTCATTTGCCAACATTGGCCAAACCTACTCAGCAGTTGCCATTCACTATTCATTGCAACACAAACTTGCTCTACTATAAATAGAGCTCAATTGTGATCAGTTTAAGTACACCAAAGGCCTACAACACTTGCCTTTCTCAAAATCCACTTCTCACTCTCAAAAATGCCTTTCTTAGCAAGTCACTATCGGGTTTTTCATTAGAGAGCAATTCCACTCAAGCCAATCACACACACACACACACACCTCATATACATCATATGTAAGCTGATCAAACACTTAAACAACATCTGGAACACTGATTTCTCAGAATCACCAGTCAATTGCTCAAGGTTTTAACCAAGTTGCAGTTGAGATGCCATGAAGTGATCCAGCCAATTTCCATCAAGTCCAAGCATTCAAACACACTCCATAGGGTGTAGGGAAGCTGTTCAGATCATCACAATTCATATGTAACACCCCCTACTCAGAAATCAATTTGCTCTTGTTGTCACGACCTAGAGGTAAGCCTAAACTTGGTCATCTCTCAATCTATGCATATTTCCTCGCACAATACTTTTGCCAAATGTTCATAATCATGCATGGAATGTTTCCCCTCAGGTAATTGCTTTGTTTGAATCGTGTATAAAAAATCCCAGCCTTCATGCAGAATTTAGGGTTCTTGAGGATTTTTTTGTGATTTCTTGTTTTATGCTTAATTTAAATGAAATTAATTGCCATAGACATGATCGTGAGGTTGAAACGAGTTTATTGATATGTGGATTGCATGATATGATCAAGTATTCAGTGATATTTGATAGAAAATGCAAATTTGGGCAAAACTGAAAAACGCGCGTGTTCTTCAGCTGTTCTTGGCGCCATTTTTCACAAATTCAAATATTAAAATTTTGTGATTTTATTTAATTGATTCAAAAATTAATTTCTCTCTGAGTTTTAATGATTTTGAGTTGATTCTTTTTTTAATAATTCACAAAAATGTTAAAATATTTTATTTTCCCAAAAGATCCCAAAAATATTATTTATTTCATATAATTGATATTTTTGCAAAGAATTAATATTTTAATTATTTTTGACATTTTGAATATTTTTTCCACCTTGATTTTGCAACTTTTAATGACTTCTAATTATTTTGTAGGTCAATACTTAATTTTTGAAGCATTAATCCAAGATCACAATTTGTTTTCCATATGTTAAACAATTTTGATCATTTTAATTGAATTTTTATTCAATTAAAACACATTTTGAAAACAAATTAGGGTTTTTGATTAATTCAACCCTCATAAATCATTTTCAAAACACTTTGGGCCTCTAATAGAGTGTAAGACCCAATACTTTGTAAATACAAACCAATTTTAGGCCCCACTTATGGTATAAGTCCCGTTGTATTTCAAAAAAGTTCGACGCGATCATCGTCCGTTGAAAAACAAACTCTGGGCCTACCCTCGAGTAGTAAGACCCATTTCTTTTCTTTAAAACTCTTTGGGCCTCTTGAGAGAGTGTAAGACCCAAACCCCCTTGTACATAAAACTTTTTAGGCCCCACTTATTATATAAGTCCCTCTGTACAAGTAAACGACGCGATCGTCGCCTTTTAAAAAAAATCAACTGGGCCTCTCCTTGAGCTGTAAGCCCCATCACTCATTTAAAACTTTTTGGGCCTCTAATAGAGTGTAAGACCCAATCCCCTTTTAACCAAAAACAAATTTGGGCCTCAGATATTGTATAATCCCCTTTGCGTTAAAAGAAAATCTCGGCGCGATCGCCATTTTAAACGAAAAAACCATCTGGGCCTACCCTCGTGTTATAAGCCCCACTCTTTTTCTTTAAACCTTTTGGGCCTCTATTAAAGTGTAAGACCCAAACCCCTTTGTACAGAAAACTTTTTTGGGCCTCAGTCACTTGTATAAGTCCCTCTGTACAAATTCAACAGTGCGATCACTGATAAAAACTTGGGCCTCTCCTTGAGCTGTAAGCCCCAAATCTTTCTTTTTCAAAGCACTTTCTCCTTTGATTTTGAAATATACTGTTGTTTTCAATCTTTCTTTGTTCAACAACTAACCAAACAACATGAAAGCTCTACAACCGAGTAAGTGTTTATATGCTTTCATTTACCGCTTTCATATACATATAATTGTATTGTGGGGCTGTTTCGCTGTAAGTCTTCTTTCATAAACTCATATCAACTGTGTAATAATATATAGATATTTAGAGTTTCCCCGACAACTACGTCTAGTATTAAGCCCGTTGATCACTCTTAAATAGTCAAAACTAGATCCCCATAGGATTACCAGACACAGTCTTCCCTCCTCTTGGGGTTAAAAAATATAGAGATATGAAAGGCAGCATTCTCGGTGAACCCTTTCATAGACTGTCACTCATAGAAGTTGTCAAGAAAGTCTATTCCCCAAAGATGATCTTTTCTTCGTGAATGGCATCTCTTGAGTTTCTTCCAAATTCTCGGACTTTCGTGGCTTGATCTATTCTCTGTGAATAGCCTGTCTTGAACTTCTCGGGGTTTGGGGACCCACAGGTTTCTTAAAAGCACTTGTCAAGAAACTCTACTTCCCAGAGATGATTTCTTCTCCGTGAATTGCATCTCGTGAGTTTCTTCCAAATTCTCAAACTTTCCTGGCTTGATCTATTCCTCGTGAATAGTCTGTCTTGAATTTCTCGGGTTTGGGGACCCATCGGCTTCTTAAAAGCATCGGCCCCCTCTTGGGCATTGTTCAAGGACCCACAGGCTTCCTAAAAGCATCCCCGCCTCCTCTTGGGCATTATACAAGGACCCTTCGGCTTCTTAGAAGTATTCACAACCTCCTCTTAGGCTTCGTATAAATGATTTCTTCCTCCGGGAATGATAGCCTCCTCTTGGGCTTCATGAAAGGACCACTCGGCTTCTTAAAAGTTTCCAGCCTCCTCTTAGGATTCGTACAAATTGTCCCGACGACCTCCTAGAGGTATAGGAACAGAAATCAGTCATCTTAATAGAGCAATCTTTCCAAGAGTCTACTACTGTTTCTCAAAGCATAGTACAAAAGATGAAACTCTAGACTTGGACAGTCTAATTTCCTTGAGCCTCAAAGACATTCTCAAGCTCCTTCCAAAACTAGGAGATGAAACCCGTAGACTCGAACAGTCTCAAGACCGTTGGATTTCCCATTTCCTTAAAGAACAGGAAATAACCCTGATCCTCAAATCAAATCCCGGAGTACATCATTGCTCATATAAGAACTGATTTTCTCTTTAAATCAGCATATTGGATCTGTCACTCAACTAAAACAGTCATAATAGCCTCCTCTTTGACTTTGTACAATGATTCTCCCCAGCGGAGCTAACAATTTTAGCCTCCATCTCGGGCTTCATACGAGATACAAAAAACTCTCTTGTTGAGTCAAATAACCTCCATCTCGGGCTTTATACGAGATACCAAAAGACTCCCTCGTTGAGTAAAAACCTTTTAGCCTCTCTCAGGCTTTGTACGAGACACATATTAGCCTCCTCTTAGGCTTTGTATAAGAAAACCACTGGTTGATCCAATCAACCTTTTAGCATCAAAGTTGTGCCTCGCTCACAGTACACAAACATCAACAACTCATTTCCCTTCGTCTAATCGCTGTAAGCGACAAGCCTTTGGATTATTTACATCCATGCCACTGTCCCTCTTTTAGCATGAGAAATTCCTAAGGAAAGATAACATTGCTCTACACTGAGTTAAAGTCTTCTCCTTCAGGTTGGAAATCCCCTATAAAGGAAATTATGGCATTGCTGGATTAACATATCCCAGTTAAAGTAATTCTCCTTTATAAGCAGTTGTGACAGACAAAGCCCTCTTTAGAGATGACAAACTCTCTCTAAAGTTGAGACCTTTTAGCTTCATATCTTGGGCTTTGAACAAGATACAAATAGACTCTTCAGCTTCACATCTTGGGCTTTGAACAAGATACAAACTACCTTTCGCTTCACGTCTTGGGCTTTGAACAAGACACCAAAACAACCATTTCCTCCCATAGAATAGGAGGAACTACGATCGCTCTGATTTCCCTGTTTCGGTAAACAGGAATACGTAGGCATAAGATTGAAAGAAAAATCTTAGCGAGCACACTAAACAAAAACCCAAAATCCCATACTTTCATATATATATACGTCCTAACATCTCAACCGATAGCCTAAAACACCCTTTTTCGAAAAAATAACCTAGGAGAGACCCCGAATCTTTGTAGCATCTGTAAACCAACAGTTTTGACTGTTTAACCTCAGTATGCAAGCAGGGTTAGTTGGAGACATCTATTTCCCTTCCTTCATCAGCTTCAATAGGATAAAAAATGAATCGAACTGTAGTACTAGAGCGATTGTGCTTCACAACCACATCCAAAAATCACTCGCTACAGAAAAATGGCGACTCTGCTGGGGAAGTGTCATTAGGATCTATCTCACCTTAGTCATCATTCGTCACCATTTTCCACAGAAAAATGGCGACTCTGCTGGGGACTTTTTAGGGATCTCGTTCTCTTCTCCTAGGTAGAAATCTTGGAAGGGAGTGCCACAAAAATGATGCCTTTCAAGGCATTTTGTTCCTCTTATCTCTTGAAACCCTGACGTCGCTAGGACCTTAGGTCAAAGTGCCGTTAATTTGGAATGAAACCACAGGATGATGACTCCGCCGGGAAACCATTTTCTTTCAGGAACATAAGATTCTTAGCTTTTGAAAGGTCTAGGAAGTTTAGGACAAATATATATACTGCTTTTCCTAATTGATATATGTGTTTATTTTTCTGCTAATGGGAATGCATGTGATGCCGCATGTGGAAAGATTGAGTATACACTTAAGATAAGTGATGGCGACGAGGTCGACCATCAACCTCAGTGGAGGCTTCCCAATGCAACCCATTCCCTCTCATAGGCAATGGGCCGATTGTGACGTTTGAGAAGCTGAGGAGCCAACCCTTTTGTAGTACAGAAACTATCAGAAATAGTTGTCACGCGATACTACCCTCATTTGAGGCTGATGATCTATTCTCGGTGAATAACATTTACTCTAAGATTTCATACAGCTCACTGGCGATCCGTTTGCTGTTTGTTATCGTGGGAGGAGCTGATGATTTTGAGTACAGGTACAAAAATCATCCTAGTATAAACCTTTGGGGATGGGTAGAGCCTTGACTTCATGACAACGACCCTTTGACCCCATGTTTTTTCTATGTTTTTGTGTGCTGCATTCATGCATTCATTTAAAAAATATTAAAACATTCAAAAAATTTCTCTTCTAGTATCTCTGTTTTTTTTTCAAAATAAACTAAGACTGTGATTGCAAATATCAGAGAAAAGGATTACGCTAATGGATTTCGGTAGAAGGAGAACTCATAAGTACACCTTCAGGATTCCAAAGCTAGAGGATTTAAGAGGTTTGGCGAGGATGATCACAAACCAAGAGGCTTTCTGAGCCAAGTACGGAGGTTCCGAAAACAAATAAAAGTTCAGAAAGTGAAAATAAAAAAAAGGATAGGTGCAAAGACTCAATGGAAGCTGTTCTAACAAATGGAGTTGACAACATTCGTTCTACGATCTGGTCTATCATTGTTTTACATTCCCAGATTACCAGCTAGCACCAACGCTGGAGGAGTATTTTCATCTGATTGATTTACACATTACAGATCAAGCTCCATTTTCTGGACTGGAAGAAATTCCAAAGAATCAGACCATTGCAAGAGCAATTCATTTGGACGAGTCTGAAGTCAAGACTCACATGACCACTAAGGGTGGCATACAAGGTTTGCCAGCCCAGTTCTTGACAAAGAAGGCCCTGTACTTCGCCAGTATCGGGAACATGACTGCTTTTGAAAGCATCTTTGTTTTACTCACCTACGGGTTATTCTTGTTGCCCAACATTAATAACTTCGTCGATATCAACTCCATTAAGGTTTTTCTCATTGGAAACCCTGTGCCGACTTTGCTCGCAGATGCGTATCATTCTGTACACTTGGGAAATTTGTATAGTGGAGGGGAGATCACATGCTGTGTACCTCTGCTTTATAAATGGTTTATCTCTCATTTGCCTAAGTCTGCTGCTATTTGGGATCACAAGAGTGCCTTACGTTGGTCGCAGAAAATCATGTCTCTCACCAACTCTAACATAGATTGGTGTAATAGGATTTATGACGGAATCAGGATCATTGACCGTTGTGGAAACTTCCCCAACGTATCCCCTTATAGGAACTAACGGAGGAATCAATTACCATCCAGTTCTCGTTCGTCGTCAATTTGGATACCCGATGAGGCACGTCCCGCGGAGTGTTCATCTGGAAGGTCTTTTCTTCAAGGAAGGAGAAAGTGACAGAGCACTAAAAATGGAAATAGTGCACGCTTGGAAACATGTTCATAAGAAAGGACGGGAGTCTCTAGGAAAACCAGACTGTGTCTCGATGGAGCCTTATCTCCACTGGGTACAAACTAGAGCTCTCAAGCTAAAGATGCCTTATCCTCATCACGGAGTTCTTCCATCGAAGGAGTCTGTCATGTACTTCATGACTGAGACTGAAAAGCTTCAGGTTACTCTCAACAAAGTTCAACGGGAGAGGAGGTCTTGGAAGAAAAAGTACCGCACCCTCAACGTGGAGTGCATCAAAATACAGCAACTACTAAAAGATAAGGACGCTCTGATTGAAATTTTGGAGCAACATGCTGTAGAGAATCAAGATGACCAAAGGAATTTGCTCACTCCTTTCACCTGGCAAAGGAATGACAACCCGACAACGGCCCAAGAGCCCCGGTCAAAGAAAAGGAAAGTACCAGAGTCAGCACCCGATTTCTCTTCAGAGAGGACTCGGGACCCATTAGCTTAGGTTTCTGTTTCTGCACCTTGTAATCTACTGTATTTCCATTTCTGTAATCCTTTGAATTCAATAAAAAGGGGTTTCCCCACTGTTTGATATTTGCAATCTAATTGTCGAAGTTTATTTTGATTAAACCAAAAAATAATTAATATAATCATTGCATTCATCATTCTCACATCGAGTATTCTTCTTACCTACGAATCTCACGTTTGTGTCTCGGTTCTAGAGTCAAACTGTCTCATTCGTACAATACTCGGGCCAATCGACAGAAAAAGATGGATGATCTTGAGGAAGAGAACAGAGAGTTGAAAGAAGAGGTCGACGCTCAGAGAGAGGATATGAGAAAGCTTCGTAACGACATGCAAGCAATGGCAGAAGCTCAGCTACAAAGGATTGTGATCTCAGAGATCACCTCAACGCCCATAGTGGAAAAGTATGATCCTAGGTATCAAATGCCGAAAGATCGTCCTTGGGACATGCCTGTTAACTATATCTCGGAAGGATATGTTCTGCCGATCAGGGAATCATAACAGAAGCCGCTGGGCCTGAAGGTTACAAACTTCGGGAAAGCGAAGATGCCAGGGGCATACTGAAGACTCCTGAAGGTTACAAACTTCAAGAAACGCCAAGATTCACTGTCGTAGTCACGATACCACCCCCTGTGGTGCACACTGTCCCGGAAGGACAGATTCCACCGATACCTTCTGGTAAGAAGGAAACTATGTTCGATAGAATGGATGAATTCCAGGAACAGTTCCTGGAAATGCAGAAGGAACTGCAAGCCATCCGCGGTCAGGATCTATTTGGAAAGGACGCCGCAGACCTTTGTCTGGTCCCCAATGTGAAAATTCTGCACAAATTTCAAGTGCCCGAATTTGAAAAATACAAGGGTAACTCTAGCCCTCAGAGCCATCTGGTGATGTACGCTCGGCGAATGTCAGCTCAGACGGAGAATCAGGACCTACTGATTCACTACTTTCAGGATAGTTTAACCGGTGCCGCACTCAAATGGTACATGGGTTTAAACCGTACTACGATCAGTACATTCAGAGATCTTGGTACTGCCTTCGTCCAACAATACAAATACAATTTGGACATGGCACTGGACAGAGATCAACTCAGATCAATGTCACAAAAGGACAAGGAAACCTTTAAGGAGTACGCTCAGAGATGGCGCGAAATTGTCGCTCAGATTTGTCCACCTCTTGAGGAAAAAGAGATGGCAAAGATCTTCTTAAAGACCTTAAGCTCATTTTACTATGATAGAATGGTTGCCAGTGCACCCATTGATTTCACCGAGATGGTGGGCATGGGAGTTCGTCTTGAGGAAGCCGTCCGAGAAGGACATTTGATAAAAGACGCTGGATCATCGAGTAGTACAAAACGATACGGTAGTGCTCTCCCTAAGAAAAAAGAGCAAGATATTGGGAATATCTCTCTCGGAAAGCAAAGGCGACGTTATCAACCAGTAGCAGTTGTGACTCCTGCTATCAGCCCTGCGCCTATTCCTACGTATCAACCTCAGGTTGCGCAAAGCCAACCTAATCAGCAAAGGACACAACAGCCTCTTCAGTAAGTTCGTCCTCAATACAACAACAACCGTATAACGCGACCACCAGGGTTTGATCTTATACCCATGTTATACGCAGAACGATTTCCGTTACTACTGGCTAAGGGGCACATCCAGACGAAGTCTCCTCTTATAGTACCGGAAAATCCACCTTTTTGGTTTAAGGTGGATCAGACGTGCCCTTATCATCAATGAGGTCCAGGGCATAACATAGAGAATTGTCTCAATTTCAAATCTGACGTGCAAAAGCTTGTTAGGAGCGGGCTCTTATCTTTCAAAGATATGAATCCCAATGTTCTTACGAACCTGCTTCCTTAACATGAGAAAGATCCAGTCAACCTGATTGAGAAAGAATTTAACAATGTCTATCAAATTCACGATGTACTCTTGTTGAGGGCCAATCTGGTCAAGATGCATTGTAGACAGAGTGGGTACGGCCATGTGCCACCTCATAATTATCATTAGTGTGATATCTGCTCTAAAAGTAATCAAGGATGTTTTGTGGTGCAATAAGCTCTACAGGAACAGATGGATCTCAGATGGATCCAGGAGTACCGAGTTCGTGGAGTTAACATGGTCTATACAAATTCTAATGTCATTCAGAACCATGACATCCGTACGATGAATGTCAACCTGGTGGAAATGCACTCAAGGCAAAGCCAGTATCATAATCTGCCGCGACACGATTATAGTTCTTGTCTGACTTGTTTGGTAAACCAACAGGGATGCTCTTTCATACAGGAGGCCCTCCAGCGTCAGATGGATCTTGGATGTGTCGCTCCCGAAAGATTCGCATCCAACGGTACAAACGCGAGAGTGGCACAGAAAAACACAGAGTCGCCAGCAATGTGTATTTATCCTAGGAGAGGGAGAGAAAACACTGCATAAACCTGAAGAGAAAGGGGGAAAGACATGGTCATCGCAACCATAGTCCGGGTTCGGGAGTCGGTTATGCGAGGGAAAGGTGTTAGAACCCCACCCATCCATCGTACTCGATGGGATCCACGCTTGTTGTCTGCATCAAAGGGGGTCGTCGTCTGGAACTCCGCTGCTACTGGACCGGAGAAGAAACGAGAACGAAAAGAACGGAGAAACGAAGAAGAAAAGAAAAAAAGAAGTGACTCGATAGGACGTTATCGTTGTCCTAGGCCTACGTACTGCCTCAGTGCAATGGGAAAGTCAGAGTCAACATAGTTTGGACGGGAACTGTGGGGGAAGGTTGCTCGCCAAGATAATCACTGTCTTGTGCCTACATATCCTTAATCGGACGAGAGAGAGGAATCAGAGCTAATGTAGTTCGTGGGTACAACCACAGATAGGTAAGTATTTTTTACGTGAGCGACGAGCTCTTTTCTGAAAATAAAATTTGAAACCCAACAATCCCGAAGGATAAAAAGATTTGAATTTGTTTTGTGTTTTTTAGACAGAAGTGTCTTTTAAGTTAGTTCATAACTTGCATTGCACCAAAGTCTAGGGCACAGGGACGAATACTTAACGAATTGTCCCAAGACAGGATGCCCGCTAAGCACTCTAGAAAGATGAGAGGAAGCCCCTCATTTATCATTCCCCACGCTTAAGGCTCGTGCGCAATACACTTTATCTTTATTAAGTGTTTTCAAGAAGTTTTGAGATGAGAAGAGAGAAGACGCAAAGGAAACTCTAAAGGGAAACTAAGAGTCCTAATGTTATCATGCATGGATGACCTAAGGTTAGTGAGGCTTAGGAGGGACGACTACCTAATGTTATCATGCTTGGATTGAGATCCTAATGTCTATCCTACTCCGAGCTTAATCAAAAATTAAGTCGGACTAGGAGCCTTAAGGGAGCATGTGAATACGAAGGTAATCAACAAGTAAACATCATACAACTCAATCACAAAACGAATATGAAACCATGTTAGGAGAAATTCAAGTACAAAGAGAATATGCACATACATCATCAAGGAAAGGATTCACAAATATCACCAAGAATTAGTATCAGAATTAAAATATAAGTTAGTCAAAATTAGTAATTAATCACCAATTAAAAATAAGGTTAAATTCTAACAAGAAAAAATATTAACCTAAATTCAAATTAAAAACTAATTCTAAAATTATTATCTAATTAAAACCTAATTTCAAAAATATTAACAAAACTAAATAACCTAAATCAATTAATTAAAGCAAATTAACAAAACAAAATTCTAAACTAAACAAATAAAATAAGGGTGCAGTTCTGATCTCAGGGGGTGTGGGTAAATAAATTAGGCGCATGGGCCTTATGCACTCAGGCCCAAAGTTTTATCCATGTCCAGGAGGGGGTGCAGAGTGTTTATGGTGGTGTGGGGGAGAAAGCAGGCGCTGGGCCTTAAGTTCAGGCCCAAGGTTCTGTTGTTCAGGCAAGAGAAAGGGGGTGCGGAAAGCGTTTGGTTGTGTGAAAATAAAAGACAAATGGGCTTGATCCCGATCCAGTGGCAAAACAAATAAACCCTAATTACTAAACCAAATCTCAGCTGACCAAATTTCTTCTTCCCCTGTTTCTCTCAATTCGTGCCGTTCATGGCCTCTTCCATCACTCTTTCTTCTTCGCCAACTCATCTTCAACATCATTCCCCTCAGAACACCGATCCTCTCCTCGTTTCTCTCCTTGTTCATCTTCCAAAACTCTCTTCTTCACCAACGCCATCACGCGGTGACTCCTTCTCACATTGAGCCAACAATCCTCTCCTTCTCCTTCACGCCGACAACGTATCACCTCCATGCCTCCTCGTTTCTCAACGCTCAAAGAACCCCGTCAGTTCCCTACATCGCTGAAAACTAAACAAATCCACACCTTTTTCATTAAAGCCCTCCCCGTCCGATTTTACTCTCGCCGCCGGAAAAGACAACGAATCCATTCCGGCTTCTCATTCTCATCGCTCTACTGTCACAGTCTCAACCTCCTCAACCTCAACAACACCTCGCACAAATTTAACGACGCAGAATCGTATTCAAGCCAAGGATCACATAAAACACAGTTCAGATTACATTCAACAAACTCGAATTCAGAGCCATCTAACACAGGAAATGAATCATCACAAAATCACAGTTCAAAATGGAGCTCAAACAGACAACAGACAGGCAGATTTATGTGATAATGATGAAGGAGGGAAAGCTTATGAATCAGAGTCGCTCCGATGGCGTCTTCGACGACGCGAAGAAATCTCAGGTACACGCGATTCCCTTTCCTTCGCTTTCTCTTCGATTCCAATTCTTCTCCTTATATCTGTGATTGTTGAATCCTCTCCTGCTTCCTACTTGCTTCAATTCCGTTGAATCTGTTGCTGTTAGATCCTTGAGTTGCAGAGCTTGGAATTTGTTGATGAAGATACGATGTTGCAGTTTGTTATGAGATATTGATGAGGTTTGAAGATCTCCTGCAACTTCTCAATCTTCTTTTTCTTGCGTTACGGTGTAATTTTGCATCGAATCTGAGCTCGTTGTTGTTGTGAACGTTGTGCTGCAAATTGATGTTGATATTGAACTGAGTTGAACACTGATTTTGCAGGTGGATTGAAGTGAGTTGAAGATGGCTGAGGCTCAATTTGGGAGGTTGAGGTTTAGTTGATGAGTGAATGTTGTTTTCTGCCGATTATTGCTTCTTCTGATGTGATTTTTGCAGGTTAAAAATGGTGAATTTGGAGGCTGCAGCGTGATTTGTGTGGAAGAATGGCACACGATTCAGAATGATGAGGAGATTCAGTAGAAGAGCTTTTATACCAAAAATTAGGGAAGGGTAGAATAGGTTTTTGCAACGGAAATTCTGTTGTGAAAAATGGCGGTGAAAAGAGTCACGCGGTTTGCACCTGTTTCTTTTTTGTAATTCAATTGGAATTTCATTTTGGCTGTGAATTCTGTCACAATTTGTGCACCTGTGTGAGACTGAAATGAAACTTCAATTTGTAATTGAAATGGGACCTACGCGTTTTCTTTTTTGATAGCTGTACATTCTCTTTGCCAAACTATCTTGTTACTTCGATTGTTTCTGAAAGTCTATGACCATGATTTGATAAATATTGAATGATTGGCAAGTTGCCTCTATTTGGAATTATGGATTGTACTTAAAAATGAGCTTTGGTTTGGGAGTTTTGAACCTAAATGGATGATTTGGACTAACATATGAGTTTTTGTAGACTTAAAAATGGTTAAAATGGATTTTATAAATGTATATACAAAAAATGGAATTGGAAATTGGATTAAAAGGGATTTGTACATTTGGAAGACTTATGGATATGGTCTATGGTTTTGAAACGTGATCTTGGAATTTGTGTAAATGGATTTATTTGCACTTATGGGTTGAAAAAATGAAATTTGAACAAAAATGGTTTAAGGGATTTTAGATATGGATTTAGGAAATGTGGTAAAGTGAATGGAAATGGATCAAAAAAAGATTTTCAAAAAAATGGATAAAATGGGCGATGGATATTAACATGAAAATGGTCATTGGTTAGAAAGAAAGGACTTGTGTCTTGAATTCCAAGTAATCCTCATAATCAATTTTAGCACATTCAAATCACATCAGACTTCAACTCTAAAATAAGCTTGTACTCAATTAGCAATTATCAATGATGGCCTTGATCCCCACATGAATCCACAACCACACGACTTTAGTCCTCACACCCTTTGACTCCTTGAACATGAATGATAAGGATGGAGACATGGAAAACCACCTTAGTATCCAATGATCCTCAGTTGATAGAATGTCCAAAAACTCACCCATAATCATGATCCTCCTCGAAGAAGATGACTTGAACTGAGAAGAAGTCAGACCCTGATTCTGATGAATCCTTTTGACTTGAAATAGGAACCGGCTGAATCACCCCCGAATAGGGAAAATACTAATAACAAGAAAATACCCTTTCATCCCATGTCTTAAGAGACCAATGCAATGATATGATTATGAATATGACCTAATGAGATGCAAATTGAGGAAGAAACATAAGCCAGAAAAAGGTAGGGCAAATTTTGGGGTGCTACAGCTGCCCCTATTCAATCAACTTGGTCTTGAAGGTATGATAGCAATGGATGTCATGCGTTCAAAGGATTAACGGATATTGAATACCAAAAGAAACCTGAAATTTGCAATCCTCAAAGGAGGGTCGACTCCGTTGGGGAACAAGCAATAAATACTGCACTGTCACAACACAGACGAGTCTTAGCTATGCTGGGTATAAACACGGTCGGGTGTCCAGGAATCAAAGATATCAGATACAGACGAGTATCGAAAAGATACATGGACGGGTACTGAAAAGATACACGGACGGGTGTAAAGATGTTCAATATGGACGGGTACTGAAAAGATACACGGACGGGTGTAAAAGGGTTCAATACGGACGGGTACTGAAAAGATACACGGACGGGTGTAAAAAGGTTCAATACGGACGGGTATTGAAAAGGTACACGAACGGGTGTAAAGGGGTTCAATACGGACGGGTATGGAGAAGGTACACGAACGGGTGTAAAGAGATTCAATACGGACGGGTACTGAAAAGGTACACGGACGGGTGCAAAAGGATTCAATACGGACGGGTACTGAAAAGGTACATGGACGGGTTTAAAAGGATTCAATACGGACGGGTACTGAAAAGGTACACGGACAGGTGCAAAAGGATTCAATACGGACGGGTACTGAAAAGGTACACAGACGGGTGTAAAAGGATTCAATACGAACGGGTACTGAAAAGGTACACGGACGGGTGCAAAAGGATTCAATACGGACGGGTATTGAAAAGGTACACAGACGGGTGTATAAAGGGTTTCAATACGGACGGGTACTGAAAAGGTACACGGACGGGTGTAAAAGTTTCAATACGGACGGGCACTGAAAAGGTTGTAAAGCAACTTTTATCGGGGATTAATCTCGCTGGGGAATGGAAGGCAACACGGACGAGTGTCATCAAAAGGTCATTACAGACGGGTATTGAAATCAAAGGTTCAAACACGGACGGGTGCTAAAGGAAACACGGACGGGTGTCTGACGGTAAAAATCTTGAGGGGATAAACCAAAGGACCACCTGGACGAAGGGGTAAAAATGAAATCATGGGTTAACGAACCTGGCAAACAACTCTGCAAGGGAATGTCAAACATTGCTTTGAATGACTAAACCCAACACTTGTGGAGTAAAGTCGAATGATACTCTCCTGAAATCCGGTTTTTTCCTTACGAAGGAAAAGCCAAACCTGGCTTATGCTTCAGATGCATATGTTTGAATTTTACCGTAATGCTCCACACGAAGTGGAAATGCTACGCATTTAGGAGGATGCCATGCGAAAAATACTTATGCAATGCAAAAGACCATCCCAACAAAATAAACGCTGAGAACAGAAGCAGCTCCACCGAGGACGACAAGCTACATTGTCATTAAACCAAAGACATGCTGAGGAAAAACTTCACCCTGCTAGGGAAGATCACAATCACCAATTCTGCTGGAGATGGACGAAACTCTGATAGAATACCCACTCTGTTGGGGCATATCAAGATCAACAACTCTGCTAGAGATGGACGGAACTCTGAGAGAAATACCCACTCAGTTGGGGAGGGAGATGAATACTAAAGATGGAAACTCCTCCGCCAGGGATCACCAAATACTTTAGAACTTGGATTTGACGCCTGCCAAAAACGATTGGACTTAAGACCTGCTGGGGATACCAGTCACCACCAGACTCTGCTTGGGGATATGAGCATCTTTATCCTGCTGAAGAGTACTGATCATCATCAGCACATCTGCTTGGAAAATAGTAGTTGTCAACATCCACTATGCTAGGGGATAAACACATATTTCCTGACTAGCTGAGGAAAAACGACTGCCCCATACTCTGTGGGGAAACACCATCTTTGATCAAAGAAGATGCTCCATCAATCTCTTGCAGGAGAGGCTGTAAAAATAACAACTTCTGGCTACCTGCCGAGGAAAGATGAGCCAAATCACAACTCTGGCTGGGGGAAAACCTCTTATATCCTGCTGAGGGGGACGATCCTCAATGACTCCGCTTGGGGAATCACTTCTTTATACTCTGTTGAGGAAGACGATCCTCGATACTCTGATGGGGAAGAGTAATAAACTGCTGAGGACGATCAGACTTCAAAGTTGGAGAGAGCAGCTCTACTGGGGAGGTACCAAGGAAGATTGGACTTTGAATTACTTGAGGTGACTAGATCTGACCGTTGAGGAAGAGAACACTCTGACTCCTCATCGTCTTCTTGACGATATTCTATCGTCATACCTTACTGAGAGTGAGGATTCCATCTGCACTGCTAGAGATAAGAAACCTTCATAAAAGCCCTTTTCGAACATAAGACAATTCTCTGCTTGAGGAGGAATAACAATTCCCACACCTTGCTGGAAAAAGATACCCTCTGGCTCTTTGCTGGAGGGAAAAGAATCCAAAAGTCCCATACTGGGAACAACTCAGTGCTTCGAGTTTCTGCATATTGATTGTCAAGAGCGAAACACAGTTCCTTTAACTCTCCACCTTGCCCCAGACTACAGGGCCTACTTGAAGCAATCATCTTAAAAGAATTTTACAGAAAACCTGGCATTCAACAATGCCCCAGGGTCTTCAAACTCTTAGAGATGTATCCGGTTTGGACATAACTGTCCCATACTTCATGATTCATGAAGTAAACCACCTCGAGAGGGTTCGTAATGACCTGAAACGTTCTGCCACAGTATTCTGAACCTTGCAGAGGTGCTATTAATTGACTGTGTTCTGAAGGGAAAACTTCTCGCGCCCTTGAAGTGACCTGCCCCAGTACAAGCCTTGCAGTACATTTGTCTCTGACCGACTAGTCTTCGAGAGATTTACTGAATCTCGACGTGATTGCCCCAGTTTACACGCTTGCAGAGAGATTTATTGGATCTCGACATAATTGCCCCAGTTCGAAGAAATTTTCTCAACATGAATACCCCATGGTTGATTGTACTCTGAAAAGACCTTCTCAATTTGAATGCCCCAACTTGGCTACATTTTGAAGAGATTTCCCAGTGTGATTGTCCCAGATTGGTTACATCTCAACACAAATGGCTGGGAACGCCTTTTTCCCACATAATCTTTCAGCAACATGTCCTCTGGAGTCTCAGGCACCTCAACTTGGATAGTTTAAGCTTCTCGACTGATGTTCATCGTGTAAGCTTCTTTGATGTCAAACAAATGTATGCAAGCATAAAATGTTTATTCTGAGAATGATTATTCAAATGCAACACATATGTTAATCTTGAAGTCCTTATTGAAAACATGTCACACTATCGAGTTACGACACTTATTTTTGAAAGGAAAGCAATAAGCACATGCAACACCAACAAAAATCTTATTAGCATAACTCATGGGAGTCAGGAACGCTATCTGGTTGAAGTACGCCTTCAGACTAAACCCTGTTTCAATTAGGACTTTTAAGGGTTGTAGCGTGGCCTGGTTCGCTGTTTGAGAAAAAAGGATTTATGGCTCAAAGTTTATTGGTACCCGCCCACTCTTCGTGATATTCTCCAGTCCTATGTTCCGCTAATTTGGCACAAGCACTTGTCTCTCAAAAGGTTTCCCGATTTCTAGGGAATATATGCAACTGGTGATTCGACACCTGACGAGGTTTTGGACTAACAGTCGCCCCTTTTTGTGTTTATAGTCACACGACTTTTTCTTATCGAGGATTTTCTTTGTAATCCTTTTGGCTTTTTGCTTTCTCATTCTTTTGCTTTTTGTTCCCTAATTTTTGGCTGGACTGACTCTTTTGAGTTTTCAATTTTGAAGTCCAGCGGGATGCCTTAACTTTTGCCTAAGTCACTTGCTTTCAAGTTTTTCGACTTAGCAGGCTTTTTCTTTTTCTCTTTTTTCTTTTTTTTTTCTTTTTTTTTTCTTTTTTTTCCTTTTTTTTTTCTTTTTTTGAACAAGTCGCGTGACACCATTTTGCCTGACTTGTTTGAAAGGGCTGTGACTGTTTCACTCTTCGGTTGGTGAGAAGTAACCATTGTGGTTCTACACTTCTTAACCTCTTGATAGTGGAAGGTAATGGATCCTCAAATGTACACTCCTTCTAAAAGTTGAACACTTGGTCAAACTAACTGACGCCTACCCTGCCCCTGGGTTAAAATTGAGGGTTTTTCGTTTTCAGAAAGAACTCCTACTACTAGGCTCAAAGGGGTTGACAAAGGTCTATCTCCTTATCTCTCCAGTGTTTGTGAATTGGAAACAATGCCTGTACATCCTTAACAGGGTTTTATCCAAAAGCGTACCATTAGAAATCTACATTCTTATTTCGTCATCCTCCCTCCAAGAGTCTAGGCAAGAAAGATAGTATTGCAGTGCATATAAACATGACATGAGTGCATAAAAGTAAGATACTTCAGGAACAACACATCATTGCATTAAAATCCACATTCAAACACAAACAAGTTTTTACATGCAGACAATGTTTAAACAAACAAAGGAAAGCTACATATGAAAATGCAATAAAGAAACTAATGATTGCCATTGCAGAGGAGACTTGACTCCATCTGGACTTATTGCTTCTGATGACGCTCTTGCAATCCGGTGCTTACTCTGACAAAGAAGCTTCAATCCAAAGGGGTACCATCTGGCGTGATGACCTTTGAGTCGATCAAGTCTTGCACCTTGTGCTGGAATACATTACAATTATCAATTGTATGCCCAAACGTTCCCGAGTGGAACTTGCACTTAGCATTCAAGTCAAAGTCCGGAGGGATAGGGTATGGCACTGGCGTGGTACTCCTCGTTTGAATCAGAGAGTTCTTGAGCAGACGAGCAAATAATTGACTATAAGGGGTAGGAATAGTATCAAATATCCTCTTGGGCTTTCTTGGTCTGAATTGCCTCTGCTGCTGATTCGGGCACCTAAACTGCCCATGTACTTTCCTTTCCACATTCGGCTGAGGCACAAACAAAGGTTGCTGACGTAGAGCTTCTGAAGCATAAGGTTGTGGAAGAGATCCAAGACCTGAGGTGGATCCTGCAAAGAGGGGATGAGTCTCTACTTCCTTTGCAACAACTAGGGTAAAATCACCTTGTATGCTAACGCCGCCCGACGTGAACTCAATTGCCCCTGCATTAATCAAATTCTGGACTTGGTGCTGAAAGGCCCTACATTTCTCCACAGTATGCCCTGGTGCCCCAGAATGGAAATCACAATGGGCTCTTGCATTGTAGCCTGGTGGGGGATTACCAGTGAGAGGAGCCAAAGTCCTTTTATGTACCAGTTGCAACTGAAGGAGATGCTGCAATAGCTGAGAATATGGCATAGGGAGCAGATGAAAAACTATTTCAGACTGCTTCGGTATCTGTGCACACTTTTTATTCTTAGGCTTATCTTGGGAGACAAGACCTGGTTGCTGTTGGGAAAGTTCTGGAACTTTGGGTTGTGGAGGGGATTCACGAGGAAATCCATGATCTAGCGAAGACCCCAAAGAGATGGGAGGATTAAGGACTTCTGTTGCGGAAGCGAGCACATGACTGTTTTCCTTATTTAACACCGTTTTCAAAATTTCCATGACCAAACCCATCTGAGCCTTCATCTGATTGACTTCCTCTCTTAGCAATTTCTGGTCTTGCATGAGAGTTTGTATATTCCCCATAAACTGCCCCATCTAGCCTCGCATTTCCCCCAACTCAGCTTGAATTTGCTCCATGATCAACTCTTGAATGGCCTGAGGAGTTAAGTCTACAATTCTAAAGAAAACCAGATCAGAACAAGAATAACCAACCTTGAACACCTGTTATGCACATGAGTATGGAACTGCGATGCAAATGCCATGTTCAAATATTTCCAAGGAATCATTTTGTTTTAATTCGAGACTTTTCAGAAGAACCACAAGGAATAAATGGAAATGCTCAACAGTGAGCTTCAACAATGATATCCTTGGAAATACAAGAACATGTATGCAAGAATGATGATGCATATGCAATGGACATGGGATCAAGGTATCCACACAAACTGGCTGCACTGCGCTGACGGAACACATCAAGGCTCTGTACCAAAACCCAGAACAAAAGCAAACACAGTGATAACACTAGAAAACCAGGTAGGCTGAAGGTCAAGGTCGCCTGCAAACCTGCAAACACCCATCCCTTTCACATGTAGGTACTAAGATCCTTAGTATCCCGGGCTCTCAGGTCGAGAAATGATGATATGTTCACCATTTCTGGTTTAGCATCATCATTAATCGAGGAGGCCTCAACTAGGTCCTCAACTTCTGGCACTGAGGTCGAGAAGCAATAGTACATTCATCCCTCAGGGTACAGTACTATCGCCAATCGAGGAGCGCCTCCACTGATTCACTTTCAAAAAAAGATCCTATGGCAAGTTCCCAGCATTGGGTCCTCGGGTCGAGAATCCTAATGGGTTTGCCATTTCTGGTCTGCCATTATCATTCTCGGGAGGAGTGCCGTTACTGAGTCCTCGGGAATGGTCATCAGAGTCGACAGTTCCTCAAGAGAATAACTACTGGCCTGTATCAACATACAGTAGCAGTTATCTCTTGATAGAACCTCGTCTGACTGTGGGGATCGTGATCACCCGCACGTGGCCAACACCACGGGAGTGTCACGCCTGCTCACACTAAAACCTATGTGTATGCTCGAGCCTGGGTAGCAGGCTTATCTCTCATAACCTCCCAGCCTTCCAAACAGAAAACCAGCACAGCACAGCACAGTCCAACATAATAGTAATAAAATGAAATGCAATGCAATAAAAGCTGTAAAAATAGTAAAGCAGTAAAGCAAAAATACAGTAAACAGCAATACAATAATATACAACAAAACAAAGCACCACACAAAAAACACCCAATGAAATAAAACAGACAAGCGCTAGGATCGACTCGCAAAAGGGGATGGACCAGCAAGAGGTCGACCTGTCCCCAGCAGAGTCGCCAGCTGTCACTCCCGAAAGATTTGCATCCAACGGTACAAACGTGAGAGTGGCACGGAAAAACACATAGTCGCCAGCAATGTGTATTTATCCCGGGAGAGGGAAAGAAAACACTTCATAAACCTGAAGAGAAAGGGGGAAAGACATGGTCATCGCAACCATAGTCCGGGTTCGGGAGTCGGTTATACGAGGGGAAGGTGTTAGCACCCCACGCATCCATCGTACTCGATGGGATCCACGCTTGTTATCTGCATCAAAGGGGGTCGTCGTCTGGAACTCCGCTGCTACTGGACCGGAGAAGAAACGAGAACGGAAAGAACGGAGAAACGAAGAAGAAAAGAAAAAAAGAAGTGACTCGATAGGACGTTATCGTTGTCCTAGGCCTACGTACTCCCTCAGTGCAATGGGAAAGTCAGAGTCAACGTAGTTCGGACGGGAACTGTGGGGGAAGGTTGCTCGCCAAGACAATCGTTGTCTTGTGCCTACATATCCTCAATCGGACGAGAGAGAGGAATCAGAGCTAATGTAGTTCGTGGGTACGACCACGGATAGGTAAGTGTTTTTTACATGAGCGATGAGCTCTTTTTTGAAAATGAAATTTGAAACCCAATAATCCCGAACGATAAAAAGATTTGAATTTGTTTTGTGTTTTTTAGACAGAAGTGTCTTTTAAGTTAGTTCATAACTTGCATTGAACCAAAGTCTAGGGCACAGGGACGAATACTTAACGAATTTTCCCAAGACAGGACGCCCGCTAAGCACTCTAGAAAGATGAGAGGAAGCCCCTCATTTCTCATTCCCCACGCTTAAGGCTCGTGCGCAATACACTTTATCTTTATTAAGTATTTTCAAGAAGTTTTGAGATGAGAAGAGAGAAGACACAAAGGAAACTCTAAAGGGAAACTAAGAGTCCTAATGTTATCATGCATGGATGACCTATGGTTAGTGAGGCTTAGGAGGGACAACTACCTAATGTTATCATGCTTGGATTGAGAGCCTAATGTCTATCCTACTCCGAGCTTAATCAAAAATTAAGTCGGAATAGGAGCCTTAAGGGAGCATATGAATACGAAGGTAATCAACAAGTAAACATCATACAACTCAATCACAAAACGAATACGAAACCATGTTAGGAGAAATTCAAGTACAAAGAGAATATGCACATACATCATCAAGGAAAGGATTCACAAATATCACCAAGAATTAGTATCAGAATTAAAATCTAAGTTAGTCAAAATTAGTAATTAATCACCAATTAAAAATAAGGTTAAATTCTAACAAGAAAAAATATTAACCTAAATTCAAATTAAAAACTAATTCTAAAATTATTATCTAATTAAAACCTTATTTCAAAAATATTAACCAAACTAAATAACCTAAATCAATTAATTAAAGCAAATTAACAAAACAAAATTCTAAACTAAACAAATAAACTAAGGGTGCAGTTCTGATCTCAGGGGGTGTGGGTAAAAAAATTAGGCGCATGGGCCTTATGCACTCAGGCCCAAAGTTTTATCCATGTCCAGGAGGGGGTGCAGAGTGTTTATGGTGGTGTGGGGGAGAAAGCAGGCGCTGGGCCTTAAGTTTAGGCCCAAGGTTTTGTTGTTCAGCCAAGAGAGAGGGGGTGAGGAAAGCGTTAGGTTGTGTGAAAAGAAAAGACAAATGGGCTTAAGCCTGGTCCAGTGGCAAAACAAATAAACCCTAATTACTAAACCAAATCTCAGCTGACCAAATTTCTTCTTCCCCTGTTTCTCTCAATTCGTGCCGTTCATGGCCTCTTCCATCACTCTTTCTTCTTCGCCAACTCATCTTCAACATCATTCCCCTCAGAACACCGATCCTCTCCTCACTTCTCTCTCTGTTCATCCTCTAAAACTCTCTTCTTCAACCAACGCCATCACGCGGTGACTCCTTCTCACATCGAGCCAACAATCCTCTCCTTCTCCTTCATGCCGGCAACGTATCACCTCCATGCCTCCTCGTTTCTCAACGCTCAAAGAACCCCGTCTGTTCCCTACATCGCTGAAAACTAAACAGATCCACACCTTTTTCATTAAAGCCCTTCCCGTCCAATTTTACTCTCGCCGTCGGAAAAGACAACGACTCCATACCGGTTTCTCATTCTCATCGCTCTACTGCCACGGTCTCAACCTCCTCAATCTCAACAACACCTCGCGCAAAATTCACGACACGGAATCGTATTCAAGCCAAGGATCACATAAAACACAGTTCAGATTACATTCAACAAACTCGAATTCAGAGCCATCTAACACAGGAAATGAATCATCACAAAATCACAGTTCAAAATGGAGCTCAAACAGATAACAGATAGGCAGATTTATGTGATAATGATAAAGGAGGGAAAGCTTACGAATCGGAGTCGCTCCGATGGCGTCTTCGACGATGCAAAGAAATCTCAGGTACACGCGATTCCCATTCCTTCGCTTTCTCTTCGTTTCCAATTCTTCTCCTTACATCTGTGATTGTTGAATCCTCTACTGCTTCCTACTTGCTTCAATTCCGTTGAATCTGTTGCTGTTAGATTCTTGAGTTGCAGAGCTTGGAATTTGTTGATGAAGATACGATGTTGCAGTTTGTTATGAGATATTGATGAGGTTTGAAGATCTCCTGCAACTTCTCAATCTTCTTTTTCTTGCGTTACGGTGTGATTTTGCATTGAATCTGAGCTCGTTGTTGTTGTAAACGTTGTGCTGCAAATTGATGTTGATATTGAACTGAGTTAAACACTGATTTTGCAGGTGGATTGAAGTGAGTTGAAGATGGCTGAGGTTCAATTTGGGAGGTTGAGGTTGAGTTGATGAGTGAATGTTGTTTTCTGCCGATTATTGCTTCTTCTGATGTGATTTTTGCAGGTTAGAAATGGTGAATTTGGAGGTTGCAGCGTGATTTGTGTGGAAGAATGGCACACGATTCAGAATGATGAGGAGATTCAGAAGAAGAGCTTTTATACCAGAAATTAGGGAAGGGTAGATGTAGCGAGCGATTTTGGACACGGTTCTTAAGCGCTGGTCGCTCTCTGCGGTTGAGCTTAAACTACAGGTCGATTCATTTTTTATCCTATTGTGAGCTGAATAAGGAAGGGAAATAGATGTCTCCAATTAACTCTGCTTTGCATACTGAGTTTAAACTGCGGTCTGTTAGGTTACGGATGCTATCAATGTGGGGGGGCTTTGTACTGGTTATTTGTATTTTCGCCAATACTGATTTCTTTCTTTTTAGGACCTGACAGAAGGTTTCTAGCGGGGAACAAGGATTAGGACGTTAGGACTGATGTTTTTGAATTACTGATTTTAATTGATGGAGATAGGGGATTTGGGTTTTTTGTTGATTGTGCTCGCTAAGATTTTTCTTTCAATCTTATGCCTACGTATTCCCGTTTACCGAAACAGGGAAATCAGAGCATTCATAGTTCCTCATATTCTATGGGAGGAAATGGTTGTTTTGGTGTCTTGTTCAAAGCCCAAGACGTGAAGCGAAAAGGTGGTTTGTATCTTGTTCAAAGCCCAAGATGTGAAGCTGAAAAGTCTATTTGTATCTTGTTCAAAGCCCAAGATATGAAGCTGAAAGGCCTCAACTTTAGAGAGAATTTGTCATCTCTAAAGAAGGGTTTGTCTGTCACAACTATTGGGTGACTGGTTATAAAGGAGAATTACTTTAACCGGGATACACAGATCCTAGCAATGCCATAATTTCCTTTAAAGGGGATCTTAACCTGGAGGAGAAGACTTTAAATCAGTGTAGAGCAATGCTATCTTTCCTTAGGAATTTCTCATGCTAAAAGAGGGACAGTGGCATGGATGTAGATGATCCAGAGGCTTGCCGCTTACAGCGTTTAGATGAAAGGGGAAGGAGTTGTTGATGTTGTGTACTGCGAACGAGGCACAGCTTTGACGCTAAAAGGTTAATTGGATTAACCAGTGGTTTTCTTATACAAAGCCTAAGAGGAGGCTATTATGTGTCTCGTACAAATCCCGAGAGAGAGGCTATAAGGTCTTGACTCAACGATGGAATCCTTTGGTATCTCGTATAAAGCCCGAGATGGAGGCTATTGGACTCAACAAGAGAGTTTTTGTATCTCGTTCGAAGCCCGAGATGGAGGCGAAAGGGGTGATTGACTCAACAAGGGAGTCTCTTATGTGTCTCGTACAAAGCCCGAGAGAGAGGCTAAAAGTAGTTTGACTCCGCTGGGGAGAATCATTGTACAAAGCCCAAGAGGAGGCCAAGGTAACTATTTTAGTTAAGTGACAGGTCCTGTATGCCGCTTTAGAGAAAATCAGTTCTTATATGAGCAACACTGTACTCAGGGATTTGATTCAGGGATATTTCCTTTTCTTTGAGGAAGTGGGAAATCCAAAGGGTATTAAGACTGTCCGAGTCTGCGGGTTTCCTTCCTACTTAACAAAGGGGTCACTTGAGAATGTCTTTGAGACTCAAGGAAGTTAGACTGTCCAAGTCTAGAGTTTCATCTTTTGTACTATGCTGTGAGAAACAATAGTAGACTCTACGAAAGGACTGTTCTATACAGATGATTAAGTTCTGTTCCTATACCTGTAGGAAGTCGTCGGGACAATTTGTACGAAGCCCAAGAGGAGGCTGGAAACTTTTAAGAAGCCGACGGGTCCTTGTACTAAGCCCAAGAGGAGGCTATCATTCCCGGAGGAAGAGATCATTATACGAAGCCTAAGAGGAGGCTGTGAATACTTCTAAGAAGCCGTAGGGTCCTTGTACTAAGCCCAAAAGGAGGCGGGGTTACTTTTAGGAAGCCTGTGGGTCCTTGTACGATGCCCAAGAAGAGGCCGATGCTTTTAAGAAGCCCGTGGGTCCCCAAACCCCGAGAAATTCAAGGCAATGCTATTCACCAAGAATAGATCAAAGTCAGGAAAGTCCGAGAATTTGGAAGAAACTCAAAGATGCCATTCACGGAGAATACATTAATCTTTGGGAGTAGAGTTTCTTGACAATTCCTAAGGAGGACAGCCGAAGAGAAGACTGTATCTAGTGATCCTATTGGGGATCTAGTTGTCTACTTCTACGAACAAACGGCGTCACCTAGTTCTAGACGTAGTTGCCGGGGAAACTCTAAATATCTATACTATTATTACACAGTTGATATGAGTTTATGAAAGAAGACTTACAGTGAAACAGCCCCACAATACAGTTATATGTATATGAAAGCGATAAATGAAAGCAATAACCACTTACTCGGTTGTAGAGCTTCCATGCTGTTTGGTTAGTTGTTCAACAAAGAAAGATTAAGAACAACAGTATATTCAAAATCAAAGGAGAAAGTGCTTTGAAAAAGAAAGATTTGGGGCTTACAACTCAAGGAGAGGCCCAGGGTTTTATCAGTGAGCGCACTGTTTGATTTTGTACAGAGGGACTTATACAAGTGACTGAGGCCCAAAAAATATTTCTGTACAAGTGGGTTGAGTCTTAGACTCTCTCAAGGGGCCCAAAGTTTGTTTTTCAACGGATGATGATCGCGTCGAACTTTTTGAAATACAACGGGACTTACACAATAAGTGAGGCCCAAAAATGGGTTTGTATTTACAAAGGATTGGGTCTTACACTCTATTAGAGGCCCAAAAGGGTTTAATGAAAAAGAGTGGGGCTTATAACACGAGGGTAGGCCCAGATGACTTTTCGTTTAAAATGGCGATCGCGCCGAGGTTTTCTTTTA
Organism: Lathyrus tuberosus; assembly: GCA_022829125.1. Taxonomy (NCBI): domain Eukaryota; kingdom Viridiplantae; phylum Streptophyta; class Magnoliopsida; order Fabales; family Fabaceae; genus Lathyrus; species Lathyrus tuberosus. The sequence continues at coordinate 3,846,745 of JALAZF010000546.1, read as the reverse complement.
ACGGGGAGGGACTTATACAATAAGTGAGGCCCAAAATGTTTTGGTTAAAAGGGGGTTGGGTCTTACACTCTATTACAGGCCCAAGAGTTTTGAATGGGTCTTATAGCTCAAGGAGAGGCCCAAATGTTTTATTTTTGAAAAGGCGACGATCGCGCCGTTTGTTTTTTGACGGTATCGGAACTTATACAATATTAAGGCCCAAAAATGATTTGGTCAAAAAAAAGGATTGGGTCTTACACGCTATTAGAGGCCCAAAAGTGTTTTGAAAATGATTTATGAGGGTTGAATTAATCCAAAACCCTAATTTGTTTTAAAAAATGTATCTAATTGAATAAAAATTCAATTAAAAGGATCAAAATTGTTTAACACATGGAAAACAAATCGTGATCTTGGATTAATGCTTCAAAAATTAAGTATTGACCTACAAAATAATTGGAAAGCATTAAAAGTTGCAAAATCAATGTAGAAAAAAATATTTAAAATGTCAAAAACAATTAAAATATTAATTCTTTGCAAAAATATCAATTATATGAAATAAATAATATTTTTGGGATTTTTTGTTAAAATAAAATATTTTAACATTTTTGTGAATTATTAAAAAAAGAATCAACTCAAAATCATTAAAACTCAGAGAGAAATTAATTTTTGAATCAATTAAACAAAATCCCAAAATTCAAATATTTGAATTTGTGAAAAAGGCGCCAAGAACACAAGCAAGAACACGCGCGTTTTTCTGGGTTTGGCTGATTTGTGTTTTCCATCCAATCTCATTGAATACGTAATCATATCATGCAATACACATATCATTATGCTCGTCTCAACCTCACGATCATGTCTATAACACTTAATTTCATTTAAATTAAACATAAAACATGAAATCACGAAGAAACCTCAAGAACCCTAATTTCTGCATGAAGGCTAGGATTTTTGATACACGATTCAAACAATGCAATTAATTGAGGGAAAACATTCCATGCATGATTATGAACATATGGCCAAATTATTGTGCGAGGAAAACATTTCATGATAGAGTATCAACTGGCGTGATCGTCGCCTTTTAAAAAAAAATCAACTGGGCCTCTCCTTGAGCTGTAAGCCCCATCACTCATTCAAAACTTTTTGGGCCTCTAATAGAGTGTAAGACCCAATCCCCTTTTAACCAAAAACAAATTTGGGCCTCAGATATTGTATAAGCCCCTTTGCGTTAAAAGAAAATCTCGGCGCGATCGCCATTTTAAACGAAAAAACCATCTGGGCCTACCCTCGTGTTATAAGCCCCACTCTTTTTCTTTAAACCTTTTAGGCCTCTATTAAAGTGTCAGACCCAAACCCCTTTGTACAGAAAACTTTTTTGGGCCTCAGTCACTTGTATAAGTCCCTCTGTACAAATTCAACAGTGCGATCACTGATAAAAACCTGGGCCTCTCCTTGAGCTGTAAGCCCCAAATCTTTCTTTTTCAAAGCACTTTCTCCTTTGATTTTGAAATATACTGTTATTTTTAATCTTTCTTTGTTGAACAACTAACCAAACAGCATGGAAGCTCTACAACCGAGTAAGTGTTTATATGCTTTCATTTACCGCTTTTATATACATATAACTGTATTATGGGGCTGTTTCGCTGTAAGTCTTCTTTCATAAACTCATATCAACTGTGTAATAATAGTATAGATATTTAGAGTTTCCCCGGCAACTACGTCTAACATTAAGCCCGTTGATCACTCTTAAATAGTCAAAACTAGATCCCCATAGGATTACCAGACACAGTCTTCCCTCTTCTTGGGGTTAAACAATATGGAGATATGAAAGGCATCATTCTCGGTGAACCCTTTCATAGACTGTCACTCGTAGAAGTTGTCTAGAAACTCTATTCCCCAGAGATGATCTTTTCTCCGTGAATGGCATCTCTTGAGTTACTTCCAAATTCTCGGACTTTCCTGGCTTGATCTATTCTCTGTGAATAGCCTGTCTTGAACTTCTCGGGGTTTGGGGACCCACAGGCTTCTTAAAAGCACTTGTCAAGAAACTCTACTCCCCAGAGATGATCTCTTCTCCGTGAATTGCATCTCTTGAGTTTCTTCCAAATTCTAGAACTTTCCTGGCTTGATCTATTCCTCGTGAATAGCCTGTCTTGAATTTCTCGGGGTTTGGGGACCCATCGGCTTCTTAAAAGCATCGACCTCCTCTTGGGCATTGTTCAAGGACCCACAGGCTTCCTAAAAGCATCCCCGCCTCCTCTTGGGCATTGTACAAGGACCTGTCGGCTTCTTAGAAGTATTCACAGCCTCCTCTTAGGCTTCGTATAAATGATTTCTTCCTCCGGGAATGATAGCCTCCTATTGGGCTTCATGCAAGGACCACTTTCCTTCTTAAAAGTTTCCAGCCTCCTCTTGGGCTTCGTACAAATTGTCCCGACGACCTCCTAGAGGTATAGGAACAGAAATCAGTCATCTTAATAGAGTAGTCTTTCCAAGAGTCTACTACTGTTTCTCAAAGCATAGTACAAAAGATGAAACTCTAGACTTGGATAGTCTAATTTCCTTGAGTCTCAAAGACATTCTGAAGCTCCTTCCAAAATTAGGAGATGAAACTCGTAGACTCGAACAGTCTCAAGACCCTTGGATTTCCCATTTCCTTAAAGAACAGGAAATAACCCTGATCCTCGAATCAAATCCTTGAGTACAACATTGCTCATATAAGAACTGATTTTCTCTTTAAATCAACATATTGGATCTGTCATTCAACTGAAACAGTCACAATAGCCTCCTCTTGGGCTTTGTACAATGATTCTCCCCAGCAGAGCTAACAATTTTAGCCTCCATCTCGGGCTTCGTACGAGATACAAAAAACTCTCTTGTTGAGTCAAATAGCCTTTATCTCGAGCTTTATACGAGTTACCAAAAGAGTCCCTCGTTGAGTCAAAACCTTTTAGCCTCTCTCTCAGGCTTTGTACGAGACACATATTAGCCTCCTCTTAGGCTTTGTATAAGAAAACCACTGGTTGATCCAATCAACCTTTTAGCATCAAAGTTGTGCCTCGCTCACAGTACACAAACATCAACAACTCCTTTCCCTTCGTCTAATCGCTGTAAGCGGCAAGCCTCTGGATTATTTACATCTATGCCACTGTCCCTCTTTTAGCATGAGAAATTCCTAAGGAAAGATATAATTGCTCTACACTGAGTTAAAGTCTTCTCCTTCAGGTTGGAAATCCCCTATAAAGGAAATTATGGCATTGCTGGATTAACATATCCCAGTTAAAGTAATTCTCCTTTATAAACAGTTGTGACAGACAAACCCCTCTTTAGAGATGACAAACTCTCTCTAAAGTTGAGACCTTTTAGCTTCATATCTTGGGCTTTGAACATGATACAAATAGACTCTTTAGCTTCACATCTTGGGCTTTGAACAAGATACAAACTACCTTTCGCTTCACGTCTTGGGCTTTGAACAAGACACCAAAACAACCATTTCCTCCCATAGAATAGAAGGAACTACGATCGCTCTGATTTCCCTGTTTCGGTAAACGGGAATACGTAGGCATAAGATTGAAAGAAAAATCTTAGCGAGCACACTACACAAAAACCCAAAATCCTATACTTTCATATATATCCGTCCTAACATCTCAACCGATAGCCTAAAACACCCTTTTTCGAAAAAATAACCTAGGAGTCACTTCGGCACTTCACCAGAAGTTAAAGTTTGTCAAGAATGACAAATTAGTCACAGTATGTGGAGAGCAAGCTTTAATTGTGTGCAACTTATCATCATTCTCCTATATAGAACCAGAGGAGGTTGTTGGAACTCAATTTCAAGCACTCTCAGTGAGAAAAGAGAATCACCAAGAAAAAGGAACATCGATTTCCTCATACAAGGACGCTCTCAAAGTAATGGAGAGTAGTGACATAAAAGAATGGGGACAGATTGTAATTCCTACTGATAACAAGACAAGAAAAGGTCTTGGTTTCTCTCTGAACTGTACCCAGACTACGAAGAAGGATGCAAGTTTTTGTCCCATTCAGGATTTCTTCCACATCGGAGGTTTCCTCCACCCAGTATCTCAAGAAGTCCACACCATTGAGGAGAACAACTCTTCTGATATGGAGGAAGAGTGGAAGTCTTATCTCAATAACGAAGGTTATATATCTCAGGAAGAAACGTACCTACCATTCCGCTCTCCAAAGAAGAGCCCAAGATATATACCAAGATCAGACGTCAGAATGATTTATGGAGATTGTGATCCCGGAGGATGTCGTGCTCTACCCAACTCATTAGAGGAAGACAATCTGATGAAAGATAACTTTGACCATGATTATTATGATCCCCTGGATGACTTGCCTATTTGGAAGCCATACATGGAAGACTCGGGGTAAAAGAGTCAGCCGGACAATGCCTATCAACTGAGTAGTCTTGAAAAGAATACTCATGTTCCCCCAGAGTCATGGAATCTTTACCCAGAACATTCCAAAAATGTCCAATACCATGGTAATGAATTTGCAAAGATTACAGGACAAAAATTCATTAACTATGCATTTCCTAAGGTCAACGTCATTAAGGAAGATGACTCATCTATTCCAGAAGATGGATGGTTTATACCTGAGTGAATCGCACACTCAAAGATAACACAGAGTTTCCACCGAAATTTATTTAGTCCCAAAGGACAGGGAAAATGTCGATAAAACCCAAGGGAAAGAGAAATGGGAATGAGTATCGGTTATGCGAAAGAAAGGTACTAGCACCTAACGCATCCGTTGTACTCGACGGGAACCATTTCGCTTGCTTCTTGGCTTGGATGGGTTATCTATCTAAAGGCTTCTAGCTAAAAGAAAGGAGAAGAGAAGTGAAAAGAAAGAAAGAAAAAAATAAAGAAAGAAAGAAAGTGCTCACGGAGGATTGGGGCCCTCGTGCCTACGTACCCTCATAGTGCAATAAGGAAATCAGAGCTCCGTAGCTCATGGAACCAGGGAAAAGAAGAGGAAATGAAGAAGGTGGAAGGGTGCTCGCCAAGATCATCGCGATCTCGTGCCTACGTATCATTCATTCGAATGAATGCAGAATCAGAGCTTCCTTAGTTCGGGGAACTAAGACGGAAAAAGTAAAGGAAAGGGGTGTCAAAACCAAGAACATAAGAGATAGAGAAAACTCCGTTGGGGAGACAAAAGAATGGTGTCAAAACCAAGAAAGGAGCGCAAAGGAAAAGATAGAGATAAAGAATAACGTGGTGTCGAAACCAAGAAGATAAAAGAGCAAAAGGAAAGACAAAGACTACACCCGAGAGGAAAGAGAACAAAGCGACCGTGCTGGGGACCAGAGGGTAGTGACCCTATTAGGGATCAAAAGAAAAAGGGTTTGGTATATTAACTGACTGTCAGAGGTTAACCGAAAAGAGAGGGTAAGACTCTGGTGGGGAAAAGAAAGAAGTTGGTGTCAACAGACAGGCTGTGATGAACCAAAAGAAGAGAGAGTACTGAACCAAAGGAGGTGTTTGACTCAGAAGGGATTTCGGTATCTCAACTGATAAACGGTGGTTAACCGAGGAAAAGGGAGAGTGAAACTTTGTGGGGATAAAGGTTTTAACAGATAAACTGTGATTAACCGAAAGAATGGGTATCGACTGAACAAACAGTACTAGACCAATAAAAAAGGTATTAAACCAAAAGAGGTTGCCAACCGATAGGGATTCGGTGTTAACAGAGAAAATGTGATTAACCGAAAAGAAATGAGTGATTAACCGAGAGAAGGTGATTAACTCAAAAAGGGTTCAGTGTTTTAACAGACTGGCTGTGGTTAATTGAAAGAATTAGTGATTAACCAAGAGAAGATGATTAACCCAAGAGAACCTCAGTGTGTTAACAGATAGACTGTGGTTAATTGAGAAGACGTGTAAATTGGTGTTTTAACTGACAAACAGTGATTAACCAAACAAAGGAGAAGAACCAAGAGAAGGTTGCGAACTCTTGGGAATACGGTTTTAAAAGAAAGATTGTGTTTAACCGAAAAAGAAACTCTTCTTGGGGAATCAAAAGCAATGATTGCCCACAAGAAAAGAAAGTAGGGCATTGAAACAGAGAGAGTTTACTAACCCAAAGACAATGATCTTAACCAAGAATGTGGTGATTGACCAAGAGAGATTGCAAGAGATAGGAGTGATCAAGGATCGACTCAACTGGGAAAGGAGATACACTACTGCCTGAGGATAGAGGTGACTCAGCCAGGCACAGGGTCATTCGTCCCCTACCTGAAGTGGTCAGAATGAGAGTAGGAATTATCCATTCTCATTCCTTCTCTAACACACAGGGTGTAATGCAGAAATTGAAACGGACAGCATATCAACTCCAAATTGTACAGTGCTCCAGTGTCACGTGAAAACTCTGACTCCGCAGGGAAGAAAGAGAGAAAGCTCTAAAGGAAGCCTAAAGAGAAGCGCCCAAGGGAGATCAAATAATCGAAACGGAGTTTCGATTAATTAATCGAGGGGAAGAACATGCTAACAATTTTCCAAATAAATGAAAAATTATTAAAGCAGAAGGGAGCATTGTTGATTATACAAGATTAAGCTTATTCTTTGAAGAACAAACTTAATGCTAACATGAATGAAAGTGCAAAACAGTACCAAAGATCTATTAATCTTCATCGTAGATCATGTATCAAGTGAGTCAAAAGATGTGCAAGAATGATCATGAGCAAACATTGTCAAAATTGCAAACAATTAATAATGGAAAAAATCGAGCATCGAAAGTTGTCAAGCATGCTTCAAACAGAGGTTAAACAACTCATAAAACATCCACAAATATCAAACATATCAAGCCATGGAAGTTAAATGAGGAAAGAAGATCAAACAAGCTTGAAAAATAGGCAAATTTCACATTCTGGTTCAGTGTTAATCGATTAAGCATTTACAGTGCAAAATTGGTTAATCTATTAACAGCACAAAAATCAGCAAAATTACACTGGTTAATCGATTAACACTTTTTGTACTGAAAAGTGTTAATCGATTAACATTTGAAAAACAACAAAATTACACTGGTTAATCTATTAACACTTTTTGCACTGAAAAGTGTTAATCGATTAACACACTATGTCAATCAAGACATTAGACAGCGCTTTTTTAGGCCTTAGACATCGCTGGCGTAGGTAAAGACATCGCTTTTTATTTACGAAAAAGCGCTCTCTAAAGTATACATTAGAGGGCGTTTTTTCAACAAAAAGCACTGTCTAAAGGCCCCCTTTAGACAGCGCTTTTTAAAGCGCTGTCTAAAGTATGCCTATAATTTTAATTATCAATTTTTCTATATCTTTAAACGGCGCTTTTTCAAGAAAAAGCGCTGTCTAAAGGCCCCCTTTAGACAGCGCTTTAAAAAGCGCTGTCTAATGTAATTTTTTCTATACCTTTAGAGGGCGCTTTTTAGGAAAAGCGCTTTCTAAAGGCCCCCTTTAGACAGCACTTTTAAAAGCGCTGTCTAATGTATGCCTATAATTTTAGTTATGAATTTTTCTATACCTTTAGAGGGCGCTTTTTAGGAAAAGCGTTTTCTGTTGTGAACTATAGACAACGCTTTTTCTAGAAAGCGCTGTCTTTTTTCTATGTATAATTTTAATGATTTTTTAAAAAAATCCCATTTTAACCATTTTTTATGCCGAAACCTGTATAATTCATGCCATTTCAATAAACCTGTATATTTCACATTTCCATTAACAATTTCTAGTATGGTTCATTAACCTTTTCCACTAATCCCATAAATCACATAAACCACATAAACCATTTCCATTATAATTCAAGTCATTTACATTAACCATTCACAAAACTATACAATTACATTCCAAAATCACATAAATAACATAAACCATTCACAAAACTAGACATTCACATAATCCCATTATCCTATACCTTGTATGACTTTTTTTCCAATAAGGTATTCGCACAATTCCTCCTTAATTTCTTGCAATTTATCCTTCGTGTAATGAGAACACGCGTATTCATCAAAGTACTACATAATAAAACAAAATATTCATGATATAGTTAAAAATAATAAATTATATGACATATCCGATAAATATTAAAATAAATCCTAAGTTATAAATCCATACATACCGTAATAGGAATCTCTAATCGATCCATTTGAAGGATTTCTCTATAAACCTCAAAACGAAATACCCGCAGTCTATGCCATTACGCTGACGAGGGCACTACACATAGACAAACAAATAAGAATTAATATATAGTTGTTTTGTGTTATCAAGTAGCGTCACTAATAAGCAACATTGTGAAAATTAATATACCTTCTGAGCTTCATGTTCATCATGTGTCTCATGTGTGTCGTCATGGTCACTAGCCATTTCACCTGTAAGAAAGAAAAAAATAAAAATTAAATGACAAATATAAAAATCCATAATCCATAATCCATTGAATGATATAAGCTATATATAACATGACATCTAATTACTATTATTGAATGATATAAGTTATAATTTTATAACTAGTTCCTTTTTCACTAACGTCTCTTTCTTTTCTTGGTTGGAATATGTTCTACCCGTCTCTTAACAACACGGACGGTTGGATTGATCCAAATACCCTCATTATTATCATTTCTTGTATATGATTCATTCGCTATAATATTTTCATCTTGATCATTTCTAGTAAATGATTCAATATCAACATCAATATCACCTTGATCTCCAATGTTTTCATCAATTACTTTGTTAGATAAAAGCACTATAGACCATTTTGTACTTGTCGGATCAGTGACATAGAACACCTGTTTAGCTTGAGAGGCTAGAATAAAAGGCTCATCTTTGTACCCCACCCTATTAAGATCCACTTGCAAAAATTCTGACTTATCCATTCGTACGCCATTGTTATTTTCAACCCACTTGCAACGAAATATAGGAATCTGAAACTTCTCATAATCAAACACCCACATGCGTTCGATAACCCCAAAATATGACAGATTTGCAAATTTGGGGTTTAAATCTTTGACACTTGAAATGTGCATTGCTTCAGCTACCACAGTGACACCGCTATTTTGCATAGTACTTTTATCATCTTGTTCTTTGGTATAAAATGTGTATCCATTAATTACGTATGCGCTATAAGAAAACACAACCAAACTTGGACCATATGCTAAACATCTCAACCTTTCTGTTATTGAAGCGGGATCTGAATAATACTTTGAATAAATATAATCCTTAAACCAAGGTATGAAACTTCGGTTGTGCTCTCGTACTATCCAATTCTCATTTCTATTCGGATTTAAACCTCGGAGAACATCCTTGTGCATTTCAACATACGGTTCAACCTCATTCTCATTGTGCAGAACATACAAATGCACTTGATCCCGTTCGACCCTTGATACTGTCACAACTTCATTTCCAATTAACTTTTTTCCTTCTTTTTTTTTCGACAATATGAGATTTGGGGAGTCCAATTGATTGTACATTGGACAGATATTCAGTACAAAACTCAATCGCTTCTTCAACAATGTATCGTTCGGCAATACAACCCTCTGGTCGACTTCGGTTTTTAACATACCCTTTTAATATTTTCATATAACGTTCAGCAGGGTACATCCATCTCATATAAGCCGGTCCACACAATTGTGTCTCTTTCACTAGATGAACAACTAGATGAACCATTATGTCAAAAAACGAGGGAGGAAAAATCATTTCAAGATCACACAAAGTAATAACTATTTCTTTTTACAATGTTGGTAAGATCGCAGGATCGATCACCTTATTGCAAATTGACTTGAAGAAAAAACACAATTTAGTTATTGCACTTCTTACTTTTTTTGGCAGAATAGAACGCATACCTATTGGTAGAAAATGTTCCATTATAACATGGCAGTCATGCATCTTTAACCTCTTTCACTTGAGGTCTTTCATAGACACAAGTCTTCTAATATCTGAAGAGTATCCTTCTGGAACTTTAACTTCACTTAGAAACTTACACAATACCTTTTTCTCTTTTCTAGATAGAGTATAAGCAGCATGTGGTAGATATGTTCGTGTTCCTTTCTTCATGGGTCCTAATTCATTTCTTATTCCTATCGCTACCAGGTCCTTTCTTGCTTTAAGGCCATCCTTAGACTTTCCTTGTATATTGAGTAACGTACCAATAACACTGTCAAATACATTTTTTTCAATATGCATAACATCGAGAAAATGTCTTACATACAACGACTTCCAATATGGCAGTTCAAAAAAAATTGACCTCTTCTTCCACCCACTCTTGACAAGTGTATGTGCAAAAGGCTTTCCAAACTGAGTACTCACATCGTTCACCTTTTCAAAAATTTGATCACCTGTCAATATAGTTAGAGCTCTACCATGTTCTGCCTCTCCATTGAATGCTTTTCTCCACCCACGATAGTGATGATTAGAATTTAAGAATCTACGATGACCGAGAAATACATTCTTATGACCAAACTCCAATCGCGTCCAATCTGTTTTATCTTCACAAATAGGACACGCACATTGACCTTTTATGCTATACCCTGATAGATTTCCGTATGCTGGAAAAACATTAATTGTGCCAAACAACATCGCCCTCAAGTTGAAACTTTCTTTCCTATACCCATCATAAACCTCCACACTGTTCTCCCACAAAAACTTTAAATCTTCGATTAAGGGTGCCAAGTATACGTCTATGTCATTCCCTGGTTGTCTAGGCCCAGAAATTAACATAGATAACATCATGTACTTACGCTTCATACATAGCCATGGAGGTAGGTTATAAATCATTATGATCACAGGCCAAGTGCTATGTGAGATACTTTGAAGACCGTGTGGGTTCATTCCATCAGTAGATAATGCCAAGCGAAGGTTTCTTGCTTCTTTTCCAAATTCAAGATAATCATCATCAATTTTCATCCACTGTGGTGAATCTACCGGATGTCGAAACTTTCCATCAATAATTCTTTCATCTGCATGCGAAGTCAAGTGTCTTGAATCGGTCTCACTACGAAACATGCGTCTAAATCTCGGAATTATAGGAAAATACCATAAGACTTTTGCTGGAGACAACTTTTCCTTATATCGAGAGACACCGCATTTAGGACACTCATTTAACGATGCATACTCATTTCAAAACAAAACGCAATCGTTTGGATAGGCATGTATCTTATCATAGCTCATGCCAATAGAGCACAACATCTTTTTGGCCTCATATGTTCGATTGGGAAGAACATTATCCTCTGGAAGCATATCTTTCATAAGGGCCAATAACTCTGTGAAACTTTTATCCGACCATCCATTGCCCGCCTTTAAGTTGTACAACTTTAATACCACAGACAATCTTGTGAATTTGGTGCAACCATTATATAACGGTTTCTCTGCATCGCTTACCAACCTCTCAAACATTTTGGGACAATCCTTAAGATCTTTTTCATGTGATTCTGTAATCTCTTCGACTCGATCAGAATCGTATGTATCTGTGCCATTGCCGTTTGAAGCATAGGTCGTATTATCCCCCGGTTCAACATTCCCGTTAATTTTCTCACCATGCAAATTTCAACATGTATAACTTCTATCAATTCCACTCCTCATTAAATGCGATGCTAACTGAACCGCGTTAACCCGACTCCCAAAACAACAACCCAAGTAAGGACATCTCATTCGACTGGGGTCTTTGGCATGCGCAACAGCAAACTTAACGAATTCTGATACCCCATTCTCGTACTCTTTCGACAATCGACTTGAAGACATCCATTTCTTATCCATAGTTATACTAATTAAACTAAACAAAAACAAAAATAAAAAATATTTACCTGTAGGGAAACGATCCGACTTCCATACTTTGATCACAAGTAACCCCTAATTACAGTGGCGAGAGATAACAACTAATTACCTTTAGAGATGTAAACAACTTCTAGTCCCACACAGTGTCCAGATAGGTTAGAATTACCAAGATCCCCCTGTACACGTATCATAAAATGAAATATCATTAATTGACCAATTATGAGTCATAACTTGATAAGTGGCAACATGTAATCACAAACAAGCAACATACTTAAGAGCAAGCATACTTAAACAAGTAACCAAGCATACTTAAACTAGTAACCAAGCATTAGAGCAATTCATCCTAAACCTAACAAGATTCAAATCTAAGCAATACCTAAACAAGTAAACATACATCAACTTAAACAAGTAACATTCATACGATAACCTAAATCTATCAAGAATCAAGTTTAAATCATACTTAAACAAGGAATCATCATATCACAAAGATAACCATCAAAGCAATTATTGAGCAAGATAAACATCTCATGCAAAAACAAATATCATACTTTCTTTGACCATGCAATACAATAACTATCATAACTCCACTTTCATGGCTCTATATATCATAACTCCATCAATACAATAACTATCAATATTACAATAACTATCATACAAGAATGAAAATAATAATGAAAACAGAATGAAAACAAGAATGAAAATCGTTTATTCTTTTTTTTTTTAAATAGTTTACAAAACAGAGGATAAAGATAAGTTTGGAGTTCTTTTTTATTCTAGTTATGGCTTTTAATGTAGAAGGTTCTATATCTTCAGGTGATACTAATGAGATATATCTTCACTATCATTTTTATTTCGTGAGTTTTATTTTTTGCTTTTATTGATTTTATACTCAGCATATTTAGTGCTTATAGCTAAGGGTTAAGTTTTGGAGGAATGCATTTACGAATATATGTCAATACAAGGAAGTTAAGGCAAACAGAATGAAAACAGAGAAGAACGATAGCAATGGCGAATGAAAACAAGAATGAAAACAAGAATGAAAATAGAATGAAAATTGTACCTCTTCTTCGTTTCGTATTCTTCTTCACGAAAGCAATGGCGAATGAACAACCAAAATGACGAAAAAAAGTGAACGACGACAATGACGAATGAACGACGGCAATGGCGAATGAACGACGGTAATGGCGAATGAACGACGACAATGGCAATGGTTTTCAGCAGAGAAGAACGATAGCAAGGGTTTCACTAGAGAAGAACAGTCGAGAGAAGAAAATGAAAAGAAGTGTCTGAAAATGATTAGAAATTGTTTTATATTTTAATTCATAAATGACCTTAGACAGCGCTTTTAAAAAACGCTTTCTTAAGTGCTACCTATAAGAGCGCTTTTCTCAGAAAGTGCTTTCTAAGGTGGGGAGAATTTAAAACCTATAGCAGCGCTTTTCAAAAAGCGCTTTCTAAGGTGGCTTCCATTTTGGGAATTTAACAGCGCTTTTGAAAAGCGCTTTCTAAAGGCTGTCTTTTACAGCGCTTTTTTTAAGCGAAATTTTTTAAAGACTTATAGCAGCGCTTTGTCCAAAAAGCGCTGTCTAAGGTGGCTTCCATTTTGGGCATTTAACAGCGCTTTTAAAAAGCGCTTTCTAAAGGCTGTCTTTTACAGCGCTTTTTTTAAGCGAAATTTTTTAAAGACTTATAGCAGCGCTTTGTCCAAAAAGCGCTGTCTTTTTTGCGCTGTCTTTGTCCAATTTTGGCGTAGTGACACTGAAGCAGTGGCTAAAAAACAGTTTTCAAAAGTGCTTCCAACCACTTAATCACTTATCCAAGCATTCTCATGTTATGGCTTACATTTATGCACGAAAATTACATCATGTATGAGCAATTAAACACACATTGAAAGCATTAACATGAAGATCAAAGATCAAGCAAATCACATGATTAAACGAACCGAAAAACGATCGAAACTACATCGAAACGCGTGAAAACGATCAGAATAGTGAGTAGAGTAAGAGCTACCAACCTACAAGCCGGAGAATTGGCTTGGTGATTGTTGCAAAGTGATCTTGATGAAGATAATCAAAGAAAACCAGAGGAATCTTCAATTGTAGATGAATCGTACCGAAACCGAGCAAATTGCAACGAAACTCTGAAATGCGAATTCGAACCGTTGAATCTTAAAGCAAACACTTGAGATGAATCCAAAAGCTAATAAAACTCTAGAAAGCCAAGTATAATTGCAAAGTGATGAAGGTTAAAGCTCAAGAAATAATCACTTCCAATGTAGAAGTGAATATCCTTCAATGGTGAAGAGCTATGGTGAGGTTTGGGAAGAAAATATAGATGAAGATGAAGAAGTTGCAGAAAAATTCAGAGAGAATGTGAGAGAATTGAGTGTGAAGAGAGTGAAGAATTGTGAAAATATGTGAAATGGTTGAGGGTCCTTGTGAAAATATTGAAGCTTTGTTTATATAGAGGATAGGTATGGAGTGTGAGAGGTTTGGAATTAGGCTAGGAGTTAGCTTTGGGTGGTTTGGAATTAGGCTAGGAGTTAGTTACACTTGACTCACCGAGTCAAGCAGTTAACTCGGTTAGTTAGTAAGATAACTCGGTAGCAATCCCAATGTGAATACAAATCAAGTGGTTCACATGTTTGGAAATTAAGTAACATGGTGGACTTAATTCAAAGTGATGTATTGGAATAAATACATTGAATTGTATTGAAAAGTCTTGAAATGTCTAGAAATATCTAGAATATTCCACACAATTCTAGAACCAAGTATAGCCCAAAAATATAGTGGAAAAGTTGATGTCATGAAAAGTAGCAAAATCTGCCAAATTTACAAGGGTTAATCTATGAACACTTTTTGCACTGAAAAGTGTTAATAGATTAACCAAGCCAAAAAATGCCCAATTTGCATGAAAAAAGGTGCTTTGGCTACGGTTCCGATTTTCAACCTCTTGCTTTGATGAATAGGCATATAAACCCTTGTTTTGTGCTTGTGTTGATGATGTGATGACTTCGTGAGGATGCGATTAATCGGGCTCGGAAAACCAGAATATTCTTGCAACAAAATCATAGTGAAAAATGTATGAATGCGTATGTCAGCGATGCGAATGCACATGCTTATGCAAAAGGAAAAAATAGGAGGTCAAATTTCAGGTTACGATAATTCCCATAGAAACCTGGGATACCTTGGGACAGCCGAGCGGCAAGTATGACTTTATAGTCAAATACACTGCTCCCGAAAGCTCTCGCATCAGATACGAGGACATCCAGCCAACTGGATGGGAAGATCCTCGTGAGAGTAAAAACACTATGGAAGATGCAACAGAAGAGTCCTCTTATGATAACTCCGCATGGGAAGAAGACTCCAATGATCCTACTCCACCAGAAATCAGTGCCATTTCTAAAGACAAACCAGGAAGGAAAGTACCAGACTTTGTGATTCACATAGGAGTTCGTCGCTATTGGGTTGCAGTCGATGTCCCGAAAGTCATTCATAAGTTGAAGTAATTACCATCTTTGTTTTGACCTTTCACTTTTCCCGGGTGAAATGGATGTTTTATAGGGCTTACTTTTCTGTAAATGTCCCTCTTCGCTTCGCCCAAAGCTACAGAGTTTTGTTTTATAGGGTTGTGTTTTAAGAATCGACAAATCATGAATAAATAATGGCATTCTGAATTTCTGCATTTTATTGCTATTTTCACTTTTTCGTTTTTCAGAAAATGGTAATCCTAAAAAACAACCCAAAATAAAAACAAGCGTTTTCAGAAAATACACTGCACACACTCTTGCATTCTCTCTGGCTTTTCTAAAAAAGGAATCATCACGTCATACAGATTGCTTGTTTTAAACCCCATTGAAACATACGATCTAATGCCTTCTCCCAACTTTGAATTCCTGGTATTTGAAGCTGAAGAAGAAGAGGACGAAGAAATTCCTGAAGAGATCTCCTAACTACTCAGACGAGAGGAAAGGTCCATTGAGCCTCACAAAGAGCCGTTGGAAACAGTTAATTTGGGTTTAGAAGAAGAAAAGATAGAAGTTAAGATTGGAGCACTGCTCAGTCCAACTATCAGAGAAGACTTGATAAAACTTCTCAAAGAGTTTCTAGATGTATTTGCTTGGTCCTACCAGGACATGCCAAGGTTGGATACCAACATCGTGGAACACCACTTACCACTGAAACCAGAATGTCCTCAAGTAAAACAAAGACTGAGAAGGACACACCCTGATATGGCCATCAAAATTAAGGAGGAAGTGTAGAAGCAGATCAACACAGGTTTCCTTGCCACCTCAGAATATCCTCAATGGTTAGCCAACATAGTGCCAGTTCTAAAAAAGGATGAAAAAGTCAGAATGTGTGTAGACTACAGGGATCTGAACAAAGCAAGTCCAAAGGATGACTTCCCTCTGCCACACATTGACATGATGGTAGACAGTACAGAAAAATTCAAAGTCTTCTCCTTCATGGATGGGTTCTCGGGCTATAATTAAATCAAAATGGCGCCGGAAGATATGGAGAAAACTTCATTCATCACCCCATGGGGCACCTTTTGTTACAAGGTAATATCGTTCGGTCTGAAGAACGCAGGGTCAACCTATCATAGGGCCATGACAACTCTATTTCACGACATGATGCACAAAGAGATTGAAGTGTACGTCGATGACATAAGCCAAATCTAAAATAGAAGAAAAGCGTCTGGAACACCTATCAAAGTTATTCGAGCGTCTGAGAAAATACAAACTTTGCCTAAATCCTAATAAGTGCACATTCGGTGTTCTCTCAGGAAAACTCATAGGATTCATCGTCACCCAGAAAGGAATTGAGGTTGATCCTGACAAAGTCAAGGCCATTCAAGAAATGCCTTCACCAAAGACTAAAAAGCAGGTCAGAGGATTTTTAGGACGTATGAATTACATCTCAATATTCATATCCCTCATGACTGCGACAGGCGCGCCGATCTTTAAAATACTCATAAAGAACCAAAGATGTGTATGGACAGAAAACTTCCAAAAGGCTTTCGACAACATCAAAGAATATCTGTTGAATCCACTGATTCTATCTCCTCCAGTGGAAGGAAGACCACTGATCATATACATAACTGTCTTGGAAGACTCCATGGGATGTGTGCTTGGCCAACAAGACGAGACAAAAAGAAAAGAGTCTGCCATTTACTACTCAAGCAAGAAGTTCACGGATTGTGAAACTCGATACACTCTGCTCGAGAAAACTTGCTGCACTCTGGCTTGGGCAGCCAAACATCTTCGTCAGTATATGATTTGTCACACTACTTGGTTAATCTCGGAAATGGATATGATCAAGTACGTCTTTGAAAAACCTGCTCTCACGGGAAGGATTTCCCATTGGCAGATGTTGTTATCAGAATACGACATCGAATACCATGCTCAGAAAGCCGTCAAAGGAAGTATTTTAGCCGATCATTTGGCTCATCAACCAATTGACGATCAGGAATCAGTCAAATTCGACTTTTCGGACGAAGACGTCATGTACCTGAAAATGAAAGATTACGATGAACTGCTACCTAGCGAAGGGCCAGAACTAGGTTCCTAATGGGAATTAATATTCGACGGATCCGTCAATGCTTATGGAAACGGAATTGGGGCAATCATCGTAACACCTCAGGGTACCCATATTCCTTTCACTACCAAATTAACATTCAAATGCACAAACAATGAGGCCGAATATGAAGCTTGCATCATGGGTCTCGAAGAAGCCATTGACCTAAGGATAAAGAATTTGGATATGTATGGCGACTCAGCCCTGGTTGTAAATCATATCAAAGGAGAGTGGAATACATATCAATCTGGATTGATTCCTTACAAAGACTATGCGAGAAGGTTGTTAACATTCTTCAACATAATCGAGTTTCATCATATCCCTTGTGAAGAAAATCACATGGCTGATCCATTAGCCACCCTGTCCTCCATTGATTAGTGTGAGTCAATGGAACGATGTACCTAAGATTGACATAATGCGCCTTGAAAGGCCCGCTTACATATTCACAATTGAAGCAGTCATAGATGACAAACCATGGTATCATGATATTAAGTGCTTCCTTCAGAGACAAGAGTACCCACCTGGGGCATCAAGAAAAGATAGGAAGACTCTCAGAAGATTGGCTGGCAACTTCTTCCTTAACAGTGATACACTCTACAAGAGAAACTTTGACATGGTTTTGCTCAGATACGTAAACAGACAAGAAGCAAACATGCTAATGAAAGAGATTCACGAAGGCTCATTTGGCACTCATGCCAATGGATATACAACGGCAAGAAAAATTCTGAGAGCAAGATATTATTGGCTGACAATGGAATCTGATCGCTACAAGTACATGAGGAGGTGTCACAAGTGTCGAATATACGCTGACAAAATCCATGTACTGCCAACACATCTCAAGACTCTTTCTTCTCCATGGCCTTTCTCTATATGGGGAATCGACATGATTGGCATTATTGAACCCAAAGATTTAAACGGACATCAGTTCATCCTAGTAGCCATTGACTACTTCACCAAGTGTGTTGAAGTAGTATCATCCACCAATGTGACCAGACAAGTAGTGGTCCAATTTATTAAGAACAATTTCATCGACCGTTATGGTATTCCAAGCCAGATCATTATGGATAATGGATCCAACTTGAACAACAAGATGATGAAAGAGTTGTGTGTTGAGTTCAAGATCGAACACCATAACTCATTTCCCTACCAACCTAAAATGAATGGAGCGGTAGAAGCGGCTAATAAGAACACTAAGAAAATCATTCAGAAGATGGTCGTAACCTACAAAGATTAGCATGAGATGCTACCCTTTGCTCTTCATGGTTATCGCACATCTGTCCGCACCATAACAGGGGCAACCCATTTCTCTGTAGTATATGGCATGGAAGTTGTGCTCCCCATAGAAGTAGAGATCCCATCAATAAGGGTATTAATGGAAGCTAAACTAACAGAAGCTGAATGGTGTCAGAGCAGATACGACGAACTGAATCTGATCGAAGAGAAAAGAATGACGGCTTTATGCCATGGTCAGTTATATCAGCAAAAGGGCTGTCCAGGCAAAAATTAGAGGCATGAACAATAATCATCCTGCTAGATTGAGAACCTGAAAGGGAAATCTAGGAAAAAATTAGGGATTCATGGCAAGTAACTGC
The DNA here is from genome assembly GCA_022829125.1 of Lathyrus tuberosus. Lineage (NCBI taxonomy): Eukaryota > Viridiplantae > Streptophyta > Magnoliopsida > Fabales > Fabaceae > Lathyrus > Lathyrus tuberosus. The sequence continues at coordinate 3,827,843 of JALAZF010000546.1, read as the reverse complement.
ACCCGACAAGTTTAGCTCCTCAGAGGCAACGTCATCAGTTAAGAAATTCTCGATCAAGGTCATCTTCGACAGAAGCTCAAAATGTCCAGAATTCAAAGTTGGTAGAAGGATAACGGTCGTTATGTTTCAATGTAGCCCATTCCCTTTAAATTACCATTTTCAAAACTTTGTAATGCTCCATGGGATCACGCGTTTGGCTGATTACCATTCTATCAAATAAATTTGAACTTGTGTGCCTTGTATTTGCAATTCTCAGTTATTCTGCCTTGCAAAATGACATTTTATATGATCAACGATTCTTGAAAAAAATGAACTTTTACTTGTCAAATTTATTGATGTTTTTAAAATAAAGATGGTTATTTCTTTTTTATTAACGAGCATAAAAAGGAACATCGACTCCTTCTCCATTAGTGATCTAACTTCAAAATGCAGAATCAAAAGTACTTCCTGGATAAAGGATCAACAACTTCAGACGGAATGACCCATCTATAGTCCCTGTAAGAGTTCTCATCTATGAAAACCAATTAATGGTTTTTGCCCCCAGTAGGGTCCATCTCTGAAAAACAAGGACGGATTTCTATTCCTAGCAGGTTTGTATCACCGAAAATCGGAACAAATGCATGAATCCCTAGTCCCGAGCAAAAGTACAACTTTTAGAATCTCCAGAGATACCCCTATCTCCCAAAATGGCCGAGTATCTAGTTGAACTCATCGTCAGTCCGTATGTCATGTCTGTTTTGTCAGCATAAACATACATACATCATGCATAATTGATTCATATTCATACTCATATTGCATTATTATCACTCTGGTCATACTCATCCCCAAGTGATAAACGTCTTCTCTCTGATAGAGTTGTTAGTTCTCCTTACCACGTCTAATAGGACAAAATTTCGGTCTAAGTTCTTTCCTTGTTAGGAAAATATACCGTCTAAACGATCTCTCTCCAGTGTATTCCTGGATTGAAATCGGTCATCAACCACTTTGATAACTTGGACCTCTGAAGAGTAAGAAGCCATTTGGATATGCACATTTTGGGACGTCATTCTTCACCATTGAAGATGAATATTTTGCTTTCCCGTATTAAGGAAAAATTCCTAGAGAAAGCCTCTCAACAGAAGACTCTCGGCAATACAGCGGTTTCTCCCCGAAAAAAATTGTTGTCAATAAAGTCATCAGCACCTCAAAATTAAATTACATCGCATGGCGTCTCTTTGAGAAAGTCTCGAGGGGGAGTATGATATAATATCTCTCCAGCAAATGGCATCTCCAATAGAGAAGTTTGCACAGCTCTGCAGTTCAGACCAATGGGTTTCCCCAGCAAGTCTGACATCAAATCATTTTTCTATCAAATGGCATCTCTCCAACGAGAAGTTTGACAAAAAACCATCTATTCCAACCAAAACTCGTTTGAGCTACATTTGTTCATTTGCTTGTCACTGAAACGTTACTTTGAATGTTTCTACGTGTTATTTGATTCACTGAAATAGTTTCTCTTGATCATTATTTTACATTTTCACTAAAATGTTAATTAGTATGTTTCGACGTATTGTTTGATTCAATAAAATAGTTTCTTTTGATCATTATTTTACTTTTCCACTTGAAAATTAGTTAGTATGTTTCTATGTGTTGTTTGATTCACTGAAATTGTTTCTCTTGATCATTTTGAGGTTTATTTAAATAGTCATTGCCGATTCGACAAGCACCTCCCATATAACATTTGATGCAACCTCTGTTAATACAAAACTTAAAAAGAAAAACTAGAAGTGCCAAGATGTATACCAAGGTGAAAAAATCCCACGAAAGTGGTGTTCGCTACCTGGTTACAGTTGATATAAGAACCGGTAGTGCTTATGGTGAAAATGCTGAGGATTTTATGGGTTGCGTTGCGTTACAAGGTAGAAGTAAAATGAGTATTTTGATAGATAGTTGGCACAAAGTTGACGAGGACTTGAAAGATGCCATATGGGATCATGTTATGGTATTTTATGATTTGTTTGCAAGTATATATATTCATTTATTATTTTTAATACTAATAAAAATTGTATTGTGTAAACATAGGAGGTGTTTGATGTAAGTCCAGATGATAGTATGGTGAAAAATATTGCTTACATATGCAGGTGACCGTTGGAAGGGCTTTAAGAGACAACTCACCCATGATTATATTAAACATCCAAAAGATGAAGATGACCCTTAATATAAGTCTCCATACTTGATGTATTCATTTATTGATCAGAATGTTTGGGAGAAATTTGTAAAGTCTCGCACCACTTCTGAATTCTTGGCAAAGAGCCAAAAAGGAAAAGAAAATCGAGCTAGAAATATTTATCCACATAGATTGTCTCATGGAGAATATCAAAATCTGGAAAAGAAGATGATTGAAGAAAAAAGAAAACAAAGGGAATTAGAGCTGGGAGATTCTATAATCCTTGATCGCACTACATCTCCACCACCATGCAACGAGAAATGGAAAAGGGCATGTCAAAGTAAAGACTACGAGTTCACATCAGATGCTACACGCAAAGTGGCTCAAAAGATTATAAGTAGATACTTTTTTCAGCAATATTTAGTTTGGTTAAATCAATTTGGTAAAGATGAAATTGCATATGTGTCGTAGGATGGTCTAGTTAAACAAGTCAAAGTCAGCTTCTTCGTTTCACAAGTTTCATACCCTAAATTTTGACCACAATATTTCCCATCATTGTGCAAATCATCACCACAATATGGATGCACCTTCATGCCTCATCAATCCACTCAAAGATTATTGGGCATTCACTACAATCAAGAATTAGGGTTTTGAGCCCTCTCAGAGTACTCAGATAAAGGATCAATCAAGAATGGACATGATCCTCAACTTGTCAAGCCTCTCAGACATCCATGAAGGATCAAGAGGTTTCCAACATCAAGAATCAAGCATGAAAATGCAACATCTCAAGTTTATCAAACCTCAAGATCATCAGTGTCACCAAATTAGGGTTTTGGTAAACCAAGGCCTCCAGAAGGAAAATTTCATCTGGACATGAGCTAATACTTTAAAACATGATCCAAGAAGCTCAAAGGAGCCTCATGGACCCAATCACAAGTTCAAAGTAGCCTCAGGGGATGCATTCATCAAAAATCAGGAATTAGGGTTTCTTGACCACCTAATTCACCCCTAAGTTGACTTTTGGAGCAAGACATGAGCCAAGACCTCAAGAAGTGTTTTGAAGACCTCAAATACATAATATTGATCCATTTATAAGGTTGAATTGATTCAAAGAACTTGGTTCATAAGAAATACAAGGATTTAAATTCATCTGGACCAATTAGGGTTTCTGATGAAAAAGTCAACTGTACCTTTGACTTTTGACCAAGACATGATCCCAAACCTTGGGACATGACTCAAGACACTCTAAAAAACCTATGGAATCCATCCATTAGGTTTGAATTAGGTCAAGGACTGTATTTCACAGAGGATCACAAAGTTTGAAATTCATTTGTAAAAAGTCAACTGTGCCAAAAATCAAGTTTGACTTTTTGAATTTCTTGACAAACAAGGCTTCCCTAAGCCAAAAACAATGTTAACTTATGTTTTGGATCATCATCCATCAAGAAAAATCAAGAAAAGTGGGGTTACTTGCAAAAAGGCAACCGTAAGAAACTTGAATTTTCACTAAGTTATGAAAAAAAGTGATTTGTACCTAACTTTGCAAGATCATAACTTGTGATCCAAGCAACCTTTTTCTTCTATCCAAAGCTCAAATGAAAGCTCTCATTTCATACTTCAAGATTGTCAACTACAACAGATTCCAAATCCTCATGGATTTTGAGTTATGGATAGATCAAAATCACAAAAAATGGAAAATGGACACTTTTTCACCACTTAGTGAAATTTTGGAAAAAATCTGTTTTGTGTTTTCACCAACTTTGAGGCCATTTTTCATTATGATCCAAGATTATTCAAGACCAAAGTTAAACATCAAAGTTGAAGTATTTTATAGGGATTTTCCAAAAAATACAAGAGCCTACCATGATTCAACTTAAGCAAGGAGTTATGAGCCTCCAAAAATGGCATTTTTCACCCTACCTACACAAAGGCATGGAAACCAAACTTGTGCCACACGATTTTGTCACTCAAGTTTTGCTATTTTGCTAACTTTGTCATCTTCTAAAAGCATAAAACATCTGATGACTCACTTATTTCTTGATCAAGGAGTCAAGAATTCAACTTGGCATGTGCAAAACCATCATGATATGAACTTTGGAATTCAACTTTGGCAAGGTAACATTAATGCAATACATTGAGGTGTTATGAACCAGACCATAACACTCCAAGCCAGTCAAGATTCAAGTCCAAACTCTAAGCATTCAAACCTGCAGAATTAAATGGAGTCAAGATAAGAGAGTTGACTTGGCACTTTTGGATTATCCAAGTGAATGGCTATAAGCTACATGCCATGATCAGCCTCCAATCACTATTGCTCCCAAAACAAACTTCCTCTACTATAAATATAGGTCATGTGTGACTGATCAAAACACACCAAAGCATAACAGCTCATGCTTTTCTTTAAATCACTCTAAAAACCCAGAACTTGCTTCTCTTTCAAGTCACATTCGAATTTTCAAATAGAGAGCAATTCCATCCAAACCAACCATCATAACACCTCACATATGTCATATACAAGCGATCCATAACCTCAAAACACATCTAGAACACCAGAATCACAAAGTCACCATCCATTTGCTCAAGTTTTTTGGCCTATTTGCAGTTGGGGTACCACAACAAGTTCCAGGTTGTTTCAATCCATTCCAAGCTTCCAAAAACCTTACATAAGGTCCATTGATGCTATCCAGATCATCAAACAACATCTGTAACACCTCTACTTCAGAATTCGATTTCTTCTTGCAAGAGGTAAGCTTGAACTCTCAAACTCCATGATACATGCATCATAAATGTATTTTCAAGTTACAAACATGTTTCTTCACTTATGTAGAGTGTTTCCCCTCAATCAATTGCTTTGTAGCTATCGTGTATAGGATTTCATAGTGTTCTTGCAGAAATTAGGGTTCATGTGTTCATCTTTTGATTTCTCACTCCACACTTAATATAAATGCAATTAATTTATATCACTGAAATCCTTGTTCAAAAACACACAACTTTCATGTTTACAAATGTCAAAACCATTACGTATTGAGAGAGATATGTGAGGTTTTGCAAAACGGCCATGGGGGGAAGTCGTGAGGAAGAAGATGACCGTTGGCGCCATAATTTGAATTTTTGATCATTTTCTTAATTGATTTCAAAAATTAATTTCTCTCTCAATTTTTATCATTTTTATTGGTTCTTCTTTTAAAAATTCACAAAAATATTAAAATATATTATTTTACAAAAAAATTAAATTTATATTATTTATTTAATATAGTTTGAATTTTTGTAAATAATTTCATTTTATTTGTTTTTAAACATTTTTAAATGAAATTTCCACCTTGATTTTTCAAATTTAAATGAATTCCAATTTTTCATGTGATTAAACATGATTTTTCAAAACATTTTTCAAATTTTACAACATGTTTTTGAATATATTTGATATTTTATATCATTTTTTTATTTAATTTCCTTTGATAATTGTATTTTTTAAATTAAAATTATGGTTTTTCTTAATTTTGATTTTTCAAACTTCATTTGAAACACTTTTGGGCATCTAATAGAGTGTAAGACCCATCCGTTTTGTAAATATAAAATTTTTGGGCCTCAATCATTGTATAAGTTTTGATACGATAAACGGTTCGGTCGTTGTTTTTCATATGGGTATCTCCTTGAGCTATACGCCACATCTCTTGTATAAAAATAATATTTTGGGCCTCTAATAGAGTGTAAGACCCATTATTTCTTTGTACATAAAATTTTGGGCCTCAGTCATTGTATAAGTTCCTCTATGGTTTTCAAAATCACGACGCGATCGTCTCCTTTTCAAATAAATCATCTGGGTCTCTCCTTGAGATTAAGCCCCATTTTTCTTTCTTCACAAACACTTTTGGGCCTCTATTAGAGTGTAAGACCCAACCCCTCTTTGTCCAAAAACAATTTTGGGCTTCTGCTATAGTATAAGTCCCACAACGTCTGTCGGTGTCGCAGTGCGATCAATGTTTTCAAATAAGTCATCTAGGTCTCTCCTTGAGTATAAGCCCCAATATTTTGTACAAAAACATTGTTTTTAACAATAAACAACTTCCATGGGTCTCTCCTTCAATTGTAAGCTCCATACCTCTGTTTTCAAAATCATTTGTATGTTTAAAACTTGTACTAAGAGGAGCATTATTCTCGGTGAAACTGCTCTTAGACCACTTGGGCCTCTCTTTGAGTTATAAGCCCCAAACCTTCTTTTCCTTTTAAAACAAACTTCTTTATTTCAATTTCAAAATTCAAAGTTTTCTCAAAACTTCCTTCAATTTTTTGAAACCCTAATGATAACGCGAAATTATATCGTATGTTTGTCTTGAATTACATGAATTTTAGTTATGATTTCCTTTACTTTATTTGATTTATGCCTTGATAATTATGTTTTCAGGTAGCTTGAATTGAATTGGATTTAAATTGCAAAAGAAATGAATTGAAGAATTAAATTGAAGAAATGATGCAGAAAGGGGGAAATAAAAGAAAAAGAAAATGAAAGGAAAAAAAATAGGTGTGGGGTCCACCACACAACATAAGGTGGCGCTTGCCACACTTATGAGGGTGGCGCCCAGCACACCCAATGTGGCGCCTGCCACTTGATAAAAAGAAGAAAAGTGGCGTGTGCCACTTAGAAGAAAGAGAAAAGTGTGGCGAGGGCCACACTAAAAAGAAGGAAAAGTGGCGAGTACCACTACATGTGGCAACTTCCACGAACCCTAATTTCTCCTACATTTCCTCCACCACGTCCAAACTTCTTCGTTCAACCAAGTCTTCAGCATCTCACACAAACCGGCCAATTCTCACGAAGCCACAACTGAGTATAAAAAGAGAAGTTAGTTTCCAGAATAAGGGTCGACCAACTTTTTCCAGAGCTTTATTTTTCTTAGAATTTTTAGGCAGAAATTACATTTATAAAAGTCGTAGTTTCTCACATCGAGGAACTACCACACCATTACTATTGGGCCTATAATTTGTGTAACGCTTGGATCAAAGCTTGCCGCCATTTTCGAAGTTAATTCCAGTTTCTGTTTATTCAAGTTTCTTTACAGGTTTCTTTTTATCGCATTATTTATTATTATTGCTTTGTTTGTCAAATTTAATTGTTATATTGTTCTTTATCGTAACCGTAATGATATATACATGTCCGGCTAAACGTCTTGAGTCCGGTATGTGAGTACCGTCGTTTCCGACGGGACTCGGTGATGAGTTGGCTTAATTATTTGTTTCAAAAGTATTGTTTCGGTCTTTGTTTTTAAACTAAATTTAAATAACTTTGTCGCAGAGTGAGAGGTTATTTAACATGATTTTGTCCGAGAGTGAGGAATTAACTAAGGTTCGAGCCAACACTGCGAGAGCATGGGGGTCGAACCGGATAGTAGAAACTAGGCATTAATCATAAACACAGCGAGAGCACTTTAGGATTAATTAGAACTTGTTCAGTTTTCAAAACGTGTTCCTCGATTAGAATGGGCGAGCGAGAGCAAAATCCCATGGTCAAGGAACGTGACTTTATTCAAAACCACGAGAGTGTGAGATATTGTCTTTAAATTGGTATTTTCTACTAAACACTTTTCCAACGTCAATGTAAGCCAACAAGTTACAGAGTCCCTGAGGTATACCAAATCCACATTTCGGCCTCTCTTTTATTACATATTTCTTTAATATTGTTTTAGTCTTTATTTTAGTCTTAGTTTCCCCTTAATCAATCATTCATTAGCCTTAGATTTACAAAGCAACGATAGATAACGGTAGGTTGACATTGGTCTCTGTGGGTTCGACAATCTTTTATATTACTTCGATATTTCCGTGCACTTGCGGAGCATCAAGTTTTTGGCGCCGTTGCCGGGGACCAACAATCAATATTGTTATTCAGTTGTTGCACCGTATAGACTAAGGAACTCTTATCTCTAAATTACTATATATCACCCGAATTTCCTCTACGATGACTACTCCCAAAATTTTGAGGATCCGCACCCAAATTTTCTCTACGATTAGCAACCTCCAGACTCCCAGTATTTTGAGGAACCTCACCTAAATTTTCTCTATGATTACCACTCCCAATATTTTGAGGAACCACCAGAATCCGTTAATTCCAACCTCGAAACATTAATGGAGGATTTCATTGAAACAACAACTAATTCTAGGCTAGAATCTATGATGGAGCGCTTTGTGGAGACACAAACTCTCCAGAATGAAGAGTTTAGAAGACAACATCTCGATACTTATGAAACTTTTAGGTAGATAAACACTATGGTCGAGTCTCTCACGACTCACACTGAGGCATTGGAGACTCAAATCTCCCTGCTTGCACAGACACCTATAGGACCCTCCCCTGAGGAGAATGTGTATGTTGTAACAACCAGTAATGATAAACAAATCGAAAATCCTAAAGAGAACGATAATGAGGTTGACGAGAGTGATAATGAGGTTGACGAGAGTTCTGGTGAGAAGAGAGTAGAGATTGAGAAAAATCCGCTGACACCATCCGAAAGGGAGGTTCTCAAAGAGGTAGAGAAAGAAGCACACATTATTGTTCCTCATCCCTATACCCCACCGATTCCTTTCCCGCATAGGTTTGTAGACTCCCAATCCAAAACGTATGCGAAGGCATTGGAAAATTTCCACGCCAATACACCTTTATTTGAGGTCCTAAATAAAAAGAGAAAATTAGAGGACCATAAAACTAGGGAAATCATTAGTATCAAGAGGGTAAGATTAGACTTTGAGGTGATGGATGAAATAACTAAGCCCAAACTTGAAAAACTAATACTTAGGATAGATTCTGAACCACCACCACAAGTTCAAAAGAATGAACCACCCCACAGAAGGAAGAAAAGAAAAGGTGAGGGATATGTGAGATGGCTTGATAAATGGCCATGGAAACCGAATATTAACACTCCTAACCATCGAGCTATTGACGTTAAACAAAGCCCTGCGTGGGAGGAAACCCACGAGCTTTTAATTTAATGTTTTACTTTTATTGTTTGTGTTTGCAGAAAATAAAGAGTTGTATCGCTTGTCACGCGAAAGATCTCTATATGACAATCCCTTAAAATGACCTGGTGCCCACGGACATTCCTATGAATGTCGCTGCTGGTGGTGACACCGATGATGAGTATGATATGAGAGGGCATATCTCTCCCATTCATGACTCACCTTCTCCTTGTCCTTTCGCATGGTCAGGTACCACCTGCACACACCGCACCGTATTTTTCTAACATTTTTTTGCAGGTACTTCCTTCGGCAACAGGTAGTATGATGAGCGACTTCAGTAAATTGAAGTTTCAGCAAATTCAGACAACTCGTAGTACAAGACGCTGGAGTAGAAGTGGCCAGCGAAGACAGGGACAACATGGGAAGAATCAGAGTGAATTTGGTTGTGGCATTCATACAGGTTATATCCTTCCTTTACCACCTTTTATCAAAACATAGAGGATAATGTTTGGTTTAAGTGTGGGGGAGGAACTTTACCGCTTTCATTTTACCGTTTTCAAGTTAGATTTAATGTCTTCTAGCATGATTTTAAAATTTTTTCTATTTTAATATTTGGTCGAGTCATTGCATGTGCTGTCGAGTCAGTATGCGTGTTTCTATGTTGTTATTGAATTTCCCCGAAATTTTTCAAAAAAGTTTAACCTCCAACAATTTTTTTTGTTCTGATTCAATGGCATGACACCGAGAGTATAGGTTGTTTTATCTTATTTTATACTATGTTAGAAGGACTTGGGAAAGTTTTGTCAATGTCGGTACCGTTCTAACACCCTAGATTCCCTAAATATGTGATATTAATTTAAATAGACATTATGCTGAGACCTTATTCCTATTTCTTTAGAAGTAGCCTCTTGATTAGTTTATACTAGCAGTCAGCACCATCCTTATGTACGAACTAAGTAATGAACCGATGCAAATATGTGTTGATCTCAAGAATTGAATTGTATGATTTTATACATTCCAAAAAAAAATGCATAAAAGACATATTCCCATTAAGTTAGCTGGTCCACCCCGGGCCATTTAGCCTAAAGGTTCGGGCTCTTGAAATTCGTAAGCAAAAGCACAAGCAAAATGTGCGAAAAAACAAAAAAAAAATTGAATAAGAGATCATATAACACTAACAGGTTCACTTACCATTTAAGTACAAAGGATAACGGGCTTAATGTGATTGCGCGATAATGAAAGAGAGGTGAAAAGAAATGATGTCTGTAGGTCGAGTTATAACAGCATCATTCGAATTGGTATTTCATAGGAGGAGAGTCTTTGTCCGCAAATGCGGATATGTTCATTACGCTAGCCTTGTTTTCATTATTTAGTACCTATCTGTTTAGCATTAGCCTAGCAACAGAGTACCTTCTTTAGTTTCATCGTGTCTATGATTCAGACGTTGTACTTACTGTTTTTATTGTATTTGGAGTTTGCTTGAGGACAAGCAAAGGTTTAAGTGTGTGGCAGTTTGACAACGCGAAATTATATCGTATATTTGTCTTGAATTACATGAATTTTAGTTATGATTTCCTTTACTTTATTTGATTTATGTTTCAATTTATGCCTCGATTATTATGTTTTCAGGTAGCTTGAATTGAATTGGATTTAAATTGCAAAAGAAATGAATTGAAGAATTAAATTGAAGAAATGATGCAGAAAGGGGGGAATAAAAGAAAAAGAAAATGAAAGGAAAAAAAATAGGTATGGGATCCACCACACAACATAAGGTGGCGCTTGCCACACTTATGAGGATGGCGCCCACCACACCCAATATGGCGCCTGCCACATGATAAAAGAAGAAAAGTGGCGTGTGCCACTTAGAAGAAAGAGAAAAGTGTGGCGAGGGCCACACTAAAAAGAAGGAAAAGTGGTGAGTGCCACTACATGTGGCAACTGCCACGAACCCCAATTTCTCCTACATTTCCTCCACCACATCCAAACTTCTTCGTTCAAACAAGTCTTCCGCATCTCACACAAACTGGTCAATTCTCATGAAGCCACAACTGAGTATAAAAAGAGAAGTTAGTTTCCAGAACAAGGGTCGACCAACTTTTGCCAGAGCTTTATTTTTCTTAGAATTTTTAGGTAGAAATAACATTTGTAAAAGTGGTAGTTTCTCACATCGAGGAACTACCACACCATTACTATTGGGCCTATAATTTGTTTAACGCTTGGATCAAAGCTTACAGCCATTTTCGAAGTTAATTCCAGTTTCTGTTTATTCCAGTTTCTTTACAGGTTTCTTTTTATCGCATTATTTATTATTATTGCTTTGTTTGTCAAATTTAATTGTTATGTCGTTCTTGAAGGTGCAAGAAAGACACAAGAAAGGGGGTTTGAATTGTGTATTTACTCTTTTTGTAACTTTTAGCATCTTGTTAAAGAGACACTCAAGAACCTTCAATTTTCGATGAGAGATTCTGATCTCTTAACTATGGAACATGAGAACCATATTGGTTCTGATCATAGGATACGATACACAGAACTTGCAGTGCAGAAGCTTATCAGAGATAGGCTGCAAGGTTCTGACTTTGCTTAATATAAGGTTCTGATATTCAAAGCATAAACATAAATAGAGACACTAAGCAAGAGAGTAAAGGACACACGATATATCCTGGTTCACCATGCGGGCTAATCCAGTCCACCCTCCTCAGGTGATTTTTCCTTGAACACAAAGACTTAATCCACTATAATCAAATCATGATAACACTTGCACGGGCCACGCCGGTGACTAACAACTTACACAGCCGCACTGTGACTAATAACATAATGAACCGTTCAGGGATTCAACTTAATGAATATAACGAACATTGACCTGTAGGTTCCAATCTCTTTAAGATCTACTGTTAGGCTTTCGCAGCTAGACGTTCAGGGATTCAACTTATTGAATATAACGCTACTAACCCTATTTCATGATTTTCCACAATGACACCTAGCCATTGTCATCTCAAGTATCTGATCACCACGTGATCTACTCAAGGGCCTCAACTCACAGCTGAACCGTTCAGGGATCCCATCAGGATATAACATTCACTTGAGGAGTCTCAATTCATTTAGTTGAATTGGCAAACTGGAGATTACAAATTGTGCTTCTTAATAAGCAAGTTTCTCCTAAGTTTAAGTACAAAGAACACACATATGTGTTCAAGCAAGTTTTGAGCAATCAGCTCCTTGCTTTCCTAAGAAACTACAAAGATGTATTTAGATATTACAATTGTTAACATCTTGTAGATCTTCTTCTTCTTCGTCTTCTAGTTGAGCAAGCTTTGAGCAGCAACTCCTTGCTTCAGATCTGCAATGTATTCTTGATGAGAAGGTAGGTTGATGACTTGATAGATCTTCAATGTTGTCTTCTTCATCAACAACTTCTGTTTGATTGTTGTTGTTGTGTTGATTTGTCTTCTTGAGTTTCAACAACAATCGCCATTAGTGAAATAATGGTAGCTCTGAATATGTTAAGTGTTACAACGAGAACTCATCGTTTTTGCTATCTTCACAATGACTTGGTCATTTTGTAGATGAACATTCAGTTCGTGATTCTACAAGTGATCAACACATCAGAAGCAAAAACTCTTTCCATTAAATAACCAGTAGAAATATAGCCGTTAGAGAATACTGTTGGCTGTTTGGAAAAGAGATGTTGTGATATAATAAGTTGTACTGACACATCTTCTTTTTGCAGAGGAAGAAGTGACCAGACATATTTTCTTGGGCAATGTGTACATTTAACTCACAACGGTAATATTTAGACTTTAAAACTTCAGTGGCTTCTGATGTTAATTTGATGAAGCATGAGTGGAGTCTTTATAGAAGAATATCTGATGCTTCAAGTCTTCCGTTGATTGAAGAAGTCCATTAGGAATCAGTCTTCAGAACTTCAGCACTTGGTCTTTAAGAACGTTATCCTTTTTCTGCTTTAAGTCTTCCGAATCTTCAGAGCCTATCTTCAGAGTCTTCAGAACTTCTTGTTTGAAACCTTGATCTTCAAAACTCGTCAGTCTTCAGATTCTTTCTGCACTTGGTCTTCAGCGCCTTCAGCCATCAGAACTTCAAGTCATAGGAGTCTTCAGAACTTTGATTCTTTCTGAGTGTACTTCTTCAGAAGCTTCGCTATCTTCAGAATCTTAATCACTTTCAGAGAGAATCCACAAGAGCATTGCAACAACAATCTTGGCATCCTTGGATCTGACTGATCATGACTAGATTAACAAGCATTCTTACTTCTCGCGACTTTAGTCACACATAGTAACTTCGCATATATATATATTTAATCATAGTACATCTAGCTGGTGTATATTGGTTCTGATGTCTTTAGTTCTTATGATCTGCACACAACACACGTTAGACCATAAAATGGTTCTTTCACAAATACTCATTGTTATCATCAAAACATAGATTGACTTGTAGAGACAATTCTTGCTCTCACAATCTCCCCCTTTTTTATGATGACAAAACCAAGTATTTTGATTGAATATTTTATACAAGGTAATCACCAAAGCAAAAAAATTCAGAGTATGGAACAACAACTCCCCCTGAATGAGTTATCCTTAAAGCTTTATCTGAGATCATCTAGGATTTTATATAATCCAAAGATATATAGAGTAACAACTTAAGTTTCCAAAACAGAAATAGAAAAGAGTTACTTCTCTATCTTGTCTTTTGGAAAACGAAGAGTCTTTAGCATCGGGACTAGTTCAACAGAACTTCCTTCTTCAGATCTTCAGAACTCAGTTTCCTTTGTTGTCATATCAGAGCTTGTTATCTTCAGAGTCGTCTGAAGCATTTCTACTTTTCAGTAGATTCAATTGAGCACAGAATTAGAGCAGTTCTTCGACTGATAAACATAGCTTCGCTGTATATCAGAAACTGTATTTGGAGACACTCCCCCTGAGTTTCAGTCTATAAGAAGATTTTAGATTTTGCATTTTAATCTTCTGGGTAGTCTCCCCCTAATTTCCATAAGTCATATATTGGGATCTTTCAGAATCGAAATTCAGAGTTTCTAAATTTAATCACCAGTGTTGATCATGACTTTTCAGAGTTTGACTTTGAACACAGGTTTATTTCAGACCTTGTTATTGTTACAACTCAGTTGAATTATCAAAGCTTGATTTTTTAATCAGATACCAAGTGAAGGTTAAAACTTGTGATCAATCAACGCTTGATTCTGAATCTGGTACATCTTATTTTAGTCGGATGTAAAAATGATGTGTTGACTCTTATACCAGAGTTTGTTGATTCTGATGCTGAAGGAGTTCTTTTGATATTACTTGGAAGAGTATTTCCTTTGTGTGCTGATAGGATACCAATGAAGGTACTTTGACAGTACTTCACAGCTTTGCTTTGATTGAGAGTCTAATACTAATCTTTGTGTACTGAATCTGATTTCCAATTGATGATTTAGTCTGATACCAAATCGTCTTTATTTCAAATGGTTCCTGATAAACATTAAAATGGTTTCTTGCTTGGATCTTTAATCTGGATCTTCAGACAGTTCTTAACTTCTGATTTACACAGGTCTTCTGAGTGAGCATCTTGAAATGTAGACTTTGCCTTGACTGCTTTCAGAGTTTTCTTCCTGATTCTGATTCTTCTTAGACAGCTTTTATTCTATGATCGTAGTTCTTCTTCTTATCCTGTCTTTAGAATGCCTAGTGAACTTGTTTAGAGTTCCTCGGATAACATCAAACAACAAACGTTAGTAGTAACGCATTTTTATGTGAGTACTTGTTTAAGTTCTGCATGCTTTAAGATTTCCTTCTTTCAATCAAAATCAATATATTTCTCCCCCTTTTTGACATCATCAAAAAGTGCTAGAGCATATGAGCAATTAAGCATATAATCTCTTATATTCAGTTTCCTACATATTAAAACTTTATTTCTCCTATTTGAGTAAATTGAATATTTGACATGATAAGGAGCATAGAGTCATTTAAACATTTAGAAGCATTTTGACTAATTTTAGTGAGTCACATCGATAATCAGTATGTATTTAATTGAATCAACTGATTACTTAATTGAAGGTTAATAGATGGAATCAACTGATTACTTTAATTGAAGGATTAAAGCATCTGTAGAGATTAATTATAGCATTTCATTTGTGGATCAACATAGCATAGTTTTAAAATGCAGAGCATAGGTTGTGCTTTATCTAGACAAATTCAAAATAATCAAAACATAGATATTTCATTTTATAATCTTAATAAGAGTACATAGAGTAGGAAATAGCATATCAAGGAAAAAATCTTATAACTTAATTTCTATTTAGGAATTTCCAGATAGATTTGTAAGATCTATGGGTGAACATTTAGTGGTTTCTCCTAGGTGGTTTAGCCTGGTAACCACATCTTGAATTTGTAGGACTCGAGATATGACTCTTCCATACGGGATGCTGAGAGAGGGTTTGTTTTTAGACAATGGAATCTGTTCTTTTAAATGATTGAACATAGTTAGGGGAAGGTTTATTTTTCTTCTGTAGATCAGACAGAAGATGAATAGTCTATCTGAATGAGTTAGCACTTGTTCTCCTATCTCTCTAGGTCGAAGGTTTGTTTCCATTATTCTATGCCAGACCTTAGCTGAGGGTTTGAGTGTGAAGACGCAGTTGGAGGGACCATTTCGACAATGAATATTGTAGATGAAATCATTGAAGATTTTCCTTTCCTTGTAGTCTTCAGTGGTGTCACCGTTTTCATCGCACTTGATTACTTTCGCAATGACTGAGGGTTTAATTACCACTGGAATTTTAGAGACAGCTGATTGAATGATGTGTTGGTTATATTCGTTAGAAGACACATCATCATTTGCCCAGAATTCTTTAACAAGATCTGTGTAAATGAGACCTGGAAGCATCTCAAGATAGCCTTCCCAGTTCTGACATCTTAATTCGGAAGAAGTTATAGTGAAGCCAAGTTCCTTGAGAGAGCTGGTACTCACGGAGAATTCATTCAGGACTCTTAACTTAGCAATTTCACATTTAGTAGGTTTAGGACGAGAGGTGGAAATCCTAGAGAAAATACTAAGGAAGGGTACTGACTGGGATGGTTTGGAATGATGAATAGAGGAGAGAACGTGGTGCCTTAAGTAGGCAACGAATGGAGAGTCAATTAAATGCTCGTGACTACAATCGTTAGGTTTGTCATTTTCTAGACATCTTAGGTTGTGAATTAGGACTAGCACAGAGTCTGACAGATTACCAGTCTTGAAGAAAAAGACAAGAGATCACGCGTAGGATACTCTAATTGATTTTTGACGGTAGTCAAAGATTCGCAATAAATGCGTATCTGAGAGTATTAACATTCTCTAGTGTTGAAAACATATTTTCTTCTTTCAAGAGATTTGTCTTATCTGTTTTATAAGTGCACTTATATAGGAGTAGGCATAAAGAAATGACGTAATACATACTTCATTAGTTTAATGTGCAGTTACAGAATGAGCATGTGATCTTGATAAACTATTGCATACTAATAACTTAGCCTAAGTATGACAAATAGTCTTCTAGTTTTATGAGAACCATTTGTTGTCGAAGGTTTCACAAAAATTCCTATTTAGAGCAGTGTCTGGTCCACACCGAATTCTGCAAATCGTTTGCACAATACCAGCTTTGAAGAGAACTTCGGAATGACTCTTTTGTAGGGAATGAATGAATTATCCATTGTTCTTGATATAAGAATTAATTCCTTTAGATGATCAAAGATAATTTGAGATAGATCAATAGGAATTGGCCTAAGGAGACACATGATGAGGAGCTTATCATCATGGTACAGGAAGTCTTTGTTTGAGTTGCGAGGTTTGATATTAGTTAAGATGAATTTGAACCATCCTCTGGCAATTGGCACAAGTTTTTCAGGATTTGTAGGTTCAAGGACCGATCCTTTGTCAAATATATATTGCATTTCAGCATCAGAGGTACATCGAATGGATGCATGGTTGGGAGTGACACCTCCTAGTCAGACCATTTCTACTAACGGAGGCATTATTCCAAAAGGATTTTAAGAGGGTCGGATAAATTGAGCCTCCAAGCATATGAATGTATCCATTCCATTTTTGGAAGTGGATACTAAGATGAAAGTCACTATTAGTATCTATTGGATTTGGTCGTTTTTCATTGATGACTTCAAGAAGATCATTATTGCTATAAAAGGTTCTTGGAGTCATTTTAGATTGAGGATGAAAGGAAAGTTAGGACTAAGGGATAGTGATGAATTCTTTCGGAACAGCCATGGTTTTAAATAGACAAGTGGAGGACTTTGAGCAGGATAAGTCAGTAGCTAAGAATGACTTAAGAAGATTGGAATACCTAGGAGAAGTCTAAAGAGTGAGGACAGCTAAGTAGTTTGTAATTCTAGGGAAGATCAAAAAAAAAAAAATATATATATATATATATATATATGCACTTTATTCTTAGCAGGAGTTAGGTGGATGCAGTAACTGCTTTTATGAGGTCATTAATTTTAGACGACACGCTTTCGAATTTCAAGGTTTAAAGGACGTATAGTCAAGAATGCAGGCAAAGAGGGTTTTCCACTGTTCCCAATACTTAAGGGGAATCCTGACTTGTCAGAGCATAATTATTCCGGCTTAAGGTCAGTAGCTTAGGTGAAGAGCAATTTTGGTCAAGGTAGCACGTTTCCCTATTCTGAGACTGAATAGATATCATTCAATGTGAGTAAACCAAGGAGATTTAGATGGATGCAAAAGTGTGCAGCCATTTAATTGAATATTCAGGTTTCGTAGACTAACTAGGTCAGATAAAGGGGATCTAGGAGAGAGAGAGAGTTAGGTCTGGAACAGGAGTACTAGTTGGAGTGTACTAATGGGTTATAGGAAGAAATTAAGCATGGTGAATGACATGATGCAGAGAATCTTACATGTGTGGCTGTTTATTCTATAGCTATTTCTAAGCAGACAAAAAAAATTCTAATTACTTTCTCGAAACTTAACACATCATAATCAAGGGGGTTTGATAAAGAGATTCTAGTTGTTATTATGACAGTAAGTCATAAGTGAGGGAAGGATGGTACCTGGAAATTTTTACAGACTAATCTGAATGCATTCTCATCTTGACTCTGATCTTTCCTTTTCTGAGTGAACTACTGAGGGTTCTTGGATTTTTCAAGATACGCTGGTGTTTTGAAAAATGAATATTTTCTTGGAATGTGATCCTGATTGAACTACGGCTTTCTCTCTTTTCTTGTTCAACCTTGTCCGTCAGTTCTCTAGGTTATAATAACCGAGATTAAGACTTTAGCATAATCAGAGAGACCACTTCATCTGAACTCAGTCAATTACATGCAATCCTTTTGGTATGGCGATGTAACGAATGTTCTGAAGGAAAAATTGACACTCATATGCGTGGGAGTAGTACGGAGTGAACAGTAAATTCCATTTGATGACCCCATTCATAGACAACAAATTACATCTGTTTTTGATTGCTTCTCACTTCTCATTTACTTGTTCCATAGAACCTGTTTAGTTCCGATACAACTCTTAAGATATGGATCTGAATCTTAAACAACAAATTTTGAGAATTAGTTGAGTTTTCCTTTCATAGCCTGAATTTAGTTTGCGTTTGTGAGAGTTTCTTGTCTTTGAAAGATGATTGATTTCACAAGATTAGTGAGAACCTTTGAGAGGTTATTCAAGGAGGAATTGACATATCAACATCTGACTTTGTTCCTCAAGGTTGTTTCAGAACTTGTTCAGAACCAAAACATCATCACGCCCCATGTGTACATCACTAGACATGGTTTGTATGAACCTTCTTGTTCTCACAATGCTGATCAACTTATTTGGAGTTGTTCACACATAACTATGAGTTAACTGATTTCTTCAAACGAACATCATTAACGTCATATTTTAAGACATCAGTTGGAGAACCTAGATGTTTGGAATGATAGCATCTAATTTCATAGCTCAAGTGGTTCTAAGAACACTTGATCTGATGAAAATCAGATTATCAACATTTGATTTTTACTAGGATGATTTCAAGTTGTTGGAGCTTGATCACTGAACCAGTTAAAACTTAAGAGTTCGTTCATAATCAAGTATTTACTAAATCTTTGGAATTCAGTTCTTCATTGAATCTTTTGATCATTCCAGATTCTGACATTGAATCATTTCTAATAATTTGAATTTTTCAGATTCTGATTTTAACAGATTTCTTTTTGAAATTCAAAGTCTTAGAACAACAATCTTTCTTCTTTACATGAATAGATTCATAATGAGTTTTAAACGAGAAAGTCAACGGTGGACCTAATCCGTTTCTTGAAAACATCTCAAAAACTCATAAAGAATTAATCTTCAGCAAACAAGATCTCTTGCTTTCTGATGATTCATTTTTTAAGCATATACATGGTTTTATCCACACGTAATTTCCAGGATGAGCATTCAACAAATACTGCCTTTTATCTGATGAATTTATCTTATCAGTTGATTCTTCAATTTTAGTGAGGCTTCATCTAGAATCAGTGAATTTCTCACGAAGTAATCAGATTGATTACAATTTTGTACACGGTCAACTGCTGAACTGTTACAGAAATTGTAAGTGGATTTCAATCTCACCAAGAGTACTTCTACGCACCACATCTGGATCTTTTTCTGACACTGTAAAGTGTTTGATGTAAATCAATAACAGAACTGGAGCTCTGATACCAATTGAAGGTGCGAGAAAGACACAAGAAAGGGGGGTTTGAATTGTGTATTTACTCTTTTTGTAACTTTTCGCATCTTGTTAAAGAGACACTCAAGAACCTTCAATTTTCGTTGAGAGATTCTGATCTCTTAACTATGGAATATGAGAACCATATTGGTTCTGATCATAGGATACGAAACACAGAACTTGCAGTGCGGAAGCTTATCAGAGATAGGCTGCAAGGTTCTGACTTTGCTTAATATAAGGTTCTGATATTCAAAGCAGAAACATAAATAGAGATACTAAGCAAGAGAGTAAAGGACACACGATATATCCTGGTTCACCACGCGGGCTAATCCAGTCCACCCTCCTCAGGTGATTTCGCCTTGAACACAAGGACTTAATTCACTATAATTAAATCATGATTACACTTGAACGGGCCACGCCGGTGACTAACAACTTGCACAGTCGTACTGTGACTAACAACATAATGAACCGTTCAGGGATTCAACTTAATGAATATAACGAACATTGACCTGCAGGTTCCAATCTCTTTAAGATCTACTGCTAGGCTTTCGCAGCTAGACGATCAGGGATTCAACTTAATGAATATAATGCTACTGACCCTATTTTAGGATTTTCCACAATGACACCCAGCCATTGTCATCTCAAGTATCTGATCACCACGTGATCTACTCAAGGGCCTCAACTCACAGTTGAACCGTTCAGGGATCCCATCACGATATAACGTTCACTTGAGGAGTCTCAATTCATTTAGTTGAATTGGAAAACTGGAGATTACAAATTGTGCTTCTTAATAAGCAAGTTTCTCCTAAGTTTAAGTACAAAGAACACACATATGTGTTCAAGCAAGTTTTGAGCAATCAGCTCCTTGCTTTCCTAAGACACTACAAAGATGTATTTAGATATTACAATTGTTGACATCTTGTAGATCTTCTTCTTCTTCTTCTTCTGGTTGAGCAAGCTTTGAGCACCAACTCCTTGCTTCAGATCTTCAATGTAGTCTTGACGAGAAGGTAGGTTGATGACTTGACAGATCTTCAATGTTGTCTTCTTCATCAACAGCTTCTGTTTGATTGTTGTTGTTGTGTTGATTTGTCTTCTTGAGTTTCAACAACAATCGCCATTAGTGAAATAATGATAGCTCTGAATATGTTAAGTGTTACAACGAGAACTCATCGTTGTTGCTATCTTCATAATGACTTGGTCAATTTTGTAGATGAAAATTCAGTTCATGATTCTACAAGTGATCAAAAACTCTTTCCATTAAATAGCCAGTAGAAATATAGCCGTTAGAGAATACTGTTGGCTGTTTGGAAAAGAGACGTTGTGATATAATGAGTTGTACTGGCACATCTTCTTTTTGCAGAGAAAGAAGTGATCGGACATCTTTTCTTGGGCAGTGTGTACATTTAACTCACAACGGTAATATTTAGACTTCTAAACTTCAGTGTCTTCTGATGTTAATTTGATGAAGCATGAGTGGAGTCTTTATAGCAGAATATCTGATGCTTCATGTCTTCCTTTGATTGAAGAAGTCCATTAGGAATCAGTCTTCAGAACTTCAGCACTTGGTCTTTAAGAACGTTATCATTTTTCTGCTTTAAGTCTTTCGAATCTTCAGAGCCTGTCTTCAGAGTCTTCAAAACTTCTTGTTTGAAACCTTGATCTTCAGAACTCGTCAGTCTTCAGATTCTTTCTGCACTTGGTCTTCAGCGCCTTCAGCTATCAGAACTTCAAGTCATAGGAGTCTTCAGAACTTCGGTTCTTTCTGAGTGTACTTCTTCAGAAGCTTCGCTATCTTCAGAATCTTAATCACTTTCAGAGAGCATCCACAAGAGCATTGCAACAGCAATCTTGGCATCCTTGGATCTGACTGATCATGACTAAAAAACAAGCGTTCTTGCTTCTCACGACTTTAGTCACACATAGTAACTTTACATATATATATATATAATCATAGTACATCTAGCTGGTGTATGTTGGTTCTGATGTCTTTAGTTCTTATGATCTGCACACAACACACGTTAGACCATAAAATGGTTCTTTCACAAATACTCATTGTTATCATCAAAACATAGATTGACTTGTAGAGACAATTCTTGCTCTCACAGTTCTTTGTTGTAACCGTAATGAATTATGCATTTTTAATTAGTAACATGTCCGGCTAAACGTCTTGAGTCTGGTATGTGAGTACCGTCGTTTCCAACGGGACTCGGTGATGAGTTGGCTTAATTATTTGTTTCAAAAGTATTGTTTCGGTCATTGTTTTTAAACTGAATTTAAATAACTTTGTCGCGAGAGTGAGAGGTTATTTAACATGGTTTTGTCACGAGAATGAGGAATTAACTAAGGTTTGATCCAACACTGCGAGAGCATGGGGGTCGAACCGGATAGTAGAAACTAGGCATTAATCCTAAACACAACGAGAGCGCTTTAGGATTAATTATAACTTGTTCAATTTTTAAAACGTGTTCCTCGATTAGAATGGGCGAGCGAGAGCAAAATCCCATGGTCAAGGAACGTGACTTTATTCAAAACCACGAGAGTGTGAGATATTGTCTTGAAATTGATATTTTCTACTAAACACTTTTCCAACGTCAGTGTAAGCCAACAAGTTACAGAGTCCCTGAGGTATACCGAATCCACATTTCGGCCTCTCTTTTATTACATATTTCTTTAATATCATTTTAGTCTTTATTTTAGTCTTAGTTTCCCCTTAATCAATCATTCATTAGCCTTAGCTTTACAAAGCAACGATAGATAACGGTAGGTTGACATTGGTCTCTGTGGGTTCGACAATCTTTTATATTACTTCGATATTTACATGCACTTGCGGAGCATCACCTAATCAATCATACAATTGCAGTTAATACAACAGATCACAATACACTTGGGCCACTTCTCATAGTGTAAGACCCAACATCTTTTATTTTTTATGCATATTTGTTTATATGTATGTCAGTTCACTTATCTGTATATATACTTGTGCATATTTGTTTAGATTTTCCCACAGCAGTTAGGTCTACACTTAGGTCAAACCAGAGGTCACTTCTAACTTAGTCAAAACTAGTTCCCTCATAGAAAATTCCTTATAAAGTCTGCCTCCTCTTGGGCTTATACAATATGGAACAGGGAAAGACATTATTCCCGGTGAAACTTTTCTCAAGACTGTTAAAACTTAGAAATATATGTGTACAAGAAATTCATTTCCCCATAGAGGATTAATTCACGGTGAAACCTCGTTTGAATTTCTTCAAACTTTAGAATTGTTCAACAAAGAAAGGATTAACTCCCGATGAAACCTTTCTTGAAATTTTCTTAGGCTTGGACCCACAGGCTTCCAAAAAGCATCCACAGCCTCCTCTTGGGCTTAGTACAAGGACCAACAGGCTTCTTAGAAGTTCCCCAGAGCCTCCTCTTGGGCTTAGTACAAGGACCCAAAAGCTTCCTAAAAGCATAGGATAGAAATTAGTCATCTCTGCTACTCCAATCTCCAGGAGAGACAAAACTTCAGAACATTAGACCATTCTAGGGTTGATCTTCATCCCTTAAACCCTCAGCCTCCTCTTGGGCATCATACAAATATCTTTCTCCAACAAGAGTCTAACAATTCTTGAGAGACTTGGACAGTCTCAACCTCGTCTTGGGCTTCATTCAAGTAGACTAGGAAAGGCTCATCTCCTCTTGGATCTTACACAGAGACCCTCAAGTTTCCTAAAAGTACAGGAAAAACCCTGATCAATTTACCAATATACTAATCTCCAGCAGAGTTAAAATACCCCAACAAGGCTTAACCTTCACTGTAAACATCCCAGCTAGGGTTAATCAACTATCAATAAATCCCTAATAGAATCAGGACCTCATGGCATCTGATATTTCAACTCTTCCTTGATTCCCAGCAAGAGTAAATCCCTTTGGATCCCCCAATACAATTTGGACCTGCTCCTGGATTTCCATAAATCCTCAGCAAGAGAGAGCCTCCTCTTAGGCTTTATATAAGAATTTCCTCAGTCAACCTCAATCTTGGGCTTTGTATAAGACAGATAAAACCCTCCTCAGTGGAGTCATTCTCTTTTAGCTTCAACCTTGGGCTTTGATCAAGGCACACAAAAATCAACATCCCCTTAGATGAGACCAGAAGTCCTCTCTGCAGGAGGACAATTCCTCTATACATCACATTTTAAAACAAACAATCAAAACCTTTTTCCAGATAAACTGCTGTAAGTGGCACACTTTTTGATTCAAAATCCAAGGTGGAGTCATTCCTTATTCTGGCTAAAATTCATCTTTCATATAACAGTTGTAAGTGGCAAGCCTCTGGATCCCTAAACATCTAAGCCAAGGTCCCTCTCTTAGCATGAAAGATTCATAAGGAAAAAATGACATTGCTCTACACCGAGTTAAAGTTTTCTTCCTTCATGACATCCCTTTTATAAAGGAATTTATGGCATTGTTGGATTCTATATATCCCAGTCAAAGTAATTTCCCTTATAACCAATTACCTAACATTTGTGATGAATAGGTGAGATATCTCCCTTTAGAGATGACAAATTCTCTCTCAATCACCCTTTTAGCTTCAATCTTGGGCTTTAAACAAGACACAAATACTCAGCTAGCTTTATTCTCGGGCTTTGAACAAGACACTAAACATTCCTCCTCGCATGGAAATATGAGGAACTATGATTGCTCTAATTTCCCGAATCTCTTTACGGGAATACTGATAAGTGCAAAATGTAACTATTTTTGTATATAAGTTTTGATGCACTTATCGACACTTTTTGGTTAATATCGTTCAAATAAACCTGAATTGTTTATAAATACGTTTACTTTACATTTTAGTCTATACTTGTGTTTTTGATTCATTTATGTAACCATTAATAGTTTTCCATTCATTTTGTAGGTAATTAAGCATTGTTGGAGCAATGAGTAATAAAAGCTCCAGGATGTACCATTTGGATCAATAAAAGGAAGAAGGTAAAGAAAGAAAGCCAAAATAAGAAGTGCAGTCAGCCTGATTTTGCTGGGCGAACCTAGTGTCGCTGGGTGACACTACCTTTCGCCGGGCGAGTTACACCAGAAGAATTGTTGACTGTCATGCTCTGTCGGGCGATGCTTTTTCCGTCAGGCGATACTTCCTTTCTCTAGGCGAAGCATGGGCGTAAGGAAATAAGGAAATTCCAGTAGCATTCCAAGTTTTTGAGCTTTCTCCGGGCGATGCTTTTGCCGCCGGCAGAAACTAGATATTTGTTGCCAGGCTGTCCAAGTACGTAGCTGGTGTGAGAGTAATAAAGTGCTCCGCCAGGCGAAGCCATTCTTCCATCGGGCGGTGCGTCTGAGACAGAATTTTGTATTTAGTTTATTTTACTTCATTTTTGTTAGGTTATGTTGTTTAGGGGTGATTTTTTCTCTCCCAACTTCATCAACCTCATTCTTTGGTAGAGATAGCTAGAAAACAACTCGGAAGCTTGCACACGGAAGAACCGGGGTAGATTGATCGTCGATCGGCTCTGACAATCCGCAAGATGTTTGGTTCATTTATTTTCTTCTTTGTGTTTTTCTTCTTTGTTGGGCTATGTATATGTATTTACTATGATCTCATGTATATTTGTCGCCCATGGCATTGTATGAAATCTTCTTTACAAATCTTTATTGGTGATTATCTCTAATTTTTGCTTTATGCCCGGAATTTGTGTTGTGTTAGAGATACACATCGTGTACTTTGATTAGGGATGATTATCTATTAGTTTCTGGATGCTAGAGATAGATTTAGAGCTAACAATCTTCAATAGGCGTAGGAACTTAATGCCATCCGTGTCTTGAGTCGAGTGCGAGAGTGTCGATGATGGTAGCACGGTTGTTCTCTTAACTTTGCGTTAGGCATATTCTTTGTTGTGAGCGATGATGGGTGATATTGAGGAGTATTGTAGGTTGAGTATAACTGGTCGGTAAGTTTATGTTTGTGAGGAGTGAATTGTGTGCATGCCGGATAAGTTTCTTCTCTCTAAGGAATGAATTCTTTTTATGTTGATATTTACTTTTCTGTTTTCTTGTTTGAAACCATTATAATCCAAACTCATAAACGCAAGAGATTGTCAAATGACATTCTTTCCCTCGAATCGATCTCTGTGGACACGATAAATTCTCAGAAAAATACTTCCAAAAATGTTTGTTCCTTGCCGCTTTACCGCTTCAAACAAATACGTAGGCATAAGATTGCAAAATTTTAGTGAGCACACAAATAAAAAACTTTAGGTTCAGTGCCTTCCCAAAAACAACGGAAAACCCGAAAATCACAAAAACATTCTCTCAATCCTCCCAAAAGAGAAACTTTCCCAATCCACAGTAGATAAACACGAGAAAACACTTAAAGTTAACAGAAGTACATGCAATAAAAGGTTCCTATGGATTACCATAGATACACTGGGTGTTAATAGCTTCCCTTTGTATAACCAGACCCCGATCCCCGGTCTCTTAGCATTTGTTAAAGAAAACATTTGCATGAAAGGTTAGTTTTAGATATCTTCCCTTTCTTTTCCAACTTCATATGATAAATACAGAAATCAGAAAGTAGCACCTAAATCCAATTTGCGGTAAGGTGGTCGTGTCACCGACAAAAATCGCAGGCTACAACAAGATCGCCGTGACATCATGGTAGAAGCGATTGGAACCGAGGAGCATCAAGGGTGTGTCCATGGTTTTAGAAGAGGCATTGGCTTCAAGTTACATTTTGGACCATCTAAATCATCTAGAGAAAAAAATCGTAGGAGTGATATTGAAGAGATTGTTGTTGTTAACTTGGGGGATGCAACACCCCATTTAATTATTTAGTCATTTTATGATTTATTTTGTGTGATTGTTCTTGACATTGTCCTTGTTGAGGGTATGTGTGTTAGGGGTGTGAGAGTTAGTGGAATAACTCAAATTAAATTAAGGCTTAAGACAACTTTGTAATAATGATAATATGAACAATGAGACATTTTATTAATACTCATATTATTAGTATTGTTATTAATATTATTATTACTATTATGACTATTAATATTGTTATAATTATTAGTATTATTAATATTAGGATTATTATTAGGCTTATTATTAGGATTAATATTATTATTGCTAAAATTAAGAAAATAAAGGAAATTAAGGGAAATAAATCAAAAATTAGGAGAGAGTAGTAGAGAAGTTGCAGAAGAACAGTTTCATGTAAAAGAGAAAAAGGAAGAGAAAGAGAGCTAGGGCAAGAAGAACTAAGGTTGCCACCATTGTTGAAGAGAGAAAGCTCAGATTTGAGGTAAGGGGGGAGAATGAGATTATCTAATGGTGATAATAACATGAGAGGGTAGTGAGGCCTCATTTCCCTCTTAGGTTCTGTGCATATCTTCTCCTTCTTGTTTGATTTTCGTTTCTGGATAATTGTGGTGGTGATTCATGTTTATGTACTGATGCATGTATGAATATGTGTAAATTCTGCATTGTTGTTGTGTGCTATCATGAGACGAATTCTGGAAAAATTATGGGTTTTGAGGGTTAACGAAAGTGGGTTCTAAACTGTAGAAAACTTGAGAAAATAGTAGATTAATGAAGTAGAATTAGGATTTTGAAATTTTACTGAGTTAAAGATGGTTTTGGTTCTGAATTAGGAGCTCAAAAATGCTCTAATGGGGGAAATTCGCACTGATGCAAAATCTGGGATTTTTGATGACTGGCTGGCCATACGCATATGACAGGGGGCCATAATCGTATAGGGGACATTCCCAATGGGCATACACGTAGCATATGTACCCCGTCCCAAGAGCCAGTATAGCCCTCTACTGAAACGTGTATGGGACGCGTATGAGGGAGTGTCCATACGTGGATGGGCATGACCATACGTGTAGGGGATGTTTTGGAGGAGTTTGAGAGAGAAATCACTCTCTGATGATACGCGTACGACCCAAGGCAATACACATATGAGGTCTGGAAAGATGGACCTTACGCGTATGATACGCAGGCCTGGGGCGAGGGAAATGAGGCCATATGTGTATGGGCATAGTCATATGCGTATGGGCAGAGTTGTGGTGAAATTTTCCCGTTTTTACAATTTCTGTCCCGATTTCGCGTGTAATGCAATTTCTCTTGATCCGTAAGACTGAGATGGTATAGTTGGACATAGAGGAAACTAGTAATAAAATTAAATGGGATAAAATGTGGAATTTTATGGGAACGTCTGGTTGATACGTGTTGGGTGGTTGTGAGCCAAGATTGTCGTGTGTGGACGGTCTTGGGCTGTGGTGGTAAGTCTGGAAGGAATTATGGTGAGTGTATGGCTCACGTGGGATCATTGAGGATCATGAATTATGCTTGAATAGTTATTATATTGTGCATAATTTGTGTCATGCATTCATGTCATGTGATGTGGAGACGAGCTAGGTGGGAATCCATGATGGGTGCCTAGTCTCGTCCAGACTCTATGTGGGAGTTGAGTGTAGATAAGTTGTAGTTCAGAGGAAAATATATGACTTATCCAGATTTCGACGGGAATCGGGATCTAGGATGAACCGTATGTGATTGTGATGGTACCGCATGCATTATGTCGTGTCAGTTGAGTCGCATTGTATATGTACATGATTGAATGTGGGTTGATTATGTCGAATGATGATGTGGTACTTGTATGTGCATTGTAATGTAGTTCTCACCCCTCTTCTGTTTGTTGTGTATGTGCTCCTTGGGGAGTACAGATGATCAGGTACCTGAGTAGTGCTTGGAGCATGTGTTGTTATTTGATCGAGTCTTATGAGTCGCTCTGATACGTAACACGAGAAAGATGGGGATTCCGTATTTTCTTTGTGTTATTTGACATTATATTTGTTATGTATCGTGATTTGTGTAATTGTTGTTGAACCACGTATTATGTGGAGATTAGATGTAATTGGAATTTTCATGTTAAAACTATTTGAATTAATTACGTTGTTTAATCAAAGAATTTGTTTTTATTAATGAATAAGATGTGAAGTGATTTGATACTTCGTGATGATTTTTTGTAATGTGGCATCCTACGTGTGTAACTCTGATTTATTTCCGCAATTATTTTCGTATTTTTTATTTTTATACGAATGGGTATAGTAGGGTGTTACAGGGGAGGAAAAGGAGAAGTGGAATGAGGAGCGAAGGATATTGGAGGAGGATAGGGAGAGGTGGAATGACGAGCGGAAAAGGGTCTTGGAGGAGGAGAGGGAGAGGTTGTTACATAAGGTACGGGAGAGTTTCCAGAAGGTGAAAGAGGAGCGAGAGAGGAAGGCCGAGGAGGGGCGAAAGAGGATGGTCGAGGAGGATCTTGAAATGATGTTTGATAAGTGTACTCGCAATCTGCTTGAGGTATAAGTTGTATGTTGTTCTTATTATTGTTTGCGTATTTTTATTTTGTATTTTATTTATGTTGTTTTTATGATGTAGAAATTGAATTTCATTTTGATATGAACGATATTTAAAACATATTTAATTTCATAAATATATATAAGTGAAAAATTAAAATCCAGAATAATCCATACATGTTTCTCGTAATGAAATGAGAGAGAGTTTACACGAGGTATGTCATAAGGAAGTCCTCATGGTACCTGTTGTAACGCCCCGTTTTGCCAATTTTATTTTATGGCGTCGTTTTGATTATTTTATTTTTATTTTATTTTATTTCCGACATTTATGTGAAAATGTGTTATTTTTCGTCGTGATTATATTTTATCGCGTTTTGGGAATGTTTGCGAGATATTTGAGTGTGGGGGTATTTTGGACATTTCACATTTAATTTCACTAAGTTAGTAAGAAAAGAAAAGAAAAATAGAAATAGAAAGAATAGAAAGAAAAAGAGAGAAAAGAAAAGTAGAGAAGAAGAAAAGAGAAAAGAAAGAAGAAAAGAGAGGAAAAACTTGTGAAGGAAGAAATCAATCTCCCGACTTTCTAGAATCGATTTAATCGGGTAAGGGTGCGAAACTCGATTATACTATGCTTGTATATGATTATGTATGAATGTGTTTGGATGATTCTCTTGCTTTCCATGTTTTTCACTTTTAGGTCGAAAACGATAAAATGAGTAGAATCGATGGTTTAGCGGTTGGAAATCGATGTAAAGTTGGTAGTTTGCTTGTTGACATGATTAGAATAGGTTCTGATTGAAATATGTTGATTTGGAAATGGTTTGGGTTGAAAAATATCATTTTTGGGTTTTCAACAGCGCTGAAGGATTCTGAGTTTTCGCAGGTTCGCCTAGCGAACCATTCAGCGAAGGGTAGGGAAGGTTCGCTACAGGTATTCTCCTAGTGAAGGCGTGAGCGAAGGTTCGCTAGAGTGTTCGCCTAGCGAAGTTTGGGTGTTTTAAATGTTGGTAGTTGCTGCCTTGGTTCGCCAGGGGGTTCGCCTAGCGAACTTAGTGTCTGTTTTTATCTAACAGTTGGTTCGCTGGAACATTCGCCTAGCGAAGGAGCTAGCGAATGCTCGCGAGGGATGTTCGCCTAGCGAAGGAGCTAGCGAATGCTCGCGAGGGAGATTCACCCAGCGAACAGTGTTGTTCGTGTAATTTTGTTTTTTTCATAACTTTTGATATGTGATTCGGTTTGAGGCGTAGTTTGATGCATTGGAAAGCCATTGAGCTGTACCTTCTTATTATGATGGTTTAGAATTTGTTGGCCGATTTTATTTTGTCAGGAAATGTGAATAGTGTCAATGGTCGACTTTTGTCGTTTTAATGGTGCGTATTTGACTTGCATTATGCTTTATGGTGTTGCTTTGAATGTGGTATGACTTATGCGCTGTTGTGATGATGATATATGGCCGTAAGGCAAGAAAATGCTAAGTGTGGTATTTGATGATATATGCATAATTGTGAATGTGTGTATGTATGCAATGAGAATGTCATGAGTCATTGTATGCCAAGCATCATGATATGCATTGTTGAAACGTCCTGAGTGACGGTTTGGTTCCAGAGGGAATCTGCTATAACATCGTGTGCCTCGAAAATATGAGGCGATGCCTGAGGACTTAAAGCGGTGGTTATAGACGATTGTGTACTTAAAGCGATCGGATTGTGTGCCTTGGATAGGACCTAAAGCAATCCATAACGTCGTGTGCCTCGAAAATATGAGGCGATGCCTGAGGACCTAAAGCGACGGGTGAACATCGTAGGCCCGACGGGGAGTTACTTGAGATTCTCAGTAACGAGCGATGGTTCCAATAGTTCCTGAGTGAACTGATGAGACATGTGACAATGGGAGTCGGTACTGCATGGCATGTGCATAGAGTCGTTGTGTCGGTCTCTGTGCATTTGCATAAATCATGAATTATTTGTGCATGTAATTGTAAATGTGATTGATGGGATGAAATATGTGTGATTGTGTTGGTGATTACGTGTATGTTGTATGTTTGAGGTTAGTGGTATCAATGATTGAGAATTGTGTTGTATTATGTTATGTTTGGATCTTTGAGAAATTGTGGTGCAACTGTGGTGAGAAATGTGTTTACTTGTGAATGTTTGTGTTAATATATAATTTTATGCAATTATATTATGGTTGTTTTTCTCACCCTTCTGCTGTTTTATAACGCTCTATGAGGCGTTGCAGATTAGAGTTGCTGGAGGTATTTCTTTTTGGTGAAGCTTTGCGTCTTCATTCTTTTGTCGGTCGGCTCTGATATGTGACACGGGTAGCTAGGGTGTCTGTTGTGATTATTTTGTATATCTGATGATATATTTTGGTTGTACATGTATAACTTGATGTATGACAGACATGTTTATATGTATATATGTTATTCAGATTTTAGATTTTCCGCTTTAATTCTAATTTCTGAGAAGTGGGTGTAAGGAACTGAGTTTCCTCTGTATGATTGCTACCCCACGGTTGCATATCATTATGGGCAGGTGTTGCATGTTATGTGTATGTTTGGTTACTTTGATGTGATTCCCCTTTCTATGCCGTATTTCAAATATACTCTGATCAATTTTCGAATTTTCTTTTTACCGCTTTAATTGCGTGTTAATTGGGGGTATAGATTGGGGGCATCACATTAAGTGGTATCAGAGCCAGTCCGTGTTAGTTGTGTTTGTTGTGTTTGTTGTGTCTGGCATATTGGGCGAGTTGTGGTGAGCGGGATGTTGTTTAACTATAGTTTCTGTTTTGGACGAACAGAATATGGCTAGTCGTAATGATGCTGCTTTGGCTGCTGCGATGGAAGCGATGGCCCGAGCTGTGCAGGGTGCACCGAATGCTTCCGGAAATGATGAGTTTAGAAAGAATAAGCCGTCGGTTTTTAAAGAGAAACATGATCCGGATGGTGCACAGTTGTGGTTGAAAGAGATTGAGAGGATTTTCAGGGTAATGGATTGTGATGATGATGATAAGGTGAGGCTGGGCACTCATATGTTACATGAAGAGGCTGACGACTGGTGGATCAGTACTCGTCAAGTGTTAAAATCTGATGAGGAGGAAGAAGATATTACTTGGGAGGTGTTTAGTCGAGAGTTCCTGTATTTTCCGGAAGATGTCCGAGGAAAGAAGGAGATTGAGTTTTTGGAACTGAAACAAGGTAATTTATCTGTTGTTGATTATACTGCTAAGTTTATGGAGCTTGTGCAGTTTTATCCTCACTATGTGGAAGCGACAGCTGAATTTTCAAAGTGTGTGAAGTATGAAAGTGGTTTGCGTCCTGAGATAAAGCAGGCGATTGGTTATCAGAGGATTCGAAGGTTTGCTGATTTAGTTGAATGCTGTAGGATTTATGATGAGGACAGTAAGGCTCGTTCTGCTCACTATAAAAGTGTAAGTGACAGGAAAGGGAAACAACAGTTCCATGGTGGTCCGTATGTGTCACCGGCTGATAAAGGTAAACAAAGGGGTTCTTTTGATCGGAGGTCAGGTGGAGGAGGTATATCTAATTCCCCAAGGTGTTTTAAATGTGGTGAATTGGGTCATCGCCAGCATGAATGTAGGAAGAAGTTGGATAAGTGTTCTAATTGTGGTGGCATTAGGCGTGTTCTAGCTGATTGTAAAAGGAAGAATGTGGTGAAGTGTTACAATTGTGGGGAACCTGGTCACATTAGTTCGAAGTATCCTAATCCGAAGAAAGCTCAGACTAGTGGGAAAGTGTTTTCATTGGCGGGAACTCAGACTTCAAGTGTTGATCGTCTGATAAGAGGTGCTTGCTTTATTAATAATATGCCTTTAATTGCTATTATTGATACGGGATCGACTCATTCATTTATTTCGTCTGAGTGCGCGAAGAGTTTGAATCTTGTGATGTCTGTGATGGATTTTGAGATGGTTATTGATACTCTAGCGATGGGGTCAGTAACTACTTCTTTGGTGTGTCTAAGTTGTTCTTTAGCCATTTATGGTGAAGACTTTGTGATGGATTTGGTGTGTTTGCCATTGGAAGGTTTAGATATGGTGTTGGGAATGAATTGGTTGCAATTCAATCGGGTTCACATTGACTGTTATCATAAGCTTGTAAGGTTTCCTTCTCTTGAGGAAGATGAAGACTCGAATTTCTTATCTACCAAAGAGTTGAAGAGACTTTTGGCAGATGAAGCTCAGTTGTTTGGATTGTTTGCATCATTATCTGTGGATAGTCAGGTTTCTCTTGATGTGTTTCCTGTTGTGTGCGATTTTCCTGAGGTGTTTCCAGAGGATATTTCAGATGCGCCGCCAGAGAGAGAGGTGGAATTTTCAATTGATCTAGTTCCTGGTACTAGACCTGTTTCTATGGCACCTTATAGAATGTCGGCATCTGAATTGGTGGAGTTGAAAAAGCAGTTAAATGAGTTGTTGGAAAAGAGGTTCGTGAGGCCAAGTGTTTCTCCTTGGGGTGCTCCAGTTTTGTTAGTGAAAAAGAAAGATGGGAGTATGCGATTATGTATTGATTATCGCTAGTTGAACAAAGTGACGATTAAGAACAAATATCTGCTTCCAAGGATTGATGATCTGATGGATCAGTTGGTTGGTGCTTGTGCATTTAGTAAGATTGATTTAAGATCGGGTTATCATCAAATAAGAGTGAAAGAAGAGGATATTCAGAAGACGGCCTTTAGAACACGGTACAGTCATTATGAATATTCGGTGATGCCGTTCGGGGTTTCTAACGCGCCTGGTGTGTTTATGGAATACATGAATCGTATTTTCCACGAGCATTTGGATCGTTTTGTGGTGGTGTTTATTGATGATATTTTAATCTATTCTAAGTCTTGGGAAGAACATGCAGAGCATTTGCGTATTGTATTGCAGGTTTTGAAGGAAAGGAAGCTTTTTGCCAAATTGTCCAAGTGTGAATTCTGGTTGTCTGAGGTGAGTTTTCTTGGGCACGTAATTTCAGGTAATGGTATTGCTGTGGATCCATCTAAAGTAGAAGCAGTTCTACAATGGGAGGCTCCTAGATCCGTTACTAAAATTTGAAGCTTTCTAGGTTTGGCTGGTTATTATCGGAGGTTCATTGAAGGTTTTTCTAAGCTAGCATTACCTTTGACGCAGTTGACTTGTAAGGGCAAAGCGTTCATTTGGGATATTCAGTGTGAAGAGAGTTTTTGTGAGCTGAAGAGAAGATTGACGACAGCTCCAATTCTTATTTTACCTAATCCTAATGAGCCATTTGTTGTGTATTGTGATGCTTCTTTAATTAGTTTGGGTGGTGTTTTGATGCAGGAAGGTAAAGTTGTAGCTTATGCTTCAAGGCAGTTAAGAGTTCATGAGAAAAACTATCCTACTCATGATCTTGAATTAGCGGCTGTAGTTTTTGTGTTGAAGATTTGGAGGCACTATCTCTATGGTGCGAGGTTCGAAGTCTTTAGTGATCATAAAAGCTTGAAATATTTATTTGATCAGAAAGAGTTGAACATGAGACAGCGGAGATGGTTGGAATTCTTGAAAGACTACGACTTTGGCTTAATTTACCATCCTGGTAAAGCTAACGTGGTAGCCAATGCATTGAGCCGGAAATCGTTGCATATGTCCGCATTGATGGTGAAAGAGTTGGAACTTTTGGAATCGTTTAGAGATTTGAGTTTGGTATGTGAAGTGACATCGGTTAGTGTGAGGCTTGGAATGTTGAAAGTTACGAATGAATTTTTGATGTCGGCTAGTGAGAAACAAAAGTTGGATTTTAAATTTGTTGATTTGATGATGAATGAGAATGTGGATTTCAAGGTTGATAATTTTGGTGTTTTGAGATTCCGTGGTCGTATTTGTATACCTGATGATGCGGAGTTGAAAAGAATGATTTTGGAGGAAGGACACCGAAGTAATTTAAGTATTCATCCGGGAGCGAATAAGATGTACCAAGATTTGAAGAAGATTTTCTGGTGGTCTGGTTTGAAAAGAGATGTGGCTCAGTTTGTGTATGCTTGTTTGACTTGTCAGAAATCAAAAGTGGAACATTTGAGACCTAGTGGTTTGTTGCAACCGTTGGATATTCCTGAGTGGAAATGGGATAGCATTTAGATGGATTTTGTAACGGGATTACCAAACACTCAGCGAGGGTATAATGCTATTTGGGTGATTGTGGACAGGCTGACTAAATCGGCGCATTTTATTCCGATTGACATCAGTTTTTCTTTGGAACGGTTAGCTGAGATCTATATCCGTGTGGTGGTGAAATTGCATGGGGTTCCTTTAAGTATTGTTTCTGATCGGGATCCTAGGTTTACATCGAGATTTTGGGAAAGTTTACAGAAGGCTTTGGGTTCTAGATTGAGGTTGAGTTCGGCTTATCATCCGTAGACAGATGGTCAGACCGAAAGAACTATTCAGTCGTTGGAGGATTTGTTGAGCTCGTGTGTTTTGGAACAAGGTGGTACGTGGGACAGTTATCTTGCATTGGTTGAGTTCACGTATAATAATAGTT
Organism: Lathyrus tuberosus; assembly: GCA_022829125.1. Taxonomy (NCBI): domain Eukaryota; kingdom Viridiplantae; phylum Streptophyta; class Magnoliopsida; order Fabales; family Fabaceae; genus Lathyrus; species Lathyrus tuberosus. The sequence continues at coordinate 3,792,201 of JALAZF010000546.1, read as the reverse complement.
TCCATTCTAGTATTGGAATGGCACCTTTTGAGGCTTTATATGGGCGAAGATGTCGAACGCCGTTGTGTTGGCACGAAACAGGTGAGAGTTCTGTAGTTGGACTAGAATTGGTGCAACAGACGACGGAAAAGGTAAAGTTTATTCGTGAGAAAATGAAGGCTTCTCAGAGTAGACAAAAGAGTTATCATGATCGAAGACGGAAGGATCTTGAGTTTCAAGAGGGTGATCACGTATTTCTGAGAGTTACGCCGGTAACGGGTGTTGGTCGTGCTTTGAAATCTAAGAAGCTTACTTCTCGATTTATTGGTCCTTACCAGATATCTGCGAGAGTGGGTGCTGTAGCGTATCGTGTGGCGTTACTGCCGAATCTGTCGAATTTGCATGACGTTTTTCATGTTTCACAGCTTCGGAAGTATGTTCCGGACCCTTCACATGTGATTCCGATGGACGAGGTTGAGGTAAGAGATAACCTTACGGTCGAGGCATTACCGGTTAGTATTTTGGATCGCGAGGTGAAGCGGTTGAAGGGTAAAGAGATTGCACTTGTGAAAGTGGCGTGGGGAGGCGCTGCTGAGGGTAATTTGACGTGGGAGTTGGAGAGTAGGATGCGGGAGTCGTATCCAAAATTGTTGGTATCAGGTAAGATTTTCGAGGACGAAAATTTCTAAGTGGGGGAGAATTGTAACGCCCCGTTTTGCCAATTTTATTTTATGGAGTCGTTTTGATTATTTTATTATTATTTTATTTTATTTCCGACTTTTATGTGAAAATGTGTTATTTTTCGTCGTGATTATATTTTATCGCGTTTTGGGAACGTTTGCGAGATATTTGAGTGTGGGGGTATTTTGGACATTTCACATTTAATTTCACTAAGTTAGTAAGAAAAGAAAAGAAAAATAGAAATAGAAAGAATAGAAAGAAAAAGAGAGAAAAGAGAAGTAGAGAAGAAGAAAAGAGAAAAGAAAGAAGAAAGGAGAGGAAAAACTTGTGAAGGAAGAAATCAACCTCCCGACTTTCTAGAATCGATTTAATCGGGTAAGGGTGCGAAACTCGATTATACTATGCTTGTATATGATTATGTATGAATGTGTTTGGATGATTCTCTTGCTTTCCATGTTTTTCACTTTTAGGTCGAAAACGATAAAATGAGTAGAATCGATGGTTTAGCGGTTGGAAATCGATGTAAAGTTGGTAGTTTGCTTGTTGACATGATTAGAATAGGTTCTGATTGAAATATGTTGATTTGGAAATGGTTTGGGTTGAAAAATATCATTTTTGGGTTTTCAACAGCGCTGAAGGATTCTGAGTTTTTGCAGGTTCGCCTAGCGAACCATTCAGCGAAGGGTAGCGAAGGTTCGCTACGGGTATTCGCCTAGCGAAGGCATGAGCGAAGGTTCGCTAGAGTGTTCGCCTAGGGAAGTTGGGGTGTTTTAAATGTTGGTAGTTGCTGCCTTGGTTCGCCAGGGGGTTCGCCTAGCGAACTTAGTGTCTGTTTTTATCTAACAGTTGGTTCGCTGGAACATTCGCCTAGCGAAGGAGCTAGCGAATGCTCGCGAGGGATGTTCGCCTAGCGAAGGAGCTAGCGAATGCTCGCGAGGGAGATTCGCCCAGCGAACAGTGCTGTTCGTGTAATTTTGTTTTTTTCATAACTTTTGATCTGTGATTCGGTTTGAGGCGTGGTTTGATGCATTGGAAAGCCATTGAGCTGTACCTTTTTATTATGATGGTTTATAATTTGTTGGCCGATTTTATTTTGTCAGGAAATGTGAATAGTGTCAATGGTCGACTTTTGTCGTTTTAATGGTGCGTATTTGACTTGCATTATGCTTTATGGTGTTGCTTTGAATGTGGTATGACTTATGCGCTGTTGTGATGATGATATGTAACCGTAAGGCAAGAAAATGCTAAGTGTGGTATTTGATGATATATGCATAATTGTGAATGTGTGTATGTATGCAATGAGAATGTCATGAGTCATTGTATGCCAAGCATCATGATATGCATTGTTGAAACGTCCTGAGTGACGGTTTGGTTCCAGAGGGAATCTGCTATAACATCGTGTGCCTCGAAAATATGAGGCGATGCCTGAGGACTTAAAGTGGTGGTTATAGACGATCGTGTACTTAAAGCAATCGGATTGTGTGCCTTGGATAGGACCTAAAGCAATCCATAACGTCGTGTGCCTCGAAAATATGAGGCGATGCCTGAGGACCTAAAGCGACGGGTGAACATCGTAGGCCCGACGGGGAGTTACTTGAGATTCTCAGTAACGAGCGATGGTTCCAATAGTTCCTGAGTGAACTGATGAGACATGTGACAATGGGAGTCGGTACCGCATGGCATGTGCATAGAGTCGTTGTGTCGGTCTCTGTGCATTTGCATAAATCATGAATTATTTGTGCATGTAATTGTAAATGTGATTTATGGGATGAAATATGTGTGATTGTGTTGGTGATTACGTGTATGTTGTATGTTTGAGGTTAGTGGTATCAATGATTGAGAATTGTGTTGTATTATGTTATGTTTGGATCTTTGAGAAATTGTGGTGCAACTGTGGTGAGAAATGTGTTTACTTGCGAATGTTTGTGTTAATATATAATTTTATGCAATTATATTATGGTTGTTTTTCTCACCCTTCTGCTGTTTTATAACGCTCTATGAGGCGTTGCAGATTAGAGTTGCTGGAGGTATTTCTTTTTGGTGAAGCTTTGCGTCTTCATTCTTTTGTCGGTCGGCTCTGATATGTGACACGGGTAGCTAGGGTGTCCGTTGTGATTATTTTGTATATCTGATGATATATTTTGGTTGTACATGTATAACTTGATGTATGAGAGACATGTTTATATGTATATATGTTATTCAGATTTTAGATTTTCCGCTTTAATTCTAATTTCTGAGAAGTGGGTGTAAGGAACTGAGTTTCCTCTGTATGATTGCTACCCCACGGTTGCATATCATTATGGGCAGGTGTTGCATGTTATGTGTATGTTTGGTTACTTTGATGTGATTCCCCTTTCTATGCCGTATTTCAAATATACTCTGATCAATTTTCGAATTTTCTTTTTACCGCTTTAATTGCGTGTTAATTGGGGGTATAGATTGGGGGCGTCACACCTGTTGCGGTGAAAATCGGATACCAAGCTATTACTTAACTTGCATCATTTTCTTTTACAACCGACTTTGATTTATCCAAAGGAAAGGTTCAAGATCGTTAAAAAACCTAAAGGGGGGAGATCTAAGGTTCGGGGGTCGGTTATACAAAGGGAAGGTATTAGCACCCTAAGTATCCGTAGTACTCTACGGGAACCTCTTGTTAGTATTTGTGTTATGTTATGTTTGCTTGCTAAGAACACGAAATAGAATTAATCTCGTCCTAATCATGATTTAATCGAGGAATCGATAATCAATGATTCTTGACTTTCATCGACTAAAAAAATAAAGAAATGAGCCTCATACATATCAAGACTTTTTAGTCATTTTGCATAAATCAACTAAGTCATGATTTTGTAATATCATTGGCCCTAAAAATTGAAATAAAGATCGTAAGCGAAAAAATAAAAATCAAAACAAAATTCGAAAGAAAAAGTTATGAATTCAAGAAATAACATGATAAATTGAAACTAAAAATTAAAATTGCTCCTAAAATAAAAACTAGAGAAACAAAATTAAGAAATAAATGGAAAGTAAAATAAAAATAGTATGAAATAATAAAAGGGTGGTGATGAAGCATGTTTTTTTGTCTTTTTGAATTTTTATCTTATCTTTTAAACATCATTCATAATAAAACCAAACAAAAATTATAGGATATTACAATACTTTTTCCAGAAAAATATTAACATGCTAATGAACTTGATAACAACATAGAGAAATGATCATAGTACTTTGAAAACGGAGAAATAAAAGAGGTGAATGTTACCTAGTGGAGACGGTCCACTGCCTCTTCAATGACACGAGTTATGGAAAAATGAAGACGAGCCTTCTCTCCAGAAAATTTGCAAGAATAATTGAGGGAGAAAATTAAGAGAGTATTCAGCCTTTGTGTGGGGTGAATCTGGTGTGTCCAAAATGAGAGAATGAGAGATCTTATTTATAGTGTGAATAAAGTGGGAGTGTTGATGTGGCAATCCATATGACTTTATGAGAATGATTCTTGACCATTGATAATTGAAGTGTAAGAATGTTTTTTGGCCATTGATAAATCCAAGTTGGCAATCCATGTGAAGTGTTTGTATTGTAGTGGTCCCCACTTACCATGAAGATAAACAAAATAAAAGTAATAATAATAATAATAAAGCTTAGTAATAATAAAACTAATAATAATAAAACTAATAATGATAATAAAACTAATAATAATAAAATTAATAATAATAAAATTAATAATAATAATAAAGAAATAATAATAATAAAACTAAAAAATAATAATAAAAAAGATAATTGATAATAGTTAGTAAAAAAAAAAGAAATTAAACAAATTAAACTCTAACGAAAAAATGCATGATTATTGATATGTTTACTAAAATGCGAAAACAGAGACCAATGAAAAGGATATGCAAACGATCAGAATATCGGAGGATAAAATTTGGGGTACAACAGTTGCCCCTATTTAAATATCTTCACCGGATGACATGAGTGATGATAGTCTTCATGAAATCATGGTGGAAGGTATTTAAATATAGATAACCGGAAATTTTACCCTCAGACGCACTGACATGCAATGCTATGGACAAAAATGCTGACATGCCATGAACTCTAATATGATGAAAATGATGGAATGTTAAATACAAAGGGGCAGACAAACAAAACACAAAGGATGAAGGGAAATCCACCACAGGTGAGCTTACTGGGGAAGGATAAGGTTAGCATTCACGAGAAAGACTCACTGGGGATACAGACTGTCTAACGATAGACTCACTGGGGAGACTCTAAGGATGCACCGGGGATAGAAAAATAAAGAGGAAATCCTACAGGCCCTCACTGGGGATGGGAGCCAGAGAGGGGCTCTCCACTAGGGAAAAGTCCAAGGAGATGGACGACAGGTTTATAGGTGACCGGACGACACTGGGGAAATGAAAGTACACTCTTTACTGGGCATGGAACCAGAAAGAAGACATGATCTCCCCTGGGGATCAATTTGGAATAAAAGGATAGGCACCAACAAAATATTTTCTGGAATTTTCTTATACTGAATAGTTCAAATGGGATCTTCAAGAAAAACCAGAAAAGACAGAGAAAGAAACATTCGGAAAAACATCAGATGGCAAAAGAAACCAGTCATCCAATAATGGCTTTGAATGAAAGGTACAAATCACGATATCTAATAATGGCTTTAGATGAATGTGAACAGAGACTACATTCAAGAATGGCATGGAATGCAAAGAAACCAGTCATCCAATAATGGCTTTGAACAAAAGGTACAAATCACAATATCTAATAATGGCTTTAGATAAAGTGAACAAAGACTCAATCCGAAAAACATCATAAAGAGAGACACATCCGGATAGGCATCAGATGGTAGAGAAACCGGACATCCAATACTGGCTTTGAATGAAAGGTATAGATCACAATATCTAATAACGACTTTAGATAAAGTGAACAAAGACTCTATCTAAAAAATATCAGAAAGAGAGACACATCCGGATATGCATCAGATGGTAGAGAAATCGGACATCCAATACTGGCTTTGAATGAAAGGTATAACTCACAATATCTAATAATGGCTTTAGATGAGTGTGAACAAAGACTACATTCAAGAATGGTATTGAATGCAAAGGAAGCAATCACCCAATAATGGCTTTGGATTAAAGGTATAAATCATAATATCTAATAATAGCTTTAGATAAAAGTGGACAAAGATTACATTCAAGAATGGCATTGAATGCAAAGAAACCAGCCACCCAATAATGGCTTTGAATGAAATGTGTAAATCATAATATCTAATTATGGCTTTAGATGAGTGAACAAAGATTACATTCAAGAATGACATTGAATGTAAAAAAACACCAGTCATCCAATAATGGCTTTAGATGAAAGGTATAACTCATAATATCTGAGAAGGCATCAGATGAAAGTGTAGAAATTCAAGAAAGCATTGGACAAAAGGAACCACAGTATTCAAGACAGCATTGAATGAATGTGAACAAAGGTGAAATCCAAGAAAGCATTGGATGACTATGAACTTTCATGAATGGCACTGAAAGTAAAGGTAGATCACTATATTCAGGAATGGTATCGAATGATAGTGAGAAAGACATCCAGGAATGACACTGAATGCAAAGGAGAAAACTCATCCAGGAATGGCACTGAATGGACAAAAAAGACTTTTAGGAATGGCACAGAAAGATATCCAAGCAAATTTGATGAGGATTACAAAAGAGAGGCAAAACTTCCAGGAATAGCACTGGGAGAAACAAGGGGAACAAGATATCCAGGAATGGTACTAGAGATCACAAGAGACAGACATCCAGGAATGGCACAGGAGATCACAAGAGACAGACATCCAGGAATGGCACTGGAGTGAGAGAATATAAAGATCCATGAATAGCATTGGAATGTGAGAAGACCAACATCTATCAACAAAATTAGATGCGCAAGAGAATGACAACATTCAGGAATGGAACTGAATGAAAAGGACAGGTAACGTTTTGGTAAGACGTGGATAATGACACGACCTCGGGAGAAATGCAAATGAGGATAAAACACTCATGTTATGCATATGGTATAAATTATGCAGATAATATATGATCAAATGCGAATGCAGATGTCGACGACATAGCTCGACTCCCTGGGAAGACAAGACTGGAAGACTGATTCCTCTACATGGAGTTCACTACCATTCTGCTTGAGACTAGAGATGCTTCTGCTGAACACATCTTTGCCACACTAATAAACTGTATCTAGTGATGATCCTTGTAAAGAAGGATGGAGAGCTGCTTGGGGATTCTTCAAGTAAACTGCCCCAGATTAGCTGATTATTGTAGATGAGCTGATCATTGCTTCGGCTTGATTGATTCTAGAAATGACTGTTTCATGGTGCTCTTGGAAGGCTTGCCGCAGTCTGGGTCTTGAAAATGATTGTTTTACTGTACACTGGGAAAGCTTGCCCCAGTATGAGTCTTGAAAATAATTGTTTTACTGTACACTGGGAAAGCTTGCCCCAGTATGAGTCTTGAAAAATCTTATGTATAAACCGATTTTGAGAAGTCGCCATTAAACCTCAAATCTTGAACTGATTCTCAACAGAATATGGAAGGAATTTGCCCCTGATTGGATCACCGACCAAGTTTCTCAATTGTTTGAAAATTCCTTAAGAAGAAAGCTAGTTTGCAAACAAAAGTATTTGTACAAACATGGTAAATGCAAAGTTCATGCAACTTTTGAAATCAAAATCATTTTGAAAGAGGTGCAAAGTATATGGGATACTAGTCAGAACACGGTGGTTCAAGACATTAAAGTGGAAAGTTTAAGAAAAGGGTGTAATACCCAAAATAGGTGATCTGCAAAGATCTTTTGGAGTCAGTTTACGCAACCTTGTTGTAGTATACTTTTAAAATAACCTTGCTTCAATTAGGTCTTTTGAGGATTATAACGTGGCCTGGTTTACGGTTTAAGAAACAAAGGATAAAGGCTCAAAGTTTATTTGTACCCACCCAATCTACGTGATGAACTTCAGTCCTATGCTCAGTTAACTCAAACTATGCACTCAAATTCCCATGAGTTAGGAATTGCACTGATGATAACAATGATGGTTCAAAATTCAATGGACTTGATATGGCGATCACTACTTCCTTACAACTTTGGTTGTCATACAAGCTTGTTCTTTCTTCTTTTCTTTTCTTTTTTTTGTCTTTTTTTTTAGTGACTGCCTAGCTTAAGGATTACAGTGAATCATCATTGGCGTTTGACTTGAAAGACATCTTCGACACTTGCTTGATGTGTGCGAAGGAACATTTGTGAACTTTGTTGAGAGGCGTCTTGAATGCTGCTCTTGTAATTGAATGCACAACCCAGTTAACTGAGAACTACCCTGCCCCAGGTTAAAATTGCGGGTTTTTATTTGTAAAGAAAGAAACTCCTACTTCTAGGCTCGAAGGGGTTAAAGAGGGGTTAACTTCCTTATTTCTCCAGTGTTTGGGGAACTGAAACAATGCCTTACATCGTCAGCAAAGTTTTGATTTAAAAGCATACCAACAACAATTATGGGTATAACGTTTTCATCATCCTCTCTCCAATCTTTGCATAATCAAAAAGAAAGTGGAAAAGAGATTTTTTTTTATTTTTCTTGAAACAGAAAGCATTAAGAAGTAAATAGCAAAAACAAATGAATTGAATCAAAAAGTTGCAAATGCTTATTTCATTAACATGAAAGTACAAACATAATTTGGAAGCAAACAGCTAGTACAAAACAAAGGAAAATTCAAACAATAAGAAACATGGTCTAATGATTATTCAACAACATGGATGAGTTATCCTGTCTTCGGAAAGTAACTGAGCTGAAGTCGACTGAAGCTTCACTTGCCCTGACAGAGGGTTGTTCTTAACATTCTGCATCTGATGTTAGGTCTAGTCCTGTATCGGTGTCGAGGAATCAGCTTGACGACTCACAGGTGACACTGGAAGATAGGGACAGCTGGAAATGAGCCACTAGACAAACAAACATATGCAATGAAACATGAAAAGATGCAAATGAAATGCAATGCAATGCAAACAGGATGCAAAACACATGTAACATGATCAAAGGTTTGAGATCACAACATAGAATTTGGGTAAAGAACCAACCACAGGGTGTGTACTAGGGTTCTTGTATCTGCAGAGCAAGGTTCTAAAGAGTTCCCAGAGTCGACAACCCATCTTTCAGATTTTATCAACTTCCCAATTGCTCGGTGATTAATAAAATTCTCAAGAGAGTCTCGTCTGAGTGTAGTATCGCGTAGCAATCATTTAGGATTACTCCCTCATAATCATCGCACTACATCCTAAATAGGCCAGGTGGGGTAAATGGTAACTAATGGTCATCAGTATCTCTGGCTCCTAGATCAAAAGTAGTAACGTATTCACGATTGCTCGTTCAACATTTACCATGTCCAAGAGGGCCTCAACTGAGTGTGGACTTCAAGTTCCCTCCTTTGGGATTTCTCCCTCAAAGTTCCCTTGACTATGTCCACGGTTCCTAAACATATGTGTTCTCTCAAGTCCGGGTTAGGACTTATCTCACTCATAGATACCATGATAACCCAAAATAAACAGGATAATAAAGCAAGAATAAAGATACAAGTATATAAGCAAATATGACATACATAAGCATATACAAGTAAATAAGCAAACATGAATAACATAAAAACAAGATTGGCTTAACCCTCTTAGGAAAAGACCAGCAATAGGTCTAATTGTTCCCCAGCAGAGTCGCCATTTCTGTTGCGGTGAAAATCGGATAACAAGCTATTACTTAACATGCATCATTTTCTTTTACAACCGACTTTGATTTATCCAAAGGAAATGTTCAAGATCGTTAAAAAACCTAAAGGGGGGAGATCTAAGGTTCGGGGGTCGGTTATACAAAGGGAATGTATTAGCACCCTAAGTATCCGTAGTACTCTACGGGAACCTCTTGTTAGTATTTGTGTTATGTTATGTTTGCTTGCTAAGAACACGAAATAGAATTAATCTCGTCCTAATCATGATTTAATCGAGGAATCGATAATCAATGATTCTTGACTTTCATCAACTAAAAAAAATAAAGAAATGAGCCTCATACATATCAAGACTTTTTAGTCATTTTGTATAAATCAACTAAGTCGTGATTTTGTAATATCATTGACCCTAATAAAGATCGCAAGCGAAAAATAAAAATCAAAACAAAATTCGAAAGAAAAAGTTATGAATTCAAGAAATAACATGATAAATTGAAACTAAAAATTCAAAGTGCTCCTAAAATAAAAACTAGAGAAACAAAATTAAGAAATAAATGGAAAGTAAAATAAAAATAGTATGAAATAATAAAAGGGTGGTGCTGAAGCATTTTTTTTGTCTTTTTGAATTTTTATCTTATCTTTTAAACATCATTCATAATAAAACCAAACAAAAATTATAGGATATTACAATACTTTTTCCAGAAAAATATTAACATGCTAATGAACTTGATAACAGCATAGATAAATGATCATGGTACTTTGAAAACAGAGAAATAAAAGAGGTGAATGTTACCTAGTGGAGACGGTCCATTGCCTCTTCAATGACACGAGTTATGGAAAAATGAAGACGAGCCTTCTCTCCAGAAAGTTTGCAAGAATAATTGAGGGAGGAAATTAAGATAGTATTCAGCCTTTGTGTGGGGTGAATCTGGTGTGTCCAAAATGAGAGAATGAGAGATCTTATTTATAGTGTGAATAAAGTGGGAGTGTTGATGTGACAATCCATGTGACTTTATGAGAATGATTCTTGGTCATTGATAATTGAAGTGTAAGAATGCTTTTTGGCCATTGATAAATCCAAGTTGGTAATCCATGTGAAGTGTTTGTATTGTAGTGGTCTCCACTTACCATGAAGATAAACAAAATAAAAGTAATAATAATAATAATAAAGCTTAGTAATAATAAAACTAATAATAATAAAACTAATAATGATAATAAAACTAATAATAATAAAATTAATAATAATAAAATTATTAATAATAATAATAATAATAATAATAATAAAAAAGAAATAATAATAATAAAACTAAAAAAAATAATAAAAAAGATAATTGAAAATAGTTAGTAAAAAAAATGAAATAACACAAATTAAACTCTAGCGAAAAAATGCATTATTATTGATATGTTTACTAAAATACGAAAACAGAGACCAATAAAAAAGATATGCAAACGATCAGAATAGCAGAGGGTAAAATTTGGGATACAACAGTACCAAATTATAGGCTTCTATGGTATGAAATTACAATAATAATCCCATAAAAATGAAGCAAAACCTTTAGATATACAAAAGGCTTTGAAATTAAATGGATGAGAATCAAAAGCCACCCTTTGGTATAGGGGAGTTATGGCCATAACACCCTGTTACAGGCTAGCCGTAATTCCTGCTGAAGTTAGGATAATCGTCCTCATTGGGTAAATTACTGCCGTAACAACCTGTTATGGGTTGGTCGTAATTTCCACTTCTTTTTGCTCAAACAAGTTCCATTAGCATCAATAGTGAAAGATACATGTTCAATATCAATGGAGATCACTTTATGTATTAACTTATTTATACAAATGCACCAAATGTTAGACATTAAGCTATTTCAGGGGTTAATAGCAAAAATCTTCATATTAATTTAATTTAACCAAGTACTGGGGAAAGTATTATGGTTCATATATGGTTATGCATTGAAGCAAATTTTAGGTTTATTATCGGTAATAACTTTATAATACCCAACCTAATCGGGGTGTTATCCAAAACCTCTGGCATTCTAATATAAGTTATTCATGAGCAAGTGTTGGATTTTCTAACCTCGGATCCATATGAGATCCAGTAGTATCTTCTTATAATAATAATAAGAAGACTATTTTTTAGAAGATGAAAAGATAAGCTATAATAAATTAATGATATTTAAATGATTTTTATAATTTATTAATGGATATAGATATCCGCGGGCATGGATATCATTAAACTCGTATCCATATCCATTAACAAATGGGTATTTAAATATCCATTTATTTTATCCATGGATATCCATTAAGCTACCCGCCCTATATCCGTGACGGATTTTATCCGCGGATATCTGCGAGTATGAATTTTTTTACCATCCCTAATTATACCATGTTTATGTGTTCCTAAACATTTGAATTTTGCCTTGAATGTGCCTTTGAATATATGATTGTATGATTAAACCTTTGAGGTGTATCCTACTTGTTCAAGACCATGTTTGAACTCTAATATCCATGTTTGGTTTTTACCTACTTGTCTTTACATGTTCAACTTGTATCCATGCTTAAATGTTCAATTAATGTATTAACTTGTTCACATGATGTTTGAATTTTAACTTGTCATCTTTAAGCTTGCTCACATGACATCCATTGTATGATTGCATCTTCCTCTCAAATGTTATTGTCATAAACATGTATCCTTGTTCAAGCATTCTTTGGTTGTTACCTTTACTTGTTTTAAATTGTATTCATGGTTAAGTGATGTTTTAACTTATACATGTTTACTATGAATTTTAAATGATACCATGTTAAGTAATGTTTTAACTTGTACATGCCTTACTCCATCTTTGAACTTTCTCCATGTTAAGTGATGTTTTAACTTATACATGTCAACTTTGAATTTTGTCTTCATTCATGTTTATGTAATGTTATAACTTTTACATGTTAACTTGAACTTTGTTTCCATCCATGCTTAAGTGTTGTAATGACTTATCCATGTTGAAAGGTTTAAATTGTAACTTACTCATACTTGTCTTGTATTCATGATTAAGTGGTGTTAGTAAACCCTAATGCATGCTTGCCTTAATTATGAACTTAAACTTGTCATCCATGATACTTTAGTCTTGTTAGAACTATGTCTCATATTTGTTTAAGATGTTGTAACATCTTTGTTTGAATGTATTTTCCTTGGTTGTTACCATGATGATTTGTAACTTCTTTTAACTTTGAATGAGCTTGGTTTTACGTTGATCTTTATGATTTTGTTAAGTCTTTTGCTTTAAATGTTGTCGCATTTATTCTTATGCTTTGGTTGTAACCATGTGCCTTATCTTTGTTACAATTAACATCATGTTTGAATATTACTTTAAATACTTATAATTGATATCATGTCTATTCATCCCATCCATCTTTTCATACTTCTTTAACTTTGTTAAGTTATTCCCCCAAAGTGATGCAAGCTTGTTAGCTTCCATCCTTAAGTTGCCTTTTATTCCTTAATCCAAGGGAAATAATACATTATTGACTCAATATCATAGGTAGCTTAGCAATACCCATTTCCCCTTGACTTTGTTAGAGTCATTACCTTTTAACTTAGACTTAGAGTAGAATTTATAACTCTTTGACTTTGTTAAGTCATATAAGTGTTAGAGCCTTAACACTTACCCCCCCTATAACACCCCAAAATTTTCCCTCCTATTTATACCACCAATAAGTGGCTTATAATTCACATTTCATGTACTTTTAGGTCATAAGCATCATGCATGCATCATTGGTCTTCCCCAAGGCATGAAATCAGAGGTTTCCATAGTATTGGTTGTTCAAGGCAAAAAGAATGATACATACTTGTTAGTTCTGAAATTGGCAGCAATTTTGGTAAAACAAAGTGTTGCATCAAGATGTCATGCTTGATGTCTTAACATGTGTTTCTAACATTCTGCAGGTGGTTTATCTGAGTGTTGCAGGACTGTGTGCATGATGTCAAGACTGATGTCTTAACATCTGTTGACAGAACATTCTGTTAAGAATGTTATGTTTTATTGGTTACGCGAGTTTTTGTTGAGTGATTGCATGCGAAATTCATGGAGCAGATTTATTTTGAAGCAACCGTTTTCTGTTACTTTGTGGAGTATATTTGGTTGCTATTTTTAGGGCAAAAATATTTGAAGTTTAAATCTGTTTTTAATTGTGAATCAAATCTAAGATTTGCTAATGCCCAAACCCTGTGAGGAATGTTTCTAGGAATATTATGTTATCCTATGTGGCGCTGTTTTATAGGTCTGGAAGATTCAAGTCAGAATCAAGAAGAATATTGAAGAGTAGTGACTTTCTAATTATGGAGATAAATTAGGAAGGATTTGATTGAAGACCTATTTTGTAGGAGAATATTTTGCAGATTTGTAGCAACTGATATGCTGTGATTAGAAGCCCAAATCCAGTTGGGAAAAAGTTATAAATAGAATGCTTGTAACCTAGAAAAAGAAAGGGTCCAAAATGTAGGTCATTAGGGTTTGTATGAAATTGTGAGCCACTCTGGTACTATTTTGTACTTAGAGTTGGACTGTTTAGTTGAGTTGTATTTGTCAATCATCTATGAGCTTTTAAGCAATGATGATTGTTTTTCTTGAAGTGTGTCTTTTACTTTTCTGTGATTGAAGAGTTGTTGGAAATCAAGCTGTTGATGCAGTGGCTGAGGTGTTGACTTCTAGACATCATTACGATGATTGGAAGTGAGATGGAGTCTCTTATCTAGGGTGGACTTAGGTAGAAGGGTCATTGGGTAGTGATTAAGTAAGTAGATCATCAACGGGTGTGTTGATTGTAGGGTCTATGAATTGATACTTCTGATAGTGAACTTCCTTCCTGGATTGGTATGCCCCCAGATGTAGGTTGTTAGACCGAACTGGGTGAACAATTCTTGTGTGCACTTTACTTTTCAGCAACTTCTTTAATTGTCTATATCTTGTATATGTTGTTGATAACAGACCAGATGTCTTGACATGTTATGTGACATCTGGGTCTGTCATACCAGAATTTCAATTGGTATCAGAGCGGGCATCCTGTTCGTTTTTCTGGGTGAGATCCTAGGGAAGATACTTTTTGGTTCATGTGCAAGGAAAATTGTTTTGCCGAGAAGTTGTATGAACTTGGTCAGTTCATATGTTGTTTGAATGGTCCCTTGAAGTGGAGGATGGACTATTCTTGATAGGGTGTGTATTGGCTCTGTTTGAAGTTGCCAGGCGTATAGCTTTGGTGATGAGCTGCTTTGTATGGTGATTTATTTTCAACCTATGCTAACCTGTTGCACCTGGAGCGTGGTGTTTGTGCAATGGTTATTAAGTTTTACTTGAAGGTTGTTGAGGGGTTTTCTTTATCTGTGTTCCGCTGCATATGTATCTGTCAGAAAACACCTGGTGGTTTTGTGTGTTGATGCCACAACACTCTGTTCTCCTCTGAAGGTGTATCACATGGTGTTGTGATACTTGAGGATAATATTGACTGACTTATTAAAGTGACCAAGGATACTTGAGGTTTGACCCAAGTCCACTCATAAAGGCATTTTCAATAAGTTTGTTGATGAGAGATCAGAAGGATGCAATTTATTTTTGCTCTCTTCTCTGAAAGACCATCCACAGGTCCAAATTGAAGGATCTCATGGTGTTGTTCTTGAATGATGTTCTACCAGTTGTTGTGACATAAAACCAATAGATTGTGCAGAATCTTGTTGGATAAAGGTATGGCATAACAAATTCATGGGGGCTAAACAAATGTGTATTGACCACATCTGTTTGGAACCTACTCCTGGCTTGGAAGAGGAGGCATCTGGGTTGTGTGTCTAAGAAGTTTCTATCATGAAACATGTCTTAAATAAGTGTGTGAGTAGGAGTACAATGGCTGTTTTTTTTTTGTGGAGGCCAAGCTCAAATGTTAAGGACATTCTCTTTGAAATCTGGAAGTTCCTTCTGATCAAATGAGCCAGATGTACGGAATCTTGTTTATGGCCTGGAGCAGATTCTGTTTGAAAGGAGTTATATGTGTGTACCAACCACAGGATGTGCAACTATTTGAGGGGAGAATGAATAATTCCCTTAGGAGTTCTTAGAAGTTAATAAGGGAGAGTCCTTAATCTGATGCTGGAAGAACTCAAAGAAATGTCAGCATAATTTCTTGACATTTTTGTATTGAGAATTTATTTTTCTCAATATTTCTGGTGGTGTTTCTCAAAAACAGGACGGAGGTTGTTTTCTCAAACTTGATATCACTATCAAGTCTATTAGAGCACGGAACTCTTGTTCTAGTGGAAGAGAAACTCAAAGGGTTGTCCAAAGAGGAGATGTATTAACCTAACTGGTTGACTGGTGTCTTCATAGTTGGGATTTCATCCAAACCATCTAGGATGAGCATTTCAAATTTGTGTTTGGAGCAAGGAGGAGTTGGTGTTTTGGGACTAAAGGATGATGGTTCCCTGATATTTGCATGAGAAGGTTCTTTTTAAGCTGGAGTTCAGTTATGTGGTGTCCTCACATAATGGAACATTTTTTGCAAGGATTGAAGAGCATCCTTGTAGGTTGAAGTGTTGGGAGAAACATATTTTTTTTAACAATCTGTTTGTGATGACCAGTCAATGTTTTTTTTTGTATGCTCCAGAAACCTGTTAGAGGGAATCTCCTCTTTAGGTGCAGAAGGATGGCATTCAACATCTCAAAGATAGACAGAAGGTTTGAACATTAGAAGTTTGAGAAGAAGATTCTTGAGATGTAGAGTATGCAGGTTCTTACTTGTGTGTTTATCAGATACTGATGGTCGATCCTCTTGTGTTCCTTGCAAGAGATGTGTGTGGATTACTGTGGTTGTTGTCTCCAAAGCCATAGTAGATGGCTAATGTGATTTAGACTGATGTTGGAACTGATGCTGAAACATCCTTTCAGTTCATTGCTTCCTCAACCAAGGGAGTTAGTTGTGCTCATGGTGGAGTATCAAGTCAAGCCACTTACCTAATCTGAAATGATCAGTGGTGTGGATTAATAAAAGAGGGATTAGCTAGGCCACATGTGTGCAGGAAAAGAATGTCGTACCTTGTGTGAGAAGGTTACCTTATCACATATGATAAATACCTTGACAGGAGTTGAGTATTTGTCTGCTTTTGATAAGGATGTGCATCTAACCGATAGTGGATACTCTGACGGGAGCTGTGTGTGTATCTAAGGTGTTGTGCTTTCAACTAATGACAAAATACATTGACGGGAGACTATGTATATGTCTGATGTAAAAGTGCAGGACTGCAGAAGTGTTGAGAATTTACTTTTCTCAATTTGGCTGTTTATTTCTTTTCATGGTGTTTAGGTGTTTATTTTAACCTGAATAAGCTGCTCTGTGTAACGCCCCAGTTTTGTCAGTTTTTATTTAATCGAGTCGTTTGATTATTTTATTATTATTTTATTTTATTTTCGACTTTTATCTGAAAATATGTTATTTTTCGATGTTGTGATATTTTATCGGGTTTTGGGAACGTTTGCGAGATATTCGAGTGTGGGGGTATTTTGGTTATTTCATGATAGTTTTCATTAAGTAGAAAAATAGAAAATAGAAAGAGAGAAAAATAGAGAGAAAGAAAAAGAGAAGAAGGAAAAAGGGGAGAAAAGAGAAGAAGAGAAGAAAATAGTAAGAAAAACTTGGAAATTCAAGAAAACAACTTCTAGAATCGATTTAATCGGGTAAGGGTGTGAAACTTAATTATTGTATGCTTGTATATGATTATGTATGTGTATTTGTGGTTGTTATTGGATTGAATTGGAAAAATTTAGTAAAAACCATATTATGATATATTGATTAGAAATTGATTAAATGTGTTGGAAATCATGTTTTTAGTGTTCATTATTGTTGTTACATGATAGATACATGTTGTTATGCATTGTATTGGTAGTTTTCTGGGTGTAGGTGAGAAATTGGAGGATTTTGGTTGAGAAAACGCAGAACTTTGTTCTGCAGAATTTTTCTGGTTTTTCCAGGTCATACGCGTATGGGGCATGTTCATACGCGTACGGACCTTGGCATTACGCGTAACATGGGCGAGGCATGGGCCAATACGCGTATGGATCTTCAATTTTCTCGGCCATCTGCCCATTTGCGTATGGTACGTGTAACATTTTAGGGCATACGCGTACGGTGTTGGGCATTACGCGTATGGACTTTTACACGTGAATTTTGGGAAAAATGAGTCTCTGCCCATACGCGTATGGCTCAGGGCAATGCGTGTATGGCCAGGAGAATGGTAAAATGGTACTTTTCAAAATATCGTTTTCGTTTTTCTTTCGTAACTTGGGTTCCGTTTATCCGATTTTTACATTCTTGGTATCGTTGGAAAGCTATTGAGCTGTACTTTCTTATTATGATGTTTTGGAAATTATTAGCCGATTTAATTATGTCAAAAATTGGGAATAGTGTCATTTTGTCGATTTTGTCGTTATAACTGTGTGTAACTAGTGTGTATTGTGCAAGGTGCCGTTGTATGATGTAAATGCAGGTGTTTAGATGGTATTGAGATGATTTGTGGCCGTGTGGCAATTAAATGCATTGTTTGGGGGCTTAAGTGCAAAGTGTGATTTTGGTGAATGCATATATGTGTGTATTTGAGTGTCATGAGTCCTTGTATGCCAAGCATCATGATATGCATTGTTGTGACGTCCTGAGTGACGGTTCGATTCCAGAGGGAATCTTCTATAACATTGTGAGCCTTAAAAATAAGAGGTATGAATAGCCTTAAAAATAAGAGGACCGAAAGCGATGGTTATAAACGATCGTGTGCCCATGTGGGGTGTGAGCGATCGGGTCGTGTGCCCGTGTGGGGTGTGAGCGATCCATAAACGTCGTGTGCCCGTGTGGGGTGTGAGCGACGGGGGACATCGTATGCCCGACGGGGAGTTACATTGATGTAACGAGCGATGATTCCAGCAGAGTTCCTGAGTGAACTAGTGATGAGAAACATTGGAAGTCGGTACCCGCATGTGCATATGCATAGAGTCGTGGTGTCGGTCTCTTGCATTTGCATAAATCATTAATGAGTTGTTTATGTGTGGAATGGTGGATGAATTTATTATATGGATATGTGTTGGGGATAATTGTGTTGTGTTTGAATTATGGTGTGAGTTGTGGTGAGAACCGTATATATGTGTATTTTGCGTTATATATAATTGTGTGCAATTATATGTTGATTATTTTTCTCACCCTTCTGCTGTTTTATAATGCTCTATGAGGCATTGCAGATTAGAGTTGCTGGAGGTCTTTTTGTGAAGCTTAGGACTTCATTCTTTTGTCGGTCGGCTCTGATATGTGACACCGGGTAGTTAGGGAGGCCGTTTGTGATTATTGTATATTATGTATATATATATTTTGGCTTGTGCATGTATAACTTGATGTATGACAAAATTTTCAAGTGATATATATATATATATATATATATATATATATATATATATATATATATATATATATATATATATGATATTCAGTTTTAGATTTTCCGCTTTTATTCTAAAAACTGAAATGTGGGTGTAAGGAACTGAGTTCCTCTGTTGATTGCTACCCCACTGTTGCATATCTTTATGGGCAGGTGTTGTATGATTTGTTTCATTATAATGTGATTCCCTCGTCTATGCCATGATAATTTAAATATACTCTGATGAAATTTTGAATTTTCTTTTACTGCTTTGTTTATTTGGGGGTATAGATTGGGGGTGTTACATTAAGTGGTATCAGAGCCAGTCCGTGTCAGTTGTGTCAGTCCTTGTTGGTCGTTGTGTTTGGGTGAGCTGTTTATTTAACCAAAAGTGCTGTTATTGGAAATGAACAGAATATGGCTGGTAGGAACGATGCTGCTTTGGCTGCTGCTATGCAAGTTATGGCTCGTGCTGTGCAGGGTGCACCTAATGCTGCTGGTAATGATGAGTTCAGGAAGAACAAACCGCCTGTCTTCAAAGGAAGATATGATCCTGATGGTGCTCAGATATGGCTGAAAGAGATTGAAAGGATTTTCCGAGTGATGGATTGTGCTAAAGATCAGAAGGTAAGATTGGGTACTCACATGTTATTGGAAGAAGCTGATGATTGGTGGGTTAGTACACGTCATGTGTTGGAAGCTGCAGAGGAGGAGATTACTTGGGAAGTTTTTAGCCGGGAGTTCTTGAGGAGGTATTTTCCTGAAGATGTGAGAGGAAAGAATGAAATTGAGTTCTTGGAACTGAAACAAGGTAATATGTCTGTTGTTGATTATACTGCTAAGTTTGTGGAACTTGTGCAGTTTTATCCTCATTATGCTGAAGCGACTGCGGAATTTTCAAAGTGTGTTAAGTTTGAGAACGGATTGCGTCCTGAGATAAAGCAGGCAATTGGTTATCAAAGGATTCAGAGGTTTTCTGATTTGGTGGATTGTTGTAGGATTTATGAAGAGGATAGTAAGGCTCGTTCTACTCATTACAAGAGTGTGAGCGAGAGGAAAGGGAAGCAACAGTTTCGTGGTGGTCCGTATGTGACACCAGCTGATAAGGGTAAACAAAGGGGAAATTTTGAGAAAAGGTCAAGTAGAGGAGGAATGTCTGGTCCTCTGAGGTGTTATAAATGTGGTGAGTTGGGGCATCGTCAGTTTGAGTGCAGGAAAGATATGAGGAAGTGTACTAATTATGGAGGTGTAGGACATGTTGCTGCTGATTGTGCCAGGAAAAATGTGGTGCAGTGTTTCAATTGTGGTGAACCTGGTCATATTAGTACGAAGTGTCCGAAACCGAAGCAGACTCAATCTGGTGGGAAAGTATTTGCCTTGGCAGGAACTCAGACTTCAAGTGCAGATCGTCTGATCAGAGGTACTTGTTTTATTAATAGTACGCCTTTAGTTGCTATTATTGATACTGGAGTGACCCATTCGTTTATTTCGTCTGAGTGCATGAAGCGTTTGAATCTTGTATTGTCTTTGATGGGTGGTGAGATGGTTATTGATACTCCAGCAATCGGGTCAGTAACTACTTCTTTGGTTTGTCTAAGTTGTCCTTTGACCATTTATGGTAAAGACTTTGAGATGGATTTGGTGTGTTTACCATTGGAAGGTTTAGATGTGGTTCTGGGAATGAATTGATTGCAATTCAATCGAGTTCATATTGATTGTTATCATAAGCTGGTAAGGTTTCCTTCTCTTGAGGAAGACGAAGACTCGAGTTTCTTATCTACCAAAGAGTTGAAGAGACTTTTGGCAGATGAAGCTCAGTTGTTTGGTTTGTTTGCATCTTTGACTATGGATAGTCAAGTTTCACTTGATGTATTTCCTGTTGTGTGTGATTATCCATAAGTGTTTCCTGAGGATATTTCAGACTTGCCGCCAGAGAGAGAGGTGGAGTATTCTATAGATCTAGTTCCTGGTACTAAACCTGTTTCTATGGCACCTTATCGTATGTCGGCATCTGAGTTGGTTGAGTTAAAGAAACAGTTGAATGAGTTGTTGGAAAAGAGGTTTGTAAGACCTAGTGTTTCTCCTTGGGGTGCTCCAGTTCTATTGGTGAAAAAGAAGGATGGAAGTATGCGGTTGTGTATTAATTATCGCCAGTTGAATAAGGTGACGATTAAGAATAAGTATCCTCTTCCAAGGATTGATGATCTGATGGATCAGTTGGTTGGTGCTTGTGTGTTCAGTAAGATTGATTTGAGATCAGGGTATCATCAGATAAGGGTGAAAGAGGAAGATATCCAGAAGACGGCTTTTAGGACACGATACGGTCATTATGAATATTCTGTGATGTCGTTCGGGGTTTCTAATGCGCCAGGTGTGTTTATGGAGTACATGAATCGTATTTTTCACGAGCATTTGGATCGATTTATTGTTGTGTTTATTGATGACATTTTGATTTATTCTAAGTCTCGGGAGGAGTACGCAGAGCATTTGCGTATTGTTTTGCAGGTTTTAAAAGAAAGGAAGCTTTTTGCCAAATTGTCCAAGTGTGAATTCTGGTTGTCGGAGGTGAGTCTTCTTGGGCACGTAATTTCAGGTAATGGTATTTCTGTGGATCCATCTAAAGTAGAAGCAGTTCTACAATGGGAGGCTCCGAGATCTGTTACTGAAATTCGAAGCTTTTTGGGTTTGGCTGGTTATTATAGAAGGTTCATTGAAGGTTTTTTCTAAGCTATCACTTCCTTTGACCCAGTTGACTTGTAAAGGGCAAGCGTTCATTTGGGATATTCGGTGCGAGGAAAGTTTTAATGAGCTGAATAGGAGATTGACGAAGGCTCCGATTTTGATTTTACCGAATCCTAATGAACCATTTGTGGTTTATTGTGATGCTTCTTTGATTGGTCTAGGTGGTGTTCTGATGCAAGAAGGTAAGGTCGTGGCTTATGCTTCGAGGCAGTTGAGAGTGCATGAGAAAAATTATCCTACTCATGATCTTGAATTAGCAGCTGTGATTTTTGTGTTGAAGATCTGGAGGCATTATCTCTACGGTGCAAGGTTTGAAGTCTTTAGTGATCATAAAAGTTTGAAATATTTGTTTGATCAGAAAGAGCTAAATATGAGGCAACGTAGATGGTTGGAATTCTTGAAGGACTACGACTTTGGCTTGAATTACCATCCTAGTAAAGCTAATGTGGTAGCCGATGCGTTGAGCCGGAAATCGTTACATATGTCCGCTTTAATGGTTAAAGAGTGGGAACTTTTGGAATCGTTTAGAGATTTGAGTTTTGTTTGTGAAGTGACGTCGGATAGCGTGAGGCTTGGAATGCTAACGATTACTAATGATTTTTTTATGACTGGTAGTGAGAAACAAAAGCTGGAAGTGAAATTTGTGGATTTGATGTTGGTTGGAGAAAAAGATACGAATAGTGATTTTCAAGTGGATGTTAATGGTGTTTTGAGATTCCGAGGTAGAATTTGTATTCCTGATGATGCGGAGTTGAAAAGGATGATTTTGGAGGAAGGACACCGGAGTAATTTGAGTATACATCCGGGAGCGAATAAGATGTACCAAGATTTGAAGAAGATTTTCTGGTGGTTTGGATTGAAGAGAGATGTGGCTCAGTTTGTTTATGCATGTTTGACTTGTCAGAAATCGAAGGTAGAACATTTGAGGACTAGTGGTTTGTTGCAACCGTTGGATATTCCTGAGTGGAAGTGGGATAGCATTTCCATGGATTTTGTGATAGGGTTACCGAATACTCAGCGAGGGCATAATGCAATTTGGGTGATTGTTGATAGACTGACTAAATCGGCTCATTTTATTTTGATTGACATCAGTTTTACTTTGGAGAGGTTGGCGGAGATTTACATCAGTGCGATTGTGAAGTTGCATGGGATTCCATTGAATATTATTTCGGATCGAGATCCAAGGTTTACCTCGAGATTTTGGGAGAGTTTACAGAAGGCGTTGGGTTCTAAATTGAGATTAAGTTCGGCTTATCATCTGCAGACGGATGGTCAGACAGAGAGGACGATTCAGTCTTTGGAGGATTTGTTGAGGGCTTGTGTTCTTGAACAAGGTGATGCGTGGGACAGTTATCTTGCGTTGATTGAATTCACGTATAATAACAGTTTCCATTCGAGTATTGGAATGGCACCGTTTGAGGCATTATATGGACGAAGATGTCAAACACCATTGTGTTGGCACGAATCTGGTGAGAGAGCGGTGGTTGGACCAGAGTTGGTGCAACAGACGACGGAAAAAGTGAAGCTTATTCGTGAGAAAATGAAGGCTTCTCAGAGTAGGCAAAAGAGTTATCATGATCGGAGACGGAAAGATCTTGAGTTCCAAGAGGGCGATCATGTATTTCTAAGGGTTTCACCGGTAACGGGTGTCGGTCGTGCATTGAAATCGAAGAAACTTACTTCTCGGTTTATTGGTCCTTACCAGATATCCGCGAGAGTGGGTGATGTGGCTTATTGGGTGGCGTTGCCGCCGAATCTGTCGAATTTACACGATGTGTTTCATGTTTCACAGCTTCGGAAGTATGTTCCGGATCCGTCGCATGTGATTCTGATGGATGAGGTTGAGGTAAGGGAGAACCTTACGGTCGAGGTGTTACCAGTTAGGATTTTGGATCGCGAGGTGAAGCGGTTGAGGGGTAAGGATATTGCACTTATGAAAGTGGCGTGGGGAGGCGGTGATGAGGGCAATTTGACTTGGGAGTTGGAGAGTCGGATGCGGGAGTCGTATACGGAGTTGTTCGTCTCAGGTATATTTTTTAGGACGAAAATTTCTAAGTGGGGGAGAGTTGTAACGCCCCAGTTTTGTCAGTTTTATTTAATCGAGTCGTTTGATTATTTTATTATTATTTTATTTTATTTTCGACTTTTATCTGAAAATATGTTATTTTTCGATGTTGTGATATTTTATCGGGTTTTGGGAACGTTTGCGAGATATTCGAGTGTGGGGGTATTTTGGTCATTTCATGATATTTTTCATTAAGTAGAAAAATAGAAAATAGAAAGAGAGAAAAATAGAGAGAAAGAAAAAGAGAAGAAGGAAAAAGGGGAGAAAAGATAAAAAGGGAAGAAAATATTAAGAAAAACTTGGAAATTCAAGAAAACAACTTCTAGAATCGATTTAATCGGGTAAGGGTGTGAAACTTAATTATTGTATGCTTGTATATGATTATGTATGTGTATTTGTGGTTGTTATTGGATTGAATTAGAAAAATTTAGTAAAACCCATATTATGATATATTGATTAGAAATCGATTAAATGTGTTGGAAATCATGTTTTTAGTGTTCATTATTGTTGTTACATGATAGATACATGTTGTTATGCATTGTATTGGTAGTTTTCTGGGTGTAGGTGAGAAATTGGAGGATTTTGGTTGAGAAAACGCAGAACTTTGTTCTGCAGAATTTTTCTGGTTTTTCCAGGTCATACGCGTATGGGGCATGTTCATACGCGTACGGACCTTGGCATTACGCGTAACATGGGCGAGGCATGGGCCAATACGCGTATGGATCTTCAATTTTCTCGGCCATCTGCCCATTTGCGTATGGTACGCGTAACATTTTAGGGCATACGCGTACGGTGTTGGGCATTACGCGTATGGACTTTTACACGTGAATTTTGGGAAAAATGAGTCTCTGCCCATACGCGTATGGCTCAGGGCAATACGCGTATGGCCAGGAGAATGGTAAAATGGGACTTTTCAAAATATCGTTTTCGTTTTTCTTTCGTAACTTGGGTTCCGTTTATCCGATTTTTACATTCTTGGTATCGTTGGAAAGCTATTGAGCTGTACTTTCTTATTATGATTATTTGGAAATTATTAGCCAATTTAATTATGTCAGAAATCGGGAATAGTGTCGTTTTGTCGATTTTGTCGTTATAACTGTGTGTAACTAGTGTGTATTGTGCAAGGTGTTATTGTATGATGTAAATGCAGGTGTTTAGATGGTATTGAGATGATTTGTGGCCGTGTGGCAATTAAATGCATTGTTTGGGGGCTTAAGTGCAAACTGTGATTTTGGTGAATGCATATATGTGTGTATTTGAGTGTCATGAGTCCTTGTATGCCAAGCATCATGATATGCATTGTTGTGACGTCCTGAGTGACAGTTTGATTCCAGAGGGAATCTGCTATAACATCGTGAGCCTTAAAAATAAGAGGTATGAATAGCCTTAAAAATAAGAGGACCGAAAGCGATGGTTATAGACGATCGTGTGCCCATGTGGGGTGTGAGCGATCGGGTCGTGTGCCCGTGTGGGGTGTGAGCGATCCATAAACGTCGTGTGCCCGTGTGGGGTGTGAGCGAAGGGGGACATCTTATGCCCGATGGGGAGTTACAGTGATGTAACGAGCGATGATTCCAGCAGAGTTCCTGAGTGAACTAGTGATGAGAAACATTGGATGTCGGTACCGCATGTGCATATGCATAGAGTCGTGGTGTCGGTCTCTTGCATTTGCATAAATTATTAATGAGTTGTTTATGTGTGGAATGGTGGATGAATTTATTATATGGATATGTGTTGGGGATAATTGTGTTGTGTTTGAATTATGGTATGAGTTGTGGTGAGAACCATATATATGTGTATTTTGCGTTATATATAATTGTGTGCAATTATATGTTGATTGTTTTTCTCACCCTTCTGCTGTTTTATAATGATCTATGAGGCATTGCAGATTAGAGTTGCTGTAGGTCTTTTTGTGAAGCTTAGGACTTCATTCTTTTGTCGGTCGGCTCTGACATGTGACACCGGGTAGTTAGGGAGGCCGTTTGTGATTATTGTATATTATGTATATATATCTTTTGGCTTGTGCATGTACAACTTGATGTATGACAAACTTTTCAAGTGATATATATATATATATATATATATATATATATATATATGATATTCAGTTTTAGATTTTCCGCTTTTATTCTAAAAACTGAAATGTGGGTGTAAGGAACTGAGTTCCTCTGTTGATTGCTACCCCACTGTTGCATATCTTTATGGGCAGGTGTTGTATGATTTGTTTCATTATAATGTGATTCCCCCGTCTATGCCATGATAATTTAAATATACTCTGATGAAATTTTGAATTTTCTTTTACTGCTTTGTTTATTTGGGGGTATAGATTGGGGGTGTTACACTCTGGCTGTGTTTTATTGGGAGCTTCTTAAAGGACTTCTATGCACAATGAGTCCTTTTAATGGTGATGGGAAGCATCATGATTGTTGATGGTTTTTTTTAAGATGATTGAGATTGTGCATGTGGAGTTGGATGCTCAAGCATTATTGTCAGAAGAGGTATTTCTGACTATGTGGATTAGAACGTGGAGATTCTGATCTTGTTTTTAGTAGTATGTTCTGGCAAAGCATGACTACTAATTTTGAAGACTTCACTAGTATCAACAACTACTAGTGAATGTAATGGCAGAGGAATTGTGTCAGATGAGGTGATTTAATCAGGAAGTTTTGTTTAAGAGTTGTTCTTTCTCTTAATGAGATTGGATCTTAGTAAAGCTTTTAAGTAAGCTGAGAATTCGTGGAGTTTGTGAACAGTGTCAAACCAGTCAGGATAATTGGATGTGTTCTCTAGGAGTGAGAGTATAGTATGTGAATGTGCTCAACAAGTGTGTGAAGATCTGGTGCTCAATGGTTAACCTCCCTCTAGAGCATTGGTTATCCATGACATGGGGAGTACTTGTCTAAGGATTTTGCTGCAAAGGTGCATATATTGTGAAGCTTGCAAGATTATGGAGATTGGTTTCCTCTTATGAGGATATAATGTCAGATAACATGCTATGACATTAGGCTGCTGGATTGTGTTGTGGTGTGTGAAGCAAATTGTTTGGATCATGTGCGCACATGCTTCTGAGGAGGAGTCTGAAGGACAGTTTTGTTTGTGTCTGGGAGAATTTATTTTTCTCTGCAGATTTTGGAAGAACTCTGAGAGGGTCTTTGTTGATGGGAGATGTCGCACTTGTCTTGGTGTGTGTTATTAATTCTAAGTAAGAGGAGTTTACTTAGAGTCTAGTGGAAGGCAGTGTGTTTGTGCTTCAGAACGTGTGAATTATTGTGTGAAGCTTTCCTGACTGGATGGTTGAAGCTGTGTTGGTTAAGCTTTTGTGCATACAAGAGAAAGAATACAATGTCTGATTGGATGTCAGGACATTTTTTGGGACATGTTTTCTCCTTGAGCTATACAAGGAAGTATTGTGGACGGTGCTGTCAGGAAGATGTGTAAAATGGAATGTTTGTCTTTGCATGCACATGTATTGGATTTATGATGATAGTCATAATCTGTCTTGGATGACGCAGTGTTGTGTGAAGATCTTCAGTTTGGATTACTATGCTATATTAAGTCTAGTTGGTGGAGCAAATCAAGAATCATGGTGATGATGTCTTGGTGTGTGGCAGATGTTCTAACTTGTGTTGGGACATTATCTGATTGGATATCCTTGGTGAAGGATGATTATGCTCTGGTTTAGGAGCTTGGTGCCTACATTATGCCTAAGGAGCGTCTACGTAGTCATACGGGAGAATGATGAAGTAGAAGGTCTGCCTTGGATGGAGAATGTAGAGAAGACTGAAGCAGATCAGATATTGATTGCTTGGAAGTCTGATGGGGAAGATACTCATCAACTAATCAGGAGTATTCCAATTTATCATACGGGAGAATGATAGGGAATGACTGCCTTTGGAGAGTTGGGTGATTATCGTTGGAGGGCCTTGCTAAGGCCAGTTGAAAAGCTTGGAGATAGAGAGAGAGAGTATTGTTCTTGTGTTCTTGTGATCTTCTGTGATGTGATGGGTTATGATGTGTTTTTGTTCTGGTTGTTTCTGGTCCCTTGGCTTTAGGGGGAGCTTTAGTTTGTTTGAAGGAGGATGGTGATCCTTATGTTCCTCACGTATAGCATGATGTAACTTCTTGTGTGGGTGACTGCTTATTTAGCAGGTGTCAAAATGAATGAGCTTCAGCCGGTGGCTGAACTGGGAGTGAGCTCTTGAAGACATGAAGATGCGTCTTATGTTTTTCATTCATTTTGGGTGTTCTTCTTGCAAAGGAGCACTGGGTATCTTAGATAGGGGGAGTTGAACTTTTGTTGTTGAAGTAGTGCAGTTGTTTATCAATACTGTTTGTGGCTCTGGTGAGGGAGTTATGTCAGACAAGATGTCGTGACATTGTGTTACTGGCGAAGTTCATGGTGGACATGATAGTTTAGACCTGGTGTGTCAATGGATTGAACTAGAAGTGTACATTTACCCCCAATGCTCTGTTTTGAGTATATTGGTTGGATGATTCAGAGTTTGCCTTTGGAACTTTTTGTGCTTGGTCTGTATTAATGTACTCTCTACTCTATGGATTTGTTCTGAATGTTGCTTAGTTGTTCTGGTTGTTATGGAAGTTTCCTAGTGGAATTTGTATAATTATGGCTAAAAAGGGGGAGAGTAGTGTGGCTTAGTAATGTTGGCATATGTGTGCATTGGATTTTCTGGGTTAGATGTGGTTGTCTGGTGTGTTGTGTTTCTGCTGCAGGTTCTCTGATATGTGTTCTCTGTCGGTATCTCTGATGTGTGCTGATATTGTTTTAGCCAAAATTTGCCAAAGGGGAAGATTGTTAGTTTTGAAATTGGCAGCAATTTTGGTAAAACAAAGTGTTGCATCAAGATGTCATGCTTGATGTCTTAACATATGTTTCTAACATTCTGTAGGTGGTTTATCTGAGTGTTGCAGGACTGTGTGCATGATGTCAAGACTGATGTCTTAACATCTGTTGACAGAACATTCTGTTAAGAATGTTATGTTTTATTGGTTACGCGAGTTTTTGTTGAGTGATTGCATGCGAAATTCATGGAGCAGATTTATTCTGAAGCAATCATTTTCTGTTACTCTGTGGAGTATATTTGGTTGCTATTTTTAGGGCAAAAATATTTGAAGTTTAAATCTGTTTTTAATTGTTAATCAAATCTAAGATTTGCTAATGCCCAAACCCTGTGAGGAATGTTTATGGGAATATTATGTTATCCTATGTGGTGTTGTTTTATAGGTCTGGAAGATTCAAGTCAGAATCAAGAAGAATATTGAAGAGTAGGGACTTTCTAATTATGGAGATAAATTAGGAAGGATTTGATTGAAGACCTATTTTGCCGAAGAATCTTTTGCAGATTTGTAGCAGCTGATATGCTGTGATTAGAAGCCCAAATCCAGTTGAGAAAAAGTTATAAATAGAATGCTTGTAACCTAGAAAAAGCAAGGGTCCAAAATGTAGGTTATTAGGGTTTGTATGAAATTGTGAGCCACTCTGGTACTGTTTTGTACTTAGAGTTGGACTGTTTAGTTGAGTTGTATTTGTCAATCATCTATGAGCTTTTAAGCAATGATGATTGTTTTTCTTGAAGTGTGTCTTTTACTTTTCTGTGATTGAAGAGTTGTTGGAAATCAAGCTGTTGATGCAGTGGCTGAGGTGTTGACTCCTAGACATCATTGCGATGATTGGAAGTGAGATGGAGTCTCTTATCTAGGGTGGACTTAGGTAGAAGGGTCATTGGGTAGTGATTAAGTGGGTAGATCATCAATGGGTGTGTTGATTGTAGGGTCTATGAATTGATACTTCTGATAGTGAACTTCCTTCCTGGCTTGGTATGCCCCCAGATGTAGGTTGTTAGACCGAACTGGGTGAACAATTCTTGTGTGCACTTTACTTTTCAGCAACTTCTTTAATTGTCTATATCTTGTATATGTTGTTGATAGCAGACCAGATGTCTCGACATGTTATGTGACATCTAGATCTATCATACCAGAATTTCAATACTCAACCACTCAGGCCATAAAGGCTTCTCATGCCTCAAGACATCCTATTTGATTCACCATTTTATCAGGAGATTGAGGTTCACAAGAAACTTTAAGAGAATCACCCTCTTCTATCTCTTGATCCTCCAATTAGGGTTTTGGTTATTTGTGCATGTGGCATCACCATGAGCAAGGATCTTGGAGCTTTAACATCATCTTATCACATACAAAATATTGGTTTAAGAGGATCTTCACTCACTTTAAAGGAATTAGGGTTTTGACTATCAGTCAACATCTTCTATCTTTTGAGGCCAAATTACAGTTTTGCTTGAAATCAGTTTATTTCTGATTTTTTGGGCAATACTTGATTCCATGGCTCTCTATGTGTTCTCAAATATCTAGGGTTATAATATGGACCATCAATTTCATTCATAAGGATTTCAATTGACCAGATGATTGAGAATCAATCAAATTGGGGATAAAGTCAACGGATCAAGGAAAAAGTCAACTCTGAACTTTTTAGGTCAAACTCATGTTCATCATGTCAAATATGGTCAATGGGTGAGATTTGATCAAGAAATATCAAGGAAATCTTGAAAAATCAAGAATTATGGAAAGTTGCCATCTTTGGTAAATTAGGGTTTTAGAAACTTTCCATTTATGGAAAGTTCTTTATGCCATGGAGCCATATTCCTAGCCATTTTTCAGCATGATGCAAGCTTCATTTCAACTTTTGTTAAACATGAAAGATGTAGTATTGATTCCAACCATATAAACAATGCCTCATTTGGATTCTTGAGTCAAAAGTTATGATGTATGGAAGTTGGGATCATTAAGTGGTTCAACATGAGAAAATACTTAGATTTTTCTAAGTCCAAAAAGTCAGTGTGTGCCCTTGATTTGGATGGCATTTTTCATGATGTTTTAGGTCTCATTTCACCTTGTTTCCAACATAGAAATTACACCTTGCCATGAGGTCTTTCTAATGGTACCAAGATCACTCAATTTGGCTCATTAAACATTGAGTTATACTTCTTTAAATTCAGCCCCATGAAATCCAATTTCTTCACCATCGAGCAATTCCAAAATCCAACCAAGAGCCTTGTACCTTTGGCTGCAGTTTGCTATGCGCATCATGCCCTCATGTTATCCTTCATTTTGCCATTTTAAAATAAACCAAAGCTTACACATCATGCACACCATCTCACATTTTCCCCATGCATCCATAATGAATCCAAACCTGGTATACAAGTTGACCAACCATTCTCATTCTCACATCAACATCATCATCGTATGGTACATGATGACAATAACCATACAAACATTGCCTCTAACCCGTGCCTAACATAACCATGATCTCATTGTTCAATTTCTCTTAACTTTACTTCCAACTGTTAACTAACCAAGGTTAACATTTAATCACATCACTAACCACTTATATAACCTCTTAACCAAGCTCTAACCAAGGAAGTTACTTCACATTCACAAAAATCAGAAATTCTCCATTTTTTTGCACCTCAAAATTCAGAGCTTCGAATCTCCCATATTTATGAAGTTTTGGCCAAGATTTCTTGATAATCTTCATCCGCTCACTTCATTCTTGCTATTGTGTGCAAGAGTTTTCACCTGGAACGTCCATTGGAGCACCCACGAGTTCACTTCAGTTCAACATCAATTTGTGTTTTCAGTCAAGAGTCAAGGATTCTATAGCATTTATTTTGCTTCTAAAAATAGCTTAGAAGATCTTGCATGAATTTTTAGGGTTTCTTGGCCTTGGAAAAGCATCTTCAACCAGGTAACACTCTTGAACTTTGAAGCATCATTCTAGACTGTATGATATGATTTAAGACCTCATGTAGCTGCATCTGAAGTCCTCCTACCTGAGGCAATGTTTATGGTTAAATATTAGGTCAAAATGTGAAGTTTCAAGTTTCTTAGATCTAACTTATTGGTTTCGATTCTCTCTATATGATGGGTGTATGAAAATTTGGATAGCATATTTGGAATCTACATGAAATTCTGTGCAGGATAGTGTAGGGTTTTGTCATTTTTGGTGATGTTCTCGCCTGAGCTCCGGCGGAGCTGGCCGGAGAAGATGACCGGAAGTCTTCTCCGGCGACTGGTTTGCAAAACCCTAACCCTGGTCTTCATCCTCCAGTCAACATGCATGTCTTAATCTGGACCTTCCATTATTCTTGATCTAACGAACACAAAAACGCCAACGCATTAATGAAGATGGTGTAACTCACGTGCCTCTCTTTTTTTTCTCTTTTTCCATTTTAATTCATTTAACCATTTTAATAAATCTGAATAATACCAAAAATATATTTTTTGTGACATTGGGCCCAATGCATTTGACATGCGCACCCCCTCCATAGACCCATGTGAGAATTGAACTAAGTATTTGCTAGTGTGATACCCCCCTCCCTTTTCATTTTTTTTTATTTTTTCCTTTTGTACACGTTGTAAATTCAACTTTAAAAATAGGTTTTTTGGTCCAAAAATTCCTAATTAATTCATGGATGTTTTAATTAATTTTTGGTGATTTTTAATTGCATTTTTGGATTGATTTGGTATTTTTCTTGAATTTTGGATTGAAAAGTGTTCATGTTGCTATACCTTATGTCATAAGTCTTGAAAAATGACCTTCCCTTAATGGTTTGAATCTTATTTTTTGTAAGAATTTATCCATTTGATTTTATAACATTTTGATGCTCACTTGGTGTTTTGTTCATGATTCTTGAATCACTTTTGGATGCTATCTTTGAGACTTGGTTTGTGTGATCAATGCTTGATGACATGCTTAATGTTTGTGATTTCTTGAACACCTTTGATGCATAATTTTGATCCAATATTTTTCACATGATCATCCACTAACCTTGCCATTACATTATTAATTTCCCTTAATATTCCAAAGCTTTTAACTATTTTTCATGAATATTTCATTTCATGCTTGTTATGTGGATGTATGCTTAGAACTAGGTTAGGTTTGAGGCTTGTATGTGACCACTTTAGGTCAACTTTAAGGACATGTTGGAGCATATTCATGATGACATTTTGGTATACCATTGTGATACTTGGATGTTGCTTTTTGATCATAACTCACATGTTTCATTTGAACCCTAATTGAATACCTGATGTTGCTCGATGCTTGCTTAGATGCTTTAGTTTGATGATGCATTTATGCAACCCTCTTTGAGATATTTTTGTGCATCATTTCACATGTTGTTTAGCATGAAGTATATCATGTTCACATCATTTTATAGTTCATTTCACAGACTCCTAATTGATGTTATGCTTTCACAAGTTTGAACATGAATAAGCATTCAACTTTGTGGTCTTACACTTGAACTTTGGGGTGTCTCATTTAGCCAATGCTTTTGATATTAAAATGTGCAATTTCATATATAATTTACCACTTCCCTATATGTGTGAATACTTGATTGACTTGACCTTGGCTTTACCTTTTCATGCTTGGACTTATTTTTCTTCTAGTGGAAGATTAAGTGGATTTTGACCACTACTTGTAACATCTTTTGAGAGTGTGTTGTTATGGTGACTTTGTGGAACCTAAATGCTCATTTTGAATATGGATAACATGTATACATTGACATTAGCATGATGTGGAACTTTCTCATCCCATTCATTAGTCCTTTGGTGTGCTTTAAGTAAGATTACTCTGGTGTGAATGTAAACATGATTTGAGCATCAATTTGGATAACCTTCTTGACATCATTTGTGTGCCATCTCTACTCAATGCTTTTGAGGTTCAAACATGATACATTATAGGTCATTTAACTCTGATGTGTATTCTTTGACATTGCCTTCTTATGCTCTTTCATTTCTCTTACTTGAATGACAAGTTACATGCTTTTAGAGGATGTTTAAGTTTGGTTTTGTTCTTTAATTGCATTAACTTTGGAGAATGTGTTTGACATGAACTTTTGTGACATTTTGAGGTTGATTTCAAGCATAGAATACATGTCTTCACTTCTGACTTAGGTCTTTCAAATGTCAACTTTATGCTTGCTTAGTCATTGTATGTTCATAAGTGTTTGATACATGATTTAGGTAACCATTACTGCGTAAAACCTATTTAACAACGGCTGAAAAATACATGTAATAACGCAGATCAAGGCGTTGTTATGTAGAGTGTTATGGTAAATGCGCTACTTATAATCATGACCCTGGAACCGTTGTTGTATTCTAAAAAATGTGCGGTATATCACAACGGTTATTCTTAACAACTGCTGTGATACATGTAACACCCCCAATCTATACCGCCAACTAAATAAAGCGATAACAAATAATCAGAGTATAATTAAAAAAAATTCACGGCATAGACGGAGGTGTCACATCAATAGAAACAAAATACAATAACCTGCTCATATAGATATGCAATAATTCAGGTAGCACATAATAAAGGAACTTAGATCCTAACACCCACAATTCAGATACAGAATAAAAGCGGAAGATCTGCAACTGAATCTCATATATACACATCATAATAAGTTTGTATGTCATATACAAAGTCACACAAGTACGATCCAAAATATGTGTATACATAATACAATTAATCACACTCGATCACCCCGCCTACCCGGTGCTACATATCAGAGTCGACAGACAAAAGAATGAAGACCTAAGCTTCACAAAAAGACCTCCAGCATCTAATCTGCAATGCCACATAGAGCATTTAAAAACAGCAGAAGGGTGAGAAACACAATCATAATATAATTGCATACAATTATATATTAACACAAAAATACACATATAAAATATTCTCACCACAGCTTACACCATAATTCACGTACAAACCAACACAATGAATTTTCTCATATATCCGTCACAAAGGCATATGAATCATGCACAATTCAATTATCACCAACACATGTGTGTGTGTGTGTGTATATATATATATATATATATATATATATATATATATATATATCCCAACTCATCAATTCCATTCACAGTTTCACACAAAGTCAATCCATTCATGATTTATGCATATGCACAGAGACCAACACAACGACTCACGCTACCACATTAGCTTTACCAGGATGGTAATTCAAGCCAAAGTCGTAGTCCTTCAAAAATTCCAACCATTTCTGTTGCCTCATATTCAACTCTTTCTGATCAAACAAGTATTTCAAACTCTTATGATCACTAAAGACTTCGAATCTTGCACCGTAGAGATAATGCCTCCAAATATTCAACACAAAAACCACAACCGCTAATTCAAGATTATGAGTAGGATAATTTTTCTCATGAACCCTCAATTGCCTTGAAGCATAAGCCACAACCTTACCTTCCTGCATCAACACTCCACCTAACCCAATCAAAGATGTATCACGATACACCACAAACGGTTCATTAGGATTCGGTAAAATCAAAATTGGAGCTGTAGTAAATCTCCTCTTCAGCTCACTAAAACTTTCCTCACACTGAATATCCCAAATGAATGCTTTGCCTTTACAAGTCAACTGGGTCAAAGGAAGTGCTAACTTAGAAAAACCTTCAATGAACCTCCGATAATAACCAGCTAAACCCAAAAAGCTTCTAATTTCAGTAACAGATCTAGGAGCCTCCTATTGTAGAACTGCATCTACTTTAGATGGATCTACAGCAATACCATTACCTGAAATTATGTGCCCAAGAAAACTCACCTCTGACAACCAGAACTCGCACTTGGACAATTTGGCAAAAAGTTTCCCGGGACTTAAAATAAATTAAAATGTCATCAATAAACACAATAACAAATCAATCCAAATGCTCATGGAAAATACGATTCATATACTCCATAAACACACCTGGCGCATTAGAAACCCCGAACGGCATCACATAATATTCATAATGACCATATCGTGTTCTAAAAGCCGTCTTCTGAATATCTTCCTCTTTCACCCTAATTTGATGATACCCTGACCTCAAATCAATCTTACTAAACACACACGCACCAACCAACTGGTCCATCAGATCATCAATTCTCGGAAGAGGATACTTATTCTTAATCGTCACCTTATTCAGCTGGCGATAATCAATGCACAATTGCATACTTCCATCTTTCTTTTTCACCAATAAAACTGGAGCATCCCAAGGCGATACACTTAGCCTCACAAACCTCTTTTCTAACAATTAATTCAACTGCTTCTTTAACTCAACCAACTCAGATACCGACATTCGATATGGTGCCATAGACACAGGTCTAGTACCAGGAACTAGATCTATAGAAAACTCCACCTCTCTTTCTCTGGCGGCACATCTGAAATATCCTCAGGAAACACTTCCGGAAAGTCACACACAACTGGAAACACATCAATTGAAACTGGACTATCCACAGTCAACGATGCAAACAACCCAAACAACTGAGCTTCCTCCGCCAAAAGTTTCTTCAACTCTTAGGTAGAAAAGAAACTCGAGTCCTCGTCTTCCTCAAGAGAAGGAAATCTTACCAGCTTATGATAACAATCAATATGAACCCGATTGAACTGTAACCAATTCATTCCCAAAACCACATCTAAACCCTCCAATGGCAAA
The DNA here is from genome assembly GCA_022829125.1 of Lathyrus tuberosus. NCBI lineage: Eukaryota > Viridiplantae > Streptophyta > Magnoliopsida > Fabales > Fabaceae > Lathyrus > Lathyrus tuberosus. Next base: position 3,756,038 of record JALAZF010000546.1, on the reverse strand, counting down.
CACACCAAATCCATCTCAAAGTCTTTACCATAAATGGTCAAAGAACAACTTAAACACACCAAAGAAGTAGTTACTGACCCCATTGCTGGAGTATCAATAACCATCTCACCATCCATCGAAGACAACACAAGATTCAAATGCTTCGCGCACTCAGACGAAATAAACGAATGAGTCGCTCCGGTATTAATAATAGCAACTAAAGGTGTACTATTAATAAAACAAGTACCTCAGATCAGACGGTCTGCACTAGAAGTCTGAGTTCCTGCCAATGCAAAAACTTTCCCACCAGCTGGAGCTTGCTTCAGTTTCGGACATTTCGTACTAATATGACCAGGTTCACCACAGTTGAAACACCTCGCCACACTCTTCCTCTTACAATCAGCTGCGACATGTCCTAAACCTCCACAATTGGAACACTTCCTCATATCCTTCCTACATTCTAACTGACGATGTCCTAATTCACCACACCTAAAACATCTCGGAGAATTAGACATACCTCCTCCACTTGGCCTTCTCTCAAAATTACCCCTTTGCTTACCCTTGTCGACTGGTGTCACATAAGGACCACTACGAAACGGCTACTTCCCTTTCCTTTCGTTCACACTCTTATAATGAGTAGAACGAGCTTTGCTATCTTCTTCAAAAATCCTACAACAGTCCACCAAATCTGAAAACCTCCGAATTCTCTGATAACCAATTGCCTACTTAATCTCAGGACGCAACCCACTCTCAAACTTCACACACTTAGAAAACTCCACAGTCACTTCAGCATAATATGGATAAAACTGCACAAGCTCCACAAGCTTAGCAGTATAATCAAAAACAGACATACTACCTTATTTCAATTCCAAGAACTCTATCTCCTTCTTTCCTTTAACATCTTCGGGAAAATACTTCCTCAGAAACTCAACACTAAACAAAACCCAAGTGAACTCTTCTTCTGCAGCTTCCAACACATGACGAGTACTAACCCACCAATCATCTGATTCCTCCTGCAACATGTGAGTACCCAGTCTCACCTTCTGATCCTCAGCACAATCCATCACTCGGAAGATTCTTTTAATCTCCTTAAGCCAAATCTGAGCACCATCAGGATCATGTCTCCCTTTGAAAACAGGCGGTTTGTTCTTCCTGAACTCATCATTCCCAGCAGCATTATGTGCACCCTGCACAGCCCGAGCCATAGCTTGCATAGCAGCAGCTAAAGCAGCATCATTCCTACCAGCCATATTCTGTTCATTTCCAATAACAGCAACTATGGTTAAACAAACAGCTCACCCAAACACAAACACCGACAAGGATTGATACAAACTGACACGGACTGCTCTGATACCACTTAATGTAACACCCCCAATCTATACCCCCAACTAAATAAAGCGATAACAAATAATCAGAGTATAATTAAAAAAAATCACGGCATAGACGGAGGCGTCACATCAATAGAAACAAAATACAATAACCTGCTCATATAAATATGCAACAATTCAGGTAGCACATAATAAAGGAACTTATTTCCTAACACCTACAATTCAGATACAGAATAAAAGCGGAAGATCTGCAATTGAATCTCATATATACACATCATAATAAGTTTGTCTGTCATATACAAAGTCGCACAAGTACGATCCAAAATATGTGTATACATAATACAATTAATCACACTCGATCACCCCGCCTACCCAGTGCTACATATCAGAGCCGACAGACAAAAGAATGAAAACCTAAGCTTCACAAAAAGACCTCCAGCATCTAATCTACAATGCCACATAAAGCATTTAAAAACAGCAGAAGGGTGAGAAACACAATCATAATATAATTGCATACAATTATATATTAACACAAAAATACACATATAAAATATTCTCACCATAGCTTACACCATAATTCACGTACAAACCAACACAATGAATTTTCTCATATATCCGTCACAAAGGCATATGAATCATGCACAATTCAATTATCACCAACACATGTGTATATATATATATATATATATATATATATATATCCCAACTCATCAATTCCATTCACAATTTCACACAAAATCAATCCATTCATGATTTATGCATATGCACAGAGACCGACACAATGACTCTATGCAATGCAATGCGGTACCATCTGTCGCTCCCGGGATTTTCATCCAAGTACAAACGCGAAAGTGGCACCGAAACAGAGTCGCCAGCAATGTGTATTTATCCCAAGAGAGGGAAATGAAACACTGCGTAAACCTGAAGGGAAGGAAAAAGCATGGTCTTGCGACCAAGAGAACTGGGTTCGGGAGTCGGTTACGTGCGAGGAAGGTATTAGCACCCTCACGCGTCCATCGTACCCGATGGGATCCACGCTTGCTTGTCTCGATCAAAGGGTGCCGTCGACTGGAGCTCCACTGCTAGAGAACTGGAAAAGAAAGGTAGAAAGAAAGGAACGAAGAAACAAATGTAGGGAAAATAAAAGAAGTGCTCGAATGAGCACTACCCCACTGCCTACGTATCTCATCGGGAACATGAGAATCAGAGTGACGTAGTTCCCCTCACTAGGGATGGATTGTTTGTATTTTTTAGGGAACGACTAACGTTCTAGCTCAGGTGTTGCAGGCTCGCCGGTCCGAGTGCGTTACCATCTTGCAAGAGAACGAGAAGAAGCACGTTCGTACGTTGAGAATGAGTAAGATGAGAAAAGAATTCCCGAAGGAAAGACGTGATTGTTTGTTTTTGTCTTTTAAGAAAGAAAGTGTTTTTTTTATTTGGTGTTTTGTAACATGTATTGTATTTAAGTCCTTCATATAGGATCGAATGCCTAGCATATCGACCCAAGATGGGACGTACACTAAACATTCCCAAAGAAATGAGAGAAGACCCCTCACCTCCTTGTTCCCACATGAAATGCCTATATACAATATTGGTTATGCCTTTATTAAGTGTTTTTTACTTTTATTATAAGGTGAGAAAGAAGATACTCAAAAGAGAGGTAAAGGTGAAAACTAAGGGGAGACTAAGACACACCCTAGTGTTAGCATGCTCAGAGATCCTATGGTTAATGTGGTTTAACAAACCTAATCCTAAAAGAAAGAGGGAAGTCTAGCGAATGTTGTCATGCATGGATTGCTATCCTAATGTCTCTCCTACCTCCGACTTAATCAAAAATTACGTGGAGCTAGGAATCCTAAGGGATCATGTCATCAGACAAGTAAACACAGGATAAATCAATCACAAAATAGATTAAAAGCAACGAAAGAGTAAACATTGTCAATCGAAAATAATATCACACAATCATAATAAGAAAGAGGGAGCTTTAGCCAAGGGGTCATATCAACCGAGGCAAACAAGCTAGGTGTGGGAAATAGGGGTGTTCGCCCAATGGTATCACGAACCATGGAGAGAAGAGTAAGAAGGGAAGATGTGAATCAGATCACACAAGCATCAGCATTGGTCAATGCGAGCTATAAACAAGGTGTGGGGGTTTGATTACTAAACCCTCATTCCACTGACGGACTCGATAACACGAGCAAGATATGTTCAAAGCTTCAATCATATAATGAGAGCTAAGAACGACTCAACTAGAATAACTGGGGTCGATTGCAAACCATATCTTCCATCGATTTCCTCCTTAGAGGTCTTCAACACAATATCAACCAAGCACAATCATGGCCTCACTTGAGGGCTTTCCATACAATCCTACTTATCATGGCATCGATTATTCCTACTTCTCATGGCATTTGAAAGCATTAAAGAGAAGTGAAGAGATAAGAGGTCCTACCAAACGGATAGGAATCCGTAGCAAAGCAACGAAAGCGCAACGAAAGCAAGTCACGAAAGCACCTATAAACAAATAGCAAATCAAGTTAGAAACAAGTTTTTATTTACAAAATGAAATAGTCAAACCCCCTTTGGAATGTCTCCTTTATGTACCTTGCACATGTGAACAAAAGACATTAGTAATAACAAGAGAGTGTATGTACAACATAAACACCTAAGTCTAATGGCTATGTACATTTGAGTCACACTAGTCAAAGTGAAAAACCTAAAAGGATTATGAAGTTACAAGTCAAGTTACAACTATGCTACAAGACTAATCTACTTTGATGTTAAAGGTAAACCAACAAAAGAAAGCCATTACAAGTTAGATTAATTAAAATAAAATGTGAAAATGAACCAAGGTCAGAAGTGAAACAACTTATACGCATGCTTAAAACCAATCTCAAAGTTTCACCAAGGTTTGCATTAAACTCTCTCTCCAAAGTCAAATCATTCCAAGAACAAAATCACATTTAAACTTCTCATACAAGTATGCAAAATTGTCACTCAAATAATGCAAGTGAAATGACATGGTAAGGCAATGTTAAAGCTCACACACCAGAGGCAAATGACCTATAAAATGTCCTAATTGAATCCCAAAACAATCATGAACATGGCATACAAATGACATCAAAAGAAGTGGCCAAAATGAAACACGAATTCAAGTTCACATACACACAAAGAAGGCATCATTTAAGGCATGTGAAATGATCAACTACAATACTCAAGCATGTCTCAATTGTGCATCAAAATACACTTGATAATGTTCCGAAGCTCATATTCAAAGTTGGCTCAAAGTAACCTCACACAAGTCCTAAACATAATCTCTTTCTAAGCATGTATCAACATGTTCGGTTCGCATTGGAAAATGAGTAAAAAATAGAAAAATGCTCTTGAAAATTATAAGTAATTGAACATATCATACCAAGGATAGTAGATAACCACATACAAAAGATAGGGCTCATATCATGCATCAAACATACTCAATCAATTATAAACGTAGCACAAACGTCAATGATGATCATACGAATTAAGACTCAAAAGATTAACTTCAAAAGTATCCCAAAGCTCAAGTAAAATGCATCAATCAATCACCATGATGTTAAAAAATCAAATGCCTAAATGTACACCAAAAAACAGCTCCAAATTGTCAAGGGAAAATCACATTTTGGCACTTACATCACTAGGTATACCATTTAGAACACATGCCTTTCCAAAATTCCAGAAAAATATCAAACAACCCTCAAAATGGAATTAAAAATCACCAAAACTTAATTAAGATCATCAAGAACTCTCATAAATTTTCTCACAATTTTCTGACCATTTCTACTATTTTTAGAATTAGATTTTAAAACAATTATGAACAAAAAGAATTAAACAACACCAAGAACCAAGGGGGTGTTATTAGCAATGATTCCACTTCACGTTCTCTTGGGCCAAACGAGTTAGGGTGTATACAACAATGAAAATTGGTCCAAGGAAGGTCAGGGCCTGAGGGTGCACGGTGGAATCACATGATTTGGCAACCAATCCTAGCTGTTTGATCATAGTCTGAGATCAAACCAAGGGTCTTGATGAAGGGTGTATGGTAACTAGTATGGGGACGTACACACGTGACTAATGGTTAGAACCTACCGGACGGTGACAAGTGTCACCGCCAGAGTGGACCGCACCACCACCATAATCTTATCTCTTCAAATTGGCTTCACACAAGAAACAAATTCACTTAGATCTTAAACATCCCTCTCTCTCTCAAACGCTCAACCGTCTCTCTCTCCTTCTATGCTATGCACCACAAACCCTAATCCGTCCGGAGAAGATCGGCGGCCGGCGGCGGCGCCACCGCCTTCTCCGGTGATCTACCACCACTAAACCAAAAACTTCATACACAAACCCTACCTATAATTCCGTCCCCGTTCTGAATCTACCACTAAAATCTCCAAAAACTTACTCACGAGATGAGATCGAACGAATCAGAAATCAAGAACAACAAAAATCAAATCAGGCTCAAACATCAGATTAAATCCACAATGGACTTCTAAGTCCAAGGCCGCAGCTAAGAGGTGGAAAGGATATATTTGTACCTTCGCGGAGATGTCGTTAACGGCAACGAGCTCGGTAATCTCCTCTTTTTCTCCTCTTTCTCGTTACGAATCGTAATTCTCCAACTTCTTCTTCAATGTTTCTCTTGACTCGTTGCTGTCGTTATGCACGAATTGTTTTCGTGAGGCTGTGAATTCTTGAAGTTGAATTGTTGAATCATGGTGTTAATCCTTCTTCTTCTTGATTTTACACAGGTTTGGATGAATTCAGGACGAAGGTTCGCAGCTTTCAAGATGAAGAATTAATCTGGAATTTTTTCAGGTTATGAATCGAAGAAGTTTTGAAGAGCATTTTCAGGAATTAATGTTGTTGCAGGATGAAGGAGAAATTGAAGATTGAAGGAAGAGAATCGGAGAGAGTTTGAAGATGATGCCGAGAATTTTTTCAGTGAGCTTTTTTGTGTTATTGGAATGTGGAGATTGAAGATGAAGGTGAAGGTCCCGGAAGAAGAGATTGCAGAAGATGAATTAGGGAGAGAGAAATTGATTAGCAATTCTGTTAGAGGTGATGAATCTCATTCGGTTAGGAAGTTATGATTTTTGTTATGATTGGTTAGAAAAATCGTTAGGTGTTTACAGTTAGTGAATTTTTTCTCTTAGAAATTGGAGGAGGAGAATTGTTAGAAGAAATTGTGGAACTGTTAGAAGTTAAGATCATTGGAAAATCGGTTATAGAAGTTTTTCTGTTATATCAGATTCTACTATGAACCTGCTTTCCCCAATTCACGTCGTGGATTCATTGGAAATATCCTTCTGTTATGAACCTTTTTTCTTTGCTATGTATTTTCTCTTTTAATGTTATGAACTCCAACTTTCCTTGCGATAAAATCCTGCCGTTATGAATTTCTCCTTTGGTATGCTGTTATAATAAGCTTTTTTCAAATGAATTAACTGTGGTGGAGTTCCGCTGCCTTTAATTTGGAATTAGTTTCCCTCAATACGTTCACCAACGAGTTTCATTCTCTTTAAACATGCTAATGCAGATGATTGCTTTGCGCTATCAATTATGGAAGGAGCTTGGCTTTTTTTTTTTTGTGGATTTTTCATTTGGATTTTAGAATGTGGATAAAAAGAATGGTTCAAAATGGATGTGAAACTTGGATTTGGATTTAGAAAAAGGAAGATCTAAAATGGGAATTTGAAATTGGTTTAAAATTTGGTTATAAAAAAAGAAGGATGATTTGAAATGGATTGGAAAAAAGTTTAAGAGTATGGATTAATGGATATGGATTTAATTTGAGTATGAAAAGGTTAATGGGTAGAAAATGAATATGGATATCTGGAAATGAACAATGGATTTGAAAATGGGTGGAGTTTAGAATGAGAATTTGGATAAAAATAGATAAGAAAAATGGTTTAGCAAATGGACCAAAACTAAAACCAATCCCAAACTCCCTTCACAAGCCTTGGAAAAAATACACACAGCTACTACTGAACAATTCGCAATTGGAGCCATGGCCATCTGAATCGATTATCATATGTACCCTGAACCCACATTTCACATGAACTCCCTGACGAGTTCCACACACCACAATTGGACCTTGAATATACACCGCCTGAGAAATAACCATTTTGAATGCATACTGATAACCTTCTGAATACGGAAAGCTCAAACCAAAGGAAGATGCCTTGATCACATGTCCTTATTCAATATGCAATGCAATGCTTAATGTTTTATTTTTCTATGCTTGAATGCAATGCAATGAAATGAAAGCTCATGCTAAATGCTATAAAAAAATGAGAGGGCAAATTTGGGGTATTACAGCTGCCCCTAATCAATCACTGTAGACCTGAATGGATGATAGCGATTGCTGTCAGACTTTCAAGGTATGGAGGGATTGAATACCAAAATAACCAGAAAATTTGCACTTGGTGGAGAAGAAGGAAAGGGATATAAACCCAACCAAATGGACTCTGCTTGAAGAAAACTCTGATGGAAATAATACCACTGAAGAGATGTCTTTTTGTATAACGCCAGACGACTACTGGCTTGCCACGCTGCTGGTGGACTTTAATAACGTCTTTTTGCACGACGCCAGACGACTACTGGCTTGGCACGCTGCTGGTGGACTTTAATAATGTATTTTTGCACTACGCCAGATGACTACTGGCTCGCCACGCTGCTGGTGGACTTCAATAATGTCTTTTTGCACAACGCCAGACGACTACTGGCTCGCCATGCTGCTGGTGGACTTCAATAATGTCCTTTTGCACGACGCCAGATGACTACTGGCTCGCCACGCTGCTGGTGGACTTCAATAATGTCCTTTTGCACGACGCCAGACGACTACTGGCTCGCCACGCTACTGGTGGACTTTACTCATTTGCCACCCGAAGATGGATTTTTGCCAATCTGCTGTTGGTCTTTAAGGATTTGCCACCCGAAGACGGACTTTTGCCAATCTGCTGCTGGACTTTGTTGATTTGCCACCCGAAGACGGACTTTTGCCAATCTGCTGTTGGACTTTGAGAATTTGCCACCCGAAGACGGACTTTTGCCAATCTGCTGTTGGACTTTGAGAATTCGCCACCCGAAGACAGACTTTTGCCAATCTGCTGTTGGACTTTGAGAATTCGCCACCCGAAGACGGACTTTTTCCAATCTGCTGTTGGACTTTAAGAATTTTCCACCCGAAGACGGACTTTTGTCAATCTGTGGTTGGACTTTGCAGCTGCATTGCCACCCTTGGATGGTCTTTTGCCAATCTACAGTTGGACTTTGCCTTGCTTTGCCACCCTTGGATGGTCTTTTTCCAATCTACGATTGGACTTGCTGATGATTTGCCACCCTTGGATGGACTTCTGCCAATCTACGGTTGGACTTTAAGAATTCCAATACTGGATAACGCTCTGCATGCATGTCAGACATCTCTGCTGACTCTGCTGAAGAATAATGATCAATGATTTATCATTAGAGACTCCTGCAAGAATGGTATCTCTGTTGGAAAATGAACAACCCGTCTGCTTCGAACTATCAGGCTTGCCAAAAATAAATTGGACTTTGGGATATGAGGGGAGTGATGATTCTGCTAGGAATTACTTCATCTGCTTGGGGATGAATTCTGGTCACAGCCACTCCACTAGGGATGAGAATTTTCTGACTTGGCTGGGGAAAGAATGTACTACACTCTGTCGAAGAAAATAAGTCATTAAAACTCTGCTTGGGGATCTATCAAATCCGAGGAGAATATGCTAACACTCTGCTGAGGAAGAGATTCTGTTGACCTGCTAAACTTCTGCGGGGAGAACAACAACTCAGCTGGGGAGTATTGTTGACAAGATTCAATGCTGAACTCTGTGGGGATACCACTACCAGAGATACGATCTTGCTGGGGACCGGAGCTACTCCGTCGGGGATACGCAAATCATGGTTAGAAGACATTCCATTGCAACATGCTGAATAAAAGTCCCTAGAGATCTGCTGGGGAGACACAAAACAACTCCACGGTAGTCTGTTGAGGAACAAAACTGTTGAGCTTAGGATAATTGTCACAATGTCCCATGCTAGGCAAACCTTCTGCTTGACGACTCCACTGGGGATAATGAGTTGACAACAAACTCTACTGGGGAATACCGCTTCAAAGCATCTCTCGCTGGGGAATGTCTCTTAAGAGGATTTTACAGAAGACCACACATCTTCAAACTCTTAGACAACTGCTGAGACTTGAGCTAGACGTATTAACAGGGAGGTCACTCTACTAGGGTTAATAGATCTGGAACACATCTCGCTGGGGAACTTCATGATGCCCCGTGTTTGGGAGGGTCAACAACCTGCTTTTTGCTCCATGATACAAGATTTACCTGAAGAAACGTCATAAGAGGATTTTACAGACGATTGAGCATCTTCAAACTCTAGGTGACTTCACTGGGGATTGACCATTAACTTCGGTGTCTGCGAAGCAACTCTGCTGGAGGATTTGCAACCGTTATCGACACAGAAAGGCTTGTGGCTGTTGGGAGTACTGAATGAGAGAATCGACTTAATAAGATACAACACTATCCAGTTGAACTCCATTCTCTGATATCTAATCGTCGTAACCGACCGTCGACCGAATGATGGACTCAATTATTAAACGTTGTGACAAATAGTGACATGGGGACCCTTCTTGAACATGGCTGCCCCGGTATTTTGCATGGGAATAAGTGATTCCTCGTCTAGAGGACATGATCCCGGCTCTTAGAATACTTGTACATGTTACCTGCAACAAAAGAATATGCACACGTGCCTCAGGATATGACTTCTGCAACTGAGAAAATCTAATGTTGAACCACCACTTATTGGGAGAAAGGTTTCGATACGTCTCTTGCTGGGAACATTATTAATGAAGCCTGCTGAAGACGGGGACATAAAAGGCCTTGGGTTGGAATGCTCGTTTGTTTCAAACCTTTTGGCTGATTGACTGCATATGCGTGAACAACAGTTTTTCTTTCATTTTCCTAGGCCAACATGGTCCACCAAAAGAAATTGCCTCAAGAGGATTTTACAGAAGACTTGACATCTAAAATGCCTCAATGTCTTCAAACTCTTGGAGAGATTCGTCGAATCTCGAAGTAACTGCCTCAGACTGTATGGTCTACATAGAAATTCGCCTCGAGAAGATTCATGAACAATCTCATATGCTCGTGAGATATTCTGCCCCAATACTCTGAACCCTGTATAGGCTGATTAGTCATCTAGATTGACTAACTTCTCATGCTCTTGGGATGGCCTGCCCCAGTATGAACCTTGAAGTAGTCTTGCCCCTGACTACTGATCTTCGAAGGAAGACCAATAATGCCTACATTTGTAGGGATTTGAATCTCGAAGTAATTGCCCCAGTTTGACTGAACTTTGAAGAGATTTCTTGACGTGACTGGCTCAGATAAGCTACATCTTAAAGATATGGTTCGACGTGATTGCCCCAAATCGACTACGTCTTAGCATAACTTGTTGGGAACGCCCCTGCTCAACAAAGTTTCTTGAGGAAGTACCACTGGATGTGGCTGTCCTTCAGGAGTTTCAGGATTCTCAACTCAGCAAGATTAAGCTTCTGGACTGAATTTCCATATGTAAACTTTTTTTTGATGTCAAACAAATGTATGCAAGCAGAAAATGTTTTATTCTGTGAATGAAAATTCTAATGCAACACACATGTTAATCTTGAAGTCTTTATTGAAAAGATGTCGCAAAGCTGTGAACGAGTCACTGCTTAGGATACGACATTGATTTTTGAACGAAAGAATGCAATGCACATGCAATACCAACAAAGATCTTTTAGCACAACTCACAGGAGTCAGGAACGCTATCTCTTGGTAGTATGCTTTTGAAATAACCCTGTTTCAATTAGGATTTTTGAGGGTTGTATCGTGGCCTGGTTCACGGTTTTGAGAAGAATGGTTTATGGCTCAAAGTTTATCGGTGCCCACCCACTCTTCGTGATGTTCTCCAGTCCTACATTAAGCTAATTTGCACAAACGTTCGCCTCTCAAAAGATTTTGTGATATTTAAGGAACCCATGCATCTGATGGTTTGACATCTAATGAGGCTTTGGAGTGACAATCACCCCTTTGTCTTTTGTTCGTAGTCACACGACTTTGTTCTTGCTTGAGGATTTTCCTTTGTAATCCTTTTGTATTTCGCTTTCGCATTCTTTTGCCTTTTTTTCCCCTAATTTTTGCCTGGACTGATTCTTTTGAATCTTTGATTTCGGAGTCCAACGGGATGCCCTAACTTTTGCCTAAGTTGCTTGTTTTCAAGTTTCAACTTAGCGGGCTTTTTCATTTCTTTTTTCAATTCTTTTTGGAACAAATCGTGTGACACTAGCTTGCATTGACTTTGTTGAAAGGGTTGTGACTGCCTCACTTCTTGATTGTTGATGGATAACCATTGTGGTTTCACATATCTTGACCTCTTGACGGTGGAATAGAAGGTAATGGATCCTCAGATGCACACTCCTTTTGAAATTTGAACGCTAGATCAAATTAACTGACACCTACCCTGTCCCTGGGTTAGCTGTGAGGGTTTTTTCGTACGAAAAGAAACTCCTACTTCAAGGCTCAAAGGGGTTAACGAGGGTCTATCTCTCTTATATCTCCAATGTTTGGGGAGTTAAAACAATGCATGTACATCCTCAACAGGGTTCTGTTCAAAAGCACACAATTAGAGATTTTTGCGTTTTTACCTCATCATCCTCCCTCATAGAGTATAAGCAAGAAAATTGGTATTGCAGTGCACATTAGCACAAATGAAATTCTTCAAGAAAACACATTCATTGCATTAAAATCATCATACCAAATAAAAACAATTTTTAACATGCAAGCAATGTCTGAACAAACAAATAAAGACTACATATGAAAATGCAGTAAAGAAAATGAAGATTGCCATTGTTGAGGAGGCTTGGCTCCGTCTGGACTGACTGCTTCTGGTGATGTTTTTGTAGCCTCGAGTGCTCACTCTGATAAAGAAGCTTCACCTTGTGAGGGTACCGTCTGGGGTGATGACCTTTGAGTCAATCAAATCTTGCACCTTGTGCTGGAACACATTACAATTATCAAGTGTGTGTCCAAACGTTCCCGAATGGAACTCACAGCTAGCGTTCATGTCATAGTCCAGAGGAATAGGGTATGGCACTGCATGGCATTCCTCAGCTGGATAAGCGAACTCTTGAGCAAGGGAGCCAACAACTGACTGTAAAGAATAGGAATAGGATCAAATATCCTCTTGGGCTTCCTTGGTCTGAGTTGCCTCCGCTACTGATAATTCTGCTGCTGCTGATTCGAGCGCCCAGTCTGGCCCTGCACTTTCCTCTCCGCATTCGGCTGAGGCACAAACAAGGGTTACTGACATAGGTCTTCTGCAACATAGGGTTATGGAAGAGATCCCTGACACGAGGTAGATCCTTTGGAAAAGGAGGGAGTCCTCAGTCCCTTTGCAACAATGGGAGTAACATCACTTTGTTTACCAGTGCCAACTGATGTAAACTTGATTGCCCCTGAATCTATGAGCTCTTGGACTTTATGCTTGAACCTTGTATAATTCTCAACATTGTGACCAGGTGCCCCAGAGTGGAACTCACATCTAGCATTAGCATTGGGTCCCAGAGGAATTTTCATTGGCAGCGGTCCCACACTGACACGTTCAACCAGTTTGAGCTCGAGCAAGTAAGAAAGCAATTGCGCATACGGGATTGGAATGGGATCAAACTTCCTCTTAGTCCCCTCTGACTTAGGATCCTCCTGAGGAGCAAGAGGTGACTGCTGATGAGAGAGCTCTGAACCTTTAGTTTGCGGAGGGGATTCACGAAGCCATCCATGATCTAGGGCAAACCCCAAAGAGATGGGAGGGGTAAAGACCTCTGTTATGGAAGTGGGCACATGATCGTTTTCCTTTTTTAACACCTTATTCAAGATTTCCATGACCAGGCCCATTTGAATCTTCATCTGGTTGACCTCTTCCTTCAACACTTTCTGGTCCTGAATCAAAGCTTGCATGTCCTTCATAAACCGCCCCATTTGGCTTCGCATCTCCCTCAATTCTGCTTGCACTTGATCCATGGTTCTGGCTAGATTTCTACGAGCTGTGTATCGTGAATATGATTCTCAGCTATAATGCCTGAAACCAAATAAAGGTTAGAGCCCCCGCAACAGGTACCTGAAAAAGCAAGTAACAAAATGCAAAATGATATGCAATGCAATGCAAATGTCATGTTTATCATTTCCGAGGTGCTTTACACCCTGATTCCAATCCTAACCACAGAAATCTGAAGATCGGAAATCGTGATATAAAGAGACGTGTCGTGGTCATGTGCTTGTGTACAGATATCTGATAAGGATTAATTCTGAATCAAACTGCTCATCCCCATTCAACAAAATATTCAAGTACATTTAAAAGAGGTTCATCAGCAAATGAAATACAAGGGAAAGATGGATCCATCAACAAGCCTGATGGTAACCATTAACAACAAATTACAAGAAAAAGAACATCATTCTGATAACTCCACGTCTTTCAGCTTATCACTTGTGTATTTGATCTCCTCAAAGAGTATATGAGTACGCTGGTGATTCGGCTTTTCAATCATCTCTTTGATGAAAACATCCCTTTTCTCAAGAGCCTCAGTTAACGAACCCATATGCAGCATCAAAGCTTCATCATCATACACTCCTTTGTGCCTCTTTATGCCAGCTTGCGTTTTGAGTATCTCCCTTTCTATCATGACTTCTTCAAGCTCTTTCTTGCTATTCTTCAGCTCTCTTCTAGCTTCTTCTAACTGTTCTTGACTTTTACCGAGGCTTTCCCGATACTTTCTCCTCTGCTCATGCGCTTTCTTATGCTCTTCATCTTTAGTCTTCAACTATTCCTGTAACTCAGCATTTTCAATTCTGACATCATCCCATGCTCTTTGGAATTTGGCCAATGTATCCTTGGTCTGATCTAAGTTTTGTTTAGTTGTCTTGTGAGCCTGAGTGGCAGCGTCAGCACCTTTGCTGATCTTATGAAAGTGTTGTGCTCTTTCATAAAAATCTTTCTCTTTGGCTGCTAAGATCTTCTCTGCCTTCTGAGCCCTTCCTTCTAAACCTTTATTGTCATGCAGGGCTTTTTGGAGACAGCTACTCATACCAGCATTCTCTACTTGAAGCTCTTTTACTATCTTCTGCCACTTTTTGCACTCTTCAATAGCCACCATGGTTGGTTGTTCTGGCTGTACTGAACATAAGAAGGGTTCCCTTGAAAAGGGTTAAAGCAGTTCTTTTACTTTCATCTCGATCCATCTATCATATTCAGGGTAAGACCTACAATCTCCTTTCCCAAAAATCGTTTTTCCAATTTTATGCTTATATTTCCAAGCATTCACTACTTCTACCACCTTCTCATCTTTCGTTCCTGTAAAGAACAAAGATTCTTCAACATCTTGCTCCGTAGGAGGATCCCTGGAAGCATACCTGAACTGTCGGATGGCCAAAACTGGATTATAATTGATCCCTCCTTTTCTGCCAATCAGAGGTACATTTGGAAAATTTCTGCATCTTGTGATAAGCTCTATTCTCAACAACCGATGATCAAACCAGATAATATTGTCAGCAGTTAAACCTATCATTCCCTTGGACCATTTTGCAACATCTATGGTTTCCACAAAGGCACCTGTTTGAGGCAAATGCTTGAAGAGCCAAAGGCATAGCAGTGGAGTACAACAACTAACAGGTCCTCCCCTTCTTTTCTCGTTCTTGTAATGCACAGAATAATAAAAATCCCCTAACAAAGTAGGGAGTGGATTTTTAAGAACGAAAACTCTCGTCGCCTGCATATCCACAAAGTCGTGCTGATTGGGAAAAAGAACTAGGCCATATATGCAGAGAGCCAGAATGGAATTATAAATCGTCCAGTTTTTAGCATTAGCAGCCTCTTGAGCTTGATCAGAGAGGAATTTCAGATGAAATCCGTCAACTCCATTTTTGCTACTCACACCACTCTTTATCACTGACTGATTAATTTGCATTGCAGCAGCAATTTCTTTTGTACTATGAGAGCTACCAGAAAAGAACAGTATTGCCGACATGATCGGAATCCCCAAAATAAATGAGAATTCTTCCAGCGTTGGCATCAAAATGTAATCTGGAAAGAGGAAACATCTCAGCGAAGGCTCGTAGAATTGCAGCAGAGTGTGCAAAGCATCGTGTTCATACTTTGTGATAGTACGGACCATCTTAACCAAATTCCCATACTTCTTTTGAAACCTATCAAGAACACCTGGGCCAGCCATGTCTATAACTTTGAGCAGTGAATCCAAGGTAGGGTCTAGAAACTTGTAAGAAACATTATTCTTCCTTCTCTCGTCATTCTCTGTTGAACCCATGGATTGGAATCAGAAGTGTATTATGCACCTGTAAATGACAAACACAACCGTTATGATATGATAATGCAATGCAAAAGGGCATGTGATCAAGTAATCAGGTGTCTGTGCTGGACTATGAACGGTGTCAGTATAGCTCTGAGAACAATATAGAACCATAAATAGAAACCGTCTGAATACAATAGGATAAACCCTCCTTTTGTGTAATGTCAGCAGAAAACCGGGTATGTAGGAGGTCATGGTTACCTGCAAACCTGCAAACAACCCTCCCTTCTCACATGTGGGTACTAGGATGTTCAGTATCCCGGGCTCTCAGGTCGAGAAATGATGATACGTTCACCATTTCTGGTTTGGCATCATCATCAATCGGGGAGGCCTCAACTGATTCTCCAAAATG
Organism: Lathyrus tuberosus; assembly: GCA_022829125.1. Classification (NCBI taxonomy): domain Eukaryota; kingdom Viridiplantae; phylum Streptophyta; class Magnoliopsida; order Fabales; family Fabaceae; genus Lathyrus; species Lathyrus tuberosus. The sequence goes on along the minus strand of JALAZF010000546.1, from coordinate 3,739,918 downwards.
AAAGGTCCTCAGCTTCTGGCACTGAGGTCGAGAAGCAATAGTACATTCATCCCTTGGGGTACAGTACTATCGCCAATCGAGGAGTGCCTCCACTGATTCTCTTTCCCAAAAGGAACACCTATGGCAAGTTCCCAGCATTGGGTCCTCGGATCGAGAATATGCAATGGGTTTGCCACAGAATGTGGTCTGCCACTGTCACATCTCGGGAGGAGTGCCGCAACTGAGTCCTCGGGAAATGGTCACCAGAGTCGACAGCTCTCTAGATCAACACTCTAACATGTGCAAGACACACACATCAGAATGCGTCCCAAGATAGCCTCGTCTGGCTGTGAATTTCGTGAATACCCAACGCACTCCAGACGGCACATAGGTCCCACTACTCCCTACTATAATCCTAAGTGTACACTCAAGCCTGTGTAATGGGCTTATCTCTCAGAAACCCCATCCCGCCAAACAGAAAACCAGTCCAGCACAATAGTAATAATATGATATGTAATGCTAAAATGCAGTAAATACAGTAATGTACAGTAAAGCAATAAATAACCATACAATAAAATGGTAAATACAGCACAACAGTAAACACCCAAGGAAAGAAAAACAGACAAGCGCTAGGATTGACTCGCTTAGGGAATGGACCAACAAGAGGTCAATCTGATCCCTAGCAGAGTCGCCAGCTGTCGCTCCCAGGATTTTCATCCAAGTACAAACGCGAAAGTGGCACTGAAACAGAGTCGCCAGCAACGTGTATTTATCCTAAGAGAGGGAAAGGAAACACTGCGTAAACCTGAAGGGAAGGAAAAAGCATGGTCTTGCGACCAAGAGAACTGGGTTCGAGAGTCAGTTATGCGCGAGGAAGGTATTAGCACCCTCACGCATCCATCGTGCCCGATGGGATCCACACTTGCTTGTCTCGATCAAAGGGTACCGTCGACTGGAGCTCCACTACTAGAGAATTGGAAAAGAAAGGTAGAAATAAAGGAACGAAGAAACAAATGTAGGGAAAATAAAAGAAGTGCTCGAATGGGCCCTACCCCACGGCCTACGTATCTCATCGGGAACATGAGAATCAGAGTGACGTAGTTCCCCTCACTAGGGATGGATTATTTGTGTTTTTTAGGGAACGACTAACGTTCTAGCTCAGGTGTTGCAGGCTCGCCGGTCCGAGTGCGTTACCATCTTGCAAGAGAACGAGAAGAAGCACGTTCATACGTTGAGAATGAGTAAGATGAGAAAAGAATTCCCGAAGGAAAGACGTGATTGTTTGTTTTTGTCTTTTAAGAAAGAAAGTGTTTTGTTTATTTGGTGTTTTGTAACATGTATTGTATTTAAGTCCTTCATATAGGATCGAATGCCTAGCATATCGACCCAAGATGGGACGTACACTAAACATTCCCAAAGAAATGAGAGAAGACCCCTCACCTCCTTGTTCCCACATGAAAGGCCTAAATACAATATTGGTTATGCCTTTATTAAGTGTTTTTTACTTTTATTATAAGGTGAGATAGAAGAGACTCAAAAGAGAGGTAAAGGTGAAAACTAAGGGGAGACTAAGACACACCCTAGTGTTAGCATGCTCGGAGATCCTATGGTTAATGTGGTTTAACAAACCTAATCCTAAAAGAAAGAGGGAAGTCTACCGAATGTTGTCATGCATGGATTGCTATCCTAATGCCTCTCCTACCTCTGACTTAATCAAAAATTATGTGGAGCTAGGAATCCTAAGGGATCATGTCATCAGACAAGTAAACACAGGATAAATCAATCACAAAATGGATTAAAAGCAACGAAAGAATAAACAGTGTCAGTCGACAATAATATCACACAATCACAATAAGAAAGAGGGAGCTTTAGCCAAGGGGTCATATCAACCGAGACAAACAAGCTAGGTGTGGGAAATAGGGGTGCTCGCCCAATGGTATCAAGAACCATGGAGAGCAGAGTAAGAAGGAAAGATGTGAATCAAATCACATAGGCATCAGCATTGGTCAATGCGAGCTATAAACAAGGCGTGGGGGTTTGATTACTAAACCCTCATTCCACTGACGGACTCGATAACACGAGCAAGATATGTTCAATGCTTCAATCATGTAATGAGAGCTAAGAACGACTCAACTAGAATAACGGGGGTCGATTGCGAACCCTATCTTCCGTCGATTGCCTCCTTAGAGGTCTTCAGCACAATATTAACCAAGCACAATCATGGCCTCACTTGAGGGCTTTCCATACAATCCTACTTATCATGGCATCGACTATTCCTGCTTCTCATGGCATTTGAAAGCATTTAAGAGAAGTGAAGAGATAAGAGGTCCTACCAAACTGATAGGAATCCGTTGCAAAGAAACGAAAGCGCAATGAAAGTAAGTCACGAAAGCACCTATAAACAAATAGCAAATCAAGTTAGAAACAAGTTTTTATTAACAAAATGAAATGGTCAAACCCCCTTTGGAATGTCTCCTTTATGTACCTTGCACATGTGAACCAAAGACATTAGTAATAACAAGAGAATGTATGTACAACATAAAGACCTAAGTCTAATGGCTATGTACATTTAAGTCACACTAGTCAAAGTGAAAGACCTAAAAGGATTATGAAGTTACAAGTTAAGTTACAACTATGCTACAAGACTAATCTACTTTGATGTTAAAGGTAAACCAACAAAAGAAAGCCATTACAAGTTAGATTAATTGAAACAAAACATGAAAATGAACCAAGGTTAGAAGTGAAACAACTTATACGCATGCTTAAAACCAATCTCAAAGTGTCGCCAAGGTTTGCATTAAACTCTCTCTCCAAAGTCAAATCATTCCAAGAGCAAATTCACATTTAAACTTCTCATACAAGTATGCAAAATTGTCACTCAAATAATGCAAGTGAAATGACATGGTAAGGCAATTTTAAAGCTTACACACTAGAGGCAAATGACCTATAAAATGTCCTAATTGAATCCCAAAACAATCATGAACATGGCATACAAATGACATCAAAAGAAGTGGCCAAAATAAAACACGAATTCAAGTTCACATACACACAAAGAAGGCTTCATTTAAGGCATGTGAAATGATCAACTACAATAATCAAGCATGTCTCAATTGTGCATCAAAATACACTTGATAATGTTCCAAAGCTCATATTCAAAGTTGGCTCAAAGTAACCTCACACAAGTCCTAAACATAATCTCTTTCTAAGCATGTATCAACATGTTCGGTTCGCATTGGAAAATGAGTAAAAAATAGCAAAATTCTCTTGAAAATTATAAGTAATTGAAAATATCATGCCAAGGACAGTAGATAACCACATACAAAAGATAGGGCTCATATCATGCACCAAACATACTCAATCAATTGCAAACGTAGCACAAACGTCAATGATGATCATACGAATTAAGACTCAAAAGATTAACTTCAAAAGTATCCCGAAGCTCAAGTACAATGCATAAATCAATCACCATGATGTTAAACAATCAAATTCCTAAATGTACACCAAAAACCAGCTCCAAATTGTTAAGGGAAAATCACATTTTGGCACTTACATCACTAGGTATACCATTTAGAACACATGCCTTTCCAAAATTCCAGAAAAATATCAAACAACCCTCAAAATGGAATTAAAAATCACCAAAAATTAATTAAGACCATAAAAAAATCTCATAAATTTTCTCACAATTTTCTAACCATTTCTAATATTTTTAGAATTAGATTTTAAAACAATTATGAACAAAAAGAATTAAACAACACCAAGAACCAAGGGGGTGTTATTAGCAATGATTCCACTTCACGTTCTCTTGGGCCAAACGAGTTAGGGTGTATACAGCAATGAAAATTGGTCCAAGGAAGGTCAGGGCCTGAGGGTGCACGGTGGAATCACATGATTTGGCAACCAATCCTAGTTGTTTGATCATAGTCTGAGATCAAACCAAGGGTCTTGATGAAGGGTGTATGGTAACTAGTATGGGGACGTACACACGTGACTAATGGTTAGAACCTACCGGACGGTGACAAGTGTCACCGCCGGAGTGGACCGCACCACCACCATAATCTTATCTCTTCAAATTGGCTTCACACAAGAAACAAATTCACTTAGATCTTAAACATCCCTCTTTCTCTCAAATGCTCACCCGTCTCTCTCTCCTTCTATGCTATGCACCACAAACCCTAATCCGTCCAGAGAAGATCGGCGGCCGGCGGCGGCGCCACCGCCTTCTCCGGCGATCTACCACCACTAAACCAAAAACTCCATACACAAACCCTACCTATAATTCCGTCCCCGTTCCGAATCTACCACTAAAATCTCCAAAAACTTACTCATGAGATGAGATCGAACGAATCAGAAATCAAGAACAACAAAAATCAAATCAGGCTCAAACATCAGATTAAATCCACAATGGACTTCTAAGTCCAAGGCCGCAGCTAAGAGGTGGAAAGGATATATTCGTACCTTCGCGGAGATGGCGTTAACGGCAACGAGCTCGGTAATCTCCTCTTTTTCTCCTCTTTCTCGTTATGAATCGTAATTCTCCAACTTCTTCTTCAATGTTTCGCTTGACTCGTTGCTGTCGTTATGCACGAATTGTTTTCATGAGGCTGTGAATTCTTGAAGTTGAATTGTTGAATCGTGGTGTTAATCCTTCTTCTTCTTGATTTTACACAGGTTTGGATGAATTGAGGACGAAGGTTCGCAGCTTTCAAGATGAAGAATTAATCTGGATTTTTTTCAGGTTATGAATCGAAGAAGTTTTGAAGAGCATTTTCAGGAATTAATGCTGTTGCAGGATGAAGGAGAAATTGAAGATTGAAGGAAGAGAATCGGAGAGAGTTTGAAGATGATGCCGAGAATTTTTTCAGTGAGCTTTTTTGTGTTATTGGAATGTGGAGATTGAAGATGAAGGTGAAGGTCCTGGAAGAAGAGATTGCAGAAGATGAATTAGGGAGAGAGAAATTGGTTAGCAATTCTGTTAGAGGTGATGAATCTCATTCGGTTAGGAAGTTATGATTTTTATTATGATTGGTTAGAAAAATCGTTAGGTGTTTACAGTTAGTGAATTTTTTCTCTTAGAAATTGGAGGAGGAGAATTGTTAGAAGAAATTGTGGAACTGTTAGAAGTTAAGATCATTGGAAAATCGGTTATAGAAGTTTTTCTGTTATATCAGTTTCTACTATGAACCTGCTTTCCCCAATTCACGTCATGGATTCATTGGAAATATCCTTCTGTTATGAACCTTTTTTCTTTGCTATGTATTTTCTCTTTTAATGCTATGAACTCCAACTTTCCTTGCGATAAAATCCTGCCGTTATGAATTTCTCCTTTGGTATGCTGTTATAATAAGCTTTTTTCAAATGAATTAACTGTGGTGGAGTTCCGCTGCCTTCAATTTGGAATTAGTTTCCCTCAATACGTTCACCAACGAGTTTCATTCTCTTTAAACATGCTAATGCAGATGATTGCTTTGCGCTATCAATTATGGAAGGAGCTTGGCTTTTTTTTTTTTGTGGATTTTTCATTTGCATTTTAGAATGTGGATAAAAAGAATGGTTCAAAATGGATGTGAAACTTGGATTTGGATTTAGAAAAAGGAAGATCTAAAATGGGAATTTGAAATTGGTTTAAAATTTGGTTATAAAAAAAGAAGGATGATTTGAACATGGATTGGAAAAAAGTTTAAGAGTATGGATTAATGGATATGGATTTAATTTGAGTATGAAAAGGTTAATGGGTAGAAAATGAATATGGATATCTGGAAATGAACAATGGATTTGAAAATGGGTGGAGTTTAGAATGAGAATTTAGATAAAAATCGATAAGAAAAATGGTTTAGCAAATGGATATCCAAAACTAAAACCAATCCCAAACTCCCTTCACAAGCTTTGGAAAAAATACACACAGCTACTACTGAACAATTCGCAATTGGAGCCATGGCCATCTGAATCGATTATCATATGCACCCTGAACCCATATTTCACATGAACTCCCTGACGAGTTCCACACACCACAATTGGACCTTGAATATACACCGCCTGAGAAATAACCATTTTGAATGCATACTGATAACCTTCTGAATACGGAAAGCTCAAACCAAAGGAAGATGCCTTGATCACATGTCCTTATTCAATATGCAATGCAATGCTTAATGTTTTATTTTTCTATGCTTGAATGCAATGCAATGAAATGAAAGCTCATACTAGATTCTATAAAAAAATGAGAGGGCAAATTTTTGGGTATTACACCATCCATCCATCATCTCATCACTAGTTCACTCAGGAACTATTGGAACCATCGCTTGTTACTTAGTGTAACTCCCCGTCGGGAAAACAATGTTCCCCGTCTCTTTAGGTCCTCTTGGTATAAGGCGCACGACGTTTATAGATCGCTTTAAGTCCTCTTTGTATAAGGCGCATAATCCGATCGCTTTAGGTCCTCTTTGTGTAAGGTGCACGATCGTCTATAATCATCGCTTTAGGTCCTCTTTGTATAAGGCGCACGATCTTATAGCGGATTCCCTCTGGAATCGTTTCGTCGCTCACACCCACTAGGGCACACGACATCACAAGAATGCATACCATGATCCTTGGCATACAATGACTCATGACATTCAAATGCACACATATATGCAACCCTAACCATGCATATATAATCAACCACAACACTTGCATTTACTTGCCCTTAGGCCACAAACCATCATCACAACATTTAATCGCATGCATTCACATCATATAACATCACACCAGTCATACAATACATATCACTAGCATATTGCATGATAACCCATCAAATACACACCCTTAAAACGGTATAAGTCGATACAATGATACATTTCCAAATTCCCGACATAATTAAATCGGCCAACAATCTCAAAAACCATTTTAATAAGAAAGAATAACTCAATAGCTTTCTAACGCACTCAACCGCGCCCCAATCCGACTTACGGATCAAAAGTTATGAAGAAAACAAAATTGCACAAACTGCCATGTTCGTTAGGCGAACCTTCTAGTGAGCATTCGCTACCACCTTCGCTAGGCGAATGTCCAAGCGAAACCACAATCAGACCAAAACAGACACAAAGTTCGCTAGGCGAACCCTCGCCTTGCCGTTCGATTCGCGAATCCCTAGGCGAACCAAGGCAGCAACAACCATAGCCAAAAAGATACAAAGTTCGCTAGGCGAACAACGTTAGTGAACATTCGCTGACCTTCGCTAACTGGCTCGCTAGGCGAACCCGCGAAAATCATTTGCTTTTGTTTCGCCCCAGGTTCGCTAGGCGAACCAAGGAAAACCCAGAAATTCTGCAGCGCTGTTTCGGGTCCAAAAACCAAATTTTTCAACCAAAATCTATTCCAAACCAAAACATAACAATCAGAACATAACTCAATCATGGTAACAAATATTCTACAACATTTATATCACATTTCAACCGCGAAAACATCGATCCCTAATCATTTCTCTCATTCCAACCTAGAATTGAAAAGCTATGAAACACAATGAACATTCCAACACACACATACATAATCATACACAAGCATAAGATAATCGAGTTTCGCACCCTTACCCGATTAATCGTGTTTGAAAAGTCGGTTGATCGATTTTCTTAAATCCCAAGTTTCCTCTCTTTTTCTTCTCTTCTTTTTCCTTCTTTCTCTTTTTCTTCCTCTCTTTTTCTTTCTCTCTAATTTTCTCTCTTTCTATTTCTATTTTCTAACTTAAGGAAACATAAAGTGAAATTACCAAAATACCCCCACACTCAAATATCTCGCAAGCGTTCCCAAAACGCGATAAAACATATTCCCGATGAAAAATAACATATTATCAAATAAAAGTCAAAAATAAAATAATATAATAATAAAATAATCAAAACGACTCGATTAAATAAAAATGACAAAAACTGGGGCGTAACAATACACAGGGTACTGGGTTCGAAACCCATCAAGAAATTAATTACATTAGATGACGGTTGTTGTAGACAACCATCTTGGAAAGTACCCATAGTTTATTATATACAAATGTATATTGCTTGGTTTACCATACACCTATTTAAAGAAATACAACCATTCAAATTGACAAAGAAATATATAATCTGAAAATTAAAATATTCTTGAAAACCAACTTAAACACACAAATTTTTTTCGAATTGCATCCGTCTCATTCAGCACATTTTATGTTCTTTAACACATAATATATGATTCAATGGTTTGATTCCCTCTACTTATCGATATCTTTTATTATAGTTTACCTCATCATTGTCACTTATCAATGGGATTGTAAATTATATCGATGAATTAAAGCAAACAGGCCATTAAACCATATATTATGTGTTAAGGAACATAAAATGTGCTGGATGAAACGGATGCGATTCGGAAAACATTGATTGATATAGGTTGGTTTTCAAATACATGTTAATTTTCATAATATAAGTTTCTATGTCAATATAAATGGTTGCATTTTCATTAAAAGGTAAGTGAAACAAACAATATACATAGTATATAATAAACTAAACTTCTCAACCTGCATAAGAATTTAAAAAACAAAACATTGCTAAGTCACAAGAAGCCTCTATCTTGTGACTTAGCAATGTTTTGTTCTTGTTTAAGAACATTTGTCAACAACAACAACATACAACAAAATAACATGCAACACAATAAAAAAACATACATTATTTAATCTACAAAACCCCAAGTGGGACTGTAAAAAACCAACATACATTGAGTCAATAACGCACCTCTTATTAAAAATAACCGCTGAACTGTAGCAAATCAAGATATATATCAAGTTCATCCAGTTTTTGATGTCATGAAGAAGAAATATAAGGTGGATGAAGTTTATACAACAACTTCATATTTCTTATATTTTTCTTCATTACTTCAAAAACCATATGAAATTTCACCATAGTATACGCTTGCTACCACCATCATCACCATGTATCTACAAGGAAACACAACAAAAATCAAACTTAACCCTAAAACATCATTAACATAATGTTTTCCACAACATCCTAAAACCAAAACCTAAAACAATAATGTTAGAAAGAAGAGAGCAGGAGAAAATATCATCTTCGCCGCCGTAGGAGTTTGCGTCGGACGTTGCTCCCGTCAGATTTTGGCTAAGATTCATGAGAGGAGAGGGTTGTGTTGGGGTATTCTTTAGAGAGAAACGGAAGATATGAAGTAGGTCACATATAGTTTCATTTATATATTAAAAACTATCACTTTTCGTTACGGTTGTTAACTACAATCGTAATTATAATTTATATTTTAAAATAATAGCAAACTATATAACGACGGTTACATATAATAACGACGGTTACATATAATAACTGTAGTGATAAATAAAAAAGAAAAGAGCGCCTATCATATCAGTTATCCTTACAACCGTTATTATACTATATAAAATTTTTAATTAAAAAATATAATATAAAGTTAGTGCCTGAGTTTAGAAATATCACCACGGTTTTGGTAGAACCGTGGTGACTTGGGTTCGTATATTTTTCATTTAAGGTTATGTGATGAGTTTACCACATATGTGATAAAGTTTTCATTCAAGTTCATATATTCAAGGTTATGTAATGAGTTTACCACATATGTAAATATTTTTAATAAGAATAAGACAACAAAATGCAAGTTTCATATAAATTAGTAAACTCCAACAAAATGCAAGTTTATATTTAAAATATAAAAAAAATTAAAATCTTGAATATTGAAGATAACAGAGACACTTTTAACTTTTAAATATCAAATCTAAATGCCATAGCTGACATAAAATTACTCCAACAAAACGGTGTTTCGTCCTCATCATCTGAATCGAAAATAGTTGTCCTTCTTCTCTTTCTTCTTGATCTCCTTCTTCTCCTCCTGGCTCGTATTTCTTGCAAGGCGACCACCTGTTGGGTCTGTACAGCTTGTTCGGGCTGGAAAACTGGTTGGACCTCTGAAGCCTCTGCAACCTGGACTTCTTCTTGGACATCTACGACCTTGGCAACTTCTTGAACATCAGCATATTTAGCCACACGCGCAGTTTGTTGGACTTCTTGGACAACTTCTTCTTGAACATCTAAAGTTTGTTGGACTTCATGAACTGCATTGTTAGAATTCATTTTGATTAATTATCTTCAATTATGCTGCTTGTGTGATGGTAAGAAGAGAAATAACATATTTATAATGATTTCTCTGATTCTTCATCTTCTCTTTTCATTGAAAATCTAATCGTTTTAGTTGAAAGTCATTATTATTTCTTTAATTCAAAAACCATTGTTGATTCTTCATCTTCCTCATTCATTTTTTATTATATTCTTATTTCTTTAAAGCATATGAATCATGTAGTCTCATAATGACTTGAGCCTATAGAACATACACAAGAAAAAAAGAATGAAGATGTTGAAGAATATCATACTCTCATACCGTACTCTCTCAGTAGTGTTACTCAACCGTATTGGAAATGTGAGTCCTCTAACAACGGTTGACTTTCTCCACCGTTGTAAAATCATTTAAATTTTATTTTTTTAATAATTCACATAAGTGACACAAGCGTATAACAACGGTTGTTTAAACTAAACGTTGTAAAATAATATACATTTTATTTTTTATTTAAAGGACTTAAGTGACACACGCTTAATATACTCTAAAAAATGGAAAAAATAATGTTGCTGAGAATCGAAGCTTGTCACACATCATTTATTACCACGGTTTTTAAAGACAACCGTCTTTAAATCACTGTTTTTATATCCAGCTACTGACTGGGCGCAAAAATTTAATTCATTACAACGGTGTATATTTCTTCCGTGGTGAACCTGGCGTTGTTGTTTACGCGTTTTATAGTAGTGAACATCTTTGTGTAGAATTGCCTAGTCCTTTAAACAAAAATTAACGTGACTTTCATAAGCATTTCTTTACATTTTAAACTTCATTTACATGTCATTTGATACTGCCTTATGTGCTTGGATACCCATTTTACTTGACTTGGATCATCTTTTAGTTGCTTGACCATTAACATGCCTTTATGAAAGTGTTTAGGTGCTTGTTTTGACATGCACTTACCTTAACTTGTAAGAATGATTTGCCATGAGGATTTTTGTGGCAACTTGAGATGTTTGTACATTGAATCAAATGCCTTAGCTTCTGACCTTGGTCACTTACATGCCAATTTTCATGTTTGTTTGCTCATTATGTGGTCAATATTGATTGAAACATGCTTAAGGTGGCATCTTTGTGCATAACTTGCAAATATCTTGAACATGAATTGATGAGTATTTCATTATCACTTATCAACACTTCAAGCGTGCTTTTGATATGATTACATCATGTATGTTACTTGAATGCATAACTTTGCCTCATTTGTATGACCTTTAGAGGTTGATTAAACATAGTCTTTGAATGGTAAGTGTTGGTGTGCTAGTGCAGGATATAACTTGATCTTTCATACACCTTTGGGACTCACTTCTCTTTGTTATTTGTTTGACATTACTCCTAGTGTAGTCTTAGGACCTTAGCATAGGCATAATTGCATAGTTTTGCATTTTCCTTTCAAATATTCAATAGTTGAGCTTGGCTTGGAGTTGGTAAGTACTTATGTTACTTTAACTTGGTGTTTAACTTACATGACTTCTCTTTCATCCCACTTTTCTTTACTTCTCCCTTTTGTGATTGAATCATCTAATGTTTACTTGTGTATGATCACATGTTCCCTTAGGATTCCTAGCTTGAATCTAATTTTGGATTAGGTTCAAAGTAGGAGAGACATTAGGTTATAAATCCAAGTATGCTAACATAAGTAGAGATTCCCTTTAATCCTCAATTATAGGATCAATCGTGGCATGACAACTCATAGGATGGAGATCCCCTTTGTTATTTCCGTTTAACCATTTGAGTCTCTTCTCTCTCTAAAAGAAAAGCAAAAACACTTAATAAGTATTGTATGTGGAGTGCGCCACGAACCTTAAGCACATGGGAAGTGATAAGCGGAAGTCCCTCCTTACCTTATCTAGGGTGTTTTGAATACGCCTTGTCTTGGGTCAATTTGCAACGCATTTGATCCTATGTCATAGTCTTTAGCACGATACATACTGCAAACAAAACAAATGAAAATACTTCTTTTAAAAGACAAAAACAAACCTATCATCTTCCTTCAGGATTCTTTTCTCATCCCATTCACTCGAATCGTAAGGATACGTTATTTCCGTTCTACCGCAAACAGGTAAACACGTAAGTCTCCACGCAACAAGCGGTAACACCTAAACTGCTAGAGCGCGAACGATAAAGTCATCCACCTAAAAAACACCAAACAACAATGACCTTGTAGGTTGAACTAGGACTGCTCTGATTTCTTCTCTCTCGCCCGATTGAGGATACGTAGGTACAAGACGGCGATGTCTTGGCGAGTAACCTTCCCCCACAATCCCGTAGTCCCCCGAACTACATTGACTCTGACTTTACCGTTCCCGAGGGAATACATAGGCCTAGGACGGCAATGTCTTATCGAGTCACCTGTTGTTTTTCGTTTCTAGTTAGCAGTAGGCTTTAGATAGATACACCCTTTGATTAGACGACAAGCGTAGATCCCATCGAGTACGATGGACGCGAGGGGGTGCTAATACCTTCCTCTCACGTAACCGACTTCTGAACCCGGACTATGGTTGCGATGACCATGTCTTTCCCTTTTTTAGGTTTCCTTTGATCATTTTCTTTCCCTGTGTCTGGATAAATAACGTTTGGTGGCGACTCTTCTGTCTTTTTTGCCGGTTGATTTTCGTAGTTGCGACACCCCTCCCCCCCTCCTTGAACCTTGATCATAATCAAAGTGTTCATTTATTCTTAATGAGGTGAACTACAAATGCTCTGATTCCATCCTTGTAAGGGTATGTAGGCACAAGACCGCGAAGTTTTGGCGAGCATACTTAGTGACTAAACTCTTAGGTTCTTATCTTCACCAATAAGACCCAAAACCCAAACACAAAACAATAGCAAACAATAACACAAATACTAGCAAGAGGTTCTTATAGAGTACTATAGATGCTTAGGATGCTAACACCTTCCCTAGGTATAACCAACCCCCGAGCCCAACAATCTCTTAGCATTGTTGTTACATTGCAAACTTAGGGTTTTATACGATCTTTACCCTTTTCCTTAGATAAATCAAAGCTCGGTGGTGAATATTTAAAGATTTGTGATTCAAGTTTAATCAATAGCTTGATATCCAATTCTCACCGCAACACCAATCATCAATTTCCATATTTTTAACACAACAACAATTCATCAAAACAAAATCAGGGAACCCTAATGAGATAAAGGACTTCTCTTCTCTACCTTATCATGAAATACACCCATAGTGAAAGTCATTTCTCCACCTTTACGTTAGAATTCTAGCAAGCTTGTTAGGTCTGTGATTGTATGATTGGCAAAAATTTTGGTAAAACATGTTTAATTTGGAAAAACATGTATCACAGCCAAATGTTGAGCAAGATGTCATGACATCTTGACCAACTGGTACAACAGAGTCTGCTAACAGATATAGTGACATGTTATACCAGAATATCATAACAGTTTGGCATTTTAAATCCTTGAAGATTTGATTTTAAAATATGAGATTCTAGATGATTTTAATTCTCATACAGGCACAGCTAAGCAAGGATATTTTAGGAACATTGTATATTTGATTTGGTTTCATAAAAAGGATCTTGGAGACTTTTTAGGAAACTTTGAAGATTTGTTCCAATTTTTGGGGAAAAAATTGTGCAGGTGATTTACAACTAGAAGATTGGATTTGATTGAAGAGTCCAAGCCCATACTGCAAGAGTCTTATTCGAACAACAGTAAAGCTGCAAGAAGAAAAAATTTATTTTTGGAAGGATTCCCTCCAGGATTTATATCGTCTCCACAGGGATCGATGCAAGGGAAAGAATGTCGTTCAACAGTCTCTACGTTTCTAAGTTTTTTGTGAAAATTTTGGTTAAAAGATTCAAGGTACTATGAATAAAGGCAGAAAATATAAAGGCGGAAAATATAAAGACTTAAAATAAACTGAGCCTTGTTGGGATTGGATCTCATCAATTGATAACACATACATTCTCCTGACTAATTAAACATAAATCAATCATTCGTCTAATATCCTTACATATCACCCACAACAGAGGTTATGTCTAACACAACATTGAGAGAACAACTGTATTGTCTCATTGGTGATGTCTTACGTAACTCAACAACACTGAGCATTAAGAACTGATATTCACGCAAATGTTAAGCATAAATCTATGTCTAGAGTTTAGAACCCAACAGGTATTCATCCTAGATCCAGATATGTAGAGTATATGTCTATAGCGGTTCAAATCAAAGATAAACAGGTAAACAAAGATTACACTCATATCAGATAAATGATTGCTTCATATAAAATGCCATGATCAGATTACGTGCATATGCTTAACTCTTTTTACAAGCATTCAACTAATTTTTCAAATGTATGTGAACATAGTTTCTTATCTCTATTATCACGCATCCTCACAATACCGTATTGATCGATACTTATGCTACTCATACTAATAATCAACACAATAAAATAAAAGATACTAGTGAATATCAACTTACAAGACTGTGTCAAAAGTTTGCTCATTAATAGATTAATATCTTAGATCTAAGATTTGAAAAGTTTTTGTCAAGACCCACAAATAAGAAATCAAAGACAACATCAATATTGAATCAAAACTAGTTCACAATACATAGATTAGATGAAATACATAAGGTATCAATAGATTACATCCAAAACCAACAAGAGATCAAAGCACTTACTCGAAGATCAAGCTCCGAGTTGCTTCGATTTGTGCTTCTCTCTCTTAGGGTTTGTGTTTCTCTCTCTAGAATATGTTTGGATGAAGAGAGATAAAGTTCTGATCCTTAAAATATATGTTATGTTTCTAAAAAGCAAGAAAGGTACTTAAATAGTATTACAAAATTTGTCTTGTTCGCATAGAGAACACCTTCTTCATACAACAAAGACCCTTTTTAGGTACATGAAGTGCCTCTGAATAGTTAAACTGCCCTTGGGAAATATCTGAGTTCACACTGCGAACACATTCTTCACACAATGAACTTTGGGTTCTTTTCCTAGTGCCATCCAAGGTTTCCTTTTCGCTAGGACCTCGCTGCAACTTGGCACAGCGAACATTGCTGGCTGCTCACTGGTGTTGGTACAGCGAACATTTGCTGCCTGCTCACTGGTGTTCGCACATCAAACATGCTGATTCTTCTTTATTTCTTTGGCTTCCATGTCCAATCCTTTGTGTCTTAATCATTGATGTTTTATGCTTATATCCTGCACAATAACACACATATCAAAGCATCCAAAGGTATTTGCAATATAATTGAAGAATCATACAAGAACAAGAAATAAATTCCTTAAAACATGAGAAATGAGTTTAAAAATGTCAAGAAAGATGGTTCAATTTAAGTCAAAATTTGCACTTAACAAACTATCCCCAACTAGATTTTTGCTTGTCTTTAAGCAAAGTATACCCCTCATGAAAACACGAGGATTTGCTCAAGCATAAGATTCAACCAAGAAAGGATTAATAGTTCAAATTCAAACAAGAGAGATTTGCTCAAGCATGAGAATACGCACAAACAATGTTCACCACTTAATAGAATCAAACAATGATAAAGATTTTAGTTCTTAAAAAAATATTATGCAGTGTTTCAAATAACAACTAAATTCTTATGCTTGAATCACTCTAACACTCCTTCTTCAAATAAGAATAAAGAAATTAATGCGTTTGCAACTGCGGGGCAATTTCAATCACCTGATAGACAATGCAAATAACAATACAATTCATACATTCATCTAATCAAACAAAAATGAAATCATGGAAGAAAGAGATCACTAAGGGCTTGCATGGTTGTAGCTTGGTTAGGTTCGCAACAAAGGGAAATTTCTAAGGCCATGGAATCAAAGTTGCCAATGCAAAATAAACATGTACTATACAAGGTTATGTACACACTACAACTTTATCCAACACTTTATTTTCTCAATTGTTCACCCTTCCAAACTTTCTTTATGCACATTATTCATTCTCTATTTTTCTTTTTCAAACAAGCATGCTTTTTTTTTCTTTTTTCTTTTTCACATTCATATTCACAATTTTCTTTTCAATGCTTGTTTGAAATTTTTCAAAATTTTGAGTAACCTACCACTTTTCTTTTCACTTTCCCCCACTTGAATTCAACCAAACCTCAAGTGAATGCTCCTTGATTTTTATGGCAAGGAAATCAATTTAGAACAATGTTCAATGGTTTAAGAAAAAAATTTAGAATCCCACAAAATTGAATGATGAACTGTCTTTTAATTTATGTACATACACCAATTTCTTCAATAAATTAGGATCTAAACTATTAAGCTCAAAGGGGTTAGCAAATTCTCACTACTCACGGGTAAGTTACTTTTGGATATGGTTGTGCTCAGTATAAACACAATATCACAATAATCAAAAGATTAAGCATGAATCAAATGGATTAAACAAAGTTTATTAGTCATCCTAGCATATAGTAAACAATGGAGGTTTCTCACAAATTCTGGCTATTGGACCTAAGTGAAACAAGCATTCAAATAAAGTTGCAAAATGAAACAAAAATACATATTTGCACAAAGCACAAAATTCATAAATCATTCTAACATTCTATAAAGCGGTACAATTTACCTTGCTTACATTCACATGTTCAACATCCTACCATCACCATCCAAACTTGGGAGAATCTTCATTGGATACTTTTATACAAATAGCAACCAATCTAGAAGAAGTTCTCATCATTCATCCCTAATAAGCACTTGAGAAAACCTAAAAGGAAACAAGTATATGTACAATATAAACAATTGTATAAAGCTCAAAAATATAGAAACTATTGTAATGCGATTCAATATCTAAACACCAATCCCCGGCAACGACGCCATTTTGTTCGAACTGTAGTAAAGCTGCAAGAAGCAAAAATTTAGTTTTGGAAGGATTCCCTCTAGGATTTATATCGTCTCCATAGGGATCGGTGCGAGGGAAATAATGTCGTTCAACAGTCTCTACGTTTCTAAGCTTGTTGTGAAAATTTTGGTTAAAAGATTCAAGGTACTATAAATAAAGGCAGAAAATATAAAGGCAGAAAATATAAAAACTTAAAATAAACGGAACCTTGTTGGGATTGGATCTCATCAATTGATAATACATGCATTCTTCTGACCAATTAAACACAAATCAATCATTCGTCTAATATCCTTACGTACCACCCACAACTAGAGATGGCAACGGAGCGGGGCTGGGGCGGGTTTAACTATACCCACACCCGAACCTGCACTCGCCTCCATGTAACAGACCCGCCCCCAAACCCAACCGGGGATAAAAATTTACTGCCCAGACCTGCCCCCAGTAGAGAACGGGTGCACCCATACTCGCCCCGCCCATACCCGCAAAAAAAATAATTTCTTTTTAATTGCAATAAAAATTAATAATTTAATTAAAAAATTGATTATTTTAATAAATAAATAAATTATTTAATTAAAATTTTAATTAGTAAATGAATATTAATTTGATTAATTTAATTGCAATAAGGGCATTAATAATTTAATTAAAAATATAATTAATAAATTAATATTAAAATAAGTAAAATAAGGGAATTAAAGTAAAATGCATTATCCGAGGGTGGGGAGGGGGCGGGGGCATGCGGGTCTTAGTGTCTTCCCGCCCCCGCACCCGGACCCGTAGTTAAGAACCAGACTTCCCCCGCACCCGCACCCGTACCCAATTAAATTGAGTTTTCCCCGTTAATTTCGGGGCGGGTCCGGGTTTGTTTTTCATGCCTACCCACTACAGAGGTTATGTCTAACTCAACGTCGATAGAACAACCGTATTGTCTCATTGGTGATGTCTCACAAAACTCAACAACACAGAGCATTAAGAACTGATACTCACGCAAATGTTAAGCCTAAATCTATGTCTAGAGTTTAGAACCTAATAGGTATTCATCCTAGATCCAGATCTGAAGAGTATATGTCTATAGCGGTTCAAATCAAAGATAAACAGGTAAACAAAGATTACACCCATATCGGATAAATGATTGCTTCATATAAAACGCTATGATCAGAATACGTGCATATGCTTAACCCTTTTTACATGCATTCAACTAATTTGCCAAATGTATGTGAACATATTTTCTCATCCCTATTATCACGCATCCTTATAATACCGTATTGATCGCTACTCATGATAATAGGCAACATAATAAAATAAAAGATACTGGTGAATATCAACTTACAAGACTATTTCAAAAGTTTGCTCATTGATAGATGAGTATCTTAGATCTAAGATTTGAAAAGGTTTTGTCATGACCCACAAATAAGAAATCAAAGACAACATCAATATTGAATCAAAACTAGTTCACAAGACATAGATTAGATGAAATACATAAGGTATCTATATATTACATCCAAACCCAACAAGAAATCGAATCACTTACTCGAAGATCAAGCTCCGAGTTGCTTTGATTTGTGTTTCTCCCTCTTAGGGTTTGTGTTTCTCTCTCTAGAATATGTTTGGAATGAAGAGAGATAAAGTTATGATCCTTAAAATACATGTTATGTTTCTAAAAAGCAAGAAAAGTACTTAAATAGTATTACAAAATCTGTGTTGTTAGCCTAGCGAACACTTTCTTCGCACAGCGAAGACCCTTTTTAGGCACATGAAATGCCTCGGAATAGTTAAACCACCCTTGGGAAATCTCAAAGTTTGCAGTGCGAACACATTCTTTGCACATCGAACTTTTTCGCCCTGGCTTCGCACAGTGAATTTTGGGTCATTTTCCTATTGCCATCCTAGGTTTCCTCTTCGTTGGGACCTCATTGCAACTTCGCACAACGAACATTCGTTGGCTCTTCGCTGATGTTCACACATCGAACATGCTAATTCTTCTTCATTTCTTTGGCTTCCTTGTCCAATACTTTGTGTCTTAATCATTGATGTTTTATGCCTATATCCTGCACAATAACACACATATCAAAGCATCCAAAGGTATTTGCAATATAATTGAAGAATCATACAATAACAAGAAATAAATCCATTAAAACATGAGAAATGAGTTGAAATATGCCAAGAAAGATGGTTCAATTTAAGTCAAAATTTGAACTTAACATGTCTATATAAAGAGACTTACTAAACCTAGAAACTTAAGAGTTATCATTGAAGAAACCGTGTGTGTACAAATAAGGAATTAGGGTTTGAGAGTTCTTTTAGTGTGTTGTGTTTTTGTATTTCACTCTTGTATCAGGTTTGATGCATTGAGTTGACTGATTGTTCATTGTTAATTGTTCACTCTAAAGCTTTTAAGCAATAGTGTATTGGTCTTAGTTGAAGCCTTTAAGCAAAACTAAGTATTGTCTTGGAAGTGTGTCACTTCTATTTTGGTGTTATTGAATTGTCACTAGTTTGTGACTGGTAGGAAGTGAGAGGGGTTTCTCATATCTAGGAGTTCCTAGGTAGAAGTTAGCACGGGTAGTGATTAGGTGATAAGTTGTAAACAGGGGAGTTTAGCTTTGAACTAATACTATTATAGTGGATTTCCTTCTTGGCTTGGTAGCCCCCAGATGTAGGTGAGTTGCACCGAACTGGGTTAACAACTACTAGTGTTATTTTATTCTTCTGCAATTTACCTTCTGCATTTAATTATTTTCTGTCAGCAGATGATGTCTTAACATCTGTCTTGGCATTGTGTTTTGGTGTTGGGACATCAGTCTTGACATCTGTCTTAAAGTGCCAGAATTTCAAAGCCAGCTCTTCTCAACTGGTTTCCCTCTCCTTTGCTAGCTCTATGGTTCTCCTCTTGCCTCTTTCTCAAGTTCTCTAAAAAATGGATGAAACTTAACTCTCCCTCACCTTTTAGAATATATACCTAGGGTTTTCTACACAATTTCTTTTAATTACCTCATTAACCCTCAACACTTTTAATTCACACTACCACCCCAAATTAAATTTCCACCCAGCCTTTGAATATAGAAATAAATTATGATATTTTGCAAAGCTATCAGAAAAAATACTCAAGTCATTAACCATATGCGTCAAGAATATGGTAAGAAGTATGGTTAACACATGAGTCCAACTAAATGTAAGTTTTATGATGGAGAAAATCTAGGCTGAGACACATTGCAGACATTCTTGGAATCACTGTGAGACATACACTATTTAACTATCATGGAGTTCCTATATTCAAAGGCAAACCTAGAACTCATCATCTTCAGATCATAGCAGATAGAGTATTGGCCAAGCTAGCTACTTGGAATGACTGCATTCTTTCTATGATGGGTAGAGTTCAATTGGTTAAGTTAGTCATACAAGGCATGCTTCTGTATAGTCTTAGGATTTATGACTGTCTAATAAATATTCTTAACAAACAAGATTCTTGCATTAGAAATTTTGTGTGGACATGTAGCATAGACAATAGAGAGTTGATTACTACGTCTTGGACGGTTATTTGCTCACTTTTTTCTAAAGGAGGTCTTGGGCATGAGCGATTTTAAAAAAATAAACAAAGTTTGTTGTTTATCTCTTTGTTGGAAGTTGGTGAATATCAATAATCAATAGTCTTTTATGCTTATTAGTAGATACTCCAAATACAAAAACCAATCATGCATCATATTTCTTCTTCAATTTGGTATGACACTAAGCATTCATTTTTCTTTCTAGAGGAACATAGTAGATGACATGTTGGCAATGGGAAGAATATTGATTTATGGACTAACAATGGATTAGGATACAACATTAAAGATTTATACATAGTGTTGTCAGTGGATATTCAATTTATGCAAACTGTTAAGGTCAATTCAATTATTCAAGACATCAATTGAAACACTCCTCATGGCTTATCCATTTGGCTCCTTAAATTATGGAAGACATTTTGAAGATTAACTTGTTATTTGATAATATTATTGATGATAAACACATTTTGATAAGATATGCAAATGGTGATATATCTTTTAAAGATGCCTACAATTGTATTAGAAGGGATCATGTTGAGCCTTGTTGGACAAAATTCATTTGGGATCCCTACATACCGCCTGCTATGCCATTAGTGACTTGGAAACGAATGCATAATGTTATTGCAAAAACAAATGCATATGGCTTCGATGTGCTCTCTCTACAATCATGATGTGGAAACTGCATATCACTTATTTCCTAGATGCAGGTACACATTCCTTTTTTGATATTTGATGAAGCGATTGTTTGGCATGAACAATGATAGGAATAGTTACGAAAGCTTAATCAAACTTGCTTGTATAAATTCGAGCTCTCAAATTCAAAATTCGATCTTGACTCTCATCATAATAATTCTTTGGGAAATTTGGCACATAAGATATGATATCAAGTTTCAAAATGATAAAATTGACTTTGAAAGAGACATTATTCATGTTAAACAATTGGTCTATGTGACATCTATTTCTGTCAAGGGGGACATGTACTCTTTAATTCACAAGTTTAGAATTATTAAATACTTTGACATCAAATGTCGACCTCCTCTCGCACCTAGAGTCATACAAGTTAATTGATGTTTTCCTATTCGTAATTGGATTAAGTGCAACACGAATGGAGTTTCAAGAGGAAATTCTGGAATATCAACTTGTGATGATATATTTAGGAATAATTTAGGAACATTCTTGGGGGTTTTCTTAGTTAAGATCGGAGTTTGTACCTCATTTCAAGATGAATTGCATCGAATCATGTTTGCTATCAAATATGCTGACATGAAGAATTGGAAAAATCTTTGGTTTGAAACTGACTCAATGTTGGTCATTCGTGCATTTTCTAATGTGAATATTGTTTCTTGATATCTTTTAATTAAGTAGAATAATACTTTACACAATATATGCTCCTTAATATTCAATATATCCCACATTCTTAGAGAGGGCACCGCATGTCCATATGGATTAGTGAATGCATTTTTTTATTATGACATTGTGGGATTCACTTATTATTAAATTTTTTTAAAGATAGATTTGATATGTCCAAGTATCACTTTTGTTATCTTTTTGATGAATTAGATTTTATGTCTCATATATTCTTTTTCCTTTTTTTATTTAATAAATTACTTTTACTAAAAAAATTAAATAAAAATAAAATTTAATTTTATGTACCGTGTGATTAGGAGTAAATGAGATTGATAATAATAATAATAATAATATAACAATGTGAATGCGGCAAATTGATCTCCTATAAACTTAACAAAGTTGTATCCTTTTACCATGGTTTCAATCTTGTGACACATCATACATTTAAAGGATTTTATGGACAATTTACAATAATTTATATTTAAAAACTTATTTTAAAATATCATTCAAATATGCACATATATCTTTAAGAGAAACTTTATTGGTTCGGAACACTTCATTTTATTTACATATATTTTTTATTATTATAAAAAAATTTACTAATAAAATAACTTTTTTCTGAAATTTAAAAATCAATTGTTAGAGAAATTACTTGACAATCCTTTTTCTTTTCTTACCTTAATATTAACATGTATTTTTTTAAAAGTTTTATTTGAAACTTTTTATTAATACATTAAATTAATTTAAAAATACAAAAATTATTATAAAAATTAATTTAATAATATCATTTACAAAATATTTTAATAAATAAATATTGTGTATACAAAAAATTAATATCTTTGTGCTAAAATTATAAATTACCTAAATTAATTAATATTATTTTTAATAACTTAGTTATAAAAATAAGAACAGCTATATTACATTAATAATAATTTGCTTACACTTAAATTTTTTAAGATTCATTTTTAGAAATTGATAACAAAAAGTCGCTGATTCCTGAAATTCTTATTGTTAATACATATTTGTTTGTTATTAATTATTTAGTTATCACTTTAATATTTTAAATAAAAATAAGAATAATTATAATTTATTAATTTGAATTTATTATATAAAACACATGGGAAAAATATTTTTGAGAAAGAAATCTATTAAAATTAGTATTTGTTTTAATATTATCAATGAAAAATGAAAATAGTTATAATATATTAATTATAATATTTTTTTAAGTAATGTAACAATATAAACTTCAAGTATAAAGTTCGAATCTCACGGTAGAGAGTTGTAATATGACCATTTATGTCATTTAAATTAGTAAAATTTTCACATTCTTAAAATATTTTTTTAAATTAATTCTTTTACACTTCAAATTTTAACATTATTTTTTAAAAATAAATCACTATAAAAATTGTTGACATATAATTCATACACAAAATAAATATTTGTTTTGCATTAATCAAATAACTAAATTTAATATTTCAGTAACTTCTAAGTAAAAAATAATAATAATAATATACTATACCGTGCAATAGCACGGGTATTTTCCCAGTTAAATCTAAAATAATTAGTAGGAAATCCGTGCATCCGCACGGATTCTGGTTTGAACGTCGTAAATGTCACCAATTAAAGATTGTAGTTAATAAAATGATTGTAGAAAGTAGTAGAAATAGTAATATTAAAAAAGAATTGGAAATTCTTTACACCAAAGAAAAAGAAAAGAAGTAAAAGATTAGAAAACATAAAGTTTTTGGAGTGGTATCAAATATATTTGTATTGATGAATTTATTAAGTGTTTTGGAATTTTTGAGAAATCTCAAATTTAAGTCAATTGTTAGTATGCATTATATATATTTTTAAGTCATTTTTAGTTATAAGCTGGTATTTAAAAAATTTGTTTTAAATGATATAGTTTTTGTATCACTTAAATAAGAATTATAATAGACTTATAAGTTGAATGTTAGACCCAGCCCGTTACTATTCCAATGTTGTGTATCATAACCCAAGTGACTACAGTAGTGGCTTAGATAACGTGTAATTGAAAACGAAGGTTGCATAAAGGTTTCCATTCTGCATCACTACAACAGGGAAAGGGATGAAGGCAAGCGAAACCCCTCAATGCATGGATCATGAAGAAGCCGACCGCTCCAAAGGGGTTGAGGAAGAAACGGGAAGCCACGGTCCGCAGTCGAAGGAAGATCAAAGCAACAGGTGAGTATCGTATTGGTCAGTAATGTGTTTAGGAAAATGTTTGAACTGAAAAAAATGTATGAGGAACATAAGTTTGTATGATTGCATGCGAAAGTATGTTTCGACCCGTTGGTGAGGCTTAGTTGTTTTTTTAAAGAACCTTTTTGAAAAGATTGTTGCGTCAAATGATCTTATGAGATGTGAGAAAGTGTAGTTGATGTTTTGTGCATAAAGATTTGTCTGGTGTTATTTGACTTGTCATATGTTTGATGGGGTAACATAGAAAAAGATAAAGTATACGTTATTTATACATGTGTTATGCTGATCAATGAAATCAGCGGAGGATATTGTGTTCGATATGTTAGAAGCTGAAGAGAAAATGATGGGAAAAAAACGGAAACTAAACCTGAGTGATGCTCGAGATTTTGTTTATACAAAGGAATCCTTGATTAAATCGGCACTCAATGCATATACAACTTCAACTGTGAATGGGAGGTTAAATAACCATTCGCGTCATGTCATTTCCTGTAATGTGATTTAGTGTTCCTTCTTTAATCTCACTTGTTTTGTGTTTGTCTGATAAATCCAGAGGCAAACGACTATCCCAACCGGACGCGACAGTGTTGCAAAAGCTCCGACGTTGCTACCATGTGTGTCAGATGATCTCCATGGGAAGGGGCCTTCTAAATAAAATGTGGGAGGGAGTGATCAGGGCAAAGGAGTTGCTGTTGCTCATGAGAGCCAACGAATAAGGATAAATCCGGTTGTAACAATTTCGTCAGATTCGTCAAGGTAATTTAACAGCTGTTTACATGGTGCATGAAATGTTTCCATTGGCAAACCATTTACGATGAATGTGTTATAAAGGTCAGTGAAGTCTGGTTGTTGTTTATGTGTTTATGAATCATGTAAGTAGAAGCAGCATATATTGTTTAACTTCAGTTGTGGTAGCAATTAAATAGATTGAAATAGTCACCGCAAGTTACAATTCGTTTCAAACATACTTATTGTTTGTCGTTTAAGATCAATAAATTTAGAAAAGTTTTGAGTACTGGTGTGTGTTTGGTTATATGGCCATTGAAATGTTGGTGTTAATGAAAATGTTGTTGTAATTTTGTATAAGTCTTTTGTAGTTAATGTATGTTACATGTTGTAAGTTGTATATCCTACTAACATTGTTAGACAACCTGTTTGTAATGTTTCAGCTCTGAAGAGGAAGATGATGATGATTCTGGAATGTATCACAATGCTGTTCCTGAGCGGCGAAACTACATTTTGTGGCAGAAGACTATAACAAATTCCAAAATTGCAAAAAAAAATGTCCTTGTAAGTTTAGACGGTTGTAACAAAGTTTGTAAATTTGTAAATATTTAATTCATTCTGACTTAAAATTCAAATAGCTGATTCAGCATCATTAACTTGTGCAGCAACTACCACAACATGTAATCCAGACCGGGTGTTTAAAAGGACTGGATCACATAGAGATGTACGACCTGGACACCGATGAGAGATATGTTTGTGAAGTGCATACTCGGGAAAGGCCACATTGTGTTGAGCAGTTCATAGGTCGCGGGCGGTACTCATTTTCCAAGGAAAGATGGCTTAGAAATGGAGACGTCCTACGTTTCAGCTTAAGGGATCCTCCTGCCAGACGCATAAATGTTAGTAAGCTGAAATGATGAAAGGAGGCAAAGGTTGTAGTTGGTCTGCAATGAAAGATGAATGTATAGGTTGATTGAAGATGAAACTGTTTTGTCGCTTTTATATGATGTTTAGCTACAATGTAACTGGTTGTTTTGTTTTGAGTATGGTTGGGGAAACATGTGGTGCTTGAATACATTTAGTTTATTGGTTTTGAACTGCAGGATTTATAAATCCTGATGAAGTAGAAATGTTATTATTTTGTTTAGTATCATGGGTTGCAATGGAAATGTATGAAGTTGTGTTTGTATTATTATTGCATGATGCATGTGTTTACGTAGATCAATTGTTATTAAATAATGCATGGCACTGCAGTAGATTGTTGTGGTAGTAAATGATGTGAAAAAGGGAGACTACAGGTGTACACTGTAATTTAATTGAAAGGCAAGGTTAAAAGTAATGTATCATGATATATAACTATGTTTTGAATGATCCGGTTTTCTAAAAAAACACCACATGCTTTTATTTGGCATTATGTGGCTGAACCTTTTCCAAATAGAATATTAGGACAACATTTTGAATCATCACGGGAAGAGAGATGGTTTGCTTTTTGCTTTGTACAATTATGCAGTGGTAAAAGCCAAACGTCAATAATGGCACCATGTGCATAAAGTTTTGGTAGGTGAGTGGTAAAGGGTATTAAATTCAATGTTGTTGAGTGTTTGCAATGCATATCACAAAGAGAGGCATTCAGAATTGTTAGTTAGCATTATTGTCCCCTTGTTCTCCCGTTTCAAGTAGTGCTGAAGAAGCATGGAAAAATGTGGTCTTTTGAAACACTTTGAATTGGTAGATTGTTTTAAAATTGCAGGGTTAACGTCCCAGGTAAGTGTTAGATTTGGCTGTGTTATTATTTGAAATGCTTAACACAAAACACCTTAATTTAAGAAGGTTTAAGAAGATTAACTTAGTTTGTTTGATTTCCAGAAATTTCCTGAAATTGATGACATATTTTTGAAAGTATTCGGTAATGACATAGGTAAGAGATGGACGATTCTAAACAACCAAGGTCTCCACCATGAATTGATCTTCAACCAACAACCCGTTCATCCACTTGTTATAAGCGGGTGGCCCAGATTGGAAGCGTACTACAACCTACCAAATGATGTTGTTGTAACCTTTGGCTACTATGGAAACAACAACTTTGGCATCAACGGTTTCACAGAGATTACGAAATACCAAGATTTACCGTATTTCCGTAGTAGATATATCAATGAAAAGGAAATTTTAAGATTTGAACACACACTAAGTCCGATTAGTGTGGATCTGCCGAGATTAGTTAAGTAGTTCCGTTATGGCCGCATAAAATGCAACAATATGTCTGTTTGTGTTGATACCCATATAACAATCTAATTATATATGCTTTCTGATACAGAAGTTGCAGGTGGATTTTGCTGAAGCACTTAGAGATAACGACTATGAAGATATTGTTATGTGCGGTGATAACGGGAAGTCGAAACTGATGGAACTGTTTCATGTTGGAGACACTCACAACACTAAATTGGGGTATGGTTGGGATGAGTTTTGTAAAGACAATAGCTTCAAAGCTGGAGATAGAATCCAATTTCGATTTGATAGAACGTTGTTGTACAAAAAATGCCATGTTTACATATCTCCGTATGTTTAGAATAAAGTGGTGGTTGTTTTATCGTCATTTCGACAAGCAAGTGTGTAGTAATGGTTAGATGGTAAGTAGTATTAATGGTTGTTTAGTAAAATGTTTATGTATAAATTGTGTGGTAATACATCAATGTTATTGTAGGATTAATGAATGATAAAGTGCTGGAATTTTCCCTGTCTTGCAATGGGCATGTACAGTAAGGAAGAGAGTCCAAAACTTTGGTTCGGGTATGAATTTTAATTGGTAACACATTGGCATGTTATAATTCAGCAGTATTTTCTACGACTCTAACAAACGGTGTCATATTTTGATTACAATAGTTTATCAATTACAATCGTATGGCGATTAATGATGAAATAAGTTCGAGAATGTATATAAATAAACAGAACTTAGTATAAAATATATGAGTAATAAATGCAAAAAAGTGTTTGTAGACGTAGAATGCATTGAGTAATAAATATTCAATCTTTGTGAAGTGTCCGTATTTTTCAATTCATACAAAATACAAGACACTTTTTACGTAACATATAAACACCCTAACTAATGGTGATAAGGTAACCAAGTAAAAAAGACATTTACAGGTTCCCTTCCTGTTTCGTCCCAAAAAAAATTTATAAAGTGAATTCAAGTAAAGTTAGTTCGCATACGCAGAAAGTCAAACGTTGTTGAAAACCTCTTTGTAAACGACATTTGTAGTTGTGGTTTTAGCCATGTTGTTTTCATCGTGGACCAAAACTTTGATGCCTTTCTTGCTTGTAACTCTTGAAAGCGCGACATTTATTTGTCCATGAGTAAAAATGTCTCGAGGAATGTAAAGTCCAACCCAATCCAACGATTGACCCTGGGACTTGTTGATCGTCATTGCGTAGGAGACAATGATTGGAAATTGTCTCCGGCTTAGCTTGAAAGGCCAGGGAGATTGAGAAGGTGGCATATTCATCCTTGGAATATAGACAATGTTGCCATGATTTTTACCACCCATAATATGTGCTTCAAGAACATGCGTAACCATCTTAGTCACGATTAGACGTGTACCGTTACATAACCCTTCGGACTGATCGGTGTTATGCATTAACATAACGGGTGTTCCTATCTTCAACTTTATGTGATGGTTAGGCAAACCGAAAGTTCTCAGAGAGCTTAGAAACTTAGGAGTCAGTACATCAAGCATGTCCCTGTCGTGTATCTCAGAGCGATCTACAGAGTTACAACTAAAGAAATCCCTCATGTCACCTAAGTAAAAAAATGGAAGGTTTAATTTTTCATGAAAGGATGCGTGCGTGGTTAGTTAAGTGGTGATAGGATGGAAATATAAAAACCAGTAAAGGTACATAAGTTTTGAAATGGTAGTATATAAAACAAAAAAAGTTGGTGCATGACTGATTTGGTTCACATTTAGAAAGTAAGCAATAATACCTGGGATGATGCCCAAGACATGATCATTTATTTTGTCAACCATTTCAATGGTTGAAGCCAGTATGGCTCTACTCTGAAGGTAGGTGTAATCACGATAATTGGCGAGAAACTCTGGATAGGTACTCATCACAATTGCAACAATGGGATCTTCAAATTCAGTAATGAGCATCTCAGGTGGGAATTCAATCTCAGCGGTGCCATTGTTCGGTTCACCAACTCTTCCTTTCCCAATTTTGAGTAGCCAATCTGAGAACTCAGAAATTTCGGTCCTTTCTTGTTCGGAAGGACCGCAACTCAGACGCATATTCTTGGTTAATGATAACACATTTACCGAATGCCAAATGTGCGAAGCATTGATTGTGGCATGAACAATGTCAGAACGACTACCCCTTGGTATCACCGGCAAAATCTGTCGGAAGTCCCCACCGAGAACGACAACCTTGTCTCCGAATACCTCAATGGAGTTGTTACTGCTACTCATGATATCTTTTAATGTTCTATCAAGAGCTTCGAAACACCACTAGTTTGCCATCGGGGCCTCGTCCCAAATAATTGATTTAGCCTATCTGAGTAGCTCTGCAAAATCTTCTTTATAACCAATGTCGCAAGTCGAGTTATCCAATGTAGGTACATGTATTTTGAACCTTAAGTGAGCAGTTCTCCCACCCGGTAACAACAACGATGCAATCCCACTTGTTGCGACGGTTAAGCATATGTCATGCTTGGATCTAATCGCACTTGAGAGTGTCCTCCACATGTAAATTTTGCTGGAACCCCCGTAACCATGAAGGAAGAAAACCCCACCTCTCTAACTTGCAACAGCAGGCATGATTGTGTCATATATACCCCGTTGCTCATCTGAAAATAAATTTGAAGATTTAGTCAGTGTATGAGCCACAAAAAATACTGACATAATGAAAAACAAATGTTATTGTGCATACCGGTAATAGCAGAATGAAGGGAGTTAAATTCGTCTTGCATGGTGGGAATGTCATAACTCCGTTCGTCGTATATGAGCCTATTGCCCAGTTGTTCCAAAACATAACCGTCCGGGTATGGTATTGGGTAGAAATCTTTTAGAGTTTTTCGGTTCGTTTGAAGCAGTTGTTCAATTTCAAGCAAAGTAAGATTCTTCAGCTCCGAATCAGTCAGTAATAAATCTAAAAAAGTAAGACATTTATATGTGTTAGTGAATATAATGATTGGAACAACGAATAGTATAACATTTTATAGATTGTACCATTGTTTTGTGTCAATTGTCTTTGGCGTTGCAAAAATCCGTCCGACAGTAAAAGCCATGATTCATTCCATACATGAGCAGGCCGGTTAACGTTGCCTGACATAAGCATAACCACGAATAGTTTCCGAAGGAAATGACCTGATCCCCATTCACAGGATTCTTTAATGGCCCCAATGTATTCCCTATCATCCTCAAGGAAACCCATTGCAAATCACGCATCCCTGAATGAATCGTACTGTGTACCACCAACCTTTCTTATTTCCTCATAACTTGTAGGTCTCTTGACCACCGTCAGCATCATTCGTAGATAAAAAAGTTCTCCCATAGACGGTGGAACCCAAATCAAACGACCAATCGTAAACCCTTTCTTTCGAGGCTTCCATGTTCGACTTCGTTTATGGTACACAAACATTCTAACGAACTCGCCGTACGTTAATTGTCTAGCATGTTCATAATTCTGATTTGCAAGCAACCACGCAGAAAACATGGATTCCGTAATGCTTGCCTTTTCCAAAATGTTCTCCATGCGGTGATAATCAGTGTAGTACAAAGGCTTATCACCGATAAGATGGAAAAACATACGTTCAACCGTGGGTTTCCTTCCATGAATGTTGTAAGAGAAGATTTGACAACTCGCCTCGCAAGGAGAGATGTATCTACAATCAAGGTATTGTTTTATTTCATCAACGTGTTCAGTACTGGTAGATGTGGAATGGTTTGCCTATACAACAGAAGCGGTAATTCTATCATACCCCTTGTGGATATATTTGAACAGATATTTGATCGACGTACTCTGATTACACCACTCCATGTTAATATGAGCCTGGTATTTCAAGAGCAATTGAGTGTTGTAAGGGACGACATGTCTATTATCCAAAGGGATGCCATTTTTCTGAATTATGTGTGTAGATGATCGTCTCCTGTACAAAGGATATCCTTCGGCATCGACAATTGTATTTTTGATGAATCGCTTAGGAAAGAATTTAGTGCATTTTCTATTCTTCATACACGGTGATGATTCCCTTGACAAACCATAGGGTCCATGTACCATATAGGATTTGACCAAATTGTACAAAGTCAGATGAAGTTATGGGTTAGGTATCTCAGCACAAATGATTCGGTCAATGTCAGAAGGGGTTGGATATTTACTTTCAGGATGCAAGAAGATCAGAATGTGGGCGTGGGGGAGGCCTCTTTTTTGGAACTCTATCCTATACATAAATGAGAGTAAGAAAAAGTCAAAAAGTAATAAGAAATAAAGCATTGATGAAATACAATAAGGAATACCTCAAAAGTAAGACATACATGCAATAACACGGCCAAGGAGATGTTTCTTTGTTATGTCGCGTATGAGTTGGTCGAATTTTATCTTGAACACCTTAGCCACAATATCAGGATGGTCGCTTGCATTTAAGTTATTGGGTTCCAACTGACGTTTTATTTCAACCCAATTTGGGTTGCAGGTAAAGGTTATAAAGAGGTCAAGAAAACCCAATTTACTTGAAATCGCCATTCCGTCAAAATAGAGTTGGTCCAAGTACCGCTTGCTGCCCACAAAACTTGAAGGCAAAACAACACATTTTTCTTCCTTGTGACTTGCCTGTGAAGTTCCCGCAGTAGACGGTTGTTGAATGTTGTTATACTTACCAACCCTTAATTTTGATTGATTTTTTCGCAACCAATTCAGTCGCTCGGTTTCCATTATAATGTAACCGTCAACTAAAAATTGTTGGAAAAGACGTCTTGAATGGAGCAATGTTTTTGGTTCATCACTGCGCTCCTGAAGGCGGTAGCAAAGTCAGTCTTTAATAGTTTGTCTGTTCTTCTTTGTGACTATTCTTTCATGTTGGTACTTGTGGAGTATGTTATCCCTGTAACCATCCTCCCCATATGCGAAAATCAAGGGGTATTGGTACCCAAGATAATCCGGGTGAAATTCATCGATTCTCTGCAAGCCACCGTCATGCTCATGTATTATAATGTCCATTTGTTCAGCAGTGTCAACATCACCAACAATCAGCACAGCAACTTCTAAAACAAAAGGCGTGTTATATAACCGACCATCACCGAGACGACTTGAAATCAGTTTCAACCGCAAGTCTTGAAAGGTATTATCCTTCAACACATCCCTTGCCATTCTAAAGGCTTTAGCATGAACATTGTACTCATCCAACATTACCTTCAAATTGGCGACAATATCCTTTTCAATATTTTTGTTGTCCCTAGAATGAGAACAAAAGGGATTCATGGTTTAAAAAAAGAAAGTTCCAAAAAAAGTTCGAAACCACCATACAGTTGTTGGGTATAAATTAGGAATACCTTAAACAATCCATCCTATTGTCGACCTCATTATCGGTGTCAAATATGTAAAGCTGAGCATACTGTGGTGGTGCACCAATCTCGGGAAGCATAGTTCCGATCCGATGGCAGGTTTGCCCATGAAGTCGCAAAGTAGGAGGACCGTTACCCCCCGAATAAGTTGTGTCAAATTTCATCCCTAGAGAAGTGAAGGAAAACATAGCGTTGTAAGTTCTTATGTTTTGTTGAAAATTTTTACTATGGCGTGATGTTCTATCTAACAGGAGCTGTTGTAGGAGAGGCGGAGGCTGTTTCATAACTGGCAGCACGACTTTTCCGCTCCTGCAACAAATATGAAAATTTGCAAAAGCGGCATGTCTGCCTTTATTCTTAGGTTCCTGATACCACATCAAAGCCTTACAATGCTCGCATTCCCAAAGAGGTTCTCCGATGTCATAATATTCTGCTTTTAAAAAATTATGTTAGTAATTCTTTACGAAAACACAAAAATTCTATAACCCAATTATTTGAGAACAGAAATAACCTTGAAGGTGCGATTCAAGTGTGTCTTCGTATGCCTCATCATCAGATTCTGATGAATTCCCTAGATTATTCCCTGATTCATTGTCTGAGTTGTCGTCGGAAGAAGAATAAGCAGCGGACATATGAAGAGCATTTACGGTGGGGTCAATTGTAATGGGTGATGGTCCAGGGTGGGGAGCAGAATTAGAAGTAGATGCAAACGCATTTGAGTTTATAGACCATGTGTTTCGGTTAATCGTCATGGAAGGGCCAATGTTGTGGTTAACCGAAGAATGAAGCACGAAAGAAGGTTGAGGCAATGGATCACGTGTGTTGTGTTGAGTTGACGAAGTAGTCGTTGAATTACATTGGAAGGCAGCCTGTTGAGAATTAATGGAAGATGGTCGTTCAGGTGGTATATGGTTAGCATCCACGCAAGAGCGTACATTATGTGTTGGTTGTGTGACATGGTTGGCATTCAAACTTACAGAAGATGCTACTCCACATGAGTAAGAAGAAGTGAACGTGGGAAACAAATTAATGCCAGCATGCATATCGAAACGTCTTCTTTTAGGCGGGCATGTTGGAAAAACATGTCTTGTGGAGGGGGCAGTATGAATGGTGTTGACAACATCAGTCAAGGGGACTGAGTTAATTGTTTGGTAGGATGGAGTAACTGTATAGGTAGGTGTCGAACTTGAGGTTATAGTATTTTCCTTGTTAATTACGGTTTGGTTATGCCTCTTCTGAAGTAACAATGATCTTCGCCTTTTCCTCGCTATGGATGCAGGAGTTTCACCGGTATCAGGCATGACGACGTTATATCTGCAAAATGGAAGGGGTTGATGGCAGTTAGCATCCACATTGTTTGAAATGTCGTTACCAAAAGCAATGCTACGTACAATGGTATATCATAAGTTAGTTGCAAGTTATGAATAAGTCAAAGAATACCAGGATGCGGTGGTGTGGCCGTTACCTTGTAATGAGGATGATGTTTGATATAGGAGCACAAAAATTAGGATTGGAGGATGTGTGTCTGAGGAATTGTAAGAAATTATAGAGTAAGGAGAGATTATAATACTTGTGTTTTTTTAATCTCCAACACGAAAAATTGTCTGGGTAATATACAGTGCCAGGAAAAATAAAAAATATGGGGGAATGAGAAACGTATATGCAAAGCACACGTGGGGCTCATTGCATTTCATCTAAGAAGTAATGATGAGTGGAAGGTAGGGAAGGAAAATGTATTGAAGCTTGTGTCATGATCATTATTAAATGTTAGATAGTAGACATCAAAGCACGGTAGGGTGTTATGAAGTGACATGTTGCCGTCTGTAGCAACTGCGTCAAACTGGACATGAAAAAGTGTGCACGCTTGCATTTGGAGTATTGTGAACTTAGTTAGAGGAAATGGGTGTATATGTTTAGTTGGTAATTAAGTGTGGCCAGATGTTTGATATTAAGTATTTTGTGAATAATATATAAATGGATGGACATAGTAATAAAAATAGTGACATGTATCCGATTATTCTACAGCATCAGT
This sequence comes from Lathyrus tuberosus, assembly GCA_022829125.1. NCBI lineage: Eukaryota > Viridiplantae > Streptophyta > Magnoliopsida > Fabales > Fabaceae > Lathyrus > Lathyrus tuberosus. Next base: position 3,705,573 of record JALAZF010000546.1, on the reverse strand, counting down.
GGGATGGTATAGTGAAAAAGTGGTGTGGTTTTTGTACGACTGTAAGGTTGAAGATGTGTCACATTGTTTAGTTGGTAATTAAGTGTGGCCAGATGTTTGATATTAAGTATTTTGTGAATAATATATAAATGGATGGACATAGTAATAAAAATAGTGACATGTATCCGATTATTCTACAGCATCAGTGGGATGGTATAGTGAAAAAGTGGTGTGGTTTTTGTACGACTGTAAGGTTGAAGATGTGTCACATTGTTGGCAAACATTTACAATGCTTGAAGGCCATTATGGAATAGATTAGATGTGTAAGTACATTATGATTATGATAACTGACATGCAAATATATATATAGGTTGGGTTTGGAAAACAAAATTCATGGAGCGACGTGAGAAATAGCCAACACTGAAGTGAATATGTTAAGTTGTATATGTAGAAACATATTGAAATAATAAAGTTGAAACTATTGTATTAATGATTTCAGAAAGCATAGTCACTAAGATGTTTTAATAGATATTCAAACTACATCCAACAGTATGTTCATAATCAAGAAACTAAGTTCACCAAAAAATTACATAAGTCAGTCGCCAAAAGTTGTTGGTAGTCAAGTGTTAATATGGCGTTGAATGCTTAAATCCGGATGCAGGAAGGCAATCAAAGTCTTAAACCACCGCCCTTTTACCGCGCTTGATGGCTTTCTTAGCTTTGGTTGACGAAAGATCCCCCTCAGCCTGATTTTAACCGGATGACTCAAAGGAAGCGTCGGGAGACATCCTCTTGACATTAGCGGTAGGGGTGGCGGGATCGGGATTGTGTGTAGAGGAAATCTCAGCATCCTAGGTCAGACAACAAAAAATCGTTATTAAAAAATTGGTAATGCCTCAATCCAAAAAATTAGAGGAAAACATTAAGGCTTTGCAACGGACTGAAAGATTCTGCAGCGTAATTAGATTCATGAAATCATAGTAAGGATATGGATAAGGTATCGTCATTGGAGTAAGCCTATCAAACGGTGCGTCTTCGTCAACACTCTCCAACATCTGCAGAATAAGGAACAAATTAGTAGGTGTTTTCATGCGATGAAATAATTCATATGTACCATGTAAACAAAAACAGAGATCCAATAGTTGAAGACTAACTTGGTTTGACAGAGAACTGATATGGGGGAAGGATGTTGGCTGAAAATGGAAAAAAGAACGACAGCAGTTGAGAAATATACATCATGAATCACAGTTGTGTAAACATAAATTTAAAAGTGTTTACCTGATCAGTCCCCTGTGATCCCTCTAGTTGTTTAATCAGTTCTGCATCATTACGAAAGTCCACAACAAAGCAACTCTTGAACCTGGGACACCACTTAATCTTGAAGGCATACTTTAGGTTCAACATTGCATCCAACGCAAGTGGAAACTCTAGGGGATCCGTGATTTCAGCCTATGATTTAAAACAGACACGTAATTCTGAATGACTGTAGCATAAGCACGGGAAGACGGTAAGATATAAATATAAATGGATGAAACTTATCTGAGGTAACACAAACCTCTATCATGGTTGTACATAACTGGGTGGCTGATGTCTTCAAAAGCTTTGTGGCTTCCCTATCCCAGAATACGAAGCTACCACAACTGCCGTCTTGCTTGACCCCAATTTCAATTTTGTACCTACAAAACATTAAATCATCAAACAGTCTTAAAGATAAGGGGCATGGATAACAACAGTGTAATGAAATAAAAGAGAATGCAACCTCCATATTTCAGCTTCTGTTCGGTGGCCGTCCCGGAAAAAAAAGGTGGTTTGTCACCTTTAGCAACCTGTGGACATTGATGGTAGGCTCTATAATGCCAACCGTTAGGAGATGCGATGGCCTTATCGGTTGTTGCGACAGTAATGCAGAAAGTTGTCTTCAAATTACAAAGAGACAATGTTATTGTAATTAGGTAATTTGATAACATAAACCAGAAAAACCAAATCACAAATGAAGCACCTCATTTAATGTGATGATGTCACATAATGGGAGTGGAATAGCCTTGGACAAAAAAATTTCAGTAGGGGTCAGTTGAGAACCCGAAGATTGTTGGGACCAGGAACGGTTGTGTGACCCCGATGCTGAGGACTTTCCAAATTTAAAATCCACGAGCAAACTGCAATTGTGAGATACATGTAAGAAACAACATTCCAAGGGAATTATTCAGTCAGGGTTGTATGTAAAGAAACAGTCTAATGAAGATGGACTAACCTTTTTAAAAAATCAGTGATATTGGGAAAATCTTCGTTGATATGAATTTTTGTAATGTTGTATGTGTTGGTAACGGCAAGGGGATATTTCCCTACAATACAATAGACAGCATTAAAAGTGTGTCTGGAAGATTAAAAGTATCTTGAGAAAGGTAGAAATATCAGATATCGCGTTCTGCGTTTGCGTACCTTCTTCTTTAACCTTGGCATATTTCAGCAGTATTACCGTTGGTTTCACAGGGTCCTGATGTTTTTGTTTGTAATCAAAGAAGTCCAAAGCATAGGTCTCCCACAGAGTACAATGCATTGTGTTGTCGCTAGTGCATTGTAAATGAAAGGATCAGAATATATTGGAATAACCTAAATGAGAGGGTTAACAAAAGTAATAATCGAGACTTTGTCATGTAACATACGATAAGTCCCTCAATACGAATTTGACTTGAGGCTTTTTCCCCCCGAACTGAGATTGGGAGTATCCAATTTCATCTACAACACCTATAACATCTAAATAAAGGGGTAAAATGATAGATTAGTAAAGCTATAGGAAAGATGGCAAAGAAAACATGGAAATGAAATGGGAAAAAAGAAATACCTATTAAGAGATTCTTGGGCCATTTGCTAGAGATGATGTCCGCAAAAGGTGTAAGGTGAAGTTTCTTATCAGGAATCTGATGTTTACCAACATCTCCCACCGTGGTCCCACCAGTGAACTTCAACAGATACTTGTGCGAAGTAGGTTTGAAAATCAGATCGTTAGGATGAACTTGAAAGTTCATTATCGTGCAAGTTGCGTTAACCGACAAAGTCGAGTCAAAAGCTTGTCTACAGATTATAGGGACAACGACATGAATGGCATGACCCTGAAACATGCAAACAATGAACACCAGTATTCTCAAAGGTCAAATACACCACCAATATTGTCAAAGTTTTAAACAACTTGAAAGGAAGAATGAGCAAACCAGATATTGATACGACTTTAAAAGGAAATCATAAGAAATGTGAAATAACATTGTCAAAAGTTACAAACAACATTCAACTAACAAACACTATGATTTTCAATGTCATAACCCTGAAACATGAAAACAATGAACACTATTATTTTCAAAGCTCAAATACAACACCAATATTGTCAAACTTTGTAACCACTTCTAAGAAAGCTTGAGCAAAACAGATTCTGAAACAACTTTAACAGGAAATCATAAGAAATGTCAAATAACATTGTCAAAAGTAAAAAACAACGTTCAAGGAACAAACACTATGATCCTAAACATACATGTTTGTCTACCACAACCATTTCAAAATGTTATTTGGTTGTCGTTGTAACCTTCCACTTGTGATGAATCTTTACAGCAAGTTTCTATAAGTCTTTGCTATCATTGATGTCGAAAACCGGCTCAAACGGGCGCGTCATTTCGTTGGGGTTTGAATGGAGATCAATCGGTGTTGGTAGTTGAGATGAAGAGATGAAGGAAAGAGAAGGGTTGTAGTTTCGATAATATGAGCTGACGATGAACAGTTGTGAACAGCTGAAGAGATGTAGTGGGTGGGTTTTTGAAAAACGAAATACAAAGTTTTGGTGGTAATATAGAAAAGGCTCACGTAGAAAAAACTTGGTGGGTGCTCCAAAGGTGACATGTGTCCCAAAGGACAATAAAGTCAATTTAGTGATAGTAACTTTTCTTATATGGTAGATTTCCAAAAAAATCTACCATATAAGAAGATTGGGTGTTCTGGAAAAGTCCAAAACACCCTTGCTGGATTCTCATGCTGCCATGTGGATGGCTTCATTGGTTTCCCTTCTTTTTTTCATCGCCACATCAGCACAGTCTTTGATTTTGTTCCTCAACCCACTCCTATATGCTTCACATTTTGAAATAAAATGTATTCATTTGTTTCTTCTCTCTCTCATTTTACTGCATCTTTCTCTTTCTCTTTCATCTCAACCTTCTCTCTTCTTTCTTCCCCCACCTTCTCTCTTCTTTCTTTCTTCACCTCACGCTTTTAAATGTAAAGATTCAATTTTTATGCTTTGTTTCATCTCAAACATGGTTTTTTAGGAAATGTTTTATTTAAATATTTTGTTCCCTTTTCAATCTCTATATTTTCCATTCACTTTTATGATTTTTAAATTATGCATCTTTTCTGTTTTATGATCTGACTTTGAAGATTCAACCATTATATTTATTATTTTTTTGACAATTTTTTTGCATTTCATTAATATTTTTTGCGCTAATTTTTGCAGATCTGGACTATTATGTAGGAAGGAGTATAGCTTGTGTTTGTTTGATTAGGTTTTTGATTTGGAGGTAGAGACTCTTGAGCAGGTTTTGAGAAGATTTTAGTTTGATTGTTATTATGTACATAAATATGGTGTTCACATGGTAAGTGTCTTTCTCAACATAATTTTTTTTGACTTGCTGTTGTTACTGGTGAAGGTTCCTTCTTCCTTCTTTTATAAGACGATGTCGATGATGATGTGTAGTGTTTGTATAATGTTTTCATTTCATATGATTTGAATCCGTTTATTAGTAACCATTCATATCACTAATTTGTCAAAATCAATTTGATATTTTGTATGAAGAGTAAAAAATAATTTTTTGTGTGTTTTTGTAAGGTTGATAATGGTGGGAAAGATGCTTTCTTTATGAGCAACTATAATGGAGGAGTTATTGATGTTGTCGATGGTGTCTCTGGGTAACTTACTTTCTCACTAACTTCAATTTTTGCAACTTAATCATTAATTTAAACTTTGATGTTATGTTATGCATCATATTGAGATATTGTTTTGAAATAATTTGTCTCAAGATGTTTTTTGTGTTATGCTTTGCAGTTGGGCGGAAGAGGATGTGGATCCTTCATTATTCCCTCGCGAACAGATGGCTAATGCCTACAATTTTGTAGGAGATGAAGAGGTATCATAAATGTTTTTTATCTTCTCATTTTCAGCCATAGCTTTAAGACAAAAGCTTTTATGTATGTACATGTATTGCTGTTTGCTAATAAAATGTTGAATATTGGTGGATTTAGCAGGTGAACAACGATCCTCAAATTCTCATAAGGAAAGCACATGCTGCCACTTTCTCTACAGAGTCATCAGCTACTTTGTAAGTTTATAATTATTATTTTTATCATATGAACCAAAATTTATTTATTATTGCATCTTTTAATATTTTGATATAAATTTCACTATCTTCCATTTGATTCTATCAAGTAATAATTTCACTATTTTTATTATAGAGCAGGTAAAAGTAGATACAAGTCACCATTTTATTTTAATTGATGGGACATGAAGCAATTCAGCAACAATGTTACAAGCGTCTACAGCAATGATGAGACATAGAGCAACTCACTTTTTTCAATAATATTCTAATATGTCAAATTCAATATTATTATGTCATCCTTTATGATATTTCCAATGTAAATTACTATTCATGTATGATGGTAGATATTGACACACTCTTTTTATTTGATGTGACATGACAAGATATTTATATCTACTCAATACAATATCTTATTATTATTTTGGATTTTCTAAACATTTTCACACTAATTAATCATCCACTCTATGACCATAGTAGATTGCAAACGCATGTACATCATCATACCATACATATTCTATTTTTAAATTCAAATAGATTATGTGTTATTGATATAAATACGGAAAAAATATATATTAATAATTCAAATAAGAGAAAGAATTTTTTGATTTAAAAATAATTAAAAATATGTTTTTCTATTATAAAATTATAATATATTAATTATATTTAAAAATATTATAACATATAAAAGCATAATTAATAATTTTAACATTTAAATTTATGATAAATTAAAAAAATTATATTGTACCATTTTTATTCATAGCAGTTTCAATTAATCTATATTTTCATTTATAAGTTTTTAAATATATTACTTCATTCACTTATGATCATTATTACAATTTATTTTTTATAAAAGAAAAAACTTTATTATAATCATTTTAAATGATTATTAATTTATATTTAAATTAGTATCTATTTATATATATATATATATATATATATATATATATATATATATATATATATATATATATATATATATATATATATTAAATCTAATGCATCAAATATTGTAGCGACACATCATCAATTATAACTCTAAAATGTGTCACATCAACTTATTTGTACATGTGGAAAATTTGTTCATTAACAATAAAACAATCCAAAACAAACTTTTCATTTACTTTCTAAACTCATTGACACATCATCAATAATCAATTGATTTAATTATATTTTCTTTATGAAACTCTTTATTCTATTAATAGATATTAATAATAATGATATAATATTGTTCATATTCCTATTCCAATTTCAATTATAAATTAATAAAATAAAGCACATAAAATAATAATAATAATAATAATAATAATAATAATAATAATGTTCATTTAAATAGAATAATAATAAAATTAATACTATTTATAAATTTCTTTACGAAAATATATTGTGACACTATTTATAATTGTAAAAGCCCGTTACGTATGTTACATTATAATTATAAAACTTAACTAAAATATTTATCAACTAATTCCAAACAATAAATTTATATCAATACTATCTTTCAGTTATAAATATATCTCATAACTCATAGAAAACCATCTAAATTCTCCAAATCTCTCCATAGTTTATCAGTATAAATAAAAAAATTTATCTCCAATTTTCTTTCACTTCTTACACTTGATTTCTCACACGCGAGGATGGTAGAATATGCCTAAACCTTCTAATCACTTGTCTGCAGTTAATTATTATTTTTGGTAAGAACTTTGTTCTACCCATGAAATTTTAGATATAAGATGTCTATTTCTCCATTTTCATTAATTAAATATTTATTATTATTATTATTATTATTAGATTAGTAGTTTTATGACTATTGTGTTTACTAATATTTTTTATTTAATTCACATCATGAAAGGATTTGCCCCTCAATATTGGCAATTCAATAACCTACTCAATATTTGTCTCTATTGAAATCGTTGTTTATGAGAACCAAAGGAGTTGATGTTCTCCACGTCCCCAATCTTTAAAAAAATAAACACATAGAAATTTAATCGTGTATACAATATGTCTATTTATAATTATTATTTTTTTATGAAACTCTTTATTTTATTAATAGATATTAATAATAATGATATAATATTGTTCATATTCCTATTCTAATTTCAATTATAAATTAATAAAATAAAGCACATAAAAATATTTACATTCCTATTCCAGTTATAAATTGTATTTAGTAAAATTAAATTGATATACTTATATTTTCTTTATAAAACTCTTCATTATTTTAACATTAATTTAAAAAGTAAAAAATAAAAATATTTTTTTTTAATAATCACTAAAATTATAAAATATACAATACAAGGATGATTATATAAAAAATAAAAAATAAATTCATTAAAATGATGATTATATAAAAAATAAAAATTAAATTTATTAATAATTACTACAGAGAACAAATAAAAAAAAATAAAGTAAGAATAAAATTATTTACTACATTATTCATATTTTTATATAAAATTTTAATTACTTAGTTTTTAAAAATAATTAATACAAATCATTGTTTCAATAAAGTAAAAAATAAAAAATACAAATCATAAATCATAAATCATAAATATATAAATTATTTTAATACTAATTATAATAAATAAAAAATTTCACTTAGTGTATAAAAATTATAAGAAGATTTTGTCACGATTTTATTTAGTGACTAAATCATATATTTTATTTTATCTAATTTTAAATTTAATTATTAAACATAATAAAAATATTTTTCATTATATAAGTTAATAAAAAAATTTCAGAATTCAAATTAACAATTTTATTTTTAAAATTATTTTATCAAATAATTTTTTGGCTAAAATACAGTTTTGGTCCCCCTGTTTTTCAAAATTCACAGTTTTGGTCCCCCTGTTTTTTTTTTAAACAGTTTTGGTCCCCCACCCCTCACTGTTCATGTACGGACGTGTACTGTTCATGTACGGACGTGTACTGTTCATGTACGGACATGTACGGACAAGTTACTGTTCATCACTTTTTTTGGGCCAAAATTGGGGTGGGGGACCAAAACTGTTAAAAAAAAAACAGGGGGACCAAAACTGTGAATTTTGAAAAACAGGGGGACTAAAACTGTATTTTAGCCTAAATTTTTTTATGTATCATAATAAATAATAATTAAATAAATAAAAAGTAATAAATACCTTAATCATTATTATTAGTTTTATGTATGATAACTGAATTATAAGTTATGAAAAATAATAATGATGCATTAGATTGTTCATATTCATATTCCAATTTAAAGTATAAATTAATATAATAATAATAATAATAATAATAATAATAATAATAATAATAATAATAATAATAATAATAATGTTCATTTAAATAGAATAATAATAAAATTAATACTATTTATAAATTTCTTTACGAAAATATATTGTGACATTATTTATAATTGTAAAAGCCCGTTACGTTTGTTACATTATAATTATAAAACTTAACTAAAATATTTATCAACTAATTCCAAACAATAAATTTATATCAATACTATCTTTCAGTTATAAATATATCTCATAACTCATAGAAAACCATCTAAATTCTCCAAATCTCTCCATAGTTTATCAGTATAAATAAAAAAATTTATCTCCAATTTTCTTTCACTTCTTACACTTGATTTCTCACACGCGAGGATGGTAGAATATGCCTAAACCTTCTAATCATTTGTCTGCAGTTAATTATTATTTTTGGTAAGAACTTTGTTCTACCCATGAAATTTTAGATATAAGATGTCTATTTCTCCATTTTCATTAATTAAATATTTATTATTATTATTATTATTAGATTAGTAGTTTTATGACTATTGTGTTTACTAATATTTTTTATTTAATTCACATCATGAAAGGATTTGCCCCTCAATATTGGCAATTCAATAGTAAACCTACTCAATATTTGTCTCTATTGAAATCGTTGTTTATGAGAACCAAAGGAGTTGATGTTCTCCACCTCCCCAATCTTTAAAAAAATAAACACATAGAAATTTAATCGTGTATACAATATGTCTATTTATAATTATTATTTTTTTATGAAACTCTTTATTTTATTAATAGATATTAATAATAATGATATAATATTGTTCATATTCCTATTCTAATTTCAATTATAAATTAATAAAATAAAGCACATAAAAATATTTACATTCCTATTCCAGTTATAAATTGTATTTAGTAAAATTAAATTGATATACTTATATTTTCTTTATAAAACTCTTCATTCTTTTAACATTAATTTAAAAAGTAAAAAATAAAAATATTTTTTTTTAATAATCACTAAAATTATAAAATATACAATACAAGGATGATTATATAAAAAATAAAAAATAAATTCATTAAAATGATGATTATATAAAAAATAAAAATTAAATTTATTAATAATTACTACAGAGAACAAATAAAAAAAAATAAAGTAAGAATAAAATTATTTACTACATTATTCATATTTTTATATAAAATTTTAATTACTTAGTTTTTAAAAATAATTAATACAAATCATTGTTTCAATAAAGTAAAAAATAAAAAATACAAATCATAAATCATAAATCATAAATATATAAATTATTTTAATACTAATTATAATAAATAAAAAATTTCACTTAGTGTATAAAAATTATAAGAAGATTTTGTCACGATTTTATTTAGTGACTAAATCATATATTTTATTTTATATAATTTTAAATTTAATTATTAAACATAATAAAAATATTTTTCATTATATAAGTTAATAAAAAAATTTCAGAATTCAAATTAACAATTTTATTTTTAAAATTATTTTATCAAATAATTTTTTGGCTAAAATACAGTTTTGGTCCCCCTGTTTTTCAAAATTCACAGTTTTGGTCCCCCTGTTTTTTTTTTAAACAGTTTTGGTCCCCCACCCCTCACTGTTCATGTACGGACGTGTACTGTTCATGTACGGACGTGTACTGTTCATGTACGGACAAGTTACTGTTCATCACTTTTTTTGGGCCAAAATTGGGGTGGGGGACCAAAACTGTTAAAAAAAAAACAGGGGACCAAAACTGTGAATTTTGAAAAACAGGGGGACTAAAACTGTATTTTAGCCTAAATTTTTTTATGTATCATAATAAATAATAATTAAATAAATAAAAAGTAATAAATACCTTAATCATTATTATTAGTTTTATGTATGATAACTGAATTATAAGTTATGAAAAATAATAATGATGCATTAGATTGTTCATATTCATATTCCAATTTAAAGTATAAATTAATATAATAATAATAATAATAATAATAATAATAATAATAATAATAATGTTCATTTAAATAGAATAATAATAAAATTAATACTATTTATAAATTTCTTTACGAAAATATATTGTGACACTATTTATAATTGTAAAAGCCCGTTACGTATGTTACATTATAATTATAAAACTTAACTAAAATATTTATCAACTAATTCCAAACAATAAATTTATATCAATACTATCTTTCAGTTATAAATATATCTCATAACTCATAGAAAACCATCTAAATTCTCCAAATCTCTCCATAGTTTATCAGTATAAATAAAAAAATTTATCTCCAATTTTCTTTCACTTCTTACACTTGATTTCTCACACGCGAGGATGGTAGAATATGCCTAAACCTTCTAATCATTTGTCTGCAGTTAATTATTATTTTTGGTAAGAACTTTGTTCTACCCATGAAATTTTAGATATAAGATGTCTATTTCTCCATTTTCATTAATTAAATATTTATTATTATTATTATTATTAGATTAGTAGTTTTATGACTATTGTGTTTACTAATATTTTTTATTTAATTCACATCATGAAAGGATTTGCCCCTCAATATTGGCAATTCAATAGTAAACCTACTCAATATTTGTCTCTATTGAAATCGTTGTTTATGAGAACCAAAGGAGTTGATGTTCTCCACCTCCCCAATCTTTAAAAAAATAAACACATAGAAATTTAATCGTGTATACAATATGTCTATTTATAATTATTATTTTTTTATGAAACTCTTTATTTTATTAATAGATATTAATAATAATGATATAATATTGTTCATATTCCTATTCTAATTTCAATTATAAATTAATAAAATAAAGCACATAAAAATATTTACATTCCTATTCCAGTTATAAATTGTATTTAGTAAAATTAAATTGATATACTTATATTTTCTTTATAAAACTCTTCATTCTTTTAACATTAATTTAAAAAGTAAAAAATAAAAATATTTTTTTTTAATAATCACTAAAATTATAAAATATACAATACAAGGATGATTATATAAAAAATAAAAAATAAATTCATTAAAATGATGATTATATAAAAAATAAAAATTAAATTTATTAATAATTACTACAGAGAACAAATAAAAAAAAATAAAGTAAGAATAAAATTATTTACTACATTATTCATATTTTTATATAAAATTTTAATTACTTAGTTTTTAAAAATAATTAATACAAATCATTGTTTCAATAAAGTAAAAAATAAAAAATACAAATCATAAATCATAAATCATAAATATATAAATTATTTTAATACTAATTATAATAAATAAAAAATTTCACTTAGTGTATAAAAATTATAAGAAGATTTTGTCACGATTTTATTTAGTGACTAAATCATATATTTTATTTTATATAATTTTAAATTTAATTATTAAACATAATAAAAATATTTTTCATTATATAAGTTAATAAAAAAATTTCAGAATTCAAATTAACAATTTTATTTTTAAAATTATTTTATCAAATAATTTTTTGGCTAAAATACAGTTTTGGTCCCCCTGTTTTTCAAAATTCACAGTTTTGGTCCCCCTGTTTTTTTTTTAAACAGTTTTGGTCCCCCACCCCTCACTGTTCATGTACGGACGTGTACTGTTCATGTACGGACGTGTACTGTTCATGTACGGACAAGTTACTGTTCATCACTTTTTTTGGGCCAAAATTGGGGTGGGGGACCAAAACTGTTAAAAAAAAAACAGGGGACCAAAACTGTGAATTTTGAAAAACAGGGGGACTAAAACTGTATTTTAGCCTAAATTTTTTTATGTATCATAATAAATAATAATTAAATAAATAAAAAGTAATAAATACCTTAATCATTATTATTAGTTTTATGTATGATAACTGAATTATAAGTTATGAAAAATAATAATGATGCATTAGATTGTTCATATTCATATTCCAATTTAAAGTATAAATTAATATAATAATAATAATAATAATAATAATAATAATAATAATAATAATGTTCATTTAAATAGAATAATAATAAAATTAATACTATTTATAAATTTCTTTACGAAAATATATTGTGACACTATTTATAATTGTAAAAGCCCGTTACGTATGTTACATTATAATTATAAAACTTAACTAAAATATTTATCAACTAATTCCAAACAATAAATTTATATCAATACTATCTTTCAGTTATAAATATATCTCATAACTCATAGAAAACCATCTAAATTCTCCAAATCTCTCCATAGTTTACCAGTATAAATAAAAAAATTTATCTCCAATTTTCTTTCACTTCTTACACTTGATTTCTCACACGCGAGGATGGTAGAATATGCCTAAACCTTCTAATCATTTGTCTGCAGTTAATTATTATTTTTGGTAAGAACTTTGTTCTACCCATGAAATTTTAGATATAAGATGTCTATTTCTCCATTTTCATTAATTAAATATTTATTATTATTATTATTATTAGATTAGTAGTTTTATGACTATTGTGTTTACTAATATTTTTTATTTAATTCACATCATGAAAGGATTTGCCCCTCAATATTGGCAATTCAATAGTAAACCTACTCAATATTTGTCTCTATTGAAATCGTTGTTTATGAGAACCAAAGGAGTTGATGTTCTCCACCTCCCCAATCTTTAAAAAAATAAACACATAGAAATTTAATCGTGTATACAATATGTCTATTTATAATTATTATTTTTTTATGAAACTCTTTATTTTATTAATAGATATTAATAATAATGATATAATATTGTTCATATTCCTATTCTAATTTCAATTATAAATTAATAAAATAAAGCACATAAAAATATTTACATTCCTATTCCAGTTATAAATTGTATTTAGTAAAATTAAATTGATATACTTATATTTTCTTTATAAAACTCTTCATTCTTTTAACATTAATTTAAAAAGTAAAAAATAAAAATATTTTTTTTTAATAATCACTAAAATTATAAAATATACAATACAAGGATGATTATATAAAAAATAAAAAATAAATTCATTAAAATGATGATTATATAAAAAATAAAAATTAAATTTATTAATAATTACTACAGAGAACAAATAAAAAAAAATAAAGTAAGAATAAAATTATTTACTACATTATTCATATTTTTATATAAAATTTTAATTACTTAGTTTTTAAAAATAATTAATACAAATCATTGTTTCAATAAAGTAAAAAATAAAAAATACAAATCATAAATCATAAATCATAAATATATAAATTATTTTAATACTAATTATAATAAATAAAAAATTTCACTTAGTGTATAAAAATTATAAGAAGATTTTGTCACGATTTTATTTAGTGACTAAATCATATATTTTATTTTATATAATTTTAAATTTAATTATTAAACATAATAAAAATATTTTTCATTATATAAGTTAATAAAAAAATTTCAGAATTCAAATTAACAATTTTATTTTTAAAATTATTTTATCAAATAATTTTTTGGCTAAAATACAGTTTTGGTCCCCCTGTTTTTCAAAATTCACAGTTTTGGTCCCCCTGTTTTTTTTTTAAACAGTTTTGGTCCCCCACCCCTCACTGTTCATGTACGGACGTGTACTGTTCATGTACGGACGTGTACTGTTCATGTACGGACAAGTTACTGTTCATCACTTTTTTTGGGCCAAAATTGGGGTGGGGGACCAAAACTGTTAAAAAAAAAACAGGGGACCAAAACTGTGAATTTTGAAAAACAGGGGGACTAAAACTGTATTTTAGCCTAAATTTTTTTATGTATCATAATAAATAATAATTAAATAAATAAAAAGTAATAAATACCTTAATCATTATTATTAGTTTTATGTATGATAACTGAATTATAAGTTATGAAAAATAATAATGATGCATTAGATTGTTCATATTCATATTCCAATTTAAAGTATAAATTAATATAATAATAATAATAATAATAATAATAATAATAATAATAATAATGTTCATTTAAATAGAATAATAATAAAATTAATACTATTTATAAATTTCTTTACGAAAATATATTGTGACACTATTTATAATTGTAAAAGCCCGTTACGTATGTTACATTATAATTATAAAACTTAACTAAAATATTTATCAACTAATTCCAAACAATAAATTTATATCAATACTATCTTTCAGTTATAAATATATCTCATAACTCATAGAAAACCATCTAAATTCTCCAAATCTCTCCATAGTTTACCAGTATAAATAAAAAAATTTATCTCCAATTTTCTTTCACTTCTTACACTTGATTTCTCACACGCGAGGATGGTAGAATATGCCTAAACCTTCTAATCATTTGTCTGCAGTTAATTATTATTTTTGGTAAGAACTTTGTTCTACCCATGAAATTTTAGATATAAGATGTCTATTTCTCCATTTTCATTAATTAAATATTTATTATTATTATTATTATTAGATTAGTAGTTTTATGACTATTGTGTTTACTAATATTTTTTATTTAATTCACATCATGAAAGGATTTGCCCCTCAATATTGGCAATTCAATAGTAAACCTACTCAATATTTGTCTCTATTGAAATCGTTGTTTATGAGAACCAAAGGAGTTGATGTTCTCCACCTCCCCAATCTTTAAAAAAATAAACACATAGAAATTTAATCGTGTATACAATATGTCTATTTATAATTATTATTTTTTTATGAAACTCTTTATTTTATTAATAGATATTAATAATAATGATATAATATTGTTCATATTCCTATTCTAATTTCAATTATAAATTAATAAAATAAAGCACATAAAAATATTTACATTCCTATTCCAGTTATAAATTGTATTTAGTAAAATTAAATTGATATACTTATATTTTCTTTATAAAACTCTTCATTCTTTTAACATTAATTTAAAAAGTAAAAAATAAAAATATTTTTTTTTAATAATCACTAAAATTATAAAATATACAATACAAGGATGATTATATAAAAAATAAAAAATAAATTCATTAAAATGATGATTATATAAAAAATAAAAATTAAATTTATTAATAATTACTACAGAGAACAAATAAAAAAAAATAAAGTAAGAATAAAATTATTTACTACATTATTCATATTTTTATATAAAATTTTAATTACTTAGTTTTTAAAAATAATTAATACAAATCATTGTTTCAATAAAGTAAAAAATAAAAAATACAAATCATAAATCATAAATCATAAATATATAAATTATTTTAATACTAATTATAATAAATAAAAAATTTCACTTAGTGTATAAAAATTATAAGAAGATTTTGTCACGATTTTATTTAGTGACTAAATCATATATTTTATTTTATATAATTTTAAATTTAATTATTAAACATAATAAAAATATTTTTCATTATATAAGTTAATAAAAAAATTTCAGAATTCAAATTAACAATTTTATTTTTAAAATTATTTTATCAAATAAATTTTTTTATGTATCATAATAAATAATAATTAAATAAATAAAAAGTAATAAATACCTTAATCATTATTATTAGTTTTCTGTATGATAACTGAATTATAAGTTATGAAAAATAATAATGATGCATTAGATTGTTCATATTCATATTCCAATTTAAAGTATAAATTAATATAATAATAATAATAATAATAATAATAATAATAATGTTCATTTAAATAGAATAATAATAAAATTAATACTATTTATAAATTTCTTTACGAAAATATATTGTGACACTATTTATAATTGTAAAAGCCCGTTACGTATGTTACATTATAATTATAAAACTTAACTAAAATATTTATCAACTAATTCCAAACAATAAATTTATATCAATACTATCTTTCAGTTATAAATATATCTCATAACTCATAGAAAACCATCTAAATTCTCCAAATCTCTCCATAGTTTATCAGTATAAATAAAAAAATTTATCTCCAATTTTCTTTCACTTCTTACACTTGATTTCTCACACGCGAGGATGGTAGAATATGCCTAAACCTTCTAATCATTTGTCTGCAGTTAATTATTATTTTTGGTAAGAACTTTGTTCTACCCATGAAATTTTAGATATAAGATGTCTATTTCTCCATTTTCATTAATTAAATATTTATTATTATTATTATTATTAGATTAGTAGTTTTATGACTATTGTGTTTACTAATATTTTTTATTTAATTCACATCATGAAAGGATTTGCCCCTCAATATTGGCAATTCAATAGTAAACCTACTCAATATTTGTCTCTATTGAAATCGTTGTTTATGAGAACCAAAGGAGTTGATGTTCTCCACCTCCCCAATCTTTAAAAAAATAAACACATAGAAATTTAATCGTGTATACAATATGTCTATTTATAATTATTATTTTTTTATGAAACTCTTTATTTTATTAATAGATATTAATAATAATGATATAATATTGTTCATATTCCTATTCTAATTTCAATTATAAATTAATAAAATAAAGCACATAAAAATATTTACATTCCTATTCCAGTTATAAATTGTATTTAGTAAAATTAAATTGATATACTTATATTTTCTTTATAAAACTCTTCATTCTTTTAACATTAATTTAAAAAGTAAAAAATAAAAATATTTTTTTTTAATAATCACTAAAATTATAAAATATACAATACAAGGATGATTATATAAAAAATAAAAAATAAATTCATTAAAATGATGATTATATAAAAAATAAAAATTAAATTTATTAATAATTACTACAGAGAACAAATAAAAAAAAATAAAGTAAGAATAAAATTATTTACTACATTATTCATATTTTTATATAAAATTTTAATTACTTAGTTTTTAAAAATAATTAATACAAATCATTGTTTCAATAAAGTAAAAAATAAAAAATACAAATCATAAATCATAAATCATAAATATATAAATTATTTTAATACTAATTATAATAAATAAAAAATTTCACTTAGTGTATAAAAATTATAAGAAGATTTTGTCACGATTTTATTTAGTGACTAAATCATATATTTTATTTTATATAATTTTAAATTTAATTATTAAACATAATAAAAATATTTTTCATTATATAAGTTAATAAAAAAATTTCAGAATTCAAATTAACAATTTTATTTTTAAAATTATTTTATCAAATAAATTTTTTTATGTATCATAATAAATAATAATTAAATAAATAAAAAGTAATAAATACCTTAATCATTATTATTAGTTTTCTGTATGATAACTGAATTATAAGTTATGAAAAATAATAATGATGCATTAGATTGTTCATATTCATATTCCAATTTAAAGTATAAATTAATATAATAATAATAATAATAATAATAATAATAATAATGTTCATTTAAATAGAATAATAATAAAATTAATACTATTTATAAATTTCTTTACGAAAATATATTGTGACACTATTTATAATTGTAAAAGCCCGTTACTTATGTTACATTATAATTATAAAACTTAACTAAGATATTTATCAACTAATTCCAAACAATAAATTTATATCAATACTATCTTTCAGTTATAAATATATCTCATAACTCATAGAAAACCATCTAAATTCTCCAAATCTCTCCATAGTTTATCAGTATAAATAAAAAAATTTATCTCCAATTTTCTTTCACTTCTTACACTTGATTTCTCACACGCGAGAATGGTAGAATATGCCTAAACCTTCTAATCATTTGTCTGCAGTTAATTATTATTTTTGGTAAGAACTTTGTTCTACCCATGAAATTTTAGATATAAGATGTCTATTTCTCCATTTTCATTAATTAAATATTTATTATTATTATTATTATTATTATTAGATTAGTAGTTTTATGACTATTGTGTTTACTAATATTTTTTATTTAATTCACATCATGAAAGGATTTGCCCCTCAATATTGGCAATTCAATAGTAAACCTACTCAATATTTGTCTCTATTGAAATCGTTGTTTATGAGAACCAAAGGAGTTGATGTTCTCCACCTCCCCAATCTTTAAAAAAATAAACACATAGAAATTTAATCGTGTATACAATATGTCTATTTATAATTATTATTTTTTTATGAAACTCTTTATTTTATTAATAGATATTAATAATAATGATATAATATTGTTCATATTCCTATTCTAATTTCAATTATAAATTAATAAAATAAAACACATAAAAATATTTACATTCCTATTCCAGTTATAAATTGTATTTAGTAAAATTAAATTGATATACTTATATTTTCTTTATAAAACTCTTCATTCTTTTAACATTAATTTAAAAAGTAAAAAATATAAATATTTTTTTTTAATAATCACTAAAATTATAAAATATACAATACAAGGATGATTATATAAAAAATAAAAAATAAATTCATTAAAATGATGATTATATAAAAAATAAAAATTAAATTTATTAATAATTACTACAGAGAACAAATAAAAAAAAATAAAGTAAGAATAAAATTATTTACTACATTATTCATATTTTTATATAAAATTTTAATTACTTAGTTTTTAAAAATAATTAATACAAATCATTGTTTCAATAAAGTAAAAAATAAAAAATACAAATCATAAATCATAAATCATAAATATATAAATTATTTTAATACTAATTATAATAAATAAAAAATTTCACTTAGTGTATAAAAATTATAAGAAGATTTTGTCACGATTTTATTTAGTGACTAAATCATATATTTTATTTTATATAATTTTAAATTTAATTATTAAACATAATAAAAATATTTTTCATTATATAAGTTAATAAAAAAATTTCAGAATTCAAATTAACAATTTTATTTTTAAAATTATTTTATCAAATAAATTTTTTTATGTATCATAATAAATAATAATTAAATAAATAAAAAGTAATAAATACCTTAATCATTATTATTAGTTTTATGTATGATAACTGAATTATAAGTTATGAAAAATAATAATGATGCATTAGATTGTTCATATTCATATTCCAATTTAAAGTATAAATTAATATAATAATAATAATAATAATAATAATAATAATAATAATAATAATGTTCATTTAAATAGAATAATAATAAAATTAATACTATTTATAAATTTCTTTACGAAAATATATTGTGACACTATTTATAATTGTAAAAGCCCGTTACGTATGTTACATTATAATTATAAAACTTAACTAAAATATTTATCAACTAATTCCAAACAATAAATTTATATCAATACTATCTTTCAGTTATAAATATATTTTATAACTCATAGAAAACCATCTAAATTCCCCAAATCTCTCCATAGTTTATCAGTATAAATAAAAAAATTTATCTCCAATTTTCTTTCACTTCTTACACTTGATTTCTCACATGCGAGGATGGTAGAATATGCCTAAACCTTCTAATCATTTCTCTGCAGTTAATTATTATTTTTGGTAAGAACTTTGTTCTACCCATAAAATTTTAGATATAAGATGTCTATTTCTCCATTTTCATTAATTAAATATTTATTATTATTATTATAATTATTATTATTATTATTATTATTATTATTATTATTATTATTATTATTATTATTATTATTATTATTAGATTAGTAGTTTTATGACTATTGTGTTTACTAATATTTTTTATTTAATTCACATCATGAAAGGATTTGCCCCTTAATATTGGCAATTCAATAGTAAACCTACTCAATATTTGTCTCTATTGAAATCGTTGTTTATGAGAACCAAAGGAGTTGATGTTCTCCACCTCCTAATCTTTAAAAAAATTGAACACATAGAAATTTAATCGTGTATACAATATGTCTATTTTTAATACACTTTGAAAACTGTATTGTAAATGGTCTAAATTAATATGCAAGACCCTAGTACGAAGGCTCACAACATTTCATATCCATAAAAATATAAAATTTATTAAGATATTTGATGAACAAAAACATTATTAAAAGCATTATTGAAGTTACTCTCTTCCTATTTCTTCTATTTATTTTATTTGACTATTTAATTAATCTGGTATAAATTTAAATTTTATTTTATTTTATTGTAGTGTTCATTTTATTGCAATTATATATGTCAATACTTTCTACCAAAAAAGAAGAACAATTTCTTCAAGTTTGATGTAGAATGTATTGAATATGACCTCAATTCTTTTGTCCAATGAATTATATAATATTAACAAGTTTAATAATATATTACAAGCTCTTAAAAAATGAAAGAGTTAGACCTGCAAAAATATTCCCTCTCACCTCGCGAATAACTCTAATTTGTTTTCTCAATATCTTACATAAAATACTATATATGTAAAATCACATCAATAAAGAGTTTGATTAATAAATATTATATCCAGACTTATTCATTGACAATTAAAAATATCTATGATAATATATATTTTAATTAAAGAGGAAATTATATACATGCACAATATTGATGATAACATTTTTATTTTAGATTGTATAATTTTAAACTCGAAAATTTTTCTAAATATCATAAGCAAAAGACAAAAGAAAAAAGCAGAAAAATATGCTTTAAGATTTTTATATTTATAAACATTATAATTTTAATAAATTATAATTTCAAAACAATTAAGATAACAAATATTTTAAAAATATATGAGAATAATTTTTACTTATTTTTTTCAAGTCTACCCGCGCATCGCGCGGGTCAACATCTAGTTTAATATTAATGTTAGTCATATATATTTCTTATTAAAGATTTGGTACACCTTTTTTAACTCAATCACATAATGCTCAAAACAATTTTAAAATTATATATACAAAAAGTTTATGTACAATACACTGACATAGAAAAGACTTCTCTCTCAAAAAGTTAGATTTTAGGAGATATTGTCTAAAAGTATAATATTTTGTCAATTTCTATTTAATGAATGTCAGTGTATTGTCTAACTAATCAACTGTTATCTTGTACTACTTTGTCTCATATTATAAGCAAAAGTTACTTTTTAGATACATTAAATAATTAATGTATCTGACTTATATATAGACCAGATACATTAATTATTTAATGTATCTAAAAAGTAATTTTTGCTTATAACATAGGACGGAGGGTGTATGTCATAAAACATCGTTATCTTTTAAAAATATATAGCTTAATGATTTACTGTTGTTAGACAAAAAAAATCAATAAACCAATTACAGATTTCCAATGATCAAACTCAACACCATAATATTAACCACCATTCTAATTAATATACAAATATTTATTGTTATTATATCAAAAATAATTAAAACATTAATTAAAAACATCAATATAATAATATAATTATCTGAAAAATATTTGATACTAACAATTATATTATCATTGTATAAAAAAGAGAGAGTGAGAACCATTTACTTGATTAAAACAAAATTTTTAAACGTACAGGTATTAATTGCCTATAGGTGTATAATCATGTTTTCTTAAAAATAGCAACTTAGCAGTAATAATGACTTTTGAAAAGTAGAAATATAGTAGCCTGACTTTTTAAACATAGCTTTAAGACTATATGAGCTTTAATTTTGATTTTGTTTTTTATTTAATTATCAATATTAATAATTTAGTTTTTCTTACTCATTTTTCAATTAGATTTTAATTTATTTTTAATTTTATTTTTATATACGGAAAATAATATGTGGTTTATTCTAATTATATTTTATTTTATAATTTTTATTAGTTAATTATTCACCTTATGATAGATTAAATATAGTATAAATTTATTATTTTGTATAATTTATACTATTTATCTTAACATGTATATGAAAAGGATACCCAATCAAATATTTTTATAATTTGTTTTAAAATTATTTTAATGTCATAGTAATTTATTGTTTTAATGTCATAACAAATTATTCTATACACTAGAATAAATATTCTCATTAAAGAGATAGAAAAGGAAACAGAAAAATAATATTTCATTACTTTTCTTAAAACAATACACGGTTTCTCTTAAAACATTCTTAAAACAATACACGGTTTCTCTTAAAACATTACCTAAATACGGGAAAAGTTTACTAATTATCTAAATACGAGAAATATATTTCATTCATGCTATCATCGATATCACTTTACTTCATTTTAATTTTTTTCCTCTACTTTTTAAAACTAAACAAAGAAAGTAACAAATTTTTCCTCTACTTTTTAAAACTAAACAAAGAAAGTAACAACTTTTTCCTCTACTTTTTAAAAATCTATTTAACTTACATTTATTATTAAAAATAAAATATAAAATTAATGATTTGATCATATTATAAAATTTGAATAAAAAACATTGTGCTTTTATAGGAATAGAGTTAATCAAACATTGTGATTTGATGATTGATGAATAAGATACCATACTTAGAGAGTTAGACCTTAAACAAATACTCACGAATTAACTATAAATAATTGACGGATAGAGAAATTGAAATAGAAGTTGTCTTTAATTTAATTTTATAATTTAATAAAAATTAAAACATTAAAATACTAAAATATTTTAATCAATTATATTAAATAATTGTTTTTTATTTAAGTTTAATTTTATGATTTAATAACATTAAATGGTAGAATTAAATATATTTTTAAATCTTCTATATATAACAAATTTTGGTCTTGATTTTTTAAAATAATATCAATATTCTAAATATTTTATCACTAATTTTAGTATTTATTTTTGTACGAAATTTTAAGTTGTTGCATGTTTTAAATGATTATTTATATAATTTTATTGATAAATATTGAACTAGTACTAACTTAATCTATAATATAATCTATAATATAAAAAAAATCGTATGTTGTGTAAAGATTTTTTGTTCTTTCATTGTATGATTTATTACGAGAAGAAAAAAAAAGCAATAATGAAGAAATTGTGGAGCTCGAGGGCAGATGATCAGAGAAGGAAAGAGATTGTTGATGTGGAAGGTAATAATGAAGAGCAGAAGTTCGAGGACAATGCAAAAAACAAAAGTAGAAAAAAAGCAAAAAGTCTGACCAATAATGAAGGAGAATCGGGAGCAGAAGATAGGTTAGGTTCAATAAAAAGCAAGGAAAAAACAGGAGTAGGCAGCAGAGACGTAGGAGATAACTTGCATTTAATGCAAGACATAATTGAAGAAGAATGTAAGAAGAATACACCAGTACATGCACGGCTGAATGAAAGTAGCAAAGACAATCAACATAATAGCTTTGGTGGGCCCAACAAAAATATATACTTAGAATGAGATGATGGCAGAAGGGAAAGGGATTATAGAAATAGGCCAATGCAACGGTTCAAGCCCAATAAGGCATGGGGTCAATAATTGTAAGCTGACCCAAAATTCAAATAGAGGAAACATGAACACACTCATCAAAGAAAAGAATAAATCAAAGAGAGCGGAAGATAATAATGAACCTACTCAAGTAATTGAAGCTTTCCCAGGAGATAATTTCAACTCGCAAAACAACAAACTGGAGGATAAAATCAGCAAGGAGAAACAAATATTCAAATCGCCACAATTTCTTCATTATTGCTTTTTACCTCTACTTTCTAAATAATTTATTTCTTTTTATTCATTTATTGTATGATTTGATTCAAGACAACTGTAACACATTGAAATTTATAACAAAATATGCTTCAATTACTTTTTTTCAAGACAACTGTGTCACAATCACTTTTTTTCTACTTCATTCTATTACTTCAACACTCTATCATCAGCATATCTAAAATATGCTTTTTATGACCAAATATTAGTTTTGTTTTAAAATAAATTAACATGTTATATTATTTTTAGTTTGTCATAATTATAATCATTTTAATTTATATCTACAAACTAATCAAAATTGTTCACGTCAACAATACATTTTTTTTATGTCTAATCAAAACATATATTATTGACACCAATACTTTAATAAACGGGAAAAAGTTTATTGTTTATAAAAAATATATTATTGATAATAATTTTTTATTTAGTTTTTTACTACTTATTTATATTATTGTTTATATATAATAAATAAAAAATTATTAAATAATTAATAAATATGTTTTAAATTATCTTAAGAGTATTAAATATTTAAAATTTTGTAATTAAAGAAATCGTATTTTAAATGACATTTAAGTTATATTTATCAATACTATTAGGTATGTAGTAGAAAAATGTTGTTCATTTAATTTTTTATCTGGATCAAAATGAAATATTTATTTTACAAAAATTTAAAACAATACTATATTATTATTTAATATTTATAAAACTAAATTATTGCATAAATATTTTTATAACAAATGTCAACTGATGCCCGCGGGTATTGATTCTATCTTTTTTTTAATATAAATTATATTTTTTTATATTTACTAATTTTTATTAATCCTATTTAAAAAAAACAAATGTGCGTAACACACCAGTACTCGGGCAAACACACGGGTACTGATACGGTTATCCCACGAAATAGATATTTGTAATAATACTTACATAAAATGTATTTATTTATGTTAATAATATTTATTTATAAAATTAAAATAATATTTACAAATACTATGATATTACTTGATATTTATAAAACTAAATTATTCCATAAATATTTTTGTAAAAAATACCAACTGATACCCGCGGGTATTGATTCTATTTTTTTTTAAATATTAATTATATTTTTTATATTTACTAATTTTTATTATTCCTTTTTTAAAAATAAAAAACAAATGTGCGTAACACACCAGTACTTATGCGAACACACGGGTACTGATATGGGTATCCCTTAAAATATATATTTGTAATAATACTTAAATAAAATATATTTATTTATGTTAATAATATTTATTTATACAAGTAAAATAATATTTACAAATACTATGATATTTGATATTTATAAAACTAAATTATTGTATAAATATTTTTATAAAAAATATCAATCGATGCCCACGAATATTGATTCTATTTTTTTAAAAATATAAATTATATTTTTTTATATTTATTTTTTTTTTTAATTTTAAATATAAACAAATACGCGTCATCGATGAATATCTGTGCGAACGCTAGTTAGTAGAGAAGTTAAAGTTTCCTATTTCATGGGTGTGTATGTGTTGTCGTTGGTTACCGTCAACAGCTTTGGATCTTATCATTTGGATACGCGTTTATGATATGGCTATGATTACAAATTTATTATATTTTATGTATATATTATATCATATTGATGATGCATGTGACACTAGTTTACAATTTAATATGATGCGGCTTCACTATTACAGTACTAGTTTGGTTGAGAAGTTGTAATCTTGCGACTCATACAAGTACCGATCGGAACTTCATTTATATTTTTTTATAAGATTTGGTATACTTAATTTTCATATAACATAAAACGAGTTTTAAAAGATAGATATTCAATATTGTTTGAGTTTAAAAATACTTGATATTTTATCATTTTACGTTGTTTATCAAATTAATTGAAATTATTTAATGTAATGATTGAATAAATATAATTTAGTATTAGTTATCAATCAATGCAATAAATCCAGTTAAGTAAATGTTGAAGTGAATTCAATATTACATTAATCCGAAGAAAATTGAATTCAAATCTTATATATAAATAAGTTCTTGAATTCAAACTTAAAAAATAAAATCAAATGTGATTCATTAAAAGTAACTAGTCAGATTTTTATATATAGTTTAATTATTGATATAATTTTAGATATTTGGCATCAATAAAATATAGGTAAAAGACCAAATTGAATATGAACACAAATTCGAAAGAATATTCCCCTGAGTTTATAATATTATTATATAATTTCACTAGAAAAGAAAAATATTAGAACGTTCACATAAAAAGTATTATAGAATGTTCAACAAAAAAGAAGCCTGTCAAAGAAGTAACTAAATTCAATAGGAGGATCACCAAGTAATAATTTGTATAAGTATATACTTCAAAGAAGTTTATAATATCAAAACTCTATTGGATATTTTTCTTTCAAAAACAAAACTCTATTGAGGATTGAATAAAGCTTGAACAATATTAATTAATAACGTGCAATAATTAGGGAAAGTTGATATGAACCATTAAGTTTTAGACATAATTGTTATAGCAAGTCCCCAGCATGAGCCACCACTCACTCCAAACAAATTCTTTACAATCAATTAAAGTTTACATTAATTTTCCCCATCCTAACATGCAGGGAAGTCTTATATTGTTCGCAATCATAGTGATTTCATAAGGGAAACTTGGTATCGACCATTCATAATAGTAGGGCTAGCTTCTCTATAGCGCGTTATAGCGGCGCTATAGTTGTATAGCATAGCAGTAGAGGACCTCGACACTATATTTTTAGTCTGTTTGTTGAAATGTGTAATTCCTTGTGTCGAAGCAATGTAGTTCGAAAAAAACAATGATTAGTCGAAATAACCTAATGTGTGTATGCTGTGTCGAGTTGTTTAGATGTCGAAGTGTCGAAACAGGTTGTTTGACACAAAATTTCGACTTAGACCAAAATTAGTAATTTTAGGTTTTCTTCTATTATAAATAGATGAAGTAACCCCTATTCCACAGTTGAAAAATCATTCTCTCTATCTCGTTTTTCTTTTTCATTAACAATTGTTGCGCATAATCTTTCTTGAGATCAAGATTGATTAGGAATTCTCAAAAGGTTTTGGGTTAATTCCAACATCTGGTATCTAGAGCTCCGGTTGTGATTCGAGGGAAGAAAATCACAATGGCGCTGAATCATCCAAACAGACATTTTTCGGCGAACCTTCCAATTCTCAAGAACAACAATTATGAGAATTGGTGCAAGCAGATAAATGTGGTTTTGTGTTATCAAGATCTTTGGGATCTTGTGAAGGAAGGAGTAGCAACGCTTGCAGAAAATGCGACGGATCAATAAAAGGTTGCATACCAAGAATTGAAGAAGAAAGATTATAAAGCTCTCTTTATAATTCATCAATGTGTTGATTCAGATAACTTTGAAAAGATTAGTGATGTAGAATCAGCGAAAGAAGCATGGAAAATCTTGAAGAAATCGTTTGGAGGCGCAGAGAAGGTGAAAGAGGTGAGGTTACAAACTCACAAAAAAACGTATGAATTGCTTCAGATGGAAGAAAGTGAGAGCATAACTGATTTCTTCACTAGGGTTACTAAATTGGTGACTCAAATCAAGGTATGTGGAGAAGTGTTTACATCAAGATCAGTTGTTGCAAAGATCTTGAGGTCATTGACTCCAAAGTTCGACAACGTGGTAGTAGCCATAGAAGAGTCGAAAGACTTGTCAGCATTGACAAAGGAAGAGCTTCAAGGGACGCTTGAGTCTCATGAACAAAGGATGGCTGAAAGAGCTGCAGGAAAGTCGAAGAGTGATATGGCCTTGCAGGCGCACTCAGAAAAAGAAAAGAAAGACAAAGGAAGTTGGAATGGCAACAAAGGCAGATGAGGCTATAACAATTCGACCGGTTGAAATCAGCAGGAATGAAACTGGTTGAATCAGAGAAAACCCTAGAACCAAGGCAACCAAAGAGGTGGTGTTGCAGGCGTAACACCCCAAAATGAGTAGAATATTTATTTAATTGATTTATTATAAATATTCCTATTTTCGGTGAATTTTTTATGAATTATTTTGATGACTGATGTCTTGATTTGTGGGGTATTATGATGTTAAGGGGATGCTGAAGGTATTTAGAAGTGTGAGGATTATTAATATTATTTTGGTAATAATAATATGGAATTATGTGAAATATATTACTATTATTATTATAAATCATTAAGTGAAACATTAGGAACAAGATGGTAAAATTGGATGAGTTTAGTGAGGACAATGTTGGAAAAGCCTATTAGGGGTCCTAAGGGTAAGATGGACAAAAAGGGAATTAGAGAGAGTGAGAAGTCATATTTGTGATACGATCAGTTTTGGGATAAAAAGCTCTGAGGAAAAAGGAGAAGAAAAGTTAGGGCTCAGAGAAGTTTCAGAAGAACTCAGAGAGGAAGAATCGGAAAGCAATTTTCTAAGGTATGGGGAGTATTATTCATCATTATAATTGATATAGGTGTAGAAGTATGTAGGTAGTAGGTTTTTTGGGAATTTGATGAGTTCATGACGGAATTGGGGTTTTTGGGACGTATTCGATGTTAGGAATAAACCTATCTTTATGTATTGTTGTTGCTGTGTTGTGCTATGTTGAATTATGATGAAAACCGGTTGGTTTGGTGTTGGAATCGCATACATCTTAGGGTCTGAGATAGTGCAAAATTGCAACTGAAAAGTTGCGGGTTCGCACACTTTCGCCGGACGAAATTCACGTCTCGCCGGGCGAAGCAAATTCGCCCCAACTTCGTCGGGCGAAAGTGAAGGCGAAAGGGAAGATGGAAAAGGGGTGGCTGCTGGATTTTATATAGGAGTGTGGGATTCTCCCCTGCTTCTTCGGGCAAAGCCCAGGCGAGCGAGCTACCTCTCCGGGCGAAATAAAAGCGAAGAGATGGTGTGAAAAGTGGGGTTTTTGGATTTTGTATGGGGGAGATGTTTCTCCCCTGCTTCGTCAGGCGAGCGCGCTGCTTCGCAGGGTGAGTTCCAGGAGAGCAAGAGCAGTGGTTTTGTTTTAAATTCTTTTCTTCCTTATCTTGTGATGCTTTGTGCCTTGATGTTTTATGATGACTTTTGATGCATGATGATGATGAGATAACATGATGTTTTAATTTTATGAATGATGATTCAATGTGACGATTTTATAACGATGACGATTATGACGTTTGCATCATGCATTCATAGCATTCTAGGACTTCGGTCCAGTGAAAATTTTAGAACTTTAGTCTAGTGGTGGCTTCAATCCCATGTGTTGATTGAAGTGTAAGACGTTGCTCCGGTTCTTGTGTAGAATCGATCCTATTGGTGGGGATCTTTGGAGGGTGATGGCTCAGTGTCCATCAAACATGACGAATTGGTACCACATGCATGAGTCTGTGTTGTGCATTTCATATTGTGTGGCATTGCATGATTGTGGATGAATGACGTTTATGACATGATTTTCATGATGTATGATGATGATTATGTATATTGACGATGTTGTTTTATTATGATGCATGCTACCTTATTATTTCTTATCTTATATCTTGTATAATGGTTTATGATTACTCACCCTGCCTGTTTGAATATTACCTCCACGCGGGTAACGTGCAAGTGATCAGGATTAGCTTTTGGTGCGTGAAGAGCTTACGTGATGTACATGTGATTATTTTGGTCGAGTAGAGGGTCTTGCTCTGATATGTAACATTGGGTCGGGACGTTTGAGTCGAACCATAGTGTTCTTTTATTGATGATGTTATGATGTTTCAAAGTTGTTTTAAACCTTTTTATGTTATAGTTTATGATGCTTATGAAGTTTTCCGCTGTGTAGTAAATGATTTAATCTTGATGTTTTAACCCGTGTTACGGAGCAGGATGTTACCATTTGATGTTTTATGATGAAATATGACGCCCTTTTGGGATTTTACTCTGATATAATCGTTTGTATTTATCGTGAATGCTTATTGGGTAGAAGGGTGTAACATTAGTGGTATCAGAGCAAGTCGGCCTGTCCGACTAGGTTTTGTATGGTGTCAGTCCCTTGTGAGTCGATGAGTGTGCATACACTGTCAATGTTTAGTTTCTTCTAACCTTGTTGGTGATGTGTAGAATGACTAGGAGAAACGACCGTGCTATTGCTGACGAGCTAGAATCACTTGCTCAATTGATGGCTCAGAACAATCAGAATGATGGAGCTCCTGACGAGTTTCGTGCCTTGGGGAAGTTCTAGAAGAATAATTCGTCGACTTTTGTGGTTACTCATGATCCAGAGAGTGTACAGAAGTGGCTAAAAGTGATTGAGAAGATCTTCCGAGTGATGGGATGTACGGACGCTCAACAAGTTCAGTTTGGAACTCATATTTTGTCAGAAGAAGCTGAAGATTGGTGAGATAACACTTGCCAGAGACTGGAAGATGTTGGTACTGAGATAACTTGGACTGTATTCAAGAGAGAGATTTTGGGAAAGTATTTTTCGGAAGATGTCCGTGGCAAGAAAGAGATAGAATTTCTTGAATTGAAACAAGGGAACATGATTGTGGCTGAATATGCGGCAAAGTTTGAGGCGCTGGTGAAGTTTCGTCCGCATTATAATCGTGCTGATGGTGAGATGTCCAAATGGCTTAAGTTTGAGAATGGGCTAAGACCAGAGATCAAACAGGGTATTGGATACCAACAGATTCGAAGGTATGTTGAGCTGGTGGATAAGAGTAGAATCTATGATGAGGATAACCGAGCTCGATCTGCTCAGTACAAGCATCTTAATGAGAAGAAAGAGAAGGGACAGTTCAGAGGAAAGCCTTATGTGACTCCAGCTTCCAAAGGGAAACAGAAGGCTTCAGATGAGAAAAAGACAAGTGGGGGAGCAGCTCCCGCTTCTGTGAAGTGTTACAGGTGTGGCGAGCAAGGCCACCGTGCTCAAGTTTGTAACAATAGTGTGTTGAGGTGCTACAGAAGTGGTAAGAGAGGTCACAGAGCTACTGACTGCAACGAGGGCCCGACTTGTTTCAACTATGGTGAACAAGGTCACATCAGTACACAGTGTCAAAAGTCGAAGAAGACTGCTACTGCGGCTCAGACCAATGGCAGAGTGTTTGCTTTGAGTGGTTCAGAGGTTCCTAAGAAGGATAACTTGATTCGAGGTACTTGTTTTATTAATAACCTTGAGTTAGTCGCTATATTGATACTGGTGCTACTCATTCGTTTATTTCGCTTGAATGTGCTAATAGATTGGGTTTGAAATTGTCTAATATGAATGGTACTATGGTAATAGAGACTCCTGCTAATGGTTCTGTTACTACTACTTTTGTGTGTTCGAGATGTCCTTTGATGATTTTTGGGAAGAGTTTTGTGATGGATTTGGTGTGTTTGCCCTTACACCAAATCGATGTGATTATGGGGATGAAATGGTTGGAGTTCAACTACATTCACATCAACTGTTATAATAAGACTGTGGAGTTTCCTGAGTTTGGTGATAATGGAGAGTTGATGTTCTTGTCTACTAAGCAAGTAGACGAACTTTTAAAAGATGAAGCCTTGATGTTTGCATTGTTTGCATCGTTGCAAGTTGATCGTGAGACTACGAGTGTCGAATTACCAGTTGTCCGTGAATTTCCAGAAGTGTTTCTGGATGACATAAGTGATTTGCCTCCAGAACATGAAGTAGAGTTTGCGGTTGATTTAATACCAGGTACGAGTCCGGTGTCAATGGCTCCTTATCGGATGTCAGCCTCTGAGCTAAGTGAATTAAAGAAACAACTGGAAGAATTGCTTGAGAAGAAGTTTGTTCGACCGAGTGTTTCTCTGTGGGGTGCTCATGCGCTGTTAGTAAAAAAGAAAGATGCTAACATGAGGTTGTGTGTTGATTGTCGGCAGTTAAATAAGGTGACTATCAAGAATAAGTATCCACTTCCGAGAATTGACGATTTGATGGATCAGCTAATAGGCGCTTGTGTGTTCAGTAAGATCGATTTGAGGTCTGGTTATTATCAGATTCGTGTTAAGTCAGATGATATTCCGAAGACAGCTTTTAGGACGAGGTATGGTCACTATGAATACACTGTGATGCCATTTGGTGTATCCAATGCACCTGGTGTGTTCATGAAGTATATGAATTGGATTTTCCATGAGTATTTGAATAAGTTTGTGGTGGTTTTCATTGATGATATCCTGATATACTCTAAATCTGAAGAAGAGCATGCTGAGCATTTGAGGACCGTGTTGCAAGTATTGAAAGAGAAGAAGCTATATGCAAAACTATAGAAGTGTGAGTTTTGGTTGAAAGATGTGAGTTTTCTTGGCTATGTGATTTCAAGTGGTGAAATTGTTGTTGATCCTTCTAAGATCGATGATGTGCTACAGTGGGAGACTCTGAAGTCTGCTACTGAGAAACGAAGTTTTCTTGGGTTGGCAGGTTACTATCACAAGTTCATAGAAGGTTTTTCTATATTGGTGTTACCGTTGACGCAGTTGACTCATAAGGGTCACCCTTATGTGTGGGATGTTGCATGTGAAGAGAGTTTTGTGGAATTGAAGAAGAAATTAACGACCGCTCCGGTTTTGGTTTTGCCTAATCTGAATGAATATTTTATGGTGTATTGTGATGCCTCAAAGATGGGTCTTGGTGGAGTGTTGATGCAGAATGGACAGGTTGTTGTTTATGCTTTGAGACAATTGAGAGTTAATGAAAGGAATTATCCTACGCATGACTTAGAATTGGCAACTGTGGTGTTCGTGTTGAAAATTTAAAGACATTACCTTTTTGACTCTAAATTTGAAGTGTTCAGCGATCATAAGAGTTTGAAGTACTTATTCGATCAGAAAGAGTTGAACATGAGGCATAGGAGGTGGTTGGAATTGTTGAAAGACTACGATTTCGATTTGAATTACCATCCTGGTAAGGAAAATGTGGTGACCGATGCATTGAGCAGGAAGTCATTGCATATGTCCATGCTTATGGTGAGAGAGTTGGAATTAATTGAGCAATTCCGAGACTTGAGTTTGGTATATGAAGAGACTCATGACAGTGTGAAGTTGGGTATGTTGAAGTTGACTAGTGGTATTCTGGAAGAGATTAGAGTGGGACATCAATCTGATTTAAAGTTGGTTGACCAGTCAGTCTTAATTAACCAAGGTAACGGAGGTGAATTCTGGATTAATGAGAATGGTGTGATGAGGTTCAGAGACAGAGTGTGTATCCCAGACGTTCCCAAAATGAAGAAGAGTATTCTTGAAGAAGGACATCGAAGTAGATTGAGTATTCATCCCAGTGCTACGAAGATGTACTAGGATTTGCACAAATTTTTTTGGTGGCCAGGTATGAAGAAAGATATTACGGAGTTTGTTTATGCCTGTTTGATTTGTCAGAAGTCCAAGATTAAACATCAGAAGCCTTTAGGTATGATGCAGTTATTGAATATTCCATAATGGAAATGGGATAGTATTTCCATGGATTTTGTGTCGAGATTTCCGAAGAGTGCAAAAGTGAATGATTCTATCTAGGTGATTATAGACAGTTTGACTAAATTGGCTCATTTCTTGCCGATGAAGATTAACCATTCTATGCAGAAGTTAGATGAGATGCACATCGAGGAAATTGTGAAGTTGCATGGATACCTTCGAGTATTGTGTTGGACAGAGACCCGAGATTTACGTCAAGGTTCTGGAAAAGTTTACAAGATGCTTTGGGTACTAAGTTGAGGATGAGTTCTGTATATCATCCGCATACAGATGGCCAGACAGAGAGGACTATCCAGTCTTTGGAGGATTTGCTGAGGGCTTCTGTGTTGGATTAAGGGGGATCTTGGGATAGCCATTTGTTGTTGATTGAGTTCACATACAATAATAGTTTTCATGCCAGTATTGAGATGGCACCGTATGAAGCGTTGTATGGGAGGAGGTGTAGAACTCCTTTGTGTTGGTATGAGTCAGGTGAGAGTGTTGTACTCGAACCTGAGATTGTGCAGGAGACGACGGAGAAGATTAAGATGATCCAAGAAAGGATGAAAGCTTCGCAGAGTCGTCAGAAGAGTTATTACGATAAGAGAAGGAAGGCACTCGAATTCCAAGAGGGAGATCACGTGTTTCAGAGAGTTACGCCGGTAACTGGCATGGGACGAGCTTTGAAGGATAGAAAGCTCACTCCACGTTTTATTGGTCCGTATCAGATTTTGCAGAAGATAAGGAAGGTAGCCTATTAGATTGCTTTATTGCTTTCGCTTGCGAATTTACATGATGTGTTCCATGTATCTCAGTTGAGGAAGTACATTCCAGATCCATCGCATGTGATTCGGATGGATGACGTACAGGTGAGGGATAATCTGACCGTTGAAGCATTACCTGTGCGGATAGATGGAAGAGAAATGAAGCAACTGCGGGGTAGAGATGTATCTTTGGTGAAGGTGTTATGGGGTGGACCAGCTGGTGAAAGTTGGACTTGGGAGCTTGAGGATCAGATGAAAGAGTCGTATCCGACTCTGTTTTCTTCAGGTAATTTTCGAGGATGAAAATTCTTTAAGTGGGGGAGAGTTGTAACACCCCAAAATGAGTAGAATATTTATTTAATTGATTTATTTTAAATATTTGTATTTTTGGTGAATTTTTGATGAATTATTTTGATGACCGATGTCTTGATTTGTGGGGTATTATGATGTTAAGGGGATGCTGAAGGTATTTAGAAGTGTGAGGATTATTAATATTATTTTGGTAATAATAATATGGAATTATGTGAAATATATTACTATTATTATTATAAGTAATTAAGTGAAACATTAGGGGCAAGATGGTAAAATTAGATGAGTTTAGTGAGGACAATGTTGGAAAAGCCTATTAGGGGTCCTAGGGGTAAGATGGACAAAAAATGAATAAGAGAGAGTGAGAAGTCATATTTGTGATACAATCAGTTTTGGGAGAAAAAGCACTGAGGAAAAAGGAGAAGAAAAGTTAGGGCTCAGAGAAGTTTCAGAAGAACTCAGAGAGGAAGAATCGGAAAGCAATTTTCTAAGGTATGGGGAATATTATTCATCATTATAATTGATATAGGGGTATAAGTATGTAGGTAGTAGGTTTTTTTGGAATTTGATGAGTTTGTGACGGAATTGGATTTTTTGGGACGTATTCGATGTTAGGAATAAACCTATCTTGATGTAATGTTATTGTTGTGTTGTGCTATGTTGAATTCTGATGAAAACTGGTTGGTTTGGTGTTGGAATCGCAGACCTCTTAGGGTTTGAGATAGTGCAGAATCGCAACTGAGAAGTTGCAGGTTCGCACACTTTTGCCGCGCGAAATTCCCTACTCGACGGGCGAAGCGATTTCACCCCAACCTTGTCGGGCGAAAGTGGAAGCGAAGGGAAGGTGGAAAAGGGGTGACTGCTGGATTTTGTATGGGAGTGTGGGATTCGACCCTGCTTCGTCGGCCAAAGCCCAGGTAAGCGAGCTACCTCACCGGGCGAAATAGAAACGAAGGGAGAGTGTGAAAAGTGAGGTTTCTGGATTTTGTATGGGGGAGATGTTTCGCCCCTACTTCGTCGGGCGAAACCCAGGCGAGTGCGCTGCTTCGCCGGGCGAGCTCTAGGCGAGCAGGAGCAGTGGCTTCATTTTAAATTCTTTTCTTCCTTATCTTGTGATGCTTTGTCCCTTGATGTTTTATGATGACTTTTGATGCATGATGATGATGAGATAACATGATGTTTTAATTTTATGAATGATTATGCAATGTGATGATTTTATGAGGATGACGATTATGACGTTTGCATCATGCATTCATAGCATTCTAGGACTTCGGTACAGTGAAGATTTTAGGACTTCGGTCTAATGGTGGATTCAATCCCATTGTGTGGGTTTGAGTGTATGATTCTGCTCTGGTTCTTGTGTAGAATTGATCCTATTGGTGGGGATCTTTGGAGTTTGATGGCCCAGTGTCCATCAAACATGACGAATTGGTACCACATGCATGAGTCTGTGTTGTGCATTTCATATTGTGTGGCATTGCATGATTGTGGATGAATGACGTTGATGACATGATTTTCATGATGTATGATGATGATGATGATGTATATTGACGATGTTGTTTTATTATTATGCATGCTACCTTATTATTTCTTATCTTATATCTTGTATAATGGTTTATGATTACTCACCCTGCCTGTTTGAATGTTACCTCCACGTGGGTAACGTGCAGGTGATCAGGATTAGCTTTTGGTGCGTGAAGAGCTTACTTGAAGTACTTGTGATTATTTTGGTCGAGTAGAGGGTCTTGCTCTGATATGTAGCATCAGGTCAGGACGTTTTAGTCGAACCATAGTGTTCTTTTATTGATGATGTTATGATGCTTCGAAGTTGTTTTAAACCTTTTTATGTTATAGTTTATGATGCTTATGAAGTTTTCTGTTGCGTAGTAAATGATTTAATCTTGATGTTTTAACCCGTGTTACGGAGCAGGATGTTACCATTTGATGCTTTATGATGAAATATGACGCCCTTTTGGGATTTTACTCTGATATAATTGTTTGTATTTGTCGTGAATGCTTGTAGGGTAGAAGGGTGTTACAGCAGGTAGAGGAAGAGGTGGTGGTCGAAAACTTGACAAAAGTCATATTAATTGTTACAATTGTCAGAAGTATGGTCACTATTTTAGTGGTTGTCCAGAAAAGAAGAAGAATCAAGAAACTAATACAAAGCTGGAGAAACATGAAGAAGAATAGATGTTGTTGATGGTCACAACAAGAGATGAAGAAAGATTCCAAGACCATTGGTACTTGGACTCAAGGTGCTCATCACACATGACTGGTAGGAAAGATTGGTTTGTCAACATAAAGCCCTCAATGAAGAATATGCTGAAATTTGCAAATGAAAATACTCTAGCAGCTGAAGGTATTGGTGATGTTCTGATTATGAGGAAAGATGGAAAGAGGTCAGTAATTTCCAATGTGTTGTACATACCTGGCATGAAGAGTAATTTGCTCAGTATGGGGCAGCTGGTCGAAAAGAACTACAAGGTGTCAATCAAAGACAAGATGATGAGAGTTCTTGACTCAGGTGGTAGGTTAATCTTAAAGGCTCTAATGTCTCAGAATAGAACTTTCAAGATTGAACTTACTGTGATGGAGCATAAGTGCCTTACAACTGCAACCAGCATGGATGAATGGATATGGCATTATCGACTTGGGCATCTCAATTTCATAGACATCAGAGATTTGAAGAGAAGAAATATGGTTTCAGGATTACCAGAAATCGACATTCCAAGAAGAGTCTATGAAGAATGTGTTCAGGCGAAACACACAAGAATAGCTTCAACAAGGATGTAGGAAGCAAGTCGAAGTCAATTCTTAAAGTTATATACTCTGATGTATGTGGTACTATCTAGGTGGATTCGATTGGAGGTAACAGATACTTTGTCATGTTCATAGATGATTTCAGTTGAAAACTATGAACTTACCTGATCAAGAAGAAAAGTGAAGTGGTCGAGGTATTTTCCAAATTAAAATCTATGGTTGAAAGATAGAGTAGACAAAAGCTAAAGATTCTGAGGACTAATGGTGGTGAAGAGTATGTGTCGAAAGATTTCGATTCATTATGTGAGAAAGAAGGGATTGTGCATAAGGTGGTGCCACCCTACACTCCACGGCAGAATAGAACTGCAGAAAGGAAGAATAGAACCATCATGAATATGGTAAGAAGCATGTTGAAAAGTAAGCATCTACCCAAGGAATTATAGGAAGAAGTTATGTCGACAACATCATACATTTTGAATAGATGTCCGATGAAGAAGCTAGAAGGAATCATGCCAGAAGAATGTTGGTCTGGTGTCAAGCCTAGCCTAAGTCATTTAAAGGTGTTTGGATCTATAGCACATAGAAATGTGCCAGATCAGTTGAGAAGAAAGCTTGACGATAAGTCGAGTCAAATAATCCTAATAGGATATCATTTGATTTGAGGATACAAATTGTTCGACCCAGTAAACAAGAAAGTAGTGATCAGCAGGGACATTATCATAGATGAGCTTAAAGAATAGGATTGGACTGAGAATGTCAAGAAGGATTCAGTGAGAATCTCATGTGAAGAACCAGCTAGTGAAGTCGAAAGAGAAGTTCGATAAGAAGAAGTCAGAGGTGAAGTAGGATCAAGCAGACCTCGATGAACAAGACACGTGTCTGTAAGGTTGCAAGAATGTGTGATTATATCAAATGATGTGGTCAATGAAGAAGGTGAGCTGGTACACTATGCTTTCTACACAGATGTCGAACGAGTCAATGCAGTTGAGGCATTGAAAGATTTGAAGTGGGTGAAAGAAATAAATGAGGAGTTAGAGTTCATCAAAATCAACAACACCTGGTCACTTGTCGAATTGCCTCAAGGCAAGAAAGCAATCTATGTGAAGTGGGTATACAAGGTGAAGTTGAATCCTAAAGGAGAAGTAACTCAACACAAGGCGATACTTGTGGTGAAAGGATTTCTTCACAAAGAAGGAATCGGCTTTGATGAAGTTTTTGCACCCGTTGCTAGAATCGAAACAATCAGATTGGTTGTTGGCCTAGCAAACATGGAAAATTGGCACACATGTCAGATGAATGTGGAATGTGCATTCTTGAATGGCCCCTTAGCCGAATAAGTTTATGTTGCACAACCAGCTGGATTTATGAAACAAGGCGAAGAAAGAAAGGTGTGCATGTTGCATAAAGCCCTGTATGGACTTATGCAAGCTCCAAGAGCTTGGAATAAGAAGATCGACATCTTTCTAAGGGAGAAGAAGTTTATGAAGTGCACAACTGAGCATGGAGTATATCTAAGGAGAAGCAATAGTGAATTGCTTATATTATGTCTTTATGTCGATGACCTGTTGATAACAGGAAGTTGCAAGAAGGAGATCGAAGATTTCAAACATGACCTAAGTGAGGAGTTTGAAATGTCAGACTTGGGAAATCTCTCACATTTCCTTGGCATCGAATTCTACAAAAGTGGTAGAGGTTTCATGATGCACCAAAGAAGATATGCAGGCGAAATACTCAAGAGATTTGAGATGCAAGATTGCAACCCCAGAATGCAACTGTCGAAAGATTCAGATGAAGATGATGTCAACCCAACCCAATATAAAAGACTTATTGGGTCACTTCGATACCTCTGTCACACAAGGTCTGACTTAGCATACAGTGTGGGTATCGTAAGTAGATTTATGCAAAAGCCAAAGGTATCACACCTAGCAGCGACAAAGAGGATACTAAGGTATCTTAAAGGAACTCTCGACTACGAAATTTTATTTCCTGTAGCTGATGAAGGAAAAGAATGCAAGTTAGTGGGATACACCGACTCAAGTTGGTGTATTGATGCTGAGGATATAAAATCCATAATTGGCTATGTGTTTATGCTAGGTGGTGCACCAATTACTTGGAGTTTGAGAAAGGAGCTAGTAGTGGCACTGTCGTCATGCAAAGCAGAATACATAGATGTTTCTCTTTGTGCATGTCAAGCAACATGGATGGTGAACCTGGTCAAAAAGATTACAACGAAGAGTCATGGAGCAATTACCATGAAGATCGACAACATGTCAGCTATCAACCTGGTGAAGAATCCAATAGAAAATGGACGAAGCAAGCACATCAAAATGAGGTTCCATTATCTTCGAGAGCAGGTAGCAGAAGGGAAGATGAACTTGGAACACTGCAGAACTGAGAATCAGATTGCAGACATCATGACGAAAGGAATGCAAGTGTTTAAGAAGTTAAGGTCTATGATGAATATAGATAGCTTAGACACAATGAATTAGGTGGTGTGTTGAAATTTGTAATTCCTTGTGTTGAAGCAGTGTAGCTCGACAGAAACAAGGATTAGTCAAAATAGCCTAATGTGTGTGTGTGTCAAGTTATTTAGATGTCGAAGTGTCGAAGCAAGTTGCTTGACACAGAATTTCGACTTAGACCAAAATTAGTAATTTTAGGATTTTGTAATTTTGGTCTTTCTTCTATTATAAATAAAAGGAGTAACCCTTATTTTGTAATAACTTGTATTCACAGTTTTTGCAGTTGCAAAGTGAATAAAGAAGTTCTCCACAGTTTGTGGGCGGAGATTCCGCAGTTGAAAAATCATTCTCTCTTTCTCGTTTTTCTTTTCCATTAACAGTTGTTGCGCATAATCTTTCTTGAGATCAAGGTTGATTAGGAATTCTCAAAAAGTTTTGGGTTAATTCTAACACTGTTAACCGCTATCCACGTAACTAAATTAGCGGTCGTTATTTGTGAAAATGTGGCGGCGCAATAGCGGTTTTGTAGCAGTTTACATACTGCTATTATGAAGAAAGGGGAATATTGAAACTTAAAATTTTTTAGAGAAAATTGTTTTTTTTCCTTTTTATTTCACTAATATAAAATATGATATTGATGCTTTATATCATTATCATTTCCCTTTTCACTCAAACACTTGAACCTAATTTATCGTTCTCTCTCTTTGCAAATTTGTTTCTTCCACTTTCTTCTCAACCTAAAAATAAACCAGTAACGACTAAAACTTAGCTTCACTCAAATTCAGCAAATGGTGGGACCTAAGCTCTCTCTCTCTCTCTCTCTCTCTCTCTCTCATGCTTCTTTCACTTTTTTCTTAACCGAAAAATCAGCATTGACTAAAACTCAGCAAGCGTTAAACACA
Source organism: Lathyrus tuberosus (assembly GCA_022829125.1). Taxonomy (NCBI): domain Eukaryota; kingdom Viridiplantae; phylum Streptophyta; class Magnoliopsida; order Fabales; family Fabaceae; genus Lathyrus; species Lathyrus tuberosus. The sequence goes on along the minus strand of JALAZF010000546.1, from coordinate 3,664,999 downwards.
GTAAGTTGTGAATCTTTCTCATCCATTCACATCAATTTTCCCCCTGTTTTGCTGATTTCCCATCTATTAGCAACCATGGCATCATCTTATGCAAGTTTAACACAAACATCCAACAACAAAAGTTTTTTCAGACATATTGGTGACAATATTGACACAGGTTGGCAGTGGAACTCCTATAAAAACCAAAGCAAAAAGACTATTGTTTGTGATTTTTATGAGCACCATCCAACATGAGGAATAACACGGTCTAAGAAGCATCAATTAGGGATAAAGGAAGAAGTTAGAGCTTGCAGGAAAATGTCAGTTGGCATTAAAAAACTTTTGCATGACAGTTATGATAAAATTAAGCTGCTAGTGATGCATATATGGTTGATGTTAATGTCAATGAGGAGGATGAAGATGTTGTCCAAGAGATATCAAACCTTCTGGCAGGAAAAAGACCTTCAACGGCTGCTGTCAGGGCCAAGAATAATACTAAAGGCCTGATGGATATGATAATGTTTCAAAATCCAGAGGTATCTTGTAGGAAGACGTTAGCACTAGCTAAAATGTAAACATCTATTAAATATTCTTGTGTGGAAAATGCAAGGGTGTTATCTAATCAATACATTACTCATTTCTTCTATCAGAATGGCTTCTCTTTTAATGTTGTGAAATTTAAAACTTCAAGTTGATGATTGAAGTTGTTGAAAATTAAGGGCAACACTTGAAGCCTCATAGTTACCATGAAGTTCCCTTACTAAAAAAAGGAACTAGAGTTCACAAAGGCTAAGTTACAAGGGGTGGTGATAGTGCAAACTCAATTTGGATGCTCTATTATGTCGGATGCGTGGACAGACCGTAAACCCAGAACATTGATCAATTTTATTGTCACACTCCAAATGGGATTATGTTTGTAAGAAGTATTGATGGTTCAAGCTACATGAAGACGGGGTTGAAGATATTTGAGTTGTTGGAATCATTTGTTCAAGAGATTGGAGAAGAAAATCTTGTGCAAAATCTAAGGGCCAATGGTAACAACTATGTCTTGGTAGGTAAGAATGTTCTTCATTGATGCTTTCTACTAATGTTATAAATATAATTTGTTACTTATCTAGCTCATTTGTTTTGGTCTTAGGAAAACATTTAGAAGACAAATATCCTAGACTCTATTGGACTTCATGTGTGGCACATTGTTTGGATTTAATGTTTGAAGACATAGGGAAGTTGTATATTGTTAAAAGAGCCATAACAAGAGGTCAATTTCTTGTTGGATTAATCTACAACCATATCATAACCCTTAACATAATGAGGACTTTCACCTAAGGAGTTGAATTGATTAGGAGTGGAATTACAAGGTTTGCAACAACATTCCTCACTCTTCAAAGATTATATAAAGTAAAAAAAAAAAATCTTAGATGGATGTATATATTAGAAGCTTGGTTGAACACAAAGATATCAAAAGAGACTAAGGGGAAAAGGGAATGTATTATTGTTCTCATGACATCATTTTGGAATGATATTATATACTCTCTTAAGGCCATAGGGGCATTGGTGACAGTTTTAAGTTGAGTTGGTAAAACATGCCAAACGAACCGGGCTGGCCCGAAAGCCTGCAAAAAATTCTAGACTTGAAAACAATTAGAGTTCATTTATTATCGTGCTTTTAAGCCTGACCTAATAAAAATCTGATGTTTAACCGAGTCAGCCCGATAGGATTACGAATATCCCATTTATTTAATTTTTTTTTACCAAAATATACTACTAAAGTTCATGTTATATTTATTCAAAATATTGATATATGATGAGACTATTTCATGCTAAAGAGCCATTTATAGTTTATTCCATAAGTGACTAACATTATTAGAGATAAGTATAATGAGTTAGTTAAAAAGTGATGGTTAGAGTTGTTATACATTGTATGAAGTTAGTTAGTGTAACTAACAATTATGAAAGCTTCACTATATAAGTGAATGTATTGATGTAAGAAAACCATGATGGTGAATACAATTCTTATACATGCTAGAATATCTTGCATGATTTACCCTTCTCTCTCAATCTTCGTCTTCTTCTTCTCCTCACCCTTTCTATCATGCACTTTCATAGTTATAACATGATATCATTCGCCTAAGGGGACCGTGTCTTTCCACTGCACCATCATTATCATCACCGCTATCGTCTTTATCTCGACGGTGGATGCAAGATTGCTTCAAAGAAGCATCGTTTCTTTATTTTCTCATTCAGAAATTTGCAGAGCAAAGAAAGCTTCCAAGAAGCTTGGTGCAAGGTGCTTTAAAGAAGCATCGATCAAAAATTTGCACAACAAAAACAACTTCAATGAAGCTTGGTGCAAGTTGCTTCAAAGAAGCATCGATCAAAAATTTGCACAACAAAGAAAGCTTCAGAGTAGCTTGGCGCAAGTTGCTTCAAAGAAGCATCAATTTTCAGTTATAAAGTTGCACATCAAAACAAAGCTTCAAAGAAGCTTGTGTTTCCAGGTTTTGAAAATGCCTGCTGAGAATTGGGACGGTGAAGGCGAACCATTCGTTGAAACAAATCCAACAAGAAGATTTGATTGTTACAGTGATTTACTCGGTTGCGGTGCTGTGAAGAAAGTTTACAGAGGTTGTGATCAAGTATAAGGAATTAAAGTTGCATGTAATCAAGTTCGGCTTAGGAATTTCAGCAACGATCATGTTCTTATCAATCGGCTTTATTCCGAAGTTGAATTGCTCAGGAATTTACGCAGCAAGTTCATCATTGTTTGTTATAGTGTTTGGAAAGACGATAAGCGCAGTAGTATCAATTTTATTACTGAGGTTTGTACGTCAGGGAATCTTAGAGATTATCGGAAGAAGCATCAACATGTTTCGATTAAGGCGTTTAAGAAATGGTCGAAACAGGTTCTTGAGGGGTTGGAGTATCTTCATACGCATGAGCCCTGCATTATGCATAAGGACCTTAATTGCACTAAAATCTCTGTTAATGAGTACAGTGGTCAGGTGAAAATTATTCTGGAGTGCTTGTTGTCTCAGAAGAAAGATATTCAAAGGAGACTTGTGGCACATTCTACTCAGCAGAAGCAAGAAAAAGAAGAGGAAGAAGAGAAATTAACTTTCCAGAAGGCTAAAGAACTTGATACTTTTGATCAGTGGAATTGCGGTGATGTACCACAATACAGTGATAGAAGTTATAACCGTGATAAAAACGGTTTCCATAGAGCAAACAGTGTGAAGGTGTCTTCATATGAAGAGGAAACCCTTAGGACAATGAAGGCATTTTGGCTGCCTTCCGCTACACCAGAAGCTTCTGTTAAAGTAGATGCTCCACTTGGATGCTGTGATTCACTTGTGCCATCAAGGTGTGAATCTAACAGCTATGGTATGGTGGTAACTCAAAAGCTATGCGTTCAAATTACCGATATCTTCACCAAGTTTTTCCCAAATAATCTCTTCACATTGTTTCATGTCAAGCTCAAGATTTCATCTTTCAAGCCACCATAAGCTTGAGGGGGAGTATTAGAGATAAGTATATTGAGTTAGTTAAAAAGTGATGGTTAGAGTTGTTATACATTGTATGAAGTTAGTTAGTGTAACTAACAATTATGAAAGCTTCACTATATAAGTGAATGTATTGATGTAAGAAAACCATGATGGTGAATACAATTCTTATACATGCTAGAATATCTTGCATGATTTACCCTTCTCTCTCAATCTTCTTCTTCTTCTTCTCCTCACCCTTTCTATCATACACTTTCATAGTTCTAACAAACATGAATACTTACTTGAACATCTTTCTATGACTTTTCTTTTGTCATGCATAAGATAAATTAGATATATACACCTAACTTTAATAATAACATACAGTAACAATTATTTTAAAGATTTTATAATAAAAAATTCACTTTTTTAACATAAAAAATAAATATTAAATATAATATGAGTCGGCCCAAATAATCGTAGCCCGTAAATGGCTATGCTTAAACAATTAAATTGTAGCTCGTTTATATTTTGGACTTTTTATCCTTTCTCCGAAAAAAAAAGTCTGAACCTATCATAGATCGGCTCGAAGCGGACTGGGTAGCCCCAGTCCCGTTTTTCTAGCTTTAGCTTTAATATTAATTTATAATTGGAAAAAGCCGACAATGTGGTACATATATGAAGAAATAGATAGGGTAAAGGAAAGTATAGCAAAGTCTTTCAATGAAAATGAGAGAAAGTACAAGGATATTTTAAAATCATAGATAGTATATAGACGTGTCAACTCTATCATCTATTGGATGTAGCTGGACATTTCCTTAACCCACAACACTTCTACAATGATCCAAACATTGGCAAAGACAAGAAGTGATAGATGGGATCTTTTCTTGCATTCAGAGGCTTTCAATAGATGCAATAGAGAATGACAACATTCTATCCGAGATTGTTATGTATCGGAAGGTGAATGACACATTTGGCATTCCTTCTGCAATTATAATGAAGGAAACCATGTCCCATGGTAAGTTTAAGTTCTTTTTTTTTGTTGCTAATTTAGAATAGAATGACAAGCTCAATAATAATTAGTTATTTGATTACAATTTACAGCTGAGTGGTGGACCATTTATGGAAACCATTGTCCTCATTTGCAAGCAATTTCAATAAAAGTGTTAAGCGTAACACGCAGCTCATCAGGATGTGAGCTTAATTTGAGTACTTTTAAGCAAGTTAAAAAAAATTAATAGTTATTTTATGTAGTTAGATTGGAGATTGTGATATTTGAAATTAATTATCTATAAAAATTATAACATAGATTCATTCTAAGAAGAGAAGAAAGTTAGAGCATCAAAAGCTACAAGACTTGGTTTTTGTGAAGTGCAACCAAGATCTTATAAAACGCTTTAATAGCAATGATTTAATTTATCTTATTTTTCTCAAAAATATTGATAAATGTTATGAATGGTTGTAACAAAATCATGATGTAAATGGAATATTGGAAGATGATTTGGTTTTGGGAGAAGAGGGTTTGACTTAGGAAGTTATTGGTAATGTCGCTGGGGATAATGAACTCACAAGAGTTACTAGACATAACTCTAGAATTTCTACATTAGCGTCTAACAGAGATAAGGAGTTGGAGGTGGAAGAAGAAGAGTTTGAAATTGAATCAAGTGATGACCATGATGATATTAATGTGGTGGAACTTAGAAGTCAAGTTTAGGCGTATGAGATTTAATCATTCTATTTACGTTTATTTACATTTAGAATTTGGTTTAGTCATTTTGAGCACGTTTATAATTTCATTTTTATGAGAACTTATATTGTGGAGCTAATGAGATTTATGTATGTTGTTGAAACTTCAATTTTAAAGGATTATGTATGCTGTTATAACTTATTTTAAGTATTTATGTATTCATGTTAAATATTTAACTTGGTTTTTAAAGCTCATAATAGCGGTTATCCCGTTATCCGCTATGCCGCTATAGCATTTTGGGGGGTCTGGCACTATGCGCCACTATTTAAGATTAATAACCTAGACCTCATCTAAATTTTACATGTTCATCTAATCCCAGTTGTTAGGAATTAGAAGTTCTGAATCTCAACATGATCAGCAAACAATGTGATGTCATGCATTGTCATACACGGTGTTAGACTAATAAATTCAGATAAACCCTAGATCTAAAATTGCATTAAAAGACAATAAAATAAAACAACTTTTCTTCTTCCTTCAATAATGAAACAAACTACAATAATAGTTAGGTTACTAAAGGACTCAATGGGCCATGGGCCACTTACAAAAACAAAACTACTTAACCCATAATATTTGAAAATAAAAGGATCAGCCCAATATAAAGTCTTTGAGAAGGACAGATTGCTTTTTCTTTCTAGTAGGCCTAATGCAAGACTTAACAATACTTCCTGGGCCCAAGAGAACCTTGTCCTCAAGGTTCAAATTCTAAGAGGATGTGGATGGTCTGGTCCAATTTGTAGAGAGTGGGGAACGGGTAGGGTTTTGGGGTGAGGGACACTTGTCATGCCCAGGTGCAGCCGCGGTAATTTTGTTGGTTGAGTGAATTGTGTCGGTTGAGTGAAGAGGGGGGATTAAAGAGCTTTTGGAAGTGTGTTTGGTGGGGGTAGGTGGCTGGATACAACTGTCGCTACTCGAAAAATAGTCGACCGGAGGCGAAAAGGAAAGAAACAGAAGAGTCGCCATCGAACTTTATTTATCCCATGAGGGGAAGGGAAAACATCGAGAAAACCCAAAGAAGAAAGGATAAGATGGTCTCGCAACCAAATTACGGGTTCGGAAGCCGGTTATGCGAGGGGAAGGTATTAGCACCCCTCACATCCATCATACTCGATGGGAACCATTTGCTTGTCTATGTGTAAGGATGTTTGCTAAAGGTATTGCTTTTTAAGAGTGTTCTAAGAGGGAAAGAGGAAGGTGAGAACCGAAGAATGTGAAAGAAAAAGATAAAGGAAAATATGGGGAGAAGAAGAAGGAGACTCGATAGGATCTCGCGGTCCTATGCCTACGTATTCCCTCGTGCAATGGGAAAGTCAGAGTCAACGTAGTTCGGAGGACTACGGGAGAAGAAAATGAAAGGGGGCTCGCCAAGATCGTTGCGATCTTGTGCCTACGTATCTTACATTCGGACGAGAATGAAGAATCAGAACAATCGTAGTTCGACCTACGATTTGTTGGTTTTTTTTATGGACGATGTTATCGTGCGGGTTCTAGCAGTTAGGTGTTTTGCGGCTCGCTCGTGGAGTCTTAGGCGTTACCTGTTTGCGGTAGAACGGACACAACATGTCCTTTTTGAAAAGGTTGATTTTCGCCATCAAGGCAAGATGTCACATTTGATTTGTGAAGGTTGGTTTTAAGGGGTGAAATAAGTCCTCGGATAGGAACCCCTTCGGGAAGTACCCAATTCTTTATCTCAAAAGATTTATTATGAAAATTGTGTGGCGAATATAGTCACGTCTTCGTATTGAAAGACGAGTATCGAGACCACACACTCTAAAGTGAGTATCCTAATACTCGAAAAGGAAGAGGCCTTCACCCAATCCCCTCTCTTTAGTTCAATACAAAGAGAACATATTCTCTTATTAAGGAAGTGTTTTGATTTAAGATGGTAAGTGCTTCACGACAGTGAACCCTAAAGGTAGTGTCAAGCACTCGGGATAGGAGAAGGCCTTCGCCTAACCACTCCACGACCATCTAAGTTTATTAAGAAAATGTTTTGAAAATGCACTTGGTACAAGACCAAGGTTTTTGACTTAAAAAGATGAAATAAAGGGAGAAAAAGATTTTTTTGAAAGAATGGGTGGTGAATATATTCACGTCTTCGTATTGAAAGACGAGTATCGAGACCACACACTCTAAAGTGAGCATCTTAATACTCGAAGAGGAATAGGTCTTCACCCAATCCTCTCTTTTTAGTTCAATACAAAAAGAAGTTTTGAAGATGAGCACTTGGTACTAGACCAAGGTTTTTTGACTTTGGAAGAGAATGAAAATGAGAGATGAAATAGAAACCGAAATGAAATCGAAAAGAAAATGGCCTCATATTGATCAAGATTTTGAATCGATTGAAGGAAATCAAGTAATCATGATTTTTGTTATATCATTGGCCCAAAACAAGATTGAAATAAAATCGAAAATGACAAACAAGATGAAAATAAAAGGTGAAGATCAATCGAGAAACTACAAGTAAAAAAGATCACAAACGGTGCAACGATAACCACTTTGCGATTTAAGATCGCAAATCTCCAATAACACCTAATTCACACACGAGGTTTAATAGGCTCCTCACAAAATCTCTTACCTCGAACTTCATTTTAAGAACTAAATATTGTTTTTTGTATTTTTGATATTATCATTTTTTTGGTTATTTTCAGTGTTAAAAATTAAAAGATATAATTCTAAAACTAAAAACACCAATTATAAAAGTGAAAATCATTAATTTTGAAAACCAAACCACTAACCATAAAAAATCTTATTACTAAAAATTTGAAGAAAACTAATCAAAAATCTAAAAAACATTAGGCCTAAAAAAAAATTAATAATAAAACAAAAAAGAGCAAGATGTTGGGCAAACAAAAAACAATAAGGGAGAGCCCAAACCACCCTTTCGGGGTCGGACTATCCAGGGTCGAATCCCGACCCGGTCAGCATAATGAAAGAGGGTTGGAGAAACCCTAACACACACATACGGCCATGTATATTCTTGGTCAAAAAAAGTCACACAAGAAGAAAAAGAAAAACTACCATGTTCAGAAAAGGTGAGAAACCAATTCACGGTCCAAACAAACCGCGTCTCTCCTCTCAACTCGTCTCTCTCAAGTCAATTCATATTTCCCTCTCTCGAGGTTCTCCGCCTTCTTCTCACGACCGCGAATCTCGGTTTCTCTCTGTCTCCGATTTTGATTTCGAACCCTCGCTCAGCCTTTTTTCAATCGCGAATCTCTTCTGCTTCGGTTGTTAGCAGGTTTGTGTTTTTGGTTTGGATTTCAATCTCTTCTTCTCCTTCTGTTTTCTGGTTCTGATTCTCTCTTGTTCTGTGATTTGGATTGTGGTTTTGTGGGTTGGAAATAGTTTGAAGGTTGTTGGTCGTGTGAGGTGGAGGTAGGCGGTTTTGAGGATGTGAGTGTTTTCAAAGCAGGATTTGAAGAAGGTTTTGTTGTTGTTCATTTGGTTATGTGAGGTGTATGAGATTAGATTTGAGTTTTGAAGGGTGTGAAGATTTTGGAGGAAAGGGATTTGAAGTTGTTGATGAATGGAGAGTGCAGAGCAGTCGTGCACGGTGTGGAGTAGTGGTTCGAAGTGGCGTGATTTGTGGTTCGAAGCGGTTTGTGTAGGTGATGTGAGGGATTTGTGTTAAGTGGCGGAAGATTTGAAGTGAAGAAGGTCTTGTGGTTGAGGGAGGTGGGTTGAAAGGAGTCGGATGGAGGTCGAAAGGTAAGGTTTATGATGAAGTTTTCATGAAGGTTATGGAGGGATATTTTGGTGGTTGAGTGAATATTGTTGGGTTTTTTCCAAGAGAAAATGGAGAGGTCCCCAACAAGTGGTGAGTTTTCTCCTCCTCTCAAAATTTCTTTCAGAATGCTTCTGTTATAGCTTTTTTTCTTTTCAAATCATTTTTTTTTGTCTTTTAATCACTTCTCCTTATTCAAAACTACACTTCTGCTGCCTTGTAATGTTGTGTCATTTTCATGTGCAGGTTGTTGGTTGTTGTTGCAGGGAGGTACATGTTTGTGGTTTGTGCGCAGGAAATTGGCGTGTTGTTGTTTGCAGGCAGAAAGGCGCAGAAGAAATTTGGACGGTTTTGGATGCTTGTATCATAACGTGTAGGAGGCAAGTTGTTTAGCATCAAGGTTGTACGATTTGTGGCAGAAAATTGGAGGAGGTTTTGTTGTGAGGCATGTTGCTTTTGGACAGAAAAGTGGCTTGGAGAATTGTAAAAACTCATATGAATAATGTACATGGGCTTGTGGAACAACAATGGACCTTTCTTGTTTTTTTGTATTTTATGAATTTAAATGGGCTTAAAAAAGAAGTAATGTTTTCTTGTATTTGGATTTGTAAGAAACAATAATGGAATTTGAAATTAATGAATTTATTTGAGTATTGAATGTATATTATGGACATTGGATAATTAACAAAAATGGTTTTTTACATGGATAATAGAAAATAGATTAAAAATAAATGGTTAGTAAAAAAATGGGTAATTAAAAAAAATAATTACAGAAACGAAAAGAATATTGAGCTTTGAATTTGGAAATGTATTAGATAAAAAAAAGATAACAAAGATGGTTAGAATGGATATTGAAAAATATGGTTAGCTGAATTGGAACAATGGTTATCAAAATGGTTGAAATGGATTTACAAAGAATTTGTTTCAGAATAGGGATTTAAAATGGATATAGCTTTGGAAATGGATATGGACTATGGAGTTAGGAATACTGATGTTACACCTCTATCCACACTTTCACACACGACCATGCACTCTCGATTTTTAGTTCAAACCGACTTGCACTATTTTTCACACACCTCTGATAACATGAACATCACTCCTGATCATTGGATAACTTGCAACTGGAGTAACAACCCTAAACTCTATGCTTCAGGTGCATACTGACGAAGAAAACAGCCTGAGATGTTGACAATCCATGAAACCCTAGTTCCTCAGTCTCCACTAAAATTGTGATGAAACCTTAATCACTTGATGCCTCTTGAGAAATCCTTAAAGAAAATAGGAACCTTTATTCAAAGAATCTCTTGATCCCATGTCGTATGATATAAGTTAATGGGATGCATAGAAATGCAAGGTTAGGGGTAGGGTGAAAATGAGGATGTGACAGATGCCCCTATTTAATCTTCTTGGACTTGAAGGTGAGAGTGGCAGAGGCTTTCTTACAGTCAAGGTACAAGGGGATTAAATATAAGAATACCCAGAATTTTCAGCCGAAAAGGTGTGGATTGAAAGGTGTTGAATCAGTGGGATGACTTGAAAAAGGCATCTGTCATTGGGAGAAAGGCAATTGGTTATGAGGGATATGATGATGCTTGAGATGCAATGCGGGATGAACATGAGTGCTAATGATGCAGAAATGTATGCAAAATGTTGGGGATATGAAGATGTGAAAGTCTGGACATTGTTGGGAATAATGGCATATCAACTCGGGGGTTGTGAAAAGCAAATATACCATCGACTCGGGGGTCTTGAACAAAAATTGAAAAAACAAGTCAACTCGGGGGTTGAAGAAACAAAGAGATAAATTGTCATCAACTCGGGGATTGAAAAAAAAAGGTAAAGGTAACAACATCGACTCGGGGGTCAAAAATATAAAGACAATATCGACTCAGGGGTCAAGAACAAAAATAAGGTATCAACTCAGGGGTTGAGGGAGGACAAAGACAATGATATCGACTCGGGGGTCAAAAACAAAAACAAGGTATCAACTCAGGGGTTGAGGGAAGAAATGACAATGATATCGACTCGGGGGTCAAGGAAATAAAGACAGCATTGACTCAGGGGTCAAAAACAAAAACAAGATATCAACGCAGGCGTTGAGGAAGCAAATTGGTGATATCGACTCGGGGGTCAAGAACAAAACAAAATATCAACGTAGGGGTTGAGGAACGAAATGATTATGTTATGTATGCAATGCATATGTGGATGCAAGTAGGTGATTGGTTTTATGAAGGTGCCAACGGGGTGGACTTTTGGATTTTGTTTATGAGGATGCCAGCAGAGTGGGCTTTAAGTGGTTGCCAAGCAAGGTTGGACTTTGGTTCCAGGGTGCCAAGGAAGGTTGGGCTTTTGGTGGTTGCCAAGTAAGGTTGGGCTTTGGTTTCAGGGTGCCAAGGAAGGTTAGGCTTTTGGTGGTTGCCAAGTAAGGTTGGGCTTTTGGTAGGTGCCAAGCAGGGGTAGGTTGGGCTTTTGGGTAGGTTGCCAAGCAGGGTTGGACTTTGGTGGTTGCCAAGTAAGGTTGGGCTTTTGGTGGTAGGATTTGACTTCCCGATACTCGGTATTTGACGGTGCGATGATAAGAAGACAGATGTGGATGCTTCTGGTGCTCCAAGCTTGATCATTTGCAGAAGTTGCATGCTTGTTCCTGAGAGAACCTCACTTCTAGCTTATGTGCCACGATGGCTTGCAGATGATTGTGTGAGCGTAGCGACTTATCTAATGCATATTGGTTGAGCTTTTGCTCTTCCCCAAGGCCTTTTAATACTTGTTGAACTCCAAGGTTGCTTAGTGCATGACATGGTCAGCTTGACCAACTTTAAAGTATGAAGGGAATTTGATCTTCGCAAAATGTTTGCCCCAGCCCGTAGGGTCTCTGAAGGAGTTCTTCCTGGAAAGGTTTGTGCCATGACATAGTCTGATAGATTTGCCCTAGTGTCTGAATCTTGCAGTGGTCTGCCCCCATTCTTGGCCTTTGAAAACTTGCCCCAGATCCACAAGGTCACGAGAAAGTCTTGATTCATGTCAGCACCAACAGATGTTCAAGTTCCTCTTTGATTTTTATTGGTTGGAATTTCCATAATGTCAAGTACTAATTGGCAGCTAAAATTGATCATTCAGAAATGGTAATTTTAATGCGACATTCATGCAAGTTTTAAAAAGTCATTTATTGAGATGATGTGACAGTGTGTAACGAGTGGACCATTAGTCCAGACGTGTGCTGATTTACTGGTGTGAAAGATATAGCAAGAATAGTGACACCAGTGCTGAAGATTAGCAACTTTGGGGAGTCAGTTTACGCAACCTTGCTGTAGTATGCTTTCGGAATAAACCCCGCCTCAATTAGGTCTTTCGAGGGTTGTAACGTGGTCTGGCTCACGGTTATTGAAACAAAGGATATTAGGCTCAAAACTTATTTTGGTACCCACCCCTTCTTCATGATGATTCTCCAGTCCTACATTCAGTTTAATTGACACACACATCTAGAGTTTGACGGTGTAAGAGTGAAGATGATGATTCAAGATTTTCGTGAAATGACAGTCACCTTATTTATTTTTGTGGATGGATATCAGTGACCTTTTGATGGTGATCACTGAATTTTATTCTGTTCTGCTCGAGGATTTGAGGGCCTCTTTTGCTTTATTCTTTTTTGATCCCTAACTTTTGCCTAAGTCGCCTCTTTGAGTGGTGGACTTAGCGGGCTTTTTCTCTTTTTCTTCTCTTTTTTTGTTTTGGAAAGGCTTGTGACTGCCAAGTCTTTGGTCATTGAATAACAACAGCCATAACAGGAGGTTTCATCTTGAAAATATGTGTAATCAGGATAACTGAACACTACCCATGCCCCTGGTTAAGCGTAAGGGTTTAGAAATCCGAAGGAAACTCCTACTTCTAGGCTCGAAGTGGTTGACTAGGGACTAACTCCTTATCTCTCCGGTGTTTAGGGGATTTGAAACAATGCATGTACATCATCAGCAGGATTTTATCCGAAAGCATACAGTTTGCAATTATGGGTATTTTGTTTTCGTCATCCTCCCTCCAATCTTTGCTAAAACAACAGGTGATAAAGGGAGTGAAATGTAGAAATAATTTTTTGATTGATTTTTTTTTAATAGATGAGAAAAGACGAGTGAATACGAATGGACTTGTTCAAAAAATGCATGCTTATTACATTAATAATACCATTAATAAAGTACAATGTCTAGAAGCAAATAGCCTTTAACAAAAAAGAAATTACAAATGCAAAGTAAATGACATGATCTAAAATTTCCATCATTGAGGAATCAGACTTTTCTCTTTTGAGTTGCTGTTGGGCTAGCATTCTTGCTCATCGAGACCAGTATTGTAGCCTTCTTCATACCTGCTCTCAGCAACTTCTTCCATAACATGGGCGGATGACGGACCTGCCTGACCAGATGAAGAATTGATGTTGATTTGAAGACCTTGAGGCGTAAATGAGATTAGCTTGGACTTAATCAAATCTTGGACCTTGTTTCGGAGCTGTTTGCAATCCTCGGTTGAATTCCCCATCGCGCCAGCATGGTAACCACATCGTGCATTGGCGTCAAAGCCTGGTGGGTATGGAGGGATCACAGGGTCCAAGTCCTTTGGCACTATCAACCCACTATTGATTAAGCGTGGTAGTACATGACTGAATGGCATTGGCAATGAATCAAAATTCCTTTTTGGCTTTTTATTATAGTAGCATCGGCGTTGCGGAGCATGCTGCTGTGCAATATGTTGTTGATGAGGGGGACCTCTATTGACTGGAGGATATTGACCATGTGGAGAGGATGGAGTCACACAGGTAGACCCATAGGATTGCTGACTTTGAATAGATGAGATGCTTGGGTGATAAGGTAATGGAGGTGGGACATGTGGAGCTTCCCAAATGGAGTTAATTTCACCATCCTCTTCTCCCTCTTGGGAACTGACAACTGATTCACTTTTGCTAGCTAGGATGTTCAAGGAGCCTTGGATCTTTCCACTCTTGAGAATGCACTCGAGGCGTTCTCCAGCTATCACCAGGTCAGAGAAGTTTGATGTCCCAGTGCCAGCCATCTTTTCCAAGTATGGACCTTGCAAGGTATTCAAGAACAGATCAACCAATTCTCTATCTAAGATTGGTGGTTGAACATGAGCAGCTACCTCTCTCCATCTCTGAGCATATCCTCTGAAGGATTCGTTGTCCTCTTGAGACAAGCCTTGCAATTGCATGTGGCTGGGAGTCATGTCAAGATTGTATTGGTACTGCTTTACAAAGGCGTTAGCTAAGTCTGTCCATGATTTGATGTGGCTACTCTCTAGCTGCATATACCAGCTCAGTGATGCCCCACTCAGACTGTCTTGGAAATAGTGAATCATGAGTTTGTCGTCGTGGACATGCGAGGTCATTCTTCTGCAAAACATCACCAAATGTTACTTTGGACAACTATCCCCTTTATACTTCTCAAAATTTGGTGTGTCGAACTTTGGAGGTATTATAAGGTTGGGTACCAAACACATGCTTGAAGCATTCAGATCCAAAGTATCACGACCCTTTATGGCGTTAAGCTTCTCTTCCAACACTTGACACTTTTCCATAAGCTCAACAGCTTGCGGATCCTTGGTTTTCATCACAGGGACTGCCCCTTGGGGATTTGACTCAGAGAATGCAAAACTACGATATTCCATGGCGTCAAGAGAAGAAGAACTTCCATCTTGGACAATGGTATGTTCGCGTATAATAGGGTCCTCAACGGGGATCTGCACGGGCTAAGCTTGAGCAACATTGTTCACTTGAAGTGAAACGACATTCTCAGTTGCTGAAGTTCTTTGAATGTTGCCATCTTTCCTTGCCAAGGTTGTCATAGCTTCTACAAGTTGGTCCAACTGGCTTTTCATCAATTCAACATCTGCTCTTGACGCAAACTGGTTCTGCTCTTCGGAGGCCATGATTCTTCAAAAGCTACTTCAAGTCCAATACGGGCTTCAGGAAGTCAAACTGCGGGTTATGGATAAAGGATGGATGAGTTCTCTGGTTTAAGGTTGGAGAATGATATGCAAAATGATGCAAAAGATGCTGATGCAAATGCAATGTTATGAATGCAATAAGACATGGGATCAAAGATCGCTGAATCAAGGGTTCGCGACAGGTATCAAGGTCACAGATTCTGCCGGACAACACAACAAGATATCCCTCACCTCAGGTAGGTTATCTATTGGTTTATAAAAGGGCATTCCACGGGCTTTCAAACAAGGTCCCATGCACTAACCCTCAAAAGTTTTCCATCATAACGACGATTCGTAAGACGGTAATCCCTTCAAAGGATGAGCACAGAGTTATGCCTTAGTAACCTTTGGAATGGGGTTCTAAAGGTCCTCAAAATCACGGACTCCCAGGTCGGTAACAAAGACGCCATTACGATTGCTCGTAAGACATAATCATTCCCAAAGGGGCCTCATCTGAGCGGTGGAAGTCAAACCGACTCGACGAGTCCTAAGTCTCGCAAATCAGTAAGCAACCACCTCCTAGCTTAGTGTATACTCGAAAAGCTCGGGTAGAAAGCCTTTCTCCTCACAAACCATCCCCAATATTCCCAACAGATAAGAGGAACACAAATAATAAAGCAATAATAAAGCAAACAAAAATACACATATGATAAACAAACTAGGTTCGGCTTGCTTAGGGTGAACCACTCCCCAGCAGAGTCGCCAGCTGTCGCTACTCGAAAAATAGTCGACCGGAGGCGAAAAGGAAAGAAACAGAAGAGTCGCCATCGAACTTTATTTATCCCATGAGGGGAAGGGAAAACATCGAGAAACCCCAAAGAAGAAAGGATAAGATGGTCTCGCAACCAAATTACGGGTTCGGAAGCCGGTTATGCGAGGGGAAGGTATTAGCACCCCTCACATCCATCATACTCGATGGGAACCATTTGCTTGTCTATGTGTAAGGATGTTTGCTAAAGGTATTGCTTTCTAAGAGTGTTCTAAGAGGGAAAGAGGAAGGTGAGAACCGAAGAATGTGAAAGAAAAAGATAAAGGAAAATGTGGGGAGAAGAAGAAGGAGACTCGATAGGATCTCGCGGTCCTATGCCTACGTATTCCCTCGTGCAATGGGAAAGTCAGAGTCAACGTAGTTCGGAGGACTACGGGAGAAGAAAATGAAAGGGGGCTCGCCAAGATCGTTGCGATCTTGTGCCTACGTATCTTACATTCGGACGAGAATGAAGAATCAGAGCAATCGTAGTTCGACCTACGATTTGTTGGTTTTTTTTATGGACGATGTTATCGTGCGGGTTCTAGCAGTTAGGTGTTTTGCGGCTCGCTCGTGGAGTCTTAGGCGTTACCTGTTTGCGGTAGAACGGACACAACATGTCCTTTTTGAAAAGGTTGATTTTCGCCATCAAGGCAAGATGTCACATTTGATTTGTGAAGGTTGGTTTTAAGGGGTGAAATAAGTCCTCGGATAGGAACCCCTTCGGGAAGTACCCAATTCTTTATCTCAAAAGATTTATTATGAAAATTGTGTGGCGAATATAGTCACGTCTTCGTATTGAAAGACGAGTATCGAGACCACACACTCTAAAGTGAGTATCCTAATACTCGAAAAGGAAGAGGCCTTCACCCAATCCCCTCTCTTTAGTTCAATACAAAGAGAACATATTCTCTTATTAAGGAAGTGTTTTGATTTAAGATGGTAAGTGCTTCACGACAGTGAACCCTAAAGGTAGTGTCAAGCACTCGGGATAGGAGAAGGCCTTCGCCTAACCACTCCACGACCATCTAAGTTTATTAAGAAAATGTTTTGAAAATGCACTTGGTACAAGACCAAGGTTTTTGACTTAAAAAGATGACATAAAGGGAAAAAAATATTTTTTGAAAGAATGGGTGGTGAATATAGTCACGTCTTCGTATTGAAAGACGAGTATCGAGACCACACACTCTAAAGTGAGCATCTTAATACTCGAAGAGGAATAGGTCTTCACCCAATCCTCTCTTTTTAGTTCAATACAAAAAGAAGTTTTGAAGATGAGCACTTGGTACTAGACCAAGGTTTTTTGACTTTGGAAGAGAATGAAAATGAGAGATGAAATAGAAACCGAAATGAAATCGAAAAGAAAATGGCCTCATATTGATCAAGATTTTGAATCGATTGAAGGAAATCAAGTAATCATGATTTTTGTTATATCATTGGCCCAAAACAAGAATGAAATAAAATCGAAAATGACAAACAAGATGAAAATAAAAGGTGAAGATCAATCGAGAAACTACAAGTCAAAAAGATCACAAACGGTGCAACGATAACCACTTTGCGATTTAAGATCGCAAATCTCCAATAACACCTAAATCACACACGAGGTTTAATAAGCTCCTCACAAAATCTCTTACCTCGAACTTCATTTTAAGAACTAAATATTGATTTTTGTATTTTTGATTTTATCATTTTTTTGGTTATTTTCAGTGTTAAAAATTAAAAGATATAATTCTAAAACTAAAAACACCAATTATAAAAGTGAAAATCATTAATTTTGAAAACCAAACCACTAACCATAAAAAATCTTATTACTAAAAATTTGAAGAAAACTAATAAAAAAACTAAAAAACATTAGGCCTAAAAAAAAATTAATAGTAAAACAAAAAAGAGCAAGATGTTGGGCAAACAAAAAACAATAAGGGAGAGCCCAAACCACCCTTTCTGGGTCGGACTATCCAGGGTCGAATCCCGACCCGGTCAGCATAATGAAAGAGGGTTGGAGAAACCCTAACACACACATACAGCCGTGTATATTCTTGGTCAAAAAAAGTCACGCAAGAAGAAAAAGAAAAACTACCATGTTCAGAAAAGCTGAGAAACCAACTCACGGTCCAAACAAACCGTGTCTCTCCTCTCAACTCGTCTCTCTCAAGTCAATTCATATTTCCCTCTCTCGAGGTTCTCCGCCTTCTTCTCACGACCGCGAATCTCGGTTTCTCTCCGGCTCCGATTTTGATTTCGAACCCTCGCTCATCGTTTTTTCAATCGCGAATCTCTTCTGCTTCGGTTGTTAGCAGGTTTGTGTTTTTGGTTTGGATTTCAATCTCTTCTTCTCCTTCTGTTTTCTGGTTCTGATTCTCTCTTGTTCTGTGATTTGGATTGTGGTTTTGTGGGTTGGAAATAGTTTGAAGGTTGTTGGTCGTGTGAGGTGGAGGTAGGCGGTTTTGAGGATGGGAGTGTTTTCAAAGCAGGATTTGAAGAAGGTTTTTGTTATTGCTCATTTGGTTATGTGAGGTGTATGAGATTAGATTTGAGTTTTGAAGGGTGTGAAGATTTTGGAGGAAAGGGATTTAAAGTTGTTGATGAATGGAGAGTGCATAGCAGTCGCACACGGTGTGGAGTAGTGGTTCGAAGTGGCGTGATTTGCGGTTCGAAGCGGTTTATGTAGGTGATGTGAGGGATTTGTGTTAAGTGGCGGAAGTTTTGAAGTGAAGAAGGTCTTGTGGTTGAGGGAGGTGAGTTGAAAGGAGTCAGATGGAGGTCGAAAGGTAAGGTTTATGATGAAGGTTTCATGAAGGTTATGGAGGGATATTTTGGTGGTTAAGTGAATATTGTTGGGTTTTTTCCAAGAGAAAATGGAGAGGTCCCCAACAAGTGGTGAGTTTTCTCCTCCTCTCAAAATTTCTTTCAGAATGCTTCTGTTATAGCTTTTTTTCTTTTCAAATCATTTTTTTTGTTTTTTAATCACTTCTCCTTATTCAAAACTACACTTCTGCTGTCTTGTAATGTTGTGTCATTCTCATGTGCAGGTTGTTGGTTGTTGTTGCAGGGAGGTACATGTCTGTGGTTTGTGCGCAGGAAATTGGCGGTTGTTGTTTGCAGGCAGAAGGGCGCAGAAGAAATTTGGACGGTTTTGGATGCTTGTATCATAACGTGTAGGAGGCAAGTTATTTAGCATCAAGGTTGTACGATTTGTGGCAGAAAATTGGAGGAGGTTTTGTTGTGAGGCATGTTGCTTTTGGACAGAAAAGTGGCTTGGAGAATTGTAAAAACTCATATGAATAATGTACATGGGCTTGTGGAACAACAATGGACCTTTCTTGTTTTTTTGTATTTTATGAATTTAAATGGGCTTAAAAAGAAGTAATGTTTTCTTGTATTTGGATTTGTAAGAAACAATAATGGAATTTGAAATTAATGAATTTATTTGAGTATTGAATGTATATTATGGACATTGGATAATTAACAAAAATGGTTTTTTACATGGATAATAGAAAATAGATTAAAAATAAATGGTTAGTAAAAAAATGGGTAATTAAAAAAAAGAATTACAGAAACGAAAAGAATATTGAGCTTTGAATTTGGAAATGTATTAGATAAAAAAAAGATAACAAAGATGGTTAGAATGGATATTGAAAAATATGGTTAGCTGAATTGGAACAATGGTTATCAAAATGGTTGAAATGGATTTACAAAGAATTTGTTTCAGAATAGGGATTTAAAATGGATATAGCTTTGGAAATGGATATGGACTATGGAGTTAGGAATACTGATGTTACACCTCTATCCACACTTTCACACACGACCATGCACTCTCGATTTTTAGTTCAAACCGACTTGCACTATTTTTCACACACCTCTGATAACATGAACATCACTCCTGATCATTGGATAACTTGCAACTGGAGTAACAACCCTAAACTCTATGCTTCAGGTGCACACTGACGAAGAAAACAGCCTGAGATGTTGACAATCCATGAAACCCTAGTTCCTCAGTCTCCACTAAAATCGTGATGAAACCTTAATCACTTGATGCCTCTTGAGAAATCCTTAAAGAAAATAGGAACCTTTATTCAAAGAATCTCTTGATCCCATGTCGTATGATATGAGTTAATGGGATGCATAGAAATGCAAGGTTAGGGGTAGGGTGAAAATGAGGGTGTGACAGATGCCCCTATTTAATCTTCTTGGACTTGAAGGTGAGAGTGGCAGAGGCTTTCTTACAGTCAAGGTACAAGGGGATTAAATATAAGAATACCCAGAATTTTCAGCCGAAAAGGTGTGGATTGAAAGGTGTTGAATCAGTGGGATGACTTGAAAAAGGCATCTGTCATTGGGAGAAAGGCAATTGGTTATGAGGGATATGATGATGCTTGAGATGCAATGCGGGATGAACATGAGTGCTAATGATGCAGAAATGTATGCAAAATGTTGGGGATATGAAGATGTGAAAGTCTGGACATTGTTGGGAATAATGGCATATCAACTCGGGGGTTGTGAAAAGCAAATATACCATCGACTCGGGGGTCTTGAACAAAAATTGAAAAAACAAGCCAACTCGGGGGTTGAAGAAACAAAGAGATAAATTGTCATCAACTCGGGGATTGAAAAAAAAAGGTAAAGGTAACAACATCGACTCGGGGGTCAAAAATATAAAGACAATATCGACTCAGGGGTCAAGAACAAAAATAAGGTATCAACTTAGGGGTTGAGGGAGGACAAAGACAATGATATCGACTCGGGGGTCAAAAACAAAAACAAGGTATCAACTCAGGGGTTGAGGGAAGAAATGACAATGATATCGACTCGGGGGTCAAGGGAATAAAGACAGCATTGACTCAGGGGTCAAAAACAAAAACAAGATATCAACACAGGGGTTGAGGAAGCAAATTGATGATATCGACTCGGGGGTCAAGAACAAAACAAAATATCAACGTAGGGGTTGAGGAACGAAATGATTATGTTATGTATGCAATGCATATGTGGATGCAAGTAGGTGATTGGTTTTATGAAGGTGCCAACGGGGTGGGCTTTTGGATTTTGTTTATGAGGATGCCAGCAGAGTGGGCTTTAAGTGGTTGCCAAGCAAGGTTGGACTTTGGTTTCAGGGTTCCAAGGAAGGTTGGGCTTTTGGTGGTTGCCAAGTAAGGTTGGGCTTTGGTTTCAGGGTGCCAAGGAAGGTTGGGCTTTTGGTGGTTGCCAAGTAAGGTTGGGCTTTTGGTAGGTGCCAAGCAGGGGTAGGTTGGGCTTTTGGGTAGGTTGCTAAGCAGGGTTGGACTTTGGTGGTTGCCAAGTAAGGTTGGGCTTTTGGTGGTAGGATTTGACTTCCCGATACTCGGTATTTGACGGTGCGATGATAAGAAGACATATGTGGATGCTTCTGGTGCTCCAAGCTTGATCATTTGTAGAAGTTGCATGCTTGTTCCTGAGAGAACCTCACTTCTAGCTTATGTGCCATGATGGCTTGCAGATGATTGTGTGAGCGTAGCGACTTATCTAATGCATATTGGTTGCGCTTTTGCTCTGCCCCAAGGCCTTTTAATACTTGTTGAACCGCAGAGTGTCGTGAGAGAGCGAGGTTGAGGCCATTCCAAAATGGCTTTGACTTTATCTGGATCTGGTGCAACACCACCAACTGAAATCACATGGCCTAAATAACCAACTGTATCAACTGCAAAAACACACTTTGATAACTTAACAAAGAAAAAATGTGATCTTAACAAGTTAAACACCACCTACAAATGATTAACACGGTCATTCAAATTGTTGCTATAAATCAAGATGTCATAAAAAAAAACCAAAACAAATTTTCTTAAGTAGGGCCTCAATAAATCATTCATTGCAGACTGAAAAGTCGAGGGAGCATTAATGAGTCCGAAAGGCATGACGATGAATTCGTAATGCCCATCAAAAGTCCAAAAAGTTGTTTTATGTGTACCCTCCGATGCAACTCAGATCTGGTGGTAACCTGAACGTAAGTCTAACTTGGTGAAAACTTTGGCTGAGCCAAGCTCATCTAAAAGTTCATCAATGGTAGGTATTGGGAATCGATCTTTAATAGTAACAACATTTAGAGCACGATAATCCACACAAAATAACCAAGTTCCATCCTTTTTCTTTACAAGAAGAACTGGTGAAGAGAAAGGGCTATTGCTAGGAATTATGACACCCACTTTTAGCATTTCTTGAATAATTGTGGACATAGCATCTTTTTGTGAATGGGGGTAGCGGTATGGTTTTACATTAACAGGGGAGGTATTGGGCTCAAGGGGAATGTGATGATCATGTGGGCGTTTTGGGGGAAGGCCTGAATGTGGCTGGAAAATGTCTTGGAAGTTTTGTATTAGCTGCTGGATTGGAGGGTGTAGTTCTGATGGTAAAGGGTCAAGGTTTGAGTTTGTGGCCAAATCAGGGGTTGAGGGAGATGGAATTGGATGGAAAGTCATTAAGTGGAAAGAGGAGACAGAGTTAGTATAAATGAGGTGGCGGAGTTGGTGAAATGTAGTATGAATTGGGTGTGTTGAAGGGTCTCCTTTAAGAGTGATGGATTGGTTTAAATGGTTAAAGGTGATGGAGGGAATAGAAAAATCTGCCTCAATTTTAGCCAAAGTTCTTAACCAGGCCATGCCCAAAACCACATATGCCCCTTCAATTGGTAGCAAATAGAATGGAAGTTGAAATGGTTTATTTTGTAGGACAATTTGAACATTGTTGCAAATTCCTTCACATTGTATGTGAGAACCGTTCCCAACCATTACAGAAAATTATGGAATGGGAGTTAACTTGAGGTTGAGGTGATGAGTTATTCGTGGCTGTAGAATATTGTGAGTGCTGCCAGTGTCAACCAGAACCATGACTGATAATCCACCTATTAAGCCTTTGAACTTGAGGGTTTGTGGAGAAAATTGACCGGTTAAGGCTTGGGTGGATAGTTGAAAATAAGTGTCATTATGGTCAATTACACTATTTTCAGTGTCCATGCTGTCTTGAATTAGGCCGGTGTCCTCCAACACGTCATCTTCAGCCAAAAGAAGAAGAAACCTAGATGTAGAACATTTGTGACCTAGGATAAATTTATCATTACAATTAAAACACAGGCCTTGGGCTCTTCGTTCTTGAAGTTGAGATTGTGATAGGCGGCGGATGGGGAACTTTGTAGACATAGTGGTGGGTTGTGGTTTCGTGTTGTTTGTGATTTATGGGATGGGTGAGTTTTGGGTTTTTGGGGTTAGGGAGTGGCTGGGAATGCTGTTTTTTTGTAGGGGCTAGAGAATTGTTTGGAAAATTTGGGTTTCGAATCCTTTAGCTTGGATTCAATCAGTTTTGCAAGGCCAATAGCTTGTGAAATTGTTATGGGTTTATGAATTGGCATTTCGTTTTGAATTTCAGTAGTTAACCCAGAGATTAAATAATTTAAAATTGCATCTTGTGGTAAACCAACAACTTGAGTGCCTAACTTTTCAAATTTGGTTTGATATTCCACAACTGAACCATCTTGTTTTAACTTGAATAATTCAGCTTGATGATTTTCATAAGAAGAAGGACCAAAATGTAATGTCAAATCTTTTGTAAACGTGTCCCAATCTGATAATAATAAACTTTGGTGCATCCATTTAAACCAACCCAAAGCATCATCTTTCATATAAAATGAAATTAATGACATTCTATTTTCATGAGGCATATTATAAAAGCTGAAAAATTGTTCAACTTGAAACAACCACTCAAGAGGGTTTGTACCATCAAACATGGGAATGTCAAGTTTAGGGGTTCGCATAGGGGGTAAAGGGGGAATATGGGGAATTGGTGGGTAATATGGAAAATTATAATTTGGATTTGCAGCAAAAACTGTTTGGAGGGAAAAGTGTGGTGGAAGGGACGTTGGGGGTGGTATAGTTGTGGTGTTTGACATAAATGTGGCTGGTGGAGGGGGATGGTTGTGAGAAAAAATAGTAGGTGTTCTAAGTGGAGTATTTGTGGGGGTAATGACAGGAGGTGTAGGGGTCAAAGATAAGGAAACATGAGGGGGGTTAAGGATAATATCTGACGAACTTGCTGCCATGGAGCTTGCTGCCATGGAATTAATTGCATGCTATTTTTCCTTTTGTGTTGTGAGGTTTTTAATGGCAGCCATGACTGCTTCAAACCTTAAATCCTCTAAACTTTTATCATTTTCAAATCAAGTGTTAAGCCTTCCAATATAAGCCTCTAAATCTGCAGCAACTTTATCAAACCTTTCATCTAGTTGCTGTTAGTTAAGAGCCATAGCATTATCAATCAGAATTTGTGATGTGTGAACAGCTTCCTCTACGATTTCTCTTGAGGAAGGGTTTTGGGGTTTTGGGGGAGCCATTGAATTCACTTGTAGAAAGCACCAATTTGTTAGACTAATAAATTCAGATAAACCCTAGATCTAAAATTGCATTGAAAGACAATAAAATAAAATAACTTTTCTTCTTCCTTCAATAATGAAACAAACTACAATATATAGTTAGGTTACTAAAGGACTCAATGGGCCATGGGCCACTTACAAAAACAAAACTACTTAACCCATAATATTTGAAAATAAAAGGATCAGCCCAATATAAAGTCTTTGAGAAGGACAAATTGTTTTTTCTTTCTAGTAGGCCTAATGCAAGACTTAACACACGGCCAGAGGTTTGTAGTATTTAATATCACATTGTGACTGCATGCTTATTTCTTCTATGAGACACCTCAAACTCTGATTTGGAAATTTCTATTTATATTGATCATTATTTATTTTTATGTTTGATATAGTCTTTCTTTACCTATGGATAATGAGTTATGATGTTTTAGGAGTATATGTATTTATAGAAGCTTTCATCTTTGTGTTTATCCTAATTGTTGATTCAATTTATGCATAGTGAAAATGAGCATTAGAATGGTTTAATTCTCGCATGTGTAGACAATTAAACAAAATATTGGAACATTATGAATTTCATTGAATTTCTATTACTTGATAAAAAAAAACAGTTATCATTGTTAGTGTAAAACTCAAGAACACGAAATGGACACATGAATAGGCAGAAGCCTTGCTCACGCACAAAGTTTTATAATTTTGTAAGAGAATGAATGAGAAGAGTTGACAATTAAGAGGGAAGAGTAATCACATTCACTTATCACCAAAAGATCATGTTATAAGTATTTATATAGCTATGACTTGCACTATAAATCACCAACTTACTACCCTACTCTATCTGTTATGTAACTAACTTCTAATAAAAAAATTTGAAGCTCAAACTAACTATATATTTTTCTATAATTAACTACAATTGGTTAAATTGAATTACTCTCAACACACCACCTATATCATTGCGGCTAAAGTCTCTACACCCATTAAAATGTTGAGCTTTTTATACACTTCAACTTGAATTGCCTTTGTCACGTCACATATATGCAATTTGGTATTCACTTTTGAAATGTTCTAGGAATAGTCTTCCATTGCTAAATTCCTCTGTGAAATCTCATCTCTATATGTTTACTCCTACCATGTACAACAGGGTTCTTAGCAAAAATTATAGTAGAAATATTGTCAATCCTCATAGTGATAGCTTTATGATGTTGACCTTCATTTCATCAATTAGATTTACCAGCCTATATCTTGGCAAGCACACAGTGATGCTGGAATGTATTCTGCTTCACATGAGGCAGGACCGTCTTTGAGGGCGTGCAAGGCGGTCTACCGCACGGGGCCTCAAGTTTTGACGGTTAAATCAGAATTAAAAAAGGCCTCATCAATCTTTTTCAGGGTTAAAACTTGGTTAAATAGGGCCTCTAATTATTTTGCCTTGGTTGAACCAGGACTAACCTACACAGGACCTCCAAAAACTTGAGACGACTCTAACATGAGAACAAGGCTACCACTGGCTACTTCCTTGAACTCCAAACTATTGATGCACCACCCAATAAGAACACATCATGTTTTTGATTTTCTATCTTCAGCATCACCACACCAACTAGAATCAGTGTATCCGACAAGCTTACATACTTTCCCTTTGTTTGTTGTTTGAAATAAGATACCATAATCTAAAATATCTCTAATATACCTTAGTATCGTCTTAGTAGCTTCTAAGCATGATAGCTTTAGCTTTTACATGAATCTACTTACCATATCTACATTGTATATAAGACCAGGTCTTGTGTGGCAAAGATATCCTAATGACTCAATGGATCTTCTGTACTCTGTTGGATCAATTTCTCCCTCATCTTAGTCCTTAGTCAACTGTAATCTTGGCTCAGTTGGTGTTAATGCAGAGTTGTAGTGCTTCATCTCAAGTCTATTGAGTATTTCACTTGCATACCTTCTCTGATGCACAAACAATCCTTTATTGCTCTTATAAAACTCAATTCCAAGGATATATGAAATGTTACCTAGATTAGCCATCTCAAATTTCTTCATTAGATCCATCTTGAAATCGCCAATTTCTTTCTCACTATTGTCAGTGATCAATAAGTCATTGCCATATAGACATAGGATATCAACTCATTATTACTATTCCTTATGGCATACACACTATGCTCATATTCACATTTTATGAATCTTGTCTCTCTTAGGAAACCATCAATCTTCTTATTACAAGCTCTTGGAGTTTTCTTAAGCCTATATAAAGCCTTGTGCAACTCTTACACCTTGATTTTCTAACCTTCTTTCTCAAAACCAACTGGTTGTTATACATATACTTCATCTAAAAGACCATTCAGAAAAGAACACTTCAAATCCATATGATACATAGACCAGCTGTAGATATTAGCTAAAGTTATAACTTATCTTATTGTTTCAATATTAGCAATAAGTGCAAAGACTTCATCAAAGTTAATGCCTTCTTTTTGAAGAAACCCTTTGGCTATAAATCTTGCTTTGTGTCTGATCAATTCATCATTTGGGTTTAGTTTCACCTTGAATACCCATTCCACATTGATTTATTTCTTGCCTTGTGGTAAGTTAACGAATGACCAAGTCTTATTATCCTTTATAGAATACAACCCCTTTCTATCATAACACTTACCCATTTAAGATATTTTTAATGCTTCAGTTACACTTACTGGCTCAATATCTACATAAAATTCACAATGTACTAGCTCACCTTCATCATTAACCATATTATTTGGTGTAATTTCACAATCTTGTAGTTTAGCTGGCATATTTATAATTCTTTAAAGCCTATTGGTATTTGCTTGAATTTGTGTTTCAGTTTCACTACTTGATTATTCACACATGATTTTCATTGAATCCTTCTTAGCATTATTATTCCAATCTCATTCCTTTAATTAATATATGACTACATCTTTACTAATCATTATCCGCTTACTCACAGGATCAAGCAACTTGTATCCACTAGTTGAATGATAACTAATCAAAATCATCTAACTTGATTTATCATCAATCTTTGTCCTCAATTAATCAGGCACACGTCTATATGCAATAGACCCAAACACCTTTAAGTGACTCAAACTTGGTCTAACTCCTAACCAACATTACTTTGGTGTGATTCCATTAATCTCTTAGTTGGATGCCTATTCAATATGTATGTGGCAGTAGACACAACATCACCCGATAGTTCCTTAGGTAAGTGTTTACCCTTTAACATACTTCTCACCATATCCATAATGGTTATATTCTTTCTCTGAGCAGTTCCATTTTGTTGAGGTGTATATGGTGGTACAGCTTCATGGAAAATTCTTTCCTTTTCACATAATGCATCAAACTTATTTGACACATACTCACCTCCACTTTCAATTCTTAAAACCTAGATCTTGTGACCACTTTGTCTTTCTACCATATACTTAAACTTGATACACTTATCAATTACATCACTTTCCTTTTAATCAAGTATGTTCATAGTTTTCTACTAAAGGCATCTAAAATGTGACAAAGTATTTATTACCTTCAATTGAATCAACTTGAATGGGTTCACACGCATCAAAGTATATGACTTCAAGAATAGGTCTAGACTTGCATCTTTGCTAAAACTGTTCTTGTGTTGCTCAGCTTGTACACATTCTTCACACACTTCATTAGGGATATGAATTTTAGGTAATCCTGAAACCATATTATGCTTCTACAGATGAGTAATATCTCTAAAATTGAGATGACCAAGCCCGTAATGAAGGGAAATTGCGATAAAAATTGTAGCAAAAAACAAAAAATTTCCTTAAGTCGATCCATACGAATGATGCACAATCATTAATCGAAATAGTTACCTCTTGTGACGATTAACACCTTTGATGCAAAATTGGAAGAACAATCACAAGTGTTGAACGAAGAACAACACCTATACTCAGTCCACACAAACATAATGCCATAAATCTCAATTCTAGCTACTACAAATGAAAACCTTAAGAGGGGGGATGGAGAGAGAGAGAGAGAAGGAGAGAGAGAGAGAGAGAGAGAGAGAGAGAGAGAGAGAGAGAGAGAAGTACGACTAGGATTCAAACCCAAATTTTATAAAGGGTGAAAGCTTTTTCACAAGGGTTCTATTTATAGAACTAATTGTGTGGACTACAGGTTGAAAAAGCCTACTTAAGTCACCGTACCTTATGATGTACTGTATTTCACTTATGTGCACGACACCTTATGGTATTTTGTATTCTATTTAAGTACATTTCACTTAAACACATTGTACCTTATGATTCCATAATTCTCTTAAGTACACTATACATTACGGTGTTCCGTATTTCACTTATTCTTTCTATCTCTCATCAATTTTTCCTTTTGTGTGTGACCATGTAGGTTCTCATGTTGAAAATTATATTAAATCACACATTTAATGTAATAAGTGGTGAAGGGTATCTAGCAACACATCACTATCACCCAAGTCACGAAACTGTCATGTGATATGACAAAACCTTTTTGTGATAATGTTTGTGTACAATTACCCTTTTTCCTTCATGTCTATATTGAATATAAGGCATACACTCTTGTCTAGTTTAATATTGATCCCTTAGACATATATCCTATTATGCAAGATAGGAAAATTTCATCTAGGTCACTCATGTCCCTCAACATGATGTGTGGGATACCTACGTTTGATTGACAATAAAGTACTCGACTCCAAATCTAAGATTTATAGTGGTTTCAGATCGAAGGATGGTTTACACCACTATCACCTTCAGAATAACTTATGAAACTTGCATAATATTCTATGTGATATTCTCATGATGGATCAATCGAGTATAAATATTACACATAATATTCATACATATGCGAAGACTTGATAACTCTTTATCCATGATCCATAAGATGTGATCCAGTCTATCCACATAATAGTCCCAATGCTTTAATGTTATCTCACTTCACAATAAAGCTTAACTATAGATACTTTAAGAATAATGTCTTTATATTTAATGGCATCTCACAATTAAGGCATACTTAATATTTCATTAAACGGACTAGCTATTCTAGGAATTGTATTATTTTGAAAAAACAAACATAACAAATAAATGTCTTTTATCATTAATAAATATATCGATACAAGTATCAAGTTCTAATAAAACAATTGGCCTATAGGGCTTACACAAACTTGTAGTGCAATAACCAGTCATCTCTGCTAGTTGTAGTTGCTGGACACTTATGCTCCAACATATCAAGTTCAATTTTGAAGGTTTTATTCAGTGATATAGGTGCCTTCAAGATCAATCTCCCACTTAAATCATGAACTCTCATCATCTTATCTTTTATCAGTACTTTATAGTTTTTATCAATCAGTTGGCCAATGTTTTAGTAGATTACTCTTCATATCTGGAATGTATAGCACATTTGAGATTAATGGCTTCTTACCATATTTTCTCATAATCCAAACCTCACAAATGCCTTCAGCTGTCAATATGATATCATTTGCAAACTTCACCTCATTCTTCATAGATTGATTGATGTGGACAAACCAATCCTTCCTACTAATCATGTGAGATGAACAACCTGAATCCAAATACCATTGATCTCTATATCTTTCTTTTTCTTTTGCTGTTACCATTAGTAAGACGTCTTCATCTTCTTGTTTTACCAATTTTGCATCATCATCATCTTGATCTTTCCTACTCCCACAACACTCATCAGCAAAATGACCACATTTTTTACAATTGAAACATTGAATGTTACGCTTGTCAAACTTCTTTTGTCCTCCTCTACCTTTATTTCTACCACCACCTTTGTATCCACCTTGATTATTATTTTTGTTTCTGATTTGATAAGTTATCTTCTTGTTGATAACTTCTACCATTCGAATTTTGGTGTTCACTTTGATCATTGTTACCATTCCACTTTCCTTTACTCTTCTAATTTTTGTTTGGTTGTGCTTGCAATACAACTTTTGACTTTGCTTTGCTTGTCGTTCTTTCCATCATTCTTTGTTCATGTGATTTAAGAGACCCTTGCAACTCTTCTTTTGTCAAACTCGACATATCTTTAGACTTTTCTATGGCTAGCACAATATGATCAAATTTTGGAGACAGGGATCTCAAGATCTTTGCAACTACTGACTTAGTTGTTATCACTTCACCACATACTTTGATTTGATTCACCAACCTTGTTACTTTTGTAAATAAATTGCTTGTGCTTTCATTTTCTTCCATTTGAAGCAAAACATACAACCTCTTGTGAGTTTGTAACCTTGCCCTCTTCACCTTCTCAGCATCACCAAATGATTGTTCCAATATGTTCCAATCTTCCTTTGATGACTCACCATCGCCAACCTTCTCAAAGTTTAATGGATCAACACACTAGTGAATTATAACCAAAACTTTATAATCCTTCTTCCTTAATTCTTTGTACGCAGTCTTATGATCATCTGCGGCACAATCACAATTTGGTGTAACACCATTCTTCACAAGATCTCACACATCTTGATAGCAGAACACCACTTTCATCTGCTTACACCAATTATCATAATTCTTTCCATTTAAATGAGAAAATTTTCCAAGAAATGATCTTTTTAATGTGTAGCCATCATTCAAAATCACCAAAAAATTGAATCAAGCTCTGATACTAAATGTTAGCGTAAAACTCAAGAACACATACACGGAAAATGGGCACACAAATATGTGTAAGCCTTGCTCACACACACAATTTTGTTTTTGTAAGAGAATGAATGAGAAGAGATGAAAATTAAGAGAGAAGAGTAATCACATTCACTTATCACCCAATGATCATGTTACAAGTACTTTTATAGCTATGTCTTGCACTATAAGCCACCAACTAACTTCCTTACTCTAATTGTTATGTAACTAACTTCTAATAACAGAATTTTAAAACTCAAACTAATTATATTTTGTGCTACAAGTAACTACAGTTGATCAAAATAAATTACTCTCAACAATCACTACTACATTAAATTGGTCTAGACTATCCGGTTATGGCCACTTCTCTATGGTACTACTTATTGCTTCATTGAATTTGTTTCATTAGGATCGCGTTGTAACTCTAAAAATGGCTCCTTCTTTAGTTCGGTTATATCAGCAAATGCCCAGACCAAAATGAGACTATTAGTTCCATAGAACACTTGAGTCTTACTAAAACTATGTTGAGGTATACTAATAGACAAATCTACACCATTTCAGGATTTGCATATCAAAAATACACAAAGAAACTTTGAATTATGGGAATAGCTAGAATTTTACATTTGTTGATAAAATTTCCATTTTTACAGTCATATACAATTTTTTGTTTTTAAATCCTAATTAGTTATTAGTATGAATTTTCTGATTCCAATGATCATATCATCTTTGAATTATCAACATACTGAATAACTTCTGAGGCAACCTCAGAGACCCAGTCCACTGTGGTGCCAAAGAAAAGCTCCCAAAACCACAGATCCAACGCCAGGACGAAAGAAAAGATGAGCAATGCTAGTGTCTGATAGCGATTCAACGGCCAACCTGAAGCCCTAGCCATTGTCTTCAGAAATGGAAATGAACTTGTATTAAGTTTCCTTTTTCTTATGGACCAGGCTGTTATCCACTCCACGCCGGACGGGATTAAATCGAACTCCTCCCGCAATCTCCTCCCGAGATCCGGCATATGGCCACCCCCGTAAAGTATAGCAATCCTATTGTTTCCCTTGTCTATTGCCGTTCTCAGAGCCTCGATTGCAACTCGATTTCGCTCCCCAATTATAACTGATTTCTCTTCTACATCTGCTGTAGCTAGTGTCAACCTTTACAGCAATAGTTTTATCATCAATACTCAAGTTAGCTCATGGCTCAAAAACCTACAGGAACAAGAGCTTGTATAAATTTGAGAGGGACTTACTCGGATGTTAGTCTTTTTGCGAGGAAGAGCTTCATAGCACCACTAAAATCAAGTCTTGACAATGCCTCAATTTCAGGATATTCTGATACTGGACTTTCCACATTTGCACAGACACTATCGATGAGAAAGAGGCCAACCAACGGCATAGGAAGTACACATGCAGCCCATAAAAGCTTGGATCTCCACGGATCAAGATCTTCCGGAATTGAAGGCTTCAACATCGCCTTTGTAGATCTAACAGTCATATCCTTTGCAAAAGAAAAGAGACTTTCACCTTTTGCTTTCTGAAATAAAATAGAAAAACGAAAATAAATATTGATCATTACTCATTATCCCTCATAATTAACAAAAGATTTAGCAACTGAAAACCTGAAGTAATTGGAAGGTCTCGTAGTCAAGATCCGCATGTTGCCAATTTTCAGATTGGTAATTGAGACAATCTAATTGGAAATCAAGCCTGAGAATTTGAGCCATCTGTTTTTGAATGAATCCCAAAATGTTAAAACCCCTAGAGTTTGATCCTTTTAACCTTTTTATAGGGCTTCTCATATTCTCTAAAGTTTCCCTGCTAGCTACCATTTCATACAGGACACAATCATAGGATTCAAGCTCCTTTTGGAGGGCCAGAAAATACCTGCTCACATAAATTAGGATCATCCAAATTAATAGTTGATACTGCTTTGGGAAAAATGTAAAAAAATAATAAATAAATTAAGTCGATGCATCGAAAAGCACTTGTATAATGAGCATAAGCCCAAATGGAAAGTCCATCTCAAAACACTAGTCCATTAGGTGGAAAAAAAACTAGACTTAGGTGAGACACTCCAATGTGTGACTCATAACAATGCACCACCATTCGAGAGGTGACTTCCTCGGCAGCTTATACTCCACAACACTTAACTCAGTGACAATTAACCAAATTTCCTCATTGGTGAGAATCCTCCACCGGTCATAACCATACGTAGATAGCCCTTTTTGAGAAATCAGTTCTCTCAATGAAAGCACCAATCTTATGACCTGCATAAGTGTCTAAAAACCATTCTATAAAACTTCAAATGTATAGCTTTGTTCGTCTGAGAACTTAAGTCTCCCAACAATTCTCATGATTGATTTTCCATAATTCTTCATAACCCTTCCTCATAGAATCCCATCAATTGTATCACTTCCTCATCCCCACCCAAATTTCTTCACCACCTAACTACTCTAGCATGTTTAGATTCAAGACTCAATCACATTTTTGAGTCTTTCCAACAAAAGAAATGGATAGCTTATACATAAACTTAGAGCTCATTCAAATTGAAATATGAAAACACAATGAAAGTGTTAGGAAGATTTTATCTGAAATTATCTTATGACATAGATATTTGTATATGTATCTAGACGAGTTAATAAAAACAGAAAATGTTATGACCGTAAGTTGTTTACAACGCATTTTCTTAACATTTCGAAAATAATAGATACAACGTAGAGAATTTATCTTCATTTCCTCTTGAATAGTTCCGGACCAACTAAGAGCATATTTGGATTGGGTTATTAGAACCTATCTACTAACATAAACACACTTGTGTGACTCTTTGAGATAGCTTGTGGAAACAACTTACAATTACAACATGTCTATAAGTTGTTTTCAGCTGATTTCCATAATCTCGGTTATTGTTTTGGTCGACCAAGACTGCACCACTGTGGCTTCGAGGTATTGTCCACTTTGGGTATGTAAGAACGCTCACGGCTTTGTCCTTTAGAAAATGCGCCTCAATGGGTTGAGGTGTATGAGTGTTATAAACTACCCTTAGCCTCAATTTTCAAGCAATGAAGGAATATTTTGGCCAACCCGGAATAGTTGCCCCAGTCGAGGCTAAGGTAAGAACTTTAAGTTTCCACATTCGACGTCAATATTCGGTCGACCTCGAGACTGCGTCACTGCGGCTACAAGGTATTGTCTGCGTGTGTAAGAACTCTCACGACTTTGTCTTTTCAAAAAGACGTGTCGTTGGGTTGAGGTGTATGGATGTTATATAATAAGACCCTAAGACCCTAAGTTGCTGTTGAAAACTACCAAATCCAAAAAGCAATAACAGGGTAAAGTACAAGATAGACAATACATACTCTTCATCAGCTATATGAATTGTTGAAATCAAATCAACCTACAACAAGAGCAAGATAGAGCATCAAGAAACCATTCTAAATAACTAAATAAAACCCAATTGGGAGAAAACAAAAAAGACACAATCTTTAAGTAACCTTCAGAAAAGGGCGCAAAATGGACCAAGGGAATTTCCTCTTATAGCTAACAACGGCAGTTTGCAACACACCAGTAGCACCATCGATCCCTTTCTTGAAACGCATGAAATCCGCTATGGAATTGTTCTTAAGAAACTGTTCCGGGGACCCATTGTCTTGTTGAGTGGATAAAGCGGAAAAAGAGGGTTTGAGTCTGAGAGTTGCATTTGAAAAGGGGGGTTTGGGGAATCCAACGAGAAAGGAAGGGGAAGTTCTGTTTCTGATGAGAGTGGAATTGGAAGTGGAAGAAGTATCAGAGAGGAATGAAGATGAAGAAGATAGAGTTGAAATTGAATTTAACATCATTGTTTTTGTTCTATGCTCTGCAATCTGATGGAGGTACAATGTGTGAGAGACAGGGGTGCGTGTGTGGATAGCTAGAAAAAATGGATATTTTTGAAATTCACCGCCAGGGAAAACCCATCTTGCTACATCTGTAACTACATTTACCATTATTTTGGAGGGACCCATTATCTAAATTAGTTGGGAATTACGGATGCTCCGAGACAACTATGAAAACTTACATTTTTATACATTTTTGTGTAAATTTATGAGATACTTTATGTTTCTAAAATTTGATCTGAGGATATATTTTTGTATGTGTAAAAGGTTAATCTGAAGATGTATTTCGGTAAAAATGCTTAATATTTATTCAAGTTTTTCATCCATTCAAGTTTTTACCATTTGAGCTATTTATCATCCATTTAAATTTCTCATTCATTCGAACTTTTTTTTCCCATTCATTTGATTTGATATGATTTTCAAAATTCTTACATTTGTTTTTGTGTGTTTTGAATGAGTTTTTAGGTAGTTTAAGCTACATTTGATCGTAGTGCAATCGAAATAGGTAAATTAAATGAACATGCATTGCCATTTTGTTGGATGTAGGCAGTAATGGGGTACCTGTCATGGCTAAAAATTGTGACTTCATCCGGAGATGCATCTTCAAATTATGTCTGAACTATTTTCGGAGATGTATCTCCGAATTTGTACTTGGCTGATTTTTGGATGAATTTGTGATGTGGCTTTGTGGTTTTAATGCATGTGTAATGGCTGAAAACAACCCTGGGAGAATTAGGTTTTATCGTGTGTCCCAAGCAGCGTTTGTACGACGTGAGAGGGCCGCAACCAGGACCACAACTCGAAGATAACTTGTTTGATGGTTCACAACGTCAAGGTTCCCAACCATCTGGCTCTACTCCTCGTATTCGTCTGTCTCAGGCCTCTACTTCACGGGGCCACGAGTCCGTAAATGATGAAGCACAACCTGAAGCCCATGCGGAACTCGTTGTTGATGTCCTTGTACAGAGTTATCTAGGAGGCCTACTTGACACCTCCTTACTTCATCTCAATGGAAACCATGTTGCTAGGCATGTCTGGGAATGAGAGACATATTTATTTACTTTTGCATTACATATATTTTATACTAATTAAATCGTAACTGATGGTGATATTTTTTTTACATGAACGTCCATGTTTAAAATCAATAAATCACGCCAGGAAGATATTGGATGTAGAATATCCTGACGCTGATTTGTTCAGGAATGTTATCTGTTATTCTGGTCTTGTCCGTTTATGTGTTATAGCATACATGACCATAAACTATGGCATACATGCGGCATTTGCAGGGAGATGACATTCAGACACGTCATTTTTCCATCTTTCTATTGGCAAGATGACCATCACCTTGAATGACGCCTCATGCTTCATACATCTCCCCATAAAGGGAAAATTACTGGACAATGGAAGGCTCAGTCAAGAGGAAGCCAGTGAGATATTGGTTACATATTTAGGGGGGTTGGCCCAACTAAGTCCGCAAATGTGGTAGTTGACACTAGAGGTGTTCATGCTAGATTTAAATTCTTGGAAGAACTTTATAAAGACTACATGCATGTGGTTGTGGATGCAGACAGTGATGATATGCAGGTTAAGTACCACCGACAATGTACATTGATGTGTTACCTCTTGTTCCTTATTGGCACGCCCATTTTTATGGACAAGAGTGCAACCAATGTCGATGTCGTATACCTTAAATACTTCATTGACATGACGGTAATTCATGAGTACAACTGGGGAGCTGCCTGTTTGGTCTACCTGTACTTGAAGCTGAGCAAGGGTTCTTTTTGGAAGACAAAGTAGATGATAGGAAGTTACATGTTTCTTATGCTAATTTATTTTTATTAATATTATCATAATTATTTGGTTACATTTGTTATTAATATTTTATCTGAACTATTTTTAGGAATGGATCATCTCTCACTTTCCTCGCATCATTAGGTGGGAATTTGTGCCTACCTACATTGAGGATTAGCCATGTGCTTCCACCTTTGTGTCGTACAAAGGGAATAATGTGATCGAGCCACTACATGTGAATCGTGAGTGTCATATAGTAGATGGCATTGCCTTATACCCATAGGGTGGTCACCGCCAGACGCGTCCGCTAGACCTCATCTCATTATACTCTGAATGACTGACATGTGGATCAAGTTTGATGTATTTGTATCTACCCGAGCGAGTGATGCGCCAATTTGGGTATTTGCAGATTATTCTAAGACACCCCTCTGAGTCCGCTCCTCCCACCTTCCGCTGCAGAGATCTTGATGTGATACTTAAGGATTTTGAGAGTCACTTGGTACTAGAGGAGTATCGCAAAATGTCAGCTCCAGTACAATAGGCTTATGTTGACGACTACATGATATGGTTTTATAGGGTGTCATTCCATATCATGATACCAGACGCTCTTGAAAGACCACATAGGCCTTCTAATTAGGAGGTACTAGAGGCTAGGGATGACCACAACCAGGACGTGAGCAGCGTCTGTCAGTGTATTATGGATATGACGAGATCAGACATAGAGACATAACTTTTTGAGGAAGGTATTCCCCAATTGGCCCTCGTAGAAGGCATTATTACAGAGGCTCAGAATGCCTTGAAGTACAGGCGGAGAGTCATGGATTAGACATACACAATAGAATTCAACATCACTTTATTCTATTATCACTTTCGCATTTATGTCATAACATCTATATGGCTTACTATTTGTTGCATAACCAATGAATACACATTCATATGATGTACTAGTGAGTTAGACTCGCTTCGGATCCAGAATTCTGACATAAGCCAGACAACCCCAAGTTCTAAAGTAAGACAAGTTTGGTTGAATTTTGTTCAATATCTCATAAGGAGAGATATTATTTTTATACTTGGAAACTCTCTTCAGGACATAGAGAACAGTCAATAAAATACCCCCCACCAGTGAGATGTAGCACCACAATTCAACATAATAACAGCGGTTAGTTTAATAAGAGTTTTATTCTTTCTTGCTGCTTTACATTTCATTTCAAGAGAATATGATGCATATGTTTTGTCGCGGTGGGAATCGGAGACCATGGCTATTGGGTTAGCTAAGCTTCACAAATCTTAAGATATCACCACTGATCTTTAATTTATCCAAGGGAGGGGGTAAAGAAAGAATAACCCATAAACATGTAATGCAAAGACAAAGTAATAAAGAGAATCTAAGGTTCAGGGTTGGTTATACTAAGGGAAGGTATTAACACCCTATGTATCTATAGTACTCTATAGGAACCTCTTGTTGAATTTGTGTTATTATTAAATTGTTTGCTAATTGGGATTGATTGGGGAGATGAGAAGAGAAGTGTTTTTATTGTTTTTGAGTTTGGCAAGACACAAAGTCGTGTGCCTACGTACCAATAAAGGATCAAAACCTCGTAGTTCGGGGTAGAAATTGAAAAGAGTTTGTTAAGTGGATTTTAATGAAGAGACAAGTTGTCATCTTTAAGGAGAATATTCAACTTAATCCACCACAAACATGTGGAAGAGGGACCTTTGCTTCACATTGAGAGAAGGGATCCAACTTGGATATAGAATCAACAAGTATATCACATACCTCTCTCAAGTGGAAAAGAATCAACATCTTTCTCAACAATGTCATGGGGTAGGAGAACTATATCTCAACTAAGGATGAATATTGTTTAA
Organism: Lathyrus tuberosus; assembly: GCA_022829125.1. Classification (NCBI taxonomy): domain Eukaryota; kingdom Viridiplantae; phylum Streptophyta; class Magnoliopsida; order Fabales; family Fabaceae; genus Lathyrus; species Lathyrus tuberosus. Next base: position 3,626,797 of record JALAZF010000546.1, on the reverse strand, counting down.
TATTTTTTGAAAAGGTTTTAAAGTTGAAAAGCCAAAGTGGCAAAAGGTTTGAATTGAGTTTGTTTTTTTTAGTCTTTGTGAAAGAAGTTTGGATATGCTTAAGGTGTCTTGAAGTATTTATTAAGAAAAGAGTTTGAAAAGATCAATGGCCTAAGGTCAAGGTTTTTTTATGAAAGTGGTTTTGAGTTTTGAAAAGGGGAAACCCTAATTGAAGATATCTAAGTTGAAGGGTAATCCTAAGGGGGACTTCCTAAGGGATAGAAAGTTCTAGAATTATAAGGGAGATATATACCAGAAGATGCAAAGATGCAAATGCAAATGACCAAGAAGTCAATGGTAATACCCTTCCCTTGGAAATGGATAAGAATGATCACATAAACATGCATTGAATTGATAAACAACATCATGAACAAAACAACAACATGATTTAGACACGGTGAACATGAACAAAATCATAACAAAGGTTCATATAACATCACAATAAGACAATTTATGAACACACATAGGGTAAGATACATGTTTAACAAAGGAAATACTTGGAAACAAGTGAACATCACAAGACATGAATCATGGCATACAAGTATAAACAAAGATCACAAGGGTTAGAAGTACATAAGTGAAAGCAAGACTTAACCCTAAAAGGGAACAACATATATACAAGATGAGGAGCAAGATCATGGCAAGCACACAATCAATCCTAAACCCTAGGAGATACAATCATGCTTTGACAAAAGTTTTCATGAAAGAAAAGCTTAAACATGGTAACAATATAGCACATTAAGTCAAGGGGGACAACAAAGGCATGATATTTAGACATGGTGCAACATAACAATGGTCATACAAACATTTATGAGTCATTTGGTTAAGGAAACAACTCAAAACAAACATGAAAAGTCCTAAAAACCACATAAAATGGACATGTTTTCAACATAATGAAAATGAACAAAATAAATAATATTTTTTGGAATTTTTCACATGTTCATAAAATCACATAATAAATAAGAGGTGTGCAAAAAATTGGCTCAAAATAATAAATTGAGTGAGAGATATGATTGAATGAAAATGAAGGAAAAAACCTAAACATGAAAAGTAATAAAAAAAAAAAGAAAGGTTGCTACCACTAGAGCTTAAACCCATGACCTCTGGCTCATTACCTAAAAGACCAACCATTGGGCCATGTGCTTAGGTTGTGTCAAAGTGATAGACGCATTACATTATATTTTAAGTTAACATGCAAAGTATGAAAAATAAAATAACACCAAAAGGGATGGGGCGAGGGGGATTCGAACCCCGACCCTCACGTATGCTAAACATTCATAAACACACACAACAACCACCATGGCGCAATGCCCATTCAATACATAACATGGAACCGTAAAAATAAATATCAAGCAAGTTTTAAAACAGAAAATTCGTGTCATCTTCATCATCATCATCAACCACCATTTTTAAAATTCTCAAGAAGCTAACTTCTCCAAAGCTTAATGAAATGCAGTGATGTAAAAATGAAGGTTGTTTAATTTTTCATGAGGAACACAATGGTATCAATTAATCATATTAATTTTTAACACACAAGAAGTAATCATGCCATTAGAAGTATGACCCTAATATGGAAATCCATAATGAAATCATAGATAGAACAGATTCAAAGCAATTGATAAATGGCAAATGACATTCACATCATGGCAAACAAGTTAATACTTAAAATGCACGAAGATGACATCAGGATCACATGGTTTCGATTTAGGGTGCACTTACCTATTGAAGCAAGGTCCAATGCCTCTTTTACTGATTACAGAAGTTGTTTGTTGATCCAAGAAGATTTTATGATCCCTTCAGATGCTTTTGGAATGCTCACTTTGTATTGAAACAGTTTCAATAATTCAACTCGAATCCTCTTGCTAAGGTGAAAAGTGTGAACTTGAACTTCAAGGAAATGATGTTACAGTTGCAAGACAACACTTGGAATATCTTAGACAATGTTTATGGATGATGTTTGAAGGCTTGGATGGGTTGGAAAAGGTTTGAGTGAAGTGTTAAGGTGTTTTGGGCAAAAAGTCGACAGAATGAGTGTCATACCCTAAATTTTGACCACTAAGATTTCCCATCATTGTGCAAGTCATCATCACAATATGGATGGACCATCATACCTTATTAGTCTCCCCAAAGATGGGTGAGCATCCACTACAATCAGACTTAGGGTTTCAAGCCCTCTCAGAGCTCTTAGATAAAGGATCAATCAAGGAATGACATGATCTTCAACTTGTCTAACCTCTCAAACATCCACAATGGACAAGAGGACTCCCACATCAAGAATCAAGCACGGGGTTGCAACATTCCAAGTGGATCAAGCCTCAAGATCGCCAGTGTCACCAAATTAGGGTTTTGGTCGACCAGGGCCTCCAGATGGAAATTTTCCTCTGGGCATGATCCAATGCTTCAAAGAATAACCCACAATACTCTAAGGGGCCTCATGGACCCAATCATCAAGTCAATTTAGCCTCAGGGGACGCATTTACCCAAAAAATCAGGAATTAGGGTTTCTTGACCTAATTCACCCCTAAGTTGACTTTTGGGACAAAACATGAGCCAAGACCTTAAGACATGATTTGAGGGCCTAAAATACACCACATTGATCCAATTGCAACAATGGATTGATCCAAGAAGCTTAATTCACAAGTTTCAAGTTCATCAGAGCCACAGTTAGGGTTTCGCAGAAAAAGTCAACTGTGTCTTTGACTTTTGACCAGGACATGCTCCCAAACCTTGGGACATGATTCAATACACCATATAACACCTATGAAATCAATCCATCAAGTTTGATTTAGGTCAAGGACTTGATTTCATAGAGGATCGCACAGTTTGGAATTCATCTGATAAAAAGTCAACTGTGCCCAAAAGTCAAAGTTTGACTTTTTGATTTTTTGATCAATTATGGTTCCCTAACCCTAAAATGATGTTAATGTATGATTGGAATCATCATTCATCAAGAAAAATCAAGAAAAGTGGGATAACTTGTAAAAGGGGTAACCATAAAAAACTTAGAAATTTTCTAAGTTATGGAACAAAGTGGCTAGGGTACCAACTTCCAAGGATCATAACATGAGATCCAAGCAACCATTTAGGCTGATCCAAAGATGGATTTGTAGCTCTCATGGCATACTTTAGAAGTGTCAACTACACCTCATTCTAATTCATCATGGATTTTGAGTTATGGTTGGATCAAAATGACAAAAACATGAAAATGCCACTTTTTCCAACACTTAGTGAAATTTTCACTAAAGTCAAAATCTGTTTCACTTTTTACAAAATGTAAGGGCATTTTTCACTTGGATCCAAAAAGTGTCAAGACAAACTATGATCACACATATGTTTTATCATATGAGAGCTTTCCAAAATGTCCAAGAACTCCATCAAATCCCATTTGAGCTAAGAGTTATGACAATGGCAATATGCCTTGCTGCAGCTGTCATGGCAAGGCAGATTTGTGCTTTTTGGTCGATTTGAGCAAATTGTGCAAATGAAAAACAAGTTTATCCATCTGAACACCTCAGGGGGAGACCAAGGAGGGACAAACACTGATCCATAAGCCTCCCAAGTCTTTGGAACTAAAAATAGCATGCCAAACCTAAAAACCCTAAAGAGGGGACAAGACTCCAATTTTGTTTTGGAGCATTTAATGGATGGACCAAGGTGGCATGAACTGAGCCATTTCCAACTGAATGAGTCAAGGATGATCTCTGAACTAGGGAACCAAAGGCCTTTGCTCTAACCTCTAGTCAATGACTAGAGGAGACTTGAGATTCCAAAATGATCCAATTGGATAATGATCTGCTGCAGTTGCCATTCACTATTGCTTGCAAAACAAACTTGCTCTACTATAAATAGAGCTCATGTGTGCTCAGTTTAAGTACACCAAAGCCATCAAACTGATGTTTTCCTCAAAATCTCTTCTTCCACTCCAAAATTGCCTTCCAAAGCAAGTCACTATCGGGTTTTGAGTTTGAGAGCCATTCCAACCAAACCAATCACACACACCTCTCATAAACATCATATAGAAGTGATCCAAACACTTAAACCACATCTGGAACACCAATTCCACAAAATCACCAGCCAATTGCTCAAGGTTTTAACCAAGTTGAAGCTGAGGTGCCATGAAGTGATCCAGCCATTTCCAATCAAGTTCAGGCATTCAAACACACTCCCTATGGTGTAGGGAAGCTGTTCAGATAATCACAACTCATCTGTAACACCTCTAACTCAAAAATCACTTTGCTCTTCCTGTCACGACCTTCAAGTAAGCCTAAACTTGGTCATCTCTTAATCTATGCATATTTCCTCGCACAATACTTTTGCCAAATGTTCATAATCATGCATAGAATGTTTCCCCTAAATTAATCGCTTTGTTTGAATCGTGTATTAAAATTCTCAGCCTTCATGCAAATTTTAGGGTTCTTGAGGTTTTGTCTTGATTTCTTATTTCATGCTTAAAATAAATGAAATTAAAGACTGTCGTAACCCGAAATTTGACCTCCCTCTTTTTCCTTTTGCATAAGCATGCGTATTCGCATCGTTAGCATACACATTCACACTTTTCTTTGTGTGTTTCTTGTTGCAGGATATTCAGGTTTTCCAAGCCCGATTAATGGAATCATCACAAGATCATCGCGTCATCAAAACGAGCTCAAAATAAAGGTTTCCATGCTCACTTATCAAATCAAGAGGTGGAAAATCGAAACCAAGACTCCAGTATCATTTCCTAAGCAATTTGGGCAAAAATTGACTGAAGTAACCGGTTAACGCGTGGTGAGTAACCGGTTACTCAATACAAAATTTCAGTTCCTGTTGCAATTTTGGGACAGCAGCCATGCACTCTCTTTGGTCATTGATTCTACAGTGTTCTAGCAGTGTGTGGAATATTCTACACTTCTCTAGACATTTCAAGACATTCCAAGTGCATTTATTCCAATGCTTCACCCTAAAATAAGTGCACCATGTTCCTTGTTTTCCAAGTAATGTGGATCCTTGGATGTTGGAGTTCACCTTGGGATTGTTACCGAGTTGGTCCTAACTAACTGAGTTAACCACCTTGACTCGGTGAGTCAAGCCCAACTAACTCCTAGCCTAGTTCCAAGCCACACAAAGATAAGTCCAAACCTAATTCCATACCTCTCATATTCCAAACATAAAGTCTATATAAGCTCTTCAACCATTTTGCATAATTCACTCTCAATTCTCTCACATTCTCTCTGATTTTTTCCGCTACATCTTCATCTTCTCTTCCAAAACCTCACCAAAGCTCATTTCTACTTTGAAGGATAATAACTTTTACATCAAAAGTGATTATTTCTTGAGCTCATCCTTCATCAATTTTGCAATTCTACTTGGACTTTTGGAGTTATTTCAGCTTGTGGAATAATCTCAAGTATTTGCTTCAACATTCAACGGTTCGAGTTTGCATTTTGGAGCTTTATCGTGTTTTGCTCGATTTCGACACGTTTCGTCAGCGAATTGAAGATTCCTCTAGTTTTCTTTAATTTTCTGCATCAAGAACACTTCGCAACAATTACCAAGGCACACCTCCCCCTTGTAGGTTGGTCGATCTCCCTAATTTTACTGTTTTGAGCATTTTCGCATAATTCGCGATGTAGTCGATAATTTTGCGTGTGAATTGGTTTTGCATTGTTTGATCCATGATCTAGATGTGTTAATTGATTCTATCACTGCTTATTTGTTGTTTTCAAGTTCAATTTTCGTGCACAAATTCCTGATCTAGCATGTGGTGGTTGGTATAAGTGATTAAGTGCTGAGAATCACTTTTGGAAAGCTGTTTTTTCTGTTATTTTTGCCACTGTCACAGTGGTAACTGGTTAACGTGTGGTGAGTAACCGGTTACTCAGTGCAATTTTCACCAAAAACTCAATTTTTCAAGCAAGTAACCGGATAACGTGTGGTGAGTAACCGGTTACTCAGTGCAATTTTCACCAAAAACTCAGTTTTTCAAGCAAGTAACCGGTTAACGCGTGGTGAGTAACCGGTTACCACTATACATAATGCCCATTTTCTTGCATTTTCCAAGGGTGTTTGCCATGCTTTCTTCCTTTAACTTCCATGGATCAATGTGCTTGATATTGATGGATGTTTTAAGTGTCACTTCACTTCTGCTTGAAGCATGCTTGTCAATTTCCGATGCTTGATTTTTCACTTATCGATTTATTTGCAACTTTGGCAATGTTTGTTCATGAATATTTTACATTCCATTTGATCACTTGTTAACATGTTTGGCAATGCATATTGGTTATCATTTAGTACTGCTTATGCATTTCTTTTCTTGCTTTGCATTAAGTTTGTTCTTGATTGAGCAAATTTAATCTTGTATAATCAATAATTCACACCTTTTTGCTTTAACGATTTCCCACTCTCTTTGGAAAATTGTTAGCATAGCATTTCCCTTTGGTTAATTGATCGAAACCATGTTTCGATTAGTTGATCTCCCCCTTCCCTCTCTTTAGGCTTCCTCTCTCGATCCCCCGTGGAGTTGGAGTTTCGCGCCGCGCCCTACATTGGAGCATTGTACAAATTGAAGCTGTTACGCTGTCTGTTTCCTCACGCAGGAGCACTGTACAACTTGGAGCTGTTGTGCCGTCTGGTTCAACTTCTGCATTACACCCTGTGTGTTAGAAAAGGAATGAGAAGGGAGAATTCCTACTCTCATTTTGACTACTTCAGGTAGGGGATGAATGACCCTATGATTGGCTTAGTCATCTCTATCTCCAGGCGGTAGTGTGCTTTCTATCCCCAGTCGGGTCGATCCTTGATCACCCCTATCTCTTTTGATCAATCACCTTCTCGGTTAAGATCAGTGTTCATTGGGTTAGCAAGCTCCCTTTGTTTCAATACCTTTTTATTTTCTTGCGGTCAATCATTGCTCTTTGATTCCCCAGAAGAGTCTCTTTTCTCTTTTTTCGGTTAAACACAGTACTCCTATTACGACCGATTCTCCTGTAGAGTTCGCAACCTTCTTCTGGTTCTTCTCCCTGTGTTGGCTAATCACTGTCTGTCAATTAAAACACCAATGTTTACACTCCTTCTCAGTTAACCACAACCCTCTTGTTAACATACTGAGTTCCTTGGGTTAATCACATTTTTCTCGGTTAATCACCCGTTTCTTCAATTAACCACAGCCTGTTTGTTAAAATACTGAACCCCTTTTGAGTTAATCACCTTCTATTGGTTAATCACTCATTCTTCTCGGTTAATCACAGTGTTCTGTTAAAAACCGAACCCCCAGCGGTTAGCAACCTCTTTTGGTTTAATACCCTTCTTTGTTGGTCAAGTGTTGTTTGTTCAGTCAATACCAAAACCCCTTTTGGGTTACGACCTTCGATCGGTCTTACACCCGTTCTTCTGGTTAATCACATTTTTCTCTATTAAAATCAATGCTTCTCTATCCCCGTAGAGTTGCAATCCTTGCTTTCCTCGGTTAACCACTGTTTATCAGTTAAGATACCGACGTCCCCTCAGAGTCGAACACCTTCCCTTGGTTCAACACTCTCTCTTTTGGTTTATCACAGTCCGTCTGTTGACACCATCCTCTTTTCCCCACCTGGGTCTTACTTTTTCTCTTCGGTTAACCACTGCCAGCCAGTTAAATATACCGAGTTTCCTTTTTCTCTTGGTTTTAACACCATTCTTTTTCTAGTCTCTTACTGTTCGGGTTTTCTCCAGTAGAGTTTTCTTTCAATCTTGCTCTTGGTTTTTGACACCACCTGTCTCTTTCTTGTTTTGTTTTCCTTTCGGTTCCCCGAACTACAGAAGCTCTGATTCTGCATTCTTTTGAATGTATGATACGTAGGCACGAGATCGCAATGATCTCGGAGAGCACACTTCCACCCTTCTTTCCTTCTTCTTTTCCTTTCTGTCCCCTAGTTCCATGAACTACGACGCTCTGATTTCCTCATTGCACTATGAGGGTACGTAGGCACGAGGGCCCCAATCCTTCGCGAGCACTTTGTTTTCTTTCTTTCTTTTTCCCCTTTCTTCTATCTCCTCCTTCTTTTAGCTAGACGCATTTAGATAGATAACCCATCCAAGCCTAGAAGCAAGCGAAATGGTTCCCATCGAGTACGACGGATGCGTAAGGTGCTAGTACCTTCCTTTCGCATAACCAACCCCCGTTCTCGTTTCTCTTCCCCTTGGGCTTTATCGATATTTTCCTTGTCCTTTGGGACTAAATAAAGTTTGGTGGTGACTCTGTGTTATCTTTGAGTGTGCGATTCACTCGAGTATAAACCAGCCATCTTCAGCTGGCGACTCTGCTGGGGAGTCCTTGCACTTGCAAGTTGGGGTCTCGCCTAGTTTTGTTTGCTCTCTTGCTTGCTTGGGTGTTTATCTTTTGCGCTTTACTTGGTTTATCTTTATGCTTTAGCTTTATGTTTATTTACTGCATTTCTTTACTGCTTTGAATATTCATATGCTGCATATTCTGGATATCTGCTATTTTCTGCTGTTGTTGGGATGGGTAGATATTACTGGAGAGAAAGGTCCTAACACCGGGCCTAGTATACACATAGGCTAGAACGTGGATAGTCGTGATGCCTGCGTTTTACGCGTTGGATTATCACGAGAGCCACATCCCTGATCATGATTCACTTGAGAATACTTCCGTCCTGTGAGAATTCACTACGGCGGGGGATTTTCATTCTGAGTCCTATGGTTTGGGCGACCTTTCTAGGGACCACCTTGTTGTGTCTAGATCACACCTGTGAGGGGGATGGGTTTTTGCAGGAAAACAAGCCACTTCATACCTTTGTTCTCTCACACACATCAGATTCTTCACCGACACATCAGATTATGTTGCACCAACACAGAATTATATGCAGATATCTGGATTGTTCAGACTTGATTATTCAGACAATGCGGACTTCCTGTTGTTTGTGTTGCATATCATATCATCATGTAAAATAATTTTTCATATGCATTTAAAACTTTATTTTTGCATGCAAATCATACATTCATATGCACATCCCTTCATTCGAAACCGTTGCTCATCCACGTCCCTTCACTCGACATCGGTATTTCACTCACTCAAACAAATCCAGGATCGGCTGATTTCGAAGTTGAGAATGCTGCTTATAAGGAAACTCTGGCTCAATTCCAAGGCCAGATGTATCAGTTCCAGACGAGCATGGATGTCATTATGGAACTCCTTCGTGCCCAAAGGGATGCCGCTGATGCTGCCACTGTTGTTGCAACCCTTACTGATGCAACTGTTGTCACTCCTGTTGTGACTGTTCCTTCTGTTGTTATGGCTACTCCTGCTGTTGTTTTTCCTTCTCCTGCTATTGTTGAAGTACCAGTTGAGCCTGTGAATCAGCCTGTTGTTTATCCAACAAATTCTCAATTTGGTTTGAACCAGATGCCCGCTGGTTTTCCTTGGGGTATGCCTCTGAATTACACTCCTCAGATTGCAAATAATGGTAGTACGTTCATACCATATCAGCCTTTTGTTGCGCCCATGCCTAATGGGAATGCTGCTCCATATCCATGGGTCATGCCTACTCCAGTCCCGCCTCCAGTGGTGAATGATGATCCTGAGAATCTTCAGGTTCAAACTCATCAAACTACCGGATTGGCTGACACTGAAACTCTTGATGAAGAAGAGCATGTGTATAGAGGTCCTCCTATTCATGTTCCGGTTTCATCTCAAGCTGCTCAAACTACTGTTCAGAATATTCATCCTAGGATGTTCTATCCTGGGGCATCTTCCTTAGCTGCTGAGGTACCTCCTCCGAATTATCCGTATGGTGTTCCGATGGGTCAGAATGCTGGTCAGATGGTTAATCCGGGTTTGGTGTATCCATCTCAGTTTGCTACTCCGCAAGTACACGCCCCGACGCTTCTCAGCTGCCAAATCCTCAGATTCTTGTCAGACCCACTAATCAGAGTAGACCTGCTGACTACAAGTTATTGGAAGACCGTATTAGAGCTATTGAAGGGTTTTCTGCTTTTGGCATGGATGCCAAGGACTTGTGTTTGGTACCAAATGTTGTGCTGCCGCAGAAATTCAAGATACCTGAGCTGCCAAAGTATAAAGGTTTGAGTTGCCCGCGTAGTCACATCACTATGTACTGCAGGGAGATGGCATTCTATATTGATAATGATGAATTATTTGTTCATTGTTTTCAAGATAGTTTGTCTAGTGCTTCATTGGATTGGTACATGGGCTTGGAGCGCAGCAAAACCCATACTTGGAGGGATTTGTCTGAAGCGTTTGTGAAGCAATACAAATATAATCTTGATCTGGCGCCTACCAGATTACAGTTGCAGAACCAGTCTCAGCGTTTAGCTGAAACATTCAAGGAGTATGCACAAAGATGGCGTGAGATGGCATCCCGTGTACGACCTGCTCTCTCTGATAATGAGTTGGTTGACATCTTTATGGGTACATTGCAAGGATCCTACTACGATAAAATGGTGGGTAGTTCTTCATCGAACTTCACTGATGTTGTAATGATTGGTGAACGGATTGAAAATGGTTTGACAGTCAGTCCAAGAAGAAGGAAGGTGAAGCCAACGCTGTGACAGCTCAAGTTTCTCCTCAGTATCAAGCATCCATGGCTCCCATGCAGTATTATCCATATCCGTGCATTGCTGTTGCACAATATCAACAACCTTCATATCAATATCATCTGCAACAATCAGTTCAAAATGCTCAGAATCAGCAACATAATCAACAGAACAACAAAAATCAGCAGATTCAAAACCGTCAGAACAACAACAATCAAGGAAACCGTAAGCGTCCGAATTTTGATAGAATTTCGGTGTCATACACGGAATTGTTTCCTTACTTGGTTCACCAAGGGGAAATTATCCCCAAGAAGATTGCGCCTGTAATTCCTCCATTTGGTCCGAAGCATAATCCAAATGAGTCTTGTGCTTATCATGCTGGATATATAGGACATGCAACAGAGGATTGCTTTGTTTTCAAAACCAAAGTTCAGGAACTCATTGATAAGAATGTTCTGACTTTCGCTGAGGAAGGACCTAACATTCAGAATAATTCGTTGCCGAATCACAATGGACCTGCAGTTAACATCATTGAGGATAATTCTAGGGTTGAATTGGTCATGGATGTCGATGAAGTAAAGACCTCGATGGCTGTGGTTTTCAAGAAATGGAATGAACACGGGTTGTTGAAAGGGTTGCATGGTAAGTGTCAGATTTGTGACGATAATCCCAACCAGTGTCGAAGGCAGAAGGGTTGTGTCCAGATTTTGATGAACCGAGGCGAAGTGCAATTTTCCAGATCTAAACCTGTCGAGGAAGTTGCCGCTATCGAGCCGTTCACCATCGTCTATAGGAAGGTTCCTGTCAAATCCCCTAAGCAGAAGAAGGTGCAACCCATCGTTGTTTGCCCGCCAAAACCGTTTCCGTACCAGAATTCTAAGGAGGTACCTTGGAAGTATGGGTCTGCTGTGTTTTCTGGAGGTCAAGAGATAAGGTTTGCCGAATTTGAGATCGTAAACATTACAGCCGCAGGGGGTATGACTCGTAGTGGATGAGTGTTTGCTCCGAAGGTCACTACAAAGCCTGTTCAAGTTCCAACTGTTGTTCCTCCCAAGGAAACGCCTGTATCTGCAACCCCTTGGGCATCAACTGCCATTCCAATACCGATTATCCCATTTGAGGATGTTTCAAAGAGCAAAGAGACCCTTGATGATCAAGAGTTCCTTAAGTTGATCAAGAAAAGTGACTTTAAAATTGTAGATCAGATAGGGCAAGCACCCTCGAGGATCTCAATTTTGTCCTTACTCATGAGTTCGCCTGCGCACAGATCAGATTTGTTGAAAGTCTTGAACAGTGCCCACGTCATGCAAGATATATCCGTCATCGAGTTCGATGATGTAGTGGCCAATATAACAGCAAGTCGGTATTTGGGTTTTAACGAATCAGAATTGCCTCCTGAAGGAAATGCCCACAACAAAGCGCTACACATATCTGTAACATGCACAAACATCCTGTTATCTCGTGTTCTAGTAGATACCGGTTCTTCCCTTAATGTGATGCCTAAGGGCACATTAAGTCAATTACTGGTGGAAGGAAACGAGATGAGACCAAGCACCTTAGTTATCAAAGCCTTTGATGGTTCTCGAAGTCAAGTCATTGGAGAAGTGGACTTACCCATCAAATTTGGGCCGCATTTGTTTACCATTACCTTCCAAGTGATGGATATCAATCTGGCGTACAATTGCCTACTGGGTCGCCCATGGATCCACGCCGCAGGGGCAGTTACCTCCGCTTTACATCAGAAGTTGAAGTTCATGTTTGAAGATCAGCTGGTCATCGTCTGTGGTGAAGAGGATCTTATTGTGAGCGAGTTATCATCTTTCCGATATATCGAGACCGAGAAAGGCATAGCTGAGGTTCCGTTGCAGTGTCTTGAGTTCGAAGATGTCAGCTCTGCTTCCACTAGTCAAAGTAGATCACCACGATTGACCTTAGCTTCTGCTAAGAGTGCTAAAGAGACCATCAAGAGAGGTTCCTTACCAGGCTGGGGGCACGTGATTGATGTGGTTGAAAAGCATAATCATTTTGGATTGGGTTATCGTTCTGGTTAACAATCTAACTCACTTGGGTCGAAGCAGTGCCATTGGATCAAGTTCAGTAGCGCGGGTTTCCAGCAAGGTGACATCGTGGCAGCTATTGATGATGCTGGTCCCAGTAATCAGACTTCAAGCTTTGTGCGCAAGTGTCCGCCGGGTTTCAAGCTCAACAATTGGACATCTACCGTGATTCCTGTGGTTTTCCCATGTAACATGTAATGCATTTTGCTTTCTCATTCCCTCGTCCTCGCCCGAGACGAGTGGATAACTTGTAAAGGGCCTCACGCTTTTGCAATATTATATGATCAATAAATAAAAGTTTTTTTGCATTCAAAATCATGCTCTATTTTCTTTCTTTATTTTACTTTTTCACAAATAAATGGCAAAAGTTTCTTTTATTTTTCACTTTTCAAAATAGCTCATTCTAAACATATTCATAAACATGCAGAACTAATAAAAGCATTGATAACAACATGGCAAACATCCATTGAAATTCTGGGATTCCAATTAACCAAGCCGAAGAAGATGGTGAGGGAGATTGTGAATTACTGGCTGAACTAGCAAGGCTCCTTGAGCACGAGCATAGAGATTCAGCCACACAAAGAGCCAGTGGAAGTTTTCAATCTTGATACTAATGAGGTTAGAAGAGAAGTCAAGGTTGGCGCATCCCTCGCAGAGCATGTACACTCCGAGTTGGTCAAGTTATTGAAAGAGTATATTGATATCTTTGCCTGGTCCTATCAAGATATGCCTGGGTTGGATACCAACATTGTAGAACATCACTTGCCACTCAAGCCCGGATTTCCTCCTGTCAAGGAGAAACTCAGAAGGACTAGACCCGACATGGCACTCAAAATCAGAGAAGAGGTCAAGAAGCAGCTTGATGCTGGGTTCCTAGCCACTTCCGAATATCCTGAATGGATTGCCTACATCGTCACAGTTCCTAAGAAAGATGGGAAAGTCAGAATGTGTGTGGATTATCAAGATCTCAATAAGGCAAGCCCAAAGGATGATTTTCCTTTGCCTCACATTGATGTCTTGGTAGACAACACAGCGCAGTTTTCTGTCTTTTCCTTCATGGACAGTTTCTCAGGATATAATCAGATCAAGATGTCCCTAACTGATATGGAGAAAACTACTTTCATCACGTCGTGGGATACATATTGCTACAAGGCCATGCCATTCGGTATAAAGAATGCAGGGGCAACATACCAACGTGCCATGACAACCCTCTTTCACGATATGATCCATAAAGAGATTGAGGTTTACGTGGACGATATGATTGCCAAGTCCAAAATTGAAGATGATCACCTGGTTCATCTGAAGAAACTGTTTGACAGACTCCGGAAGTTTAGAGTGCGGTTGAATCCTGCGAAGTGTACCTTCGGAGTTCGATCTGGTAAACTGTTGGGTTTTATTGTTAGTCAAAAGGGCATTGAAGTTGATCTTGATAAGGTTAGGGCAATTCAGAACATGCCGCCTCCCAAAACAGAAAAAGAAGTCTGTGGCTTTCTGGGCAGACTCAATTACATTTCAATATTCATTTCCCATTTGACGGCTACCTGTGAACCAATGTTCAAATTACTAAGAAAAAATTAATCGGTTGAATGGAATAATGATTATCAGGAAGCATTTGACAAAATAAAACAATACTTGCAAGAACCACCGATCTTAGTACCACCGGTTCCTGGTAGGTCTTTAATCATGTATCTCACCGTTCTCGATGAATCGATGGGATGTGTATTGGGTCAACATGACGACACTGGCAGAAAAGAACATGCAATATACTATCTGAGCAAGAATTTCACTGATTATGAGACCAGATATTCACTCTTAGAGAAAACTTGTTGTGCTCTGGCCTGGGCTGCTCGACGCCTACGACAATACATGATTTACCATACTACTTTGTTGATATCTAAAATGGATCCGATAAAGTACATATTTGAAAAGCCTGCTATCTCTGGAAGGATTGCTCGGTGGCAGATGTTGTTAACTGAGTATGATATCCAACATGTTACACAGAAAGCAATAAAAGGAAGTGTCTTGTCTGACTACCTTGCCCATCAACCTGTAGAGGGTTATCAACAGATGAAGTTTGACTTTCCCGACGAGGATGTTCTGTTCATCAGAGATTATGAGACCCCAGACCCTAACATAGGACCCGAACCAGGGGCGCGATGGACGCTCGTGTTCGATGGTGCCTCCAATTCTAAAGGTCGTGGGATCGGTGGTATCCTCATATCTCCAACAGGTTTTCACCTTCCCTTCACTACCAGGTTATGCTTTGCATGCACCAATAATATAGCTGAGTACGAAGCATGTATCTACGGTATTGAAGCAGCTATTGACATGAGAATCAAGATTCTTGAGGTCTATGGAGATTCTGCCTTGGTCATCGGTCAAGTCAGAGGGAATTTTGTGACTCAGGATTCCAAGTTGGTTCCGTTCCATCAACATATTGCAAAGTTGATTCCTTACTTTGATGAAATTTATTTTCATCATATCCCCAGAGAGGAAAATCAACTAGCTGATTCTCTTGCCACTCTAGCATCTATGTTCAAGTTCAAGTGGAAGAATGAAGCTCCTCATATCCGCATTGATCACTTGAATGAACCAGCGCACTGTTTAGTAATCGAGGAAGAGTCTGATGACAAGCCTTGGTTCTATGACATTAAAAGATATCTGGAAAAACAGGAATATCCCGAGGGTATTACTATCACTAACAAGAAAGCTCTTAGGCGGCTTTGCGCCAAATTCTTCTTAAGTGGTGGTGTACTGTACAAGAGGAATTATGATTCTATGTTGTTCAGATGCGTGGATAGACACGAAGCAAACACGATCATAAGGTCTATACATGAGGGCTGCGAGGGTCTACATACTAAAGGTCCTGCTATGGCCAAGAAGATCCTTCGGGCTGGGTATTACTGGACAACAATGGAGGTAGATTGTTACAACTTTGCCAAAAGATGTCACAAGTGCCAAATCTACGGAGATAAGATCCATGTGCCTCCAACTCCGTTGAATGTTTTGACTTCACCTTGGCCATTCTCTATGTGGGGTATAGATATGATTGGAATGATCGAGTCGGAGGCTTCCAACGGTCATCGATTCATTCTAGTTACTATCAACTACTTCACCAAGTAGGTTGAAGCTGCTTCCTATGCAAACGTTACACGACAAGTGGTTGCCAGATTTATCAAGAAAGAGATAATCTGTCGTTATGGCATTCCTAGCAACATTATCACAGACAATGCAAGCAACCTGAACAACAATATGATGAAGGAGTTGTGTCAAGAATTTAAGATCGAGCACCACAACTCTTCACCATATCGGCCCAAGATGAATGGCGCCGTTGAAGCCGCAAATAAAAACATCAAGAGGATTGTTCAGAAAATGGTCAAGACTTACAAGGATTGGCATGAAATTCTTCCATTTGCACTACATGGCTACCGAACTTCAGTCCGCACTTCTACTGGGGCAACTCCGTATTCGCTTGTGTATGGTATGGAGGCAGTTTTACCCATTGAAGTCGAAATTCCTTCGCTCAGAGTCATCATGGAAGTAGGTCTTGATGAAGTTGAATGGGTCCAATCCAGATACGACCAACTGAATCTCATCGAAGAAAAGCACCTTACAGCCGTCTGTCATGGTCAATTGTATCAGAGACGCCTCAAGCGAGCTTTTGACAAGAAAGTTCTCCCTCGAACGTTCTGTGCAGGCGAACTCGTGCTCAAGAGATATTCACCTGTTCACTCGGATCCACGAGGCAAATGGACTCCCAACTACGAAGGACCCTTTGTCGTCAAGAATGCCTTCTCAAGCGGAGCCCTGATCCTCACCACCATGGATGGGGAGGAGTTTCCATCGCCTGTGAACTCCGATACAGTAAAAAAATATTATGCCTAAAAACAAATGGATAAGAGTCCGCTAGATTGACATCCACAAGGAAAATCTAGGCAGAAATGGACGTCCCGATGGACCAAAAAAAGAGATGTCCATGCAAAAGTTAGGGACAATAAAAAAAACAATAATAGCCCGTTAAGTTGAAAACCCGAAAGGGCGACTTAGGCAAAAACGGGTATCCCGGTGGACGAAAAAAAATGGAAACATGTCCAGGCAAATATTAGGGATAAAGGCATTGACTGTGAACATTTGAGCCTCTCTTCATCATAGCTAGACCTCAGACAGTAAAAGAGCATTCCAATCATCATCAACTGGTGCAAGGCGTTGGAACCTAGACTTACAGTGGATGGTGGCCAATGTAGTAATCAATGCAAAACATGATTTCCCTTTGCCATTTACACTTGTTTTTCAATTTTATTGCAAATTTCCTCATCAAGGATTTTTGCATCCTTGTACACATCTTATGTACAAAATTTTACATTCAATAAAATGCATCATTTGTTATCTCAAGTGTTTTCATTCCAGTATCTTGTTTGTAAAATAAACAATTATTTGTGATCACATAATACTAAAAAATGTTGAGAATAATAAAAGCTAAATCAGTGGAGAAAGCATTATGCATTGCATTTTTCACTGGTAATTCTTACAGGATGATCGGTCGTATCCATCAATAAGCTTGATACTCGACCAATGCTATGATGGTTCTTTGAAGATACAGTATCCTTCCCAACAGAACCATCATTCTCCCCAGCAAGCGCCATTGCGATTTGTCGAAAAGCTTGTATGTTTACATCTCTTTTCTCCGAAAGATTTGTAATGTCTCTAGGCAAGTTGCCAAAGTGTTCCCAATAGAGACACTTTGCTCTCTTTTCCCCAGCAAGGGTTGTACATCATCTCCAAAAATTTGAAACTATCTGTCCCCAACAACAGTGGTCTCCTCAGTTGAGTCAACATGATTTGGAAGGATGTATTTCCCCATGCAGAGTCAGTCTTGGTAGGAAGGATCGATTTGATTATTTCATCCCCAGCAGTGACAACCATGGTGACTTAGAAACCTGAGATGTTCTCAGTTTCTTTCCCCAGTAGAGTCATCATCCTTTGTGAAATATCTTCTCCAGCACAGATTGTCTTTATCTGCGGGTCCTCTCCCCAACCGAGGGTGTCGAAGTCGTTTTGCTACGATTTCTGCCTAACCGCTTCACATTATGCCTTACCTTGCGCCTTTGCATTGCATGGTATCAAGCATCATGTAGAAACGCATACATAGCATATGCATCGATCATACTCCCTCTCTTTTGGCCTGATTCATCTCCCCAGCAGATTTTCAGCCAAACTTTGCACTTATCTATCCTACCTTTGCACCGCTCCTTTTGCCGCCGTCAGCCAAATTTTCGAGCTACTCTTTTATTTAATCCCCTTTTATCTCGAATCATCAAAAAGCTAGTACAATTCGTACATTCCGGTCCAAGAGGATTAAATAGGGGCAGCTATCGTAACCCGAAATTTGACCTCCCTATTTTGCCTTTTCCATAAGCATGCGCATTCGCATCGTTAGCATACGCATTCACACTTTTCTTTGTGTGTTTCTTGTTGCAGGATATTCAGGTTTTCCAAGCCCGATTAATGGAATCCTCACAAGATCATCGCGTCATCAAAACAAGCTCAAAATAAAGGTTTCCATGCTCACTCATCAAATCAAGAGGTGGAAAATCGAAACCGAGACTCCAGTATCATTTCCTAAGCAATTTGGGCAAAAATTGACTGAAGTAACCGGTTAACGCGAGGTAAGTAACCGGTTACTCAATGCAAAATTTCAGTTCCTGTTGCAATTTTGGGACAGCAGCCATGCACTCTCTTTGGTTATTGATTCTACAGTGTTCTAGCAGTGTGTGGAATATTCTAGACTTCTCTAGACATTTCAAGACATTCCAAGTGCATTTATTCCAATGCTTCACCCTAAAATAAGTGCACCTCTTATTTTCCAAGTAATGTGGATCCTTGGATGTTGGAGTTCACCTTGGGATTGTTACCGAGTTGGTCCTAACTAACCGAGTTAACCACCTTGACTCGGTGAGTCAAACCCAACTAACTCCTAGCCTAGTTCCAAGCCACACAAAGCTAAGTCCAAACCTAATTCCAAACCTCTCATATTCCAAACCTAAAGTCTATATAAGTTTTCCATCATTTTCCCACATTTCGGACACAAGACCTTCAACCATTTTGTACAATTCACTCTCAATTCTCTCACATTCTCTCTGATTTTTTTCTGCTACATCTTCATCTTCATCTCGATTCTCTTTCAAAACCTCACCAAAGCTCATTTCTACTTTGCAGGATAATCACTTTTACATCAAAAGTGATTATTTCTTGAGCTCATCCTTCATCAATTTTGCAATTCTACTTGGATTTTTGGAGTTATTTCAGCTTGTGAAATAATCTCAAGTATTGCTTCAACATTTAACGGCCCGAGTTTGCATTTTCGAGCTTTATCGTATTTTACTCGATTTCGACACGTTTCGTCACTGAATTGAAGATTCCTCTTGTTTTCTTTAATTTTCTGCATCAAGAACACTTCGCAACAATTACCAAGGCACACCTCCGCCTTGTAGGTTGGTGGATCTCCCTAATTTTACTGTTTCGAGCATTTTCGCATAATTCGCGATGTAGTCGATAATTTTGCGTGTGAATTGGTTTTGCATTGTTTGATCCATGATCTTGATGTGTTAATTGATTCTATCACTGCTTATTTGTTGTTTTCAAGTTCAATTTTCGTGCACAAATTCTTGATCTAGCATGTGGTGGTTGGTATAAGTGATTAAGTGCTGAAAATCACTTTTGGAAAGCTGTTTTTTCTGTTATTTTTGCCACTGTCGCAGTGGTAACCAGTTAACGTGTGGTGAGTAACCGGTTACTCAGTGCAATTTTCACCAAAAACTCAATTTTTCAAGCAAGTAACCGGTTACTCAGTGCAATTTTCACCAAAAACTCAGTTTTTCAAGCAAGTAACTGGTTAACGCGTGGTGAGTAACCGGTTACCACTGTACAGAATGGCCATTTTCTTGCATTTTCCAAGGGTGTTTGCCATGCTTTCTTCCTTTAACATCCATGGATCAATGTGCTTGATATTGATGGATGTTTTAAGTGTCACTTCACTTCTGCTTGAAGCATGCTTGTAAATTTTCGATGCTCGATTTTTCACTTATCGATTTATTTGCAACTTTGGCAATGTTTATTCATGAACATTTTACATTCCATTTGATCACTTGTTAACATGTTTGGCAATGCATATTGGTTATCATTTGGTACTGTTTGTGCATTTCTTTTCTTGCTTTGCATTAAGTTTGTTCTTGATTGAGCAAATTTAATCTTGTATAATCAATAATTCACACCTCTTTGCTTTAACGATTTCCCACTCTCTTTGGAAAATTGTTAGCATAGCATTTCCCTTTGGTTAATTAATCGAAACCATGTTTCGATTAGTTGATCTTCCCCTTCCCTCTCTTTAGGCTTCCTCTCTCGATCTCCCGTGGAGTTGGAGTTTTGCGCCGCGCCCTACATCGGAGCACTGTACAAATTGAAGTTCTTACGTTGTCTGTTTCCTCACGCAGGAGCACTGTACAACTTGGAGTTGTTGTGCCGTCCGGTTCAACTTCTGCATTACACCCTGTGTGTTAGAGAAGGAATGAGAAGGGAGAATTCCTACTCTCATTCTGACTACTTTAGGTAGGGGACGAATGAACCTATACTTGGCTTAGTCATCTCTATCTCTAGGCGGTAGTGTGCTTTCTTTCCCTAGTCGGGTCGATCCTTGATCACCCCTGTCTCTTTTGATATCTCTTTTGATCAATCACCTTCTCGGTTAAGATCAGTGTTCATTGGGTTAGCAAGATCCCTTTGTTTCAATACCTTTTGCTTTTCTTGCGGTCAATCATTGCTCTTTGATTCCCTAGAAGAGTCTCTTTTCTCTTTCTTCGGTTAAACACAGTACTCCTGTTACGACCGATTCTCCTGCGGAGTTCGCAACCTTCTTCTGGTTCTTCTCCCTGTGTTGGCTAATCACTGTCTGTAAGTTAAAACACCAATGTTTACACTCCTTCTCAGTTAACCACAGCCCGCCTGTTAACATACTGAGTTCCTTGGGTTAATCACATTTTTCTCGGTTAATCACCTGTTTCTTCAGTTAACCATAGCCTGTCTGTTAAATATTCAACCCCTTTTGAGTTAATCACCTTCTCTTGGTTAATCACTCATTCTTCTCGGTTAATCATAGTGTTCTGTTAAAAACCAAACCCCCCAGCGGTTAGCAACCTCTTTTTGTTCAATACACTTCTTCGTTGGTCAAGTGATGTTTGTTCAGTCAATACCAACACCCCTTTTGGGTTACGACCTTCTATCGGTCTTACACCCGTTCTTCTGGTTAATCACAGTTTTCTCTATTAAAACCAATGCTTCTCTATCCCCGAAGAGTTGCAATCCTTGCTTTCCTCGGTTAACCATTGTTTATCAGTTAAGATACTGTCGTCCCCTCAGAGTCAAACACTTTCCCTTGGTTCAGCACTCTCTCTTTTGGTTTATCACAGTCCGTCAGCTGACACCAGCCTCTTTTCCCCACCTGGGTCTTACTCTTTCTCTTTGGTTAACCACTGCCAGCCAGTTAATATACCGAGTTTCCTTTTTCTCTTAGTTTTGACACCATTCCTTTTCTAGTCTCTTACTGTTCGGGTTTTCCCCAGTAGAGTTTTCTTTCGCTCTTGCTCTTGGTTTTTGACACCACCTGTCTCTTTCTTGTTTTGTTTTCCGTTTGATTCTCCAAAATACGGAAGCTCTGATTCTGCATTCTCTTGAATGTATGATACGTAGGCACGAGATCGCGATGATCTTGGCGAGCACACTTCCACCTTTCTTTCCTTCTTCTTTTCCTTTCTGTCCACTGGTTCCATGAACTACGACACTCTGATTTCCTCATTGCACTATGAGGGTACGTAGGCACGAGAGCCCCAATCCTCCGCGAGCACTTTCTTTTCTTTCTTTCGTTTTCCCCTTTCTTCTCTCTCCTCCTTCTTTTAGCTAGAAGCCTTTAGATAGATAAACCATCCAAGCTTAGAAGCAAGCGAAATGGTTCCCGTCGAGTACGACGGATGCGTAAGGTGCTAGTACCTTCCTTTCGCATAACCGACCCCCGTTCCCATTTCTTTTCCCCTTGGGTTTTATCAATAGAGTGTAAGACCCAATCCCTTTGTAAATAAAATAATTATGGGCCTCAGTGTATTGTATAAGTCCTGATACCATCAAAAAGTTCGGCACGATCGTCGCCTTTTTAACAAAAATCTTTGGGCTTCTCCTTGAGCTATAAGACCCATCTTTATTCATTTTCAAAGTCATGGCCCTCTAATAGAGTGTAAGACCCAATCCGCTTTTAACCAAAACAATTTTGGGCCTCACATATTGTATAAGTCCCCCTGTACAATTTTCAAAATAACGGTGCAATCATCGTTAAAACTTGGGCCTCTCCTTGAGCTGTAAGCCCCAACAATCTTTTCAAAGCACTTTCTCCTTTGATTTTGAATTCAAATATATGTTGTTATCAAAACTTTCTTTGTTGAACAACTAACCAAACAACATGGAAGCTCTACAACGGGTAAGTGTTTACCCGCTTTAATTTACCCCTTTCATATGTATATAACTGTATTGTGGGGTTGTTTCACTGTAAGTCTTCTTTCACATCCTTTTATATACTTGTCACATATCCAATGTGTAATACTAGTATAGTTATTTAGAGTTTTCCCCGGCAACTACGTCTAGAACTAGGTAAAGCCCTGTTGGTCACTCTTAAATACAAACAAAACTAGATCCCCCGTAGGATTCCAGATACAGTCTTCCCTTCTCTTGGGGTTAAATAATATGGAACAAAGAGAAAGGCAGTATTCTCGGTGAACCTTTTCTCAGACTGTCACCCTTAGAAATTGTCAAAGAAACTCTAACTCCCCATAGATTATCTTTTCTCCATGAATGACATCTCTTGAGTTTCTTCCAAATTCTCGAACTTTCCTGGAATGATCTCTTCTCTGTGAATTGCATTTCTTGAACTTCTCTTGGTTTAGGGACCCACGGGCTTCCTAAAAGCATCCCCGCCTCCTCTTGGGTGTTGTACAAGGACCCTTCAGCTTATTATAAGTTCTCATGCCTTCTCTTGGGCTTAATACAAGGACCCTGGCGACCTCTTAAAGGTATAAGACCGAACTTAGTCATACTTTGCTAGAGCAGTCTTTCCAGCGTCAAAACTCTGGCCATTTTAGGGTTGATACTCATCCCTTAATGCCCGTGCCTCCTCTTCGGCATTGTACAAAAGATAAAACTCTAGACTTGGACAGTCTAAAACTCTTGAGTCTCAAAGAAATTCTCAAGTTCCTTTCAAACATAGGAAGAAACACCGATCACTCCGAATCAATCTCCAGGAGAAACCCGGTCTCTCTCAGGAGAGTTCCCCACACTTGGACCCGCTTCAGGATCTCAATAATCCTCAGCAGTAAGTCAACCTCCTCTTGGGCTTTGTACAAATAATTCTCCCTACCATGATAAAAATCCTTATCAGATCAACATGATTCAAACCTTCGATATTCGTTTGATGAATACCAGCTTGGTGGTGTTACACACCAAGCAAGTCCAACTCGGTTTTCTCACTTCACATGATTACCTGAGCTGTAAAGTATGTTGTGAGAGTAACCAAGGGTGCGCTCTCGTTCAAAGAACTTTGTAACACTTGTTAAACCACTGGTGGCTTCCGATCTATCTAGACGAAGATACGCAATAAATCAGTGTGACAAATGGGAACCCTACTAGGCATCAAAGTCAGGATGTCCGGTCTATGGAAATAGACCTAGTGAGGTTACACTGCATTCAAAGCGGACGTGGCCAGGTGCCACCACATAACTATAAGCGCTGTAGAGTCTGCTCGGAGAATAACCAAGGATGCTACCTCGTGCGAGCAACTCTTCAAAGTCAGTTGGACCGCAAGGAGATTCAACCGTGTCCGAGTTCTAGATCAATCAACTGGATGCCAGACTACTTTGCTGATCAGATCAAAGATGTTGTTGTAATCTCTGACCCTGAGGGGACCAAAGATGTTTGTACCATCATCCCTTTACTTGACGACTCGAAGGTTCTTAACCAAGAACTGATTAAAGTTACTTACGACAGTCAGAGAAATCAAAAGGCTCCTGTAGTTATCTATCTGCCGGGACCAGTGTCGTACAAATCTGATAAAGTTATCCCTTACAAATATGGTGCAACAACAATTGATAAGGGAAAGGAAATTCCATTACCCTCCATCGTGAATATTGCAGACATCAGTCGAGTAACACGGAGCGGTCGAATCTTCAACTGAGAAGTTGGAGAACCTAGCATAGAAAAGGAACTTCAGACAGAAGCTCCCAATCCACCAGTCGGTCAATCTAGTGATCCCGGCCTTTAAAAGAACGATGATGAGATGCTGAAGCTCATCCAAAGGAGTGAATACAACATTGTTGATCAGCTGTTACAAACTCCTTCAAAAATCTCAGTGCTATCGCTTTTACTCAGTTCCGAAGCTCACAAGGAGGCTCTACAAAAAGTCTTAGAGCAGGCCTTTGTAGAACAAGATGTGTCAATAAGACAATTCGACAGTATCGTCTCTAACATCACTTCCTACAACAACTTGGGGTTTAGTGATGAGGAATTGCCAGAGGAAGGCAAAAGGCACAACATGGCGCTCAATATCACAGTTAACTGCCAGGACGATGCCTTAGCCAGCGTACTGGTAGATACCGGATCGGCTCTCAACGTTATGCCGAAATCCACTCTAATGCGACTATCATTCAAAGGGTCTTCGATGAGAGGCAGTAAGGTTGTCGTTAAAGCATTTGACGGATCCAAAAAAACAGTTATCGGCGAAGTCGACCTTCCCATAACTATCGGTCCTCACACTTTCCAAGTCACTTTCCAGGTCATGGACATCTGAGCAATATATAGCTGTTTGTTGGGAAGACCTTGGATACACCAGGCTGGGGCAGTCACTTCGACACTTCACTAGAAGCTGAATTTTGTCAAGAATAACCAACTCGTCACGGTCTGTGGAGAACAGGCCTTGATCGTGAGTAACCTTTCATTATCCACTTGTGTAGAACCCGAGGAGGTTGTTGGAACTCAGTTCCAGGCACTTTCGGTGAGCAATGAGAATTAATTAGAGAAAGGAACATCGATCTCCTTATACAAAGATGCTCTCGAGGTGATCAAAAGTAACACTGCAAGGGGATGAGGACACCTTATCATTCCTACTGATAATAAAATAAAGAAGGGTCTTGGTTATTCTTCCAACTGTACCCAGACTGCTACTAACGAGGAAAGTTTTCATCCCATTCAGGACTTCTTCCACAGTGGAGGTTTCCTTCACCCAGTGACTCAAGAAGTACATACCATCAACGAAGGAGACTCCTCCAATACAGATGAAAAGTGGAGGTCCTATCTTAACGAGGACGGTTATATGTCTCAGGAAGAAGTGCCTATGCCATTTTACTATCCTGCACAGAATCTGAGATTTATACCTAGGTCAGACGTCAAAATGATATACGGAGATTGTGATCCGGAAGGATGCCGTGCTCCACCAAACTCATTAGAGGAGGACACTCTGATGAAAGACAACTTTGACCACGACTATTATGGCCCAATGGATGGCCTGCCTATCTGGCAGCCGTACCCGGGAAACACGGGGCAAGAGAGTCAGCCCAACAATGCATATCAGCTGAGCATCGTTGAAAAGAATACCTGCGTCCCCACCATGTCATGGGATCAACACTCAGGGCATTCATAAAATATCCAGCACGACGATGATTTTGCAAAGTTTGCAGGACTAGAATTCATTAACTATGCTTTTCCCGTGGTCAACGTCATTGAAAGAGATGACTCCTCCAGTTCCAAAGAGGTGTGGGATACCTTAGGACAACCAAGTGGAAAGTACGACTTCTTGGTCAAGTACACTGCTCCTGAAAGCTCTCGTATCAGGCTCGAAGACATCCAGCCAACTGGATGGGGAGATTTACCTAAAAGCACAAATACTATGCAAAATACAACTGAGGAATCCTCCTTTGACAACTCTTCCTGGGAGACAGATTCCAATGATCCTGCTCCACCAGAAATCAGCAATATTTCTGAAGACAAATCAAGAAAGATACCAGACTTTGTGATATACCGAGGAGTTCTCCGCCAATGGGTTGCAGTCGATGTTCCGAAGATTGTTCATAAGTCTAAGTAATTGTCGTC
Organism: Lathyrus tuberosus; assembly: GCA_022829125.1. NCBI lineage: Eukaryota > Viridiplantae > Streptophyta > Magnoliopsida > Fabales > Fabaceae > Lathyrus > Lathyrus tuberosus. Next base: position 3,600,995 of record JALAZF010000546.1, on the reverse strand, counting down.
TTTATCTTAACCTTTCACCTTGCCCAGGTGAAACAGATGTTTTGATAGGGCTCACTTTTCTGTAAATACCTCTTCGCTTCGCCTAAAGCAACTGAGTTTTGTTTTATAGGGCTGTAGTTTCAAGAATCGACAAGTTCATAAATAAAATAACGTCATTCTGTAATTCCCGCATTAATTGTTGTTTTCTCTTTTTTCTTTTTCAGAAAATGGTAATCCTAAAAAACAATTCAAATAATAAAAACAAGCAGCTTTCCAAAACAATTTACACTGCACACACTCTTGCATTCTCTCTATCTCTTCTAAAACAAATCATAACGTCATGCAGATTGCTTGTTTTAAACCCCATTGAAACGTACGATCCGACGCCTTCTCCCAACTTTGAATTCTCGGTATTTGAGGCTGAAGCAGAAAATGACGAAGAAATTTCAGAAGAGATCTCCCGATTACTCAGACAAGAGGAAAGGTCCATCGAACCTCATAAAGAGCTGTTGGACATGGTCAACATGGGTTCAGAAGAGGAGAGAAAAGAGGCCAGGATTAGGGCACTGCTCAGTTCAACTGTCAAAGAAAGTTTGACAAGGCTTCTCAAAGAATTTCCTGATGTATTTGCTTGGTCCTATCAGGACATACTAGGGTTGGACACCAGCATCGTGGAACATCATCTACCGTTAAGATCAGAATGTCCGCCGGTGAAACAAAGGCTGAGACGGACTCATCCATGTTGCTCCCGGGATTTTCATCTTGGTACAAACGCGAAAGTGGCACCGAACAGAGTCGCCAGCAATATGTATTTATCCCAAGAGAGGGAAAGGAAACACTGCATAAACCTGAAGGAAGGAAAGAACATGGTCTTGCGACCAAGAGAACTGGGTTCGGGAGTCGGTTACGCGCAGGGAAGGTATTAGCACCCCCACGCGTCCATCGTACCTGATGGGATCCACGCTTGCTTGTCTCGATCAAAGGGTGATAGAAAAGAATACTGAGAAAGAACTGGAAAAGGAAAGGAAAAGGAAAGGAGAGAGAAAGAGAAACAAATGTAGGGAAAATAAAAGAAGTGCTCGAATGGGCCCTACCCCATTGCCTACGTATCTCATCGGGAACATGAGAATCAGAGCGACGTAGTTCCCCTCACCTAGGGAAAGTTATTTGCATTTTTTAAGGAACGGCTGACGTTCTAGCTCAGGTGTTGCAGGCTCGCTGGTCCGAGTGCATTACCGTCTTGCACGAGAATGAGTAGGAGCACGTTCGTACGTTGAGAGTGAATGAGGTGAGAAAAGAATTCCCGAAGGAAAGACGTTATTGTTTGTTTTTGTCTTTTAAGAGTTTTTTCATGTTTGTTTGCATATGATAGTGTATCTAAATCTTAGTCATTGGAATGTATACATTCTCACATTCCAAGATGGAATGAGCAAGAAAGTACACTAAGGGTGAAGAAGACCCCCACACTTAGTTCCAATTTTTAAGATTCAAACACACTAGCATACTTGTATTTATTAAGTGTTTTTGTTGATTAAGAAATGAAGAAGTGTTTTTTATTTGTACCTTCAACAAGTATTGCATTTAAGTCCCTCATACAAGATCAAATGTTTAACACATTGACCCAAGATGGGCTATATGCTACACATTCTAAGATTACAAGAGAAGACCCCTTATAATCTTTTCTTTATATGAAAGGCCTAAATGCAATAAATGCCTACCTTTATTATATGTTTTGAATTTTCTTTGAGATGAGAAGATGAAAGACTCAAGAGAGAAGAAAGGTAAAATCTATATGAACTAAGACTCAATCCTAATTGAAGGTTAAAGGGAGTGATCCTAATGGTTTGTGAGGTTTAAACCTAAAGTCTAAAGAAAGAATGAATTAAACAATTCACTTCTAAATAGAAGATGAATTGTAATTCAAAAAGGGAAAGTGATGAGTTATTAAGAAAAAGCACATAAGTGCTTAACAAACACAAGATGGAATTGTAAAAGATGAAAGGGATAGAAGTTTGAATGTGAATTCCTTATCCACACTCAATTGCAACTTACCAAAGCCCCTACATGGTTAGTAAACATGTATAAGAAATATAAGAAGTAAAAGAACATTTAATGCACCATAAAACTCAAAAGAATTAGATGAGAAATCAAATCCTATAACTACAACCAGAATATGCATCATATGGAAAACAAAAGATTATCATCAAGCAAGTCCAAGTGAACAACCAACAATCATCATCCATGGCATTAGAACATGCTATCATAAGCAAAGGGAGATGAAAGATGAAAAGAAATGAAAGAAACATGCATAAATGAAACATGTAATTCAAGGATCAGAATTGAAATGAAATGAAAAATGATTCACAAACATCTCACAAGTGTGCATGCATAACACATCAAGACATTTAAGAAGTGATAGAAGAAGTAGAATTGAAATGGAAGTTCAAAAGAAAGGAAAGTGCAAACACAACATGTTAAAGGTGCACAAGGTTCAAATGATAAGCAACTTGCAAATATGACATATAATATGTATCAATGACCTATTATGTCATATGAATAACTCACCAAATATGCAAATGATCATGCAAGTATGTACAAAAGAAATCATGTAAACATGCACAAAAGTTAAGATAATATGACATGTTATTATGCTTCAAATGTAATGCCTTAAACAAAAATTAAATGGACTCATGGAAATTAAGCAAGCATGTTTTAAGGATACACAAATCAGAAGTGAATCATATACCAAAATAACATGCAAGAAATCAAGGCAAAAATGCTTTATACAATGCACTTAGGTCAAGTATGCACATCATACAAAGTAATGCAAAGATGGACATCCAAACATGTCATAAAATGACCTAAAAAATCAAATAAAAATCACTTAACATACCTCAAGATGCTAATGACTCAATGCAAAAAGAAGAGGATCAAAACAATTTTTAATGACCGAGAACAAAAATGCACAAATTTATGTATCACATTAAGCATGCACACAAATTGAAATTCAAAGAATATTATAGAACAGGGGCAAAAAGGTCATAAAATCAAGAAATAAAATCATGAAAAATTTTCTAAATGTCTCAATGAGGTTCATGAATTTTTGTAGAATTTTATGATGCTATTTAGTATTTTTAAAAAAATGAAAAGCAAACGTGTAAAAAAATGAAAAAAATAAAATGAAATGTAAATGTGAATGGGGGTGTGAACATAGCAATTAATCAGTTCACTAACATTGGGCTTTAAAAAAGAGGAGGTGTGAATAGCAATCTGATTTAAGTCCAATTACACCCAATACACATTAGTTATCATGCACTTCAGTCAACAATAGTCAAAACACTACATGCCATTGGATTAAGTCAGGGTCAAACCAAAGTCAAAGTAAACAACATCAACGCGCACATGTGAATGTCCACACTCCCTATCGTGTACCATGCCACACAAAGCTTAAGTGAGTTCAGAAAATTGGCATGTGGCTTGCACGCTTTTTTTTTTATGTGTTGGCACATTTTGGAGCGTAGGATTAAGAACAATCCAAGGCCACGATTAAAACATAGTAAAACCCTAGCAATTACAGTCACCGGCCGGAGATGACCTCCGGTCACCTTCTCCGGTCACACCGCCACCGTCTGCAACCTCAATTCTCACCAAAATGCACAAATGTGGCATCAAAATGAAGCTTACGCTATGCACATCATGAATCTAACATCATTTTTCACATAACAATCACACACAGAGAAAACAGAGGAGATTAAAGCAAGCCCTAAGTTGTGCACTATATACCTCTAAAGGCCTATCAACTAGCCGGACAAGTTCTTGAGCTTATAAGAAGCTTCAAAAACCTAAAAACAACTTCACATTAGGTCTATAATGGTGGAGATTCGTACCTGAAGTTTCGAAACCTTGAAGTGTTCTTCAGAAAACCAGAGGTCTTGTCTCTTCTACAATCTTCACTTGGCCAAATAAAGGCTGAGATGTAGAACTTGATGATGATTCAAAGGAGAAGAGGTTGAAACCAAGCTCCAAACAAGTATCACTGTGGAGAACTTGAGAGAATCAGAGAGAGTGTTGAAGTGGAATGAACAAGGTAGAGCTCGAGAATCAGTGGCAATGGTGGAATTGAGAGAGAAGAAGAGAGTGTTTCTGAAGTGAATGTGTGAAAAATGAAGTTCCCAATGAAATTAGAGAGTGAATTTTCTATTTATAGTGAGCTTTAATCATGGTTTAATGAGTGGAGTTAAATGAGTTGAATGAGTTAAGGTGAGTGCACCCTAACTAACTGAGTCAAGTTAGTTAGGGGCGAGTCATTGAGGGTTGTGATATGGTGAGGAAATGTTCATGGCTGTTGTGGTGAGGAGCAAATGAAAGGAATGGTGATGATGAATTTTTCTGGTGTGGTAGCTGCAAAAGAAACTTGCTTCTTAAGTTTCGGTTCTTCCTTTTCTCATGTACAGCACGTGCCATTATGAATGGTGTAAGTAGCATATGCTTGGCTTATTGTGGAAATGAATATAGGGTATATGCGTGTGAATGTCAAGACAACAACAACAACATTTTATTTTCTGATTTTGTGACAGTTTGGAATCAATGCAACAGTGGATGTTTGATGGTAAATATCCCTCATGTTAGTGAATGAAACAACACAATGTTGATGGCATTAGAAAGATGGTACATCATAGAATCATATTGATGTGAGAATTGGATTGAAATAATGCCTTGAACACACTTAAAAGTAGCTACGAACACAATGGTTCAAAACTGGTTGGTGGGTGTGGCAAGAGGTTGGCTGGCATGGTGTGCATGGCATGGATCTTCAGTATGATCACCCTAAATTGGAACCAACATATCTCCCTCATAACTTGATCAATTCAAAAATTTCCCAACATCAATATTGAAGATGACACTACAAAGAACAACTTTGATGTTGAAAAGTTTTTCATTTGAAGCTTTTATCTTGATGAAAAATGAGGGAACATTTGGCACACCAACTGTTTGAGGAAATGATGTGCGCGTGACCTGAAAATAATTGGTCATGACCTAGTTTTGGCCTACTTTCTTCCAACTTTGATCCATCATATCTCCCTCAATATTTATCCAATGGAGATGTTCTACACATGGATTTGAAGCTTAAAGTAAGATCTTTTGTTGTGGCCGAGTGGAATTTTCATTTGATGCTCCAATTTTAAATGGCCTTGGTTCAAAGTGTAGTCCAAAATGGTCCAAAATTACTATTTTTAGTAACCCTACTTCACCCAAAAATGGCAACTTTCCACATCTTGATTTTTTCATGATTCCTTTGGAGTTTCTTGATCAAATTTTGTACATTGGACACATATAACATGAATTTTATGAATTTGGCCTCAAAAAGTCAAGAGTTGACTTTTTCCTCTGATTATTTGACTTGGCCCCAATTTCTCTATTTTTTTACCTTTCTTCCAATTGAACCACTTCTAAAACCAATTGAGAGGTAATTTTCCACATACATACACTTAAGAACATGTAGAATACCATGACCACAAGTTTTGTCCAAAAATCAGAGATTCCTTGATTTAATGGGAAACCCTAGTTTTGGTACCCTCCTCCTAGGAGAAAAATGTGCAGTCTTCAATTTCAAATTCCTCAGAGTATGTTGTGTATCCTCTTAAAGGATGATGAGATATGCCACTTGAGGATGATTTTGAACCAATGACCTACCTCTTTTGGGGGTTTTCCTTCATTTTTTTAGATCTCTTGCATAGTGAAAGATGTAGTGCTCAAATCTCCTGCTGAATCTCACTTTCTTGAGGTATTGGATGATCAATTGGGGTAGCGTGAGACATGAAAGACCTCTTGACTTTTCTTGAATGAACTTGTTTGACCTTTTGTGCCTTGAATGACTCCTTGATTGTCCACCTTTTACCTGATCACATGCCCTGATGGTAAGAAGGATGCTATGCTTCATTTTTCTATGTTAAATATGCAATGCAATGCTAATGAGATGGATAGGATATGATATAGGATAATGCTATGCTAGGATGCAAAAAAGGGAGAGCAAATTTTGGGGTATTACAATCCAGACATGGCCATCAAAATCAAAGAGGAAGTACAGAAACAGATTGACGCGGGTTTCCTCGTCACCTCAGAATATCCTCAATGGTTAGCCAATATCGTACCAGTTCTGAACAAGGACGGAAAGGTCAGAATGTGTGTAGACTACAGGGATCTGAACAAAGCAAGTCCAAAGGATGACTTTCCTTTACCACACATTGACATGCTGGTAGACAGTACAACAAAGTTAAAAGTTTTCTCCTTCATGGATGGATTCTCGGGCTATAATCAGATAAAAATGGCGCCGAAAGACATGGAGAAAACTTCATTCATTACCCCATGGGGTACCTTTTGTTACAAGGTAATATCGTTCAGTTTGAAGAATGTCGGGGCAACCTATCAAAGGGCCATGACTACTCTGTTTCATAACATGATACACAAGGAAATCAAAGTATATGTCGATGATATGATTGCCAAATCTAAAACAGAAGAGGAGCATGTGACCCACCTGTCAAAACTATTCGAGCGGTTGAGAAAGTACAAACTCCGCTTGAATCCCAATAAGTGCACATTTGGTGTTCGCTCGGGGAAATTGCTAGGGTTCATCGTCAGCCAGAAAGGAATTGAGGTTGATCTTGACAAGGTCAAGGCCATTCAAGAAATGCCTTCTCCAAAGACTGAAAAACAAGGCAGGGGGTTCCTGGGACGTCTGAATTACATTTCCAGATTTATATTCCTCATGACCGCGACATGCGCGCTGATTTTCAAATTACTCAAAAAGAATCAGGACTACGTTTGGACAGAAGACTACCAAATTGCCTTCGACAGTATCAAGGAATACCTATCGAACCCATCGATTCTATCACCTCTAGTGGAAGGAAGACCACTGATCATTTACTTAATAGTCTTGGAGGACTCAATGGGTTGTGTACTTGGCCAACAAGACGAAACCAAAAGGAAAGAGTCTTCCATCTACTATTTGAGCAAGAAATTTACCGAATTTGAAACTCGATACACTATGCTCGAGAAAACTTGTTGTGCTCTAGCTTGGGCAGCCAAACGTCTTTGCTAGTACATGATTCGTCACACTACTTGGTTAATCTCCAAAATGGATCCAATCAAGTACGCCTTTGAAAAACCTGCTCTCACAGGAAGGATTGCCTTGTTATCAGAATACGACATCGAGTACCGTGCTCAGAAAGCCGTAAAAGGAAGTTTTTTAGCCGATCATTTGGCTCATCAACCGATTGACAATCAGGAATCAATCAGGTTTGACTTCCCAACCGAAGATTTCATGTATTTGAAAATGAAAGACTGCGATGAACCGCTACCCAATAAAGGGCCAGAACCAGGTTCCCAATGGGGACTTATCTTTGACAGAGCCGTCAATCATTACGGAAACGGAATTGGGGCAATCATTATAACACCTCAAGGTACCCATATTCCTTTCACCGCCCGACTAACATTCAAGTGTACAAACAACGAGGCCAAATACGAAGCTTGTATCATGGGTCTCGAAGAAGCAATTGACTTAAGGATCAAAAAATTGGATGTATATGGCGACTCAGCCCTGGTTATCAATCAGATCAAAGGAGATTAGAACACATACCAATCAGGACTGATTCCTTACAAAGACTATGCGAGAAGGTTGTTACCACTCTTCAACAGAATTGAGTTTCATCATATCCCTCGTGAAGAGAATCACATGGCTGATGCACTAGCTACTCTATCTTCCATGATTAGTGTAGGTTAATAGAACGACATACCTAAGATCGACATAATGCGCCTTGAAAAGCCCGCTTACATCTTCGCGATTGAAGCAGTCATAGACGATAAACCTTGGTATTACGATATCAAATGCTTTCTTCAGAAACAGGAGTACCCACCTGGGGCATCTAGAAAAGACAGGAAAACCCTCAGAAGGCTAGCAGGCAGCTTCTTCCTGAGCGGTGATACACTCTATAAGAGAAACTTTGATATGGTCTTGCTCCAATGTGTAGACAGACCAGAGGCATACATGCTGATAAAAGAAATTCATGAAGGATCCTTTGGCACTCATGCCAACGGACATGCAATGGCGAGGAAAATTCTAAAAGCAGGGTACTACTGGTTGACCATGGAATCCGACTGCTACAAGTACATAAGGAGGTGTCACAAGTGTCAGATATACTCCGACAAAATCCATGTACCGCCAACGCATCTCAAAGTTCTCTCTTCCCCGTGGCCTTTTTCCATATGGGGAATCGACATGATTGGCATGATCGAACCCAAGGCTTCAAACGGACATTGGTTCATCCTGGTAGCCATTGACTATTTCACCAAGTGGGTCGAAGCAGCGTCATACACCAATGTGACCCGACAAGTGGTGGTCCAATTTATCAAAAACAATCTCATCTGCCGTTATGGTGTTCCAAGCCAGATCATTACTGATAATGGATCCAACTTGAACAATAAGATGATGAAAGAGTTGTGCATTGAGCTCAAGATCGAACACCATAACTCATCTCCCTACCGACCTAAGATGAACGGACCGGTAGAAGCGGCTAACAAGAACATCAAGAAGATCGTTCAAAAGATGGTTGTAACCTACAAAGATTGGCATGAGATGTTACCCTTTGCTCTTCACGGTTATTGCACGTCTGTCTGCACTTCAACAGGGGCAACCCCTTTCTCTCTAGTATATGGCATAGAGGCAGTGCTCCCCATAGAGGTAGAGATCCCATCAATCCGAGTATTGATGGAAGCTAAGCTAACAGAGGCTGAATGGTGTCAAAGTCGACACGACGAACTGAATCTGATCGAAGAAAAGTGAATAACGGCTCTGTGCCATGGTCAGTTGTATCAGCAAAGAATGAAGAAAGCCTTCGACAAAAAGGTCCGACCTCGCATCTTCAGAAAAGGAGACCTCGTGCTCAAGAAGATACAATCATTCCTCACTGATTCCCGGGGCAAGTGGACTCCGAATTATGACGGCCCCTATGTGGTCAAGAAAGCCTTCTCAGGCGGAGCCTTGAGACTCATAACCATGGATGGAGAGGAGTTTGCCTACCCCATAAATGTTGACGTAGTCAAGAAATACTTCGCCTAAATAAAAAAAAAGTCTCGGTGGATTGAAAACCCGAAAGGGTGGTCCAGGAAAAAATTAGAGACATAATCAAAAATCATCCCGGTGGATTGGAAATCTCCAAGTACAATCCAGGAAAAAGTTAGGGATTAATGGCAAGTAACTACGTCTAATCAGTTCAGCTCCGCAGCAGTTACACCATCCAAGAAAAACTCCGGTCAAGGTCATCTTCGACAGAAGCTCAGGATGCCCAGAATTCAAAGTTGGTAGAAGGATAACGGTCGTCATGTTTTAATGTAGCCCTCTTCCCTTAATTTAACATTTTGTAACTTTGTAAATACTCCATGGAATCACGCGTTTGGCTGATTTCCCTCCTATCAATAAAATTTGAGCCTTAGTGTTTTTGTTTGCAATTCTTATTTGTTTTAGCTTTACAGAACGACATTTTAACATGATTAATGATTCTTGAAATAAAACAAAAATGAATTTACTTGTCATACTTTTTCTGCTTTTAAAATAAAGATAGAAATTTCTTTTGACTGTAGAACATTGAAAGAACATCAATCGCTTCTCCAGAAGTAACCGAGCTTCAAACTGCATAATCAAAGTACTTCTTCTAAACCAGTGCACTTGAATGAAGGATTAGCTGTATCAGATGTGATTTTCTCATCTGGCATCCCCGGAAGAGTTCTTATCTCCTAAGCCTGATCAACGGTTGTTCCCCCACAGGGACTACTTCTCCTAAGCAAGGCAGAATTGCTGTTTTGGACCAGTGATACTTTTCATTCCCCGCGGTGGCCGTGTATCTAGTCGTGTTCATCCGTTAGTTTGTATGTCGTTTCAGTTTCGTCAGCATATACATACATACATCATGCATTATTGATTTATATTCATATTCATATTGCATCACTATCACTTCGGTCAGTCTTATCACTTAGTGATAAAAGTCCTCTCAATCGAGTTGTCAGTTCTTTCCTCGTCATGAAATGTTTTGTCTAAACAATCTCTCTCCCCAGTTTATTTCTGGATTGGAGATGGTCCTCGACCACTTTGATAACTCGAACCTCTAAAAGGCAAGAAGAAATTCAACAAACATCACTCTTCGCCATTGAAGATGATATCTTTGCTTTCCCGGATTAAGGAAAATCCCCAGAGAAAGCCTCTTAATCAAAGATTCGACAATACAGCAGTTTTTCTCCAAAAAGTTCGCTGACAAAAAGGTCTTCAGCGCCTCCAAACTGGATTACATCACATGGAATTTCTTCGAGAATATCTCGATGAAAAGTATGATGTAATACCCCCAAGCATAAAGCATCCTCTCAAGAGACTTGTTTTTCCTAGTAGAGTCGACAAATGGCATCTCCAACAAAGAAGTTTGTGCACCTCTATAGCTCAGACAGATGGGTCCTCCATCAAGTCTGACATCAAAACTTTTTCCATCAAATGGCATCTCCCTAGGAAAATTCGGCGAGAAGTTTGAGGAAAACCGCTACAAACAGCGTCCCTTGTCAATAAAGTTTATTGACAAAAGAAACTAAGACCAGTTCCTTGGTAGGAAACCAGGATCGAGGGGAAGTTTATTTCAGAAAATAAGACCAGTTCCTTGGTAGGAAACCGGGATCGAGGGGAAGTTTATTTTAGAAACTAAGACCAGTTCCTTGGTAGGAAACCAGGATCGAGGGGAAGTTTATTTCAGAAACTAAGACCAGTTCCTTGGTAGGAAACCAGGATCAAGGGGAAGTTTGTATCAGAAACTAAGACCAGTTCCTTGGTAGGAAACCACGATTGAAGGGAAGTTTTACCTTTTCTAAGTATCAATGCTTAGCAAAAGAAGATGAATGCGTAAACTACCATTCCTAACCACTGTCAAAATTTCGGGTATTCCGATATTTAATCATCTTGCACCCCGAATGCCCAAATACCTTCTCCATTCACACCTTCGGATCCAAGAAGATTAAATAGGGGCATCTGTCATACCCCAAGTTTTGACCACTAAGATTTCCCATCATTGTACAAGTCATCATCATAATATGGATGGACCATCATACCTCATTAGTCTCCCCAAAGATGGGTGAGCATCCACTACAATCAAACTTAGGGTTTCAAGCTCTCTCAAAGCTCTTAGACAAAGAATCAATCAAGGAATGACATGATATTCAACTTGTCTAACCTCTCAAACATCCACAATGGATCAAGAGGACTCCCACATCAAGAATCAAGCATAGGGTTGCAACATTCCAAGTGGATCAGCCTCAAGATCGCAGTGTCACCAAATTAGGGTTTTGTCGACCAGGGCCTCCAGATGGAAATTTTCCTCTGGGCATGAGCCAATGCTTCAAATAATAACCTACAATACTCGAAGGGACCTCATGGACCCAATCATCAAGTAAATTTAGCCTCAGGGGATGCATTTACCCAAAATATCAGGAATTAGGGTTTCTTGACCTAATTCACCCCTAAGTTGACTTTTGGGACAAAACATGAGCCAAGACCTCAAGACATGATTTGAGGGCCTCAAATACACCAAATTGATCTATTTTCAACAATGGATTGATCCATGGAGCTTGATTCACAAGTTTCAAGTTCATCAGAGCCACAGTTAGGGTTTCGTAGAAAAAGTCAACTGTGCCTTTAACATTTGACCAGGACATGCTCCCAGACCTTGGGACATGATTCAATACACCCTATAACACCTTTGAAATCAATCCATAAAGTTTGATTTAGGTCAAGGACTTGATTTCATAGAGGATCGCACAGTTTGGAATTCATCCGATAAAAAGTCAATTGTGCCCAAAAGTCAAAGTTTGACTTTTTGATTTTTTGATCAATTATGGTTCCCTAACCCTAAAATGATGTTAATGTGTGATTGGAATCATTATTCATCAAGAAAAATCAAGAAAAGTGGGATAACTTGTAAAAGGGGTAACCATAAAAAACTTAGAAATTTTCTAAGTTATGGAACAAAGTGGCTAGGGTACCAACTTCAAAGGATCATAACTTGAGATCCAAGCAACCATTTGGGCTGATCCAAAGATGGATTTGTAGCTCGCATGGCATACTTTAAAAGTGTCAACTACACCTCATTCCAATTCATCATGGATTTTGAGTTATGGTTGGATCAAAATGACAAAAACATGAAAATGCCACTTTTTCCAACACTTAGTGAAATTTTCACTAAAGTCAGAATCTGTTTCACTTTTTGCAAAATGTAAGGGCATTTTTCACTTGGATCCAAAAAGTGTCAAGACAAACTATGATCACACATATGTTGTATCATATGAGAGCTTTCCAAAATGGCCAAGAACTCCATCAAATCTCATTTGAGCTAAGAGTTATGACAATGGGAATATGCCTTGCTGCAACTGTCATGGCAAGGCAGATTTGTGTATTTTGGTCGATTTGAGCAAATTGTGCAAATGACAAACAAGTTTATCCATCTGAACACCTCAGGGGGAGACCAAGAAGGGACAAACACCGATCCATAAGCCTCCCAAGTCTTTGGAACTAAAAATAGCATACCAAACCTAAAAACCCTAAAGAGGGGACAAGACTCCAATTTTGTTTTGGAGCATTCAATGAATGCACCAAGGTGGCATGAACTGAGCCATTTCCAACTGAATGAGTCAAGGATGATCTCTGAACTAGGGAACCAAAGGCCTGTGCTCTAACCTCTAGTCAATGGTTAGAGGAGACTTGAGATTCCAAAATGATCTAATTGGACAATGATCTGCTGCAGTTGCCAGTCACTATTGCTTGCAAATCAAACTTGCTCTACTATAAATAGAGCTCATTTTTGCTCAGTTTAAGTACACCAAAGCCATCAAACTGATGCCTTGCTCAAAATCTCTTCTTTCACTCCAAAATTGCCTTCCAAAGCAAGTCACTATCGGGTTTTGAGTTTGAGAGCCATTCCAACCAAACCAATCACACACACACACACACCTCATAAACATCATATAGAAGTGATCCAAACACTTAAACCACATCTGGAACACCAATTCCATAAAATCACCAGCCAATTGCTCAAGGTTTTAACCAAGTTGCAGCTGAGGTGCCATGAAGTGATCCAACCATTTCCAATCAAGTTCAGGCATTCAAACACATTCCATATGCTATAGGGAAGCTATTCAGATCATCACAACTCATCTGTAACACCTCCAACTCAAAAATCACTTTATTCTGGCTGTCACGACCTTCAAGTAAGCCTAAACTTGGTCATCTCTTAATCTATGCATATTTCCTCGCACAATACTTTTGCCAAATGTTCATAATCATGCATAGAATGTTTCCCCTCAATTAATTGCTTTGTTTGAATCGTGTATCAAAATTCTCAGCCTTCATGCAAATTTTAGGGTTCTTGAGGTTTTGTCTTGATTTCTTATTCCATGCTTAAAATAAATGAAATTAAAGACCATAGACATGATCGTGAGGTGAAAATGAGTAGAATGATATGTGGATTGTGTGATTTCATCAAGTATTCGGTAAAATTGGTGAGAAAATGCAAATCTGCAGAAACAGAGGGGTGGCGCGTGTTCTTGGTGTGTTCTTGGCGCCATTTTTTAATATTTGAATATTTAAATTTTGTGATTTTATTTAATTGATTCAAAAATTAATTTCTCTCTGAGTTTTAATGATTTTGAGTTGATTCTTATTTTAATAATTCACAAAAATGTTAAAATATTTTATTTTGCCAAAAATTCCCAAAAATATTATTTATTTCATATATTTGATATTTTTGCAAAGAATTAATCTTTTATTTGTTTTTTAACATTTAAAATATTTTTTCTTCCTTGATTTTCCAAACTTAATTGGTTTCCAATAATTTTGTGGATATAAACATGATTTTTCAAACATTAATCCAAGACCACAACTTGTTTTTTACACATGTTTGATAATTTTGATCCTTTTAATTAAATTTTTATTTAATTAAAATACATTTTGAAATTAATTTAGGGTTTTGATCTTAATCACCCTAAACAAATCTTTTTCAAACACTCATGGGCCTCTAATAGAGTGTAAGACCCAACCCCTTTGTAAGTAAAACAATTATGGGCCTCAGTGTATTGTATAAGTCCCGATATCGTCAAAAACTTCGGCACGATCGTCGCCTTTTTAACAAAAATATTTGGGCTTCTCCTTGAGCTATAAGACCCATCTTTATTCATTTTCAAACTCATGGGCCTCTAATAGATTGTAAGACCCAATCCCCTTTTAACCAAAACAATTTTGGGCCTCACATATTATATAAGTCCCCCTGTACAGTTTTCAAAACAACGTGCGATCATCGTTAAAACTTGGGCCTCTCCTTGAGATGTAAGCCCCAACAATCTTTTCAAAGCACTTTCTCCTTTGATTTTGAATTCAAATATATGTTGTTATCAAAACTTTCTTTGTTGAACAACTAACCAAACAGCATGGAAGCTCTACAACGGGTAAGTGTTTACCTGCTTTCATTTACTGCTTTCATATGTATATAGCTGTATTGTGGGGTTATTTCACTGTAAGTCTTCTTTCACATCCTTTTATATACTTGTCACATATCCAATGTGTAATACTAGTATAGTTATTTAGAGTTTTCCCCGGCAACTACGTCTAGAACTAGGTAAAGCCATGTTGGTCACTCTTAAATACAAACAAAACTAGATCCCCCGTAGGATTCCAGATACAGTATTCCCTTCTCTTGGGGTTAAACAATATGGAACAAAGAGAAAGGCAGTATTCTCGATGAACCTTTTCTCAGACTGTCACCCTTAGAAATTGTCAAAGAAACTCTAACTCCCCAGAGATGATCTTTTCTCTGTGAATGGCATCTCTTGAGTTTCTTCCAAATTCTCGAACTTTCCTGGAATGATCTCTTCTCTGTGAATTGCATTTCTTGAACTTCTCTTAGTTTAGGGATCCACAGGCTTCCTAAAAGCATCCCCGCCTCCTCTTGGGCGTTGTACAAGGACCCTTCGGCTTCTTATAAGTTCCCATGCCTTCTCTTGGGCTTAATACAAGGACCATGACAACCTCTTAAAGGTATAAGATAGAACTTAGTCATCCTTTGCTAGAGCAGTCTTTCCAGCGTTAAAACTCCAGCCATTTTAGGGTTGATACTCATCCCTTAATGTCCGTGCCTCCTCTTGGGCATTGTACAAAAGATAAAACTCTAGACTTGGACAGTCTAAAACTCTTGAGTCTCAAAGACATTCTCAAGTTTCTTTCAAATATAGGAAGAAACACCGATCACTCCAGATCAATCTCCAGGAGAAACCCAGTTTCTCTCATGAGAGTTCCCCACACTTGGACCCGCTTCAGGATCTCAATAATCCTCAGCAGTAAGTCAACCTCCTCTTGGGCTTTGTACAAATGATTCTCCCTAGCAGAGCTAACCTTTTCATACTCTCTTGTTGAGTCAAACTCTTTTAGCCTCCGTCTTGGGCTTTGTACAAGACATATAAAAAACCACTCTCTTGTTGAGTATAAAAGATTCTATTGTTGAGTCAACTCTTAGTCTCCGTCTTGGGCTTTGTACAATACATATAAAAAATCACTCTCTTGTTGAGTATAAAAGATTCTCTTGTTGAGTCAACTCTCAGCCTCCGTCTTTGGCTTTGTACAAGACATATAAAAAAACCACTCTCTTGTTGAGTATAAAAGATTCTCTTGTTGAGTCAACTCTTAGCCTCCGTCTTGGGCTTTGTATAATACATATAAAAACACTCTCTTGTTAAGTATAAAAGACTCTCTTGTTGAGTCAATCTCCTTTTAGCCTCAATCTCGGGCTTCGTACGAGACAGCAAATCACTCCCTTGTTGAGTATAAAAGACTCTCTTATTGAGTCAATCAACCTTCAGACTCTCTTGTTGAGTCAATCAACTATTTAAGTCTCTCTTGTTGAGTTAAATCTTTTAGCCTCCGTCTTGGGCTTTGTACAAGACACATAAAAGTGCTCTCTTGTTGAGTCAAACTCAGTTCAGCCTCCATCTTGGGCTTTATACAAGATACAATCTCCCCGACGGAGTCAAAATCCCTTTTAGCCTCAATCTTGGGCTTTGTACAAGACAGAAAGAACATTTTCCCTGGAAAAGTCAAACTCCCAGCCTCCTCTTAGGTTTTGTATAAAGAAATCCCCGGTTGAGTCAATCAACCTTTTAGCATGAAATTGGTGCTTTGCTCACAGCATATAAACATCAACAATCCCTCTTTAGAGATGACAAATTCTCTCTCAGTCAAAACCTTTTAGCTTCATATCTTGGGCTTTAAACAAGATACAAACAACCCTTCAGCCTCATATCTTGGGCTTTGAACAAGATACAAACCACCTTTAGCTTCATGTCTTGGGCTTTGAACAAGACACCAAAACATCTTTTTCCTCCCGTAGAATAAGAGGAACTACGATCGCTCTGATTTCCCTGTTTCGCTAAACGGGAATACGTAGGCATAAGATTGCAAAAATCTTAGCGAGCATACTAATAAAAAACCCAAAGTCCAGTACCTCCATACAGCTGTCAAGAAGCATCAGACCTAACACCTTACCAAAAGCCTCGCAAATAGTCCAGACATTTTTTTTTAAAACAAATAACCTAAGACAGATCCCCCCTTTTGATAGCATATGTAAACCAACAGTTTTGACTGTTTAACCTCAGTATGCAAGCAGGGTTAATTGGAGACATCTATTTCCCTTCCTTAATCAGCTTCACAGGATAAAAAATGAATCGAACTGTAGTACCAAAGCGATAGTGATTCGAAACCATAAAAATCGCGCTACAATGAGGGTTGAGAGTTGACTTTTTGAACCTGAGGGTCTTTGATAAAGATGATGGTTTGAGCAACTTTGTTATGTGTTTTATGATGTGTGTGGATGGGTGGTTTGATGGTTTTATAATTATGGAGGGTTTTGGACAAGTTTGTGGAAATGGAGATTTTTGCCAAAAATAAGGTTTCTTGCAAGTTCTAATGTGTAGGATTGCCCAAGTGTTTTTTTAGTGTTAGGTTCTGAGGTGTGATCCTCTATTTATAGAGGACTTAAGAGACTCATAAAAATATGGTTTGGTCCAAAAGAAACTCTGGTCTGGATTGTTGGTTTGTTTTTGCAACAAGAATGTACCATTAATCATAATGAAAGCTTTGAGTGAATTAGGGGATATGGTTGTGCATTTCTGATGTTTAGATGTTGCTTTTGAGAATTAGGGGGATAAGTATGATCAGAGGGAAGCATTTAGAGGCTTAATGCATAAGTGGTTTGGTAAAAGTTACCTTTACAAGAATGGTCATCGTACTTTATGCAAAACATTCCATAAATGGTATGAAAACTTGGATAATGCTTGAATTATTTGTGTAATGCACCAAGAACTTGTGTGATTCTCAAATTATGGTGTAATTTAGAAGTAACATGACCTGAAAAGCAAGATTATGTGGGTTTGGATTGGATTTGGTCATGAACATGCCATGGAAGTGACCTAAAAATCAACTTGGAGGAGCCAACTTCATGTCTTCGAAACTCTTAGCTCAAGCATGATAAAATTGTGTTCTTGTACTCTTTGGAAAAATTGAAACATCCTCTACAACTTTCATGCTGACCACTTTTCTTGATTCAATTGGGATCATGGAGAAAAATGCTTGCAAAGTTAGCTACATGAGCATAGGCAGATTTTGTTGAAATTTTTTCTAAGTGTTCTTGCTTCAAAAGTAATGAACCCTCCACTTCATGGCCTCATATCTCTTAATTCATGCATCTTTTGAAAATCATTCCATAGGACAAAGTTGTAGTATGAAACAAGATCTTCATTTTGGTCTTTGGAGCAAAGAAAATGGTTGCTTGAGGAGGAAGTTATGGACTTGGGAAGTAGGCCAAAAATCATAGAATTTCATAACTTAGAAAAAAAATTAAGAAACCCTAATTCTTCCAAATCACAATCGTTAGATGTTTTCCTTGATTTTCTTGATTGATCATAATCCAACCATATGTTTTCATGATCCTTGACTTGAGGAGTCCATGTTTGACAAAAATTCTCAAAAGTCAAACTTTGACTTTGAGGAATAGTTGACTTTTCATCTGATGAATTTGAGTTCTTCCATTGCTTATGAATCAAAATTCTTGGGTCAATATAATCATAATAATGGGTTAATATGATGCATTTGAGGTCCGTGAAACATATCTTGAGGTATTGGATCATGCCTTGCTCCAAAAGTCAACCCAGGGACTGAATTAAGTCAAAACCTAATTTAAGTGCATCTGATGACTTGAGTCTTGTTGATCTTGATTTAATGCAATCTTGCACTTTATTATGAGTGAGGTATAACCCTTGAACAATGTTGGATGGATTAAAACTTGATAAGTTGAGAATCTCACCATTCTTTGATTGGTCAACTCTTGAGCAAAACCCTAACTATTTATCAAAACACAACCAAAGCACATGTCCTTGAATTTTAAAGGTTAGTGAATACATAAAAATACACCCATGAGATGATGTATGTTATGCAAAAATTATTCAAATGAGGTGGAATCTTAGGGTTAAAAATTAGGGTGTGACATGTTTCATGTTCAATTCCATGTTGTTTATAGAATTCATTAAATAAATAGGAATTTTATTCAGTTCCCCTATCAATATGAAGTCTCTTAATCTTATTACTAAATTAATTTTCAATTTCATTAACATAATCCTTAAACATATCAAGCCCTTCACTTTCATTCTTACTAAATTGATTTTTCAATTTCATTCATAAAAATCTTAAACGTGTATCCATTTCACAAAAATATCATTCTTAGTGATTTTGTACAAATCTACCTCAATAAACTAACTAGACCCTGCCTTATTAAGAATAAAACCAGAAACATGATTCTTTATAATCTCACAAATATGCATGACGTCCTTCAAGATTAAACTCTTTTCATAGGTGGACTTCAGCTCCACTTCTCCAATAACGGCAACGTTATTTGTGTGGGCAACTCCTAACAACACTTTCTTATTTGTGTATGTTTTGAACATTGCATGGTCACAACAGACACAACGAGAGAAGTAAATGTCTATCCACTAACCATTATATTCACTAATCATGTTGACTTTCGTGATCAAAGAAATAAATTGCTTATTATCCCGGTTAACCTGTGCATTAGAGGCAACACGAGGTTTAAGTCCGGTTTTACATTTCTTAATCATATAACCTGGTTTTCCACAATTGAAGCAAGAGAAAACACCAATGCCATTCCTTGAAAGGTTCTCATTCTTAATTCGACTTACAGCATTGAAGTTCTTTAATCATTTGCAAATTGCTTTAGAACTACACCAAATTTCCTTTTGTTGTTTGAAACAACCAATAATTTTTATTTTTGGTCTTATCTTTGAGATTCTTCTTCAATTAAAATGTGAATAATCAAAATCTCAATTAAAAGTTCTTTTGTTTTATTGCAAAGCAAAATTTTTAAAACTTTCAAACTAGGGGCAGTTTGGCAATAATAAAATAAATTTGAAATTGTTTAACTAAAGACATACATTCGATGATGATCTCGTAAGCATTATATTGAAGTTTGTAACATTTAGCATCCACGAATCTTTCATTTATACCATATGATACATGAAGTAGCAACTAACATCATACTTCTTTGCTCCATCTTCTTCGTGTCATACTTCTTTTTCAGAGCCTCCCAAACTTATTTTGCAGTATAGAAGCTATTGTAATAATCATACAAATCATCTGTGAGTCCATTCAGAATATGATAATCATTCTCTTTTCATGGGGACATTTCTTTCATGAGTTGTAGATCATTCGCTTTAATTTGCGCAGCAGATTCAACTTCAATAGAATTAACAGTTCCATCTAAATCCACAGATTTTCTTGCTGTTAATTTGTTTAGTTAATCTAGAAGAAGCAACAGGGATTTAATAAGTCAAACATTGGCAACCTTTTTAAGGTTAAGAAAAATCATAATTTTTTTCCAGCATTTGAAGCGACTTCCGTCAAACTTAAATTGTTTTTTTAGAGACGACAACAAAAATGCCAATAATTTCTTCGGTAGATGTGGTAGTTTTAAACATCTTAAAATTATTGTTTTACAGTTTTAAAAAATTGCCACTAAAGAAATTATCGAGTCAATTTGAAAACTAGGTCGCTCTCTTTAAGACGTTTTATGGCACTTCTCAAAGTTGTACAAAGCAGACACTCAATTGTGATGCCTCCAGGATAAAATAACTCATTTCTATATTGTACGATTAATAGTTATGTGATAAATAATCGTTCTAGAAATACACCATCTAATGATACAAAGACCATTCGAAGATGGTATAAATATCACTCGTAGTATCTGGTATAAAGACATGTCAATTTCTCAAAAAATTAGAATTTCAAATAATTCCCCAAAGAGAATTCAACAATGGTCATTTAACCACTCAAAATGATTTCTCCAATAAAGAGAAATAATTCTCCAAAGAGAATCCAAAAATAATACTTGATAATTTCTCAACTCAAACGAGAAGAAATTAAAATTATTCTCTAAAGATAATTCAAGAAGATACTCAGAAAATTCAACAAGTAGAAAGAAAGGGGGAGAAGTTAGCGCTTCGACAATTCGGAAGACGCAAAGTTATATGAGTGAAGAAGGAGAAACTCAATAGAAGTTTTTAGTGTGTTTTGGAATAAAACAAGTGATTTTCTTATATAATAAAGTAATCTAGCCAAGATCTCTAATATAAGAAATATGGGACTAAGGAATGTTTTCAACTAACACACAAACACACTTATTTCTTCTAACAATGCGGGACTTAAGGAACTTTTTCGAATTCATCTCCCTATTAGAATATTGACATGTACCAACAAAAGCTATCGATAATAACTCTCTTAGATCCTCTCCTCCTTTTTTCTCTTCATTTCTCTCCAGACTCCTTTATTTCTCTCTTAATTTCACTCTCACTTCAAAACAAAGTGATTTTATAATAAAGATTGAGTGTGATTAAGAGAGATAAAGAGTTTGGAGGGAAACACAGAGAGAGAGAGAGAGAGAGAGAGAGAGAGAGAGAGAGAGAGAGAGAGAGAGAGAGAGAGAGAGAGAGAGAGAGAGAGAGAGAGAGAGAGAGAGAGAGAGAGAGAGAGAGAGAGAGAGAGAGGGGGGAGACAATCCAAAGTGAGCATGTGTTTAAGATTATACAATTAATAGGTGGATTCAATTTTAATTAACTCATGATATATAAGAGTTTGAAAATTATGTAAATTTGTTTAAAATAGGTCTAAAATTTGTTGTTGGTTTTAAGAAGTTAATAAATGTTCTTTTTATTATGTTTTCGTTGTAAAAGTTAATCAACTAAAAATTATATTTGGTGTGACCATTGACATTATTTGTGACTAAAGTAGAAACTGCTCAAGCATAAAAATAAGGATTCAAAAACATTGTTGACCTAACATTATTCATAATCTCCCTCCATCAAATGGATTGCTTCGATTGTAACCTTCTCTTCTTTGAAACCATTCCTAATAATCCAAAGGTAGTAGTAACCTCATTAGGTAACAAGTCAAAGAGTTCAAAATCCTTTGTGGAGGTCGTTGGAAATGTATGTATTATTTCTTTTATTCAACTTCTCAAACCATGTGTGAAAGGAGATAGATTGGCCATCTGAATAATGAAGGATGAGTTTTGGTTTGGCCTTGAAGCGATCAAACACAATCTTCATGGAAGAGTGAAATGGTCAAAAGGTTTCAACCCCCCCCCCCCCCCCCTCATCACAACTTTATTGTGACTCATGTTAGCGTCTTTATGGAGCTCTATAGGAAAATGGAGTTAACCTTAATGGATAAAGAATACTTCGAGATCTCCTTTTCTTCTATTGAAGACGTGCGTAGAGTTAGATCGGTTAACTCGTAGAATGTGAAACCTTGACTTATAAAGCTTTTACAAGTTTAAGACTTTATTTATTATTTTATTAGCAAACCTCATTGCAAGTGTGAGTGAAAACTCACGGTTTTTCTCAGGAGTACTGGATACCTAGTATCCTTTTTACAACAAGTATTATTGAAACTTATTTCTGCATTGATCCAACATCTAATAAGCATGCCTTTGAAATGGATTTTTGCCATTATGTTAGAGTACTGGTGGATCCATATTTAACTAGGGAGCTAAGATACAAGATCCTGGTGGAAATGATAATATTTTTTTGTTGAAATAGAATATGTAAAAGTGCATGAATTCTGCAATTTCTGCAACTGCATTTGTCATCCTATGGTGACTCTCATTAGAAGGAAGAACACAATTTCAAAGATAACAAGTAAAATAAAGAGGAAAAAATAGGAACTAGTATAAAATATTTCTTCCAGTCAATAAGAAACCCAAAGAGGTCTGCTTCAAGCTAGAAAGTCCTATTTTGAAGAGCAAGGCAAGAAATCAAAGCATTGGAGAAACTAATTGGGTGATTAAGGATGGTCATATTACTATGTCATATTTCATCAAAAAAAATCATGAAAGAAAACAAGGACATCCTTCTTCATACTTTTATAGAAAACATTGTGAGCGCAAAATAAAAATATATATTTTTCTTCATTGCATCCTTGCATTTCTGATATAAAATCTAGTGGTGAAAATATTTATGGAAATAAAATTAAAGGACCCAAAATGGTATGGGTACCTAAAGTTAAGACCTAACTTTTATTGCGGAAATGCTTTATAGTTTCAAACGCTAAATGGTACCTCGATATCGATTGTTCAAAGCATATGATCGGTGATGAAAAATTGTTCTCCTCCTTCACTCCTAAGAAGGGAAGTTTTCTCTTTTATGATGATAATGATAAGGGAAAGATTTTAGGTTTTAGTATCATTTGTAAGTCCCTCGGTATAAAGATTAGGTAATTTCTTTTAGTTGAAGGGTTAAAACATAATTTACTTAGTATAAGTCAATTTTGTGACAAAGGTAACAGTGTAACATTTGATTCTTCTAGATGCAGGGTCATAAAATCTAAATGAAATGAAACTCTATTTACGATCCCAAGAAGTAGAAATATCTACACAGTGAATTTAAATAAAATTTCTTCAAATGGTGTATGTCTCATGAGTAACAAGAATGAATCTTGACTATGGCGTAGAAGGATAGCTCACATCCACATGGACCACCCAAATAGGTTGGTCCACAAGGATCTCGTAGTCGGTCTTCCAGACTTGCATTTTGAAAATAACATAGTATGTGATGCATGCCAAAAGAATAAGCAAGTAAAGGCCTCTTTTAAAGCAATTGTTAAAAAAAAAAATCAACCCCTACAGTGACTTCACATGGATCTTTTTGGCCCATCTAGTACTGTACGTCTTTGTGGAAATTTCAACTCCCTTGTAGTTTTGGATTACTACTCTCGCTATACTTAGACATTACTCTTATCTTAGAAAATATATGTGTTTTTTGCCTTTCAAAATCTATCTAAGGTTATGTAAAACGAGAAAGGATTAAGCGTTGCATCAATCAAAAGTGATCACGGTAGAGAATTCTAGAATGAGAAATTTGACAAATTTTGTAATGAGAATAGTATTCAACACATTTTTTCCACTTCACGAACTCCCTAACAAAATAGGGTAGCGTGGAGGAAAAACAGATCTCTAGATAAGCTTGCAAGAACGATGCTAAATGAGACAAATATTCCAAAGTACTTATGGATTGATGCAATAAATAATGTTGGCTATGTTATGAATTATATCTTGATAAGAACAATTCTAAAGTGGAAACCCTATGAGCTACATAAAGGAAGAAATCTGAATATTTATCACTTACATATATTTGGATGAAAATGATTTATCCTTAACAACGAGAAGGATAACCTCGAAAAATATGGGGGGAAAGGAAATTTTTTCGTACCAATAATAGCGTCGGCTATGGTCGCCGCTACTATTATAAATAAATGATTATTTAATACAAGTAAAAAATGGAGGCAAACAAAACTTATGGGGGGAAATGATTTTTTTTCCCGCTAAAATTAGCGTCGGCTCTAACCGACGCAACCAAAAAAATAAGAAATTTTCTTAGTGATCCGCTACTATTAATTATAATAAAATAATTACTTAAAATAAAAATTTAATCGCGTGTTTATAGCGGCGGTTTTAGCCGACGCTACTACTAAAGAATTAATAAATAAAATGTAATGCTTTTACACGTGTCTATAGCGCCGGTTTTAGCCGACGCTACTACTAAAGAATTAATAAAAAAAAGTAATGCCTTTTACACTATTAGCGTCGGCCTTTGGGGACACGTCAGAAACACTACAAGCGTCGGAGTCGGGGCCGACGCTAAATTATTTATGCTAAAATGTGATTTTCTTGTAGTGAAAGTTGATGAAAGCATATTCATAGGATATTCCACTTACAACAAAGCTTTTAGAGGTTTCAACAAAAGAACCCTGACTATAGAAGAATCTGTTCACATTACTTTTGATGAAACTAACCCTAAAAATGTAAAAGTAAAATTTATTGATTGTGAAAGTATCTTGAAAAAGAAAAATCTAGAAGAAAAGAATAAAGATCAAGAATAAAGTCAAGATAAATTTTTAGATCAAGAGCAAATTCAAGATCTGTATAAGGAAACTCTTGTAGATCGTCAAGAACTTTGTAGATAATGAAGGACATCTAAGGACCATCCCATTCAAAACTTCATTTGAGATATTTCAAAGGGAGTTACCACTCGACACTCCGTTAATAAACTATGTAACTTTATGACTTTTGTTTCACAAATTTAGCCAAAGGGAATTGACAAGGATATGGTTGATGAACATTGGTCACTTTTTTAAATGGTAAAATAATATATTAGAAAATAGGCTATAGCACACAGAAAAATACAAGGTAACACAGTCACAAGAAGTTCCAAGCTAGAAGGCTACAGGTAAACAAAAACAACCAATAAAGAAAATAAACAAAAACACACCACAAGAAACCACAACTATAACAACGAGCATAGAGAAAACACAAAGAGGTTACCTTCATACTAACCCTATAACAAAAACACCAGGACTTAAATCAATTTGAATAAAACAATGTTTGACTAACTTATTTCCAAAGCTTCGGCTAATTAAGTAATTGGTATTCGTTAGGTCTTTTGCAATAAACTGGACGGAGATGGCAATGTTATAAGAAACAAAGTCAAACTTGTTATGAAGGGATACAATCAACAAGTTGACATATATTTTGATTAAACATATGCTCTTATATCTCAATTAGATGTTATGAGGATGTTATTAGCATTTTCTTGCATCATGAATTTCAAACTCTTTCAGATTGATGTAAAAAGTGTGTTCTAGAACAGTTACATCCAGGAGGAAGTGTTTGTTGATCAACCTCTTTTATCAACTCAACTTTCCCTGATCATGTTTTCAAACTAAAGAAAGCTTTATACGGTATGAAACAAGCTCTAAGAGCAAGATACGATCGTCTAAGTAAGTTCTTGGTAACTCTTTTTATCAAGAAAATCAAGCATGACATTTTACTAGTTCAAATTTATGTTGATGGTGTCATCATCGGTGCTACTAATGAATCCTTATGAAAGGATATTTTTGAAATAATATTGAACGAGTTTGAAATGTTAATGATTGGTGAACTTTTATACTTCCTAAGGTTTAAAACTCATTAAGCTAAGGAATGGACCTTCAATAATCAAGACAAGTATTGTAAGGAGCTCATAAAAATGCTTGACATGGAGAAGACCAAATCTATAGAAACTCTATTGTAGCACCCGAGGCCAACGGGGGCTGGGAGTGTTCGCCGATGCACAAGGCATGACAATGATCAGCTCCTTGTAGATTTTAGGCAAAAACTAAATTCACATCGGAATGAGAGGGATCCTGAGGTTTTGCAGGTATGAAACTGTATGGTTAAAGGAACGGTTATAAGTATTGATTGGTACTACCTATACATATAAGATGTATCTTATTTTCGTTATCCTAACAAATAAGAACTCCATAGTTAAGCATGCTTGACTTAGAGTATTATTTGGATGGGTGACCTTCTGGGAAGTTTCTTGAAAAGCGTGTGAGTGAGAACAAAGCATGCTGAAAAGACCCATGTTGGTTTGTGGGTTCGGTTGGTATTACTAAATGTAGTTTGGGAATTACAAATGGTATCACAACTGACCTCTTCTAGTACAATGTGGTTTAGGGACAAACCAAGCAGGAGTTGGTGAACATGTAACACCTGAGGTCAACGAGGGAAATGAGTGGTCGTCGGTGCATAAGGCATGACAATGAGCGACTCTTGGTAGATTCTAGGCAAAACCCGAATTCACATTAGAATGAGAGGGGTCCTGAGGTTGTGCACGTATGGGACTTCATGGTTGAAGGAAGGATTATAAGGATTTATTAGTACTACATATACCAATAAAATGCATCTTCTTTTCGGTAGCTTAACAAATAAGAACTCTATAGTTAAGAGTGCTTGACTTGGAGTAGTATTTGGATAGGTGGCCTTCTGGGATATTTCCCAGAAAGCGTATGAGTGAGAATAAATCATGTTGAAAAGACCTGTGTTGGTTTGTGGGGTCAGTTGGTAATTCTAAAAGCAGTATGGGGTGTTACACTTCCTAAGGATTCAAACTCATCAATCTAAGGAATAAGCCTTCATCAATCAATCCAAGTATTGCAACGAACTCATAAAAAGGTTTGACATGGAGAAGAACAAATATATAGAAACTCCAATGGATACTGTCATACCCAAAATTTTGACCACCAAGATTTCTCATCATTGTGCAAATTATTGCCACAATATGGATGTACTTCCATGCCTCATCAATCTCCTCAAAGATGGTTGAGCATTCACCACAATCAAAAATTAGGATTTTGAGCCCTCTCAGAGCACTTAGACAAAGGATCAATCAAGAAATGACATGATCTTCAACTTGTCTAACCTCTCAAACACCAATAAGAGATCAAGAGGACTCCCACATCAAGAATCAAGCACAAAGTTGCTACATTCCAAGTGGATCAAGCCTCAAGATCGCCAGTGTCACCAAATTAGGGTTTGGGTCGACCAAGGCCTCCAGATGAAAATT
Organism: Lathyrus tuberosus; assembly: GCA_022829125.1. Taxonomy (NCBI): domain Eukaryota; kingdom Viridiplantae; phylum Streptophyta; class Magnoliopsida; order Fabales; family Fabaceae; genus Lathyrus; species Lathyrus tuberosus. Next base: position 3,573,944 of record JALAZF010000546.1, on the reverse strand, counting down.
TTCCTCTGGGCATGAGCCAATGCTTCAAAGCACAACCCAAGATACCCCAAGGGACCTCATGGACCTACTCATCAAGTCAATTTAACCTCAAGGGATGCATTAACCAAAAATCAGGAATTAGGGTTTCTTGACCTAATTCAACCCTAAGTTGACTTTTGGGGCAATACATGAGCCAAGACCTCAAGACATGATTTGAGGGCCTTAAATACACTAAATTTATCCATTTGCAACAATGGATTGATCCAAGAAGCTTGATCCACAAGTTTCAATTTCATCTGGACCACAATTAGGGTTTTAAAGGAAAAGTCAACTGTATCTTTAACTTTTGACCAAGACATGCTCAAAAACCTTGGGACATGATTCAAGACACCCTAAAACACCTATGGAATCCATCCATTAGGTTTGAATTGGTTCAAGAACTTAATTGCTGTTAGATGTCAAACATGCTATATATTTGTATTTGATACTTGGCATTTTTCAACACTTTCATGTTTTAATTGTGGATTTTAGTAGTGAATTATTGTTGTTCTTCAAACATTGTATATATACCTTTGGTGCTTGTAATGTGTGTGCTATTGTGCACGAAAGTGCACTAATTGATCAAAGAAATAAGACCCAAAGAATTGATGCAAGCTGCCAAAGAACAGAGCAAAACTTCATGAAGTTCGCTTTGGAACTAGCTAGCGAAGGTTCGCTTTGCGAACAACTAGCGAGGTCTCCAGCGAATGGTCCCAGAATATGGCAGTAGGAAAAGGGACTAAAGTTCACTTTGCAAACTCCTAGCGAATGTTCACTGCTTCACTCGCTTTGCGAACACCCTAGTGAAGAACCCTTGGATATGGCAGAAGCAAAAGGACCCAAAGTTCGCTTTGCGAATGTTTTGGCGAATAGTTCGCTTTACGAATGAAACGTTCGCATTTCAAATTTATGCAGACAAACAAGGGTTGTTTAGTTATCAGAAGGCACTTCAGGTGCCATTTTCTTCATTCGCTAGGCGAATGGATCATTCGCAGTGCGAATGCTTCAGTTTCCAAGTGTACTATAAATGGATTTTTACATTTTCTTGGGATAATAACTTCACCTTTTCACACCAAAACATATTTTTCTGAGTTTTCTTCATCTAAGAGAGGTTTTTCACATAGAGAAGCTGGATTTGCATCCGATCTCGATTCTTCGACGAAGATGCTTTTTCATCTCCTCACGAAACTTGTGAAGCAAGCTACCATGACTATGTGTAGCTAAACACATCCTTGTGTCAAGATTAGTGGTAGGTAATCCATCATTTTGCATGTATTGATCTTGGTTGTAAGTTTGTGAACTTTGTTTATGATAAATATAGAAGAAAAACTTTGTTTACATGGTTTATATTTTGTTTTAATTCATGTTCGAGAGAAATGTATTAAACTTGACCTAAGTTTCAATCCATAAATAATCATAAGGCTAGAGATAGTTTTGAAAGTTAATGTTCATAAATATTGAACTTGAATGTTATCATATTGGTAGTTTGAGTGAGAGATCATCAAAGGATCAATATGATAAATCTCACAACAAGAGTTCGAGAGAAACTTGTTGAGAGGATATGTGGTTATATTTATTGTTAACGAGTTCACACACTTTATCGAGTTGATACGTATGAAACGGATTATCGAACACTAGTATTGGCATGTTTTTACCAAACCCTAAAACCAATCTTTTTATCGTCAATTACTAAATTTTATGCAAACGATACGAAAAAACCAAACCCTTTGTTACTATAAAGTTTGAAACGCTTTTAACTATCGAACGACGGCAATATACGTTCAATCCCTGTGGATACGTTAAAACACCCCCGAATTACTTTTCAACAATTGCACAAAGAATCACACAGTTTGGATTTCATCTGACAAAAAGTCAACTGTGCACAAAATCAAGTTTGACTTTTTGGAATTTTTCACAAATATGGTTCCCCTAAGTCAAAAATAATGTTAATGTATGGTATTGATCATCATTCATTAAGAAAAATCAAGAAAAATGAGGTTTCTTGCAAAAGGGGCAACCATGAGAAACCAAAATTTTTCTAAGTTATGGAACAAAAGTGATTTTGTACCAACTTTGCAAGGTCATAACTCCTAAACCACAAGGCCTTTTTCTCCCATTGAAAGCTCAAATGAAAGTCCATCTGACATACTTTAAAAGTGTCAACTACAAGAGATTCCAAATCCTGATGGATTTTGAGTTATGGATTGATCAAAATCACATAAACATGAAAATGACACTTTTTCCAACACTTAGTGAAATTTTCAATAAGTCAGAATCTGCCTTACTTTTTTCAAAATGTAGGGACATTTTTCACCTTGATCCAAGTTAAACCAGGTCCATTGGTGAACATAAAAGTTGAAGTATGCCATGAGGGCTTTCCAATAAGTACCAGATCATCTCCAAATTCAATTAGAGTAGGGAGATACAACCCTTGGAACATGGCATCATGGACTGGTTTTGTTCAAGGCAGATTATGGGACATTTGCTCGATTTGGCCAAATCAGATAATTCCAAGCCTTGTCATCCATTTGGACACCTCAAGGGATAAAATCAAAGAGGAATGATCTAATCCACAAGCCTCCCAAGTCCAAGGAACTACATGTAGCCATGAGTGCCCTAAAAAGGCGAAAAAGCTCCAAGACTCCAATTTTGTTTCCAAGCATTCAATGGATGCATCAAGGTGGCATGGACTGAGACATTGCTAACTGAAAGAGTCAAGATTCCACTCTGAATCAAAGGACCGTAGGCCTGTGCCCTAACCTCAAGTCAATGGCTATAGGAGACTAAAGATTCCCTTGGATCAACATTGGCCAAAGGCCTATACCAGCTGCCATTCACTATTGCTTGCAAAACAAACTTGCTCTACTATAAATAGAGCTCATTTGTGATCAGTTTGAGTACACCAAAGCACTACAACACTTGCTTTCCTCAAAATCTCTCTCATTAGGCCAAAATGTCTTCTTTTGCAAGTCATCTCTGAGTTTTTGAGTTAGAGAGCAATTCCACCACAGCTCATGATCCAAACACATCCAATGTATCATATATAAGCTGTTCAAACACTCACCCTTGTTCTGAAACACCAAAATCAGAAAGTCAACCTCCAAAACCTCAAATTTTGACTTTTCTGCATTTTTCAAGCCATGTCTTGATTCAGTCACTTCCAAAACCAAACAAGGCCTCAAACACACTCCAAATATCATCCTTAAACTGTCCCAATTGGTTTCCCTCATCTGGAACACCATTTGAGAGAGTTACTATTTTGGTCACTTTTGCCCCTTTTGTAAGAAAGAGCCAATTGTTGTTCCTGAGGGTTCCAGCTGGTTTTGATCGTCCTAAAAGCTTCTAAGGGATCAATCAAGAGTGTTCAAAGTATTGAATTACTTCTGGCACAAGGAACTTGACATATAGCACAAGAAGTTTCAAGAGGTAAGTGCATCACAACTTGAACTCTCTAAATCATGCATTACTTTTAGGTCCATTGATCATGGACATCTCATACATATCATATATGTTGTGTTTGAACCAATTTACCATGCTATTGCTGCCTGTATGATGAGATAGCCTAGAACATGCAAATCTAGGCCTATTTTGAAATCACTATAGAATTTTAAAATTGGGACATTTTCTGAAAATTTCAAGGGCACCATTGGATTCCTTGTGAAATTCTAGGCAGGATACACCCAAATTTTGTCCCAATCCATGGAGAAATGAGAAAGTTAGAGCCTTCATGCAAGAGGCCTAAAATCAGGCCTTGTCGTGGGCAAGGGACAGGCCATGGCGCCTTGGCCAGGCATAAAAACAAGTCACCCTCATATATTCATGGGGTGGTTTTGATACACGGATGTATCACCACCCCAGTGGTAGCGCGCATGTGTGTTTGGATGGAAGGTCGTGGGTTCAAAACCCACCCAGACCATTTTTGCCATTTCTCATATTTTTTCCTGTTTTTCACATTTTTATGGTTTTTATTAATTAATTCCAAAATTAAATTCTCTCTCAATTTTAATTATTTTTTATTGGTTCTTTTTTTGAAAATTCCCAAAAATGTTAAAATATTTTATTCCACAAAAATTTCACAAAAAATATTATTTATTTCATATATTTGGTATTTTTGTAAAGAAATATGTTTTTATTTGTTTTTAAACATTTAAAAATATTTCTTTCTCTTGATTTTGCAAATTCAAATGATTTTCAAATCATTCTATGAATGAAACATGATTTTTCAAACAATAATCCAAGATCACAACTTGTTTTCCATACATGTTTGATAATTTTGATCATTTTTAATTGAATTTTTATTCAATTAAAATACATTTTAAAATCAAATTAGGGTTTTGATTATTTTCACCCTCACAAATCTTTTTCAAAACACTTTGGGCCTCTAATAGAGTGTAAGACCCAACCCTCTTTTGTACATAAATAATTTTGGGCCTCAGTCATTGTACAAGTCCCAGTACAGTTTTCAAAACGACGGTGCGATCACTGTCTTTCCATGGGCCTCCCCCTGTGTTGTAAGTCACATCTTTCTTTTTAAAATAAACCTTTGGGCCTCTCCTTGAGATGTAAGTCCCATCTCTTTGTGAATAAAACATTTTTGGGCCTCAGTCATTGTATAAGTCCCGATACAATTTTCAGATCAACGGTACGATCGTTGTTTTTCATCTGGGCCTCTCCTTGAGTATAAGCCTCAATCTTCTTTTCAAAAACAACTTTCCCTTTGAATTTAGGTTCAAACTCATAGTTGTTATCAAAACTTTCTTTAATATCTTGAACAACTAACCATACAGCTGTTACAATGGAAGCTTGCTCGCCTGTAAGTTTTAACAGCTTTCTTTTACATACTTGCACATATATATTTGTTTGTGCTGGAAGCTTTCTAACCTGTAAGTCCTTCTACCCTCTTTTACATAATTGTATATATTTCATCTGTATATATATATATATATATATATATATATATATATATATATGCTTGTATATATCTACTTAGAGTTTTCCCCAGCAATTAGGTCTAGGATTAGATAAAGCCAGTGGTCACTCTTTTAACACGGCCAAAACTAGTTCCCCATAGGAATTCCAGATACAGTCTTGCCTCCTCTTGGGCTTATACAATATGGAACAAAGAGAAATGCATTATTCCCGGTGAAACTTTTCTCAGACTGTCACTATTAGAAAATTGTCAAAGAAATTCACTTCCCCATAGAGGATTAATTCCCGGTGAAACCTCTCTTGAATTTCTTCAAACCCTAGAATTGTTCACTAAAGAAAAGATTATTCCCGGTGAAACTTTTCTTGAACTTTTCTTAAGTTTGGACCCACTGGCTTCCTAAAAGCATCCCCAACCTCCTCTTGGGCTTTGTACAAGGACCCTCAGGCTTCTTAGAAGTTCTTATGCCTTATCTTGGGCTTAATACAAGGACCCTAAAGACCTCTTAAAAAGTATAGGATAGAACCTAGTCATCCTTTGTTAGAGCAGTCTTTCCAAAGAGTCAAAACCTCAGACCAATTTAAGGGTTGATTCTCGTCCCTTAAAGCACCAGCCTCCTCTTGGGCATCTTACAAAGATAAACTCTTCCATACCAGTAGACTTGGGCAGTCTAATCTCCCCTTGGATCTCAAAGACATTCTCAAGCTCCCTACAAACACAGGAGAAACCCTGGTCATTTAATCAATCTCCAGTAGAGTTAAAACCCTCACAGGATCTAAAACTCAGTCTTTCATCCTAGATTTCCCCAGCTAGGGTCAGCCTATCATCAGGATAACACTATCCCAAATCATAACCTCAAGGTATCTGATACCTCAACTCTTCTGTAATCCTCAGCAAGAGTTAATTCCCCATTTTGGACCTGCCTCTGGATCTTAATAATCCTCAGCAGAAGCCAGCCTCCTCTTAGGCTTTGTATAATGATTTTCCTCAGCAGAGTTAGTTTCAAAAGCACTCTTTTGTTGAGTCAATCTTCTTTTTTATAACACTCTTTTATTGAGTTAACCCTTCAGCCTCAATCTTGGGCTTTGTACAAGACACCCACAAAAGCACTCTCTTGTTGAGTCAGTAAAATATCTTTTCAGCCTCAATTTTGGGCTTTGTACAAGACAGAACAAAAGCACTATCTTGTTGAGTCAATCACCTTTTCAGCACTCTCTTATTGAGTCAATCTCCTAAAGGCACTCTCTTGTTGAGTCAATCTCCTAAAAGCACTCTCTTGTTGAGTCAGTCTCTTTTTTACCTCAATCTTGGACTTTGTACAAGACACCATATAAACACTCTCTTGTTGAGTCATTCTCTTTTTAGCCTCAATCTTGGGCTTTATACAAGACATATATAAACTTTCTCCGGCAAAGTCAAAAATCTTCTAAACCTTCTCTTAAACTCTGGATAAGCATCTTCCCAGTGGAGTCAATTCCTCCCAACCTTCTTTTAGGCTTTGGGAATTAATCTCCATAAGCAGAGTCAATCTCTTTTAGCCTCAATCTTGGGCTTTGTACAAGACAAATCATACTCTCCAGCAGAGTCAAATTTCATGAAATTTTGGCATATGCAGACAGCAGATGTCCTAACACATGTCAAGACATTGTGCTACATAGACATTTAAACACAGAGGCGCAATAGCAGACTGATACCTTGAATATCAAACTTGTAGGATCACAGATGTTACAACATCTGATCCAACATATTAATCAAGACTGAACTCAAAATTGCAGAATGATAAACAACCCAGAAATTGTTAACCCAGTTCGGTGCAAATCACCTACATCTGGGGGATACCAATCCAGGAAGAAGACTCCACTATCTGTAGTAAACTTATAAAGTTAAACTCCCTCGTTTACAACTTTATCTCCTAAATACTACCCAATGAAATCTTTATCAAAGGGAACCCTCTTTGATATGAGAATCACCACTCACTTCCCTAATCACAATCTGTGATATCTAAGAGTTACAATCTCCAGTAATTACATCAATCTGTTCAATTAAAAGACATTCCTTCCAATAACAATATTCAGCCAAGACTCTTGACTAACCACAATACTCGGTTTTGCTTAAAAGCTTCAACCAAGAACAATACTCAACTCTTGCTTCAAAGCTTCGAGTGAGAACAATTTACAACAACCTATGTCGACCACATAGTATCAAAAGATACATGGGTGACTTACAAACTACACAAGAGACTCTCAAAACCCTAAACTCTTATGTTGCACCGACGGCTTATTGTTGTGTGTGCTTGCTTTTTTTTATTTTAGGTCTAGCAAGTCCTTATTTATAGACTCCTGCAGTATGAGCTTGGACTCTTCAATCAGATCCAATCTTCACGTTTTAAATCAGCTGCAGAATCTCCTCCACAAAAATAGGAACAAATCTCCAAATAGTTTCCTAAAAAGTCTCCAAGATCCTTTTTATGAAATCCAATTAAATCTGCACTTTGTTCCTAATAAATCTCCTTGACCTGCGTATAATGATGAGACATATCCAAAATATTCTTATCAAAACAAATCTGTCAAGTGATATACAACAACAACACCTACTGTACCAGACAAAGATGTCGTGACATCTCCTTCGACATCTTGATTAAAAGTCACATGACAGTAAAACAACAACACCTGCTATACCAGATTAAGATGTCATGACATCTGTCTTCGACATCTGTCATAACAGCAGCACCTGCTGTACCAGACCAAGATGTCATGACATCTGTCATGACTGTAATACTGTCATGACAGTTGATGAAGATATTTTAACATTTTCCTCAACATCTTGCTGTAAACTTGTTTTAGCCAAAATGTAGCCAATCAAAGACCTAACAATCTCCCCCTTTGGCAAATTTTGGCTAAAACAGCCTTTGGATAACTTATCCAGCTCCCCCTTATGGAAACAACCAAAGAACACAACTACTACGTACTTCTCCCCCTTTTTAGCCATAATATACTAAACCAAGCATTTATGCATTTAAGGGCAATCAACCAAAAGCACTAAAGTTAGTAGCAGTACTCCCACTGTCATAAACAATTAGTCCTCCCCCTCAAGGGAAAACCCCTACACATCATAATACGTGCAGTGGAACAACAGAAGCAACAACAACACAAATAGCACAAGCATGACAAACTATCATGCTCCCCCTAAGTAGTTGCCTACAGCAAGCAACCACAGATACTACTTTCCCTGCATTTAGAACCAGTGCTCCTTTGTAAGTAGAACACCTAAAATGAATGGAAAACATAAGACACATCTTCATGTCTTCGAGAGCGCACCCTCAGTCCAACCTACCTGCTGAACACATTCACCTAATGCTTGACCCTCAAGCAAACCATGTACCACACCAGTACATAATCAGAGAGAAGTTCTCTCCCTATCTCTCTCAACACATGCTTCTTCATCAAGAACCACCCAAAACCACTACATGATATCCCATGACAACTTCATGATCATATAGTTTGTGAATACCCAGAACGCATCCGTGTACCACAACCAACAAACTCTTGGATTGAGATCAAAGCTCCATTGATCCCTCACATCTAGAAACCATCCATACACCGCACAAACTCCTTATGAATTCCCATGTATGAATCTCCTTGTTCCCTGAGATACAACCCAATTGAATCAGAATGCTTCACATTCCTCAAAGAGATGCACAGGGCCCCTTAGTTTGCTAGCTCACCCAGATATTCTTCGCACTTGAAGAACGTCAAACACATGCTCCAGAAATCTTCAGCCCATTTGCTCCACAAGCACCAATTGATTTACTTCTAGCATGTCTCATTCACATCACACTTCCAAGACAATCCTTTACCCATCATTCTCCCGTATGATAAGATAAATACTTCTTAGACAAGATGTGAGTGTCGAGTTCCACACTCAGAAATTAGTATCGTACTCCAAGGATAACCAACCCAAAAATGTTCTAACATCAATTAGGACATCCTTCACACATCATAGACACCTCATACCATGGTTCTTGATATGCTCCACCACTGGACTTACTATCAGCATAGTAATCTAAACTGAAGATCTTCACACAACACTGCGCCACCAGCTTGAACAAAGAAAGCTTCAGAAACCCAGAGAGAAATAAACTCTCATCCACCAAAAGAAGGTATACTTCCATCCTCAATCCAGAACTTCTGCCACAAGCTCCAAGAAAACCAGAACCTCCTTACATTTTCAACTAACTACTCTTCTGCACAAGAACAATCAGTTTCAAGCATTCTGCTTAAATGTACACTATGAAATCAACCAAATGCCACCTTTTGATTGATCTCACTCTTCTTCAGAATTCCCACAAGATACACTGATCCACCAATGAAATTATATCTTCAAGTCACATGAACTACTTGCACCATAGTAAGACATCTTGGATTCACCAAGCCTCTTAGACATGTAACATCTTCTCATCCACAGCTCCCGCAAACTGCATGAGATAGACCTTTTTGAAGCATCCATAACTTCCATTCTCCTGTAGATCACCTTATCTTAAGCCGATGAGCCACATCACCAGCTGAGACTCTGATATTAAGCTAGATGTCAGAACATTCTGATACGACATCCAACTTCTGAATTCAGCTCCTCCTTCTGCCACTTAGAAGAACCTCCTCCCTTTGCAGAACAAGATTTCCATGCTCTCATAGACTTAATTCAACACCAAGTTTGAGTAGACAACCTTCATCCTGCTTTAAAACTCCAAAGACATCACACCTGCCACGTCTGAGTCTTCAGAAAATAAGTAGTCCAAGACTACACCATAGCCATACCAAAGAATACCACTTTCCTTAGTAGAGCAGACTGTAGAAAGTCAGAGATAACTTCCACTTAACTTTGACTTCCAAGAAGAGAAAGATCCATGCTCCAAAGCACCTAAATCAGAAATAAACTGATCCAAGATGTAACCATCAAGATTATGATGTATTCATCTTCATCTTCAATAGCATCAAAGTCCAGACCAGTTTCTTGCCTGGAAACTCTCCAGAGAACACATGTTTCTGTCACACCCGACTGAAGCCCATTCTTAGGTCACCACCTAAGACTAAAACAAATGCTAAAGCGTATGCAGTACCCCTCCCATGATTCTGCACAAACTCTGATGATTAGATGTTCCAACATCTTGTTGAACATCAGCAATCTTGACTTTCAAGGATAATCAATTAAATACTTGTAGAGTTCATAAATAACAATTGATCTTAAATCCTTGTACAATAACCCTTCTTCACTGTTGTAGCTAAGCTCCACCAGATCACTTCATGAACACTTAGCAAGTATTCAATCTTTTGCAAGTATCTTCTTTGACAAACAGTGTTGAGATACCAAGGCTGCCACCCTTGACTCAAGTAACTAAGACTTCCTCTGAACAAATCTTATTTACCTCAACATTTCTAAACGCTCCAATCAGATTAAATCCACTCTTAGGGTCAAGAGAGATGAATCCTTCCTTGCTGTTTTTGGATGGTGAAAATAAATCGCCTCCACTTTCTTCAGATTGTGTTTCAAGTATCTTTCTTTATGAGTGGACTTGAGAGAATTCTCAAGTATCTTTGACAATCTAGCTGATCAATAATTTATCAAACTCCCAGAGCAAGAACTTGATAAACTTAAACTCAACTACTCTCCTCTTCAACTGACTTCAACTACACCAAGAAACCAAGCTTCCAAGTACCAAGTCACCATACCAGATATCTACCAACAACTCCCTTCATTCCATCGCTCCCGACTTTGGAATAAAAGAAAACAGATATCTTCATATATAGAGGCCGACGATTGAGATCTTCCATCAACTGTCTTTAGTAACAACTCCAGAATCCCATAATTCTAGAGCTCTTCCATCAGAAACACATGCAACGGAACCACCAAGGAACAGATCCTGCTTGCCTTAATAAGATGTCAGAACATCTTATAAGACACCCCAACAAGAGAAATAGCCATTTCTCCTGTAGTTGTTGTAGAACCTCCTCAGCAACATGAACAACCTCCGGGTTGCTCCCTTCAGAACATCCATCTCATCCATTAATACCCTTGAGTATGTCTGAGTTGATTGATTTGATCTTCAAACTCCTCCTTGTTTAAACTCCAGAAAATATCTCCCAAAGATCGCATCCAGAACCAGACAGGATGCCTACTCTGATACCAATTGAAATTCTGGCATATGCAGACAGCAGATGTCCTAACACATGTCAAGACATTGTGCTACATAGACATTTAAACACAGAGGCACAACAGCAGACTGATACCTTGAATATCAGAACTGCAGGATCACAGATATTACAACATCTGATCCAACATGTTAATCAAGACTGAACTCAAAATTGCAGAATGATAAACAACACAGAAATTGTTAACCCAGTTCGGTGCAAATCACCTACATCTGGGGGATACCAATCCAGGAAGAAGACTCCACTATCTGTAGTAAACTTATAAAGTTAAACTCCCCCGTTTACAACTTTATCTCCTAAATACTACCCAATGAAATATTTATCAAAGAACACCCTCTTTGATATGAGAATCACCACTCACTTCCCCTAATCACAATCTGTGATATCTAACAGTTACAATCTCCAGCAACTGCATCAAGTTATTCAATTGAAAGACATTCCTTCTAATAACAATATTCAGCCAAGACTCTTGACTAACAACAATACTCGGTTTTGCTTAAAAGCTTTAACCAAGAACAATACTCAACTCTTGCTTCAAAGCTTCGAGTGAGAACAATTTACAACAACCTATGTCGACCACATAGTATCAAAAGATACATGGATGACTTACAAACTACACAAGAGACTCTCAAAACCCTAAACTCTTATGTTGCACTGACGGCTTGTTGTTGTGTGTGCTTGCTTTTTTTAATTTTAGGTCTAGCAAGTCCTTATTTATAGAATCCTGCAGTATGGGCTTGGACTCTTCAATCAGATCCAATCTTCACGTTTTAAATCAGCTGCAGAATCTTCTCCACAAAAATAGGAACAAATCTCCAAATAGTTTCCTAAAATGTCTCCAAGATCCTTTTTATGAAATCCAATTAAATATGCACTTTGTTCCTAATAAATCTCCTTGACTTGCATATAATGATGAGACATATCCAAAATATTCTTATCAAAACAAATCTGTTAAGAGATATACAACAGCAGCATCTGTTGTACCAGACAAAGATGTCGTGACATCTCCTTCGACATCTTGATTAAAAGTCACATGACAACAAAACAACAACACCTGCTATACCAGACTATGATGTCATGACATCTGTCTTCGACATCTGTCATAACAGCAACACCTGTTGTACCAGACCAAGATGTCATGACATCTGTCATGACAGTAACACTGTCATGACAGTTGATGAAGATGCTTTAACATCTTACTCAACATCTTGCTGTAAACTTGTTTTAGCCAAAATGTAGCCAATCAAAGACCTAACATTTCATTTTAGCCACAATCTTGGGCTTTGTGCAAGACAGATAAAACCTCTCACCAGTAGAGTCAGTTTCCTCTTTTAGCCTCAATCTTTGCTTTGTACAAGACACCTACAAATATTCCCCAGTGGAATAAAAAATCCTTCTTTAGCCTCAATTTTGGGCTTTGTACAAGACAGACAAAATATTCCCCTGAAAAGTCAATTCCTTCTAGCCTTTTCTTAGGCTTTATATAATGATATCCCCAAAAGAGTCAAATCTCTTTTAGCCTCAATCTTGGGCTTTGTACAAGACAGATAAACACTCTCTTATTAAGTCAGTCTTTTCCAGCCTCCTCTTAGGCTTTGTATAATGACCTCCCCAGTGGAGTCAATCAATCTCTTAGCTTCAACCTTGGGCTTTGATCAAGGCACACAATAAAACTAACATCCCCTCGGAGGAAATCAAAAGCCTCTCTGTAGGAAGACATTTCTCTGTATATCACACATCAAAACCAACATTCAAATCAAACCTTAATCCCAGATAACCGCTGTAAGTGGCACACTTGTTGATTCAAAAATCCAAGCTATCGTCCATCTCTTATTCTAGTAAAACCCCTTCCTTCATCTAATTGCTGTAAGTGGCAAGCCTCTGGATTATTTACATCCACGTCACTGTCCCTCTCTTAGCATGAAAGATTCCTAAGGAAAAATGGTATTGCTCTACACTGAGTTAAATTTTTCTCCTTCATGACGAATCCCTCATAAAGGAAATTATGGCATTGCTGGATTCACATATCCCAGTTAAAGTAATTCTCCTTTATAATCAGTCACTCAACAGTTGTGATAAATAAACAAGATGTCTCCCTTTAGAGATGACAAATTCTCTCTCAGACAAATCTTTAGCTTCAATCTTGGGCTTTGAACAAGACACAAATACTCCTTTTAGCTTCAATCTTGGGCTTTAAACAAGACACCAAAACATCTCTTTCCTCCCATAGAATAGGAGGAACTACGATTGCTCTGATTTCCCTATTTATATTTAACAGGAATACGTAGGCATAAGATTGCGAAATCTTAGCGAGCACACCAATCAAAAACTTTAGGTCCAGTACCTTCACACACCAAAGCAAAAACTTAAGGTCTAGTACCTTATCAAAAACATCAGAAAACAAACCGAAATCAACAAAACTCTCTCTCATACACTCCCAAAGGAGAAACTTTCCCAACCTACAACAGACAAACACCAGTAAGTAGAAAGTAGTAAGGAAAATTGCTAACAACCTGTGGATAACCACATATAGGATGGGTAATTGACAACTCCCCATTATATAACCTGACCCCGAACTCCCCGATCTCTTTAAAGCATCTGTTCAGTTAAATATTTGCGTGCAAGGTTAGTTTTAGATACCTTCCTTTTCCTTTCCAGCTTCACAGGATAAATAAGAAATCAGAAAGTAGCACCCCACTCCTACCATTGCGGTGAGGAGAAACCCATGGCGATAAGGTGGTTGCGTCACCGACAAAAATCGCACGCTACAGTAAAATGGCGACTCTGCTGGGGACTCATTTTATCTGTCTAGGACTAAGATTAGAATTCCTAAGAGGTCTAGGTTGTTAGCAATCATACTATATATATACGGCTTTTCCAACTTGATATCTGTGTTTATTTTTCTGTCAATGGGAATGCGATTGATACGCATGTGGAAAATTTGAGAGAACCCTAAGATAGGTGAATGCATAGACGTGTGGACTTACAGGGAGTGATTCCCGAATAAGCGATCCTGGTAGACCATCAAATCAGGTGATGGCCCGTGTGGATACTATGTTGAACGACTAACGTCGTGAAAATAGACGCTATCCTAGTGCGGCACCCGTGACCCTGAGGATTTAGTAGACATTAACCATGTGGCCATTTGGTAGTGCAGTGACTATCGAAAATAGTTGATACGCGATGCTACTCTCGAATGAGATTACCCTAGGATGCTACTGCTCGCTCGGGTGAACCAGCTTGCTGTTGATATCCCTAGGGGGATCAATAATTTTGGGAACCTTTAACCCGTTCTACAGGTACAAAATTTGACCAGAATACAACCTTTGGGGATGGGTAGAGCCATGACTCCATGCTCATGACGTTGAACCCTTGAACCCATGTTTTTTCAATGTTTTTGTGTGCTACATTCATGCATTCATTTAAAAAAACTCTTAAACAAAGAAAAAAATCTTCTCTTTTCTCCTCTCTTTCTTTTTCAAAATAAACTAAAACAATAATTGCAAATATCAGAGAGAAAGATTGCGTTATGGATTTCGGTAGAAGAAAGACACGCAAGTACACCTTCAAGGCTCCGAGACTAGAGGATTTAAGAAGGTTGGCAAGAATGATCACCAACCCTGATGCTTTCAGAGCTAAGCACGGAGAGTTGTTGTCTCTGTTAAGGGTCCACGTAGTTGAAGGAATCATGTCTACATTAATTCAGTTTTACGATCCGGTTTATCACTGTTTCACATTCTCGGATTATCAACTTGCACCAACATTGGAGGAGTACTCTCATCTGACTGATTTACCCATCACTGACCAAGCTCCATTTTCTGGACTGGAAGAAATTCCAAAAGATCAAACCATTGCAAGAGCAATCTATTTGGACGAGTTAGAAGTTAGGACTCACATGACCACTAAGGAAGGAATCCAGGGTTTACCAGCTAAATTCCTGACGGAGAAAGCTCTATACTTTTCCAGTGTAGGAAACATAATTACTTTCGAAGATATATTTGTTTTGCTCACATATTGGTTATTCCTTTCTCCCAACATTGATAACTTCGTCGATACCGACGCTATTAAGATATTTTTGATTGGGAACCCCATACCAATCTTGCTCGCAGATGCTTATCATTCTGTAGACTTAAAGAATTTGTACAGTGGAGGAATGATCACCTGTTGTGTACCATTACTTTACAAATGGTTCACTTCCCATTTACCCAAGTCTGCTTCTTTTTGGGACCGTAAGAGTACTCTACGTTGGTCACAGAGAATCATGTCTCTTACCAACTCTGACATAGATTGGTATAATAGGATTTATGAGGGGATAAAGATCATCGACAGATGCGGAAACTTCCCTAATGTACCCCTCATAGGAACTAAAGGGGGAATCAACTATCATCCAATTTTAGTTCGCCGTCAACTCGGATACCCGATGAAGCATATCCTGCATAATGTTCATCTGAAAGGTCTTTTCTTCAAGGAAGGGGAAAATGACAGGGCACTAAAGAAGGAAATAATGCATGTCTGGCAACACATTCACAGGAAAGGAAAAGAGTCTCTAGGAAGACTAGACTGTACCTCTATAGAACCTTATCTCCACTGGGTACAAACTAGAGCCCTCAAGCTGAGGATGCCTTACCCTCGTCAAGAAGTTCTTTCGTTAAAGGAATATGTCCTTTATTTTATGTCTGATACAGAAAAACTCCAGGTCGCTCTCAACAAAGTTCAACGGGAGAAAAGCTCTTGGAAAAACAAGTACCGAATTCTCAATGTGGAGTGTACTAAGATTCAGGAACTGCTAAAGGAAAAGGATGCTCTGATTAAGATACTAGAGCAGCATGTTGTAGAAAATCAAGAAGACCGAAGAAATTTGCTCGCTCCTTTCACTTGGCAAAGGACTGACGACCCGACAACGACTGAAGAGCCCCGGTCAAAGAAAAGGAAAATACCAGAACCAGCATCTGAGTTCTCTTCAGAGAGGACTCAGGATCCATAAACTTAGACATTTCCTTTTACAGCACTTTATAAAATACTGTATTTTCCCTTTCTGCAATCTTTCAAATTCAATAAAAAAGGGTCTCCCCACTGTACGATTTTGCAATCTATTTGTTGAAGTTTCTTTTTTATTAAAGCAAAAAAACAAAACAAAATATATATCATTGCATATCATTCATCATTATCACATAACATGTTCTTCTTATCTTCGAATCTCACGTATGTGTCACGATTCTAGAGTCAAACTGACTCATTCGTGCAATACTCGGGCCAATCGACAAAAGAAAATGGACGATCTTGAGGAAGAGAATAGAGAGATGAGAGAAGAAGTCGACGCTCTGAAGGAAGATCTGAAAAAACTTCACAGTGACATGAAATCCCTGCCAGCAGCTCAGAGGCAACAACAAAGGACTGTGATCTCGGAGATCACATCTACGCCCATAGTAGAGACATATGATCCTCAGTACAACATGCCTAAATATCGCCCCTGGGGCATGCCTATCAACTTTGTCTCTGAGGGATACATCCCGCCGATCACTGAAGACCCAGAAACTGCAGCAGGAACCACTGGGCCTGAAGGTTACAAACTTCGGGAAAGCAAAGACGCAAGGGTTATGACAGCAACTCTTGAAGGTTACAAACTTCGGGGCATGGAAGCACCAAGAGTCACTGCCGTAATGACTATACCACAACCAGTGGTACACACTGTCCCGGAAGGACAGATTCCATAAGTAATTTCTGGTGGAAACGAATACATATACGAAAGGATGAATGAGTTCCAGGAATAATTCCTGGAGATGCAGAAGGAACTGCATGCCATTCGCGGTCAAGACATATTCGAAAAGGACGCCGCCGACCTCTGTTTGGTCCCTAATATAAAAATCTCGCACAAATTCAAGGTGCATGACTTTGAAAAATACAAAGGCAACTCTTGCCCTCAAAGTCATTTGGTGATGTACGCTCGAAAAATGTCAACTCAGACAGAGAATCAACAACTACTGATCCATTATTTCCAAGACAGTTTAACCGGTGCCGCACTCAAATGGTACATGAGTTTAAACCGCACCAAGATCAACTCTTTCAGAGATCTCGGCACTGCCTTTGTTCAGCAGTATAAGTATAACCTTGACATGGCACCAGACAGAGATCAACTCAGAGCAATGTTGCAAAAAGACAAGGAAACTTTTAAGGAATATGCTCAGAGATGGCGTGAAATTGCCGCCCAGATCTGTCCCCCTCTTGAGGAAAAATAGATGACAAAGATATTTTTGAAAACCTTAAGCTCAGTCTATTAAGACCGAATGGTTGCCAGTACGCCCAGTGACTTCACTGAAATAGTGAACATGGGGGTACGCCTTGAATAAGCAGTCCGAGAAGGACGACTGGTCAAAGATGCAGAGCCATCAGGCAGCACCAAAAGATACGGTAGTACTTTCCTAAAGAAAAAAGAGCAAGATATTTGTAATATCTCTCTGGGAAAGCAAAGGCGAAGGTACCAACCAGTAGCAGCAGTAACTCCTGCTATCAACCCTGCGCCGGCTCTGACTTATCAACCTCAGGTTTCTTAGAGCCAACCAAGTCAACAACTGTATCAGTAAAGGACACAACAGCCTCTTCAGTAGGCTCGTCCTCAGTACAACAATAACAATCGTACGACACGACCACCAGGGTTTGACCCTATACCGATGTTGTACGCAGAATTATTTCCACTTCTACTAGTCAAGGGGCATGTCCAAACCAGGTCTCCTCTTACGGTACCAGAAAATCTGCCTTTTTGGTTCAAAGCGGATTAAACTTGCCCTTACCATCAAGGAGGATCGGGGCACAACATCGAAAACTGTCTCAGTTTCAAGTCTGATGTGCAGAACCTTGTCAGGAGCGGGGTCCTATCTTTCAAAGATACTAATCCAAATGTTCAGACGAACCCGTTGCCGCAACACGAAAAGACTTTCGTAAATTTAATAAAAGAAGAATTTAGCCGCATTCATCAGATTCACGATGTGTTCCTATTAGGAACCAATCTGGTCAGGATGTATTGCAGACAGAGCGGGTACGGTCATGTACCACCTTACAATTATCACCAGTGTGATATCTGCTCAAAGAATAATCAAGGGTGCTCCGTAGTGTGATCAGCTCTACAAGAACAGATGGATCTCGGATGGATTAAAGATCATCGAATTCGTGAAGTCAATATGGCTCACGCAAATCCCAACATTGTTCAGAACCACAACATTCTGGCGATGAACATCAACTTAGTGGCGATGCATTCAAGGCAAAGTTAATACCATGATCTGCCACGACACGATTACAATTCCTGTCTGATATGCTCAACAAGCAATCAGGGATGCTCTTTGTACAAGAGGCCCTCCAGCGTCAGATGGATCTCGGATAGATTCAGGACTATCAGGAGAGAAATAACCATCAAGTCAATATGATTCAGATCTTTGATATTCGCTTGATGAATACAAGTCTGGAAGAATTACACGCTAAGCAAGTCAGGCTCGGCTTTCAGGCTTCCCACGATTATCAAAACTGTGAACAATGCCATGAAGACGACCAAGGATGTGCACTTGTCCAAAGAACACTTCAACACTTGTTGGACCACTGGTGGCTTCCAATCTACTTGGATGAAGCTACACAATAGATCGGTAAGACTGACAAGAATCCTGATAGACATCAAAGTCAGGATGTCCGCTCGATGGAAACAGATCTAGTAAAGATGCACTGCATACAAAGCGGATGTGGTTGGGTGCCACCATATAATTATGAGCGCTGTAGAGTTTGCTCAGAGAACAACCAGGGATGTTATCTTGTACGGTCAGCACTTCAAAATCAGTTGGATCGGAGCAACAAAACCAAGATTGCATAATAATATGCAAACACATATAAATTCACATGCATAATTATTCTCACCACAAGCATCACCTACTAATACTTATAGCATGCCGAATATACATAACATATATCTAATAATCCAACAACATAGCATATATCAATTATCCAACATACTCACATATTTGCACATAAGGCATACCAAGTCATAACATATGGAAACACACCACCACATCACATAGCATATGTCTATATATAAAACATATTATCCACAACCAATGCATTTATCACATATGCACATCAATTCACCAATCCAATCATAAATCTCAACACATACTCAATCAATTCACAATCTCCACACATAATCAACCATTCATGATTTTCCACACATAGTCAATCCATTCATGATTTATACAAATGCAAAGAGACCGACACAACGACTCTATGCAAATGCAGTACCATCCATCCACCAATCTCATCACTAGTTCACTCAGGAACTATTGGAACCATCGCTTGTTACTTAGTGTAACTCCCCGTCGGGCAAACGATGTTCCCCGTCGCTTTCGGGCCTCTTGGTATAAGGCTCACGACGTTTATGGATCACTTTCAGTCCTCTTTGTATAAAGCTCACGATCCGATCGCTTCCGGTCCTCTTTGTATAAGGCTCACGATCATCTATAATCATCGCTTTCAGTCCTCTCGGTATAAGGCTCACGATGTTATAGCGGATTCCCTCTAGAACCATTTCTTCGCTCACACCCACTAGGACACACGACATCACAAGATGCATATCATGATGCTTGGCATACAAGGACTCATGACAATCAAATGCATCTTCACATATACACCCATAATCATGCATATACAATCAAACACCACACAATGCATTTTCTTTCCCTTAGGCCACAAACCATCATCACAACATTTCATCACATGCATTTTCATCACACAACAGCACACAAGTCATACGATATCCATATCAACAGCACATTGCATGATACACATCAATTACACACAATTACAATGGTAAAAGTCGACAAAACGACACTATTCAAATTCCCGACATAATTAAATCGGCCAACAATCTCAAAATCATTTTAATAAGAAAGTATAGCTTAATAGCTTTCCAACGATACCAAGAATGTTCAAAACGGATAATCGGAACACAAGTTATGGAATCAAAACGAAAAGGAATCGTGAAAAGACAACATTCTGCACTCGTGCTGGCCATACGCGTAATGCCCTGAGCCATATGCGTATTGCCTTGCTCACTCGTCCATCCATACGCGTATTGCCCAAAGTGATACGCGTATGGGCAGAGACTGATTTTTCCCCAAAAGTTCCACTAAAAATCCAATACGCGTATTGCCTCACTCCATACGCGTATTGCCCACTCCCATACGCGTAATGCCTAAATTCCTTCCTTGCCATACGCGTATTGTCCAACCCAATACGCGTATTGCCTTGCCTGATACGCGTATGGGCAGCGAAAACCCAGAATTTTTCCTGCATAATTTTTCCTGCGAAAATCATCCAATTTCCTCTCCAAATCTCATCTAAACACTTCCAATTCACAATATACCAACTCAAACATGTTCCAACATAATCAAAAAATATCATACGCAGTTTATATCGGGTTTCTACCGTGAAAACATCGATTTCTAACAATTATTCATCAATTTATCAATTAGAGAAAAAGTTGTAAAACAACCAAAACAATTGCAACAAACAACACATATACATACACAAGCAAGATATAATTGAAACTTCTCACCCTTACCCGATTAATCGCGCTTGAAATGGATGAATTCTCGATTTTCCTCTTCTCCTCTTTTTCCCTTCTCTTCCTTTCTCTCTTCTCTTTTTCCTTCTTTCTATTTTCTCTCTATTTCTCTCTATTTTATGAAAAATACCCAAGCCAAAAGACCAAAATACCCCTCAGCTCAAATATCTCGCAAACGCTCTCAAAACGCGATAAAACATAAACAACGATGAAATATATTTCGAGAAATAAAAGTTGAAAAGAAATTATAAATTATTGCAAATATTTTACCTATCAGGTAAATTAACCAATTAACTCAATTAGCAGGTAAAATACAATAATTTCACACATTTCACAAAATTCACATAAATGAAATAAATAAATACAATTAAACAAATCGGGGTGTTACAACTCTCCCCCACTTAGACATTTTCGTCCTCGAAAATATAACCGATACGAACAACTCCGGATACGACTCTCGCATCCGACTAACCCACTCTCATGCCAACAAAAGGCAACACCACGAGTAACACAAACTGACAACCCACCTCGCTAACCACAACTACAACAACGACACAACAACAACGACAACCACAACGACAAGATGAAAAGCCCATACAATGCACTTGATGACCAACTCACAACTCAAAGAATACCCAAGCTGCGAACACACACAGGAATTAGCTACTCGCACTCGGACCATCACGATGGAAACGAGACAACAATACAAACAAGAACATAAAGTTCCACGACACAACAACACTTCAACAACCTCTACGTAACCACAATACCAATATCCTTGTCACACCACAATATTACAACAATGCTACGATTTACCAATCAAACATATAACCAAAACATCCATCTACATAGTAGCCCGTGAATAATATTTAAACCTTTCACCTAACATTTCCATTATGAAACGTCCAATGGTCTCATCATTCCAACCTGTTTCCAATGTTCAACCCATGAACTCTTATAAGTCACACACTCAAATACAAAATGTGCCACATCATGCTTCCGCTGCGCACTCTGATTACTCGTAACCATCAAAACTACAAATCTCACGTCCAAAGCCAACTCTTCCTC
Organism: Lathyrus tuberosus; assembly: GCA_022829125.1. Classification (NCBI taxonomy): domain Eukaryota; kingdom Viridiplantae; phylum Streptophyta; class Magnoliopsida; order Fabales; family Fabaceae; genus Lathyrus; species Lathyrus tuberosus. The sequence goes on along the minus strand of JALAZF010000546.1, from coordinate 3,552,127 downwards.
ATATTCACCAAAAATCACTATTCACTTTAATATTCTCAACCTCACACTCTACTGTGTTATCTCAAACACCAGACACAAGTCTCTGGACTGCTTAAATAATTTTAATTCTCTGACCCTCAAAACAGACATGCATAAAAATTTTCGACTTAACTCATCAGGCACAACAATAGCTTTTCCCAAAGGATAATCCAAGCCAAATTCATAACTCGTCACGAATTCTAACCATTCTCGTTGTCTCATACTCTATCCCTTCAGACCAAACAAGTACTCAATATTCTTGTGATTACTAAACACTTTGAATCTAGAACCATAAAAATAATACCTCCAAATATTCCAACACAAAAGTAACCGCAGCCAATTCAAAATCCATAATAGTATGGATCCTTTTATGAATCCTCAATGTCGTAAAGCATAAGCCACGACTTTACCTTCTTGCATTAACACACAGACTAAACCCATCAAAGACACATCTCAATACCTCACAAATGGTTTATCAGGATCACGCAGAATCAAAACTGGAGCCATAGACAACTTCTATTTCAGCTAACCAAAACTTACTCACAACGAACATCCAAAACAAACGACTCACCAATTGCAAGTCAACTGAGATAACAGAAGTACGAACTTAGCAAAGTCTTCCATAGCCTGCAGTGACAACCAACTAAGCCCAAAAAAGTTCTAATTTCCTTAACCGACTTTAGAGTCTCTCATTGTAGAACTGCATCTAATGCCGATGGATCCATAACAATACCATCATCAGAAATCACATATCCAAGAAAACTAACCTTTTTCAACCAAAATTCTCACTCGAATAACTTAGCATAAAACTTCGCCCCTTTTCAACACTTGTACTTCAATTCTCAAACACTCTACTGATTTTTCCTCTGAGTTTATAACAGATCCGCATATCCTCAATCAAAACCACTATGAACTTACCCAAATAAATATGGAAGATACGATTCATATACTCCACAAACATTCCAGACGCATTACTATCACCGAACAACATCACTGCACCTAGTAATGCCCAACCAAATTCCAAAAGATATAAACTCTTAAAGCTTTGCAAAAATTTTCACTGGGTAACTGGTTACTCACATGCAAGCTTAACCGAGTAAATAACACCCTAATCCGATGATAACAAACATAACCAGTCACATTAAATCGACCAAAGCCTCAACTCACACAATTCACCACTCTTACCAAACATTCCAAACAATTGTGAATTCACTCAAACTCAACCAAACCATTCCAGTCATTTGTTCATGAAAGTAGACACTCATTCCCAATCGTTACCTTATTCAACGGTCAGTAATCCATACACGATTTCTTCACTTAACAGTCCATATTCCATAAATCCCAACATGTAGCAACAACCAACCAAAAAGAACTCTCAAATATTACATCCACACTTAAGGGTTTTCTCAAGATTTCCATTAATGCCCTAACACTTTAAAAACTCTGAAACTCACCAAACTCTAAGTTTTACTTTCCATAGTCCCAATACCGTTATACACATCATGCTTGTTATTCCGTTCAATCATCCTTCCTTTTTGCTACCAACAAAGTTGGTGCTCTCTAAGACAACACCTTAATGTTCCATCCAAAAACATATCTGAAACCATGCACCATTGACGGCCCATCACTGGGACTTCCTGCCCATTTCCAGAACACTATCATCACAGACCAAACAAATACCTTAGTCCCATCTACTAAGAGTTTTCTACTTACTTAGCAGATATAAACCTCAACTATTCACCTTCGTCCAATTAAGTTCAATCTCTACTCTCTGAGAAGCAGCCCTTAATAATACCCAATCATTCACTCTCAATGACTTCCCAACTGGACCAACATACAAAAACCTCTAATCCGTCTCATCTTCCGATATTAGAATCTTCATCGACTCAACAAACAATCCGTAATCATTTCTTTAATTCCAAACAATTCATTGCACACACTATCAAAGCCGGAAAGACACGTCTATTCCATCCAACATAATTCCCATCTACTATCAACAAGAGATTAAGGGTGATCAGTTCCTCAATTTGTCAATAGACAGCCGACAATCATGATGGGGCATAAACCATCTTTACCAAACTATAATAGCATTTCTTGTATCTTATACACAAAAATACCTACGGCACAAATCCTTAGTCGACATAAACCTTACCTCTGCATTCCCTCAGGAACCGGGAACAACACTATCTAAACAACACTTACAATCTTGCAATTCACAACACACTGAGCCAACGCTCCACACCTGAAGCAACATGGAGAAGCACCAGCTTCTCCCCCACTTATCTCATTCTAAATCCTGCAGACAAGGAATTAGAAAAACCAGAAAGTACTGACAGTGTCTCACACACATATCACGTACTAAGGGACAAACAACATCGACAGTATTCAACTGTCACACCAACTGACTCAACAACTTGGCCGGACGGACCGACCTACTCTGATACCACTATTGTAACAATCCAATTCCCATCGCGAATAAATAATACATAATTAAATCAGAGTAAGTAAAAAATTATTTTTCCGACAGAAACAAGGATGCCACATTTAAAGAAAGAAAACACAATCCCTGCTCATAAATTATCGATACATAACACAAAATGGGATAACCTCAAAGGGAAACTTTTTCCATATAAAAGGAAAGTTCAATTATGGAATAAAGCGGAAAGATCCATAATTGCCTTGTTTTACAAAATAAATCGTTCCATAACATCAAAATATACATACAAAAGTAATACAAAATATATTCAACAAATGTATACATATATATAATAAAAGCGTTCCCCGACTCCCGTGTTACGTATCAGAGCAGACAGACAAACGGATGGAGAACTAATCTTCACAAAAGCCTCAAAGACTACTAATCTGCAATTGCCTCATAGAGCAACAAACCACAACATAAGGGTGAGAAATAACAACTAAACCAAGATTGCATAATAATATGCAAACACATATAAATTCACATGCATAGTTATTCTCACCACAAGCATCACCTACTAATACTTATAGCATGCCGAATATACATAACATATATCTAATAATCCAACAACATAGCATATATCAATTATCCAACATACTCACATATTTGTACATAAGGCATACCAAGTCATAACATATGGAAACACACCACCACATCACATAGCATATGTCTATACATAAAACATATTATCCACAACCAATGTATTTATCACATATGCACATCAATTCACCAATCCAATCATAAATCTCAACACATACTCAATAAATTCACAATCTCCACACATAATCAACCATTCATGATTTTCCACACATAATCAATCCATTCATGATTTATGCAAATGTAAAGAGACCGACACAACGACTCTATCAAATGCGGTACCATCCATCCACCAATCTCATCACTAGTTCACTCATGAACTATTGGAACCATCGCTTGTTACTTAGTGTAACTCCCCGTCGGGCAAACGATGTTCCCCGTCGCTTTCGGTCCTCTTGGTATAAGGCTCACGACGTTTATGGATCGCTTTCAGTCCTCTTTGTATAAGGCTCACGATCCGATCGCTTTCGGTCCTCTTTGTATAAGGCTCACGATCGTCTATAATCATCGCTTTCAGTCCTCTCGGTATAAGGCTCACGATGTTATAGTGGATTCGCTTTGGAACCATTTCGTCGCTCACACCCACTAGGGCACACGACATCACAAGATGCATATCATGATGCTTGGCATACAAGGACTCATGACAATCAAATTCATTTTCACATATACACCCATAATCATGCATATACAATCAAACACCACACAATGCATTTCTGGCCCTTAGGCCACAAACCATCATCACAACATTTCTTCATATGCATTTTCATCACACAACAGCACACAAGTCATACGATATCCATATCAATAACACATTGCATGATACACATCAATTACACACAATTACAACGGTAAAAGTCGACAAAACGACACTATTCAAATTCCCGACATAATTAAATCAGCCAAAAATCTCAAAACCATTTTAATAAGAAAGTGCAGCTCAATAGATTTCCAACGATACCAAGAATGTTCAAAACGGATAATCGGAACACAAGTTATGGAATCAAAACGAAAGGGAATCGCGAAAAGACAACATTCTGCACTCGTGCTAGCCATACGCGTAATGCCCTGAGCCATACGCGTATTGCCTTGCTCACTCGCCCATCCAAATGCGTATTGCCCAAAGTGATACGCGTATGGGCAGAGACTGATTTTTCCCTAAAAGTTCCACTAAAAATCCAATACGCGTATTGCCTCACTCCATACGCGTATTGCCCACTCCCATACGCGTAATGCCTAAATTCCTTCCTTGCCATACGCGTATTGCCCAACCCAATACGTGTATTGCCTTGCCTGATATGCGTATGGGCAGCGAAAACCCAGAAATTTTCCTGCATAATTTTTCCTGCGAAAATCATCCAATTTCCTCTCCAAATCTCATCTAAACACTTCCAATTCACAATATACCAACTCAAACATGTTCCAACATAATCAACAAGTATCCTACGCAGTTTATATCGGGTTTCTACCATGAAAACATCGATTTCTAACAATTATTCATCAATTTATCAATTAGAGAAAAAGTTGTAAAACAACCAAAACAATTGCAACAAACAACACATATACATACACAAGCAAGATATAATTGAAACTTCTCACCCTTACCCGATTAATCGCGCTTTAAACGGATGAATTCTCGATTTTACTCTTCTCCTCTTTTTCCCTTCTCTTCCTTTCTCTCTTCTCTTTTTCCTTCTTTCTATTTTCTCTCTATTTCTCTCTATTTTATGAAAAATACCCAAGCCAAAAGACCAAAATACCCCTCAGCTCAAATATCTCGCAAACGCTCTCAAAACGCGATAAAACATAAACAGCGATGAAATATATTTCAAGAAATAAAAGTTGAAAAGAAATTATAAATTATTGAAAATATTTTACCTATCAGAGAAATTAACCAATTAACTCAATTAGCAGGTAAAATACAATAATTTCACACATTTCACAAAATTCACATAAATGAAATAAATAAATACAATTAAACAAATCGGGGCGTTACAAATACCGTACCAATCCGATAAAGTTATCCCTTACAAGTACGGTGCAACAACAATTGAAAATGGAAAGGAAACTCCATTACCCTCCGTCGTAAACATTGCCAACATCAGTCGAGTCACGCGGAGCGGCCGGATCTTCAACCGAGGAGTTGGAGAACCCACCAAGGAAAAGGAACCTCAAGCAGAAGTTCCTAATTAACCAGTCGGGCAATCCAGTAATCCCGACCTTTCAAAGAACGACGATGAGATGCTGAAGCTCATCCAGAAGAGCGAGTACAACATTATAGACCAACTGTTGCAAACTCCATCAAGAATCTTTGTGCTATCACTCTTGCTCAGTTCCTAAGAACTTGATTGCACAAAGAATCACACCGTTTGGATTTCATCTAACAAAAAGTCAACTGTGCACAAAATCAAGTTTGACTTTTTGGAATTTTTCACAAATATGGTTCCCCTAAGTCAAAAATAATGTTAATGTATGGTATTGATCATCATTCATTAAGAAAAATCAAGAAAAGGGAGGTTTCTTGCAAAAGGGGCAACCATGAGAAACCAAAATTTTTCTAAGTTATGGAACAAAAGTGATTTTGTACCAACTTTGCAAGGTCATAACTCCTAAACCACGAGGCCTTTTTCTCCCATTCAAAGCTCAAATGAAATTCCATCTGACATACTTTAAAAGTGTCAACTACAAGAGATTCCAAATCCTCATGGATTTTAAGTTATAGATTGATCAAAATCGAAAAAACGTGAAAATGACACTTTTTCCAACACTTAGTGAAATTTTCAATAAGTCAGAATCTGCCTTACTTTTTTCAAAATGTAGGGATATTTTTCACCTTGATCCAAGTTAAACCAGGTCCATTGGTGAACATCAAAGTTGAAGTATGCCATGAGGGTTTTCCAACAAGTACCAGATCATCTCCAAATTCAATTTGAGTAGGGAGATACAACCCTTGGAACATGGCATCATGGACTGGTTTTGTTCAAGGCAGATTATGGGACATTTGCTCAATTTGGCCAAATTAGACAATTCTAAGCCTTGTCATCCATTTGGACACCTCAAGGGATAAAATCAAAGAGGAATGATATGATCCACAAGCCTCCAAATTCCAAGGAACTACATGTAGCCATAAGTGCCCTAAAAAGGCTAAAAAACTCCAAGACTCCAATTTTGTTTCCAAGCATTCAATGGATGCATCAAGGTTGCATGGACTGAGACATTGCTAAGTGAATGAGTCAAGATTCCACTCTGAATCAAAGGACCATGAGTCAAGATTGCACTCTGAATCAAAGGACCATAGGCAAGATTCCACTCTAAAGATTCCCTTGGATCAACATTGGCCAAAGGCCTGCACCAGCTGCCATTCACTATTGCTTGTAAAACAAACTTTCTCTACTATAAATAGAGCTCATTTATGATCAGTTTGAGTACACCAAAGCACTACAACACTTGCTTTCCTCAAAATCTCTCTCATTAGCACAAAATGCCTTCTTTTGCAAGTCATCTCTGATTTTTTGAGTTAGAGAGCAATTCCACCACAGATCATGATCCAAACACATCCAATGTATCATATATAAGTTGTTCAAACACTCACCCTTGTTCAGAAACACCAAAATCAGAAAGTCAACCTCCAAAACCTTAAATTTTGACTTTTCTGCATTTTTCAAGCCATGTCTTGATTCAGTCACTTTCAAAACCAAACAAGGCCTCAGACACACTCCAAATATCATCCTTAAATTGTCCCAATTGGTTTCCCTCATCTGGAACACCATTTGAATGAGTTACTATCTTGTTCACTTTTGCCCCTTTTGCAAGAAAGAGCCAATTCTTGTTCCTGAGGATTCCAGCTGGTTTTGATCATCCTAAAAGCTTCTAAGGGATCAATCAAGAGTGTTCAAAGCATTAAATTACTTCTGGCACAAGGAGCTTGACAGATAGCACAAGAAACTTCAAGAGGTAAGTGCATCACAACTTGAACTCTCTAAATCATGCATTTCTTTGAGGTCCATTGATCATGGACATCTCATACATATCATATAAGTTGTGTTTGAACCAATTTACCATGTTATTGCTGCCAGTATGATGAGATAGCATAGAACATGCAAATCTAGGCCTATTTTGAAATCACTATCGGATTTTTAAATAGGGACATTTTCTGAAAATTCCAAGGGCACCATTGGATTTGTCATGAAATTCTAGGCAGGATACACCTAAATTTTGTCCCTATCCATGGAGAAATGAGAAAGTTAGAGCCTTCATGCAAGAGCCCTAAAATCAGGCCTTGCCTTGGGCAAGGGCCAAGCCATGGCGCCTTGGCCAGGCCTAAAAACAAGGCACCCTCATATATTCATGGGGTGGTTTTGATACACGGATGTATCACCACCCCAGTGGTAGCACGCATGTGTGTTTGGATGGAAGGTCATGGGTTCAACACCCACCCAGACCATTTTTGCCATTTCTCATATTTTTTGCAATTTTTCACATTTTTATGGTTTTTATTAATTAATTCCAAAATTAATTTCTCTCTCAATTTTAATTATTTTTTATTGGTTCTTTTTCTGAAAATTCCCAAAAATGTTAAAATATTTTATTCCACAAAAATTTCATAAAAAATATTATTTATTTGTTTTTATTTGTAAAGAATTATGTTTTTATTTGTTTTTAAACATTTAAAAATATTTCTTTCTCTTGATTTTACAAATTCAAATGATTTTCAAATCATTCTATGAATGAAACATGATTTTTCAAACATTAATCCAAGATCACAACCTATTTTCCACACATGTTTGATAATTTTGATCATTTTTAATTGAAATTTTATTCAATTAAAATACATTTTAAAATCAAATTAGGGTTTTAATTATTTTCATCCTCACAAATCTTTTTCAAAACACTTTGGGCCTCTAATAGAGTATAAGACCCAACCCTCTTTTGTACATAAATAATTTTGGGCCTCAGTCATTGTACAAATCCCAGTACAATTTTCAAAACGACGGTGTGATCACTGTCTTTCCATGGGCCTCCCCTTGTGTTGTAAGTCTCATCTTTCTTTTTAAAATAAACCTTTGGGTCTTTCCTTGAGATGTAAGTCCCATCTCTTTGTGAATAAAACCTTTTTGGGCCTCAGTCATTGTATAAGTCCCGATACAATTTTCAGATCAATAGTACGATCGCTGTTTTTCATCTGGGCCTCTCCTTGAGTATAAGCCCCAATCTTCTTATCAAAAACAAATTTCCCTTTTAATTTAGATTCAAACTCATATTTGTTATCAAAACTTTCTTTAATTTCTTGAACAACTAACCATACAATTATTACAATGGAAGCTTGCTCGCCTGTAAGTTTTAACAGCTTTCTTTTACATACTTGCACATATATATTTGTTTGTGCTGGAAGCTTGCTCACCTGTAAGTCCTCCTACCCTCTTTTACATACTTGTATATTTTTCATCTGTATATATATGCTTGTATATATCTACTTAGAGTTTTCCCCGGCAATTAGGTCTAGGATTAGATAAAGCTAGTGGTCACTCTTTTAACACAGTCAAAACTAGTTCCCCATAGGAATTCCAGATACAGTCTTGCCTCATCTTGGGTTTATACAATATGGAACAAAGAGAAAGGCATATATTCCCGGTGAAACTTTTCTCAGACTGTCACTATTAGAAAATTATCAAAGAAATTCACTTCCCCTGAGAGGATTAATTCCCGGTGAAACCTCTCTTGAATTTCTTCAAACCCTAGAACTGTTCACTAAAGAAAATATTATTCTTGGTGAAACTTTTCTTGAACTTTTCTTAAGTTTGGACCCACAAGCTTCCTAAAAGCATCCCCAGCCTCCTCTTGGGCTTTGTACAAGGACCCTCAGGCTTCTTAGAAGTTCTCATGCCTTCTCTTGGGCTTAATACAAGGATCCTGAAGACCTCTTAAAAGGTATAGGACAGAACCTAGTCATCCTTTGTTAGAGCAGTCTTTCCAAAGAGTCAAAACCTCAGACCAATTTAAGGGTTGATTCTCATCCCTTAAAGCACCAGCCTCCTCTTGGGCATCATACAAAGATAAACTCTTCCATACCAGTAGACTTGGACAGTCTAATCTCCTATTGGATCTCAAAGAAATTCTCAAGCTCCCTACAAACACAGGAGAAACACTAGTCATTTAATCAATCTCCAGTAGAGTTAAAACCCTCACAGGATCTAAAACTCAGTCTTTCATCCTAGATTTCCCCAGCTAGGGTCAGCCTATCATCAGGATAACAGTATCCCAAATCAGAACCTCAAGGCATCTGATACCTCAACTCTTCTGTAATCCTCTGCAAGAGTTGATTCCCCATTTTGGACCTGCCTCTGGATCTCAATAATCCTCAACAGAAGCCAGCCTTCTCTTAGGCTTTGTATAATTATTTTCCTCGGCAGAGTTAGCTTTAAAAGCACTCTTTTGTTGAGTCAATCTTCTTTCTTAAAACACTCTTTTGTTGAGTTAACTATTCAGCCTCAATCTTGGGCTTTGTACAAGACACCCACAAAAGCACTCTCTTGTTGAGTCAGTAAAATATCTTTTCAGCCTCAATCTTGGGCTTTGTATAAGACATAACAAAAGCACTCTCTTGTTGAGTCAATCACCTTTTCAGCACTCTCTTGTTAAGTCAATCTCCTAAAGGCACTCTCTTGTTGAGTCAATCTCCTAAAATCACTCTCTTGTTGAGTCAGTCTCTTTTTTTCCTCAGTCTTGGGGTTTGTACAAGACACCATATAAACACTCTCTTGTTGAGTCATTCTCTTTTTAGCCTCAATCTTGGCCTTTATACAAGACATATATAAACTTTCTCTGGTAAAGTAAAAAATCTTCTAAACCTTCTCTTAAACTCTGGATAAACATCTTTCCAGCGAGTCAATTCCTCCCAGCCTTCTTTTAGGCTTTGGGAATTAATCTCCCTAAGCAGAGTCAATCTCTTTTAGCCTCAATCTTGAGCTTTGTACAAGACAAATCATACTCTCCAGCAGAGTCAAATTTCATTTTAGCCACAATCTTGGGCTTTGTACAAGACAAATAAAACCTCTCACCATTAGAGTCAGTTTCCCTTTTTAGCCTCAATCTTGGGCTTTGTACAAGACACCTACAAATATTCCCCAGTGGAATCAAAAATCCTTCTTTAGCCTCAATCTTGGGCTTTGTACAAGACAGACAAAATATTCCCCTGAAAAGCCAATTCCTTCTAGCATCCTGTTAGGCTTTATATAATGATATCCCCAAAAGAGTCAAATCTCTTTTAGCCTCAATCTTGGGCTTTGTACAAGACAGATAAACACTCTCTTATTAAGTCAGTCTTTTCTAGCCTCCTCTTAGGCTTTGTATAATAACCTCCCCAGTGGAGTCAATCAATCTCTTACCTTCAACCTTGGGCTTTGATCAAGGCACACAATAAAACCAACATCCCCTCGGAGGAAATCAAAAGCCTCTCTGTAGAAAGACATTTCTCTGTATATCACACATCAAAACAAACATTCAAAACAAACCTTAATCCCAGATAACCGCTGTAAGTGGCACACTTGTTGATTCAAAAATCCAAGTTGTCGTCCATATCTTATCCTGGTAAAACCCCTTCTTTCATCTAATTGCTGTAAGTGGCAAGCCTCTGAATTATTTACATCCACGCCACGGTCCCTCTCTTAGCATGAAAGATTCCTAAGGAAAAATGGAATTGCTCTACACTGAGTTAAAGTTTTCTCCTTCAGGACAAATCAATCATAAAGGAAATTATGGCATTGTTGGATTCACATATCCCAGTTAAAGTAATTCTCCTTTATAATCAGTCACCCAACAGTTGTGATAAATAGACGAGATGTCTCCCTTTAGAGATGACAAATTCTCTCTTAGTCAAATCTTTAGCTTCAATCTTGGGCTTTGAACAAGACACAAATACTCCTTTTAGCTTCAATATTGGGCTTTAAACAAGACACTAAAACATCTTTTTCCTCCCACAGAATAGGAGGAACTACGATTGCTCTGATTTCCCTATTTATATTTAACGGGAATACGTAGGCATAAGATTGCGAAATCTTAGTGAGCGCACCAATCAAAAACTTTAGGTCCAGTACCTTCACACACCAAAGCAAAAACTTTAGGTCCAGTACCTTATCAAAAACATAGGAAAACAAACCGAAATCAACAAAACTCTCTCTCATACACTCCCAAAGGAGAAACTTTCCCAACCCACAACAGACAAACACCAGTAAGTAGAAAGCAGTAAGGAAAATTGCTAACAACCTGTGGATAACCACATATAGGATGGGTAATTGACAACTCCCTATTGTATAACCTGACCCTGAACTCCCCGATCTCTTTAAAGCATTTGCTCAGTTAAACATTTGCGTGCAAGGTTAGTTTTAGATAGCTTCCCTTTCCTTTCCAGCTTCATAGGATAAATAAGAAATCACAAAGTAGCACCGCACTCCTACCATTGCGGTGAGGAGAAACCCATGGAGATAAGGTGGTCGTGTCACCGACAAAAATCGTACGCTACAGATACCTTATGCAACCTAGACATGGACGAGAATGGAAAACTAGTAGAGGGAAACATATATTATGGTATGATTGGATTTCTCCTTTATCTCACAATATTTCATCCTAATATTATGTTCCTTGTGTGTATTTATTCTCACTTTCAAGCATCTCTAAAAGAATCACATCTTAGTACGGTCAAACACATCATGAGATATCTGTCTAGCACACCACAGATAGGTTTATGGTATCTCAAGGGAGCAGGTTGTGGCTTGGTTGGGTACATGGATTCACATTTTTTTGGTGAAAATTGGATAGGAAGAGTACTACATGTATGTGTCACTTACTTGAGAACTCGTTTGTCTCCTGGAATAACATGAAATGGGCAAGTGTCGTGTTATCTATAACTGAGGCAAAATACATTGTTGTGAGTAGTTGTTGCACGCATATTATCTAGATGAAACAATAACTCAGTGATTACGGTGTTAATCTTGGAGTTGTCTCGATAAAATGCAATGACATTATAGCTAGCGCCATAAATCTCACCAAAAAAACTCGTTATTCCACTCTCAGGATAAACACATTGAGGTTAGACATCACTTTATTTGGGATTATTTTGAAAAGGGGGAATGCGTACTTTAGTTTGTCACCTCATTTAATTAGCTTGCAAACATTTTTACTAAGTCTTTTCTTAAGGAAAACCATCTTTTTTATAAGAACTGAATTAGGAATCTTAAATCAATCATGCATAGATTAATATGCAAATTGTTTTTTCTCATTCTTCTTCCATTTCTCTAAATGTTTATATGTGGTATATGTATTGTATTATTTTCTTGCTTTTTTATTATGTAAAAGGGGGAGAAGTAAATTCTCAGGGGGGAGTAGAGTATAATTTCTACTCATGTGAGAGTGGTTTAATCACTCTAAAATCTACCCGGTTGTTTTTTATTTTACCACCTCCCTGAGAGATGCGTTGTTATCATAAAAAAAGGGAGAATGTGGATTTATGTGCTTGTAGATATGAAGCTAATGATTCTGATGTTATTTACTATTTTAGTGTTTTGATGATGACAACACTTATGCTTGTTGAATTTGATGGTGATATATTTCCAACTCTTTGATGATGGTGATTAACTTGAAGATATCTCAAGTTTCATCAAGTAGGCTTTAAGAAAAAAAGCATCATCAAGTAGAATATTCAAGGTTCCAGTGAAGTTCTTATATGATCGGTGAATCTGAAAAAGGAACTTAAAAGCTTCAGAGTTGTGAAAGACGGGGAGTGTGAAAGTTCATCTGATTGTGTCTATTTGAGTGACCAGAGTCTTGTAAAATTAGGATAGTAACTACTAAGATAATAAGGCAACTCACACACTCATATAAAATATTCTTAAGACCCTTTTTTTTGATAAAATTACCTACAAATATGTTTAAGACCTAGATAGCTGATTGAGTGAGTGTCTAATTGATTGAAATATTTTTCTCCACTAAATAATCAATTATACCTAATTACCTAATCGATTATTTTGCCTTAGTTGAGTCTAAAATCGATTAGAACAATCTCTTAATGATTGGTAAAGAATAAATATCACAACCTTTCATTGTGGCTTGAACAATTGATTATTATGGGTCAATAATTGATTAGGCTAATCAATTATTTCGTTAATTCCTCCTATGGTTTGCTTACTTTTTAGCCTCATTTTTTCTTATATAAAGGAGATTTTTCCTCATTCGAAAACACACAAGAATTCGGAGTTTTTCTATTTTTTAACATTTAATCACTCTCTTCCTCTCTCTTTTTAATATTTTTTATTGGTAAAGGTTAAGTATCACAATATTCCATTTGTGGCTTGAACAATCGATTATTATGAGTCAATAATCTGACATTACTTTAGTCATTCAACAATTAAACCAGTTTTTATATTCTTCAATAATAATTCATTACAAAGTTGCTTGTAGAGTGGTTAGATATATCAAACACAATTCAAGACGTGACTTAATTTTTCTACGAAACTCGGAATTGTAAATTATATAGGGTGTGTTGATGCAAATTGGGCAAGGTGTCTAGACGAAAGGAGATCTACCTCATATTTTTGCTTCTTTCTTGGATCATCCCTTATTAACTAGCGTGTAAAAATGGAACAAATCAAGATCCTCTTTAAAAGCTGAACATTTAACTCAATTAACAATTATTTATAAATTGATGTGGTATATGTTGGAACTATGTTCCAAGAAAGATGAATGTTTGATAGAAAGAAGAAGAAGAAGGAGAGAGAGAAGAAAAGGAATTAGGGTTTGCAAAACTCTAAACTTTATTGTGTTAAATGTTGTATATTGTATGTAATTACAAATTACAAAGCCCTTTATATAGACTATCAAAGCCCGGGCCCAAACAAACATTTCGACTAACTCCTTAACAGCTATATTCGACTCTGTCGAATACAGCTGACTACACAACATACAACTAATTCGACTTCGACAAAAACCTATAAAGACTTCGACTTCGACAGAGAACTTGAATTACTTCTAACACACCACCTAATTCATGTTCTCGAGACTTCTCATCCCAATGCTCTTCTTTAACTCGTCGAATTTGACTTTCTTCAAAGGTTTGGTAAGTATGTCGGCTAGTTGAAATTCAGTCTTGCAATATTCAAGATCAAGCTTCCCTCTGTTCACTTGATCCTTGAGAAAATGATACCTTCTTTCTATGTGCTTACTTCGACCATGACACATAGGATGATTGGCAAGATCAATAGCTGACTTATTGTCTACAAACAACTTCATCTTCCCAGGTTCCTTGATCTTGAGTTCTTCGAGCAACATATCTATCCATGTTGCCTGACATGCTGCATACGATGCAGCTACGTACTCAGCTTCACATGATGACAAAGCCACAATGCTTTATTTTCTCGAACTCCAAGAGATTGGAGCTCCTTCTATCATGAAAATGTAGCATGCAGTACTCTTCTTCTCATCTTGGTCTCCACTGAAATCTGAATCAGTGTAACCATATACCTCCGCATCTTTCGACTTGGACCTATTTCGACATGGCATCAGCACACCATGATCAATCGTACCCTTAATGTATCTCAGTACTCTCTTTACTACAATGAGATGACATTCTTGGGGTTTCTCCATGAATCGACTTAACAATCCGACACTCTGACAAATGTCCGGCCTTGTATTGCAAAGATACCTCAAGGATCCAATAATTTGTTTGTACAGTGTCGAACTTACAAACTCATCATCAGTTACCTTCTTCAACTTTGCTCCTGTTTCCAATGGAGTTGTTGCAGCTTTACAGTCAGTCATCTTGAACCTCTTCAAGATTTCTTGAGCATACTTCTTCTGGTGCAGGAACACACCTTCAGCTGTGTCTTTGAATTCCATCCCTAAGAAATATGACAAATTCCCTAGGTCGGACATTTCGAGCTCTTGCATTATCTTCGACTTAACTTTTCTTATCTCAGCTTCATTTGCACCTGTAATTAGCAAATCATCGACGTACAGGCATAAAATGATTCGACTATCATTGTCGACATCATTTACATAAACTCCATGCTCAGACACACACTTTGTGAAACCTGCTTCGATTAGGAAACTATCTATTCTTTTGTTCCAAGACCTCGGGGCTTGCTTCAATCCATAGAGAGCCTTCCTCAATCTGTACACCTTCAACTTATGCCCTTTGATCTCGAATCCTGGTGGTTGACTGACATAAACTTCTTCCTCCAAAGGTCCATTCAAAAATGTTGATTTTACATCCAACTGATGTATCTTCCATCCTCTATATGCTGCTGTCAAAACAACAATCCTGATTGTTTCCACCCTAGCCACTGGCGCATAGACTTCGTCGAAATCAATACCAGGTTTCTGCAGAAAACCTCTTGCCACTAGTTTTACCTTATGCTTGGCAATTTCACCATTTGGCCTTCGTTTCAGCTTGTAAACCCATTTCACATCAATAGGCTTCTTGCTGGCTTTTTTGACAAGTTCCCAGGTATTGTTCTTCTCGATTGCCCCGAGTTCTTCCTTCATGGCTTCACACCAATTCGAATCATTCATGGCTTCATCCAAGTTAATTGGTTCTGCTTCAGCCATCATCATTACTTCTTCTATTAAGTCACCATCTGCATCGATTGCATTATCTGGAAATCTCTCATATCCAGCTAACCTTGTCGACTCAGCTCTTGTTCTAGTTGATCTTCTGACATTTTGCTCAGGAGGTTATTCATTTCGAATTGTCGTGGCCTCAGTTTGTCGGTCTTCTTCAAATACCGTCGGAACTGTCTCTTCCATCTGTCGACCAGTTTCCTGTAGAACTGACCCATGACTCCACTCCCATTTTTTATTTTCATCTACCAGAACATCTCGACTGATCACAGATTTATCATCTTCTGGTAAATATAGTCGATATGCACCAGTTGAATGATAACCTATGAGCACCATGGTTTGACTTCGATCATCTAGTTTTGTTCTCAATTGCTCAGATTTACATTTGGCTTCTCACCTGTCCATGCTTCATAAGAAGTCTTCTCGACTAGCTTCTTTGTTGGACATCTATTCAGAATGTATACTGCTGTCGAAGCTGCTTCAGCCCAAAATCTCTTTGGCACCTCTTTAGCCTTCAACATACTTCTCGTCATATTCAGTATACTTCTATTCTTCCTCTCAGCTATACCATTATGTTGAGGTGTATAGGGTGCAATAACCTCATGCTCTATACATTCCTCTTCACAAAATCTAGCAAACTCTCGAGAGATGTATTCACCACCACCATCAGTTCTCAGTTTCTTTAGCTTGCAACCACTTTGCTTTTCAACAAGCAACTTAAACTTCTTGAACTTTGTGAATACTTCACTCTTACTTTCGATCATATAAATCCACATATATCTGGTGAATTCATCGATGAAAGTTAAGAAGTAACGCTTGCCACCATTCGACCTAACTTCAAAAGGTCCACATACGTCAGAATGAACAAGCTCCAACTTTCCTTTTGACTTAATTGGCAGATCATGCTTGAAAACTTTTCTAGCCTGCTTTGCTTTGCAGCATTCTTCACACACATGATTTGGTTCCTGCACCTGAGGTAAACCATAAACCATCTTCTTCTGATTGAGCATACCCAAACTCCTAAAGTTTAGATGCCCATATCTATGATGCCATAGCCAATTCTTTTCTTCTTCTGTAGTTGACGCAAGACATTGATGATCAATCATGTTAATCTGAACTTTAAAGGTCTTGTTATCAGCCAATGGTGCTTTCAGTACCAACCTACCATCAGCATGATACACCTTCATTTGGTTCTTCTCCAGCTTCATATTATGTCCTTTGGCAAGTAATTGACCTATACTTATCAAGTTACTTGTCATAGAAGGCACATACAACACATCAGTAATGCTGACTTTTCTACAATCTCTTCTCATTACAGATATGTTTCCTCTTCCACCTGATGTGATATGTCTACCATCTGCAAACTTTATCACCTTCTTAACTGATTCATCAAGCTTGGTGAACCAGTTCTTGTTACCGGTCATGTGGTTGCTGCAACCTGAATCAAGATACCATAAATATGTTTCATCAACGTTTGACTGAGTATCTGCCATTAGTAGCACATCAACAGAATCATTATCTTCTGCTTATGCATACTGCACTTTGTCACTTTCTTTTGCTCGTGCTTCCTTCTTCTTTCGACAGTCTCGAGCATAGTGACCAAAACCTTGACAATTGTAACACTGCACGTCTTTTATGTCAACTTTCTTCCCAGAATTCTTGTTGCCCATGCCTTTCTTTATTGAATCATCATGATTCTTTGAACTCTTGCTTGACTTCTCATCACTAGCAAGATTCCTTCCCTACTTCACCTTCCCAGACTTCTTGGTGAATTTCGCTTGTAGTGCTTGGTCCGATACCTTTTCTCTTTCTGAATCTCTTTGCTTCAATCTCATCTCATGAGCTTCCAAAGAAGCCTGTAGCTCTTCAACCTTCATCTCAGCAAGATTCTTAGACTCTTCGATGGACACTACAATGTAATCAAAATTTGCAGTCAGAGATCTTAGTACCTTCTCAATTTTCTGCAAATCTGTGATTGTTTCTCCACAAGACTTCATCTGGTTCGACAACATCACCAATCTTGAAAAGAACTCCGAAACTGATTCATCTTCCTTAATTTGAATCATTTCGTATTGTTTTCTCAAGGTTTGCAGCTTCACCCTCTTCAGTTTCTCATCACCTCCATACAAGTTCTTTAACTTGTCCCACGCTCCTTTTGCAGATTCTTCTTCAATAATTTTCTCAAACACATTCGGATCCACACACTGGTGAATCAAGAACAACGTTTTGCCATCTTTCTTCCGTTGATCCTTGTACACAGCTTTCTGTTCATCAGTCGCATTCGCCCCCAATTCAGTTACACCATCATTCACGATTTCAACCACATCTTGAAATCTGAAAATAACCCTCATCTGCGCAACCCACCGTTGGTAGTTTTCCCCTTTGAAAACCGGTAGATTCGTTGGGAATTGTGTGGACGTTATTGTTCCGTTTGCCATTAGATTCTCTCTGAATCGCAACCGTGCTCTGTTATACCAATTGTTGGAACTATGTTCCAAGAAAGATGAATGTTTGAGAGAAAGAAGAAGAAGAAGGAGAGAGAGAAAAGAAAAGGAATTAGGGTTTGCAAAACTCTAAACTTATTGTGTTAAATGCTGTATATTGTATGTAATTACAAATTACAAAGCCCTTTATATAGACTATCAAAGCCCTGGCCCAAACAAACATTTCGACTAACTCCTTAACAGCTATATTTGACTCTGTCGAATACAGCTGACTACACAACACTACAACTAATTCGACTTCGACAAAAACCTATAAAGACTTCGACTTCGACAGAGAACTTGAATTACTTCTAACAGTATATATATAAAGACTTCGACTTCGACAGAGAACTTGAATTACTTCTAACAGTATATATATATATATATATATATATATATATCAAAACTTGTATCGATAGAAAGAGTACTAGGAGTACTCAATCCTACAAGCAAAACAAACTATATAGTGGACTGCTGCAACAAGAACAAAACTAGAGAACCAGAGAAAAAAATCAATATTTTAAAAGACATTTCGTTGGATTATCACACCAATCGTTCCATTTGAAATCTTCTGACCCTTTGACTCTAGCAATAAACCACTCCTAAGACATTGCTTTGGTCATACCTACCATTTCTTTCGCGCCTATGCAATTCCCTCTAAACTGTTTCTCATTTCTGTTTAGTCGAACTAGTCAAACCAAATTGTCCAACAAATCACGAGCCACACCACCAATCAAATGTTCTTTTTCATCTTCTTTGAATTAGAATTGGAGATATATTTGCATGGAAACGCACATGTATCTATATTATTATAAACATTTAATAAGCAGAGATAAAATTTTAAATTTATTTAAAATTTAATTTTTTTTAGTTAGATTTATGGAGTAATTGTGATTACGAAGGAGAGTGAAAATTTTATTTTTATTTTTTAATTAATATAAAATTGTGATTGATTGTTTGTATATAAAACTACGTATTATATTTGTGTCTATCTAAGATTTTTCTGTAACAATTGTTTGCTAGATAAATGATTCATCTCCTTGTTAAAATGGACAAAAACTTAATGCGATTTTAGTTTATTTAATTATCACTCTTTAAATTATTTTAATAGAAATTTGGTATTCTCTGTGTGTAATCATAGAGACTAATGACTCGAGTAGAGTAGAATTACAATGGATAACAAAGTTTCCCTCAAGAATTTAAAACAGTTGCGCATTCAAAGTTGAATTCAAATTCAAAATCCCTAATTAAATTAAAAGAAATCTATTACCTCTTGAATTCTTGGGTATGAGTAATGGTCTTCTAATTTGTCAAAGACGTTAGTAATTGTTTGGTCTAATCATGTAGAATTGATGTTTTTGTTTTAAGCGTTTTGGTTTTGCTTTTGGGCAATAATCTCTTGTTTTAAGCATGTTTTTTCTTCTTAATGTATCTTAATATTGACTTGCACGCAATGTGCAAGATTAGTATTTCTACTATGTTTTGTTGGGGTGATCGATTAGACTTATTTTTTTTTATATTATTTAATTTTTTTTAACTTTAATTAATTTAAAAAAATAACATATAACTAACTTTATCTTTGATTTTCTTTTCTACTATATTGCTAAAATGTTTATTTGCTTTAAAAAAATTAAAGTGACTCAATTGATAAGGAAGAGTTGACTCAAGGTCGTTGGTTCAACTTCTATTGCTAATGTGAAAATCTTTTTGGTAGATGATCTGAAAGTATCTCTATAAGTATTCTTTGAATCTTGAAGACCCTGATCTTTGTAAGCACTTGGAGTCCAACTCACCTTATCTTTCACACTTAATCTTTTTTTAAACATAAGTTTTTTTAATCTAGACAATATTTATATTTGTATTTAAATTTGATCCGAATTTACATTTGCACATTAATAAAAAAAAATTTATTGATATTTAATAATCAACAACTTTAAAAATAAAAATAAAACTATTTTTATTCAAAAATAAATAAATATCCAAAAGCCATTCATGTATTTATTTAAAAAATTTCACTTAACAAAGCATAAATGTGAAACAGGCACAAATTAAGAGTTATTACTGCCCTATTAAAATGAATAACCTACAAAGAATACAATGAAAGACCTTCTCAAAGTGCATCAATAGAACCTCCATAACATTATCAATTACACAAAAACCTTCTCAGAGAAGGATCCACCTTCTCGTTGATGCAAACTTGCAATATTTCCAATGGTGAATATCAAATGAATCTCTTCAAAATATCTAATTGCCTAACAATGGTTTACTGTGATAATAGGCCAATACCTGCTTCTAAATCTTCCAATGTAATGGTAAGAAGTTCTTCTGTATCTATACAGTCATAACTAAGTCTTAGGTCCAAACTTTCTCTTGCATTAATCAACATGGTATCCACCAAACCGCCGTTCGCTTCCTTTCGTTGTTTTTCGGTTGTTTCCCTTTTTATCAAGGCTGATATAGCTTCTATACTGCATTCAGAATGCAACTTAAATCCAAATAGTAAACTATCTTCTGCTAAGTTGTTCATCTTGATGTGAAGGATTGTTGCTAGTTCCTCCGAACTGAAATCGATAAAATGAAAAAACTTGGTCACCCTTCTGCAAAAACCTTCGTTGGAAGCTATTACTCGTTTCATCGGTTCGCTGTACCCTGCAAATATTACTACAATTTTTCCACTGTCCATGACTGACATTATCTCCTCCAGGGCTTCTAATCCGTAGTCCTTATCGTCTGCCTTCTGCATTGGTATCAGTCTATAAGCTTCGTCGACAAAAAGAATTCCCCCTTCTGCTTGTTGGATCTGTATAAAACATGATTATCGAATCGAGATTCAAATCGTAGAAAAAGAATTTCAAAGCCAATAACATACCTTCCTCCTGGTTTTCGGACCAGTATGACCAACAAACTCGCCAACTAAATCTGTCCGTTGAACTTCTGTCACTTTATCAGTAGGTAGAATTCCCACCATATGAAGTAATCTTCCAAGGATTCGTGCTACCATAGTTTTACCTATTAAATATGAATGTCAACTTACGGAAAGCACACAATTCATAGAGAACGAACGATATAACTGTGCGAAGAAAAAGAATAACACATGCATGATATTCAAAATATAACCTGTTCCAGGATTTCCAAGAAAGGCCATATGAGGTGGTCGTCTAGTGCCAACATGCAGACCGAGAGCTCTACGCCTCTCATCCAAAAGCATGCCTTTCGCCCACTTCCGTAGTTGTATTTTTAGATCACAAAGGCCGACAATATTTGAAAGCTCCTTTTCAAGTTCATCCATCTTAGCTTTGGTTTCACCGCACGCTTCAATAGCTCGCCTCTTTCTCTGCTCTTCAAGATGCTTGTTTAATAGTTCTCTAAGTTTCTCATTTCCAGGGCCTTGCGAAAGATGATTCAAAGGCGTCATTTCCTCCTGCAACTCATAGGCTTTAATTTAAGCATCTACTGTTATTGACAGAAAGCTAGTTAGAAAAAACAAAAATAGAGATAAAACTTAATACATTGTCCTTTGCACTGCAATCTGCATTATGTTCTAGCAATGTTTTCACAGTTAAGAAATCTTCTGCTCTTAATGAGTGCCAAACTGCAAGGTGTAAGGGTGTCATTCCATTCTGCAAGAAAAAGGTCATAACAAACTTTTCAATGAACTATTACGAAGCATAAAAACAATTCTCGTTTGGCTTTTACCTAGATTATTTGGATCTTCTTATTTTAGCTTATCTACCGGCATAAAAACTTGAAAGTTAGTTTGGTAGAGCTTATGGAAATAGCTTATGATATTTACATAGGTTTTCAGCTTATTTCTACAAACTCACCAAGATAACTTATGAAAACTGTTTGACTTGATCTTATCTTTTGTTATAGAAATAGCTTGTACATAAGCACTAGTATAATAAACTCTATAGCACCGACGCCTCTTAAAAAAGGTGTGTCTATGTCAATGTTGGTGTCCGAAACAAACACCAACACTTGTCATTGCGTTTAATTTATTCGTATTTTCAAATTATTACCGGTGTCGACGTGTCAGTGTCGGTGTCGTGTTTCCAGCAACCGTGCTTCATAGATGATAAAACGTTTATACTACAAGCTCTTAATTAAAGGATAAATGAAGTGAGAGAAAAAATTTACATTTGCTCTTGCTTCCACAGAAGCGCCATGCGCAAGAAGTAACTGAGCTGCTTCACTACACCCGTTCTTTGCTGCCATGTGCAATGGAGTTTCTCCATACTGCAAAAGTGATACAAAGAAAAGTTTTGACAATTACAAACAATAACCAGAACTCTAGATCATACATAGTAACATTCTAACCATAACTGGAATAGAAAAATTGATGGCACGAACCATATTCTTAGCCTCTATCTCAACTCTCTCTGATCCTTGCCACTCAAGAAGAAATTTAACTATCTCAGCCCTATTGTTACCTGCAGAAACGTGAAGAGGTGTTTGTGCCATCTGCATTTAAAACAGGTTTGATCTTCAGCATATAATTCAAATTCAAGATAAACCCTAAAGTAAGAAATCACAATGCAGGTACATAATAACTACACAAATCAAGATCTGTTGCTGTAAAAAAGCACGCAATTAGACACATTAATCGATCTCAGCCATCAATCTGAACTCGGTCAGCCAAGATCAATAACTGTGTCCTGCAGTTAGTACGTGGAATCCAAATCAATACTATAAACCCGAAAGGATCAATATGACAATGCTCTACAATCCCTTAATAT
Source organism: Lathyrus tuberosus (assembly GCA_022829125.1). Taxonomy (NCBI): domain Eukaryota; kingdom Viridiplantae; phylum Streptophyta; class Magnoliopsida; order Fabales; family Fabaceae; genus Lathyrus; species Lathyrus tuberosus. The sequence goes on along the minus strand of JALAZF010000546.1, from coordinate 3,529,211 downwards.
CTTTGTCACATAAACCCCAGAAGGGGGAAAAACCGAACAAATGGTGAGCAAAGAGAAATAAAATATCCCTTTCCATGAAAAAATGTAATCAAAGATTCTTCCCATACATAAAAGTCAATTGTCAATAGGATGTACTCTCCTAAGCAATCTTTAGTGTGGCTAACCTATTCAAAACCGAAGGCACCATGCCTGTCTCACATTTTTCTCTTGATTAATCTATTAAGCATATTGCATTGAAAAAAAATACAATTCTATCAAAAATACAATTCTAATCCAAGAGGATCAATTCCACCATCCACTTGCAGGGGGTCATCATTTAAAGTCATAGCAAAGCTCTGTACGGACTTGACCAAACACATAAATTGTTAGCAGCTAGCAGGGTTATAACCTAAAACCTTGAGAGGAGCACACTCTCAGGACCCAAGCCTTCACTAACAGGCCAACTCTTGGGATTACCAATAATCAATCTATGCAGCACCGACCCATCAGATTGAACACCAACATATGTGTAGTTAATCAAATTATTATTATCATAGGGGTTTCAATGTGTGAGTGTTGTATATGTGCTTCATAGCTAGCAAGTAATCAAATCAAGATAACCTGATCTTTCATAATCCATCACATACATGAACAAATTTTCCATTAAATTGAAGAAATAAAGAACCATATTACACAGTTTTGATTCAGCCACAAGCTATTACCGAGAAGATCTAAATCAAATTCACATCATTCCAAATCCTCAATTCACATTTTTTAACCAATAAAGATCTAGTATCTTAAAAAGTTCAGAAAAATCATACAAACAACAACAATAACAAAAAAGATGAAATTTTGAAGATACCCAATTGGTAGAAACGAAGGGAAAATGGAAATCTTACAACAGGGTTTCTCCCATTGAGAAGATTAGGATTCTCACGAAGTAACTTCTGAAGTCCAACAAGATCACCAGACAGAGCACAAGTATGAATTGCGGGTGGTTTTGCAGGTCTTGACCTTTGATCTTGAGACCTATTCATTCTGAATTCCTCAAAGATGAAGAAGAAAGAGAAAGAAGAGAGAGAAAAAGAGTGTGATGTTGTTTAATATTTGGAGCTAAATATGCGGCGTGAGAGTTTCATGGCATATAGAAATTTGCGATTCCTACTATAACGCGTCCTTAAATCCATCCAAAATCAAATCTTTCCGTGTTAGCTTTACATATTTTCACATCACACCCTCTCTTTTTAACACCAAACAACTCATCATCTAATATTAAATACTTGTTTAATTTTTTTTTACATATTGAAATATTTCATTCTTTTGAAAAAACTTCTTTGGAATTACTTTGAAGTCGAAGGAATCGATTATGAAGCGTTTTATAATTGATTATGGTAGTGAAATTTGATCTATAAATAATTATGAGACGAAATTTATTTGATAATCGTTTAAGGAAATGTTCTAATTTTAGATCCAACAAAAAAATCTCCTATTTTGCAAATTTATAATTGATTATGGTCGTAACAAAAGCAATTATGGTGCGAATCCGATTCTAAAAACCTTGTTTTCTTTACTAAGTTTTTTACTAGGACATGAGTTTGTGTTATAATTGTAAATTAAGAAAGCGTTGTTTTCTTGTAAGCTCGAATATCATTTTAAAGGTTTTAAGTTTCACGTGAGATAAAAATATTGTGTAAAACGGTTGTAGAATGATCCTGTGATAAAATTACGTTGCTAGTGGAACTATAAAGGGGGGATTTTTGGGGACTCGAGTAAGCCTCGTGGTTTGAGGCTGGACTAATATAATTTTTTGCGTGTCCTTTCATTTTCATTTTCTCTTTATATTTATGTTATTTACTCTTCCACTCATAATCTGGGTTTCTTCTCTTTTTTAAAAATCAACTAAGTAAAATCAATTTTTTTCTATAAACTTTTAAAATAATTTTTATCATGATTTACCTCTCTCTTGTGTTTGAAATTACTTAGGTAACAAGTAGTATTAGAGCCTTAGTTCGGCTTTGTAGGGAGAATGTATCTTGTGATGGATAATATTGTATGATATGGGAACTCACACTTGTGGAGGAGATTGTTGGGTACAAGCATGAGTTGTTAAGTCTCATATCGCCTATGAATGGGTAGAATATTAGATTATAAGAGATGTAACTCATTTACCTAATGTCTTAAGGCTTTTGGTGGATATGTGGTGTCTTCATCTCTTGTGGCCCAAGATCATAAAGGGTGATTGTTGCTTCTGACTTCCCTAAACTTCCAACTAAGTGGTATCAGAGGCTAACTCATATTTAAAGACTAATTATCTCAAGAGGTAGGATGGCCACAAACAGTGCACTAAATAAACTGACATCTTTCAATAGTGAATAGTATGCTTGTTGGAAAGAGAAAATAAAAAATGCTATTGAAAGGATGAATTATAATATCTGGGTTGCTGTTAAAAATGGTTCATTTTTTTTCACACATCAAGTTGACGGTGTTGTGGAAAACTGTTGGTTGCAGAATAGGGCAAGCAGCAAAAATATTTATTTTCGGAAGAATTCCCTCCGGGATTTATGTCGTGTCCACAGAGATCGGTTCGAGGGAAATAATGTCGTTCGACAATCTCTCGCGTTAATGAGTTTGGGTTTAAATGGTTTCAAACATAAAAACAGAAAAGTAAACATTAAAACACAAAACAAATTCATTCTTCAGAGAGAAAAACTTATCCGGCATGCACATAATCGACTCCTCACAAACTTAAACTTACCGACCAGTTATACTCCACCTACAATACTCCTCAATATCACCCAGCATCGCTCACAACAAAGGTTAAGTCTAACGCAAAGTTGAGAAAACAACTGTGTTACCATTGCCGATACTTTCGCACGCTAGCTCAAGGCACGAAAGCATTAAGATTCGACGCCTATTGAAGATTGTTAGCTCCTAAATCTATCTCTAGAGTCCAGAAACTAACAGATAATCATCCCTAATCGAAGTTTGCGAGGGTTATGTCTAACGCAACTCAAACCCCGCGCATAAAGCAAAAATCAGAGACAATCACCAATAGAGATTTGTAAAGCAAGTTTTATACAACGCCATGGGCGACAAATATACATGAGTTCAAAACAAATACATATACACAACCCAATAAATGAAGAAAACACAAAGAAAAAGTGAAATGAACCGAACATCTCGCGGTTTGTCAGAGCCGGTCGACGATCAATCCACCCCAGTTCATCTGTATGCATGCTCCACAGTTGTTTTCTAAGCTCTCCAATGAAAAATGAAGTTTGATGGAATTAGGAACAAGAATCCCCAAAACCATACTCTAAAAAGTAACTGAAATAAACTATATACAATTTCAATTTTGTACTGTTCGCACAACGAACACTTCATTCGCAAAGCGAATGGCTCAAAAAATGGCACTTAAGTGCCTCTAAAATGCTAAACCGCCTCTGCTTTCCTTCGCGAGTTCGCAGTGCGAACGAATCATTCGCAAAGTGAATGCTCGCTGATCAGTTCACAAAGCGAACTTTGGTTCCTTTTTCCTCTGCCTCATTCTGGGAGCATTCGCTGGGGAACTCGCCAGCTGTTCGCAAAGCGAACATTCGCTGCCAGTTCGCAAAGCGAACAAGACAGAAAACCAGTCCTTATTTAGCTCTTCTTCAGCTCCCTTTTATTGGTTCAAATGCCACATCTTGGAGTCTTTATTGCTCATTGCTCCAACAATGCTTTATCACCTTCAAAATGAATGAAAAACCATTAATCTTTACATAAATGAATCAAAAACACAAATATATACTAACTAACGTATTTATAACAAAGTGGGGTTTATTCGACCGATATTTACCAAAAAGTATAGATAAGTGCAACAAAACTTATATACAAAAATAGGTACAATTTACACTTATCAACTCTCCCCAACTTACATAATTGTTTGTCCACAAACAAGAATTAAACAAACTTGAAAATACAAAAGCGATATCCAAAGAATGTCGAATCAACAGGTTTTGAAAATTGGACAAATGTATGGTTCAAATGAAAATGGTACGCACAAAAAGTAAATACTTACCACTGGCTACGACGACAACATAGTGACGAAACAAACGCAAAATACAAAAATCATGCCAAATATTCTAAAACAACACAAGTTCCAAAGTGAATCACACCTAGTAAAAACAATCATCGGTAGATGAAAAACACACAATAAGGTACTTTACACTCACACAACACTCATGCAAACAAAAGACTAAATTATGCATACATCCACAAATTCACATTGAAAATACAAAGGCAAGAATCACAAGGACTTTCAAGGTTGTAACGTGGTCGGGTAAACAAACAAGGGGCAGTTTCTAAAGGTAATTGAAACAAAAACTTGCCTAAACCTAAGGGAGTGATCAACTCACAAAGACTCAAACACCAAATTTCAATCAACTTCTTCCACAATCTCAAGTGTTACACAACACACAATACTTATTTAGCACAATTATTGAAACTCTTTTTGTTTCCTTTTTCAAGGATTTTCTTTTTCTTTTTTTTCTTTCTTTTTCTCTTTCAGAAATTTTTCTCTTGTTTCTTTTCTTTTTCGATCCGCATAGAATCCAACCAATGAGTACATAATCATCCTCTCCCCAACTTGAATTCAACCGCACCATCATGTGAACACTCCCTACTTTCTAAGGCAAGGAAAAAATCCATACAACAACACAAAGTTGAGGTCCAAGAAAAAACAAAATTCATTCAAAAATAAGTGAACTAAATACTCATAGACAAGCATTAAGTTCAAATAAAAACATGGATCAAAAAGCTCAAAGGGGTTATGAATTCTCACACACTCACAAGGTGAATTGACTATATGGCTAAGGTAGTTGTGCTCAAAATGAAACAATTGCCTTGATCCTTTTCATGCATTCATATAAACAACATAAACAACAGATTCAACATAATAAAATCCAGTTAGAACAAGAATGTTGGTACTCCGCATATATGAACAATGGAAAGCCACCTCACAAAAAGGTTGGGAACTAAAGTGATTCACAATAGAACAAGTATACAAAAGAATGAATGGCATGGAAGTTTGTACAAAGCCTAAGTATCATGAATATGCTAAAATCAAGAAAGCGATAAATATATACCTTGGACGTGTACAAAACTTAACAAGATCATTACCAAACATCCGCAAGTTGAAACGAACCAACTTGGAAAATCACAAAAGCATCCTCAAATAAGTCGACCAAGACTTGCAACCAAACAACAAACAAAACATTAGAAAAGAAAAACAATAAAACATGCTTGTTTTACGTCGTAAGCTCGACGCCTTTACGGTGCTTAGCTAGTAACTTCCTTCTTTCATGCCATAGTGATGCCTCACCGCGCAAACCAAAAGCAAGTGCCCTAACCAAACACTTAAACAAACGTTACGAGAACAAAACGTATATAACACTTGAACAAACATAATGGAAATAGACAATATATACGATATATACAAAACTCAAAAACAAAGAAACTATCGCAATGCGATTCAATATCAAAACCAATCCCCGGCAACGGCGCCATTTTGTTGGTTGCAAAATAGGGCAAGCAGCAAAAATATTTATTTTCGAAAGAATTCCCTCCGGGATTTATGTCGTGTCCACAGAGATCGGTTCGAGGGAAAGAATGTCGTTCGACAATCTCTCGCGTTAATGAGTTTGGGTTTAAATGGTTTCAAACATAAAAACAGAAAAGTAAACATTAAAACACAAAACAAATTCATTCTTCAGAGAGAAAAACTTATCCGGCATGCACATAATCGACTCCTCACAAACTTAAACTTACCGACCAGTTATACTCCACCTACAATACTCCTCAATATCACCCAGCATCGCTCACAACAAAGGTTAAGTCTAACGCAAAGTTGAGAAAACAATCGTGTTACCATTGCCGATACTTTCGCACGCTAGCTCAAGGCACAGAAGCATTAAGATTCGACGCCTATTGAAGATTGTTAGCTTCTAAATCTATCTCTAGAGTCCAGAAACTAACAGATAATCATCCCTAATCGAAGTTTGCGAGGGTTATGTCTAACGCAACTCAAACCCCGCGCATAAAGCAAAAATCAGAGACAATCACCAATAGAGATTTGTAAAGCAAGTTTTATACAACGCCATGGTGTAACACCTCAAAATTTGCCCCCTTGTTTCTAACTCTTTTTGGCTTATGCTTCATTTCATTTGCATCGTCATTCCTGCATTTGCATAGTTCTTTTGAGCATGGGATCAAGGTATTCTCTAGCAGCTCACGGCGTCATCAGTTCCAGTATGATTTTTAATAGTGTTCAGAGCCAAGCAAATAGCTTTCCAAGTCTTTTTGAGCATTTATTTTGCTCATTAAATGACTGGATGATCAGAAACTCCGGCAGCCAATTTTTGATCACTTATTCAGCACCAGACAGTTGTTATCAGCAGTTTAATCCGAGTGCGAAAAAACATTTCACAGCATATTTCAAGTGTATTCCAATGGTAATATCAAATGGCAAGTTTCAGAGGTCTATCGTGGTTCAGAACGGGTAGAACCAGACGAAAATCCAAGTTTCCCTCCTTTTGGCGCAAAAATTCAAATTTTGAATGTGTTAATCGATTAACCAATTGCAGTGCAATTAGGTTAATCGATTAACCATTGTGAATTTTGCCCAAATGCTGCATTTTCAGAGCTGTTTCTTTTTAATCCACTTTTTAATCACCCATTTTAATTCTACACATCAGTAGAAGGATCTAGAGAGTTGATTTTCCATTCAAAAATTCAAATTCTTTCCACTCCAATTCCACATTTTCTTTCCTAATTCACATTTCATCCCAATTTCCACTCACTTAACCTCACTCCCAACCCAAACTTAACTCCTAACCTAGGGGTTATTTAAACCAATCATTCCAAACCTCTAAAAGAGATCATATTTTCACTCCCAATTTTCAGAATTCTCTCAATTCTCTCTCACTTTTTCATTCTCCAACTCCATTTTCAACCACACTCAAAGCTCTTCTTCAAAGATTAACAAGTTCTTCATTGGAACTTGTTAATTCTTGAGCTAAAACCTCTCATCATCACTACATTTCAGCTTTTCAATTTGGATTTTCGTTTGGATCTGGTTCTGAATTTTCAGAAGTGATTTTTGGAAGTGCTTTTGGAGCTTTGGTTGCTTATTGCTTGGATCTTCAACTTTTGAGTGCAAGAAGCTTGTGGATCTTGGATTTCTCTACTTGAATTCATCCATTTCTGTTTACAACACTTACCAAAGCAAATCTCAGCTTTGTAGGTTGGTTAATTTCAGATCCATACTCATTTTAGCTTAATTGCAACTTATACAATGTAGATCCATGAATTTTGATGTGTTTTGATTCATTTGGTTGATCTTGATTGTGGATGTTGATGATTATTGAATTTAAGTGATGTTTGAATGGTGTCTCTGAACTTAATTTTCGTGCATTGTTGATTACATGATCATTGGAGATGATTGCATAAGTGTTTTTGCTGCTGGAAGTGATTTTTCAAACTGATTTTGGGCTGATTTTAAAGTGTTAATCGATTAACCAATTGCAGTGCAATTAGGTTAATTGATTAACCAGTGCAAAATGTGCGTAATAAGATTTGTTAATCGATTAACACAATTGCACTGCAATTGGTTAATCGATTAACACTGCTGCAGAGTGTGTTTTTTGTGCATTTTTGAGCATGTTTCGATCCCGTTTCATTTCTAATCTTCATGGATTGATATGATACATGTCTAATGACTGTTTTGATGTTGTTGCACCTCACACCATTGTATGTGCACAATTTTCCGACACGCGGCTCTTGTATTTTCATCGTTTATGAACATTGTTTGCATTGTTGCATGCTTGATGCCATGAACACATAACACATACTCCTTGAGCATGATAATTGTTGATTGATGCTTATGTTGATGGAATTGCTTTGTGTTTGTTTGTTCACCTAATTTTGTGAGATGCATGCTTCACTTGATTTGTTCATATGCTTAATGATATGCTTCCTCATGATATGCATGCTTTTACGATGATTTCAAGAGTTATTTACCTTGGTTGGTGGTGTGATTGTAATCATGTTTGATTAAAGAATATGTAATGCTTGATGCATGTTTGCTATGCCATGATTGAGTTGTATTCAAGTGAATCACATGCTGCCCTGTTTCTACTGCTGTTTATGTGCATATGTGCTGTTATATGTGCTGTTGTTTGGCTTTTACACTTCCTTTTTATGCTGAACATGAGCTGTAGAATGTTGTTTGGTATTTGGTGTTGGATTTACTGCTGTATTGTTGCGGATGCGTTGTTGTAGCTACTGTTTTTTGTTCATTTTCTTCTTTCCTTCTTCATCTCTTTCACTCTTTCCTTCCCTTGAATCTCAAGACTTGTTTAAGTTTTGGATTCACTCCCTTAGAGCTACCTAGTCCAACTTAATTTTCGATTAAGCTTGGAGTAGGATTAGCATTAGGCTTCCCTTTGCATGCTAACTTAGGTAGAAGTTTCCCTTTCAAACTCAACTATAGGGCCACCTTTTGCATGACAACATTAGGATAGAATTCCCCTTAGTGTTTTCTTTTTCCTTGAGTCTTCTCTTCTCATCTCATAACAATCCTAAAACACTTAATAAAAGATTAACATGTATTGCGCATGAGCCTTACATATGGGAAGTGAAGTATGGGGGGTCTCCCTTCATTCTTCTAGGGTACTTAGTGTACGTCCTGTTGGGGACGATGCGCGAAGTATTCGTTCCTATGTTACAGACTTGGGTGCAATGCAAGTTATGAACTAACTTCAAACCACTTCTGTCTTAAAAAAATACAAAACAAACTCAAACCTTTTTCATCCTTCGGGATCGTTAAGTTCAAATCATTTTCAGAAAAGGGCACGTTACTTCCGTCTTGTCGCAAACAGGCATCGACCCTAACTGCCGGACGCGAATCTAACGTCACTCATAAAAAACACTAACCGACCTCATTAGGTCGAACTACGACTGCTCTGATTTCCTCTTTCTCGTTCGATTGAGGATACGTAGGCACAAGACGGCGATGTCTTGGCGAGCAACCTCCCCCCTTAGTTCGTGTCCGAACTACGTTAACTCTGACTTTCCCATTGCACGAGGGAATACGTAGGCATAGGACGAGCGATGTCCTATCGAGTCACTTCTTTTTCTTTTCTCCCCCGTTTCTTCGTTCTCTTCCGTTCCCGTTCCTTCTCATTTCCAGTAGCAGTGGAGCTCCAGATGACACACCCTTTGATCGAGACAACAAGCGTGGATCCTATCGAGTACGATGGACGTGTGGGGTACTAACACCTTTCCTTCGCGTAACCGACTCCTTACCCGTTTCTCTTGGTCGCGAGACCATGCTTTTCCCTTCCCTCAGGTTTACGCAGTGTTTCCTTTCCCTCTCTTGGGATAAATACACATTGCTGGCGACTCTGTTTTCCGCGCCACTTTCGTGTTTGTACCATGGATGCGAATCCTCGGGAGCGACAGCTGGCGACTCTGCTGGGGACAGGTTGACCTCTTGCTGGTCCATCCCCTCTTGCGAGTCAATCCTAACGCTTGTTTGTTCATTTTCATTGGGTGTTTACTGTTGTGCTTTATTTTTGTTGTATATTACTGTATTACTGTTTTATTGTTTTTACCGTATTTATTTCATTGCATTGTATTATTATGTTGGACTATGCTGTGCTGTACTGGTTTTTTGTTTGGCAGGTTGGGAGGTTCTGAGAGATAAGCCCACTACCCAGGCTTGAGCATACACATAGGTATTAGCGTGGGCAGGCGTGACGCTCCCGTGGTGTTGACCACGTGCGGGTGATCACGATCCCCACAATCAGACGAGGTTCTATCGGGAGATATCTGCTACTGTATGTTGATACAGGCCAGTAGTTATTCTCTTGAGGAACTGTCGACTCTGGTGACCATTCCCGAGGACTCAGTAACGACACTCCTCCCGAGAACGATAATGGCAGACCAGAAATGGCAAATCCATTACGACTCTCGACCCGAGGACCCAATGCTGGGAACTTGCTATAGGATGACCTTTTTTGGGGGAATTAGTGGACGACCTCTTTGTTTGGCGATAGTATTGTACCCTGAGGGATGAATGTACTATTGCTTCTCAAATCGAGAATCTGAGACTGAGGATCCCGTTTTCTAGAACCCACATGTGAGAGGGGATGAGTGTTTGCAGGTTTGCAGGTGACTTTGACCTTCAACCTACCTGGTTTTCTAGTTTTATCACTGTGGTTACTTTTGTTCTGGGTTTTGGTACAGAACTTTGATTGTTCAGTCAGTACAGTGCATCCGGCTCGTGTGGAACTTTGATCCCATGCTTCGCATTGCATTCCATTTTTCTGACATTCATGTTTTTGCATTTTCAGGTAGTATCCAGTCTTTTGATTCCAGTCAGAGGGCATTCATAGGGATGGACACTAAGAGGGGTAAGAAGCACATCATCATCTACAAGTTCCCGAAGCTCACTCTTGGTCCGTTGGACAGTTTACAGAGTATGGCTAGTCCATAAGTATTGGGGGTCTTTAAAGAGAGGTATGGTTGGATATTATCCCTGGTTCAGAGTCTTAGTGAGTATGAATACAATGGACTACACACCTTGATGCAGTTCTATGATCCTTCCTTAAGGTGTTTTGTGATGCCGGATTATGTATTGATTCCTACCCTAGAAGAGTACTCTAACATCTTGAGAATTCCTATCCAAGGAGGTGTTCCTTTCTGTGGTTCCCAAGGAGACTGTGATTTCCAAGCGCTGGCTGAGGCTCTTTATTTGAGCAAATTAACATTAGAGGCTGATTTTTCTCGCAAAGGAAATTCTGAGGCTATCACTTAGAGTACTTGGTAAAGAGGGCTCGAGAGGAAGCTAAGGAGAAGAGGTGGATAGATTTCAATGCAATATTGGCTCTCTGTATATATGGCATTGTGATATTACCTAATGAGTCTGAGTTTGTCGACACAGATGCTATTCAGATATTTACAGCTCATAATCCGGTACCAACTTTATTAGGTGATCTTCACTATGCCCTGTACAACAGGAATGAGAAAAGACGAGGTGGGATTATTGGGGACTGACATTTTGCATAGTTGTGGAAGGTATCCTAATGTACCCTTAATCGGAAGAAAAGGAGGTATTAACTACAACCCGTCTTTGGCTATCAGGCAGTTTGCGTACGCCCTGAAAGATCCTCCAGTTGAAAAAGATTTGGAAGAATCTTTGTATTTTCATATGACTGATGGTGTGGCTATTGCACAGAAAGCTTCTGAAGCTTGGCTCAGTAGACAGAAGAGAGGTAAAACCGTTCTGGGTAAACCCAATAATCAAGCTTTCGCTCCATATGTTGAATAGATAAAGAAGAGTGTAGAAGAGTTCTATTTTCCTTTTGATCGGGCTCCTCCCTTGTATCCAGAGATTGTGGAAGAGAGACTCACTGTACCACTCGAAGAATTCGACAAGCAGCGAAAGTTGGTATTTGATATGAGGGTGGAAAACTTTGATATGAGTAGTCAGCTACAGAACGCTCTACATGACAACTTGGAGCTGAAATGGAAAGTTCAAGACATGACAGAGCGTCTAAAAAAAAGAGAGAAGGATTTTGCCGATAGAGCTTAGCACTTCAAAAAGGTCAGTATGGCTGCCGAATCATCAGGTAAAGCTAGTAGGAAAAACAAGAAGCTTTTGACTGAAGCAGAGGACAAGCTTACCACGTATCAGGAGATGTGGGAAGAGGTCAAGATCGAGAATAGAGAACTGAAAGAAGAACTTCAGAAAGTGAAAGCAAAGAAAGATCATTACTCCGGCAAGTGGAAAGAAGCCCAGAAGGAAATTTAAGTGCTCAAGTTGCAAGCTGGGGTTAAGAAGTCGAGGCACGAAGACAACAATGCTGAAGAGCAGATTGCTAAATTAAACCAAGAAATTGCCAAAAGAAACAAGTTGATCAAAGGGCTGATAAAGCAACCTGCACATCCTGACACTTTAGACCTTCTTGAAGAAGTTGAAGCTAGTTTGTTTGGAATTTAGTTGTAGTTGATATTGTTGTTTATCTTTTTGTTGGGATTACCATCAGGTTTGTTGATGGAGTCACATTTGATTATGCTTGAACTTGTTTGTAGGAATTACTTTATTTTTTATAATGGAATATTTGGTTCAACTATCTATGCTCTGGCAGTTCTGGTTTTCAGAGAGGGTTAGTCCCCATGGCTTGATTCGGTAGTATTTCTGGGTTCGGATTTATTTTCCGATAGTGTGTCTGATCCCTTGCCCGGTTTCATGGATTGGAATCAAAGCGGATATGTCCCGGAATTGTTCAAATATGATTGTTTGCATTTTGCATTTGCATTTTCATAATCATAATCATTTTTTGCATAGTAGGCGCTCGTCCCGGGTTTTTCTAACCTTTATTTGGTTACAGTTCAGGATTGCAGGCCAGTCAATTCACCGGTATTCTACTAAATCAAACCAGAGGAGAATTATGGAGCAAATGCAAGCAGAGATGGCCACCATGCAAGCTCGCATGGCCCAATTCATGGAGCTGATGCAAGGTGTTGCCCAAGGGCAAGAGCAACTGAGGACTCTGGTCCAACCCTTAGTGGCAAGAGTGGATGAAGACGGGGTTCTTCATGGCGGAATCCATAATGGCGTCGCTGGTAATGGTATTTAGGGAGGTCCTGTGGGCGTAGAGATCCCTATTCCTGGTGTTGTGATCCCTCCGGGCGGAGGAGAGCAGCTTGTGATTCCTTCTATTGTGGGTGGAGAAAGTGTTTGTGCTGTTCATGGTCGTCATTTTGAAGACTAACAAGATGACGTTTTCTCTATGCCAGGCGGGGATGCTGGTCCTCAGGCCGACAATGATCAAAGGTTCAGACTGATTGAAGAACAACTAAGGGGAGTGGTGAATCAGAATTCTGTAGGAATGGATTTGGAGGATTTAGGGCTGGTTCCCGGAGTTGTAATTCCGCACAAATTTCAGGTGCCCACTTTTGAGAAATACAATGGTACCACCTGTCCCAAGACGCATGTCAGAGCATACGCGAGGAAGATGGCCACGTACTCTAAAGATGAGAAATTCCTGATGCATTTCTTTCAGGACAGCTTGTCTGGGGCATCCTTAGAATGGTATATGCAATTAGAGAGATGCCATATCCGTAATTGGAGAGAATTGGTCGAGGCCTTTATTAAGCACTACCAATATAACACTGATATGGCTCCCAATCGGACCCAGCTACAGAATATGTCTCAAAAGGACAGTGAAAGCTTTAAGGAATACGCGCAGAGATGGCATGAGCTAGCGGCAAGGGTGAAGCCACCCATGTTGGAGAAGGAGATGCTGAATCTGTTTATGGATACTTTGTCGGGACGTTATTATGAAAAATTGTTACCTTGCATGTCAGGAAAGTTTGCAGATTTGATCATGGTTGGGGAGATGTTAGAGGGTGGAATCAAAGCTGGGAAAGTGTCAGGTAATGATGGGTCGTCTTCTATTCAAGGGAAGAAACCCTATGTGAATTATAAGAAGAATGAGGAAACAATTTTGTGTCATCTTACCGAGGTAAAAGAAAACAGCATCAGAATTATAATCAGCAAGTTGCCTCTGTGACTACTCCGGCTACACCTCAGCAGCAGAGGAGTACCCCTAATCAGTACCAGAATAGGCAGCCCGGCCAGTATCAGAACCGTCAAAGGAGCGCTGAAAGGCATTTTAATCAGCCGCCTATGTCTTATGCTCAATTGTTGCAACACTTGTTACAGCTGCGTTTAGTTAAGCTCCGCACCCTAGCTCTACCCACAGGGAGGCTTCCTCCGGGCTATGATGCTAACGCATATTGTGATTTTCACTCCGGTGCCCCGGGGCATACAATCGAAAGGTGTAGGGCGTTTCAGCATAAAGTCCAAGATTTGGTGGATTCGAAGGCCATTAACTTCTCAAACGACGTGCCCAATGTCATTCAAAACCCAATGCCGAACCACGGTGGGCCAAGGGTTAATGTTGTGTTAGAGGAGAATGAATATTTGAATTTGGTTATGGATGTTAATGAATTAAAGACTCCTTTGATGGTGGTAAAGGAGAGGTTATTGAGGGGTGGGGTGTCCCCCGGATGTAATGAGAATTGTTCAGATTGTATGTCGCAAATGAATGGGTGTGGTTTGTTGAAGTCAGGAATTCAAAAGTTGATAGATGAAAGTCGATTGCAGTTTAACCAGTGTGACCAACAGAAGGAAGTTACCGGAAAAAAGAATGAGGTAGCTACCATTACTATCCCTTTCAAAACAATCACTATTTCAGGGCCGGTAAGACCAACGCCGGTCATTATCACCACTCCTGGACCTATTCCGTATGAGAGCACCAAAGCTATTCCTTGGAATTATGGTGCTGAAGTGTTTGTCAACGGGCAGAAGCAAGAACTGGTGGGAACTTCTGTAGTGAACTCTTGTGTTGAAAACAGTGATGAGGCAGGGGCTATCACGAGAAGTGGTAGGGTCTTTATCCCTTCTAATGATCAAGCTGGTAGTTCTAAACAAGACAAAGGGAAGCAGGTTGTAGATAATTCTATGCAAGCGCCAGTAGTGAATGATTCCACGGCAAGGCCAATTGATAATTCCTTCTCTGAGAATGTAGAAGAGTTTATGAGACTGATTCGGAAAAGTGATTATAAAATTGTTGATCAATTGCATCAGACTCCGTCCAAGATTTCTATCTTGTCCCTGTTATTGTGTTCTGAGGCACACCAAAACGCACTGCTGAAACTACTAAATGTTGCTTACGTACCTCAGGAGATCTCAGTTAATCAGTCGGAGGGGGTAGTGGCCCATGTTAATGCGGGCAATGGTTTGGGTTTTACTGATGTTGACTTGACCCCAGCGGGGAGAAACCATAATAATGCCCTGCATATTTCTGTTAAGTGTCGTGGATCGTTGATGTCTCATGTGCTTGTGGATACTGGATCCTCTTTGAATGTTCTGCCTAAGAAAGCCTTGATGAAGCTGGACACCCGAGGGTTGATATGCACACCTAGTGATTTGGTGGTACGCGCTTTCGACGACTCGAAGAGGTCTGTTTTCGGTGAGATTGTGCTACCAATTAAGGTTGGGCCAGAGGTTTTCGATGCTACCTTCTATATCATGGACATCCAGCCTACTTACAGTTGTCTGCTGGGTCATCCATGGATTCACAGTGTTGGGGCTGTGACGTCTACATTGCCTCAGAAGTTAAAGTACATGGTAGACGGACATGTGGTGACGGTTTGTGGGGAAGAAGATATCATGATAAGCCAACTATCTACTTTCAAGTATGTGGAGGTAGATGGCGAAATACATGAAACTCTATGTCAAGGTTTCGAAGCAGTGAAGATCACTGAGGAGCCTCTCAAGGAAGGTAGCCAATCTGAAGTGGTTCATCCTATAGTGGTACATCAGCCGGAGATTTCTATGTCTTCCTTCAAGGATGCTCGGGCCGTGGTTGAAGCCGGCAGCTCACAAAAGTGGGGTCAGATTATTGAGGTCCAAGAAAAGCGAAATACTCATGGACTGGGTTATATGCCACCCAGGCATCCTGAAGAGCCTCCCAAGTTCTATGGTCCAGTTCGCTTCACTAGTGCTGGTGTGTTCTTTGACAGAGTCAATGCTATTGGCGAAGATGGGGATAGTGATTGTGATATGGATAGTTGGATCCGCCCCTGTATCCCAGGTCAAAGTCTTCGCAACTGGTCGTCAGAGAGAGCCATTCAAGTGACCGGACCAGAGTAATTGCTCCTGTTTGTCATCTATGTTAATCCTATGTTCTGCCCAAGACGTAGTGATTCTTGTTTGTAGGGCTTGAATGTTTTCGTTTGCTTTTTCTTTATCAGTAATAAAGGACGTTTTCGCATTCAATTGTTTTGATCCCTGTTTTTCTGTTTTTTATTTTTGCATTAAAACCACAGCAAAATGGAAATGTGTTTTTGTTTGATGCATCCATATTAAACATAAATCATAATCATGCAGGTTTTCTTGTTCAGATTCCACCCATCATGATTTGGCTAAGGCTCGATATGACTTCGATAATCCCATATATCAGGCTGAAGAGGGGACTGATGAAGATTGTGCCTTACTAGAGGAATTATCCAGGCTGTTAAAACAGGAGGAAAAGGTCATTCTGCCTCATCAGGAGGAAATCGAGGTTGTTAACTTGGGAACCGAGGACGGAAAGAAAGAGGTACGGATTGGGGCTGCTTTGGAAGACACTGTAAAAAGAAGATTGATTGAAATGCTCTGAGAGTATGTGGATATCTTCGCCTGGTCTTACTAAGACATGCCTGGGCTCGACACTGACATCGTGGTACATCGGTTGCCGCTCAAAGAAGGATGTGTTCCGGTTAAGCAGAAGCTAAGAAGGACGAAACCAGAAATGTCTGTCAAGATTAAAGAAGAGGTTCAGAAACAGTTAGATGCTGGGTTTCTTGCTGTAACGAATTATCCTCCATGGGTTGCTAATATTGTACCTGTGCCTAAGAAGGATGGAAAGGTCAGGATGTGCGTTGATTACAGAGATCTGAATAGAGCAAGCCCAAAAGACGACTTCCCGCTTCCTCACATTGACGTGTTAGTGGACAACACCGCTCAATATTTTGTGTTTTCCTTCATGGATGGCTTCTCTGAGTATAACCAAATCAAGATGGCCCCAGAGGACATGGAGAAAACGACGTTCATAACACCGTGGGGGACTTTCTGTTACAAAGTGATACCCTTTGGATTGAAAAATGTTGGGGCAACATATCAGCGGGCGATGGTGACTCTCTTTCATGATATGATTCACAAAGAGATCAAGGTTTATGTTGATGACATGATTACGAAGTCACAAACGGAGGAAGAGCATCTGGTGAATCTTCAGAAACTGTTTGAGAGGTTGAGAAAGTTCAGACTGAGGTTGAATCCGAACAAGTGCACCTTTGGGGTGAGATCTGGAAAGTTACTGGGTTTTATTGTCAGCGAAAAAGATATCGAGGTTGACCCTGCTAAAGTAAAATCTATACAAGAAATGCCTGAACCAAGAATAGAAAAAGAGGTTCGTGGTTTCTTAGGGAGGTTGAACTACATTGCTAGATTCATCTCTCATCTTACCGCCACGTGTGAACCAATATTCAAGTTGCTAAGAAAAGATCAAGAGGTCAGGTGGAATGAGAATTGTCAAAAAGTGTTTGAAAAAATAAAAGAGTATTTGTAGGAACCTCCGGTCCTTATGTCGCCAGTGCCAGGAAGACCATTGATTATGTATCTTACGGTTCTTGAGAACTCAATGGGGCGTGTGCTCGGTCAACACGACGAGTCAGGTAGAAAAGAGCATGCCATCTACTACCTGAGTAAAAAGTTTACTGATTGTGAGTCGAGGTACTCAATGTTGGAGAAAACATGTTGTGCACTCGTTTGGGCAGCTAAGCGTTTGAGGCAGTATATGTTAAACCACAAAACCCTCTTGATTTCGAAGATGGATCCGATCAAGTATGTGTTTGAAAAGCAGGCGCTTTCTGGAAGAATAGCCCGTTGGCAGATGGTTCTGACAGAATACGATATTCAATATATTTCCCAAAAGGCCATTAAGGGAAGTGTTCTGTCAGAATATCTCGCTGAACAACCAATTGAGGATTATCAACCGATGAAGTTTGAATTCCCTGACGAACACATTATGTATCTGAAGATGAAAGATTGTGAAGAGCCTTTGCATGATGAAGGACCAGAAATTGGATCCCAGTGGAAATTGGTCTTTGATGGAGCTGTTAATTCATATGGTAACGGAATCGGGGCAATCATTACGACTCCACAGGGTTCTCATATACCCTTCACTGCCCGATTATCGTTCATATGCACCAACAATGAGGCAGAGTATAAAGCATGCATCATGGGGTTAGAAGAAGCAATTTATTTGAGAATCAAGAACCTCGATGTTTATGGTGATTCCGCGTTGGTAGTTAATCAGATTACAGGTGAATGGGAAACTCGTCAAGCGAACTTGGTGCCTTATAACAACTATACCATAAGGTTGTTACCGTTCTTTGACAAAGTCGATTTCCATCATATACCTCGGGTGGAGAATCAGATGGCAGATGCGTTGGCAATGCTATCTTCAATGTATCAGGTGAATCGTTGGAATGAAACTCCTTCGATCAGAATCATGCGTCTGGATAAACCAGCCTTTGTGTTTGCAATTGAAGATGTATCAGATGGCAAACCTTGGTATCATGATATTCAGGTTTTTCTGAAGAGTCAAGAGTATCCAAGGGGTGTATCCACCAAAGATAAGAAGACTCTGAGGAGGTTGGCAGGAAATTTCTTTCTGAATAAAGATGACGTGTTATACAAGAGAAACTTTGACATGGTCTTGCTACGTTGTGTTGATGGACACGAGGCAAGCCTGTTGATGGAAGAAGTCCATGAAGGATCTTTCGGTACCCATGTCAATGGGCATGCTATGTCCAGAAAACTGCTGAGAGCAGGGTATTACTGGATGAATATGGAATTTGATTGTTTCAAATACGCCCGGAAATGTCATAAATGCCAGATTTATGCTGATAAGGTGCATGTACCGCCTACTTCTCTGAATGTATTGTCATCATCTTGGCCTTTTGCTATGTGGGGCATTGATATGATCGGAAAGATTGAACCTACTGCTTCCAATGGGCATCGTTTCATTTTGGTTGCCATCGATTACTTCACGAAGTGGATGGAAGAAGCCTCGTTTTCCAATGTCACCAGACAAGTGGTAGCCAGATTTATCAAGAAGGACATCATCTGCCAGTATGGAGTCCCAGAGAGAATCATTACTGATAGTGGTTCAAATTTGAATAACAAGATGATGAAGGAGCTATGTCAGAGCTTTAAGATTGAACATCACAATTCTTCTCCCTATCGCCCGAAGATGAATGGGGCTGTTGAAGCGGCAAATAAGAACATCAAGAAGATTGTGTAGAAAATGGTAGTGACCTATAAAGACTGGCATGAGATGTTGCCTTATGCTTTACATGGTTATCGTACTTCGGTACGCACATCAACTGGGGCAACTCCTTTCTCATTGGTATATGGTATGGAAGCAGTTCTACCATTAGAGGTTGAGATTCCTTCTTTAAGAATTCTGGCAGACGTGAAGCTTGATGAAGCTGAGTGGGTGCGTTCCAGACTGAATCAGCTGAACCTTATTGAAGAGAAAAGATTGGCAGCTGTTGTACATGGTCGGTTGTATCAGAGCAGGATGAAGAAAGCCTTTGATCAAAAAGTGCGTCCTCGATGTTTTCAGGCTGGTGAATTGGTTTTGAAAAGGATCCTTCCTCCTCAGACAGATCACAGGGGCAAATGGACTCCAAACTACGAAGGGCCATATGTAGTAAGACAGGTTTTCTCTGGTGGAGCCTTGTTACTCTCAACTATGGATGACGAAGATTTTACGTCCCCTGTGAACGCAGACGTAGTCAAAAAATACTTTGCATAAAAGAGACCCGCTGGACACAAAAAGAAAGTCCAGGCAAAAATGGGCATCCCGACAAACCATAAAAATAAAAGGTTCAGGCAAAAATTAGGGATAAAAAAAAAAGAATAAACCCGCAAGGTTGAAAACCTGAAAAGGCAACTTTGGCAAAAAGGGGTATCTCGGTGGATTGAAAACCCGAAAAGGGCGATCCAGGCAAAAGTTAGGGATTTAAAAGCAAAAGGCTATGATCTGCGCTTGATCTGTGAGCACTTTGGATGCATGGAAATTTTGAAGGAAAGGAATCAGTCCAGTCAGTCTTTTTGAAGGCCAAAGCATCTGCGGATAAGCAAGGCATATTGGGTCATAGCTGAATTGAATCATGGTGGATATTTGTTCCCCACATTGCTGACATGTGTATTTTCTTTCTTTTTGTGCAATTACCTCTTTTCAGGAATTGTTTCCGAATGTAAACGCCTATTTACAGGCCAATTCATCCAATAAAATTTTCATTTCACTCAAAAGCTTTACAGGTCAATTCTTTCTTTTGCTGTTTTGTTTGTGAAAACGTCCGATATTTTGATAAAACATTGCATGCGAAAATGTTAAGCTTTGCGAAGCATATCAGAAAACAGTGGAAATTGCTTAGGCAACGGTCATTGTGATGGTAATCGAAGTAGCCTTTTTCCATATAGAACTTTCTGTTGATTTTGTTTGCAGGGCAACAAGTTTGTTCTTCCCTAGTAGAGCTACTCTCCTCGACATTGAAAAGTTCATCCTCCTCAGCAGGTTGTTATTTTCCCCAACCAGGGTATCGAGGATTATTTTCCTCAGCAGAGTACAAAAGATTAATTCCCCAGCTGTTGTCGTGATTGATTTATCACTTTCTCAGCAAACAATCGGAGGTTGGCGTTGTTGCATCCCCAACAGGAGACTTATGGAATATCTTCTTGGGACAAAGATGTTATTTTCCCCACAGGGCATGAGCACTCATTCTCCTCAGCCAGTCAGGAGATATTTTTCTCATCAGCAACAGTATAATTTAATCCCCACAGATGAGTAAGTTGGATGTTGTCCTCTACTAGAGTCGATGCCGTCAATTATCGTCTTCCAAGAAGATTGCTAGCAATGGCAGATATGCCCCAGCAGGTAAAGACATAGATGACTCCTACCGGCAGGTTAAGCCCAGTAGTATCCCCAAGCAGGATCGGAATTATCGATTTATTTCCCCAAGCAGAGTTTGGTGGTGATCTTCTCAGTGGATTGTTCAACAGCGGTTGATACCCCCAGAAGGTCTTAAGTCTAATTGTTATTGGCATTTTTCAAATCCAGGTTTGGAACTCTATCTTCGACAGAAGTCATTGGTAATCCCTAGCGGAGGAAATTTCTCTTCGGGTTCTATCCTCAATTTTTAGTTTCTATCTATCCCCAACAGAGTGGATATTCTCTCGGAGTCTCCATCTCCAGCAGAGTTAGTGATCAGGAGCTTCCTCAGCAGAGTGAAGTTTTTCTCAGCAGGGTCTCTTATTTCAGAGGATAATTTATTTTGTCATCCCCGGTGGAGTTGCCTTTGTCTTCAGCATTTATTTTGCTGAGACGTTTCTTTTGCATTGCATAAGCATTTTTGCATGGCCTCCTCCCAAATGCGTAGCATTTCCATTTCGTATGGAATATTACGCCATAGAAAATTCAAACATATGCATTCGAAGCATAAGCCAGGTTTGATATCTGTTACCGGTTTCTTTCCCCAACAGAAAGAGACGTCATTCAGGAGATGTTGTTTGACATTACAACGCAACCAGTGGATTCGTCCTTCTTGTTGGTCCTTCCTACACTCCCCTGCAGG
The DNA here is from genome assembly GCA_022829125.1 of Lathyrus tuberosus. Classification (NCBI taxonomy): domain Eukaryota; kingdom Viridiplantae; phylum Streptophyta; class Magnoliopsida; order Fabales; family Fabaceae; genus Lathyrus; species Lathyrus tuberosus. The sequence goes on along the minus strand of JALAZF010000546.1, from coordinate 3,507,932 downwards.
GCTGTCTGTTTAGATTTCTCTCTTCCCCAGCGGAGTCATCTTGGTAGATCTGTTGATTCTACTAATCTTGGGCTTGAAATTCCGCCTTCGGCCGGTCTTTCTTTTGCGAATCCGCCTTCGGCCGTCTTCGTCATCGCTCTTCTGGTTCATCCCCTCAAAGCAGCTAGCGTGAAACACTCGTCAGTGTTCTTTTTCATTGCCTCAATACTTCGTCAGTATTGATTTTAAACACTCGCCCGTGTTCTCTCGACACCCGTCCGTGTTCGGTTTAGCATTTCAATCCCCAGTAAAGTTGCCTTTTGAACCTTTATTTCAATACCCGTCCGTATTGACCTTTGAGACACTCGTCTGTGTCCTTTTAGCACCCGTCCGTGTTTGAACTCTTTAAACACCCGTCCGTGTTCTTTTCAGCACCCGTCCATGTTTGAACCTTTTAAGCCAATACCCGTTCGTATTGACCTTAGACACCCGTCCGTGTTCTTTTCAGCACCCGTCCGTGTTTGAACCTTTTAAGCCAATACCCGTTCGTATTGTCCTTAGACACTCGTCCATGTTCTTTCAACACCCGTCCGTGTTTGAACCTTTATTTCAATATCCATTCGTATTGATCTTAAACACTCGTCCGTGTCCTTTCAGCACCCGCCCGTGTTTGAACCTTTATTTCAATACCCGTTCGTATTGACCTTAGACACTCGTACGTGTCCTTTCAGCACCCATCCGTGTTTGAACCTTTATTTCAATACCCGTTCTTATTGACCTTAGACACTCGTCCGTGTCCTTTCAGCACCCGTCCGTGTTTGAACCTTTGTTTCAATACCCGTTCGTATTGACCTTAGACATTCGTCCATGTTCTTTCAGCACTCGTCCGTGTTTGAACCTTTATTTCAATACTCGTTCGTATTGACCTTAGACACTCGTCCGTGTTCTTTCAGTACCCGTCCGTGTGTGAACCTTTAGACACTCGTCCGTGTTGGTTTTGACTTCTTTAATGATTCATCTTCATTCGTTCGGCACTCGTCTGTGCTTATCCCCAACACATTCAACACTCGTCCGTGTTTGTTTCAATCCACTTTAATACTTTGTTCGTATTGATTTCTGACACTCGTTCGTGTTGTGATCTTACACTTTTTGTTACTTGTTCCCCAGCGGAGTCGTCTCTCCTTTTGCAGGACGCAAATTTGTGCGGTTATTTTGGTATTCAATCTCCATGTATCTCGACCGTTTGGAAGCCTTTGCTTCCATACCCTCGGATCCAAGAAGTTTGAATAGGGGCAGCTGTAACACCTCAAAATATGCCCCCTTGTTTCTAACTCTTTTTGGCTTATGCTTCATTTCATTTGCATCGTCATTTCTGCATTTGCATAGTTTTTTTGAGCACGGGATCAAGGTATTCTCTAGCAGCTCACGACGTCATTAGTTCCAATATGATTTTTAATAGTGTTAAGAGCCAAGCCGATAGCTTTCCAAGTCTTTTTGAGCATTTATTTTGCTCATTAAATGACTGGATGATCAGAAACTCCGGCAGTCAATTTTTTATCAGTTATTCAGCACCAGACAGTTGTTATCAGCAGTTTAATCCGAGTGCGAAAAAACATTTCACATCATATTTCAAGTGTATTCCAATGGTAATATCAAATGGCAAGTTTTAGAGGTATATCGTGGTTCAGAACGGGTAGAACCAGACGAATATCCAAGTTTCCCTCCTTTTGGCGCAAAAATTCAAATTTTGAATGTGTTAATCGATTAACCAATTGCAGTGCAATTAGGTTAATCGATTAACCATTGTGAATTTTACCCAAATGCTGCATTTTCAGAGCTGTTTCTTTTTAATCCACTTTTTAATCACCCATTTTAATTCTACACATCAGTAGAAGGATCTAGAGAGTTGATTTTCCATTCAAAAATTCAAATTCTTTCCACTCCAATTCCACATTTCCTTTCCTAATTCACATTTCATCCCAATTTCCACTCACTTAACCTCACTCCCAACCCAAACTTAACTCCTAACCTAGGGGTTATTTAAACCAATTCATTCCAAACCTCTAAAAGAGATCATATTTTCACTCCAAATTTTCAGAATTCTCTCAATTCTCTCTCACTTTTTCATTCTCCAACTCCATTTTCAACCACACTCAAAGCTCTTCTTCAAAGATTAACAAGTTCTTCATTGGAACTTGTTAATTCTTGAGCTAAAACCTCTCATCATCACTACATTTCAGCTTTTCAATTTGGATTTTCGTTTGGATCTGGTTCTGAATTTTCAGAAGTGATTTTTGGAAGTGCTTTTGGAGCTTTGGTTGCTTATTGCTTGGATCTTCAACTTTTGAGTGCAAGAAGCTTGTGGATCTTGGATTTCTCTACTTGAATTCATCCATTTCTGTTTACAACACTTACCAAAGCAAATCTCAGCTTTGTAGGTTGGTTAATTTCAGATCCATACTCATTTTAGCTTAATTGCAACTTATACAATGTAGATCCATGAATTTTGATGTGTTTTGATTCATCTGGTTGATCTTGATTGTGGATGTTGATGATTATTGAATTTAAGTGATGTTTGAATGGTGCCTCTGAACTTAATTTCTGGGCATTATTGATTACATGATCATTGGAGATGATTGTATAAGTGCTTTTGCTGCTGGAAGTGATTTTTCAAACTGATTTTGTGCTGATTTTACAGTGTTAATCGATTAACCAATTGCAGTGCAATTAGGTTAATCGATTAACCAGTGCAAAATGTGCGTAATAAGAGCTCTTAATCGATTAACACAATTGCAATGCAATTGGTTAATCGATTAACACTGCTGCAGAGTGTATTTTTTGTGCATTTTTTAGCATGTTTCGATCCCGTTTCATTTCTAATTTTCATGGATTAATATGATACATGTCTAATGACTGTTTTGATGCTGTTGCACCTCACACCATTGTATGTGCACAATTTTCTGACATGCGGCTCTTGTATTTTCATCGTTTATGAACATTGTTTACATTGTTGCATGCTTGATGCCATGAACACATAACACATACTCCTTGAGCATGATAATTATTGATTGATGCTTATGTTGCTGGAATTGCTTTGTGTTTGTTTGTTCACCTAATTTTTGAGATGCATGCTTCACTTGATTTGTTCATATGCTTAATGATATGCTTCCTCATGATATGCATGCTTTCACGATGATTTCAAGATTTATTTACCTTGGTTGGTGGTGTGATTGTAATCATGTTTGATTGAAGAATATGTAATGCTTGATGCATGTTTGCTATGCCATGATTGAGTTGTATTCAAGTGAATCACATGCTGCCCTGTTTCTACTGCTGTTTATGTGCATATGTGTTGTTATATGTGCTGCTGTTTGGCTTTTACACCTCCTTTTTGTGCTGAACATGAGCTGTAGAATGCTGTTTGGTATTTGGTGTTGGATTTACTGATGTATTGTTGCAGATGCGCTGTTATAGCTACTATTTTTTGTTCATTTTCTTCTTTCCTTCTTCATCTCTTTAACTCTTTCCTTCCCTTGAATCTCAAGACTTGTTTAAGTTTTGGATTCACTCCCTTAGAGCTACCTAGTCCAACTTAATTTTCGATTAAGCTTGGAGTAGGATTAGCATTAGGCTTCCCTTTGCATGCTAACTTAGGTAGAAGTTTCCCTTTCAAACTCAACTATAGGGCCACCTTTTGCATGACAACATTAGGATAGAATTCCCCTTAGTGTTTTCTTTTTCCTTGAGTCTTCTCTTCTCATCTCATAACAATCCTAAAACACTTAATAAAAGATTAACATGTGTTGCGCATGAGCCTTACATATGGGAAGTGAAGTATGGGGGGTCTCCCTTCATTCTTCTAGGGTACTTAGTGTACGTCCTGTTGGGGACGATGCGCGAAGTATTCATTCCTATGTTACAGACTTGGGTGCAATGCAAGTTATGAACTAACTTCAAACCACTTCTGTCTTTAAAAAATACAAAACAAACTCAAACCTTTTTCATCCTTCGGGATCGTTAAGTTCAAATCATTTTCAGAAAAGGGCACGTTACTTTCGTCTCGTCGCAAACAGGCATCGACCCTAACTGCCAGAAGCGAATTTAATGTCGCTCATAAAAGACACTAACCGACCTCGTTAGGTTAAACTACGACTGCTCTGATTTCCTCTTTCTCGTCCGATTGAGGATACGTAGGCACAAGACGACGATGTCTTGGCGAGCAACCTCCCCCCTTAGTTCGTTTCCGAACTACGTTGACTCTGACTTTCCCATTGCACGAGGGAATACGCAGGCATAGGACGAGCGATGTCCTATCGAGTCACTTCTTTTTCTTTTCTCCCCCGTTTCTTCGTTCTCTTCCGTTCCCGTTCCTTCTCGTTTCCAGTAGCAGTGGAGTTCCAGATGATGACACCCTTTGATCGAGACAACAAGCGTGGATCCCATCGAGTACGATGGACGTGTGGGGTGCTAACACCTTCCCTTCGCGTAACCGACTCCCTTACCCATTTCTCTTGGTCGTGAGACCATGCTTTTCCCTTCCCTCAGGTTTACGCAGTGTTTCCTTTCCCTCTCTTGGGATAAATACACATTGCTGGCGACTTTGTTTTCTGCGCCACTTTCGCGTTTGTACCATGGATGCGAATCCTCGGGAGCGACACATGGGCGACAAATATACATGAGTTCAGAACAAATACATATACACAACCCAACAAATGAAGAAAACACAAAGAAAAAGAGAAATGAACCGAACATCTCGCGGTTTGTCAGAGCCGGTCGACGATCAATCCACCCCAGTTCATCCGTATGCATGCTCCACAGTTGTTTTCTAAGCTCTCCAATGAAAAATGAAGTTTGATGGAATTAGGAACAAGAGTTCCCAAAACCATACTCTAAAAAGTAACTGAAATAAACTATATACAATTTCAATTCTGTACTGTTCGCACAGCGAACACTTCATTCGCAAAGCGAATGGCTCAAAAAATGGCACTTAAGTGCCTCTAAAATGCTAAACCGCCTCTGCTTTCCTTCGCGAGTTCGCAGTGCAAACGAATCATTCGCAAAGCGAATGCTCGCTGATCAGTTCGCAAAGCGAACTTTGGTTCCTTTTTCCTCTGCCTCATTCTGGGAGCATTCGCTGGGGAACTCGACAGTTGTTCGCAAAGCGAACATTCGCTGCCAGTTCGCAAAGCGAATAAGACAGAAAACTAGTCCTTATTTAGCTCTTCTTCAGCTCCCTTTTATTGGTTCAAATGGCACATCTTGGAGTCTTTATTGCTCATTGCTCCAACAATGCTTTATCACCTTCAAAATGAATGAAAAATCATTAATCTTTACATAAATGAATCAAAAACACAAATATATACTAACTAACGTATTTATAACAAAGTGGGGTTTATTCGACCGATATTTACCAAAAAGTATATATAAGTGCAACAAAATTTATATACAAAAATAGGTACAATTTGCACTTATAAAAAACGAACCTAGAAATATATGGCCTAAACAGAATAAAGAAAACGTGTAGTACAATTTAAAAGTTAAAATTATCATCACTATTGTTTTAGGAATGGGTTTTTTTTTGTTTCACACTATAATATTGCTAAACAAATGTTGGACTACCTTCAAGTTACCCATGAAGGAACAACTGAGTTAAAATGGCTATAATAAATAAATTAACACGTATATATGAAATGTGTAAAATGAAACATGGAAAAAAATATCAAGACATGGAAAAACAATTTATTTATATTTTTAATTATTTAAGAGCAATGGGAAAAAAATCAAAATGAGGATTTAACTAACAAAGTCCTTAGATGCTTAAACTACAATTGGCAGGTAACCTAAACTCACAGCGATGTATGAATCTAAATATTTATCTTTTATGTATTTGGCTACTCTATTTGATAAATTACAAGAACACGAGATTAAACTAAATTGTCTTATTGAAAACGAATAAGGCAATAAGAAAAAGAAAACACTCGAAGTAAAAGTTGTAGATGTCAAAGACAAGAAGTCAGAAGAGGAAAAATACTAATAATAAAGTCATAAAGATATGAATATTTTGTTTCATAAATTTAAAGAATTTCTAAAGGACGTAAAACAACCTTCAAACTTTTAGAACAAAATAAAGAAACAACATTCTTTGTTACAACTTGCTTCCAATGTGGAAAGAAAGGTTACATAAAGGCAAATTATAAGCAAGATAAAGGAAATCTAAAATATACAAAAGACCATAAAAATATTCATGAGGAACTCAAAAATACGATAAATTTAAGTACGATAGGACATCAAAACACATTTAACTGATAATTCACTTATGAGCAATTTTAAATGATTGCCTTTGAGCTATTTATTTCCTATATAAAGAAGTGTTGTGCTCACTTCTAAAGCACGAATTTTATGAACGATGTACTCTTTTATCACACTCATTTTCCTTCTAAAATTAGTTTTATTCATTACACACTGTCTTAATGCTATAGGGTGAAAAACTTATCTTGAGAGTTGTGTATTTTTGTTGTTATGCTTAATTTATTTATCAATAGCTTAGTTCTCTTATGCATTTGTAATTGAGTTGGTTGCAAGATAAACCAACAAAAGGATTGGTATGAGGAAGGTTTTTGGGATGAAACTATATTAAAGCTTAAGTTGTTGATGATGGAAATTTTAATAGAAAACTCTTGGGGACTAGAGTACACCATGTGGTTTAAGGCACGACCATTATAATCTTTGGTGTGATCTCTTTAACTTTGTCAGTTGTTGCGGTGAGAATCGGATATCAAGCTATTGAATTAACTTGAATCACAAATCTTTGAAGTTCACCACTGAGCTTTGATTTATCCAAAGGAAAGGGTAAAGATCGAAGAAAACCCTAAGTTCGCTATGTAACAACAAAGCTAAAAGAATCTAAGGTTCGAGGGTTGGTTATACATAGGGAAGGTGCTAGCATCCTAAGTATATGTAGTACTCTACAGGAACCGCTTGTTAGTATTTGTATTATGTTATTGTTTACTTGTTAAGGAAAAGCTGCAAAGGTAAATGCCTAAGGTATTTACTAAGTATGTTCTCCAAGACATCGCATCTTGTGCCTACGTATCCTAACTAAGATGAAATAAGAGCATTCGTAGTTCACCTAACTACGGGTGAGGAACTCTTGACTGTGGTCAAGGTTCCAAGGGGAAAGGTAAGTGTCCATGGCATGACACCTACATAGAGTTAAGCAACTCTAATCCTAAGGCTAGGATAAAAAGGGAAAGGGGAGTAAGTGTCCATAACCATGACAGTTACATAGAGTTAAGCAACTTTAATCCTAAGGCTAGGATAAAAGGGAAGGAAGTGTCCATAGCAATGACACTATATAGTCAGGCAATTCTAATCCTAAGGCTAGGATGGGAAAACTAAAGACTCTAATAAGATCTCAATAGAAACAAGTAAGTGAAGGTAGATTAAACTATCCTAAACATGATATAGAGTCAACAAAGGGGATATTTTCCTTTGGAACTTGATTGAGCAAAGATTTTGGATGCAAAAAGAAAGGAGAATATATGGGAGACTGAATCCTAAAGGTTGTCATACAATGATCTAGAACCTAAAATCTATCCTACTTTGATCTTAATCAAAAATTAAGTCGATCTAGGACATCCTAAGGGAACGTGTGAATTTAAATAAGCAATGACAATCAATATGAATTAACAAGATAAACAAGCCTAAAACATGGAGGCAAACAAATCACAAGATGGAATCAAACGAAAAGGAAAAATATTATGACATAACATAAGTTGCATGAGTTAGGTGATTGACGATGATCACAAGATAGTGAGCAATGGCAAAATCAAGATAAGAATCGAAATCACAAGCTCACAAAGTTAGAAGTCGATGAGATTAATGAAAATTCAAATCGAGATGTTCAAAAATAAATCCTAAATATTTACATTCTAAACATAAATAAAAAATTAAAAGATTAATTCACGAAATTAATTCAAAAAAAACATTTTAAGGTTTTTTCATTAATTGAAAACAATTTGGCTAATTAACCTAAAACAATTATTATAAATTCTAACTAAAATATGAAAACATAATTAAAAACATGCTTTAAGTAATCAAAACAAACTAATAAAATAGATAAATAAATGCATATAATCAACCCATTAGAATCAAAATTGAACAATAAAACAAAAATAAGTTAAAAAATAAAACAAGAATAAACAAAACAATCCAATAGAAAGAAAAAAGGTGAATGTAGGCATATGGGGGTGTATCAATGATTACAAGGGTGTAAAGGAAAAAAATCATTTGGGCTTAACAAAGAAGCCCATCTAACAAACATAAATCCAAAACTCAGATTATATAAAAAAACAAATAAATAAAAATGAAAAAAAAAAAAGAAGTTTGAAAGAAAAAGGGTAAATCAACTTCAGATTACCATCACGTGTTAAATCCTCAACTTCTTTCTCCCTGTTTTCTTCCCAAATACCTCAAGTGCTACTCCCTTCTCACGATCTCTCTGCTTCGATTCTTAATCGCGGTGGCTCCGACCCCAATCTCTACGTCTCGCAAGTCTCGCGGTGGAGGCTTCTTTTTGCTCGCGGTACAAAAGGATGCGGGTGTGGTTGTTTTCGCGGCGGTTGGTTCGTGTTTGAAGGTGGCGTTGGGTTGCAGCAAATGGTTGGTAATGAAACGGAAATAGTGGTGTGGTGGTGGCTATGTTGACGTTGAGAGGGTGTTGATGAGAAACATGAAGGTGGTTTGAGGTTATGGAGATTAAGAAGAAAAGGTTTAGAGAATCATGTTTTTCCAGCGCGGAGGTCTCCTCAATGAAGTGCAGAGAGGTTTGTATATAGGAGAAGTGAGGTTGTGTTGAGTTTTGTGAAGCTTGGGCAAGGTTATGAGAAGAGGACGGTTAGTGAGATGAATTTTTTGTTATTCTTGCAGGTTGGCTTGGAGTGCAATGCACAGGATTCCGTTTTGGTGCAAATGTGGAGCAGGTTTTTGAAGGTCTTGGTTTTGGTAGCAAGCATTGCTGCAGAGGTTTAGTTGTACGGTTTATGTTTCATTAAAGAAAAATTGGTGTTGTTGCAGGTTTGTAGAGTGGAATGGCTTAGGTGCAGGTCAAGTTTTGTGTTTGGTCAAAGTTGCAAGAGGTTTTGGAGCATGTGAGGGTACGGATGATCCAAGTTGTATGTAGGATCATGTGGATGTAGCAAAGTTTGAATTGTAGTACTTATGAATTCAATTTTTTTGAACATTCATATCATGTAGCTTCATGGGCCTTTATTGCAATTTTTGCAATTTTTGATGGCTTGGACATTTTGTAGTGGGCTTTTATTGTGAATGGATATAGAATTTGGATAAATGTATTAAGAAAATGATTCGCGGGTTAAACAAAAAAATGGATTTTTTTTTATAAAAGAAAGAATGGTTAAAATATGGATTAATGGATAATTAATTTCTAAAAAAATGATACTACTTCCGTCCCTAATTATAAGACCCTGTTGAGTTTTTTTCTTGTCCCTTTTTATAAGACCCTCTTCAACTTTCAAAGTGTATTAATTATTTTTTTCCACACATACCCCTAATTATATTACATCTTTTTTTGCACTTCGTAATAAATACAGTTACATACACATTAACTATTTCTCTCTCCTAAGGATAAACTTGTAAAATTGTACAAAATAGTCAATAAATTTAATACTCTAACCAACTTTATTAATTCCCGTAATTTTCTCAACGGGGTCTTATATTTAGGGACGGAGGTAGTAATAGATAATTGGATAAAAATAGAAATGGATAATAATAGGAAATAGATATGAAATCAAAAATGAATAATTGAGATGAATTGGATTATGAAAATGAATACGAAGTCAAAAATGGTTTTGGATTGGTTTCTTGTGATATTGGGTTAAAAATGGAAAATGGATAATTAAAAATGGACATTGAATAATGGATTTAGACAATGGATATTGTGAATGGATATGGATTTTGTAATGCACCATCAAACTTGAAAGACACTTAAATCCCTGAAAAATGAATTTGAATGCCACAACTCTTGAATTAAATCAAAGAAGATCCTCCTTGAAATGATATGAAATGAATAACAAGCTTGAACTCTTTGAATCAATGACAAGAACCTGAACCACATAATCAGTACTTGCACACAACTTAAAATGTACCAACTGCTCTGACCTCTTTAATGGCTCTGCAACTTGACTTCAACAGACAACTTGAATTGGAACAAAAACCTGGTTTAATGATCTTCATGCATAAATAATGATCCATGACAAATCCATCTTTAGAATGAAACAGACTCCTCCTTCTTGACCAAGACCAGATCTCACCCGATTGAACTGAAATAGCATTACACATATATTTAGCCTGCTAGCCTTGTGTTTGCCTTGAAAATTAGCAAACAACTACTGATCTCCTAATTTATGAAAAAATTAGTTTACTTGCAGGATCGATCATACAAATCCTAGGACAATGTGCTTTAAGAGTTTTGACAATTTATGTGAAAATCAAACCTTTTGTTTATTAAGTTCATCATTGTTTTCATAAACTGATGTAATTCAATTGGAAATGATAAAGTTTGGCTCTAAAAAAGGAATAACGAAAACGCAATAAAATGCAAGAATGAAATTGCAGAAAAGTAGAATAAATTGCATGTAAATAACTTAGAACTTCATTGAAATGTAAAGAATAAATTGGTGTTTTTCCAAACGTACATTTCTCAAGGATAACTCTTTTCTCTCACACGGGTACTTTGAGTATTTCTGAGTAACTTGTACAAATTTTGAATACACACCCGGAAATCTAACATTGTGACTCCCTATTTATATACAGTCGAAATAACCGCCACTAACGGTCACTGTTTCTAATGAAGACAAATGGCACTCTGCATGCCTTCGCCCTTTAGATGCATTCCTCGCGTCTTCCTTTCAAAATCAAAATTCCCTCCTTTATTCGAATTTCAAACCTCTGTGTCGAACGTCTCTTCATATTCTTTAGTCAAAACTTCTTCCAAACTCCTAGAAATATTTCTAAGTCTTTTGAGTTTCCTCCTCGTAACAAGAGGATAACCTTCGACTGAAATTTCTTACGAACACGCTTCTGTTGAAACTTCATAAACTTCAAATATTCTCTTCCTTTGGAGGGAGACTCTGATCCCAACGTCAGGCATCGAAATTAGGAGCCAACAAATTGCCCCCAAAAATGTCTTTTTTGACATTGCTGGAGAAAATGACATTTTTTTATAACAACATTTGACGCATCACTTCCACTTACATGGATATTGATTCCATTAGAACTCCCACGTTCCAACTATTCAATTTCTTCTGAACCACTCCATGACCTCATGGTCATCATGATAATCTCTGCAAAATCTCTCCTCAAAGCGCACTACATCACTAGCCATCATCATACCTCCTAAAACCTAGGAGATAGTGGGGTATGGGTAATAACTGCCACCGTCCCATCCATCACCCCTAGCGAGACACGTGTCCCACTACAACATTAGTCATTTAATGCTGATTTGAGGTCCCTTGATATTCCACATCCTTTAAATAGTTTTTTCCTAAATCATTTTTCTTTTACGCCTTCAAACTTCTTGCTTTCTTCTCAGCTTTCCAACTTCTCAAAAAACAATCTCAAAATTCTTATTCTTCTAACAATGGCATCTTCAACCTCCAATGTTAAGGATTCCAGGAGAACCCAGAAACACAAGGAGCCCTAGACTCAATCCTAGCTTCCTCCTTTCGCTACACTTGTTGGCCCCAAGCTAGTGAAGAACCTACAATGCATCCCGGAATCACTTGAGAAGGAGAAAAGGTCCATCTATGAATCTCAGGTATTGATCCCCATTCTTGTTTTTGGAAAATCATATGCATTATCTGGCCCTTTATCTGCTCCAGATACTGATTTTGAGAAAATTAGCGATTATTTCCCCTCCTATCACAAAACAAAACCCATAGGGCAAGCCAACAAATCTAAGGTAGAAATTGATGCCCCTGATGTCGTAGCCCTTAACAACATAGACTTACGGTACATGAACGATGGGTCTAGGATTTTTAGGGCAACTCCATCGTTCAAAGATTCTACCTTTATTTGAGCTGGTTAACCAAAATAGAAAAGGTTAAGGCCCATACCTGGAAAGACTTGGGAATCTATTACCTTGTCATGTTGTCGTAGGACCCACATACTATTCGACAATGCTAGTCTCATCCCTTTACTTCTAGGACAACACCCATTATACCTTTCATCTCCCTTGTGGGATGATGACCCCAACATTGTTTGATATAGCTGCTATCACTAGGCTGAAACCAACTAGAAAACCCTATGACCCAGAGTTGGTTTCTGAAGACCATATAGGTTTTGCATCTGCCAAGCCTACCTATACGAACTTCATCAAACATTATTATGACCCCAAAACAACTGATGTTACTGATCGGGAACATATAGCTTTTTTGACTGTCTGGCTATCACACTGCGTATTTTGCTTAAAGTTTTTGCAAGTAGCCAAAAGATTTCTTACGCTTGCTACCCAACTTTATCATGGTCGAGATGTTTGTCTGAGTCATTAAGCAAAGGTGTCGCTCAACTCAAAGGGCTAGCTGCAGGAGGGAAGCTATTACTATCAGGACCCTTTTGGCTTCTTTAACTCTGGTTGAATGCTTCTTTTAAAGCTAGCCTCCCAAACAAAGGATTCGTCGAAGAGGAAGCCAAAGAGATCAGAGAGTGGCGCGTCGAAGGGACCCGCTTGGTTCATCTAACCCCTACCGAAGAGGGTCAATTGCTTAGGCAAACATTCCTTAGTTTTATCAAGATGTTCGCCAGGCACCATGAGTTTACCTCGAACATGGCCCTTTTAGCCAAAAGGAAATACGACCCTGAGTGGTTCACCAGACCTTTCCCTACCTCCAATAAAACCCAGGAAGAAGAATCATAATTAATCTATAAGGCATTCCTGATTCCTCGACTTCTGACCCTTTGACTCAATCTGGGCAAAGGTCAAGTCTCTTTAATTGCTTATCAACCCAACTTAGTTGCTCGCCAATTTGGTCTAGTTCAAACTCTCCCCAAGTGATTATATGAGAAGAAATGACACCTCCTACTCCATCATACCTGCTACACTAAAGAAATGGATGCAATACAGATGACTCGCTATGCGTACAAAGCGTTTCTCTCTTCAGTCGAATTTGAACCTAGTTACTTCTGCACTTCAGAATTTTACTAGTGGTGGTCGAAGTACTACACTGAGAAGTTTTTTGATGTTGCTTCCTTCACACGGCTGATTGACGAAGCTTTTCTTTCTATGCAGGAGAAAACCAAGAAAGGTAAATCTACCCACATTAAGGAAATCCAATCATTCCAAAAATACTTTGAAACTATTTATCGCCCAGATGACCTTAGTCGAACCGTCCGCGAGGCTGCTGTTACCCTGAAGGAAATTTTTTTAAATAAAATGGAGAACTTAAAGCTACCTTCGTACGTTCCTCCTGAGAAATGCTACGAAATGGCTTTCAATATGTTTCCTCCCAAATTCCCTCGACTGCCATCTGCTGTCTTTGGAGTGGCACTTGCCCCTCCATTTCCAGACTGGTTCGTCTGTGGGGATTCTATAAAGATCCTTCGTCAGCAATCGAAACCAAAGGCTCAGTGGGTGGTTCCGACTAAGTACACCCTGGATAGTTTCAAAGGGCCACTTCATATCAGTATTGAAGATGTTCGCATCGAATCCGAAATCTATGAAGGTGTAGAATGAAATTTTTTGAATTTTACATCTCCCTTACTTGACTGTCCTTACTTACTTGTGACAATTTTGTTTATCTGCAACTGTCAAAATAAAGAAACCTGCCGCAAAGAAACCAGTCGAAGAAGAGACTGATCCATCCACAAGAGTAACTTTTACTCCCTATTTTTCTTGTGCTATATATTGTCATGCTTTCTGATATTTTGATTCTTTTAGGAGTTCTCGAAGACCACCTCCTACCCCTCAATAGCAGAAATCTAAAAGGGCTACATCGCATATTGTGGTCGAATCGGATGATAAGGATCAATCTCCGCCTGATGATTAGCCAATTAAGAAGAAAAGGAGACAACTCAGACTCACAAAGACTTCGAGTCAACCTAAGGCAAAGGCAGCAAAGGTCTCTCAAGCATCTATGCCATCGAAGACAGCCTCAGGTCACCTTAAAAGTGATAATTCTAGTCCTAGAATCAAAGAACCCAAGGTAATTTTAATTTTCCCTTAATCTGTTTATTTTACTGGCCTTCTTTCGTTTCAATCCTAACCTTATTTGTTTGTTATTTTAGGATGGCACAGGTACTTCGACCCAACCAACCAACTCTCCTCCTCAAACTACTCTCTCTGCCTCAATCAACAAACCTACTATGACAGAAGTTCTAACTTCGTCTGCACAACAGTCTCAGACCAGTGATTCTGAGCAGGAGGAGCAGGACCAAGGTATTCCTGAAGAAGAAAATAAAGAGACAACGGCTATGGATGAAGGCCATACTCTAGGTGAGAAATCTTCTGACAGTGGCTCCCCAGAGGTCGAAGTCACAAGCAACAAAGACCCATATAATGCTGATCCAGATGATATTGTCCAAGAGGATGAAATGGAAGAAAAAAAAGAAGAGCATTCAATGTTCCAACCTGAAACTGGCGGAAATGGTGACGATTATGAAGGTAATGATAATGATGATGATAATGGTGACAAAGAAGATGATGGAGAAGATGATAAAGGCGCTGAAGAGAATGCTAGAAGCAACTCTGCCGAAAAGCAAACCCAATGAGAACACACTGCTGCTCCAAAGGTTGTTGTAACTACTGAAAGTGTTAAACCTTCGACAGAGACAATTTTTGCTTACTCTAAAGAAGAGCTTAATCGCCTTAAGGCCACCAACCCCCGTGAATATCTAAAGATCGTTCTTAACAAATGAGGGAGTTCCTCTGAGAACAGCGTAAGTGCTTCGACAACTTCGAGGGGTCAATCTTCGAGCAAACCTCTAGATGAGACCCTTTTGAAGATAAAAAAGCAAGTATTTAAAAGCAATATCTTCAATCTTCTGGAGTTGGATCCCACTGCCCCTCTTCAATTGAAGGCTCTTCTTAAGCAAGTTGATCTCTAAACTGTCTCCCCTGAAGTTTCCACCATTATTTTGGAACTTGGTGCTATGATTGACCAAGTTTTCGCTGATCTAAAACAACTGCCTCATATTAATGATGCACTCGAGACCAAATCTGGAAGCGAGTTTGCTGCATAGACAGCTGCTGCTAAATCAGAGGCTAGGGTGGGAGAGTTGGAACAGATGAAGGAACAACATACTAAAGAGATTGAGAGCAATAAAGCAGATATTGCCAATTGGAAGAAACAAATTGAAGATCTGCAATATTTCTCAGCCCTTTGAGGCTTTTATGTAATGAATTGAGCCATTTTGGCAATTTTATACCAAGTTGGCTTCGACCAATTCTTCTGCAATTACTCATAAATAATTTTCAATTCTTGAAGTACAGGTTTATATTTTTTCAAATACTTACCATTTACTTTCAAGATTCTTTTATCTTCACCTACCTATTCGATCTCATAGGCACCATTTGAAAAAACTTGTATGATCTGAAAAGGGCCCTCCCACTTAGGGGACCATTTCCCTAAAGACCTAACCTTTCGATCCATAGGTAGAATTACTTTCCAAACCAACTCTCCGGGAGAAAAAGTCTTGACTTTAACCTTTTTATTGTAAGACTTCTCCACCCTTTTCTTTTGTCTTTTTAACAACTCCAAAGCATTAAGTCTCTCTTCATCCAAATCTACCAACTCATCAAGCATCATATTCCAATAAGATTCAGAAGGGATCTCATGATGCCTTTGGATCCTTGTTGACTGTAAGTAGATTTCTACAGGTAAAACTACATCATGGCCAAAAGTCAAACGAAAGGGAGCGGTGTTGGTTGCATCTTTGGGAGAGGTTCGACATGCCCAGAGAACCTCGTCTAATGTCTTATGCCAATTTCTTGGCTTCTTTCCTACTTGTTTCTTAATTAACCCAATCACTACCTTATTTGCTGCTTCCACTTGACCATTAGCCTGAGCATAATATGGTGTAGAGGGTAACAACTTGAAACCAATTTCTTTAGCTAATTCCTACATCTTTCGACCAGTAAAAACAGATCCCTAATCCGTTGTGATAGTTTCTGGGATTCCAAATCTATAGATGATGTGTTTTTTAATGAATTTAATAACATCCACTTGGTCTACATTTGGTAAAGGTATGGCCTCGATCCACTTTGTAAAGTAATCAATACCTACCAAAATGTACCTTTGATTCTTAGCAGATGCTGGTCGAATCTCACCAACCAAATCCAAATCCCAATCTCTAAAGGGCCATGGTTTGACTATAGAGTGTAATTCGCTTGCAGGAACATGTTGTATACCTGCATGCACTTGGCATTCTCAACAGCCTTTAGCGAATTCGATACAGTCTTTTAACATGGTAGACCAATACATGCCTTGTCGAAACAAGAGCCATTTCATTTTGTGGCCTACCTGATGTGCCCCACATGTCCCACTATGGACAGTCGAAAAGGCTAAGTACGCTTCAGATTCACTAAGGCACTTAAGCAAGACTCCTTCAGGAGTCTTTTTAAACAATTCATTGCCCAATAAAACGTAGCTCAAAGCACAATACCTGGTTTTACGCTCTACGGATGCTGTTGGATTTTGCAAATACTCCACAATTGGTTTCCTCCAATCTACGTCTGTCAAGTTATCCACAACCAAATTTTCAAAAATTTCCTTATCAACATACCCTAACTTTGTAGCTTTCAAGTCTGATGGTGATAATCTGGTCGACATGACTCTTCCTCTATTTTCAATGGCTTTTTGCAAACTTTCCTTCGATATTCTATAACCAGAAGCAACTTGTGCTAAGTCATTTGCCTCCTGTTTCTCTACTCGAGGGATATGTCTAATCATTACCATATCGAATCTTTTTAAGAGACGATTAGCTATCACAAAGTACATGATCAAATTTTCTTTGACATGTTTATACTGCTTTGTTATTTGCTTTATGACTAACTCTGAGTCGCCCATTATTTCGACCCGAGTTGCCCCCAATTCCAATAAAATTTCAAGTCCGACTATCAAAGCCTCATATTCTGCCTCATTATTTGAACACAGGCCTTCGACTTTATACTTGAATTTTGTTGGAATTTTGCCAGGAGAAATAATAAGAACTCCTATACCAGTTCCATTTTTATGACTAGAGCCGTCAAAGTATAACTTCCATGGTTCTAGTTCAATGTAGTCCAAAGACTTCTCATTTATAGCGTGGTCGACTATGAAATCAGCCACCACTTGTCCTTTGACATCCTTTAAAGGTAAATATGTCAAAGAATACTCAGTTAATGCTAATGCCCACTTTCCAATTCGACTGTGCAAAATTGGTTTAGATAACATGTATTTTATAACATCAAAATGAGAAGATACAAAAACATCCACTGGTTTTATATAGTGCTTCAATTTCATACATGAAAAGGATAAACATAAACACACCTTTTCGACTACACTATATCTAGTTTCCGCATCGTTAAAGACCCTACTGAGGTAATAAATGGCTCTTTCAACACCATTCCCATCCTCTTGAGCCAACATGTTCCCTAATGTCTTGTCCGACGCAACTATGTACAACCTCATACTCCTACTTCTACAAGGTGGCATCAAAATTGGAGGATGCGTCAGGTACTCCTTGATCTTGTCGAAGGCATCCTGGTGCGCTTGCCCTCATTCGAAGTCTTCTTTCGTCATTTGAAGTAGAGGGGAGAAGGCTTGTGTTTTCCCACAAGGTTGGAGATGAACCTTCTGAGAAAGTTGATCTTGCCAAGTAGAGACTGCAATTCCTTTTTTGTAGATGGCATTTTTGCCTCCATTATTGCCTTGGCCTTGTTCTGATTGATTTTGATCCCTTTCTTGTGGACCACAAAGCCTATGAAGTCTCCCGCCTGCACACAAAATGCACATTTGAGAGGATTCATCTTCAAACCAAACTTCCTCATTCTTTCAAAGGACTGTCGAAGATGGTCTATATGATTTTTTCCTGAAACAGACTTAACAACAATGTCGTCAATATAAATCTGCATAAAAGCCTCAATGAAATCATGAAAAATCGAATTCATTTCTCGCTGGTACGTTGCCCCAGCATTCTTTAAGCCAAAAGGCATTACCACCAATTCGTAGGTGCCTAAGGCTCCAGGGCATTGAAATTCCGTTTCAGGAACATCTTCCTCAGTAATAAAAATTTGGTTATAACCAGAGTACCCATCAAGCATACTAAGGTACTCATGGCCTGGGGCATAATCGACAAGCATTTCCGCCACTGGCATAGGATATTCATCCTTTGGGGTAGCAGAATTCAAATCTCGAAAATCAATGCATACCCTTAGTTTACCATTTTTCTTTATTACAGGAACTATATTGGCAATCCATTCGACATACCTGGTCGGGCGGATGAACTTGCATCTGAGGAGCCTTTCGACTTCTTCTTTAATCTTTGAGAGAATCTCTGGTGCGAATCGCCTTGGAGTTTGCTTAACAGGTTTTCTCCCAGGCTTTATTGGTAGCCTTAGTTCGACCAGATTCTTATCCAGGCCGGGCATTTCGTCATAGTCCCATGCGAAACAATCCTTGAATTCCTTTAACAACTAGATTATTTTGACCTTGAGTTGGGGGTTCACTTTTGCACTGATGTATGTTGGTCTTTTTTCTGTCCCCGACCCCAAGTCGATTTCTTCGAGTGGATCCTGTACAATCATCTTGATGTTTGCTGCTAATGAATCCTTCTCAAAGCCCAAAGGCTCATCGTCATAGATCGCGTCGAGCCTTTGGTTTTGCAAATCTTCTAGATCCTTGTCAGGTGGATCCTTATCAAAATCTCTTCCAAGACCTTGTTGATCTGCTTTGATCTCGTTGGCTTCGACAATTATATACTTTACTTTGGCCTCTAAGGCCGCTTTGAGTTTATTCTCGGCTATATAAGCCGCGATCTTTTCAAGAACTAGTGACTCACTCATTGTCACTAAATTCGCTACCCCAGCCAGTTGGCTGGATGTGTGAGGTTCCAAAAATATAATCTTCTTCGCCAACCATCTCTCTATCCCACTAAAACCTGTGGGTGAGATGAAGGTATAATGAGCAGAAGGCGTTGTCAGTTGGCGTCATGTCGAAGGTTGCAGGACTACAAGGGGCAATATGAGCCAGATTTCTATCGAAGCTTCGTCTGTCAACCGGGTTTACTTCAGTCAGAAAGTAACTCTGGTCAGCTTCTATATTTTTGACAATCCCGTCTGCACGCTAAATTATTATTCTTTGATGCATTGACGAAGAGACGACACCTATGCCCTGTATCCATTCCCTGCCTAAGAGCAGGTTATAATTTGCCTTTGATGCAATTACCATAAAAATTGTCGGCCTTATGATGGTTCCGACAATTAGATCTACTTGTATCACACCCATGGTGGTTCCCACTTTACCCTCGTAATTCGACAACACCATGTTATGAGGTTTGGTGTCAGAATCATCCTTTCCAATCTTCTTGAGCATATAATGCGACATCAATTTGACTGTCGCGCCTCCATCAACCAAAATCTTGTTTACCCCTATGTTACCCACCTTTCCTTTAATGAACATGGGTTTTAAGTGACTCCTCATCGAATCATCTGGCCTTTCAAAAAATGAGTTTTGTTCTTCCACGCATCCATTATTCATAATATAATAACAAACAGGCCCGTGTCTGGCCGTTTCAAATTCCATAGCCTCTTCCTCATCTTCGACTTCCATTATCTGGTCATACTCCCTGGGGAGAACTGAGACAACGTTACACATCACGTCGAAAGATACCTCTGACTCTGAGTTAAAATCGTTTATCATTTCATCATCCCTAGTTACGTCCTCCTTCGACGACACTTGTTCTGGAGCGGTGAGTGGCTTTTTGACCTGCGATTCCTCTTTCTAATTCGAAGTTTAAATATTACTGTTGGTTTTTGGCTTGGCTTTTCCCGCAGCCTCCTTCTCTGCTTTCTTTCGACGTTGGTACCTCCTCCATTGTGACTTCGTCATAGGGTTCTTGCCCTTGTAGTTTTCAGAGGGGTAAGTCATCTTCTTAGACTTTTGGAACTCTTTTCTATATGATATGGAAGATCCCCGTCGAACTTCGAAATCCTTCCACTTCCCTTGTCCTTGGGCTTGTCGGATTGCATTAATCCATTTGTCATCTAGAGCCTTATTTGTGGGCTTGAATGTGTTAGGGTACCTTCCTCCTAACCTCTGCCTATTTTGGTCTCCTCTCCTAGGGTTGAACCTTTCTCCTGCTGGTTGGGAAGACTTCTAATTTCCCCTTCTTTTTGCTCTTTCCACTCCTTCTAGGTTTTGTGCTGCCTTTTTGTCAAAGACGACACTACAACGAGGACAAAGCATTACTTCAGACATCTTTCTTTGGCATCTGTGGATGAAATCTGCCAAGTTTTCCTCCTCTTTGGGGTATGCTAGTTTGTGGTATTCCTCACGTCGACGCTCTTCATCGACTTGCATCGAAACATTCTGAGACACCTCCACCATGTTCACATTGGCAGTTGTCTCTGTGGCAATGCTCATTTTGTTCAACTTCAAACTGAGGCCTTCATTGACCTCGTGTTCCTTCTTGATACGGTTGAAACCCTTAGTGGCTTCCTTTGTTGGTACCTTTAGAGGCAAACCTTTAGTAACCTGTTGGTTGACGAATCCGACAGCCTTCTCCTTTGGATCCTCCATGGTCCTCCGGAGGAGGCCAACAGCAGCCTGTTTGTAGGAACCCTCAGTAGTCCCTTTGTTAACCTGGGTGAAACCATAAGTGGTCTCGTAATTGATTTGGGCGAAACCATCAGTAGTTTCATTGTTGACTTGGACGAAACCATCAGTAGTTTCATTTTTTAGTCTGGCGAAACCTTCAGTAGCTTCGTTGTTGACACCACCAGTGGCCTCGGCAATGTAGTTCTCTATGATCTTTCCGTCAAGGTCTTCAGTAACCTTAACCATCACAGCCTGGTTCACGAAGTCATTAATAACTTCGACCATGTCACATTTGTTGGTGGGATCCTCAGCAACCTCCACCATATTCATGTTGTTGTCGAAGCCATCAGCAGCCTTGATCATATCCATGTTGTCGTCGAAGCCTTCAGCAACCTCGACAATGTTCACAACGGATGGCTCAGCGTAGTGGGCTTCTACCACTTGCAAAGGGTTTGAATCCACCTTCACCCGGGGCTTCAACTTGTCGCCGAATTTGAGCCTTCCATCTCTGATTGCATTTTGCACTAGATCCCTGAAAAGGAAACATTGAGATGTTTTATGACCCAAAAAATTATGGTATTTGCAAAACCTCTCTTTTTCTGCTGTTCTAAAGAAGGCACTTTAGTTCCAGGTGGCACTATCATTTGGTCATCCTTGACTAATAAATCAAATATTTCGTCACACTTTGTGACGTCGAACGTATAAGTTCTTTTGGGGAACTTGTCATTCTTTTCCGATTTGATTGGGTTTTTCCCATTCGACGGAGCCATGACTTTGCAAGCATATGGTGGACCTTGTTTTAATTCTGCCAGATCGACCTCCTGTTCGTCGAAATTCAATGATTCATCTTCGTCGTTGTCTTTGCAAACTTCGACATATGATACTCTTTCTTTTTTATTCTTGTTAGCCCTAGCTTTTTTGGCTTTTACTCTTTCGACCTGCCTAACCCTATCAGCCAATTGGGCCATGTCTTTTAAGTATTGGGTATCTAATTTCTTTCTAATTGAGTTGTCGAGACCTCCTGCAGCCATTTCGACTAACTCGTGTTCAGGCACCTGTGTAAAACACCTTGCCTTAAGCAACCTAAACCTATTTAGGTAGTCATCAATTGGTTCTGAGAACTTTCTTTTGACAGTAGCCAATTCCTTCAAGCTTATCTTTGTTTGTCCCATGTAGAATTGTTCATGGAATAATCTCTCCAATTGGGTCCAGGTATGTATCGAATTTGTAGGCAGAGTAGTAAACCAAGTGAAAGCGTTTTTTGTTAGCGAACTTGGGAAATATTTTATCTTCAAATTTTCATTATTTGCTATTTCGCTCGCTTCTATCAAATATCGTGCCACGTGTTTGACCATCGATTCACTAGTATCTCCTGGAAATTTTGTAAACTTTGGAACCTTCCATCTTGGGGGTAAATCTTGTTGCAAGATATATTCAGATAAAGGGGAAGTATAACTTGGCCTCTAGAGGCCCACATTCATGCCATTTTGTACCATAATCCTTTCGACCATGGCTGCTGAATTATTTTCTGCAGGCATATCGTTATGTCGCATTTGTTGTATAATATTATTAGCATTTTGGTTTCTATTAACTAATACTACCCTTGGTTCTTGTGGGATAGGAATTTCGACTCCTGGCTGTTCAACTGCCCCTCCTTGGTTCAATACGTTCGCCTGAGGGATATTTGGTTGATTTATAGTAGGTTCCTCTTCGACGACTACTCCTGGATTCTGAATTACACGTTCCCTTTGGGGAGGTTGAGGGACACCAAAGAAATCGATAATGCGTGTCATCTACACTGCCAATTGTTAATTTATTTGTGTAGTGTTACCCCCATCTGTTGGGCTAGCATCTGAACCATATCATGGTTGCTCTCATCCATTTGTTGCCTAATTACTTGTGCAGAATTATTAGTAATGTTTGGCATATATGTTTGATATCCCGTTCCTAAAGGCTGACTAATCCTACCCATATAGTTTACACCAGAACCAGATCCTTGTAAAGGCGAAGTTATGCTGATGACGCATTATGTAAACTTGCCATCACTGATGTTGGCATCCCATATGGTTGTTCTCGATTTAGTGGAGGCATGGAAAAGCCATATATAAAAAGCCTGTACATACTCACTGAAGGGGGATGGGTCATTTGAGGAATTTGGGGTCCCATAGTTGAAAAACTAGGCACACTCTGGGGAATTGAATGCGCTGGTGTCGAACCCGCTGTTGATGGTATAGCCTTTGATATTGATATTGAGGCCGTATTGCCCCCAGTCGAAGGAATAAGGGGTGGTACGCCATCATTTGTGGAATTCTGATTGTTTGGCGGATTTGGTTTCACCATTCTCCTTACTCGTCTTCTTCTAGGTCTTTCTTCGTTATTTATGGCTATCCTACCAATCCTTAGTCTCATGCAACGAAGCAAGGAAATTTTCGTACGAGTAAATGTAAAATAAAGGTTTTAAATTGTCAATAGCACAAGGTCCCACCGGATGTGCCAATTTGTTTGCCTTGAAAATTAGCAAACAACCGCTGATCTCCTAATTTATGAAAAAATTAGTTTACTTGCAGGATCTATCATACAAATCCTAGGACAACGTGCTTTAAGAGTTTTGACAATTTATGTGAAAATCAAACCTTTTGTTTATTAATTTCATCATTGTTTTCATAAACTGATGTAATTCGATTGAAAATGATAAAGTTTCGCTCTAAAAAAGGAATAACGAAAACACAATAAAATGCAAGAATGAAATTGTAGAAAAGTAGAATAAATTGCATGTAAATAACTTAGAACTTCATTGAAATGTAAAGAATAAACTGGTATTTTTCCAAACGTACATTTCTCAAGGATAACTCTTTTCTCTCACACGGGTACTTTGAGTATTTCTGAGTAACTTGTACAAATTTTGAATACACACCCGAAAATCTAACACTATGACTCCCTATTTATATACAGTCAAAATAACTGCCACTAACGGTCACTGTTTCTATTGAAGACAAATGGCACTCTGCATGCCTTCGCCCTTTAGATGCATTCCTCGCGTCTTCCTTTCAAAATCAAAATTCCCTCCTTTATTCGAATTTCAAACCTCCGCATCGAACGTCTCTTCCTATTCTTTAGTCGAAACTTCTTCCAAACTCCTAGAAATATTTCTAAGTCTTTTGAGTTTCCTCCTCGTAACAAGAGGATAGCCTTCGACTGAAATTTATTACGAACACGCTTCTGTCGAAACTTCATAAACTTCAAATATTCTCTTCCTTGGGAGGGAGACTCTGATCCCAACGTCAGGCGTCAAAATTAGGAGCCAACACCTTGTCTGATCCTTGATTTAGTCTTGCAAGACCTAGGTCTCGAAGAACTTGTGATGAAACCAGATTACACTGGATTATTGAGGAAGGGAGATCTCTTGAGTATATGAGAACTTGGTTAATTAATGATCCATCAAAAACTTTGACTGATAAATCCCTTGAGCCTCTTGCAGCAAACCCTGATTCACGAGTGAAACAAAACAAAACAAAGTATGATAATTTGGTTAGCTATGCATGAATGATTGACCTAAAATGTTATGCAAAAGATCAAAGAATCTAAGGGTAAATTTTGGGGTATGACATCAGTTTTATTTATGTCTTTTATTTTTTTGTCTAATTCTCTACTTCTATATTTTTCTTAAAATCAATTAACTTAAATTTAATCTTTCGGAAAAAATATTCAAATTTAAATATCACAATTCACTCCCCCTCCTTTGTGTTTTACGTCACTTGTTCAACATTCTTGACACGAGGAGGTCAATTTAAGTGCAATACTTCTTCCTTGGCAAGTCACTGATCTTATTGAAAACTAATAATCAGCTGACAATTTCAAGATCTTCATCAAAAGTTGAATTTTGTGCACTTGCAGCAGCTACAAATGAATTGCAATGGCTAATATACCTCTTGAAAGATATCAAAATCAAATGCATCAAAAACTTCTATTATATACTATAACAAACAAAGTGATTAACATATTGCACCAAATTTAGTCTTTTATGAAAGAACCAAACATCTTGAAATTGACTGCCACATTGTGAGAGAGAAATAAGCAACATGAGTTATGAATCTTTTACCAATCAAATTCAAAGATCAATTGACAAATATCTTTACAATTTTTTTTGCTCAAGTTGAAGATGGTAGATATATGCCAACCTTCAATTTGTAGGGGATATTGAATTATGATAATAAACAATTCAATTAGCCAATAGAAGTTAATTAGCATGTCTTGGTTGTTATAGACACTTGTCAAAGGAAATATAACACTCAACCTCTCAAAGATGCAGTTATAGAAGGGAATATATCACCCCTTGAACTTATTTCACACCCACTTGCCATGGATTACTGAGGTTTCCCAGTCAGAAGGGGAACCTACCTCGAAGGTAGCTGCCGCAACATTGGCTTCACGGGTATAGTCGAAGGGTGTTTCCAAGTATTCCAAATCCACCCAATAGTAGTCTTCTACATTAGTAGCCTCTATTGGAATCGCGATTGATCAAATTCTAAACGTGCATTTCGAAACAAATTAGATAAGTTGGCAGCAATAAGTCTCTGATAAAAAGGGTTTACCACAAGAGACTGAACGGATCAACCCTTCCCCACAGACAATGAAATCTCTCCATTGGTAAGCCCAAAAGCAGCGTCCATGGGTACATTCCCTATAACAACTATATAGTGTGTTTGGATGAGTCATTTTAATGAGAAAATGTAATGTTTTAATGGAATTTAAAATGATTTGGATAAAATTCATTGTTTGGATAAAAAATATGAAAAATTGTTAAATCAATGAAAATCTATGAAGTATTTTGTCCAAGTTAAATTTTATGATTTTGAAATGATAACTAAAATAAAATAAAATAAAATAAATTTCTCTCATACTCCATAAAATTTGAATGTCAAATTAGTTAATGTTATTATTTTAAATTTTGCAAGTTAATCCTCATATTTTTCAATTGCAAATGAGTGTGTGTATATAAAAAATATTAATGATTAATTTGCAATTTTTGGAAAATTTTAAGGGTCAATTTGCAAAAATTGAAAAATATGAGGGCCAAATTATAAATTTTGAAATAGTAATAATACTCAATTTAACATTTACATTCTATGGAGTTTGAGATGAATTTCAAATTCTTTGATTTATGGTGTCATTTCAAAATCATAAAATTTAACTTGGAAAAAATACTTCATATATTTCCATCATTTTAACTATTATTCTTATTTTATATCCAAATAATTAATTTTATCCAAATCATTTTAAATTTCCCTAAACATTACATTCTCTCATTAAAATGATGTATCCAAACACACTCTTAAAAAAGTAGTTATAAAAGTTATTTGACTTTGAAGTTACAATTGTATAGTGCATACTCTCTCTCTCTCTCTCTCTCTCTCTCTCTCTCTCTCTCTCTCTCTCTCTCTCTCTCTCTCTCTCTCTCTCTCTCTCTCTCTCTCTCTCTCTCTCTCTCTCTCTCTCTCTCTCTCTCTCTCTCTCTCTCTCTCTCTCTCACTCACACACACACACACACACACACACACACACTCACTACAAGAAAATTAGGATTTTACGACACAAAAATTGCGACAGTTACTTGATAACCGTCGTAACTCTAATATAGAGACGCATTTCACGACGGTATACACCTACCGCCCTTACATTTTTAAAAGATTATTAAATATTACGACCGTTATCATTAAACCGTCCTACAAATAAGTTCACGACTGTCTCAAGAACCACCCTAAATTTTATGTAACGACGGTAGAACAACCGTCGCCCCCTAAACCAAGTAACACCAACTATAACCAATGGCAGATCCAGAATTATTTGTTTGTGGGGACTAAAAATTAATCTATGTAGTTTGAATAAATAAATGACTAAAAACATTTATAAAATATAATTATAGTAATAAATTAAACTTAAAATACATAAAAATTAAAATATCATATATACTCAAAATAAAACTTTAATTTTAAAAACAATTTTTATAGTAAAAATTAAATTTAAAATATTATATCCAAAATTAAAGTATTAAAATTAAACTATATATTAAAATTTTATAAAATCAAAATTTTAGAAACAATTTTTATAGTAAAATTTAAACATAAAATTAAACTATATATACTCATAATATTATAAAATATCAAATAAACAAAACAATTCAATCAACATCCATTTATTAAAGAGAAATAAAAAAAAATTAATTAAAATAAAGTTGTACTATATCGATTGTGAATCTACCGTCGTTACCCGTTCAAAATTGTCAAAAACTTCACCCTCAGATTCCCTCACAACCGCGACGGTGATATCCACCCGTCGTCCTCCAAAATTTCATCTTTCCCGCTGAAACTGAGAATTCATTCCCCTTTTTATATGTCTTTTTCTCTTCTTATTCAAAAATCGCTGCTCACGCCCTTGGAGAAAGAGGGAAATAGATATTTTTCTCAGCCACTCACGCCGTTATTACGAATCACCGTCAAAGCAACCACCATCAATTCGAATCTTAACAGGTTTGTCTTCTCAAACCCTAAATTACTTCTCAAACCCTGAATCGGATCCTGGTTTGGATTTTACTCTGAATTTTGTATTCAATTGGTTTGGATTTTAAGCATTATGTGTTAGATTTCTCTGTTTGTGAGTTAAATTTGAGTAAGAAAAATGGATTATTTATTTGTGTGGACATGTCGTGTCGAGTTTCTTGATGCTGAAGGGGTGCGGTTGCAAATTCTGGTATAGGACTTTTATTTGAAACCTTGTATGCTGTTAATTCAATGGTTTTGTCCTGAGTTGGTGTCAGGCTCGGTTTTGTTTCCAGTGATTGTGTCTGGCTGCGGCGATTGCTTTCTCTATTGTGCTTGTTGTTTGATTTGGAGTCATTTGCTTGTTTAGGAGTTTAAACTTGTAGCTTGATTTTTGATACATTGTTTATAATTCAGAACATGCTTCATAATATACTTGTGATTTAAATCAAAATATCGGGTTGTGTTATTTTAGACTAGATCTTTTATAGAATATTTTTGAGAAAGATATAATTGTTCATAGTAGCCAAATTAGTGCAGAGATAGAAAAGTGGTAGAGTGAGAATCACTGAATTCAACTACATCACAGTGTTGTAATTCACAGGCCAAAATAGTTTTTACAAATTCATACAACTTCCTTAATTCATCTCATCATTTGATCTATGTTGCTCTTTTGAGAATCATATGCAAGATCAACCAATTTGTTCTTATTGTGATGAAAATGATATCTCAAGAAACAACCAATTTAAATCAAAATATCGCGGTTTGTGTTGACCAAGAGTGTGACTTGCTTTTCTGTTGGTTCATGTGGCAGGAGAGGCTAGTTGGTGGTGGGGGATCGTGATTAGTGAAGTGCACCTCCAGGTTAATTAGATATTTCATCTCATGCTTATCTCGGAGTATAGTTGTTTGCGGTGATGTGTCATTCTTCAGCAGGACGGTGATATCTCTATGAAGGCACAAGCCTCTTGCCTATGTTGTTGGAGATTTCTGGCAGGGGAGGTTTGGTTCTAGGGAGGGAGTTAGTGGAGCGTTTGGCTTTGTCTTGGATCCGCAAGGAATTCATGTCGAGGCTTCCAGGGCCTAGGTCTGGAGAGGTGTATCTGTGCATCTGGAGCACTCTGCGTGGGATAACATGTATAGTTTAGCAAATGATGCAGATTTGGGTTGGTTTTGTGTTAGGAAGGTAGTTGCTTTTCATGGTGTGTGTTCGGCATGTCAAGTGATGCAGAATTTTCATTTTGATATGTTGGTCCGTCGCAGGCGTTGGGGTTGTGTTTATTTCAAGATTGAGTTGGTCTGGTATATAGGTCAGCTGGTTTCGGTGGCTTGTTTCAAGTGGTGCTCTGGCAGGCTGGTCTGAGTTTGCTCTATGTGGAGTCAGGTCCGCTATTGTCCGCGGTGGCGTGGTCGAGCTATTGCTGTAATAATCTCATTGTATTGGAGCGGAAGTTCTCTGCAGTACAGTGAGGCCTATGTGCTCTAGTTTGGATCTCTTTTAGTAATGCTCTTGGCCTTATTCAGTCTAGCCGAATGATGCTAGCAAGTTTGATTGGATTTGGTCGTGAGTAGATGTTCGCTTGGTGTATAGCTGGAGGCATTTGTTCCTTGTCTGGTCTTTTCATGTTGGTATCCTAGAATGTTATTTTTTTGTTGGATCAGGCTTTGGTTTTGGCTGCTGCGGGTATAGAGGTGATCTGTTCTGGGTGGTTGTAGATAGCAGTTTTTAGTTCGATCAATCAGTATAGTAGTGGGTGCTTGGTTTTTTGGAAACTATTGCATATGTCTGAGCTGGCTGGGTGTAATGTAGATGTAGCGGAAGAATTTTAACAGTGTCTAGTGTATTCAGTAGGTCCTGATCCAATTTGGTGGTTTGGATAGTTTTCTGCGGTTGTTGAAGCTCAAATCTGTGTTCCATAATTTCTCGGTCGGTTGTCATTGTTTGGTGGTAGAGAGCAAGATCATCAGTATTTTCAAGATCAAAGTTGAATCTATCGAGCAGATTTTCGAAATCGTTCAAAGACTTTCTTGGAATGGGTTGAGGGGCATTCATAAGTATCTCAGTTGTATATTGTTGCATTGGCGCTCGAATCTAAGGCTTATTACCGGTGTTGAGGTGCACCCTCTCGTGGTGCATGTATCCAAACCTTTTCAATTAGTATTTATTGTATTTGTTCTATATGCAGTTATAAAGAAAGGCAGGTGTAATCTTATCTAAACATACAGAATGACACTGTCTTAACGTTTTGGTGCAGTCAACCGTGCTCCTCCTCCGGCTAATACTCAGAATGGTGGTGGATCTATGCTTAGTGGTATTGGTTTTACCATAGGTCAAGGTATGTAAAGGGAAACTAAGAATGGTGATGTTTCTGCCATATAGATCCGTAACAATATTCACGTTCTCGTTTTGGTATTTAGTTTTTATACTTTGCAGGTATGACTTTTGGCACTGAAAGTGCTGTGGCACACAGGGCTGTGGATGCCGTCATGGGTCCTCGCCCTAGTTTCTTGCACTTTTCATTATGCACTCTCCATTTTGTCTTTTAGCATATTATCATTGTGAAAACGTTAAAACATAATGAAGATTGCAACTATCCACTGCAAGGCTAGCAAATATTGATGGTGTGAATCAGGTACGTTGAAGTTATAGGGTTTTCAATACAGAGGGAAAAAAAGTATCGTATCAATTCTGACATTTGAAATACTAAACTTTGAGCCATTTTGTACAGCACCTAGTAACATGATATGGAGACCATTTTCTTCGAGCTATTCAGAAACTATCAAAAGAATTAAACTTATCATTGGATGGTCAACCAATATTCCAAACTAATGAAGTACGAAAAGTATCTCCGGTAGTAACAATCAAATCAATGAAGTTGTCAGGAGCAAAGCTTGAAGCATGGAAAATGTGGCATGAAGAAGGTCTTTCTATTCGGAGGATTTCTGTATGTCATACTAATTTGTTATTACTATTAAAGATCTATGCTTCACATTTTTGGTGTATAACTTCTTTTTCCCTCCCCTGTATTTGTAATCTCTGGCAGCACAAGGCGGTTGGCAGCATGAGAGCAATTGTATCGCAAGGCGGTTGGCAGCACAAGGCGGTTGGCAGCATGAGAGCAATTGTATCGTAATTCTTTGGCAGAGTCTGGCTAGTAGGATCTGGTGTGGTGCGAATTCGGTTACGGCGTGTCTTTGAGAGATGCTCTCGGTTGGCAGGAGCGTTGTAGGCTATGCGTCTTGATAAAGATGCACAACTGAAGCCAACCCTGTCTGCAGTGGCAGTATTTTCTGATTACTTAACTATGTCCTCATGTTAACCCATGATAATGATAATATCATCACTACAAGGAAGAATATTTTTCCGTTTTATTATCTTTTCTTATACGTTTCAGTGTTGTTGTTTGATGGTGTAGGAGCAACCATGCTACTCTTCACCTAAATACATGGAGCTAATTGATTTATTACTTACTCTAAAGCCTCCAACCAAGTTTTCGTATCTTAGAAGCAGGTTAGCTTGTTTTAACATGTTAATGATATATATTGTGAAGGGTCAGAAATCTTAATTATGATATTATTTTGGTTTTATTATGTATTATGATATTATTAGATAAGAGGGTGTGAAATCTTCTATACTATATTTTGGATTCTATGCATGTCATTGGAAACTAGAATTTCCACTTCATAATGTCTTTGAAATCTTCTACAGAATTTGCATACTGCGTGTTTGGAAATCTAGGTTAGGAGTAAGAAACTTTCCATGTTTTTGTATCACTCACTGACATGTTGAAAAAAAATTGTTTGATTTACAAGGTACACTAAATTTTCCAAGGCTTGTTGGGACGTCTAAAGCAGTTGAAATAATGCTAGAACAAACACACTTTTCTGCAGTAGTTACATTCAAACATTCCTCATTCAATGTGGTATTGTGGTCTACGACAATTTTGATAGGTGCTTGTGTCTTGTTCACTCTGCAAATTTTTTGAGAGCTTACTATAAAAGTACAAATATGATTTCATCACATGTAAAAAAGTTACAGTAAAGTTGTTATTGCCTTATCATTTCATCTTGTATATAGTTGTGGTGTTGAAACCAAATCAAAATGACACATAATCTTCAATCTATAATGATAGCTTCCTTGATCATATCAAGCTTGTATAAATGTAATATGATATATATCTTTAGTTGAATGAAGAATACCCATTATGTTCATATTTCTACAAACAATTTTTATTTTAATTTTAAAAATAAATTACCTGCGGATTTACCTTTGGAAAGGAAAATTCATACGGATTAACCTGCGGATACACCTGTGGAACAGAAAGTTACGACGGTTGGAACCGTCGTAATCAACAATAAAAACAAAAATAAAATGGAAAGTTACGACGGTTGGTAACTGTCGCAATATGCAGATTACGTCAGTTCCCTACCAGTCGTGAGAGATAACGACGGTTGGTGCGACGGTTTTGACAACCGACGCGATACGGCCTCGCGACACACGTTTCTACGACAGTGATGGAACCGTCGTGACTTGTAAATTACGGCGGTTTTAACCGTCGTAACCTGCCAAATTAACCGTCGCAATCTATCAATTTTCTTGTAGTGACTGATAACTCGAAAATGTATCGTATTTTTGACTTGACTTGCATGAATTATTTCATCGTTTTCGTTATTTACGTTTTATTTTGCAAGTGTTCAAGCTCATTTTCAGGTATTTTATCTCAAACATCTTGCATGAGAAAAGAAGAGAGAATAGAAGAGAGAATAGGAAAGAAGGAGAAGAAAGAAGACAGATGACAGAAAAATAGAGAACTGCACTTAATTAGTGTGGCGACCGTCACACAACATGTGGCGACCGTAACGCCTTCAAAGTGTGACCCTCGTCACAAAGCATATGGCGACCGGCACGGCTTGTTTACTCAGTATACTTAAATTACGTGGATCGCTCAACATCAGTATTAATGCAACACACGTTCCCGCACACGTTCGGAGAAGTTGAAGTCTTCCGGAAATCTCTCAACTCAACAAAGACTCTCCAATTTTATCGACGAAAATAACTTCCACTTCTGAATTTTTCTCTCTCACACTTTCTGCTGAGCACTATAAATGAGAGGCAGTTGGTAGCATGGGGGGGTCGACTTTTCTTTGCCAGAGTTTTCCTTATTTAGTTTTTAGGCAGTTTTCTTTCACCATGTAAAAGTAATAGTTCTCCACATCGGGGGACTATTATCAATATAGTTTTAGGATTTATTTTTGTCAGTCGATTTCTGTACTTTGATTCGAAGCTTTCAGGCATAATTCAATTCAACATCTATTTAATTCCAGGTTCCCTTTATCGTTTATTTTACTGTTATTACTTTCTTATTTTATTTTCTAGATCATGTTTAGTATTAAGTTTATTTATCGTAACTACGTGTTTGTTTTCCTATCTATGTTTTTCTAAATAGTCTTGAGTCTGGCGTATGAGGACCGTCGTTACCGACGGGACTCGGTAGAAAATAATAGGTGCAAACTTATGATTAAAATTCTGTTTTGGTTTTAATTTCCAAGTCTAATTTAAATAGCTTTGTCACGAGAGTGAGAGGTTATTTAACACGATTTTGTCACGAGAGTGAGAAATTAATTAAGGTTAGAGCCGGCACTGCGAGCGTGGGGTCAAACCGGATAGTGGAAATTAGGCAACATATCTAAATACAGCGAGAGCGCTTTAGATACGTTTAGGATATTATTGGCTTTCAAAATATATTTCCTAGTTACCGGGCGAGCGAGAGCAAAATCCTGGGATTAGGGAACATTACTTTAATTAATACCGCGAGAGCGTGAGGCAGAGTTTTTAAGTCGGTATATTCTACGGAACTAAGTTATAGTTGTAATTAGTACCCGAATTCTACAAAGTCCTTTAGGAACGCGGAATCCATATTCCGGCCTCTCTTTATTATCATATTTTCTAAGTTCATTTTTAGTTTTAGTTCTAGTTTCCTCTTAATTAAATATTCATTAGCCTTAGCTTTACAAAGCGACAATAGATTACGGTAGGTTGACATTGGTCTCTGTGGGTTCGACAATCTTTTATATTACTTCGATAAATCCGTGCACTTGCGGACACATCAAGTTTTTGGCGCTGTTGTCGGGGACCAACAGTCAATATTGTTATTCCGTTGTTGCACCGTATAGACTAAGGCACTCTTATCTCTATAACTATGTATCACCCAAATTTTCTCTATGATAACCACTCACAATATCTCGAGGAACAACATCCAAATTACCTTTACGATTACCACCCCCAGTATTTGGAGGAACCATACCACTCCCAAAATTTTGAGGAGCCGCACCCAAATTTTCTCTGCAATTACCAACCGCAATACTCCCAGTATTTTGAGGAACCGCAACCGAACTTTCCATATGATTACCATTCCCAATATTTTGAGGAACCGCAAGAATCCGTTAATTCCAACCTCGAAACATTAATGGAGGATTTCATTGAAACAACAACTAATTCTAGGTTAGAATCTATGATGGAGTACTTTGTGGAGACACAAACTCTCCAGAATGAAGAGCTTAGAAGACAACATCTCGATACTTATGAAACCCTTAGGCAGATAAACACTACGGTCGAGTCCCTCGCGACTCACACTGAGGCATTAGAGACTCAAATCTCCCTACTTGCACAGACACCTATAGAACCCTCCCTTGAGGAGCATGTGGATGTTGTAATGACCAGTAGTAAAAGACAAATCGAAAATCCTAAGGAGAGTGATAATGAGGTTGAGGAGAGCGATAATGAGGTTGAGGAGAGTTCTGGTGAGGAAAAAGTAGAGATTAAGAAAAATCCACCGACACCAAGGGAGGTTGTTGAAGAGGTAGAGAAGGAACCACTTATTGTTCCTCATCCCTATACCCCACTGATTCCTTTCCCACAAAGGTTTGTAGAGACTAAGGTAGACTCCTAATCGAAAACATATGTGGAGGTATTGGAAAATATCCACACCAATGCACCTTTGTCTGAGATCCCGCGTAAAAAGAGAAAATTTGAGGACCATGAAACTAGGGATAACATTACTGTTAAGAGGGTAAGGTTAGACTTTGAGGTGGTGGATGAAATAACTAAGCTCAAACTTGAAAAGCTAATACTTAGGATAGATCCAGAACCACCACCACAAGTTTAAAAGAACGAACCACCCCACAGAAGGAAGAAAAGAAAAGGTGAGGGATATGTGAGATGACTTGATAAGTGGCCATGGAAACCGAAGGTTAACAATCCAAATCGTTGAACTATCGACGTTAAATAAAGCCCTGCGTGGGAGGCAACCCACGAGCTTTTAATTTAATGTTTTCCTTTTATTGTTTGTGTTTGCAGAAAATAAATAATTGTATCGCTTGTCACGTCTCAGCCATATTTAGGCGAAAAATCTCTAGATGACAATCCCGGAAATGAATTGGTGCCCACGGACATTCCTGCGAATGTCGCTGCTGGT
This sequence comes from Lathyrus tuberosus, assembly GCA_022829125.1. NCBI lineage: Eukaryota > Viridiplantae > Streptophyta > Magnoliopsida > Fabales > Fabaceae > Lathyrus > Lathyrus tuberosus. Next base: position 3,473,132 of record JALAZF010000546.1, on the reverse strand, counting down.
GGTGACACCAATGATGAGTATGATAGGAGAGAGCATGTCTCTCCCATTTGTAACTTACATCATCCTTGTTCTTTGCATGGTCAGGTTCAACCTGCACACACCGCACCTTATTTTTCCAACCATTTTTGCAGGTACTTCCTTCGGAAACAGGCAGTATGATAAGCGGCTTCAGTAAAGTGAAGTTTCAGCAAATTTAGATAACTCGTAGTACAAGACGCCGGAGTAGAAGTGGCCAGTGAAGACAGGGACAAAATGGGAAGATTCATAGCGAATTTGGTCGTGGCATTCATACAGGTTCTATCCTTCCTCTACCACCTTTTATCAAAACATTGAGGACAATGTTTGGTTTAAGTGTGGGGGAGGAACATTTACCGCTTTCTAGTAAGATTTACTATTTTCTAGCATGATTTTAAATTTTTTTTCTGTTTTAATGTTTCGTGCGTATGTGCATGTGCTGTCGAGTCTTTATGCGTGATTTTATGTTGTTTATCGATCTCCCCATTCTCTAGAGTCATACCAAATATTTTGAAAATTTTTGAGTTAAAAATAGTGTTTCTTTTGAAAATCTTAGGTTACAGACGAAATTGAGGTTAGACTGTGAAACTTGGAAAAATTCCGCAAGATCGGTATCATTTTAACACCGTGAGGCTCTCAATTATGGAAATCAATTTGAGTACTTGTTATGTCGTAGCCTTAAGTTCTCACCCCTTTAGTAGTCCCTAAGTAGTTTATTTAGCAGTCAGCACCATCCTAAGCACGCACTAAGTAGGAAGCCGATGCAAATAAGTGTATGATCTCAGGCTTAAAAGGTAAATTAAGAAAAGAAAAAAAATGATGAATTAATGAAAAGAAATGCTCCTTCTAAGTTTGGTGATCCTCACCCGATCATTTAGCCCAACGGTGCAAACTTCTTTATTTTATTGATTTTTAAGCCAATGTGCAAAAAGAAAAAAAATGATGATAATGAGATCATAGTCACTAACAGGCTATCCTACCATGAGTGTGAAAGGATAACGGTCTTAATGTGATTGTGCCAGAATGAAAAGGGATAAAAAAAAGGATGAGTGAGTTAGGCTTAGGTATAATGACATGATTCAGATTGGTTTGTATAGGAGGGAGGTTGATGACCGCAAAAGCAAAATCGTGTTGTTACGATATCCTTAGTGTGTGAGCAAGTACCTATCGACACAAAATTAACCGAAGTAGAGTTGTCAGCCTAGGATGAGTATCTGTATACACTATTTTTCTCGCGAGTCATGGTTTGCTTGAGGGCAAGCAAAGGTTTAAGTGTGGGGGAGTTTGATAACTCGAAAATGTATCGTATTTTGACTTGACTTGCATGAATTATTTCATCGTTTTCATTATTTACGTTTTATTTTGCAAGTGTTCAAGCTCATTTTCAGGTATTTTATCTCAAACATCTTGCATGAGAAAAGAAGAGAGAATAGAAGAGATAATAGGAAAGGAGGAGAAGAAAGAAGACAGATGACGGAAAAATAGGGAACGACGCTTAATTAGTGTGGCGAGCGTCACACAACATGTGGCGACCGTAACGCCTTCAAAGTGTGACCCTCGTCACAAGGCGTATGGCGACCGGCACGGCTTGTTTACTCAGTAAACTTAAATTACGTGCACCACTCAACATCAGTATCAATGCAACACACGTTCCTGCACACGTTCAGAGCAGTTGAAGTCTTCCAGAAATCTCTCAACTCAACAAAGACTCTCCAATTTTATCGACGAAAATAACTTCCACTTCCGAATTTTTCTCTCTCACACTTTCTGTTGAGCACTATAAATGAGAGGCAGTTGGTAGCATAGGGGGGTCGACTTTTCTTTGCCAGAATTTCCCTTGTTTAGTTTTTAGGCAGTTTTCTTTCACCATGTAAAAGTAATAGTTCTCCACATCGGGGGACTATTACCAATATAGCTTTAGGATTTATTTTTGTCAGTCGATTTCTGTACTTTGATTCGAAGCTTTCAGGCATATTACAATTCAGCATCTATTTAATTCCAGGTTCCCTTTATCGTTTATTTTACTGTTATTACTTTCTTATTTTATTTGCTAGATCATGTTTAGTATTAAGTTTATTTATCGTAAATACGTGTTTGTTTTCCTATCTCTGTCTTTCTTGAGTCCGACGTATGAGGACCGTCGTTACCGACGGGACTCGGTAGAAAATAATAGGTGCGAACTTATGATTAAAATTCTGTTTTGGTTTTAATTTCCAAGTCTAATTTAAATAGCTTTGTCACGAGAGTGAGAGGTTATTTAACACGATTTTGTCACGAGAGTGAGAAATTAATTAAGGTTAGAGCCGGCACTGCGAGCGTGAGGTCGAACCGGATAGTGAAAATTAGGCAACATATCTAAATACAGCGAGAGCGCTTTAGATACGTTTAGGATATTATTGGCTTTCAAAATATATTTCCTAGTTACCGGGCGAGCGAGAGCAAAATCCTGGGATTAGGGAACATGACTTTAGTTAATACCGCGAGAGCGTGAGGCGGAGTTTTTAAGTCGATATATTCTACGGAACTAAGTTATAGTTGTAATTAGTACCTAAATTCTACAAAGTCCTTTAGAAACGCGGAATCCATATTCCGGCCTCTCTTTATTATCATATTTTCTAAGTTCATTTTTAGTTTTAGTTCTAGTTTCCTCTTAATTAAATATTCATTAGCCTTCGCTTTACAAAGCGACAATAGATTACGGTAGATTGACATTGGTCTCTGTGGGTTCGACAATCTTTTATATTACTTCGATAAATCCGTGCACTTGCGGACGCATCACACACACACACACACACACACACACACACACATATATATATATATATATATATATATATATATATATAATCTTTCAATGTTAATGAAAATTTGCTTTAGAGATTTTTAAATTATGGTTTCATAATAAGGACCACTCCAACAATTAATGGTTTTGGTACATGCATTCAAACTAACTCAGAGCATCTATTTTCATATAAAATGCAACTAATGATAAACAAATCTTAGACGATAATTGATAGAAACTAAATAGTTGTTTTGTTTGAAATAACCATTCTAATGGTTCAGAATCATCAAACACAACAAGATATAGTTTTGGTGTACGAAAGGAGAGTGGTGGGTATTATTGGAAATTTATTGTGAGGGGTATTTATTAAAAGGGAAAATTTTAAGTGAGTTTGTTTTGAAAATGTGTTACGAATGCATATAAATGAGTCTCATAAATGGTGGGTGGCTGAAATAGGGGTTCTGGTGGTCGTGCTGCATAATTTTCCATATCAATAATAAAGTTAGGTTAGTTGTGGTTGATAAATTTAATAGAATCGAATAGAGACAAAATTATAGCATATTATTATATTGAAGAATAATCGACAATAATTATAATGGTGTACCTTATAGAATTGTGGAAGATTTGAGAGACGGCTGTTGAAAGAGTGAGTATGAGAGAATTACTACCCTCATTGCCGTTTATGGTTTTCAGAGTATGTTAATTGTATAATGGAGAGACACTTAAATAGCTAAACGACTGAGGGCAGGGACCTCTCATTGGGCTTAACTGAATGGTCCAACCCATCATGGTCCATTCAGGCATAAAACAGAATCAAACAATTCATCTTTTTTAGTGTTTAATAACAATAGACTATAATATAATTAATTAATAATTAATTATGTCAATCTATATTTGATTACTTAAATAATTAATCTAACAATCTCCCACTTGGATGACAATAATTAATTATTACAAATATTGATTTTAATATTATAATATCAATAATAGTCAAAACACTAATCAATCAAAAAGAAGTAACTTTCAACGATGCAGAAGACAAATCATACATGTTAAAACTCACAACTTTATATAAAGAATGATGACTTTAGAGTAACATAATTAAGTTAAGAGTAATATGTTATAAAGAATGACCCAAGCATATGAAAATGCTATTGATAAACCCCCACTAACCCAAAATATCATAAGACTTACTTATGTATATAAGTTTGTGGTTAGTGATTATACTAATGAGTTTTCAAATTAAAGGTCATAGAATATCCACATAGGTCTAAGAATAGTAATTACATATAGGCATAACCTATTATGAGAGTAATTACATTTAATCATAAGTACCTTCATAACACAATATCATACTCGATATGAGTATTGATATTTACTTGTACTTTCATATTATGACCTGACAAATGTGGACTATTGAAGATAAAATAACACAATACTATTGCATGTTAAAGAATTATTGTGTCTTTTCAATATCGACCTAAACATCAAATTATGATGTTTCTTGAGATTAAGAGAATACTCCCTCTGTCTCAAAATAAGAGTCTTTCTAGCCAAATTTTTTTGTCTCAAAATAAAAGTCGTTTTACGTTTTTAATGCAACAATCATTAATTTTTACCAACTTTACCCCTAATAATTATTATCTACACAACTTTTAAGACAATACATCACATTACACCTTTATGACAACCAATGATAATTAAGGGTAATTTTGTAAAATTGTTATATTTAATTAGTCAATCATTACTTTTCTTAATCTATGTGAAACAACTTTAAAAGACTTTCATTTTGAGACGGAGGGAGTAATATATATCTCAGTATAATAGAATAAGACTTCTTAGATTTATTATATATTTTGAAGTCTTCTTAGAATATGTCATATTTTATAATGCACACAAAATTATATGACTATACGAGAATAATAATCTAAAATTTTAGATTATATAATTATGTACACATGCACTCCCACTGAGCCAATAGAATAAAGATTTATCAGAGTCCACTAGTATTAAATACTCTGATTATACAATGGGATACTAATTTTATTTTTAGTGCAAAACTAAGTGGTTCTATAATATATCATCATTAGAGTTTTACAAACCCAACCACATATTTTGCACGTAAATAGAATATATAATTATCTATATAATTTCACATGAAAGAGTATGATGGTCACAAAAAAAAAAGGTTTACCATCATTTGAGTGAGATCAAATCCTTATAATTTTAAAGAGAATATAGGATTTTATACAATATATTAATAACTCACTCAAAACTCAAATGCTACAAATATAACTATGCACATTTGAGAAACATATTGTATGTTATACGCAGCGGAAAATTGAGACTTTAATTTATTTAATATTGAGGATATAACAAAAGTAGTCATAAATTTTCTTCAATAACAAATATAAGACTATAATATCCTCAATATAAGTCTCCATAAGATAATATTATTTTAAATAAATTATCAAAGATTCTCATTATATAAAATTGACATGAAATTCTTCCACTTGATAGATAATAATAATTGAAATAAAATTAAGAGTTTTAAAAAATATTTATATAAACATTCAATTATTTTCTCTATCACACAATGATCATGTCAAGCAACGCCACACCGATAGGGTATATCCATCGCTTACATAATACTTAGAGAATTGAAATCCTTTTTAATAAAATAATAATATTGGATTTCATAAAATATTACATGTCTTTAAAAAAAAAAAATTATTATATAATAGTTTCAACAATATAAAAATATATAATGTACAAATATTATGTCACCAAAAATTCTAATACCGATAGGGTACTCGAACCATAATTTACATAATCATAAATTACAAGTACATTGAACAAAATAAATTATACTAATAATAACATACCAATAGGGTATAATTATCATCAATATAATATTTATTATAATTAAAATAAATTTAAATATATAAAATAAAATTTGTATAATCGTACTCACGATAGACGAGTTACTATCACACAAATTAACAATATTTATATTTTATTCAAAATAGAAAATTCTATATAATTGTACCCACGATAGATGAGATTACAATTATACAAAATAATTGTGATTACTTAACTTCTAGAATAAAATTCATAAAATGTTAAGATTTATAATATACTCATAAAACTATATTTGTATTTATTTATTTGAGTATATAAAAAAGAAATCAATTTATGACAATTATAGAGGGTTTTAATTTTAAAATATTCTGAAAAATTAATAAATTCATATAAGTGCGCACTTTATAATTTTCAAAAGAGTAGATGATTTTAGATAAAAAATTCTTCTTATATGCAATTATATAATAAGTCACAAGAGATTTAAAATAATAATTAAATTACAACTAACCTCGAGAGAGAATATGACATTCATCCTTGCCTAAAGAGCTAATAAACTTCGATGACTTATATGATATGAGAGTGTCATCTCAAATGATTCATAAATTAATAACAAATCATTTTAACAAAATAAATGGCTCAAAAAAACAAGGATAATATCTAATTTATATTAATTATGAAGTTAAGAATAAAATATTAAAAATTTTACTCCATACCCCATCATTTATTCCCCTACCCATACATTATATTTTTTTTACTAAAATATCCTCATATAAATAAGTGCAAAATTTTCCTAATTTAATTATTTGATCAACAATTTAATAAATAAATCTATCTTTAAATGCTGCTTTATTAATATTCTCTGCAAATATGGCAAGTATTATCTATACTATTATATAATCTTATAATGTCTCCATCAAAGATTTTTCGCTAAAACTTTTTCTTTTAATTAATTAATTAAATGTAAATATATTTATTATTAAATCCATTTAAAACTTCCGATTAACTCATTCTTATATTTTAAATAATTATTAATTAACAAATGCAATAAGACATGTCTTAAATTTTTTTTAAAATGCAGCCACCTACCAAAAATTAATTATATATAAATATATTTATTATTAACTCCATCATTTAAAACTTCTAACTAAGTCACATTCTTATATTTTAAATAATTATTAATTAACAAATGCAATAAGACACTCCTAATTTTTTTTTAAAATGCAGCCACCTACCAATAATATATTAACATAGTAACTGCCCGACATAACTTTTCTCTTCATTTTATTAATTAATATTTTATTATTAATAATTAAAATTTATTATTATTAATTAAATGATAATTAAATTAAAATATTTAACATGTTTTTTTCTCAAATTTCTCTCCGCTCAACACTCTCTATTTATATCATACAAACAATTAACCTCTCTCCACTCATAACATCTCTCTAACCCCACATTAATAGGACACATAGTAATATTAAATTAAAAAATAAATAAATAAATTAGACATATAATGCAAACCTTAAATTTACTTAATACAAAAATAAATTAATAAATATAATTCATAAAACGGTGAAAGTTTTTTATAGCCCCACTAATTTCATTTTAAAGCTAGTAAGTAGTAAAATAAATGTATAAATTGATGAGATATAAATTTGATTAGTGAGAAGATAATTTTGTGAAAAAAAATGGAATAAAGTAATGAGGTTAATTGATGAGATATAAATTTGATTAGTGGAAAGATGATTTTGTGGAAAAAATGAAATAAAGTAATGAAATTAGTGGGACTATAAAAAACTTTAACTGTTTCATGAATTATATTTATTAATTTATTTTTGTATTAAGTAATTTTAAGGTTTGCATTATATGTCTAATTTATTTATTTTTTTTTTAATTTTTTAATTTCATATTACTATGTTTCCTATTAATGTGAGGTTAGAGAGATGTTATGAGTGGAGAAAGGTTAATTGGTTGTATGATATAAATAGAGAATGTTGAGTGGAGAGAAATTTGAGAAATAAACATGTTAAATATTTTAATTTAATTATTATTTAATTAATAATAATAATAATATTTAATTGTTAATAATAAAATATTAATTAATAAAATGAAAAAAAAAAGTTATGCTGGGTAGTTACTATGTTAACATATTATTGGTAGGTGGCTGCATTTTAAAATAATTTATGGAGTGTCTTATTGCATTTGTTAATTAATAATTATTTAAAATATAAGAATGAGTTAATCGGAAGTTTTAAATGGAGTTAATAATAAATATATTTATATTTAATTAATTAACTAAAGGAAAAAAAAATTAGCGAAAAATCTTTGATGGAGACATTATAAGATTATATAATAGTATAAATAATACTTGCCATATTTATGGGATCAGATGATTGCTACCGGTAAATTCAGTGCATCTAAGGTCTACATTGAGCTGTTAACACCTGAGCCGCGAGTGCATTGGATCAGCTTATTCCATGGCAACCATGCACGACCTAGAGCTAAAATGGTCTTGTGGTTGGTCTGTCATGGTCGACTTGCCACTAAAGACAGGTTGTTTCGGTTTAACATGGTGGACTCAATGAGATGCTGTTTTTGTCAGGAGGAGGAAAATCGGGATCATGTCTTTTTCGATTGCCTGAAGCTTCGAGGTATTTGGATGCAAGTTCTAGAGTGGATTCATGTGAGGCATAATCCCAGAGGGTGGAGTGAAGATCTCCACCGGACGATTCATAAAGGGAAGGGCAAAGGATGGAGAGCTTCCATATTCAAATTGGCAATTACTGAAACGATTTATGGAATCTGGAAGTTTAGAAATGAGGTTTGTTTTAGTGGTAGTGTGAATAATAGAAACGTAGGAGATACTATCATTGATATGATCATTCAAAGAGGGTGGACTAGTCTTAAGCTTAGGCCACACATAGCCTCTTTGATGACACCATAGTTGTCCCATTTTTGTGGTTGCATCTGCGCGATTGGCTTTGTAGCTATCTTTGAATTAATACATCTATCTTAATTAAAAAAAAATACTTGCCATATTTGCTGAGAATATTAATAAAACATCTTTTAAAGATAGATTTATTTATTAAATTATGGATCAAATAATTAAATTAGAAAAATTTTGCACTTATTTATATGAGGATATTTTGGTAAACATAAATATAATGTAGGGGTAGGGGAATAAATGATGGGTATGGGGTAAAATTTTCTAAAATATTTGATACTGATATATTATATCGATCATAGCACTTAAATAAAGTAATTAGCATTAGTGTTACTACAAATCAAATATATTTTCATAAAAGAAATTTTAATCTCAAATCTTTTGAGAATATATAATTTGAATAAATTAGTATGCAATTCTCATATAATAATATAACACCAAATATTTATAGATTTAATAAGGTTATTTCAAATCCAAAATTAAAATTAATATATTAAAATGAATCGAGATTATTGTAAGAATATTTCAAGATTCTAACACATCAAAGTTTTCTATATTGAAATAATGATAAAATATATTTGAGATATGTTTGCATATATATAATCAATTATAAAATTATAATTAATAATTATATTTGTAATTATAAATCATAAGGATTGGTAAACAACCCAAAAAAATAATAATATGAGCCTAATTTATTGCGTCAATGTGTAACTAATTTTGCTACAAATACTACACTGATACATTTCAATTTTAAAAGTAGGTTAAAATTGATTTAGAGAAGTCCTTTTATAAAAAAAGTTTTACTTTGAATCACCCCATTTTTAGGAGAAAATTGAGAACCAATTAGTTTTGTTATTCAGTGACATTTGAAAAAAAAAAGTTATTCAGCGTGTGGTTAAATTAACACATACTATATATTAAAATAAACCTCAATATATGTAGTTTTATATAATGGTAAAATTCATTATTTAGCAAAAAGGAACTCTTTCATATGCATAATAACTTCACGTTAATTCATTCACAAATTATACACACTGAAGCTATTTTAAAAGTTTTGTTTATCGTAAATAAACTTAATACAACTGTGTAATTGATTTAGTCAATGGTACACAATGAAAAATTTAAGAGTATTAAATAATTAGGACATCTATATTAGTGATAGCCATAATATGTATCTATAAGGCTTTGATACCAATTGATAAATTTAATAGAATTGGATTGAAGAATAATCGACAATAATTAGAACAGTGTACCTTATAGAATTGTGGAGGATTTGAGAGACGGCTGTCGAAAGAGTGAGTATGAGAGAATTACTACCCTCATTGTCGTTTATGGTTTTCAGAGTATGTTAATTGTCTAATGAGGAGACACTTAAATAGCTAAACGGCTAAGGGCAGAGACCTCTCATTGGGCTTAACTGAAAAACAATTCATTTTTTTTAGTGTTTAATAACAATAGACTATAATATAATTAATTAATAATTAATTATGTCAATCCATATTTGATTAATTAAATAATTAATCTAACAGTGGTAACTTGAATTAAAGGTACAAATTATGGTTGATATGAGTAAAAATAGGGGTAGCGATGAAGTAATGAGTGTAATAACATGTTCATAACTAGAGGAAATATCATGTTCGTAAAGATACCTAAAGATGATATTGTGTGAGTAGAGGCGTGTTGTTGTTTTAATCCAATTTGAACCATCAAATTTATGAGGAAAGATGTTAGTGATTCATGTATAGATTTCATAACTTAATGTTGATTATCAATTTTGGTATAAAATATTTCCAATTATTTTTTATATTTTGATTTGCTTCATAAAATATCCTATTCATTTGATGATGAGTATGGGTGATTGCATCCTCAATGTAATTTATGAGCAGTTTTTATAGCATCATCCAGATCTTTAGAGGAGGTATTTTAGGTTTAGGAGACATTGATTCAAGAATAAAAAACTCAAACGATAGATTATAGTAAATATAAAATAGATTTATGTTGCAAAAGAAAGAAAACATTAAACAAACTTCTGATTTTTCATGAACAACTTGAGCAAATACAACACATTAAATAATTAGAGTTTTCTAAGCTTAATGGATTAAGACCGCTTTTGGAATAATACAAATCATACATACTAATTAAATAAAAGTTTAATATCATTTTTTATTTTGTGTGCTAACTTCGAGGTTCGTTTTGGTGTGTTTACTTTAACTAATTTCATATTGGTCTTTTAACTCTTCAAAATGTACCAAATTAGTTATTTTTATCTAATTAGCGACAAACTTATTGACCAATTCTTGAACTTTTTTTGCTGCTAATTATACAAAAAATACTAAGATGATGCTTTTAAAGAGTTAAGAGACGAATATGATCTTTTTTAAATTAAGAGAGAAAAATGAATTTCAAAGTTAACCTACTGGACCAAAAAGAATATTAAAACTTAAATAAAACCAAAGGTAGTAGTACCGATAATAGTTTTTAATTCAATCAAACTTTTTAATATTTATTTTAAGGGTTAATAGTCATTTACCTCCTGCAATATTGGCGAGTTTTGATTTACCCCCCTTTAAAAAAACAACTTTGGATTATCCCCCTGAAATTTTGGGGTACCCCCTAAGCGTGTAAAAACCAGGGGGTACATAAAAAAAAATATTTTACAGGGGGTAATTTTTCTACCTGGGGGCAAAAGACTTAGAATTTTAAAATTTCAGGGGGGTAATCCAAAATAATTTTTTTAAAGGGGGGTAAATCAAAAGTCGCTTATATTGCAGGGGGTAAATGATTATTAACCCTTCTTTTAAACTTAAATGTTGGTGTGTTAACCATTGGTTATCAATTTTTTTAAATTATGAGGTTGAAGATGATGAAAGTGATCTAATACACTCTTTTATATTATTTTCGAGTTGAAAACCTAATAAAAATTGTAGGGTTAATACCCCTTTTGCCCCCTGCCATATAGGCGAAATTCCAAAAACAATCCTGTAAAAAAAAAACACAGATTCCATCCCTGCCATTTGTAGATTCCCTCTTTTTGCCCCCTGAGTAGATTTGGTCAATAAAATTGATGACATGGCTGCTTAGTTGAAATTTTATTTATTTTTTCTATATATTTAAATTACACGCGTGGCATGTTGAAATGCTTAAAATTCAAAAATTCAAAAAATTGTCCACTACAAGGATTGAACCCACCCCCTTTTGTTTCAAAGCTTAAACACCTACCACTAGTCTAGAGCCTTTATCTTGTATTTTAATTGCTTTTAAATATACATATTATATGTTTGCATATTTGTTTTCATTTTCATCAATTATTATTAGAATATATTGTAACTATATTATATATACTATAACTATTATTAGAATATAGTTAAATAACATATTGTAAATATTATACTGTAACTATAATTTTTTTACATATTATACATATTGTAACTATATTGTAGCTAAATTCTAAATATTTACTAAGTATTAATATTAAAACACATTTACTAAATTATTATTTATATTTTAATAATTATTAATTACAGTAAATAATAACTAAATAATAATTTCAGCTTATTAAACTAAATAATAACTAAATATTTATAAATAGTAATTACTGTAAATAAAAGCTAAATATTTATAAATAGTTAAGATATTTGTAAAAAATAATAACTATTTGTAACTAAAATATTAACTAAATTAATAATAACTAAATAATATTTATAGTTAAAATAAATACAGTAAATAATAATAATTAATATTTTAAAAAAACTGTTATTTAAAAAAAAAACTGCTATTTTAAAAAAACTGTTATTTTAAAAAACTCTTAATAAAAAACTAAACTAAATAAATAAATATAATAGTAGTTTTAATATTAGTAATTACTAATAAACTGAAAATAAAAATATTAGTAATTAATAGTAAACTGAAAATTAAAAGATTTTTAATTAAAATAACAGTTTTATATATTAATAATTAATAACAAACTGAATTTTTTTTTTAAATTAATTATAACGTTAAATAAAAATAAATAATTTAGTTTTTATGATATAAATTTGAAATAAAATAAATAAATGAATAATTTTTAAATAATAGCATTAAATAATTTTAGAAAAAATTATTCATTAGTTCAGTTAAAATTATTTAACGCTAATAATTTCATTAGTTAAAAAATTATTAAATAAAAATTATTCATTTATTTAACGCTAATAATTTAGTATTAATTAACGTTTCAATATTAAATAATTCAGTATTAAAATTAATATTAATATTAATTTAACATATTAATATTAAATATACAGTAATTAATTAATTAACGTTTTATTTTTGTATTAATATTAATATATAATTCATTATTAATATTTAGATTAATAATTCATAATTAATCCTAGTTCAGATTTATAATGTAATATATAATTTTTAAAAGGATAATATATCAAAACAATCAATATGGTCTAGTGGTGGAAGGCGCCCCATGTAAATTTGAAGTCATGGGTTCAATTCTCATGAGTGACAAAATTTTGATATTTTGACATTTTAACATGTAATCAATAAAATATTAATAAAAATGTCACGCATGTAATTAAATAAATAAAAAATAAAAAAAAGTCAACAAAGCAGCGCCATGTCATCAATTTTGTTGACCAAATCTACTCAGGGGGCAAAACGAGAGAATCTACAAATGGCAGGGATGGAATCTGTGTTTTTTTTTTACAGGGTTTTTGAGATTTTGCCTATATGGCAGGGGGCAAAAGGGGTATTAACCCAAAATTGTAATAAAAAGTCCTAAAAATTATATACTTTTTAATTTACAGTCCTATGTAGACTTGACCCATCATCAATGTAATAAACACGTCAACCTCGTAATAGTTACATTGACGTTTCATACCTGACAGATTTTTGGTTTAAAGCGTAAAACATACTTTCTAGTGTCGATAATGAGCAAAAAAACCATCCAATAATTTGGCAATCACCTCATGTAAGGTAGGTAAAATATAATGTTGATGTTGAATTCAATAATCAAAGGGGAATAACAAATAGGGGGTGATGCTTTAGCGATTGTAATGGAAGGTTCATCATTACGGAAATAGTGTGAGATTTTGGCCTTTATTCAGTCATGAAGGCTGAAGCATTGGCCTTGAAAGAAGCTTTGCAGGTAACCATCCGGATGTAAATGAATCATATTATATTTGAGATTGAGAGTGACTAATAAATGGTGGTGCAAGCAATTCAGGCAAATTATGGTGGTATTTCTAAATTTAGTGTGATTATCTCTAGTATTAAGAATTTATTAGATTTACATTTCTTCTTTTAGGTAAAGTTTATTAAACGCTAAGTGAATTCGATTATTCACGTGTTAGATAAAGAGGTCAATTATTGGACTATGCATAATATTTTTCATTTGATTCCTCCTTGTATTGATCAACAATTGATTAATGATATTAGTTAAGTTTATTTGTGTAAAAAAATGTAGTTAACCAAAATTTCAAAATGACAATACCTATTATATCGGTTTTAATACTTAATGTGAATTAAAAAAATTAATAAACTAATTTAATACATTTAAATAATTTAAAATAAACTTCATATTTTTTCTAGAATATAATTGAATGCACATTCTTACATATGTTTTTGGATAGGTATTACACATTTTCTCTACAAATATATAATTTAGATGGTGAAAAATGGATTATTTACTTTGTATTTTTAGAAATTATATTTTCATTTAAAAATAAACAAAATATATGGAATCCAATTATATTTAATTCTTAATATTCTAGTATATAAAAATACAAGGTGAGTGTATGGAATTGAAATTGAAAGGTTGGAAACATTCATATTTCATTTCATAAACTACAATTTTCACATCAAATGTGCATCGTGGTGTGATAATGAAGTCTTAAAAACATTACAAACATTGAAACATAATGGAAAAAACATGAAACATTGTAGCAACCATTGCTTCAGTGCTAAGCTATTATTCATTTGTCTTCTTCACTACTACAATAACCTTCAATATTCCATGGGAATGTATAAATATTTCTCTTCCATCACTTATCCCAATCATCGTTCCACCCTCTCAACTAATTTTGAAGAAATCATTCGCTCAAATCCTAAACAATGTTTGCGACATACCGTCTACCCAACTGCCACATCTAGTAGTAAAAGGGGATCGGCTCTCAATCATCATCGTTGAAGAAGACTACATAGCAGGCCTGAAATCTTGGAAACATAACTTTTATGGTCGTGTCATCTGGCCGAAAGGTTTTTTACCCCTGAAGGTAGATTTCTTGCGTGACAAACTTCGTGAAAAATGGAAGGATACTGGTAAATGGGGGAGTGAGGGAAAGGCTTTTTCGAGTTCTCATTTTCATGTTTGAAGGATGTTTATAATGTTAGGTCAATAGCCTTGTGGAACCTAAACCCTGGTATTCTTAAGCTTCATGTATTAGTGAGAAACTTCAATCCTAATGTTTAAAATCAAACATAAACTCAAGTGTGAGTGGACATTTATGGTCTGACTCAAGAGTATTGGATACCTATAATCATTTTCACAATAGTAAGTAACATTGCCCCCCTTATATGCAGAGACACTACCATCGACAAGTTAATGTTTAAGAGATCGTTTGGACACTTATAAAGGGTGTCGGTTGACTTAAGATATGAGAATACACATAATACTTAATGTCTTAGTAGAGAGAAAGGGCTTTGCTTTCTTCGTAGACTTGGAATATGAAAACTTGCCCGCCTTTTGTGGTAATTGTATAGTTATTGGTTATGATCAAAAGAAATTGTAAAAGAGCTACAATAAGATGGAGGTACCTGAGAAAACACAACACCAGGAGAAATTTTATGTGGCTAAACATACTAAGAATCAAGATAGTGGAAATCCCAACAATCAGGATTTCTAATTAGATGCACTGTAAAAAAAAAAAACCCTTGGATATTTTTAGAATAAAAAATGAGTTTAAAATATTAAAATGAAATAAAATTAAAATCTTTTTACTAAAGCAAATAAAAATCAAATTTATTATTTATTTGTCTCTATTTATTTATTTTTCAATATTTTGATAAAAAACAAAAATAAAAGGAATTAAATTGAAAAAAATTGGGCGCGAAAATGCGCAAAAATATAAAATGAACGCATTAAAATAATCTACACGAAATAAAGTTTCATAAAACAGACAGTTGTAGATCAAATCTCGCAGTAAAAAGTACCCGGATAAAATGCTCAGACAGATCAAAATGCGACCGCGCGAAGACGCATAAAAAAATAAAATGAGCACACTAGTTTAAACTACACGTAATGTAGATCAATAAAACACAAAGTTGCAGGCCAAAAACTGGAAAAAAATTGTTCACTGATAATGTACGGTAAATAAATTGACCCAAGCGGTCTGTTTGTAAAACTGAAATTTAATTCTAAGCAAAATGAAATAAAGTTGGTTGCCTAAAAAAATGTAAAATGTCTGGACAAAATTGGGGTATGAGACCTTTCTTTCAAAGAGATCTCCGAGACTTTCTCAAAATCTTCTAGTGTTGGGGTTAACTAAAAATTTGGAAATAAGAAGCTTTAGAGCGAAGGATAATAGAACTGAGCTAGTGCAATAATGGCCAAAGTCTGAACTCTGATGGAGGAGGTCAAATATCTTGCCATATGTCCCTTCAAAGGTGACTTTGAAGCAATGAGGTAGCTTGTATGTAAGATTCTTCAAATTTTCCAGGTCAGGCATATTGGCTTTCAATTGTAGAGGTTTTCTTTTATCCAAACTCACGCTTTCTTTTAGATGCAAAAATCTCAGACATTGTGATCCCCTGAAAAAAAAAGTTTGGTATGCTTAAGAAATACTTATGATGTTATGCAGATGTCATGAATGCATGATGGTAAGGATCCAGGATAACATAAGTAAAACCAGAACAACATACTTAGGATGTCTCCCTACAATGGGAGAGTTCTATGCTTTTTACCAATAAACCACTCACAAGGTTCCTAGAGTCACGTAACTTAGTCGGATACGTGTTATGCAATGAGCAAGCCACTTTATGACGAGATTGACGAAAAAGGTCTACTCTAGAAGGAGTTTTCATGTTATACATTCAAGGTGTGCACCTCGGGTAATAACATTATGCAACTACCAAAAGCAAACAAATTATAAGGGGTCCCTAGAGTCATGGACCTTTATAAGAATCAACATTATACAATAGGTAAGCCATTTTCAATAAGATTCACCAAGAGGTCTACTCTAGGAGGAGTATTCATGTTAGCCATTCAAGGTGTGTACTTTGGAGACTAACACTATGCAACTTCCATTTTAACCTATGCCTTTCTCTTTTTTCCGAAGCTCGAATGTAAAGCTTTACTCAAAGTGTCATCCCAATCCCATAGATAAATAGGGTAATAATCATGCAAGATAAAAAACAAACAAGAGAAAACAAAAAGAAACAAAGCCAAAATTCATTGCAAATCTAACTAAATTTGGCTTGACTCCATAGCTGAAGCATATCCCAAGCAGAGTCGCTAACTGTTGCAGAGCGAAAAATGACCACGAGCATTTGCACGCTCGAGATGATAACAGAGTCGCTATGAAGTTTATTTATTCTAAAGGAAATGGAAAAAAACTATAAAACGCTTAAAGAAAAAGAGAATGGTCGTCACAACAAAATTTGGGTTCAGGAGTTGACTATGCGAGGGGAAGACATTAGCACCCCTCAGATCCGCCGTACTCAACGAGAATAATTTAGTTAGATTTTCTAATAGAATGTTAGCTTACGTTATTTGTTTTCTTCTAGTTATTTATAGTTTGAAAAGAAAAAGAAAAAGGTGCAAAAAAGGTTTTTTAATAGGGTGTTTGACGAGATTGCGAGTCTTGCTCCTACGTATCCTTAGGTGCGATGAGGAATTAAAAGCTACATAGTTTGGGGCAAGATAAAGTTATTTTTTGGTTTTTTTTATAGTGCTCGATGAGACGCTGAATCTCATTCATACGTATCCCCAGGTGCGATCAGGAACTCAAATCTACGTAGTTCTGGTAGAAAACCACATATTTGTTGGTTGATTTTAGTGAACAAATGTTTAGGTCACATTCTAGCGAACAAACATTGCTTATATGCTCGTGGGGAGGCTTAAGTGTTTGTTTGTTTCGAGATATTGTCCATATTTGAAAAGGTTTTCGATTGAATGAGGGCGAAAAAAGATAGTTTGATGAGTTAAAACAGGACGACCAACGCATGACTGAATTTGACTACGCTTTTTGTATAAAAACTAGAGAACTTCTATTGTTGTAGTGCTCCCCAACCCAATTTACCCACTTCAAAAAAAAGATTATCACGTTAGCTTTCTAACGCAACTGACCGCACCTGAAACAGACTTACAAAACTCAAGTTACACATGAAACAAGACTATTAATCCCTTTCTATGTCTATTTGCGATTTTTCTCTCTGAAATAGTTTCAGACTTTTATATTTTCATTCTCATGGCGGTTAAAGCTCAGAAATCAACATTTGCTCATCAACAACAACATTGCTCATCACAACTCATAACTCATCAATCACAAAATCTCAACACATATCATGTCAATTAATAACATCCATGTCGATAGAGAACTCTATGACATAAATCATAACATTTTAACAGATATCATATCAATTAATAACATCCATATCAACAGAGAACTTTATGGCATCAATCATAACATTTTAACACATATCATATAATTTTAGCAATTAATAGAGTATGGAAATTAGGATTAACAACAACAACCCTAAAAGGTTTTGCACAAACCCCTTCAAGGTTCAATTCATTCATCAATATGGGAAAAATAAAAGACAGAATGACTACCCATCACCCCTCATGTTTAACACCTATATATTGAATAATTTCCCCACTTACCTCAAATTTACATAAAAGCTTTGAACTTTGGCTATGGAGGTTCTCTTCTTCACTTGCTCTCCTAGGGTTGCCTCCACTCTCTTCTTACTCCTTATTTCCCAAAATTTATATGTGCTTTTTTTCTTTCTATTCTCCCCTCTACTTAAATAGAAAACCCTATTTATTTTTATATTTCATTAATCACACTAATTCCCTTAATTTCTCATAATTCTACCCACTTACTTATTTTTATTTGAAATTATATTTCACTACCCACTCACAAATTCTCTCAATTTATACCAATTAGTTTATTAAATTAATTAAATAAACTCTACCAATTCTCCTTAATTTTTATTTAAATTCTAATTTAATACTAAAATCAATATTCTCTACTTATACATAATTTAATTATTAAAAAACAAGTAAATTATACCCAACAACTTATTAACCCATATAATATTAATTATTCTCTCAAATACATTCTAAAATTAAATTAAAAATATTATAATAATTAATAAAATATTATAATAAAAACTGTGGTGTTACACTTAGAGTCTCATCAAACAGGCTCCTCTAAACGCCTCACCTTTACAAGACATTGGTCACTTAAACAAACATGACCAGACGATCTTTCACACTTCCTCTCTTTCATAACTCTGAAGTTTCAAGTCTTGGCATCATTATCTTTGATGTTAGTACCACACAAGAACCTTGAGTTTTCTTGATGAGGCTTGAGATTACTTTATGTTGATTACCATCATCTGAGAGTTTGAAAGGTTAAACCACCAGTGATCCTTGAAACCTAAGTTTTCACTTGAAAGTCGTTGAACTACAATGTTGACTTTAAACATATGTCTTAATCTTCAAAAGCATAACTTAATTCAGAAGGATAGCTTGATAAACCATTTTGTGCATATTTGACCGCATGAGCTACTTTTTGCTTGACTTCAAGTGTTGTCATCATCAAAACGAAACAACTAGTAGTTGACTTGTATCTTTGTTATCCATAAACTTCACCATCTTGGATTACTTCTTGTCTATACTTGTATGCACATAGATCCAGAAACAACATCATTCATACGAGGCCTAACCAAATTAGGTTCTCTAAAAAAACTCGGTGAAATGACTCACTACCTCTTGTCTAATGCGAGACACCCTTTAATATACACATCTCCAACCTTGAGAGCTAAGATGGTTTTCCTTCTACTTATACTTTTAACGGAAGCATGCAAGTAACCTTAATTAGAATTAATCTCTTTAAGTCATTTAGACCTAGATATTTTAACCAATTGAGAGTCTTTAATCCTAAGCAAGGACCATAAATCCGTAATATCTCTGGATCTATACTCAACCTCACCAGCGGATAAGGGCCTAAGATCAGCAAAAAATCCACCGTACTCACCTCCTCTTTGAACTTTTCTAACTTAGAGTTAAAATTTCCATAAAAACCTCTTTATTCCAAGATTTAAGCACCAATTTGAGGGATTTTAACTTCTCCATCAAAACAAGAGCTTCCAACCATGAATCTCAGAGTTACTCCATAAAAAAACCATTAGCTCAAGAAGAATGCAATGTGATAGCTAATGCTTATTAAATCTAAATTTTTTTGAGCCTTACAGCTAGTTGGAGTACTTGAGAATAATATGACAATGGTCAGAAACATCCCTTAGGAGGGCTCATTGACAAGCCTCGCCCTAGTGGTTCCACCACCCACTAGACATCAGAATATGATCAATCTGACTAACAGTCCCACCCTTAGGTTAAAATCAAGTGAAATTTCTCACAAGGAGAGGTAAATTTATAAGCTCTATCAAAGAGATAAAGTTTGAAAAATCCAAACATTCTAGTCTTCCTAAAACACTGGATGGATTTCCCACACCAACCATCTCTTCTAAAGAACAAATATAATTGAAATCACACAACACACCACACGCCACCTTAAAAACTTGTTTTTCTAGAAAACAAGTTTGTCTGCATGGTTCTGTTATCAACAAAAGAACACTTAGAGTACACATTAATCACGAAACACACATAATTAGTTGGGCCTCACTCCAAACAAGTACCCAAGAGACTTAGACTAGAGAAGAAAAACAAAGGTCTACATTTCAAACTACACCATATCAAAAAGAGACCATCATTACTCCCGACAAAAAGGCTAAAACTCAAATCACAAAACAAGTTATCCTGAAAAGAATGTACCAAAGAAGTCTAAACTACACTATACTTAATTTCTTGAATAGCTATAACATCTAAGAAATTAGACCTAATAAGATCCCTCACCTTTTTTTGTTTTGTTTATCCTGCCCCCATACTTTTTTTTTTTGAGACTTATACCTTGTCTCTAACTCCTCTAACTTCGCTATTTCAATCTCATCATTCAACACAAAAGAATACCCTAACTATTTGTTCAATTTATGGATACTCGTAGCCGCCTTTTGTTTCTACCACATCAAAAATCCAAACAAAAGACGTTATTGGAGAAAGGGAAAAAAAAAGAAGAGACGAAATAGGAGAATATGTATATAGTAACTTAACTGATACATATTAGTTAAATCAAATAAAATAGTTGAATCAAATAAAAGTAAATTCTACGTGTATAATATATAAAACAAAAATTTTAAAGAAAAATCTAATTCAAACCGAAATTAATCTAAATGTTGGAACAAGTATATATCTCATCCAACTTGTTTGAACTAACTTCGTCCTCCACACACCCAACTTACAGCTAGATTTTGTAATCATTCACAAGCATTTCTTTTCCCTAACTTATAATTATTTTAACTAACTTCAATAATTGGCCATAATTTAAAATTAAAAAAAAAATCCTTAAAAATGACATCCATATAGTATTTCCTTAACCTTAGTTTTTACGAATTGATTAATGTTTTCATCTTCCTCAACATGTTCTTGTTTGTTTTTTACAATTAAAACATCTCCTAGTTGTTAATTTCCATTGTCTTTTCTATTTCTGTATTTTTCTATAATCTAAGATATTTTCTTCTCAGTAATCCAAATCTAACAAAAATCAGAGAAAAAAAAGTGTTCATTTTTCACCTCATAAAACCAACAAAACAAAAAGTGACGTGTCAAGAGACACACAATGCCACGTGTCCTTCACCGATGAAGATGAGGTTCCTTAACGTGTGGTCATCACATTCTACTATGTTCCTTCTTACGTTACTATACCTTGTTACATTTCTCAATTCAACTAGATTTTTTCACAAAATTACAAAGACATTTATCAATAAATAAACCAACATGCTAATCAATTTCAACACTTTTGTTTTCCAATAAAGTTTCATGAACATGGCTACAATTGTGAAGCTTCATGTTTTTCCAGAGTGTAATTTGAACCAACACAAGATTAGAAAAGGATTTGGAAGTAATTCTTCATGTGGGGTGTTTGGTTTTGGTCATAATTTTGATGGGTTATCTTTGAAAAAGTGTAGGGCTTTCAAGAGTGAAGATGGTGGTGATAAAAAGTTTAGAAATTTGAAGAAAAATGAAGTGAAACTTAATAGGAAAAATGGGTTTTGGAGGTCTTTTAAGAATGTTTTGTTGGGGAATTCCATGATGTTAGATGATGAGTATCGTCAAGCTATTATTAGGGTTGACGAGGTTCTATCTAAGGTGAGTTTTTTTTGTTCTATTATTCTTGAATCTGTTTGGATAATAGTTTAATTAAGTGCTTATGTATAAGTTGTTTCTACAACAGATATAAAAGATTCAATCTGTTTTCATATAATTTATGCTGAAATAAGTTGACAACGGTTTAGGAAATAAGTTGAAAGTTGAAACCAATAAGTGCTTATCTTGTCTAGATAAGCTCTAGATAAGTTCAATTAAGTCAATTCAAATAGCCCTTGTTGTGTTGTTTTCTTTTTTATCATTCTGTGTTGTATTGAATGTTGAATTTAACTATGTGTTTATTATCTATTTGTGAAAAACTAGATTGCTATTCAAATTGGAAGATATATTGTGACCATGATGAGCACCGGTGTCATCCTTGCGATTGGATTTCAGACGTCAGGTTAGTTAACTTTCTTAGTTAAAAATGTGTATATGAAGTCCTCAAATCCAAGCTCAACTGGAACGACACAATCACCAGGGTTTGAACCCTGATACAAAAAAGTGTGTATATGAAAATATTTGCCTAGTTATATGGATATGGAATTAATGTTTTTGGAAAATTTGTGAAGGTGGAGATAGTCAGATGGATGCAGTGATATGGTATAGTTGGCTTGGAGGAGTTATCATTGGGACAATGATAGGTGCTAATTGGGTGTTGGATGATTATTACCGCGAAGGTCCGCGAAATGTTGTCATAACTGGAAGGTACATCAACTCGATGCTATTATTCTAGAAAACTTTCTTTCATAACATTGTTTGTTTCATCTTTAAATTGTTTGGGCAGTACAAGGGGATTAGGTAAAGCCTTGGCACGGGAGTTTCTTCTTTCGGGAGATCGAGTAATAGTTACATCTCGAAGGTGGTATTATAAACTTTGACAACATTTTATAGAAATGAAATAACAAAAATATGTTTTGTTGCTCACACTCTTGAATTTTGTGAAGGCAGCCCCGAGTCGGTGCAAGCAACTGTCAAAGAGCTTGAGGAAAATATAAAGGAAGGCATTGCCAATGCAGTTGGCTCATCTTTGACAAAGCTTTCTCAAGCAAAAGTAGTAGGCATTGCTTGTGATGTTTGCGAGACTAATGATGTTCAAAGATTGGCAAACTTTGCAGTTAGTGAGTTTGGTTATATTGACATTTGGGTATGCATATTAGTTCTTGCTGTTGAGCGCACAGACACCGACACTAGACACAACACTAACAAATGTTTGATACGGGACATGCCGTTAATCTAATAGTTAGTAATGTTTTTTATTCAAATCACTTAACAGATAAACAATGCTGGAACCAATAAAGGTTTTAGACCTTTGCTTCAATTTAGTGATGAAGATATTAAACAGGTATATTTGTTAATGAATAATTTCTTCTTAAAAGTTCGTAAAGTTTGAATTTCTTAGGTTGTCTTGTCTAAGAATGAGAGATTCATCTTTAACTTGATATGTTCGCAATTCTGTAGATTGTCTCAACAAATTTGATCGGTTCTATCCTTTGTACCCGAGAAGCCATGCGTATTATGAGAAACCAAGCCAAGCCAGGCCACATATTTAATATGGATGGTGCAGGTTCAGGTGGTTCTAGCACACCTCTGACAGCTGTGTGAGTTTTTCTCTTGAGAACAGTAAATTTTAGAAAATGAAAATTGAAAGTGTTTTCTAATAGAAAACGAGACTCTTTTTTTCTTCACAAAAGATATACATTCTCTTCGTGTCACGGTGGATGATAGTTACTAAGGATGCTTACTTCCTTTTCATTTGACGTGTAGCTATGGTTCGACAAAGTGTGGCCTAAGGCAATTTCATGGATCACTATTGAAAGAGTGCAAGCGATCGAAAGTAGGTGTCCATACAGCATCTCCAGGCATGGTTCTCACTGAACTTCTTTTAAGGTACTTCTCTATTTGCAAACTTTGTTTTGTTGTTTTGCATGAATTGCTTTCCGAAATCTTGTGCAGGAAGTTTCACTTTCAACTTCTTTTTCTGTCTTCAACCATACTTTCAGCCTGTCGCGATCGTGCTCATAACAAATGGTATTCTTGTGTTTGTGATTGTTTGTCTCACAGTGGCTCTACTGTTCAAAACAAGCAAATGTTTAACATTATATGTGAGCTTCCTGAAACCGTTGCTAGAACGCTAGTTCCGCGGATGCGAGTTGTTAAGGGAACAGGCAAGGCCATCAGTTACTTGACTCCTCCAAGAATCTTACTTGCCTTGGTCACTGCTTGGTTACGGCGAGGCCGCTGGTTTGATGATGAGGTATGTGATGGTTTTTATTCTAAATATAGTAAAAGAATTAGCCTTCCCATTCATATAAATGCTCGTCTTTAAAGAGCGATAGCGGAAACTTGATAGCAGGTGGTCCAAGGGATCTTAAATCTTACACTGATACCTTGTTAAGAAATGTAGTTGTGTCTAACTCAACCATACAAAAACTGACTTGTAATGTGAGGATTGCTCCTATTTATAAACACATGTCTAGGCCATATATTGTTTGATGTGAGACTTTTAGCGGTGTACGTTCCGTTCCGTATGTTTGAACTGGGCTACTGTTCTAACACATATTTCAGGGAAGAGCATTGTACTCAGCCGAAGCAGACCGACTTAGAAACTGGGCCGAAAATCGCGCACGGTTCTCCTTCACTGATGCAATGGAAATGTACACAGAAAACACTTGGTTATCAGTCTTCTCACTTTCAGTTGTTTGTGCTTTCATAATTATTTCTAGCACTGCCAGCAATTTGCCTGGAACATAACATCTTGATGATGCAAATTTGAAAGTACAAAGTGCTTATATTGGAGAGGCATGCAATTCATGTCTTAAACCATAAAACAAGGTGGATCATTTTTTCCAACATGCCCACCTAAACTCCTTCAAACAGTTATCTTTTAACATTTTTTGTAGTTGTTTTGTAATCTTGTGGTATGTGTATTGTGCAAGTTCCATGTATAGGCTTCTATGTAATCAAGCATTCCACATTGTGATGCTTATAGTCATAATATCAAGTTATGTACTATGTAATGTATAGACTTCATTAAAATTGTAGACTATAATATGACCTCATTTTCATGTTTTGATGTCACTTTTTATGTTAAGGTATTACATGTGATATGGCATGTGATTGTTTCACATAACAGATCATATGAAGCATGTGGTTCTTCTTTAGCTATACCTTACAATGTTGTTAATTTGTCTTTTAACTATAAATAGCCAATTTGTTCCATGACCTTATCAAATTCTAATGCACTACCATACAATATGTCCTGTTATCAGTTCTTACACTTTGTTGTAGTTTCCTAAACTTACTTTAAACATAGTGCACATAGTACACTTTGTTGTAGTTTAATATTCTATGTTATTAATTCTCTTACACTTTGATGTAGTTTTTTAAGCTTCACTAAGTCTATGTCTTTTGTGGTTTTGTTACTTAGTTTTATCTTAGATCTACAAGTTATGTTGTTGGAAATATAAATGTTGCTTTCTGAATTGAACCTTTTGAGTATTGCTAGCAATTTGTTATTATTATTATATGAAATTGAGAGAGATTTGAAAGATTTTTTTTTTCAAAACATAAGGGTATACAAGTAATACTAAAGGCATTCTAATTTAATAATAATACATAAGGCAATAACTAGGATGACACAAAATAAGAAAGATACAAAAGAGATTAGATCGAAACTCAAGGTATGAGAACTCCTCTATCTCATTAAAAACTTTACTAAGAAAAATCTTTAATGGAAATAAAAGTGCATAGATAAGACAAAGATTCAAACATGACTAACCGAATCAACAAAACATTACAAACGTAAACTATGTTAGGACTGAAATTCTTTCAATTATAAACTATTTCACCAAGTAAAATTAATAATAAATAAACAAATACTGGTCACTTTATTAGCATAAAAATATCTCTCTTTAAAAAAGGGCATTTCTTAATGCACCACCCAAGTTTCTTAGGCACCACGTGAAATTATTTTTTTGCCCCTATA
The DNA here is from genome assembly GCA_022829125.1 of Lathyrus tuberosus. Classification (NCBI taxonomy): domain Eukaryota; kingdom Viridiplantae; phylum Streptophyta; class Magnoliopsida; order Fabales; family Fabaceae; genus Lathyrus; species Lathyrus tuberosus. The sequence continues at coordinate 3,447,064 of JALAZF010000546.1, read as the reverse complement.
TTCCGGATGTGCACATCCGGACGCACCAAATTTTTAAATAACGCTGAAGTGTTCCGGATATGCATATCCAGAAACAATTCTGATGTGCACATCCGGAAGTATTTCTTATTAGTTCGCGCCAGATGTTCTTCCCCCTCATTATTCACCTTCCCATTTCCACTCCTTCTTAAACTCTCTCAAACTCTCAAATTTTCAATCACCACAATCTCGATTTTTTCCACTCGAGTTCGGCGCAGAGCAACTACTACAACGATCAACACACCCCAAATCCTCCGTATCACATTTTAATTGGTAAGTTTTCAAATTTTAGAGTTTCGGAGTAATTTTCGAGTAATCGATTTAGAGTAGATATTTAGGTGTAGAAATTGTTAGGTTGTATGAATAACATAGGTTAGAGACAATGTAGGTCATTTTTACTGCTTCAAACGGACGATCAGGGCATAAAATTGCCCTTTTGGTTGTTACAGTGGCCATGAGTGCCGTTTTTAAACTTCAAAATACGTACCGGATGTACAGATCCAGAAACATTGAAACGTTTAGTGTTTTCGGATGTGCACATCCGGAAATACCTGACGTTTAAAATTCTGAGTCCTTCCGGATGTGCACATCTGGAAGACTATTTTTTTTTCCTTTTTTAATTTTGCTTGTTTCTTTGTTTTTGTTTAATTATTTTTAAACAAAATTTAATTTATTTATTATGCTTTGCAGATTACATGGCTGGCAGAGACGATCGTACCATACATGGGCGGACAGCTCAGCACGCATCTGTCCGACGTGAGCGGATGCAGTCTACAGCCCAGGCTTCCGACGCAGAGGGAGTTGGGGTAGCCCCTACAGCTGAGGGACATCCTACACCACAGGTTCAGGCCACATCCACATCACAGGTTCAGGCCACTCCTCCGTCAGCCGCCGATTCTACATCTCGGAGGCGTCGGGATTCTACTGCTAGTTCATCAGGGTCCCAGCCCGCACGCAGGCGTCGTCGGGAGACTCCGGCTCCATCAGCTGCTCCTCCTCGTTTCCCTGTTCCTGTTCCTGTTTCAGAGGGTGATCACCCAACACATGAGGGTGTTGACGATGATGACGATTTCGATGAGCTGGGCGGTTACCCCGGGGGACCGTCTAATATGTCCCTACTCGCGGGGTACTCTGAGCATACTGCCAGATTTGTCTGGCTAGGACAGGTAACCTTTCTCGGTTTATTTATAAAATTGTATTCGTTGAAAATATGTTCATTTGTAACATTGTTTTATTTGGAAATTTTCAGGATAAGGATTCACAGAAGTTCTATAACCATGGGGGCAAGGTTATGGACACGATTGAGATGCTGCCTACAGCTGAGTGGTTCACGTCTGCAGTTGCGGAGTCTGGTCTTGGAGGCCTGTCTAGGATTGGGTATTCCCAGATCCAGTACGGTATCCTGATGGCATTTGTTGAGAGATGGCACCCTGAGACATCCTCATTCCATCTACCGTACGACGAGATCACGATCACGCTAGACGACATCTCGTGCCTCTTACATCTACCGATCACGGGTACCCTTCTGAGTCACGGTAGGATGACGAAGGCGGACGGCATAGAGTTGTTGGTTACAGAGCTTGGGGCTAGCCCAGAGAAGGCACATGCGGAGGTGTACCAGTTGAGGGGCGCACACGTCCGGTTCTCATTTTTTATGGATAGATTTACTGAGGCGCTTGTAGAGGCAGAACGGGCAGATGGTGATCCAGCTGAGGTGGCGATCCACAGGACGCGTGCCCTAAGGTGCTACTACTTGTTTTTGCTAGGCACGCAGGTGTTTGTGGACACCAGCGCCTATTATGTTGATATCGTCTACCTCAGGTACCTTTCGGATCAGACAGAGATCCATCGGTACAACTGGGGGGCTGCTGCGCTGGCATTCACCTATTCTAGGCTCTCTGATGGTTGCCGCTGGGCAGCCAAGACTGTGGCAGGCAGCTGTACGCTATACGTGGTAACAATCTAATATTCTAAGTGATTTTTTCATTTCTTTTCTTTCTGTATTCATTATAATGTTTGACACCCATGTTATGTTTTCCATTTCAGGCGTGGATTTTACAGCACTTTCCCTATATTACTAGTTGGGGGAGTGCCCAGGGGTACACTGAGGATATGCCACGTGCTGCTGCATTTGTCCTGCTCAGAGGGAACCAGGCGCCGGACCCCTTCAGAGTGTATATAGATCGGATTGCTGCTGAGGACGTTTTGTATTGCCCCTATGCCGATCACCGTGTGATGCGCCCGTTCGATGAGGTTTGTTTGTTCTCAGGATGGCTGGCATGCAGTTCGACTGTTACTGCCCGATACATGCCAGAGCGCGTCTTGCGTCAGTTCGGTTACACGCAGACGATACCCAGGATGCCTCATGAGTCTGCTCCTCTAGGATTGACCCGCAGGGAGATAGATGAGCTATATGCTGACTACCAGTCCCACTTGGTACCGGAGGAGGCTCGGGCGACCAGAGCGGAGACAGACTGGAGCGTTGCTGCTGGGTACATCGTGTGGTTCTACACCGTCTCACACCCATGCATGGTGCCCACTGCTGAGGGATCGCCACCCAGACCTGCTCATCAGGAGATATTAGAGGAGCGGCAGTCTCAGCTGGACCACACTCAGGATGTCCTACCACGCTGTCGTGAGATAGAGCAGATAGCGCGACAGGCCATTGCGGACGGTCACCTCCCTGAGGGCTCTAGTGCCAGACTTGCCGTGGACAGGATTATTGCGATTGCTCAGGGGGCACTTCAGTACCGCAGACATCGATCCAGGATGGTGGGTAGGGGCAGAGGGGGCAGAGGAGCAGGGGAGCCAGGAGAGATCCTTCGCCATACGCAGTAGTTTTTTGTTTGATGTATTATATTTATATTAGATGTATGCACTGTATTTCGACAGAGATTTATTATATATATATATATATATCATTTTATTTTATATATGGATGTTGTCAAATGTATATTAAATTGCGACGATTTATTAACATATGCGACCAAGCAAAAAAACCGATTTTAAAAAAAAAATAATGTTCTGCCTTTTTTCCGGATCTGCAGATCAGGAATGTTTCCGGATGTGCACATCCGGAAAGAATCAGCGTTTTTAAAAAAATTGGTGCGTCCGGATGTGCACATCCGAAATCAGGAGGCAAAACCGAAAATTCAGATGGTGCCTAAGAAACAAAGGTGGTGTGAGAAGAAATGCCCTTAAAAAATACAAGTGCACGCAATTCTTCCATATGTTATTATGAATTCAAGGAATAACATGAGGTTGCTTCAAAGCCCTCAAAGCCAAGGTAACAAGTTGTGAATCAGTTTCTACCTATAAATTATGCCAATTTTTATTAAAAGCAATTTTAATGGCTAAAATAGCTTTCATCACTTCTAAATGAAGAGCAAATAAAATATCAATATTGAAAATATATAAACTTAAAAATTAGCTTGATAGCCTCTGAGCACCCCCTCCATGGACTGCAATGCCAAAACTATCACGAGCTGCTCCATCTGAATTGTATTTTATCTTATAGAAGGGTGTCACAAGATTGCTTTGATTTTAGGAGCCTTATGAGTTCTCACATCAAAAGCTTTAAAAATCGCAAATTCTGTCATGTTAAGAGCATCATAAATATATAATTTTTAAAATAATTTTCATTTAGGGAGACCTTAGATATAATAGAATTGATATAAAATTTCAATCTATTTTTCTATATACAAAACCAATTAATTCTAAGTATATTAACAATGACACTCTAGATAACAAGTTTGCACTTGTCATACCAGGATTTGTTACAAGAGTTTAGGATATGATGCACAGAACTAACTAATATTATTATAGATAGCAATGATATTTTACAACCTGAGGAGAAGGATAGAAGAAAAAAAATAGAACTAATGTGATTATAGATACCAATGATATTTTACAACCTGAGGAGAAGGATAGAAGCAAAAAAATATGTAAAGATTATTCCATGCCAGTACCACAAATATCACATTTTAGAAACAATGACACAACTTCTAGAGCACAAATTATCATCAATAAAAACATGCTAAATCGTTTTAGTCTAATAAAGTATATGACTAGGAGACCTTTAAAATCTATAAGCTTCTTTAAAATTAAGACAGTCATCCAAACTTTGAATCCAAATAAGTTTGTCAGAAAATTTAAACTTAAAAATAGTTTTCTCGCTAAGCTATTTACACGAATTAGAAATGATGTACATGATAAATGCAAGAATATCATATTGATAATCGAGTATGAAATATCTCATCTTAGTATGGCGGACCAGGATAAAGTTAATAAAAAGAGCATCTTCTAATCATTTATCTAACATAAAATAAAATAAATGAGCATTTTTTAATGCACCACTTAAGTTTTTTAGGCACCACGTAAAATTATTTTTTTGTTTTCTGATTTCGGATGTGCACATCCGGACGCACTGTATTCTTATAAAAAAAGTTGTTTCGGATGTGCATATCCGGTAGGCTTCCGGATCTGTATATCCAGAAGCATGACTGATATATTTGAAGCTGCATGATCACTCCCCCTTTCCATTCTCAACATTTCTTCTACTACACTCACTCTCACCAACTCAAAAAACCCTACTTCATCAATCTCATTTCTCACTCAAAAAGTTCAAATTTTTGGTGCAACAAATCAAAGGGAGCAAGAAAAGACTGAATTTCAGGTAAATATTCAACTTCATCCACTACATTGCTCACATTATCAATCTACATTTTTGAAAAAACTAGTTAGGGTACTTCCGGATCTGCACATCCGGAACAAATTGAGCATGAACATTTTCGGATGTGCACATCCGAAAAAATGCTTGAACCTAATTAATTTAAATTTTCAGCAAATTTCGAATATATTTTATTTATACATATTAATTGTTCTATTCTTGTTTATAAATAGATATGGTGCACCCCGATAACATGTCAAAAGAATTAGTTGCGCCGATTTCCCCGAAAGATAAAGGCATGCTCGTAAAGTCGGTTGATATCGACGGTGACTTTAACGACAAGCAAGACTTTGATGATCGTGAAAGCATGATCGCATACATTCGTAGGACAGCTATTGAACTTGGCTTCGGTGTAAATATCAGGAGATCGGATAATGAGTCGGATAGAAGAAAAGCTTTTGTAATTTTGGGTTGCGAAAGAAGCGGCAAATATCAAGCACCTCTACGGAAGTTAAAGAAAGACGATACCGGTACTAGAAGATGTGAGTGCCCTTTTAAGATTGGTGGTTACATGTTAGTTTCCAAGAAATGGAGATTTACCGTTCGTTGTGGTATACATAACCACGAAATGTGCTCAAAGCTTCAAGGCCATCCAAGTGTATGTCGGCTCAAGGCGGAAGAGAAGACATGTATAGCCGACATGACCTTGAACCTTGTCCAACCGAAGAATATACTTGCAACGTTGAAACGGAAAGAACCGAAAATGTTGCAAACATAAAGCAAGTGTATAACATTCAGTATCAAACGAACAAGGCAATTAGAGGAGATAGGAGTGAGATGCAACAACTGTTGAAAGTGTTGGAGGACAACGATTACATGCCTCGGTACAGATATCGCGGTGATGGAATTACGGTCCGAGATATTTTTTGGACTCATCCGGATTCCATTAAGTTGTTCAACACGTTCTCGACAGTGCTAATTCTCGATAGCACCTACAAGACAAACAAGTATCGTCTTCCATTGTTTGAGATGGTTGGCGTTACGTCTACGGATAAGACATATGCCGTCGGCTTTGCCTTTTTGGAGTGTGAGAAAGAGGACAATTTCACGTGGGCGTTGGAGACGTGTCGGTCACTTTTGAAGAAACATGTTCAAATGCCAAAAGCAATTGTTACGGACCGCGACAACGCCTTGATGAATGCGGTTGCAAAGGTCTTTCCTTCTTCCAATGCACTACTTTATCGATTTCACATAACAAAGAATGTGCGAAGTCGGGTTAAGACCGCGGTGGGTGCGAAACAAGTGGAGTCGGAAGACGAAAAAGTGGTCAAGTCGGGTGTCATTGTAGAGAAAATTATGGATGCATGGACTCATATTCTAAATTCTTCCACAACAGAATTATATGCCGATTCGGTCATTAAATTCCGGAAAGTGTGTGAACGGTACACTGCTTTGTTGAAATATGTTGAATCCACCATTCTTGATCAAGTGAAAGAAAAGATTATTTGTGCGTGGACCGATAACGTACGGCATCTTGGAAGTTGAGTCGGCACATGCCTCGTTGAAGAATTGGTTGGGGAATAGCAAGGGGGATTTATGTTAGGATTGGGACTCCGTGCATCTAATGATCAAAAACCAACACAATGAGATACAAACCACTTTCGGTCGGAGCATCACAGTTTTGGAACATCGGTTTAAAGGTAACTTCCTCTACTCTCATTTGATCGGCAACATGTCTCGGGCGGGGTTGGGCTATATTTTTCACGAGGCCAACCGAGCCGAAACAGTAGGTTCCGATAGTGCAAAGTGTGGTTGCACTATTGTGAAAACCTACGGTCTTCCTTGTGCTTGTGCCATTGCTAAAAAGTTGAAACTAGGTGAGCCAATACAAATTGACGAAGTTTGCCCTCATTGGATAAGACTTAGTTATGATGATGATGGTTGTAAGGAAGGAGATAAACCGAATATCTCTATTTTGGCCGAATTGGAAGCGATTCAAAAGAGATTTTCGAAGGCCGACGACAATATGAAGCTACATATCAAAGAAGAGTTGAGGAAGATTGCTTTCCCTGAAACAACAACAATGATACCGCCGTCTCAACCGGTTAAGACAAAGGGTGCTCCGAAGAAGTTGAAGCCTACACCAAATGACAACTCAACAACTCGGTCTCCTTCGTATTATGAGTGTTGCGGTGAAAATCGGATAACAAGCTATTAATTAACTTGCATCATATTTCTTTTACAACCGACTTTGATTTATCCAAAGGAAAGGTTCAAGATCATTAGAAAAACCTAAAGGGGGGAGATCTAAGGTTCGGGGGTTGGTTACGCCTAGGGAAGGTATTAGCACCCTAAACGCCCGTAGTACTCTACGGGAGCCTCTTGCTAATATTAACTTATGTTTGCTAAAGGTTTTATGCTAAAGGTTGAAACCCTAGGGGTTAGTATCTAAGTATACTCGATAAGGCATCGCACCTTACACCTACGTATCCTCGGGAGTAGAATCAGAGTATGCGTAGTTCTACTTCTACTGAACGATTGACTGTGGTCAATATTCAGAAGGGAAATAAGTACAAGCTCATTGTAGAGTTTAAGAACTCTCTAAATCTAGTTGTAATGGACCTATGTTATGTTTTAGTTAATAGGGGAAAGTGATGATTCATTATGATGAATATCACTAAGAGTTTAAGAACTCTCTCCTAAGGCTAGTTGTAATTTCTATGGCTCTGATGAGGCTAAGAGATGAAGTTTTCTCCTAAGAGGTTACTTAGGTTAAGGTGGGAGGTCATGACTTATGAGTCAACATATTCACCTTCCTTTGGAATGGGGGGAAATAACAGTTGTAAAGATACTAAGATAAAGAGATTAGTGCAAATATAATGATGCAGTAATACATGAATAAGATAATGAGATAAGATAAAATCATGATATTAATGCAAAGTGAGAATTAAACATGTTAGACAACGATTAAATATGAGATGAAATAAAATAGAAATAGTCTCGTCTTAATCATGATTTAATCGAGAAATCGATAATCAATGATTCTTGACTTTCATCGACTAGATAGAAAGAAAGTGGTCTCATGTTGATCAAAGTTTTGTCAACTCAATGAAATCAACCAAACCATGAGGTTTGTTATGTCATCGACCAAAATAACGAAAGTGGAATAGAAATGAAAATAAAATCGGTCTCGTCTAAATCAAGATTTAATCGAGAAATCGATTATCTTAATATTTGACTTTCATTGACCAACAAAAAAGTAGCCTCCCATTTATCAAGACTTGATTGATTTGAAATAGTCAAAGTCAAGATTTGTGTAACATCATCTGCCTAAATAAAGATTATGAAATAAAAATAAGGTTGATCTCGTCTTAATCAAGATTTAAATCGGTAAATCGATAATCTTGATATTTGACTTTCATTGACCAACATAAAATCGGAATGAAAATAAAGCTAGTCTCGTCTAAATCAAGGTTTAATCGATAAATCGATAACCTTAGATTTTTAACTTTCATCAACCAAAAATAAAATCGGAATAAAAATAAGACTAGTCTCGTCTAAATCAAGATTTAATCGACAAATCGATAATCTTAGATTTTTGACTTTCATCGACCAACCAAAATAAAAATGGCCTCACATAAATCAAGATATTTAGTGATTTGAAAAACCACCCAGTCATGATTTTCTTGTATATCATTGGCCCAAATAAAAATAGGATTAAAGCAATAAAAGCTTAAACCAAATCAAAAGAAAACTTTTAAAACTATTTTAAAACAATAAGTAAAAAGTAAAATAAATAAAAAAGGGCTTGAGAAGGCAAAGGGGGTGCACATAACATTGGTGTACGTATAGAGATCATATGGGCTCATGAGCCCATCACTCTAGGAGAGACGCACGGCTGTAGCAGCAAGGAGGGTGGAAAAAAAGAAAAAAACGTGGGCTGAGCCCAACAACCAAACATCCTTTTCTTTTTCTTAAAACAAAACTAGATAACACGTGCAGGAACAAATCCCCTCTTAAGAAAACACAACACGTTAAAAAGAAATTCTCCTCAAAGAACACGGTTTCGACAACCATCAAAATCAACTTCAAAACTCGTTCGCAAAATAGAATCACCATCAACAGAGTCAACGCACAACAACTCATCACTACTCACTCTCGGTCTGACCTGGAATCGCTATGACTATTTTTCACGCGACTTTCAGATTCACATGATTCGAGCTTCATGTCAGATTTGGATTTCGTTTAGTTCTTGAAATTCCTCTTCTTCTTTTCTGGTTCTGGTTTGGGTTTTGGAAGTGGTTGAATGGAGGTTTGAGTGGCGGCGTGTTGGCGAAAAAGGAATGTTTTAGATGGGTTTGTGATTTCTGGGTTTTGGGTTGAAAAGGGTGTTGATGGAGATTTGGGTGATGTTTCCGGCGAGAGTGTTTTTGGTTGTTACTGTTGATATGATGGTTTGTTCATGGTTGGCGGATGATGCAAAAAAGGGTTGGGTTTCTCATTTGATATCCGAAGGGAGATTGTTGTTAATGATATGGTGTTGATTCGGTTTAGAAAGTGAAGGTTTGGGATGATTTGTTCTTTTGTTGAAGTGGAGAATGGTCGGAGATATAGGTGGTAGTTTGAGGTTTGAAGGAGAAGGCATTACGGACTGTGGAGCTTGGTCGTGAAAATGAAAAAATAGGGTTGAAGGTTGTTGTTGATATTGGCTGGGCGGTTTGATGATGAAGATGAAGGTGGTTGTTATGAGTTTGAATCTCACTCTTCTACTTCTTCTCTTTCTGATTTCGGTTTATGGTTTTGATTCTTGGGTGTTTGAAAAGGTCGAAGGGATGAGTGATTTGAGTTTTTTGTGTTTTCATTTTCTGAAGCAGGTTCGCCCCCCCCCCCCCCCCCCCCCCACCACTGTTCGGTTCTCTCCTCCTTTTAAACAACAATTCTCACCTTCAAAATTTGAATTTGTTGTCGTTGTTGTATGGTCATTTTCACTGCAGAGGGAGCATTGTGATGCCCAGAGCTTCGTACGGATTGCAAGCTGGTGTACTGTTGTTGGCAGACTCATGGACACGAAATTTGAATTGGCTTTATGGTTGTAATGGATTTTTCCTTCTATCTGAAACCCGTGACCATGAATGAGGAAGAAGGGCATATTTTGGTTGCTTTTGGTTTTTCTAGTGCCACATGTCGCTGCTCCATTGGCTGATGAATTGGGTTGAAAAGTCAAACAAAGCATTGCTTGATTCCTATTGGTCCGTGGCAATAAATTGGAATCCAAATTTTGTAACACATATTTTGGTCACGGTGGGCTTATGGACATATGTTGGAAATGTTCCTTTCTTAATTGAATTAAAAATATGATTAATAAAAATAATAATAAACTAATTAAATATTATAAATCAAAATTAGTTAAAAAAACAAACTAAATGAATAATTAATCTAATTAAGTAACTAATTATTAAAATTAAATTAAATTAAGACTAAACAACTTAAATATAAAGCAAATAAAAAAAAGGCCACATTGGATATAAATTAAAATAAAGACAGATAAAGATATTAAAATACATATTAAGTTAAAATAGAGAACAATAAATAAAACATCAACTAGCAGAAAAAATGAGGGTAAAATTTGGGGTACAACAGTTGCCCCTATTTAAATATCTTCACCTGATGACATGAGAGATGAAGATCCTCATGGAATCAAAAGTGAGAGATATTTAAATACAGATAACCAAAAATTTTACCCTCAGATGCACACACATGCAATGCAGCAAACATGATGCCAAGAAGATGCAGAAAAATGTAGACACAACAAGACACCAAGGGGTAAACAGGAAGCAAAAGGGACCAGAGAGCTTCACGGGGAAAGACGAAGGTTAGTATCCATGAGAAACACCTCACTAGGGACACAAGCTAACCAACAAAAGAGACCCGCCGGGGAGACTCCAAAGAAGCACTGGGGAAAAGACCACAGACAATCTCCACTGGGGAAAGATTCGGGGAGCTAGACTACTGGGGATAAAACAAACCCACATTCTTCCTGGGCACGAAACCAGAAAGAAAAACCTGATCACTGGGGATCAGTCCAAAAGAGACAAACAACCAAGCAAGGACTTCCTGGGGATTCTTATACCGAAGAGTTCAAGATGGGATCTTCAAGAAAAGCCAGGAAGACAGAGACAAACCCTGCGCACCATATAGGAATCTTAAGGTTGAAGAAATTTGTTCCAAGAAGCTTAGCTTAAAGCAAGTTTTCAAAAATCCAAGGTAAGGGTTCAATGTCCGACACGATTCAAACAAGAACGATTTTAAAACAAGAAGACAGTGCTTGACACGATTCAAACAAAGTCCAAGTTCAAGTTTGACACGATTCAAACAAGAATAAGTTTTAAAACACAAGGCAATGCTTGACACGATTCAAACAAAGTCCAAGTTCAAGTTTGACACGATTCAAACAAGAACAAGTTTTACAAAATCTTTAATGTTAAACTTCTTGGAGAACAGCAAAAGGTTTAAAGATTCAAAACTGGCGCGCAAAGGTTAAGACCGAACAAGCATGACACGAAGCAAAACGGGAATGTCTTTACTTCACTGGGGAAATAAAGACAGACACCAACAAAAGACCACAAGCAAAACAAAGCACAAAGAGCGAAGTTGCCAGGGTATGATGCGTATGCTTAGCTATATGCTAGAAACGACGCGAACGACGCAAAACAGGAAAGAAGAAAGGATAACACAAATCAACACCCTGAAATCCAAATATCAAGGATTACCGGGGCAACCTTCTTTCACTGGAGATGGCATATCCATGCCCAAAACACAGTATTGATAACTCTTCCTGTACCAACTTGATTCCATAAAACATCTTGATACTAGAGTAAAACTTAGTTCATATTTGTGTTTTCTTAAAACTTTTTCGCTTCCAAGAATCAGATGAAAAAGATCAATAACAACTTTAGTGACTAAGAACTCTGTCGTCTAACAGCTAACTTCTCTGGGGACTCCTATACTGAGGAGTTCAAGATGGGAGCAAGGTTAATGAGCCAAGAATAGACTCTGGTATCCATATAAGTTGGTTGAGGTAACAAATAATCTGCTTCATGAAGAAAAACCGGTAGGAGCCAGAAAGGAACCTTATTGGAGGTAGAACAAAAAAATGGGCTCCAATAAAGTATCTAGAATGATTGATCATCAAGTCTAACGTGACTAAATGACATCCTAGAGAGCACCTCTAAAGTGATGGAACAACAGGTTCAAGTATGACCGGTTGGCTCTTTAGAAGTAACCTCTAAAGTGATAGAACAACAAGTTCAAGTATGACCGGTTGGCGCTTTAGAAGTAACCTTATTGGAGGTAGAACCAAAAAATGGGCTCCAATAAAGTATCTAGAATGATTGATCATCAAGTCTAACGTGACTAAATGACATCCTAGAGAACACCTCTAAAGTGATGGAACAACAGGTTCAAGTATGACCAGTTGGCTCTTTAGAAGTAACCTCTAAAGTGATGGAACAACAGGTTCAAGTATGACCGGTTGGCGCTTTAGAAGTAACCTTATTGGAGGTAGAACCAAAAAATGGGCTCCAATAAAGTATCTAGAATGATAGGTTGGTACCGGGGTTGCATAATTGAAGATAAGACTTCCTGGGGAATTCCCAATTACGATTGCGAAGAGGTTGAATAGTACCAGAGATAGATAAGCTGCTCATAAGAGATTGCCAAGCTTCTTTAAGGGATTGCTGCTTCAAAGATATGATGATATCACAATAATGTTGGACAAATAATTATGTCTTCAATGAGGATCTTGTAAAAGATTCTTCTTGCGAGAAACGGTGCAAAATAAATGCACGTTCAAAGATAGGTTAAAAAAACCACACCTGCCAGGGAGCAAAGTTCAATCTAGGAACAAGCTAGAAAGAAACGGTCAAACAAGACTCCAATTGAGAGAAGAACTCAAATGGGAATTTATCTTATCCACATGTGGAAAAGATAACTGAACCAACCATCATCCATGAGGATAAAACTCTGTGGGGAATTCAGAAAAGAATGGGCACTTTGTGCCTAGGGCTGACTTTCTATTGGAGAGAATAGACAAACCCAGTCACTTGGGGAGATAAACACCAAAGTGAACCAAAGACCGGAAAACACCAGAAAAGGAAAAAATGCAATGCATATGAGTGCTCATGCAATGCTTATGCTTATGCTGACAAAACAGATAAGCGAAACTGGAGACGAAGAAAACGTCTCGACAAGGATACCCAGCCAAACTCAAAGGGCTGGACCAATACTGGTGACGAAGAAGAATCAACAACTTCACTGGTGAAAAGAGTATTCCACCTAAGGTATAACATCATGAGGATTGCCATCATGAGCTTGATTTCTTCGTTGGAGAAGAATCCATGGAGAATTTGTCAAGATTAGCTGAAGTAACAACTTATCGGGGAGTTAGCAGAGAGGATATCATAAGAACCAAAGTAGTTATGCATCCTACTGGCATAATGATCATCTTCAAATCTCATCTACCCCAGGCTATATGGTCTATCAGAAGACGATAACAAGAGGATTTTATAGAAGAATTGGCATGCAAGGTGTTTCAATATCTTCAAACTCTTGGAGAGATCTTGGCGTAACTGCCCCAGATTAAATGCATTCACACAACAAGGTCCTTGAACTTGCTTCAGAATAGTTGTTGACAACTGGGGAAGAGATGCCCCAGACTGATTGGCCTTTTAGAGATTTACTGAATCTCGACTTGACTGCCTCTGATTAACTGATAGGTGAGGGTAAGTCATTAAAAGGATTTTACAGAAGAATTGATATACCAGATGCTTCAATGTCTTCAAACTTTTGAAAAGAAATGAACTTAGACAAGGTTGCCCCAGTTCAACTGTATTCATAATACACAAATTGTAGTAGAAACGACTGGGGAACAAAACTTGCCCCCTGCCGATAGGTCACCGGAGTCCACACTTGTCATAAGATGATCTCAAGAATATTTGCCCCAATATTCTGAATTTGTAGAATTCTGCCTCTGATTCGTCAACTCACACTTGGTTGCCCCTGACTGGGTCAAATTTCCTTTATCAAGTTCAATTCCTTGACTGACCGCGTTTGTTGGGATTCCTTGATATCGAATGGTATTGCAAACAAGTGTTGTTCACTAAAATTGGCAAAATTTAATGCAAAGTTTTGAAAACAAAGCTTTGATAAAAAACGCACAGTGAAATGATTAAGTAGTCAAAAACAAAGGTGGGTCTAGTCATTAAGGAAGTGACCAACACACGTGAGTAACAAAGATTATTAGGAGTCAGGTTACCCAACCTTGCTGTAGTATGCTTTTCAAAACAACCTTACCTCAATTAGGTCTTTTAGAGATTGTAATGTGGTATGGTTCATGGTTTATGAAACAAAAGATAAAGGCTCAAATCCTACGCTCAGTTAACTCAAAATATACATTCAAATCTCCAAAAGCAGGAAGTCACTTGATCTGAAAACTGACTGGCGTCTTATATGAAGCGCTCGTGTTTGAATGCATAACCGAGTTAAACTGAGAACTACCCTGCCCCCAAGGTTGAGATTTAAGGGTTTTTTGTGTGAAGAAAGAAAACTCCTACTTCTAGGCTCGAATGGGTTAATAAGGGATTATCAATGTTTAGGAAATGTGAAACAATGCCTTACATCCTCGGCGAGGTTAACTGAAAGCATATCACAACAATTATGAACATGAGGTTTTCATCATCCTCCACAATCTTTATTTTTAACAAAAGTTTGAAAAAGGAGTAAAGCAGGGTAAAGATATATTTGTTTTGTGAACACAAGAATAAATGAGTGAAACGAATGGACTTAACCAAAAGATGCACAAACATTTCACTAATCTTGCCAATTTAAAAGTACAATACTGCTTATAAGCAAAAAAACAGATTCAAATATGCAAAGAAAATACAACAAAAATGCTGAAACAGTCTAAAGTTTGCCAGCCTCAGGGAACTGGGCTTTCCTTCTTGGCTTGCCAAACTGAGATAGTCATCTTCAAAACTGATTGTCGAAATCCGTCTGAGAATTATCTTCACATCCACTCTCGATAATTTCTTTCTCTTTAGGGTCTGATGAATCTGCTCAATTCGGTAAATGACTGTTGATTTGAATGCCTTGAGGCGTGAACGAGAATATATTGGAGTCAAGCAGAGTCTGAACCTTGTCTCTGAGTACTCTACAATCTTCAGTTGAATGCCTCTGTACCCCAGCATGGTAGTCACAACGGACATCGGTGTCAAAGCCTGGCGAGTCTGGAAAAGACGTTGGATCTATCTCTTCTGGAACTATCAATCCACTTTTGATTAAATCTGGTAAAAACTGACTGTATGGTATTGGAAATGGAGTGAAATTCCTCTTTGGCCTTCTTGGCCTTTGCCGTGCATGCTGACGCGTCTGACGGCGGTAGGACCATTGATACAGAGGAGGTCTTCGATTTGGAGAAGAAGATTGCCCACGTGGAGGGATTGGTGTCCGATGCAAAGACCCAAAAGGTTGTTGTCGCTGAACACTTGAGTTGTAGAAGTGCTGAGGTATTTGGGATTCCCATATAGAATTACTTTCCTTCTCCCATTCTTCTTGAGAACTGATAACTGATTTATTCTCACCGGCTGGGATATTCGAGATGCCTCGGATTTTTCCGTTCCGGAGACCACTCTCAATGCGTTCTCCAGTTTTTACCAATTCAGCAAAGTTTGACGTCACAGTGCTAAACAACTTTTCTCGGTATATACCTTGCAAAGTATCCACGAACCAGTCAACCAATTCCTTGTCCGAAAGTGGTGGTTGAACATGAACAACTACTTCTCTCCACCTCTGAGCATACTTTCTGAAGGACTCATTTTCTTCCTGAGATAAATCTAGCAAATGTAGGCGGCTGGGAGCCAAATCAAGATTGTAGTTGTATTGCTTCACAAAGGCACTGGCTAGGTCTAACCATGATTGGACATGACTACTCTCTAGCTGCATATACCAATTCAGTGATGCTCCACTTAGACTGTTTTGGAAATAATGGATCATGAGTTTGTCATTGAGGACATGTGAAGTCATTCCTCTGCAAAACATCACCAAATGCAGCTTTGGACAGCTATCCCCTTTATACTTCTCGAACTTCGGCGTTTTGAACTTAGGAGATATCACGAGGTCAGGTACCAAACACATGTCCAAAGCATTCAGATCAGCAGTGTCACGACCTTCAATAGCATCAAGCTTCTTTTCCAAGGCACAACATTTTTCCATTAGCTCAACGTCTCGTGGATCCTGGGTTTTCCTCACAGGGACCACTTCTTGGGAATCTGACTCGGAGAATGCAAAACTGCGATATTCCATAGCATCAATAGAAGAAGAATGTCCATCTCGGATAATGGCATGTTCTTGTATAAACTGGCTCTCAACAGGAATCTGCACGGGTTGAGCTTGGGCGACATTGTTCACAAACATACCCTGAATATTGGCATCTCTTTTTGCCAAGGCTGCCATAATCTGATCCAGATGGCTTCTTAACAAGTCAAAATCTGCTCTGGTCACAAACTGACTCTGCTCTTATGAATTCACGATCCCTCAAAAGCTTCTTCAAGTCCAATGCTAGTTTCGGGAGGTCAGCTGGGTTACAGACAAAGGACGAAGGAGATTCAAGACCGAGAAATGCAATGCAAATGCGCATGCAATGCTAATGCAAGCCAAATGGTTTCAAGGAACTCGAAAGGCGAGTTGCAAACATTTTCGGGAAAACTGAAAAGTTTTGTTTTAAAATCTAAGATCCCGATTGATCTTTGCAAAGAAAAGAACGTCTGAGTTCATTGAAACTAAATGGTTATCATGAGATGTATGCAATGCACAAAACACGGGCACACAAAAACACAAACATGCACACACAACAGCATACAAGTCCTAGGTTTAGGGGCTATGAGCATGGAGCCATGGTCTACCCATCCCAATAGGTATGTATTACTGGTTTTCACCTGCCGAACAAGGTTCTAAAGAGTTCCCAGAGTCTACAATCCATCTTTCGGATTTTATCGACTTCCCAAATGACTTGGTAATCAACAAAATTCTAAAGAGAATCTCGTCTGAGTGTAGTATCGCGTGACAACCAATTCAGAAATAGATTCCATCATGGTCACCGCACTACATCCTAAAAGGCCAAGTGGGGTTTGGTAACTATGATTCTCAACCTCAATGGTACATACATTGAGAGTAGAACGCTTTCACGAAAAGGATCGTTCAACATGACTAAACTCTCAAGAGGGCCTAAGCTGAGTGATGGTGTCTCAAGTTAACTTTTTCAGGAATCGACTCCTTCAAAGCCTCCTTGAATATACCATCGTCCTATCATAAGTGCACTCGAAATCCGGGTATAGGATTTATCTCACTCATAGATATCATGTCAACCCAAATTAAATAGAAAAAGTCAAGCAAGAACAGATATACAGATATATAAGCAAATATGACATACATAAGCATATACAAGTAAATAAGCAAACATGAATAACATAAAAACAAGATAGGCTTAACCCTCTTAGGAAAGGACCAGCAATAGGTCTAACAGTCCCTAGTGAAGTCGCCATTTCTGTTGCGGTGAAAATCGGATAACAAGCTATTAATTAACTTGCATCATATTTCTTTTACAACCGACTTTGATTTATCTAAAGGAAAGGTTCAAGATCGTTAGAAAAACCTAAAGGGGGGAGATCTAAGGTTCGGGGGTTGGTTACGCCTAGGGAAGGTATTAGCACCCTAAACGTCCGTAGTACTCTACGGGAGCCTCTTACTAATATTAACTTATGTTTGCTAAAGGTTGAGACCCTAGGGGTTAGTATCTAAGTATACTCGATAAGGCATCGCACCTTACGCCTACGTATCCTCGGGAGTAGAATCAGAGTATGCGTAGTTCTACTTCTACTGAACGATTGACTGTGGTCAATATTCAGAAGGGAAATGAGTACAAACACATTGTAGAGTTTAAGAACTCTCTAAATCTAGTTGTAATGGACCTATGTTATGTTTTAGTCAATAGGGGAAAGTGATGATTCATTATGATGAATATCACTAAGAGTTTAAGAACTCTCTCCTAAGGCTAGTTGTAATTTCTATGGCTCTGATGAGACCAAGAGATGAAGTTTTCTCCTAAGAGGTTACTTAGGTTAAGGTGGGAGGTCATGACTTATGAGTCAACATATTCACCTTCCTTTGGAATGGGGGAAAATAACAGTTGTAAAGATACTAAGATAAAGAGATTAGTGCAAATACAATGATGCAGTAATACATGAATAAGATAAAATCATGATATCAATGCAAAGTGAGAATTAAACATGTTAGACAACGATTAAATATGAGATGAAATAAAATAGAAATAGTCTCGTCTTAATCATGATTTAATCGAGAAATCGATAATCAATGATTCTTGACTTTCATCGACTAGATAGAAAGAAAGTGGTCTCATGTTGATCAAAGTTTTGTCAACTCAATGAAATCAACCAAACCATGAGGTTTGTTATGTCATCGACCAAAATAACGAAAGTGGAATCGAAATGAAAATAAAATCGGTCTCGTCTAAATCAAGATTTAATCGAGAAATCGATTATCTTAATATTTGACTTTCATTATCCAACAAAAAAGTAGCCTCCCATTTATCAAGACTTAATTTATTTGAAATAGTCAAAGTCAAGATTTGTGTAACGTCATCGGCCTAAATAAAGATTATGAAATAAAAATAAGGTTGATCTCTTCTTAATCAAGATTTAAATCGGTAAATCGATAATCTTGATATTTGACTTTCATTGACCAACATAAAATCGGAATGAAAATAAAGCTAGTCTCGTCTAAATCAAGGTTTAATTGATAAATCAATAACCTTAGATTTTTAACTTTCATCGACAAAAAATAAAATCGGAATAAAAATAAGACTAGTCTCGTCTAAATCAAGATTTAATCGACAAATCGATAATCTTAGATTTTTTACTTTCATCGACCAACCAAAATAAAAATGGCCTCACATAAATCAAGATATTTAGTGATTTGAAAAACCACCAAGTCATGATTTTCTTGTATATCATTGGCCCAAATAAAAATAGGATTAAAGCAATAAAAGCTTAAACCAAATCAAAAGAAAACTTTTAAAACTATTTTAAAACAATAAGTAAAAAGTAAAATAAATAAAAAAGGGTTTGAGAAGGCAAAGGGGGTGCACATAACATTGGTGTGCATATAGAGATCATATGGGCTCATGAGCCCATCACTCTAGGAGAGACGCACGGCTGTAGCAGCAAGGAGGGTGGAAAAAATGAAAAAAACGTGGGCTGAGCCCAACAACCAAACATTCTTTTCTTTTTCTTAAAACAAAACAAGATAACACGTGCAGGAACAAATCCCCTCTTAAGAAAACACAACACGTTAAAAATAAATTCTCCTCAAAGAACACGGTTTCGACAACCATCAAAATCAACTTCAAAACTTGTTCGCAAAACAGAATCACCATCAACAGAGTCAACGCACAACAACTCGTCACTACTCACTCTCGGTCCGACCTGGAATCGCTATGACTATTTTTCACGTGACTTTAAAATTCGCATGATTCGAGCTTCAGGTTAGATTTGGATTTCGTTTAGTTCTTGAAATTCCTCTTCTTCTTTTCTGGTTCTGGTTTGGGTTTTGGAAGTGGTTGAATGGAGGTTTGAGTGGCGGCGTGTTGGCGGAAAAAGAATGTTTTAGATGGGTTTGTGATTTCTGGGTTTTGGGTTGAAAAGGGTGTTGATGGAGATTTGGGTGATGTTTCCGGCGAGAGTGTTTTTGGTTGTTACTGTTGATATGATGGTTTGTTCATGGTTGGCAGATGATGCAAAAAAGGGTTGGGTTTCTCATTTGATTTTCGATGGGAGATTGTTGTTAATGATATGGTGTTGATTCGGTTTAGAAAGTGGAGGTTTGGGATGATTTGTTCTTTTGTTGAAGTGGGGAATGGTCGGAGATATAGGTGGTAGTTTGAGGTTTGAAGGAGAAGGCATTACGGACTGTGGAGTTTGGTCGTGAAAATGAAAAAACAGGGTTGAAGGTTGTTGTTGATATTGGCTGGGCGGTTTGATGATGAAGATGAAGGTGGTTGTTATGAGTTTGAATCTCTCTCTTCTACTTCTTCTCTTTTTTATTTCGGTTTATGGTTTTGATTCTTGGGTGTTTGAAAAGGTCGAAGGGATGAGTGATTTGAGTTTTTTGTGTTTTCATTTTCTGAAGCAGGTTCGCCCC
Organism: Lathyrus tuberosus; assembly: GCA_022829125.1. NCBI lineage: Eukaryota > Viridiplantae > Streptophyta > Magnoliopsida > Fabales > Fabaceae > Lathyrus > Lathyrus tuberosus. Next base: position 3,427,107 of record JALAZF010000546.1, on the reverse strand, counting down.
CCCCCCCCCTCACCACTGTTCGGTTCTCTCCTCCTTTTAAACAACAATTCTCACCTTCAAAATTTGAATTTGTTGTCGTTGTTGTATGGTCATTTTCACTGCAGAGGAAGCATTGTGATGCGCAGAGCTTCGTACGGTTTGCAAGCTGGTGTACTGTTGTTGGCAGACTCATGGACACGAAATTTGAATTGGCTTTATGGTTGTAATGGATTTTTCCTTCTATCTGAAACCCGTGACCATGAATGAGGAAGAAGGGCATATTTTGGTTGCTTTTGGTTTTTCTAGTGCCACATGTCGCTGCTCCATTGACTGATGAATTAGGTTGAAAAGTCAAACAAAGCATTGCTTGATTCCTATTGGTCCGTGGCAATAAATTGGAATCCAAATTTTGTAACACATATTTTGGTCACGGTGGGCTTATGGACATATGTTGGAAATGTTCCTTTCTTAATTGAATTAAAAATATGATTAATAAAAATAATAATAAACTAATTAAATATTCTAAATCAAAATTAGTTAGAAAAACAAACTAAATGAATAATTAATCTAATTAATTAACTAATTATTAAAATTAAATTAAATTAAGACTAAACAACTTAAATATAAAGGAAATAAAAAAAAGGCCACATTGGATATAAATTAAAATAAAGACATATAAAGATATTAAAATACATATTAAGTTAAAATAGAGAACAATAAATAAAACATCAACTAGCAGAAAAAATGAGGGTAAAATTTGGGGTACAACAATGAGCACGTTGACCAAATCTTTCCGGACTCTCCGACTCCTAAATCTCTACAAAGTGTCATGAAAAGAGCTCGCATTTCCAAACCGGCTCTGACACCGATTCCACGAGTTCCGACTCTGACTCTAACTACACGTATGATTTCCTTTATTGATGAGATGCCGGTTTTTATGCACAAGCATATCGACGGTATAATTGATGTTGTAGGGGATGGTAATTGCGGTTACCGAGCCGTGTCGGCACTACTCGGTAAAGGAGAGGAAGGTCATGCACTTGTACGTCATCAACTTATCCTAGAGTTGGAGACGCATAAAGAAGCATACTTGCGTCTCTATGAAAATCAAGAAAATTACAACAAGGTTCACGAGTCACTTGTTCCATGGTTGAGTGGTCCGGCACCGGTATCGAAATGGATGAGCTTCCCCGAGATGGGTCATCTTATAGCATGCGCCTACGAAATGGTGTGTATCGACTTGACGAGATACGAATTTTCGGAAACCTTTTTTCCACTCCACACCGCAGCTCCGTCGAATCCAAATGATTGCATCATGTGTATTGGATGGCTTGCGAAATCAAGACATTTCGTACAAGTTATCTTGAATCCCGGATGCCCGATACCACCTAAATCACCGCAATGGGCGGCGCATGCAACCGCAATTGCCGAGTCTTGGCCGGATAGTTTTGTCGAAAGGATGCTTGAATTCGAAAGATTGCACGCAATTGAAAAGGCATCAAATGCGGAAAAATCGAAAGTTCTAGCTCCAATAGATTTAGACGGAGAATTTTGTTTTAACTGTTTTGTATAATCATGCGACACAATGTACATTATTGAAGTGAAATATATTGTATTTTTATCCATATGTCTTTTAAATACACTTATGAATTTTATTGCACTGAAAGTATTCCAAGTGGCTGCATAAGCTGTTCAATTCTGTTTTAAAATTGTATCAGTAAAACATTCTGATTTGCACATCCGGACAATTTCCGGATTTGCACATCTGGAACCAATATTTGTAGGGTTTGTCCGGATCTTCACATCCAGAACGAACTTAGGCAGAAATAACTTTACCCTAACTTTTCTATAAATTAGGGGTTTCATTTGATATCATTCACACTAACACTAAATGTCTCAATTGTATGATATCAAGATCCATTGGTATGCCGCAACTGTCTCCTATACCGACGACATAACAATCGGTCGTAAGTATAAGTTAACGAGGGACATCTCAATCGGCGAGATCATTGACGACACCGAACATCTCCTACCTTACGGAGACAAACGGAAGGTTGCGAAGCTTCAGTATCGTTCATCTTCCGTTGATAACAAAGGGAACGTCGCTTATAGCCTTGTTGAGCTCAAGAATCAAGAGGAAGTTAGAGCGATGTGGCAAACTTTTTTCGGCTACGAAGAACGATTCCCGCTCGAGTTCGAGGTGACCGTCAAAATCCGAAGAACGGCCGATGACATCTTAGAGATGTGCAAGCGTCCACCGGGCTATTGATCTTGTAATATTTAAATTTCTGTTGATGTCATGACGATTTTCTCAATGTAATCCCGATTTTATTTTATGAATGTGAGAAACATTGTTGGATTTTTGGTGTTATGCATCAGGTTTTATTCCGGATTTACAAATACGAACATTTACCGGATGTGAACATCCGGTAAAAACTGAAATTTTTTAAAACAACGGTGCATCCGGATTCGCACATCCGGAACGCAGGGGTATTTTCGTCAGCGGGCTAGGTGCCTAAGAAGGTTGGGTGGTGTGTTAAGAAATTCACAAATTAATAAAACTCTAACCGCCAAAAAAAGCGATATGAAGTTATCCTTCTCATCTTAAATTTTGCTTTCAATTACTCCATAAATAGAAGAGTGAATGTGGTATTGAATAAAACATGTTTTTCTAAGGAATCTAAGTCTAAGAAAGAAAGCCTATTATGTGGATCTATGATTTGTGTAGGTTAACCTTTCATTGGTATTGATGATGACAACTGACAAGTAATTTTTAAAGATGATAATTTCATAAAATTAAACGACTTTTAGTATTGATAGCTCTTTTTAATAATTATTTGTGACAATTGTTAAAATGGGAGTTGATATAAATTGTCGAGTAATTCCTGTCATGACATCTAAGCAAGAAGATATCTCAAACTTTGTTAGTCAGATGATCGAAGTTCAAGCGTAAGTGCTAATAAAACATAAAATCAAGTAGAGGAACTTGAAGTTAAAAAAATAAGAAATTATGTAAACACGTCGAGTTCTGCGCTTAACATCTAAGTTTGAATTGTATAAGAACAAAAATAAATGTTGAAGTATTAAGGAAATCACACACACGCGCACACGGACACGAACCCACACCCCCACACATCCACACCCACCCACACACTACGCACACGCGCACGCGCACGTACACGAGCGCGTGCACACATACCCCACACACGCGCACGCGCACACTCATACACACAAATAGACGCACACGCGCATAGACGCGTGTGCACACACCTTATTTAGTGGGATAATATTTAATTGTTGCAGTATAAATTAATTGTTTACTATTGTATCATTACATGCCTTGACAGCAACACATGTTATAAACATTAAAAAATACTCATAACTAATCCAGGTACCAAAAACAATAATTGGTATTAAAGATTCTAATGTGTCTTCCATCATTAGATGAGAACAATTTCCCTCTATTTGCCATGTTGCTTCAGTGAGTTCACCATAGTAGCAGTAGGGTTGAAAACAATTACATCGCCATTCAATCGAAGAAGTGATCAATTTAATGGATGGTGGCTAATGGCTACCGTAACGACGATCTTTCCAAATGATGTTTGAAATACAGAATGACCCGCATTTCTTTCCATATAATACACACTCTTATTCATCTCTCAAACTCTTGGTATATGGTTCTATCAAATGTTGTATATTCATTGGAAGCAATGTAAAATTTTTAGGAAATTTACCTTCATGTGTCTACCAATTACATCCTCTCATATCTTGTAAGTTGAACGACAACAGATTTTTTACTTTTTCTCATATGAGATGGGTCTGAAATATTCAAATACTAATGTTGTCTGATCAAATACTGATGTTGCCTGTGGTGAAATCTGTGTTGAAAAGGTACGGGTACATACCCGGTATCCGGTACGGGTACTGATATGGAATAAGTCATTTTTTAAAAAACTAAGGTACGGGTACGAGAGTATAAATTTATATGTATTCCGATTTTTCTCAACAGAAGATGAAGAACTTGATTGTGCGAGGAGTTTCAACATAATAGATTGAATTTTAGCGATTGAAGATCCATAAGTTATCCACCATTCATTTAGTTTCAAGATCCACCGATCTTGCAACGAATCAAATTGGTCAAACTCTATATCAGCACTTAAAAATCTCATTAAAAAAAGTATAAAACTATATCATTAGAAGAAAAAAATTAAGTTCGTGTACCCAATATGTACCCGTTGGAGTACCAACTTAAAAAACAATAAATAAAAAATAGGTACGATGTCGGTACGTACCATACGAGTACCATACGCGTACCGATACCCGGTAAGTACCCGGTACCGGTACTTTACCTGAAATGGAGTACCCATGCTTCACAGGGTGAAATGAATCTGAAAGGGAGAAATAAAGTTTGGCATGGTTTGATAAATTTAACATAATTAGTCACTTAAAAATTAATTTCTAATACGTTGAGAGTAAGTTGGATGTGGGTATTACCTGATTATGGTGCATTTGTAGGATCATCAATACATAGTTTATGATCTTTGCAAACTTATGTGGTCAAATTGGTCGTTATTGAGGTCGTTCTGGCCAAAGGCTGGTTCTCCTTTTTCCTATCAGATGAAAACTCAGTTAGAGGTAGACCTGTGGCCAACCCACCACGACTTCTGGAGTGGCTAGCTAACAAATAAAGGTGGACCGTTATTTCCCGTGGGGGAATCGATTGTTGTGGTTAGACTGGCAAAGTGTCTCTGGCAGCACTCTTGATTTTAGATGGGGAACTGTTTGACTTTAGATGTGCAGAGTGTCTCTGGCACCCCATAATTTAAGTAGAGAAATAATTGCTTTAGTTAAACGTGCAAATTGTCTACGACAACATCCCTGACTTTATCAGTGCACCGAGCACATATATATAGTCATAAAGAAAAGAATGTTTCAGAAAACAATCACTTCATTTAATATTGCCATATATGTATATATGTATGCAGAGGTAAATGATACATGCATATCATTAGATATGATTAAAGAATAAAGAACATAACCAGACGAGATAGATTGTGCTTATTCTTTCGTTCTGTTTGGCCAGTTTAGTCACTTTTTGGAGGACAAATGTCCATCATATTAAGTTTCCCTGTGAGAACGTAACATTGATTTCCATGGATATGCCTTCTCCCTGATCTTTCTAGAAAGTCTGGTATATTCTCTTCGCTTCTTCTAAATCATCGCTGATAGTTATTAGTTCTCCTTGCAAGTTGTGATAATTGAGCTTTAGGTGTACCGGTGATGCAACAACGTCCAACATGGTTGCGAAGGATCTTCAAAAAATACAGTTGTATCGAGAATTTACCATTTTGGTGTCCTTTCCATCACCTACAGAAATCATAAGCTCTATGTATCTCCAAGGACGGGTAATAGTTATGTTGAATGCCTGGAGATCAGAACCTTTACATGGCACCAAACAGCTTCGCTCCAATCTCATATTTATACAACTGTGTACATGAAGTCGCAGAAGCTGCCCCCATCAATGATGATCTGGGACACGTCAAATTGTTTAACCATAGCAATGATTACTAGGGGAAATATATTTCTAGGAATGCCTACGACCTTCTCTGAGTACCAGAATTCCAACATAGGTTAGTCAGGAACTTTTTCCGAAGTAATTCCTTCCTTGCGGTGGCATCCATCATTTCTACAATCTTCTTCTTCATAGTGCCTTTGGAGAGGTGGTTTTCATGGGGTACTTCTTCGATCGTGGCAACAATGTAGGGGTGTTTACCTTTTTTTGCCTCTTTGGTCTCTCTGTGGTTTTCTAGGGAGACTTACCTTTAGGTGACTCCTCTCTATCCCGCTTCCCCCTTGACGTATTCAGATAGCTGGCCTATTTTCATCAGTTTTTCGATGGCGTACTTCAACTGGATGGAATCGTTGGGTTTATGAATGTGGCTTTTATGGAAGAAGCAATATGCAAAGTTATTGAAAATGATCGAGATTTATTTATGGCATTGGAGAAGTCTTAATGGGTGGTTGAGCAATGATTATGTGGAAGGTGTATGAGCATTCATATCATGATTCGAGTATGTTATTATCTTGATGGTCTGGTTAGTTTTACTCATGGGACATGAGGGGTCAGAAGTCACATTGTGGGTATTGTAAAACCATCTACAATACACTCTGATAGTCTCGGCGCAAACGAGGGACTTGTTTTTAATGCAAGGTTGTTAGAAAGAGTCCCCACAACATCCAACTTCACCTTGAAGAGTATACATCTTATATGTCGTCTTGCTTTCTCTCAGGAATTGAAAGATGTCTTTTACATAGTTGTTGTTGAATCGGAATATGTAGGTGCTTGAGTTTGGTTGTTACTTCTTCCTTGTTGCACTTTATAAGTGGTTAAAGCCTCTAAATAGGTGTGATCTCAAGTCTGGAATTTAGAATTCCTTGCAATAATAACACATTTTGAAATGCTTAGCTACTTGGAAAAAAGTGTATGGTCTTGTCAAGTTAGTTGATTATGTTTAGGGAAGCTATGAGCAGATAATTTAGGTCATGCGGGAGTTCATCTTGAAGACAAAGATATAAAAATGAGCTCTAATGTCAAGCAATGCTTCCGCAAGGTTACAAATGGCTACTTCACAACGATTGTGAAAGTGTTGGGGTCATTTGGAGCGGCCCTCTATAATGGACATACAATGAAGATTTTGGAGGCTAAGCGCATGTACATACGACCTCCCTTCAAGTCAATCACCTTATTCATTGAAGCTCCTATAGTTGCTGAAGTTGATACTATCTTCAAATGCATTAAATCATTTTCTATTGGGACATCATGTGGTAGAGATGGCTTGCATGCACAACATATATTAGACGCGTTGTGTAAAGAAGGATATGATGTGGTAGAATACATTTTATGTGCAATTACTTCAATTGTTAACTTATGGATAAGAGGAAGATGTCCGACGAGTTTTGCACAGTTTGTTGCCTCTGCACCCTTGACGTTGTTATTAAATCCTAATAGTAGGATACAACCAATTATTGTGGGTTAGTATCCAAATTTTCTATGAAATGGTTTAATATAGATGTGACATAATATCTTAATGACTTCAAGTTTGGGGTTGGGGTATCTGATGGTGTTTAGGCTATTTTGCATAAAGCTAACAGGGTGTTATATAAGTGACATAAAAATGGTTCTTTTGCTATGCTCACTATAGATTTATCGAATTCTTTCAACATGATAGATCGGTTAGCCCTTTTGCAAGAGGTGAGAGTGAAATGCTCATCTATTTCTTTGTAGGTTGAGCTTCCTTATGCTCAAGCAACAAAGTTGTACCTCGGGGTGGACATATGATGTCATAGACTAAAGTGCAACAAGGTGGCCCGTTAGGGCCACTCCTATTTACTCATCTAGTACATCCATTAATTCATCAGATTAGATACAATTGTAATCTTTTTCGTTCTCGCCTTGTATCTTGATGAACAAACCATCATAAAGGATTCAGAGGAGGTGGTTAAAGCCCTTGACATTATTTGGGAGACAGGTCCAAAATTAGGTCTTGAATTGAATATTTGTAAGATTGATATCTTTTGCCCTTTTGTGATGGTAGTAAACTTCTTGGGGGGGTTACTCCCTTCAAAATTTGAAAGTCGGTGTTGGGGGAGAAGTTGCTTAGAGGGCCTATTAGTCGATATGGAAGCTTTATCCAAGGGTTTTCCAAGAAGAACGATGTTAGGGATGTTGAGTTAATGCATCTTTTTCCACAACTAATGAATCCTCAAAGTTAGTTTCTTCTACTTCGATCATGTATGAGTATCACCAATGTTTTTTGTCTAAAAACTTATCAACCTAATATTTTGAAGGAAGCAATTATTAAATTTGATAAAGAGTTGCAAAGAGCAGTTGAAGACATCGTGGTTGGTGGAGGTTCTTTCTTCGGCGACTTTCAATGGATGTTGGCTTCTTTACCCATTAGAGTTGGTGGATCATGCTTAGAATTTTCTCCTTTCTATTCCTATTGTTGGGTTAGGCCAACATGTGTCACCTCTTGTTTACCCTGAAAAATGGTAAACAATCGCTGGTCTCCAAATATATGGTTTACTAGCAGGATCAACCAGTGAATCCTTAAGACATAGTGCTTAAGGACTTGTTTATTATTAATTTCTTCGTGTCTTAAGATTTTTGGCTTCGACTATGGTCGAAGGAGATGTGTGAGGATAACGTGATAGTGGGTATCTAAACTTCTTGCAGAAAACGTGGAGTAAATATAACAATGTTGAAAACACTCAAAGGAAAAGTAAAGGCAAGGGTAAAGATGAAGATGAGGAAAGCAATGTAAATTGAATGAATTAAGAAATTTTGTATTGAATAATAAACATGATGTTTCATCTGTGCTTACATTCTCTCAGTCATTCGCTTGTTTCTCTTAACGCTGATGCTTTGAGTTTCTTTGTGAGATTTTTTGTAATTCAAATGAGCACACTTCATCCACTAAAATGAACTACTATGTATAAAAGTCTAAAATAACTATCCTAACGTTATTTTCTCTTGGGTTCGCCACGTGCAATTCTGCATGTAGTTTGCCTTCCAACGTTTTCCACGTGTCCCTCTGAGATAATAACTCAAGTAGTTACCAAGATTTGAACGTGACAAAATCGCGCCCAAATAACCGCTTCTTCGACCAGCTTTACTTCGACGCTGCCTGGTCGAAGAAATTGATGTCGAACTACTCACTTCAACAACAAAAAATTTCTCTAAGTCCCCAGAGCGTGGTCGAATCACTACTCTTCCAAGACTTTTTTCTTGTTCGCTGGATTTTCTGCATTGGTTGAAAATCCTAGCTAACACCTATACAATATCATATTATCCTTAGATATCACCTTATGATTTTCTTATCTTATATTGATGAGGTTTGCCCTGTTTGTCGCAAGATATACTTGAATATATTTGTGGGACATGTGATTCATTCTAATGAGCCTTCAAAATTCAAATACTGACATGACTTTATTAAGGACGTCATATTTGATATATTTCGACAGGCTGGAGTATCTGTGAAGAAAGAGGTGTCTGTGAATTTCTTAACTGACCCGCAGGATGGGAGATCGACACTTAGGTTGACAGATGTTCTGGTGTATGATTGGGTAGGAAGGAAATGTACATGTGTGGACTAAACTAGGGTTTCCTCATTGGTGAGACCGAGAATTAGAGGTTTTACTCTGGGACGGACATCCCTCTAAGTCGCTTCAAGTAAAATGGTCAAACACGAGAAACCATGTTCCAACAATCAATATATTTTCTTATAATTTGTCTTTGACATTTTTGGTTTCCTAACACCTTAGCTAGTTGATCTTTTACAAAAAGTTTAGAGACTCATGTCTAACAATATTATATTTTATAAGTCATTAATGTAATTTTTAATATAATTGATTTTGCTATTACAAAAAATAGCAACGCAACTTGTTATTCGTTTGCCTTATATTTTTACATAAACTAAGAAGTTAATAGGTGTGGAAAATAAGAAGTTAATACGTGGAAAATATAATTAAATAAATAAACTAAATAATAAAAAATATGTAAACGATATAATCAAATAAAAAATTATTCGTTTGCCTGCTATTAAAAAATAAAATAAGAAGTTAATAGGTGGAAAATATAATCAAATAAATAAAAAGAATAATTAAAAAAATAAGTAAAGGATATAAATTTAATTTGATTAATAATAAATAAAAATAATAGGTAGTTAACTTAGCTTTATAATAAAAAACGTGGGTTTAAAAAAAAAAAAAGTTAATTAATTACAAAATTATCCTCAAATTTAGCTACAAAAATTGCTAAGTGGAAAGTTATAAAAGAATTTAATATGAAAAGTTTTATAACGAGTTAATTTAATTAAAGATAAATAAAAAAAATAGATAGTTAACTTAGCTTCATAATAAAAAACGTGATTTAAAAATTAAAAAGTAAAAGTAAAATAAGAAGTTAATACGTGGAAAATATAATTAAATAAATAAACTAAATAATAAAAAATATGTAAAGGATATAATTACAATAATATCCTTAAATTTGGTTCCAAAAACCACTAATATATATATATATATATATATATATATATATATATATATATATATATATATATATATATATATATATATATATATATACACCATTGATGGTATTTCCAAATGGCATGTACATGGAGGAGTGAAAGCGTGATTGATGGAAGAATTAATGCATAAAGAATGGATTGAGTCTTCAATGTGACCCTGACTTGACTCTAAAGTACCACTCACGTTTGTTACTTATGTCCATTATCCTCCCATCATCCCATTGATTATGTAGTACAACTATTTGGTGGAAATTTTGAAAATAACTCATCTAAGGGTTCGTTGCGTGTGGCCGAGTGTTGGTTGACCCTAGTGTTAGACCTTTCAAACTTTTCAAGGAGATATTTTTATCTTAATGGTGGGTCCCAATTTACCAATTGATTTTTATTGAGAAAGTTGTATCTCGTATTAATATATTTGATTTAATTTTATAGAATTGTTTTTTAATTTTAAAATTAGCGGGAAATCCGTGCGATCTGTATTCACACGTTACGTTACGAAAATCATTTGTCAATTCTTTAATTTTTTTTCAGATATTAAATTTTTTACAGCATAACCAATTTAATAGGTTAATAAATCTAACAACAATAATACGTCTAAATTACAAAATACAAAATTAACACTTCTTACATATGGAATTCAAAAATATATAGTAATATCATTCAATACACAATATGTAACTCAAACATGGTACTTCATCGATGTGCCAATAATAATTTCCCGATAGAATTTTTCATTCCTACAATAGCATGAGTAAATATAATTCAAACGACCAGTATACAACTGATATCTAATAGATTTAATATATGAACATTAAAATGACTAGTTTACAGCTGGTATGTCATAGATACGTTTACGTCTACCCGTGAATTATGGCTGCAATTTCAATAATTATCAAAATGCAATAATTATAAAAAAAATTATCTTCAATTTATATGTTTTAAGAGCTAAAAAATTAAAATAAATAGTTTTTATTTTTGAAAATTAAAAAAAAAAGAAAAATAAAACAAATAAAAGTTATACAATTTTTATTAATGTGTAACACTTTAAAATGTAAAAAAAACTATATGAATCATCTCTTTTTATTTATGATCGTAAATATGTTAAAATTGCAAGTGAAACTCTGTGTGTGTGTGTGTGTGTGTGTGTGTGTGTGTGTGTGTGTGTGTGTGTGTGTGTGTGTGTGTGTGTGTGTGTGTGTGTGTGTGGGGGGGGGGGAGTTTGAACAGCAACATTTCTTATCACATTGCATCAGTCAAACAATGCAAAGTTATAGAGGGGGATATTACTTGGCTGTGTAAAATGTCAGCTTAAATTGATGTAGTTATCAAGGACCATTTTCTGCTGATATATTAAAATAAACATTGAATGATGTTAGTTATGTAACATTAACAGTTTGTAATACTTAAACTTCAGGCATGGGAAGATTTACATCTAATACTCACATTCTCCATTCAGTAAAATATTCAAAGTAACATATTATTGGTTTGAATTTTGATTGATTAACAAAAATAAGTTAAATTAGTTATTAATTACCTTACAAAGGTTGTTGTTACAAATGTAACTCCTTGAATAAGATTGATCATGCCACTTCCAATTGAAGAAGAATAAAGATAGAGACCCTTAAAATATAGATTTTGATACAATGTAATGCTGCAACATCAAATAGAATGTAAAATAATGAGTTTAATTCATTATACATATCCAAAGTAAGTTTAGAGCTTGTCCTAATGTCAAATGACAATTATGTAAAATAATGAGTTTAATTCATTATACATATCTAAAATAACCCTGCATTCATACGGTCACAAGATTTTCACCGCCAGATTTTAATAGGACAACTTGTATTTCAGCTTTGCAAAACAGGCCTTAACCACTGTCTAAATGTGGATTGTTTAATAAAGATTAAACGACTCAAATCCGCAATAGTGTGAATGTGTTCTGGCAGACAATCCATTTTCACATGTAAACAAACTTACAGTGTATATATGTCTCTCACTTGCAGATGCAAAAACAGATTTGACTAGATCAACTACTTCTGTTTCAGACAGTGGAGTAACAGCATCCTGCAAAAAAAAAATCATATTTTAATGTAGAGGTGCTTACTCAAAGACGATTTAAGCGATCAAATATTTCAACAAAAACACCAATTTAAGAACTTCACCTGGGCAGGCAAAAGGAGTGGGCTAGGGGACTTGAGTTGGTTATCAAGAAAAGGCATAATGAGAGTTGATCCAGAACCCTGAGAGCTACATCCCACCCTCTCATAGGAACCAACAAGATCATATTTGAAGACACATCCCTTTCATATTTTAGGTTGAAATAGAAGTCTGAGTGAGAAAATACAAAATAGGATATGCACAAGAATAGAAAGAAAGGTGGAAATAGTGCACCTTCACTGTCAAGGCCGCCCAACACATTGAAAGAATAATAAGGAAATAAACGTTGGTAATAAGTGTGTTTGAAAGCAACTGAGCCATTGCAGGGCAGCTGATTTGCTTGTTGGGTTGATGCTGATATGTCTGCATTCAGAATCTATAGTTTCATTTCAACCAGAAGACTTCCATCACACCAGTACTTGATTGAATCTCAATCTACCGCGAACCACATAAAACGCCCAAGAATAGTCCCATAATGTACAACACTAAGCAATCCAAAATAACCCAGAGGAAAATCATGATCTGCACCACCAATTTCTGATCAATCTCAACAGAAACTTAAACTGATTAACAAACTCCAAACACACTAATCAATACTTGAAACCACATACAGACCACGTATAGCCTACTAATATCCCAAACATCAAGTTAGATCAAAAAATAAATTGTGAATCTAAGACTTCCATCACAACAGTACTTGATTGAATCTCAATCTACCGCGAACCACACAAAACGCCCAAGAACACTCCCAGAATGTACAACACTAAGCAATCCAAAATAAGCCAGAGGAAAATCATGATCTGCACCACCAATTTTTGATCAATCTCAACTGAAACTTAAACTGATTAACAAACTCTAAACACACTAATCAATACTTGAAACCATATACAGAGCACGTATAGCCTACTAATATCCCAAACATCAAGTCAGATCAAAAAATAACTTGTCAATCTAAGACTTCCATCACACCAGTACTTGATTGAACCTGAATCTACCACGAACCACACAAAACGCCCAAGAACACTCCCAGAATGTACAACACTAAGCAATCCAAAATAACTCGGAGGAAAATCATGATCTGCACCACCAATTTTCGATTAATCTCAACTGAAACTGAAACTGATTAACAAACTCCAAACCCACTAATCGATACTTGAAACCACATATAGACCACGTATAGCCTACTAATATCCCAAACATCAACTCTTTTTCAAAGCAATCAAACATAAATTATTTTGCAAAATAGAGTGGAGCTAACTAAAGTTCCAATATTTGGGACATGTATCTAAACATGCTAGATTACAACAATTGAGATGAAGATTTATGTGGATTGCACGAAAGATGAACATGTTCTACATACACATAGGAAAGTTCCATGTTGATATGATCAACACAACTTGTAGTGGTTCTGAAACAATCTCTGCTGATGATGGAAATCTTGTGATTGAAGTGCTCACCTAAAAGACGGGGGGAAAAGAAAAGAAAATGTATATTTCATACATGCTTAACTTCTCATTGTTGAGAACAACTTTTGTGCCTTGATCATAAACCTTCATAGGTCACTTCGCTAGTCTATAATTCTCCTCTAGCTTAGCATACTGCAGATATAGAGGCTTCACTTGATCAGCCAGGGCCTATTTAGTGAAGCATGACAAAAAAAACAAATTGGTTAGCATATACTGTAATATAATATCAACATTAAAATCCAATTGTTACAAAAGTAATATTCTCAAAACAATAACTATTTAAATTTCATCACAAGACATCAGAGACAAAAACTAAGTAACTCACTTCCAGCAGTCTAAGGCCCCAAGAAAATCGTCGATGTGTAGGATTGGCAGCTTTTGAGCCCCATCCATGATACTTATATAAACTTGTCGATGTATATACGCATCTAGGAACTTTTTGGAAAGAAGACTCGAGAGGTACATTACCGCAAGTAACAACCTACAATACCACAGACAAAAAAATACCTCTAAAGCTGATGAAGAATAATTTATAATGCAAAGTCACGCGTAAATAAAACATTGGAAATCAGCACTATAACGTAGAGAATATAAATCCATTTGAAGAAGATGCACTTTTCAGTATTAGCCGATGAATTAAGCAGAGAAGCTAAGGTTACCCCAGAAACCTTCATAAACTGTCCATTCTTTGCTGTTCTAAGCTCAGAGTCCGGATAATTAACAACGAAACCCATTATAGCCCTTCTTCCCCAATAAGTATTCGAAGTGAAAGACACAACAACTAAACCAAAGAGAATCACAACCACAATGAGGAGAATGGATTGTGCACGACTCCAAAAATAAAACCGCCAACAATGAAACCCATGACAAAAAAAGAAGAATTAATAACCGTAACATGGATTTTGGAAAATTCCTTCTAAAGGAGTATTCATCACCTGACTAAGAACAATTATAGCTTGATTGTGAACAGTAGCAGCAGAGCCTTGTAGCTTCATCGAAGTTGTCGCTTCCAAAGGACCAGACACTTTCCTATGAGCACCAGAAGAGTTTAGTGGGCCAGATGATATGGGGCCTGATGTAATGAGACCTGTTGCCGAGAGAGGCTGACATGGACATAAGATTTTTATCGGCAACACTCGATAACCTCACTGTCAACTGTAATGCCCCAAATTTCGTAAGAATATTTATTTAATTTATTTAAATATTATATTCGTGGTTTTCTGTGAATTTTGGTGATTTGTGTCGATGTCGGTGAATTTGTGAAGTTTTGGTTATTTAATTAAATAATAGTATATTTTACGGAATATATTGTATTATTGTTTATTTTAAATAATATTAGAGGAATTAAGGGTAAAGTGGACATTTGAGGAGGATTAGTGAGGGCATTATGGAGAAAGCCCATATTTGAGGCCCAAGAGTTAAATTAACCAAAAAGGAGGAATTGAGGAGAATTAGGATTCATTTGTGGAGATCGTGAAAATAAGGAGAAAGTACAGAGCTCTGAGGAAAAAGGGAAAAGGCGAGGATTTTCGTGAAGGTTTCCAAAGGCTCAAGAGAGAACTCATCGGATCGACAATCTAAGGTATGAGGAGTATCACCTTGCAATATATTTGATATAAAGATTAGGTGTTGGTGGGTAATTGGGGTTTTGGGGGAAAACCTAGGAATTGGAGGTTAGGGATGATGGATTTTGATGATTTGCTATGTGATGATTGTTGTTATTGACGTAAATGTGATAGTTATAAGTTATAATAACATAATCTGTGGTAATTTAAGGATAAAATCTGGTTTAGGGGTGTTGAATCGTAGATGGAGAAGTGATGTTATCGCAGGGTTTTTCTGCCAAAATCGCAGAGCCCGCTTAGCGCGGCCTAGCGCGCTTAGCGCGGTCTGGAGAAATTTCGCCTCTTCGAGGCAGTGAGTAGCGCGCTTAGCGCAGGCGGGGCCCGCTTAACGCGAACTGGGACTGAAAAACATTATTTTTATTGACGTAAAATTCCCGGAGAAATATCTGTATCATATTATATTAATGCTGTGACGTTGCTGTGAATTTCTGCTATGTGTTGACGTGTTATATGATGAATTATTTAGTGATGAAAATGATGACATGATATGATTGATGTATTGTGAGATGTCCATACATGTGATGTCTTGTGATTAGATGATGATATGATGTTATTGATGATTATTAGATGTTTATGTGTGATGTTTGATGATAAAATGACGATGTGAAGTACCATGAGTATATTGATGATTATGAGGTGACGATTCATGATGTTTTGATGATTAAATGATGATATGGATTAACATGAGATTTTGATGAATGATGATGCAAACAATGATTTTAATGTTGATGATTTTATGACGATGATACATTTTGATGCGAATTACAATGAGTTATATTGATGATTACGAGATGCTGATTATTGATGTTTTGATGACGTATTTGGTGATATGATGAATATGTGAGTTTGATGGATGATGATGCACATAATGACTTTTGTTGATGATGATGATTAGGACGTTGTGCATCATGCATTCATAGTATTTAGACTTCGGTCTATTAATGATGTTAGGACTTCGGTCCAGTGACGATGTTAGGACTTCGGTCCAGTGGTGGCTTCAATCCCATTGTGTGGATTGAGGTGTTTATGACGTGCTCCCTTGTGGAGGGTTGATGGCCTAGTGTCCATTACTATGACAATTTGGCACCACATGCATTTTATGACGTTGCATTTCATTCTTGGTGGCAATGCATGATTGCATATGAGTGATATTGGTGATGTGATGTTTTATATGATGTTTTGGGTGAGTTGTTGTAGTATTTGATAAAAACAACTGTTGCCCTATTAATGTATTTTCTTTATATGATTTATATTGAATGGTGATTACTCACCCTGCCTGTTTGAATGTTGCCTCCACATGGGTAACGTGCAGGTGATCAGGTTTAGCTGTGGATGCTTTCGAGGACCTTGAAGTCTATTTGCTTTTGGTCGATTTAGAGGGTCTTGCTCTGATAGTGTAACACCGGGTTGGGGTCCTTTGAGTCGAATTATGTTGTTTCCTTATTTTGCCGTTATCTGATGATGTGGTTTTATTTGGATTATTATAACGGTTGTTGAAAACCTTTTTAATTGAAAGTTTTGAGTTCCGCTGTCATGTGAAGGCTTTTTGATTTGATTTGAGGAAGACCCTTTGTTTATAGGGCAATTGTATTTATTTTGAATTAAATGAGAAATGTACACCCTTTGAGGGAATTTTTATGCCTTACTCTGATATATGAGTTGTTTCTGCTGCAACATTATTTGGGGGTAGAAAAGGGTGTTACATTAATGGTATCAGAGCAGGTCGGTCCGTCCGGCCAGGTTGTCTAATGTTGTCTATTCCCTAGTGTGCGACATGTGTGTGAAAACACTGTCGATACTTGTTTTGTTTCCTTTTGCAGGTTGGGAATGAAATAAGTGGGGGAGAAGATGGTGCTTCTCCAAGGTGATTCTAGTGTGGAGCGTTGGCTAAGTGTGGTGTTGGACGCTGCGATAGTTGGTAGAGATAGTTTATACCGCCTCATGATATTGGCTGTTATTGACAAATTGAGGAACTGATCACCCTTAATCTCTTGTTGATAATAGACGGGGTCATGTTGGATGAGATAGACGTGTCCTGAGAGCTTGAGTAGTGTGCGCAGGGATTGTTGGGGTTAAGTCGAGTGCTTAAGGATTGTTTTGATGAGTCGGTGCAGACTAGTGGACTTGAAGATGAGGCGAATTAGAGTTTCTTGCCTATCGGTCAAGTTGGAAATATCTTGAGGAGAATAATCAGGTACTGTTGATGTCTTCTTTTGAGGGATAGAGAACAGGGTGGTGGCTGGTGATATGCCGATGGTGTGTAATTCCTGACGATCACCTGAATCTAATTTCGACGAAGGTGAAAAGTTGTTTGTTATGTGAAGCAAGTGGGTGAGTCTGTGAAAGATGGTGCAAAGGTGTTATGATGTTGGGTTTTTGGGAAGGCATAAGGGATGCGGTGGTGTGTGACTATTTGGAGGTGTTCCCATGAGATGTCAGTGATTTACCACTGTAGTGTGAAGTGTAACGTGCTATCGACCTGGTACTCGATGCAAGCTCGATGTCAGTGTTTGCATACGGAATGTATGTTTCTGAATAAGCGAATTGAATGAATAGCTGGAAGAATTGGCTGAGAGGAAGTTGTTCGACCAAATGTTTCCTGTGAGGTGCCCCTGTGGTGTAGGTGAAGAAGAGAGATGGAAGTATGAGGTTGTGTGTTGATTATCTGCAGTTGAATAGAGTGACGATCTAGAATGAGTGTCTGCTTCCGAGGATTGAGGAATTGATGGATCAGTTATTAGATGCCTGTGTGTTTATCAAGATTAATTTGAGGTCGAGTTATCATCAGATTCGAGTTAAGCCTGATGATATCCCGAAGACGGCTTTCAGGACGAGATATAGACACTATGAATACACTGTGATGCCGTTTGGTGTATCTAATTCACCTGGTGTGTTCATGGAGTACATGAATCGGATTTTTCATGAGTATTTGGATAAGTTTGTGGTGGTGTTTATCAGATGACATCTTGATATATTCTATATCTAAAGAAGAGCATGCCGAGCATTTGAAGACTGTGTTGCAAGTATTGAAAGAGAAGAAGTTGTATTCAAAGCTGTCGAAGTGTGAGTTCTGGTTAAAGGAAGTGAGCTTCCTTGGCCATGTGATTTCTAGTGGTGGTGTTGATGTTGATCCTTCTAAGATTGATTCTGTGTTGCTATGGGAGACTCCGAAGTCTGCTACTGAGATACGAAGTTTTTTGGGTTTAGCGGGTTATTACCGCAAGTTTATTGAAGGCTTTTCTAAGTTGGCATTACCGTTGACTCAGTTGACTCAAAAGGGTCAAGCTTTTGTGTGGGGTGTAACTTGTGAAGAGAGTTTCATGGAATTGAAAAAGAGATTGACCACTGCTCCAGTGTTAATTTTGCCTAATCCGAGCGAATCTTTTGTGGTGTATTGTGATGCGACGAAGATGGGTCTTGGTGGAGTGTTGATGCAGAATGCATAAGTTGTTGCCTATGCTTTAAGACAATTGTGAGTTCATGAAGGGAATTATCCTACACATGACTTGGAGTTAGCTGCGGTGGTGTTTGTGTTGAAGATTTGGAGACATTATCTGTTTGGCTCTAAATTCGAAGTGTCCAGTGATCATAAGAGTCTGAAGTGTTTATTTGATCAGAAGGAATTTAATGTGAGGCAGAGGAGGTGGTTAGGGCTGTTGAAGGATTTTGATTTTGATTTAAGTTATCATCCGGGCAAAGCAAATGCAGTGGCTGATGCGTTGAGCAGAAAGTCATTGTATATGTTGATGCTTATGGTGAAAGAGTTGGAATTAATTGGATAATTCAGAGATTTGAGTTGGTTTATGAGAAGACTCCTGACAGTGTGAAGTTGGGAATGTTGAAATTGACGAGTGGTATTCGAGAAGAAATCTGAATGGGACAGAAATCTGACTTAAAGTTGGTTGACCACTTGACTTTGATTAACCAAGGTAGCGGAGGAGAATTCCGGATTGATGAGAATGGTGTGATGAGATTTCGGGATATAGTGTGTGTTCCAGATGTTCCAGAAATCAAGAAGAGTATTTTAGAAAAAGGACATTGAAGTGGGTTGAGTATTCATCCCGGTTTTACAAAGATATACCAGGATCTAAAGAAGTTGTTTTGGTGGCCAAGTATAAAGAAGGATGTTGCTGAGTTTGTTTATGCGTGTTTGACTTGCTAGAAGTCGAAAGTTGAGCATCAGAGGCCTTTAGGTATGATACAGCCGTTGAGAATTCCAGAATGGAAATGGGATAGTATTTCCATGGATTTTGTGGTGGGATTGCCGAAGACTGCTAAGGGAAATGATTCAATTTGGGTGATCGTGGATAGATTGACTAAGTCGGCTCATTTCTTGTCGATGAAGATTAATCATTCTATGCAGAAGCTAGCCGAGATGTATATTGAGGAGATTGTGAAGTTACATGGGGTACCTTCGAGTATTGTGTCGGATAGAGATCAGAGGTTTAGATCGAGGTTTTGGAAGAGTTTGCAAGATGTTTTGGGTACTAAGTTGAGGGTGAGTTATGCCTATCATCCACAGACGGACGGTCAGACAGAAAGGACTATCCAATCTTTAGAAGATTTGCTGAGGGCTTGTGTGTTGGATCATGGAGGATCATGGGATAGCCATTTACCGTTGATTGAGTTCACGTACAATAATAGTTTTCATGCTAGTATTGGAATGGCGCCTGATGAAGCTTTGTATGGGAGAAGGTGTAGGACTGCGTTATGTTGGTATGAGTTGGGCGATAGTGTTGTACTCGAACCTGAGATTGTGCAAGAGACTACTGAGAAGATTAAGATGATACAAGAGAGAATGAAAGCTTCGCAGATTCGTCAGAAGAGCTACCATGATAAGGGAAGGAAGGCCCTTGAATTCCAAGAGGGGGATCACGTGTTTTTGAAAGTGACGCCAGTGACTAGTGTGGGTCGAGCTTTGAAGTCTAGGAAGCTCACTCCACATTTTGTTAGTCCATATCAGATATCGCAGAGGATAGGAGAGGAAGCCTATCGAATAACTTTACCACCGTCGCTTGCGAATTTGCATGACGTGTTCCATATGTCTCAGTTAAGGAAGTGCATTCCAGATCTGTCGCATGTGACTCAGATGGATGAGGTACAAGTGAGGGATAATCGGACTGTGGAAGAATTGCCTGTGCGTGTCGATGGCCGAGAGACGAAGCAACTGCAGGGTAAAGACATAGCTTTTGGGAAGGTGTTGTGGGGTGGACTAGCTGGCGAGAGTTGGACTTGGGAACGTGAAGATCAGATGAGGGAGTCGTATCCGACTCTGTTTCCTTGAGGTAATTTTCGAGGGCGAAAATTCTTTAAGTGGGGGAGAGTTGTAACGCCCCAAATTTCGTAAGAATATTTATTTAATTTATTTAAATATTATATTCGTGGTTTTCTGTGAATTTTGGTGATTTGTGTCGATGTCGGTGAATTTGTGAAGTTTTGGTTATTTAATTAAATAATAGTATATACTACGGAATATATTGTATTATTATTTATTTTAAATAATATTAAAGGAATTAAGGGTAAAGTGGACATTTGAGGAGGATTAATGAGGGCATTATGGAGAAAGCCCATATTTGAGGCCCAAGAGTTAAATTAACCAAAAAGGAGGAATTGAGGAGAATTAGGATTCATTTGTGGAGATCGTGAAAATAAGGAGAAAGTACAGAGCTCTGAGGAAAAAGGGAAAAGACGAGGATTTTCGTGAAGGTTTCCAAAGGCTCAAGAGAGAACTCATCGGATCGATAATCTAAGGTATGGGGAGTATCACCTTGCAATATATTTGATATAAAGATTAGGTGTTGGTGGGTAATTGGGGTTTTGGGGGAAAACCTAGGAATTAGAGGATAGGGATGATGGATTTTGATGATTTGCTATGTGATGATTGTTGTTATTGACGTATATGTGATAGTTATAAGTTATAATAACATAATTTGTGGTAATTTAAGGATAAAATCTGGTTTAGGAGTGTTGAATCGCAGATGGAGAAGTGCTGTTATCGCAAGGTTTTTCTGCCAAAATCGCAGAGCCCGCTTAGCACGGTCTGGAGAAATTTCGCTTCTTCGAGGCAGTGAGTAGCGCGCTTAGCGCGGGTGGCGCCTGCTTAGCGCAAACTGGGACTGAAAAACATTATTTTTATTGACGTAAAATTCCCAGAAAAATATCGGTTTCATATTATATTAATGATGTGACATTGCTGTGAATTTCTGCTATGTGTTGACGTGTTATATGATGAATTATTTAGTGATGAAAATGATGACATGATATGATTGATGTATTATGAGATGTCCATACATGTGATGTCTTGTGATTAGATGATGATATGATGTTATTGATGATTATTAGATGTTTATGTGTGATGTTTGATGATAAAATGACAACGTGAAGTACCATGAGTATATTGATGATTATGAGGTGACGATTCATGATGTTTTGATGATTAAATGATGATATGGATTAACATGAGATTTTGATGAATGATGATGCAAACGATGATTTTAATGTTGATGATTTTATGACGATGATACATTTTGATGCGAATTACTATGAGTTATATTGATGATTACGAGATGCTGATTAATGATGTTTTGATGGCGTATTTGGCGATATGATGAATATGTGAGTTTGATGGATGGTGATGCACGTAATGACTTTTGTTGATGATGATGATTAGGACATTGTGCATCATGTATTCATAGCATTTGGACTTCAGTCTATTGATGATGTTAGGACTTCGGTCCAGTGACAATGTTAGGACTTCGGTCTAGTGGTGGCTTCAATCCCATTGTGTGGATTGAGGTGTTTATGACGTGCTCCCTTGTGGAGGGTTGATGGCCTACTGTCCATTACTATGACGATTTGGTACCACATGCATTTTATGACGTTGCATTTCATTCTTGGTGGCATTGCATGATTGCATATGAGTGATATTGGTGATGTGATGTTTTATATGATGTTTTGGGCGAGTTGTGTAGTATTTGATAAAAACAACTATTTCCTTGTTAATGTCTTTTCTTTATATGATTTATATTGAATGGTGATTACTCACCCTGCCTGTTTGAATGTTGCCTCCACGTGGGTAACGTGTAGGTGATCAGGTTTAGTTGTGGATGCTTTCGAGGACCTTGAAGTCTATTTGCTTTTGGTCAATTTAGAGGGTCTTGCTCTGATAGTGTAACATCGAGTTGGTGTCCTTTGAGTCGAACTATGTTGTTTCCTTATATTGCCGTTATCTGATGATGTGGTTTTATTTGGATTATTATGACGGTTGTTGAAAACCTTTTTAATTGAAAGTTTTGAGTTCCGCTGCCATGTGAAGGCTTTTTTATTTGATTTGAGGAAGACCCTTTGCTTATAGGGCAATTGTATTTATTTTGAATTAAATGAGAAATGTGCACCCTTTAAGGGAATTTTTATGCCTTACTCTGATATATGAGTTGTTTCTGCTGCAACATTATTAGGGGGTAGAAAAGGGTGTTACATCAACAGCCCAACATTTGTTGCATTATTAACTGCAATAGTGGCAACATTTACACCTCTTGGCATCTACACACCAAACAACCATATTTTTTTGTAAGAAACAATTACATATAATGTATAAGTAACTGCAAACATAATACTAAATATTATCTTAGCAGCCATTAAGACAGATGATCTTTGCATTATTTATACAAACACACTTGAAGCAATTTACCAAGCAAGTGAGCAACACCACCAACACCAGAAATGATAACTTGAATTACCCTAGTTCAACATACAGAAAGTTAAGTTTTCCTGCAACGCGATAACACTAATTCAATTTCACACTCGATATTCCATCACTAATCACACTAACTTTACTGCCTAGTTTATACAATCGATGACTTCTACACTCCATTGGACAAAAGCTCACGAAGCAGACATATAAATTGCAAAATGTGTGTATTTTCTTCAAATTATGTGTGTATTTTCTACAACCATGGATAATATATCAAAGATGCTGATAGCAAAATGAAGAACATGCCTATAACAGGAAAGGAATCAAACCTGGTGAGGAAGCTCAAGGCCTGTATCACTAGGAAAGGAAATTCACTATAAGTGTTATTCATGGTTTGGTTTTGAAATCCATTTAATCTCTGACTATTGTGAAGTGCTTGTGCAGAAAAACATCCAGTAAAGATTATAAGTCTAGTTGGATATTTTGTACAAATATATTTAAAATGAACATTCTTATATTTTGCATACTATTAGAAGAAGTCTTAGATATTTTTAAGATTTCATCTTGATAGCAACATTGACCAAAACATCATTACGATTAGCAGGTTCCAAGATCCAACGGCACACAACTTTCTGTTTGATCATACATTATTAATCATTTATTTGTTCTGTTCCTAATCCTTTCTTAATTTATAATAATGTAGATTCAAACACTGATTCACCTCTAAATCCACATATTTCGATCAATTTTAAATAAATTATTTGAAAGAACATCCAATGATTCATGACATACCTTAGTACCAAACCTATATCAAGAAAGCAGTAAAGTAACCAAGTGATAAAATAGAACACTTGATCCTTATCTTACACAGATGTATTAACTGTAGAGAGCCTTTAAAGCATATGAAGAGATTAAAAACATTACCTTTGGTTGCATGAGTAAAGCAGAAGCCCCAATAGCAGCTGTAACACCACCAACCATGTAAATATTTTTGTTTGAATCTTCTAATTCACTTTCTACTACAAGTTCTTTCTTGATGGGATGGTCCAAACCGGTTTTCTCATCTTGTACTTCACCTACCACTGTTGCATCATCAATGACATAATTCTTTCCACCAGGTTTCTCCTCATCACCAAGGGCATGAGATCTTCCCTGACCATATTCTTGACGTGGAGCTACATCAAAATGTTTCCTAGGGAGTATAAGGTGGATCCAACAATAAAACCAATAAGTATAAGTTTTCTTAGGTAGTTTGTTTGCCGAACAAAATATGAAATTGTCCTAATTATATGTTCCCTGTCAAGAAAGACAACCTTTCCTACAACGCTCCCAACATCATAGGCTTGACATTCGGAATAAAGTAGTTGCCCCTTGCTAGTTCCAACAGCTAGTGAAACCGTATTTGCCACGTGTTCCATATCTGTGGTGCGCTTTGGTTCACCTCAAATTCTCTAAACCACCCAAACCCTAACAAAATTACAGTCAAACTGTTCAATGAAATGGACAGTAGACAATGCCATTCACAACTTAACACGATGAACCATCAGTTTCGATTCAATTTTAAGAAACATTGATTAAATCAGAACGGTTGTTGTGATATCAACCGCATCCAGCATATGATGAAGATTTTTATTAGAAATCTGTAACACTATTTAACTATATGGTTTATTTCATATATAATTAATCAACAAAATTACCTCTCCTATCGTTTATGAGGCAAATGACTCCTCTTTCTTCCACTGGCAGATGACTCTGGCTCCTCATGAGGCCAAGTCGGAAGCCTCTTCTGTTCTTTGGCTACAACCTCTGGCAAAGTCGGAAGCAACTCTCCGTGTTTTGATCGTTGTGCATCTGGTTGACAAATCATCTGTAGGATGCAGAAAGAGAAGGGCCCTTCTTCACTAAAGGAAAAACACAGATAGCAAGTAAACTATTGTCAAGATCACAAAACCATAAGGTCCTGATCAAAGAACTAACATCAGTATTTTATAAACTAACAAAAAACGCAATTAGAAAACAAAACAGTAAAGTAATGACTAAAAATTATCTATTAAATCAGAAGAAACATAAATTCAACAAATTAAAGTTAAATTGAAACCAGTTAATAATTTGGAGAAGATGTTGACTTTGTAGTATACATTGTCAGAGCTCGACAATATCATCATCAACTCTGTCATTAGCATAACTAAAATAGAGAAATCTTGTCACAATTCATAAATAAATGATATTCATAAATAAATGATATTCATAAATAAATGATATATAACTGGAAAAACATTTGTACCAATTTTTGCTGCAAAAAGTTCCTCATTTCAGCAAAATTAGACATGAAGGGATAAAAAATCTGTTAATACATGTATATGACATAGTAACAGACCTGTTGTTCAGCAAGCTTTCCTCTTCCAGTGAAGTCCTTCGCATGATAATTTCATTCACTCGAAGACTTTACGAATATCTAACCAGTACTGGTTATGGCAAAAGTTTGGTCATCTTGTGCACACAAGTTGTAAGTTGTTACCGTGGCATAGCATAACCTATGATTCCCGCACTTGATAAGATCTCATAGTGACAATGAAACTAAGATTAGGGAGAAAATTTAGAATATCCTGCAACAAATTACCTGACATCCCATAGCCACGAATCTCTTCATAGATTTTGGCTCCTCGATTTTTAGCATGCTCATGTAAATTGGCTATTATGGATCATTCAAGTTTACATTGAAATTTGAAAGCGTGTGAATATTGTTGAAGATACATACAATTAACCTTAAATCTAAATCATTTTAAAATACATTACAAAAATAGATACTTTTGTATCTCAAATAATGACAAAAATCAAATAATATCACAGATTTCAACCAAACAAAAATCACAACACAAAATAAATATTGCTCAAGAAAAAAATGAACATTTGAAAAAACCAAAGGGTACCTGCGTTGGAAAAAAAGAATTCAGATTTCATAAAATCATCGATTAAACGAATCATATCACGTATTTCGGTTAGGCATGTTCCATCATATGAAAAAACAAAAATATGTTAATGTGAGACCAGTAGGGTTAAGTATATTGTACGAAAAAGTCAGAGTGTACCTGGGTTAGAAACCACCGTGTCTCACTCAGTCCAATTGCCGCACCATCGCAAACGGAATCGCACACCATTGTTGTGTTTAGTTCCCCTTTCCAACCATGAAAGCTCCACCATCTTCAATCGCGCATCCCCATCATCAGCGCAAGATCAACACTTAGGTCTGCTTCAGGCATAATGAATAGTGTATTGAGAAACTCCCGTCGACGCTCTTTTCGCAGTTTGGTTTCCATTTTATGTCTCCAAAACGAACCACAGAGGAGAATAAAGAGTAAGAACAAGTAGATGAAGTTGGCAGTGCAGAGAGAGAGAGGAGTAAAACCAGAAAAATTATGGAAGAAGAAGTGAGAAGAAGGCAGAAGAGGAAGAGAGAAGGATGAAATGTGGTTGGAAAAAGCAACCCTATTTCCAAAGCAGAGGAAGTGAAGAGGAAGATTTGAAAATTTGAAAAAAAAGAGACGTGGCATATTGTGGGAATAGCAGGGCAATTGGGTCTTTTCCAGAACTACAAAAGTTCCTATATTATAGATATTTTTTATTAGTTGTATTTATATATATTATTTAAATAAAAATATTAAAAATAATGATATTTAAATTTACAATTTTATATAATATTTAATACCGTATAATGTAATTATTTATTTATTTAGCATGGGAACATTAAATTGAATATCGAACTTATTTGTCAAGCCATATATATTACTCTTTATTGAAAACATTAGATAGAAATGGACAAAAATGAATTGGTCCCAACACCATTCATAATAAAAGCAAAAATTCAATACCATCCTTTTTTGAAACCACCTTAAAGCCAAATCCACCTTAAAACCATCTCACCTCTTTGACTTCTTCTAAAATATACATATTCTAAACCTTGATTGGTTTGAGAAGATTTGGTAATTTCTACTCCTCCCTAGCATTCAAAAAACATGGTGTCATATATAAGAGGTTTTTTTTACCGTCACCTCTGTTAAATATTAATTCATTATTTTAGAAAGATTAGATTTGATTTAGAAAGATCATATTTGATTTAGAAAGATTAAATTAGATATTTTTGGAGTTTTATAGTTTAGACTTTATCTTGAGATGCAAGTTAACCTAAATCTATAAATAGGGAGGAACCCTTATCATTGTAATCATCAAGTTTAATAATCACGGTTTTGCAGTTGCAAAGTGATAATATAATTCCAAAGTTGTGGGCAGAGAGAAACTCTGCAGATTTTCATCTTCTTCTCCAACGCTATTGTTTTCTTTCTTTCTTTCAAACCTTTT
Organism: Lathyrus tuberosus; assembly: GCA_022829125.1. NCBI lineage: Eukaryota > Viridiplantae > Streptophyta > Magnoliopsida > Fabales > Fabaceae > Lathyrus > Lathyrus tuberosus. The sequence continues at coordinate 3,399,740 of JALAZF010000546.1, read as the reverse complement.
CTTTTCATTGACATTGTGTGATTTTGTTAACAATCTTGAGATCAAGATTGAATAGGAATTCTCCATAGGTTGTGGTTGAATTCCAACATCTGGTATCTAGAACTCCGGTTTTGATTCAAGGGAAGAACAATTGTGATGGCGATGAATCACCCGAGCGGTCACTTTCCAACAAATCTTCCAATTCTCAAGAAAGATAATTATGAGAACTAGTGCAAACAGATACTGCGACAAATTAGGAGGGATTATCACCGCTTGCAGAAACTGCGACAGATCAGGAGAAAGCAACATATAAAGAATTGAAGAAGAAAAATTATAAACCTCTCTTTATAATCCATCAATGTGTTGATCCAGATAACTTTGAAAAGGTTAGTGATGTAGAATCAACAAAAGAAGCTTGGGAAATTCTTGAAAAATCGTTTGGAGGTGCAGAGAAGGTGAAAGAGGTGAGGTTACAAACTCACAAAAGGACTTATGATTTGCTTCAGATGGAAGACAATGAAAGCATAATAGATTTCTTCACTAGGATTACAAAACTGGTGAATCAAATCAAGGTATGTGGAGAAGTGTTGACATCAAGATCAGTTGTTGAAAAGATCTTGAGGTCATTGGCTCCAAAGTTTGACTAGGTGGTAGTAGCCACAAAAGAGTAGAAAGACTTGTTAGTATTGACGAAGGAAGAGCTTCAAGGGACGCTTGAGTTTCATGAACAAAGGTGGTTGAAAGAGCTACAGGAAATTCGAAGAGTGATATGGCTTTGCAGGCGCAGTCAGAAAGGAAAGGCAAAGAAAGATGGAATGACAACAAAGTTAGAGGAGGCTACACCAATTCGACTGGTCGAATAAGAAAAAACCCTTGAACCAAGGCAACCAAAGAGGTAGTGCTGCAGGTAAAGGAAGAGATGGTGGTCGAAAGCTTGACAAAAGTCACATTCAGTGTTTCAATTGTCAGAAGTATGGTCACTATTTTAGTGATTGTCCAGAAAAGAAGAAGAATCAAGAAACTGATGCAAAGCTGGCGAAACATGTAGAAGAAGAGATGTTACTGATGGTCCCAACAAGAGATGAAGAGAGATTCCAGGACCAGTGGTACTAGGACTCAGGATGCTCATCACACATGACTGGAAGGAAAGATTGGTCTGTCAACATGAAGCCCTCGTCAAAGAACATGGTGAAATTTGAAAATGATAATACTCTAGAAGCTGAAGGTATTGGTGATGTTCTAATTATGAGGAAAAGTGGAAAGAGGTCAACAATTTCCAATGTGTTATACATACCAGGCATGAAAAGTAACCTGCTCAGTATAGGACAAGTTATCGAAAATAACTATAAGGTAGTTGTTGAAGACAAGATGATGAGAGTTCTCTACGCACATGGTAGGTTGATCTTGAAGGCTCCAATATCTCAAAATAGGACCTTCAAGATTGAACTCAATGTGATGGAGCACAAGTGCCTAGAAACCGCAGCCAGCACAAATGAATGGTTTTGGCATTTTCGACTAGGCTATCTCAACTTCAATGACATCAAAGAGCTAAAGAGAAAAAATATGGTTTCAGGATTACCTGAAATCGACATTCCAAGTCATATACTCTGATGTATGTGGTCCAATCTAGATGGATTCGATTGCAGCCAACAAATACTTTGTCACCTTCATAGATGATTACAGTCAAAAGCTGTGAACTTACCTCATCAAGAAGAAAAGTGATGTGATCGAGGTATTTTCCAGATTTAAATCAATGGTCGAAAGATAGAGTGGTTGAAAGCTGAAAATTCTGAGGACTGATGGTGGTGGAGAGTATGTGTTGAAAGAGTTCGATGCATTATGTGAAAAAGAAGGGATTGTGCATGAGGTGGTACCACCTTACACTCCACAGTAAAATGGAATTGCAGAAAGAAAGAACAGAACCATCATGAACATAGTGAGAAGTATGTTGAATGGAAAGTATATACCCAAAGAATTATGGGGAGAAGCGATTTCGACAACAACATACATATTAACAAGATGTCCGACGAAGAAGCTTGAAGGAATCACACCAGAAGAATATTGGTTTGGTGTCAAGCCTAGCCTCAGTCACTTAAAGGTGTTTGGATCTATAGCACATAGGCATGTGCCAGATCAGTTGAGAAGTAAGCTTAATGACAAGTCGAATCAGATGATCTTGAAAGGATATCATTCGACTAGAGGTTACAAGTTGTTCGGCCCAGTGAGTAAGCAGGCAGTGATCAGCAGGGACGCGATCATAGATGAGCTTAAAGAATGGGATTGGACTGAGAATGTCAAGAAGGATTCAGTGAGAATCTCTTGTGAAGAACCAGCCACTAAAGTCGAAAGAGAAGTTCGACAGGAACAAGTCAGAGATGAAGCAGGCCCAAGAAGACCTCGACGAACAAGACAGGTTCCTGCAAGGTTGCAAGAATGTGTGATTACATCAAATGATGTGGTTGATGAAGAGGGTGAGCTGGTACATTATGCTTTCTACACAGATGTCAAACCAGTCAATGCAGCTGAGGCATAAAATAAGCAATTCACTACTGCTTTTTCTTACACAACTCCATACTCAGTCGTACACTTCACAAATTCCTTCTCCCTTAGAAAGCTGGCGGTCTTCTTATTCCAAGATCTTGGAGCTTGCTTAAGTCCATACAGGGTTTTATGCAGCCTGTACACCTTTCTTTCTTCGCCTCGTTTCACATACCCAACTGGTTGTGCGACATAAACTTCTTCGTCTAAGGGGGCATTAAGGAATGCACACTTCACGTCCATCTGACATGTGTGATAATTATTCATATTTGCTATACCAACAACCAACCTGATTGTTTCGATCCTAGCAACAGTTGCAAACACTTCATCGAAGTCGATTCCTTTTTTCTGTAGAAATCCTTTAATGTCTCGACTACATTGACTGGTTCGACATCTGCGTAGAAAGCATAATTTACCAGCTCACCCTCTTCATCAGCCACATCATCTGATGTAATTACACATTCTTGCAATCTTACATGCATGTATCTTGTTCGTCGAGGTCTGCTTGGACCTGCTTCATCTATGACTTGTTCCTGTCGAACTTCTCTTTCGACTTCAGTGGCTGGTTCTTCACAAGAGATTCTCACTGAATCCTTCTTGACATTCTCAGTCCAATCCAATTCTTTAAGCTCATCTATGATCACGTCCCTGCTGATCACTACCTGCTTATTCACTGGGTCGAACAACTTGTAACCTCTAATCAAATGATATCCTATAAAGATCATCTGATTCAACTTGTCATCAAGCTTCCTTCTCAACTAATCTGGCACATGTCTATGTGCTATAGATCCAAACACCTTCAAGTGACTGAGGCTAGGCTTGACACCAGACCAACATTCTTCTGGTGTGATTCCTTCAAGCTTCTTCGTGGGACATCTGTTCAAAATATATGTTGTTGTCGAAACCGTTTCTCCCCATAATTCTTTGGGTAAATGCTTTCCATTCAACATACTTCTCACCATGTTCATGATGGTTCTGTTCTTCCTTTTTGCAATTCCATTTTGCTGTGGAGTGTAGGGTGGCACCACCTCATGCACAATCCCTTCTTTCTCACATAATGCATCGAACTCTTTCGACACATACTCTCCACCACCACCAGTCCTCAGAATTTTCAGCTTTCGACCACTCTGTCTTTTGACCATAGATTTGAATCTGGAAAATACCTTGATCATATCACTTTTCTTCTTGATGAGGTAAGTCCACAGCTTTCGACTGCAATCATCTATGAACTTGACAAAGTATCTGTCGCCACCAATCAAATCCACCTAGATTGGACCACATACATCAGAGTATATGACTTCCAGAATTGCCTTCGACTTCCTTCCTGCATCCTTGCTAAATCTATTCTTGTGTTGTTTCGACTGAACACACTCTTCACAGACTTCACTTGGAATGTCGATTTAAGTTAATCCTGAAGCCATATTTCTTCTCTTTAGCTCCCTGATGTCATTGAAGTTGAGATGGCCTAGTCGAAAATGCCATAACCACTCATCTTCGCTGGCTGCAGTTGTTAGGCACTTGTGCTCCATCACATTGAGTTCAATCTTGAAGGTCCTATTCTGAGACATTGGAGCCTTCAAGATCAACCTTCCACCTGCGTCGAGAACTCACATCATATTGTCTTTGATCAACACCTTATAGTTCTTTTCCACCAACTGCCCTATACTGAGTAAATTACTCTTCATTCCTGGTATGTACAACACATTGGAAATTATTGACCTCTTGCCATCTTTCCTCATAATCAGAACATCACTAACACCTTCAGCTGCTAGAGTGTTTTCATTTGCAAACTTCACTGTGTTCTTCGATGAGGGATTCATGTTGACAAACCAATCTTTCCTTCCAGTCATGTGTGATAAGCATCCTGAGTCCAAATACCATTGGTCCTGGAATCTCTCTTCGTCTCTTGTTGTGACCATCAGCAACATCTCTTCTTCTTCATGTTTCGCCAGCTTTGCATCATTTTCTTGATTCTTCTTCTTTTATGGACAATAACTAAAATAGTGACATTACTTTTGACAATTGAAACATTGAATGTGACTTTTGTCCGGCTTTCGACCACGACGTCTTCCTCTACCTGCAGCACCACCTCTTTGGTTGCCTTGGTTCCAGCGTTTTCTATAACACCTCGACTTAATTTAATTATTTTTCCTAATTAAATTGAATATTATTGTATGTGTCGTGTATAGATGTGTTTTGGATTAAGTGTGGGTTACCCTTAGGGCGGGGGTAGTGCCCTTGGAGTTATGAAGGATAAGGTGTTGGAGGATAGGTTAGTTGGTTAATATTATTATTTAAATTATTAAGGAGATTGTTATTATTATTTATTTTGGGTGAACTAATAATAATAATAATATTAGATAATAATAATATTTGGGAATAACAAGGAAAATATAAATAGGAAAAAGGGTTAGAAAGGAAAGGTGGTCAGTATGTGTTTTGGAGAAGAGAAGAAAGAGCAGAGAAGAGTTAGGTCAAGAAGAGCTCCATTGTTGAGGAAAGATTTCAAGAATCCTAAGGTAAGGGTGGGGCTCTCTATCTCTTAAGGGTTGCATAGTAGTGGTATGAGGGTAGAAAATCGTTAGGATCTCCCAGTTATGTTGCTGGTGAGAATTGGGAATTGGGTTGTAGGTTAGAGGGTTTGGTAGGAAGAGAAAATTATGCAATTGATTATAGATTTGTGTTGTATATGTGTATATGTCATTTGCTGCTACCTTATTGGTGTTTTCTGGACTGTATGATACCAAATTCGGGGGAATTGTGAGGTCTGAATCGTGCAGAATCGCAATCGCAAGATTCCTGATTCGCCCAGATTCGCCAGGCGAAAATGGAACTCGCCAGGCAAAAGTGGATTCGCCAGACATTTGCCAGGTGTTCGCCCACGCGACCAACCGCTGGCCTTCCGTCGTAGGTTCGCTTGCGGGATCGGCCAGACGAATCCCAGGACTTGGAATTGGAAGCGTATATTTACACTGCGTTTCAGTTTATGTTTTTTTAAGTGTCACGCTTAAGTGACTTGGGTGACGCAAAAGTGTCTTAACGGTTGCGAGTTGGATGTAAGAAAAACAAAAAAATGCAAGGGAAAGCTGAGCGGGAAAAACAAAAGAAGTAAATACTTTAAATTATATGCGGAAAATAAATTGCACTAAATAAGATTTAGACGCAAATGTACATTTGTTTGCGGGAGTGAACTCGTTTCTCTCTAAGCTTGGTACTTTGAGTGTTTTTCCCTTACAATCTGAAAAAATGCGACCCCTAAAATAAAAAAAACAATGCCTTATATAGCCCTAAGAAATAACTGTTTGTCTGCCAAACGTTCTCTGAAGCTAACACGTGGCACCCCACTCTCTTTTCAACTTCCCATAGTCTTGGACATTTCAAACTTTTCCCGCCTAAACATTTGCTCCTTGAAGTTGACATCAACTCATCTCCTCATTCTCCCTTCGACGTCAAAACTTGTTGTTGGCTCTCCGACATGCCTTTCCGCTGGTGTCTACTCGACACCTCATTGTATTTCTTTCTTGCGTTGACTCGCTTTGGAAGTTTCCCGACACCCCTGCTAGTCGAAATCTAGTGCCAATAAATTGCCCCCTCAAAAGGCCAGTTTCGACTGAGTATTGCGTCGATGGAGAAATCTGGCTTTTTGGTTTCTCGCAAGATTTCGACAGCTTTTCTTTTTTGCCAATCGTTTTGTCTTCTTTCTCAACACGTGGCAAGCGCCGCCTGATATGATGATGGCAATCTCCTCCCACGATTTCCAAGAAAAACGCCATGATGGCTAGTCTCATCCAAGTTATGGGCTTTGACACTAAACCCCACTTACTTTCAGAAGTTGGAAAGTCTTGATTTTTCATTTTCTGCATGCGCCCTATAAATAGACCCCTTTAGAAACCCTTTCCACTTTTCGCAACCTCTCTTTCATGAAAACCCTAATTAGCTTGGTGATATTTTCCTTTCTTGACGCTTTGCACCTTTTTGCGTTTCTTTCTTCCAATGGCTTCATCAAGAACAACTACCACTCGCATTCCTCAAACCACTGGCAACAACCCAGTTGCGTACGTACTTTCAGAAGCAGAAACACATCACTCTCTTCCTTAACCCTTTTCAGCTGACAAGATGGTGGTATCCAACTGGTGCCGTCAAATGGTCATTCCATTTGCAGTGGAAAACACGCTGTGTGGTTTCCATGGTCCTTTCCCAGACAACAATCCTAGTCCTCAAGAACTCCAAAAATTCTTCCCTTGTTTTAACCAAACGATCCCACCCGCCTTCGAAAAAGGGGGTACCTTGGATCTCAAATACATGGCACCAAATTCTAGAGTTTTCAGGTCTATGCCAACTCCAGGCAACAAGGATTATCTCGCCTGGCTCGACAAGGTTGAAGGGAAACATCAACAACAATGGAAGGATTATGGTATCTTCGACGCTATCCAACTCTCCAGAACCACCCACAGGGTTAACCCTTGTTTGCTGTTGGCGTCGATGTACTTCTAGGAAGGGTCGACAAACACATTTCACCTTCCTTGCGGCATGTTCACGCCGACACTTTTTGATGTGGCGGCCATTACTGGCCTTTCGCCACTGGGTGACACCTTCGACCCGACTTGGGAGACGGAGAACGCCTTGGACTTCGAGCGTGTTAGTTTCCAAAACTACATCGAGGATCACCATGACAAAGACTCCCAAGAAGTCTCCGACGAAGAACATATTGCCTTCTTAACCCTCTGGTTATCGTACTACATGTTTTGCCCTGGCTCTCTGCAAATAGCCAAAAGCTTCATCAATTTGGCCATTCAGATTCATGAAGGCCGACAAATATCTCTGGCCAAACTCCTGTTGGCCTCCCTTTATCATTCTCTTGGCCTGTCGGCCATGAGACTAAAACTCCTTCATCAAACCACTAAAGCCTTAAACATCTCAGGGCCTATGTGGTTGTTGCAGCATTGGCTCAATGCCACCTTCGAGCACAAACTAGGATATCCAGCCTCTGCAAAGATGGAGATTCTCAACAAAACGCGTTCTGTCAAGGGGCTGCGACTAGCTTTGATGACCACTCAAGAAGCTCCAAGACAAGCCCTCTTTATGAGGTATCTAAGTATGTTTGTGGAAACTTCCTCTTTCGTTCCTGACATGGCGCCATTTGTGGAGCGTAAGTTTGGGCCTGACTGGTTCAGAAACCCGTTCCCTGGAGTCTCACCTCAAGCTGTTGCGCTGTCGAATGCTGTATGGCGGGCGTTTCTTACCCCTACCATGATTTCTTTCCGTATCGAGACAGGGAACAATGGGTACGATTTTATGAACTATTGTCCAAATTTGGTTTCCCGACAATTTGGCTTGAGCCAAATGCTGCCAAAACCTTTAGTGAGGCATCCTGATGACATAGTCCGGTCTGGTCGACGCCTAACTCACGTTGGCCACAAAGCTTGTATGAGGTTTGTTAGAGCCTCTCAACACTTGGAACTACCGGTTTTCTCCTTCCGGCCTTCCTTTTTCACCACTCAGGAATTTGAGGCTTGGTGGTTGGAGTACCAAACTCAAGCTTTCACTCCCAACCTTTTCCGGGCAAACGTGGTCGACGCCTTTGCTTCTACAGCTGGTATCCCTAAACCATCGACCACCGTGGATGTCGATCCTGCAGATGAAATTTTGACAAAGGTAGATCCTAGACTCTTGATTTTATTTTTTCGCAAGTCTGGACTAAATAGTGGCGGTGTTGCTTTCAGGGACGCAAACGGGAAACAACCACTGGGTCAACTTCCACCAGACCTGTCAAAAAACCTAGGGCCAACCTTTTACAGGTATGTTTATTTTCTTGTTCTGTGGCTTTGTCATACCCTTGTTCTCATATTATCTCTGCGCAGGTTTCTGAGAAAGCAACGTCCCCCGAAAGGACTGAATCGAACGAGAGTACTCATTCCCGAGTCTTCACTGCAACAGCTCCAGCGTCTCCTCTCGCTATCCCTTTGGTGAGGAAGAAAAAGGCTATAACGCGAAGGACACCTTTGAAAACCAACGTCTCGACAGCGGCCCCTGTCGTCTCGCGGAACCTTGAGGACGCCTTCGAACCAATTCCTTCTGTCGCCCTCCCCAAGACAACGACTCCTGCGCAGGTAATTCGATTTTATTTACGTCCCAGTTGACCTTGGGGGTGACGAGGCTTATTGGTGTTTTATTTTTTGACAGGAAAATGTGGTCATTTCGACCATTGTTGGTGAGGGTGATACCAGATCGGCCGCAGACGCTCCCAATGCTAGTGCAACCATTACACCAAGTCCCTAAAAGATTGACGAATTTCATTCCCTCGTGCACGAGGAAAACTTGGCGAAGACACCTCCTGCTTCAACTGAAAATGTCGAGCCTGATGATACACTCCCTGAGGTTACTATCATTCCTCTGCCTACCGTGGGCACTGTCGCCGGAGAGAAACTCCAGATTCCTGAACACCAACCAGAGAAAGCCTCACCTGCTGCTGAGGAATCTCCTACTCCAGAGGCACTCTTAGCAGACAAGGCCACAAATCCAGCTGCGACTCTAAGAGCGCTACACAAACTTCGACAGACAGCCGAAGAGATTCGGCCCACCAGTTCGACCTCGATCCCCACTCCAGAAGTGGATGCCTCTTTCAATCTCAAACTTCAGCAGTTGCGGTCTTACCTTTTCGAGTAACAGTTTCTGGCGGCCGTTGCTGAGGAATCCGACATAGCTAATGACGTCTTCAACCTCCTGAGTGAACTCTCTGAGTTCCAGCTTCCTGTCCCCATGGCTACCTATCTAATTGAGTTCGAAGCTTTCTTTACTCAAATGGCCAAGGATCTCTCGACGCATCATCAGGCCGACGCCCAAATTCGGTTTCGACATGAATACATGAAGCGCAAGTGGCATCTTAGCTCCGTATATGAACAGAAGCTTGGAGACTACGAAGCCAAGAAACAAGAGCATTCCAACAAACGCCAAGCCTTCGATCAACAGATATCTGAGTACCAAGCCCAGATCACGGAGCTGACGAAAAGAATAGCTGAGGTTGAACATAAAAAAGCCTCTTTGGACTCAGCTGAGCCCTTGCCCTCCCATGAAACCATCGACCATGAAGTCGCTCAAGGCCTTGTACATGTCAAAGTGGCTATGAAGATTAAGGACCCTATCAGCCGTATGCAACGACGCAAGATTATTCTGGAGAGAAAAATAACTCATGAAAGGGTCCTCTTCGATGATTTCAAAGCTAGATTCCCTGAATTCCCTTAGGTTCTATTTTGATACAATGTAATGCACCATCTTGTAAGCCATTCTTGGCCTTAAATTTAATGAAAATTATGTTTTGATGTGAACCTCTTGCAGCATGGGTCTGTATTTTTTCAAATATTTCCCATTTACTCTTAATACTCGTTGGTCTGCCCCCAACTCCTGTACTTCGTATGCGTTGTTACTGAACACCCGCGTCACCTGAAATGGTCCCTCCCAGTTAGGCGACCATTTTCCCATCATTTGATCTCGTCGATCCATGGGCAACACCACTTTCCAAACATAGTCATTTGCGGCAAAGGTTTTCGCTTGGACCTTCTTATTGCATGCCTTGGCGACTCGAGCCTTCTGGCGTAGCAACACGTTTAAAGCTATCATTCTTTCCTCGTCTAAGTCTACAAGTTCGTCTAACTTCATCTCCCAGTATTGCTCCAACGGAATCTCATATTGTCGCTGCACTCTGACGGATTGCATGTGTACTTCTGCGGGTAACACAGCGTCGTGTCCATAGGTTAGACGGAATGGAGTCGAATTCGTCGACGCTTTGGGTGATGTCCGATAAGCCCATAACACTTGACTCAGCGTCTTATGCCAGTTCTTTGGCTTGTTTGCAACGTGCTTTTTGATTAAGCCAATTATTATCTTGTTGGTTGCTTCAACCTGACCATTCGCCTGGGCATAGTATGGCGTCGAAGTAACCAACTTGAAACCCGTTTATGCCGCAAACTCTTGCATCTTCTGTCCCACGAACACAGAACCCTGATCTGTTGTGATTGTCTCGGGTATCCCAAACCTGTACAAGATATGATTTTGGATGAAGTTTATCACAGCCTCTTGATCCACTTTCACCAAAGGCACAACCTCTATCCATTTCGTGAAATAGTCTATTCCTACGAGGATGAATTTTTGCTGCTTTGACGAAGCTGGCCGAATCTCTCCTATTATGTCCAAAGCCCATCCTCGAAAAGGCCATGGTTTGACAATCACATGTAATTCGCTGGCTGGGACATGTTGGATGTTAGCATGCTTTTGGCAATCCTGACACCCTTTCGCGAAATCTATACAATCCTTAAGCATGCTAGGCCAGTAGAAACCTTGTCGACACAAAAGCCATTTCATTTTTTGGCCAACCTGGTGAGCCCCACTGTGCACCCCCGAGATTGCTAGATATGCATCAGTGTCCCCCAGACACTTTAGCAACACCCCTTCTAGAGTTTTCTTCAGTAATCCGTTTCCCATTAGGACATAGCCCATGGCTCTATACTTGGTCCTTCGATCGGTGCTGCCTAGTGGGTTCTCCAGATACTCTATAATTGTCATTCGCCAGTTTGTTGGTGGCATATCGTTAACGAAAACCTCACCACTTTCTAAACCTTCGACCAAACTTGTCGAGTCTTTGGGTATCGACCAGCTTGGTGGTGCGTGTACATTCGACACCATCTTTTTTTTGGTTTTGACGAAGCCTTTCAACTTACCTTCCGACACTTTATACCCAGACGCAATTTGTGCCAGCTCGTTAGCTTTCTGGTTTTCCATCCTTGGCACATGCGAGATGTTGACAACTTTGAAACGTTCCAACCAATGCTTCGCCAGCGAAAAGTAACTTAAAAGATGTTCACTTACGCATTTATACTCTCTTGTAATTTGTTTAATCACCAATTCTGAATCCCCTTTTATCTCCAACTCTTTGGCTCCCAAGTCTTTGAGTATCTTGAGACCAGTAATTAAAGCTTCGTATTCTGCCTCATTATTTGAACATTTGCCATCGACATTGCATTTAAAGGTAGTTGGAATTCCCTGCGGGGAGATTATTAGGACTCCGATACCTGCCCCGTTTTTATGGCTCGACCCATCAAAGTACAATTTCCATGGGGCGACGTCGATGCTATGTATTGAAGTTTCGATCACAACGTGGTCGACAATGAAATCCGCCACTATTTGACCCTTCATCGCCCTTAAAGGGACGTATGTCAGGGAGAATTCAGTTAACGCTAGTGCCCATTTCCCAATTCGACTATGCAAAATAGGTTTGGAAAACATATGTTTAATAACATCAAAATGCGACAAAACATAAACATTATCTGGTTTGATATATTGCTTCAATTTCATACATGAAAAGTACAAACATAGGCACAACTTTTTAATCATAGTGTATCTAGTCTCAGCATCTATCAATATCCTACTAAGGTAATAGATGGGTCTTTCGACGCCACCATCATCCTTTTGTGCTAACATACTGCCTATGGTCGTGTCCGACGCTGCAATGTACAACTTCATGTTTTTATTTATACTAGGTGGTAGTAGGATTGGAGGCTCTGTCAGGTACTCCTTGATCGTGTCGAAAGCCTCTTGTTGTTCTTGCCCCCAGCGAAATTCACTTTCTTTCTTGGTCTTGAGCAGTGGTGAAAACACTTTTGTCTTGCCACTTAGGTTTGAGATGAACCTTCTCAAGAAATTTATCTTCCCCAACAAAGACTGGAGCTGTTTCTTTGTCGTCGGAGGCTTGAGATCTAAGATTGCCTATGTTTTGTTCTGGTTGATCTCGATGCCTTGCTTGTGGACTACGAAACCCAGGAAATCCCGTGCACGAACACCAAAGGCACATTTTAGTGGATTCATTTTTAATCCATATTTTCTCATTCGCTCAAATGAGCGTTGGAGGTGGTCGAGGTGACCATCCTCTGATGACAATTTTATGACTATGTCATCGATATATACCTGCATGAAATTCTCAATAAAATCATGGAATATAGGATTCATAGCCCTTTGGTAGGTTGCCCCAGCGTTTTTCAACCCAAAAGGCATCACCACCCATTCATATGTCCCCAAAGCTCCAGGGCATCGAAATGCAGTTTTGGGGACATCCTCTTCGGCTATAAGAATTTGATTATAACCGGAATAACCGTCGAGCATGCTCAAATATTCAAATCCCGCAGCTGAGTCGACTAGCATTTCTGCCACGTGCATTGAATATTCATCTTTAGGAGTAGCGTTGTTCAAATCCCTAAAGTCAATACATACTCGAAGGGTCCCATTTTTCTTAATAACAGGAACTATGTTTGCTATCCATTCTACATACCTCGCAGTTCTGATGAACCGACTTTTGAACAACCTTTCAATTTCTTGCTTGATCTTCGACGTCACTTCTGGGGCGAAAAGTCTAGGGGGTTGCTTTACTGGCCTCTTGCCTGGCTGGATTGGGAGGCGATGCTCGACTACGCTCCGACTCAATCCAGGCATTTCACCATAATCCCAAGAAAAACAGTCCTTGTATTCCTTCAACACTTCAAACCGTTTATCTTTCATTGTCGGTCCTACCTTGGTACTCACGTAGGTGGGCCTTTTTGTCGCTCCATCCCCTAAGTCGACTTCCTCGAGCGGATCTTGGGCTTGCATTCTCTGTAGTTCATGATCTGGCCCCTTTTCGAACCCTAGAGGCTCATCATCGTATATACCATCGAGCCTCTGATTTTCTTTGTCGTGGTCGGCTCCCTTAGCTGCTTGGAGAGTCTCGTCTTTTTCGAGTGCCGACATTTTTCTATCTTCAGCCAGATAGGCCGAAATCCGAGTCATACTTTCTGACTCAGCAGTCATCTTCACCAGTAGTAGACCACCCTGTTGGTGGCATTTCCATTGGCTCCATACCTTTGTCGGCAGCATCCCAGATGAACCCATAGTCGGGGTCTAGGTTCAGGACACGACCCGTGTCGACGGAGGTGTAAGATCCTGATCCGTCATCACAAGGAGCCACATTGGCTAAGTGCTGGTCAAAAGATTTCTTAGTACCTTTAGCTTCGTCGACTTTGTAATAGCTTTGGTCTGCTTCAATATTTTCGACGATGCCATCCTTCCTCCAAATGATCAACCTCTGGTGCATAGTTGACGGTACTGCCCCAATTCCATGGATCCATTCACGTCCCACCAACAGATTGAAGTTTGCCTTCGACTTAATGACCATGAAGAGTGTCAGCCTGTTGGTTGTACCTACTGCCAGATCTACTTGGACAACCCCCAGGATGTTACTGGTCTTGCCTTCGTAGTTGGACAAAACCATGTTGTGCTGTCGGAGGTCAGCCTCCGTCTTTCCAATTCTCTTAAACAAACTGTGAGGCATTAGGTTCACAGTCGCTCCGCTATCTACAAACACTTTGTTGACTGACACCCCATTAATCTTTGCCTTTATGAACAATGGCTTCAAATGATACATCATCCCAGGGGTAGGACGTTCGAACATAGCCGTTTGTTCCTCGACCACGCCACTGTTCATCACATAATAACATTCTGGCTTGTCGTCCGCATCTTCGCCTGTGATGAAGTCTTCTTCAGTCTCGGAGATCTCAGATACTACGTCATACTCAGCTGGTAGCACCGACACGATACCACAATTTACCACGAAATCTTCGCCATAGGTGTCGTCATTGGTGTCGTTGTACATGTCTTCATCAAAATCCCCTTCAGGTGATGGGTCATACTCTTCATCGGACTGAGGAGAGTATTTTGGATCCTCTTCATCTGACTGAGGAGTATACTCTGGTTCTTTCTTATTTTCTACTAACGAAGTACACTTTGAGCTCTGGGTCGACACCACTTCCTTCCCTCCTGAAGCATTCAAAGTTACTGCCATGGTCTGGTTCGTCGCCACCTTGCTCTTTTCTACTAGTTTCCTTTCGGGTACTGGCGTTTCTGTACAGATATTCCGACAGCCCTCGCCTTCGACGTTGCAGCCTCTCTTTCAGCCTTCTTATTTCGCTGATAACGCCTCCACTGGGTCCTAGTCATAGGGTTCTTTCCCTTGTAGTTGGGGGACACCTTATATCCTGCTTGTTCGACCCTTTCATCAGCGACATTCGCCTCCTTCTCCAAATCAAGAGCTTTCCACTTTGGCCTTTTGCTTCCTTTCTGATTCACCGGGGCCATCCAACTTTCCTGTGGGGAATCTGATGGGGGCAGGAAAGTTTTGGGCCTTGCCCCTTAGAACAACTTTCTGTACTCTTCATTTCGATGAGGGACCCCGCTCCTGTCGAACACAAACCTTGGGATAGGTGGCTTGCTATCTGGCAGCACTTCTTTCTTGCTTTCCTCGTACTTCTCAGCTGCTTTCTCATCGAACACGACATTACACCTGGGGCATAACGCGGCTTTGGAGCCGCTTATCCTGCACTTTTACTGAAAATCTTCCAAACTTTCACCAGCCTGGGGATACACTTCTTCGAGTTTGCCCCTGGATTTCTTGTCGGAACCCTCAGTAGTTTCGACCATCATGCATTCCACCACTTCAGCCCTTGATGGTTTGTCGAGGCCCTCAGTAGCTTCGACCATCAAACACTCGTACACCTCTGAATACAAAGCCTCTTCGACCTTCAGTGGGTCAGTGTCAACCTGCATCTTCGGTTTCTCGCCAAATTGGAGCCGACCCTCCTTCAAAGCCTTTTGCACCAAATCCCTGAAAAGAACACATTGAGCTGTTTTATGACCAAGGAAATTATAAAACTTACAAAATCCTCTCTTTTTCTTTTGTTCTAGAGGGGGGTCTTTCAAACCAGGTGGAATAATAATTTGACCATCTTTAACTAATAAATCAAATATTTCATCACATTTCGAAACGTCAAAGGTATAAGTTTTAGCGACGTATTTATCCGTCTTGTTAGTTTCGGTGGGATTTTTCCCATTCGATGGTTTCAACAACTTGCATGTGTAGGGAGGTCCTGGCTTAAGCTCAGCCACGTGGATCTCACTTTCATCGACGGATTCTTCTTCGTCGGACGAGTATTCGTCAGCAGCCACATAAGCTACTTTTTCCTTTTTACGATATCTGTTAGACTGAGCTTTTTCATCTTTCAATCTTTCGACCTGGCGAACTCGGTCAGCTAATTGCGCCATGTCTCTAAGATATTGCGTGTCCAACTTCTTCCTGATCGAATAGTCCAAACCGCCAGCGGCCATTTTGACTAACTCGTGTTCAGGAACTTGAGTAAAGCAACGTGCTTTTAAAAGTCTAAACCTGTTTAAGTACTGGTCTACCGACTCCGCGGCTTTGCGTCTGACGCTTGCCAATTCTTTTAGACTGCCCCATATAGAATTGTTCGTGGAAAAGCCTCTCCAATTGTGCCCATGTGTGAATGGACCGTGGGGGCAACATGGTGAACCATGTGAACGCATTCTTTGTGAGGGAGCTTGGGAAATATTTCAATTTCAAATCCTCATAGTTCGCTATGTCGCCCGCTTCGGTTTGATACCTGGCGACGTGTTCGACAGTGGACTCTTCTATTTCACCAGCGAACTTGGTAAATTTTGGCACTTTCCATCCCCAAGGTAACTCTGTTTGTAGGACAAAATCTGGTAAAGGGGACGTATAAGTTGGCCGTCGAAGGCCAGGGTTTGCCCCATTACGGACCATGATACGTTCGACCACAACTTCCAAGTTATGTTCTCCAGCCAGGGCTTCCTGTCGATCCTGTTGGACGACAAAATCCGGATCTTGGTGCCTATGGACAATTACAAGTGGCCTTTGAACCCTCCTAGGAGTTTCTTCGAACTCGCGGGGTTGTTCTATAGTCTCGTCGAAGATTTCGTCCTGACGAGGTGGCGTCACCGGTCGCGGTGGTGAGGTCTGTCGACCCTGAGCCCTAGGTGCGCCTAAGAAATCACCGATTCGTGTCATCTGAGTCGCCAGTTGCTGGTAGCTCTGGGTTGACTCTTGTATCAATGGCCTTAATATTGTACCCATCTGCTGAGTTAACATGTGAACCATCTCATGGTTACTCTTGTCCATTTGTTGCCTCATGACCGCGACGGAACTAGAGGTAAAAGTCGGTATGGATTGAGAGGACATGTTGAATCCTGGAGGTCGAACCATCGGGTTCGACAAGGGTCCTATCCCTTGATAAGTCGAAAATACTAGGGACGAATTCTCTCCAAACAAATGTCCGCTAGAATGCACACTTGACATGAACTCTGGTGGCATTCCATACGATCTAGGTATGGGCATGGTGATACTAGGCATATATTGCCCCGTAGTCCCAGCCATTGTCGGCCTAGGGTCGTTTCGACGCGGTGTTGTAATTGGTCCGCTAGGAGAGGTTGACACTGCTGATATGGTACCAGAGCCAACATCAGTTGTGTGTGTCCCTACCGCAATTTCCGTCGGAGACGGTTCTTCGTTTGGTCGTGGTGTTACCATCTTACCACTACGCAAAAACATATACTCAATTCACACGGGTCCCACCAGGTGTGCCACTTTGTACGCCTACGCGAACAACCGCTGGCCTTCCATCGTAGGTTCGCTTGCGGGATCGGCCAGACGAATCCCAGGACTTGGAATTCGAAGCGTATGTTTACACTGCGTTTCAGGTTATGTTTTTTTAAGTGTCACGCTTAAGTGACTTGGGTGACGCAAAAGTGTCTTAACGGTTGCGAGTTGGATGTAAGAAAAACAAAAAAATGCGAGGGAAAGCTGAGCGGGAAAAACAAAAGAAGTAAAGACTTTAAATTATATGCGGAAAATAAATTGCACTAAATAAGATTTGGACGCAAATGTACATTTGTTTGCGGGAGTGAACTCTTTTCTCTCTAAGCTTGGTACTTTGAGTGTTTTTCCCTTACAATCTGAAAAAATGCGACCCCTAAAATAAAAAAAAACAATGCCTTATATAGCCCTAAGTAATAACTGTTTGTCTGCCAAACATTCTCTGAAGCTGACACGTGGCACCCCACTCTCTTTTCAACTTCCCATAGTCTTGGACATTTCAAACTTTTCCCGCCTAAACATTTGCTCCTTGAAGTCGACATCAACTCGTCTCCTCATTCTCCCTTCGACGTCAAAACTTGTTGTTGGCTCTCCGACATGCCTTTCCGCTGGTGTATACTCGACACCTCATTGTATTTCTTTCTTGAGTTGACTCACTTTGGAAGTTTCCCGACACCCCTGCTAGTCGAAATCTAGTGCCAACACCAGGCGAATGTAGAAGCGAAATGGGAGTGAAAAATCAGAGTTTCTGGATTTTGTATGGGGGAGTTGGATTCGCCACTGCTTCGCCAGGCGAGCAGGAGGCGAAAGTGGAATTCGCCAGGCAAATGGGGATTTCTCCAGGCGAAAGTGGTTTCGCTGGTGCTTCAACAGGCGAGTATCAGGCAAATTGGGCTGAGACGAACCGAATTCTCTGAAACTTCATAAATTCATATCTTTTGATCCGTAGGTCCGTTTCCGTCGCCGTTCGAAGCGTTGGAAAGCTGGGTTCGCGTAATATTTATAAAAATTGATTTCAATACCAGAATTCCAATCCTTTGACGTTCTAAATGGAAATTGAGTGTGTTTTTTGTATGGTGAGTGGAGACGATGGAGTCGTCGATGTGTATACATGATATATTTGTATATTGCTGTTGTGGCAGGTATGAACTGCGGTTGCATCCTAGTATTATGATGTATTGATGTGTTGGTTGTCGTGTGCATATGATTACTGTTATATTCGTTGTCGTTGTCGTGGTTGTTGTGCGTTGTCGTTGCATGCATGACAGGTTGCATAGTTGTGAGATGGCGTGCCCAGATGGGGCGTTATCGTCTATCCGAATTCCTTAATGGAATCGATGTTGTTGGTGCGATCATGAAATAGGGGTCGTATGTGACCATGAAATAGGGGTCATTGGTGTGATCATGAGATAGGGGTCATACTTGACCATGAAATAGGGGTCGAGAGTTTCGACGGGAACTGTGATCATGAAACAGGGATCGATTGGTACCACATGCATTGAGTCGAGTCATGGGTCTCATTGCATTCAATCCTTGTATGTTGATTATCTGTTGTATGATGAATGTTATTGTGATGATGTTGTTGTGATAGGGTGGATTCCGTACGTTTTTATGCTTTCATACTTATGCTATGCATTCTTTATATTGATTGAGAATCTCACCCCTTCTATTTGAATGTTACCTCTACGTGGGTAACGTGCAGATAAGCAGGAGTAGTCGCAGGTGGAGTGGTGAATACGAGGTCTTCTGGTGTGAGTTATCGAGTCGAGTCTGCTATGAGTTTGTAACACCGGGGGTGTCAGAACGCTAGAGTCTTTTGAATTCTGTTATATACTATTACTATTTTAATTAAGAATGTTGTGTGTGACTAAACATGTTTTTACCTGAGTTGACTTTTCCGCTGTGCATGAATGTTAAAATGTCATGTTTAATTATAATATCACCGTATTATTATTGTGTGCATGTTTAAGTTGAGTAGTAGAAGTAGCATCCTAAATCCATGTATTTTATTTTTACTCTGATAAATTACGTTTAAATTGTCGCGGGGGTTTAGGGTGTTACATTTTCTTTGATTCGGCTAGTTTCCTTCATGCTGATTTCGACCAGTCAAATTGTTGTAGCCTCCTCTACCTTTGTTGCCATTCCAACTTCCTTTGCCTTTCCTTTTGTGACTGTGCCTGCAAAGCCATACCACTCTTTGACTTTCCTGCAACTCTTTCAGCCATCCTTTGTTCATGAGACTCAAGCGTCCCTTAAAGCTCTTCCTTCATCAATACTGACAAGTCTTTCGACTCTTCTATGGCTACTACCACGTGGTCGAACTTTGGAGCCAATGGCCTTAAGATCTTCGCAACAACTGATATTGATGTCAACACCTCTCCACATACCTTGATTTGATTCACCAGCTTTGTAACTCTGGTGAAGAAATCTGTTATACTTTCATCGTCTTCCATCTGAAGCAACTCATAGGTTCTCTTGTGAGTTTGTAACCTCACCTCTTTCACCTTCTCTATGCCTCCAAACGACTTTTCAAGAATCTCCCACGCTTCCTTTGCTGACTCTACATCACTAACCTTTTCAAAGTTATCAGGATTGACACACTGATGGATTATAAAGAGAGCTTTATAATCTTTCTTCTTCAATTCTTTGTGTGCAGCGTTTTCTTGATCCATCACGTTCTCTGCAAGCGGTGCTACTTCTTCCTTCACAGGATCCCAAAGATCTTGATAATAGAAAAACACCTTAATCTGCTTGCACCAATTCTCATAATTATCTTTCTTGAGAATCGGAAGGCTCGCCGGAAAGTTCCCGTTCGGATGATTCATCACCATCACGATTTTCCTTCCTTGAATCGCAATTGGAGCTCTAGATACTAGATGTTGGAATTAACCCAAAACCTTTGAGAATTACTATTCAATCTTGATCTCAAGATTGTTAACAATCATATACAATGGCAACAAAAAGAAAAATTGAGAAAGAAAGAGAGAAAGAGAAAAGAGAAATAGTAGCGTTGGAGAAGAAGATGAAAAACTGCAGAATTCTTTCTGCCTACAAACTGTGGAAACTTTCAATATTCACTTGCAACTGCAAACTGTGAATTATCAAACTTGATTATTACAATGATAAGGGTTCTTCCCTATTTATAGATTTAGGTTAACTTGCATCTCAAGCTAAAACCCAAACTATAAAAGCCCAAAAATATCTAATCTAATTTTTCTAAATCAAATCTGATCTTTCTAAATCAAATCTAATCTTCCTAAAATAATGAATTACATATTTAACACTTATGAGCCCTCTTTTTTCTAGAGTTATAGATAAATAACAACAAAAGCAAAAAATATAAGGATTAGTTTGGTGGTGAAAACTGAGATTTGAGAGCGTACTCATCTTTAAATCTTATATTCGAATCTCTTAAATTTCATTAATGTTTGTTTTAGGTCAATTTTTACAAAATCTTGCTATGTTTTAATTGAAACAAACAAAATTACTGAGGGAATACTAAGATAAAATGTCAACCAGTGGAATATCACATATCACATGTGTTAATTGTCGAATATGATTTATAACTTTAGGAGATTTATTCTGTACATAACTATTTGAGTTGAAGAGAAAATGGAAAACACTTTAATGATGTATTTTTTTAGGTTTTGATCTAATGATGTGGTAGTCTATTTCTATGTGTTTGGATCTTTCATAGAAGGTTCGGTTGTAGGATAAATACACTGCAGAGCAATTGTCATAGTAGAGATTTAGGGAAGGTGATGTCAAGATCCTTAAAGATGTAGTGAAGCTATTGCATTTCATATGTTAAGTTGGTCAAAGCTCTATATTCACCCTTAGAGTTGGATCTTGACATTATGGATTGTTTCTTAGAGTTACATGAGAACAAGGAGTTGCTTAGAAAAAATTCCAAATCTTATTATTAATTTTTTGGAAGTTGGTCCGGTTGCCCTTGTGAAGGAAAGTTATTCTTGACCTTGGTTAAATTTTTGATGAAGACAAACACATCAACAAAAAGAAGACAAAAGCGTATCTACGGAGAAAAAGATTGAAGGATAGCACAATCAAGCTCAAGTGATCATAAGCTTTAGAAATCAAAGTAAAGAATTAAGATGGTTAAAGTATGCATTACAATTCATATTATATATCTTAATGGCTCATAAATTATCATGCATATTCATCTCAAACCTTTTATGCATCATTAATATGTTTTAACTTTGGTTTAAAATCATAAAAACAGGTATTTGGCATTTTTGTAATAGGTGTAACTGGTTACAGGTTTTTGGTAACCGGTTACAGGTACGAAAAATATGAAAAATATAAATGTTGCTAACGTGTAACGAGTTACAACTTTTTGGTAACCGATTACCACTGAAGCAGAATGATTTTATCTTAACCAACATGGTTTTAAATTATTGCAAACCTTCATGGAATTGTTTCCAAATATATGCATCAATTCATAGAGGTGTTTTATGATGTATATAAAGGTTTAAAAAAAAATTGAAATAACCTATTGCATACATCATTTTTACATAATTCAAACAAGTTTTAAAGTGTCCATATATCCATCAAAAGTGAAACTTTATGCATAACTTTCATTTCATTGAAAAGAGTTTCCATCATATTATTCTGAGCACTTAAGTATATACGTTTGGATTGTGATAAAGAGAAAGAGAAGATCAAATTGATTATCTTGGAATTTAAGTCAGTTCAAAAATTACTCAAAATTCTATACAAGGTTGTATTGTTTGTTCACCATTGTTGTTTGGTGTGATCATCGCAAGTTGTTAGTGATTATTATAAAAAGGTTCTTTTATTCGGAAAAATTCAAAATCCACCATAGTTTTGGTGTTTGTTGTAAAAGAAAGTGGTGTTGCTTTCTTGTGTTTTTTGTTTGAAGATTGTAAGAAAAGTCTTAGTGGTAAGTTTGTACAAAGATCTAACAATAATGAAAATCTCTCACGGGATGTGAGAGAACTAGATGTACTCTTTGTTTGGAAAGGGAAACTAGTATATATCTTGGTGTTGTTTAAATTATGTCTTTATTTTCTGCACTTTATTTCTAAAGTTCATCGAAAATTTTCCAGAAAAATAAGAACATAAGTACCATATTTTAAAAACAAGAAAAACTAGTAAATCTAATTCAACTCCTCTTAGATTGGGCACTCTGAACTTAAAATTGGTATCATAGAGGGTTAAGGTAACTTGCTCCTCAATCCATAAAGATAACTTTCACTAATCCGATTTTTAGAGATGATGGTAGTAGCAACAAACCTCCATTCTTTGTTGGTAAATATTGTGATTTTTGAAAATTTTGCATGCAAACATATCTTGAGGCATAAGGCGGTGATATATAGGATGCAATTGAAAATGGTATTTTCATCCCATGAGTGATGTTAATGGTGTTGGTACATCAAAGAGCAAAAGTTCTTGAAATGATGATGATAAGAAAAAGTCCTATTTGACAAGAAGGCAAGGAATATGCTTCAATCAGCACTTGGTATGGATGGGTTCTTTCGTATCTCTCATTGTAAAACAACAAAAAAGATATGGGATACATTAGAAATCACTCATGAAGGAACCGTATAAATGAAAAGGTCAAATGTGAGCACATTATCTCAAGAATATGAAATGTTCAAGATGTAACCCAGAGAATCAATTCTTGACTTACATAAAAGATTCACACACTTGGCGAACCACTTAATGGGACTCAGTAAGACTTTTACTAATAATGAATTAATTCTTAAAGTACTCGAGTCATTTACAAAGGCATGGCAACTAAAAGTAACAATGATATCAGAATAGAAGAGTCTATCAAAAATGACTTCTGCAGCATTGCTCAGAAAACTCCAAGAACATGAGATAAAACTTAAAAGATTGGAGAAGCATAAAGATCAATAAAAGAATCCTAAAAATATTGCCTTAAAAACTAGAGCAAAAAATCTTGATAGCAATCAAGAGGATGAGTCCACTTATGATTATGATGATGATGATGATGATGATGATCTTATCAAAAAGTTTGAAAAGTTCTAAGAAAAGAAAGGAAAAAGGAGATCATTCAGAAACAAGCACCAATAAGGAAGGTTACATGCTTTGAATGTGGAAAAAGAGGACATGTCAAGAGTGAATGTCCTACACTTGAAAGAAAGATAAATTCAAAAGTAAGAAGGACAAAATGCCAAATAAAGAATATGTAGCATGGGATGACAATAAAATAAGTTCATTTTCAGATGAAGATCATGCAAACAAGGTATTGATGGCATCACATCATTCAAGTGATGAAGAAAACGAGGTTAGTGATTCTGAAATTGATGATAGTCCTTCATATGATGAACTACAAAGTGCTTTTAATGAATTACATGATGAATTTTTGAAAGTTTCTAGAAAGTGTTCAAAACAAAAGAAAACTATTTTAAATCTAGAAAGTGAGGCTAGTAACACAATAGTTGAGTTAGACTTAATAAAAAATTCAGCATGCTACAATTATTCATCTCTTGAGTCAAAAATTGTAGAATTAAACCAAGTCATTACCAAATATGAAGAATGGAAAATTGGCTTGGATAATGTGTTGAGTGGTCAAAGATATTCAAGTAATAAACGTGGAGTTTACTT
Organism: Lathyrus tuberosus; assembly: GCA_022829125.1. Classification (NCBI taxonomy): domain Eukaryota; kingdom Viridiplantae; phylum Streptophyta; class Magnoliopsida; order Fabales; family Fabaceae; genus Lathyrus; species Lathyrus tuberosus. The sequence goes on along the minus strand of JALAZF010000546.1, from coordinate 3,376,126 downwards.
TTGTAATTTTTATAAACCTAGTACAAGTCAAACTATCTTTGTAAAGGCTATTAACAAATTCAACAATAAGAAATCAAAGAAAATACATGATGTAAATTATCATAAAAGGCCTTATGATAAAAATTTAAAAAAACATTTAAATAAGAAAATTTATATAATATTTAATATCGTATAAAATACAATTATTTATTTATTTTATTTTGCATGGGAATATTAAATTGAACATCGAACTTACTTCTCAAACCATATAAATTACTATTTACCGAAAACATAGATAGAAATAGAAAAACTAAAATACTACACAGTAAAGTTATTTTAGTTTTTTTTTGGTTTTCACACTCTGGTTCCCAGAAGAATGAGGCCTAGTAATCCAGAGTTCATCCTAAGAGGTCATAAGCCTGACCAATATCTTAGTTTCTTTGAGCTAGACAAACAATGAATTGGTCCCAACACCATTCATAATAAAGACAATAATTCAATATCATCCTTATTTGAAACCACCTTATAACCACCACTTTGACTTCTTCTAAAATATCTTTTCTAAACCTTGATTGGTTTGAGAGCATTTAGTCATTTCTATTTTTCTCGAGCACTCAAAGAACATTGTGTCATATAAGTAACAACCCTTGACGAGCCCTCTTTTTTCTAGAGTTGTAGATAAATAAAAAACAAAAGAAAAAATTATAAGGATTAGTTTGGTGGTGAAATATGAGATTTGAGAGTTTACTCATCTTTAAATTTTAGATTCAAATTTCTCAAATATCAATAATGTTTATTTAGGTCAATTTGTACAAAATATTGTTATGTTTTAATTGAGACCAACAAAATTAACGAGGGAGTATCAAGATAAAACGTCAATTAGAGGAATATCACGTATCACATGTGATTAATTATTGAATATGATTTATAACTTTAAGATATTTATTATGTACACAACTATTTGTGCTGAAGAGGAAATGGGAAATAGTTTAATGATGTTTTTTTTTTTAATTTTGATATGTAGTTGTCTATTTCTATGTGTTTGGATCTTTCATGGAAGGTTGGGTTAAGTTAGGTCATGATGGATCCGAAGAATATCAGATCAGACATTAGGAGCAACCACACAAGTGAGATAGACACCATATATTAACACAAAATCTAAAGGTATTGAGTTTATGGGTCTTCTCACTTATAAAGTGTTCAACATTCACTTTTCAATTCGATGTGAGACTCATACTCACACTTGATATACCAACAATCTCTACCTCAAGTGTGAGTCCATCCATATTATGGGTATTCTCCTCCTCAAATGGAAGTTTTTTGTATCCATATCTACTTGCACCGTAATTGGATGGCCTAAACAGAACACGTCACCTGAACATCCTTGTCAGGAAGACTTTCGATATAAGCAGCCCTAGTCAAGCTAGACTATGATATCACTGTTAGGTCATGAGGAGGTCTAGGGATCATCACATCGGGCTTTAGGAGAAACCACACGAGTGAGAGAGACACCTCATATTAACCTAAAATCTTAAGGCATTGGGTCTATGATCTTCTCACTTATAAAATGTTCAACATTCACTTTTCAATTCGATGTGGGACTCATACTCACACTTGATATACCAACAAATTATATGGTGGGTTAATTCTTAAAGTGGGTCCCACCATTTATTTAGAAAAAGAAAAAAGACTTTTTATGTGAATTGTTTTATTTGGGCCAAAACCTAATTGGAATATTTTTAAAAGGGATTGTTTAATCCCTAAAGCATCACAACAAATAAACAAATAAACTGGAGTTTTAGAAATCTGTAACAGAGAAGAGGAAAAGGCATAAGTGATAGATGAGTGTAGAAAACCTTATCAATTTGAGCTAAAAATTCAGTATGTTGTTCCTATCACTTAGTTATTTTTATTTATATTATTGTTGAGTAGTTTTAACTTATCTTAGAGTTATTCTGGTACCCACATTTTGTAGAGGAGTTGTTTAGAGCGTGTTTCCCACCTTTATTGTTTATCGGTGAATATTTTTATTCCCCAGTGTTAATGGGAAAACTTTTATATACCCGTAATTTATATTGATCTTACTGGTTGATCAGAACCTAGAGTGAGCTAGAAACTTCGTCTTAGATGCTGGAATCCAAGGAGGAGAGGGTGTATCTGCAAGGCACTCCGATGCTAAAGTAAGAATCGGGAGAGGAGAAGGCAAGTACAAAGCAAGAATGTCTTAGGATGATTTTTTTTAATACCCGACCCTCTCAAAGGAGAGGGTATTTATAATGCCCCCAACGCTTGGCCAAAGGTCCCTATTTTCGGGCCGAGATATTCTCTCCCCAAAAATAGGTAACTGCCAGAAACTAGCCGTTGGGACGGGCAGGCATGCTCGGAACTAGCCGTTGCTTCGAGCAAGGGCATGGTTGCGGGTGTAACACCTCAAAATTTGCCTTGTTGTTTTTAGATAACTGGCTTAGATTTCTTTTCATTTCTTGCATTTGCATTGTGCATAGCATTTGGTTCTTAGCATGGGATCAGGGTATTTGGTTCAACTCAAGGGCAAAAGCTTCTTATGAGCTCCATAAGCTCCTCACATCCTTATATGGTGGCCCAAGGGTATTTCAATGAGGGATTCTCCAAGTGGTTATATCAAGGGTTGGTGTCCTTACACTGATGACCAAAACTAGGGTTTCATGGTTAAGGGTCCTAAGCTCAAGGAGTTGATTCAAACCTTTCACCAAGGTTCTCCATATGTCAAAACAAGTCTAAGGATGGATTTTGAGCCAAAAATTCACCATGGAAGACCTCAGATGATTCAGTAGCTTACAGATGAAGTAATCAGTCAAACTGGTCAACTGAAAAGTCAAACTAAGGTTTTGAGAGGTCCTCATCATGGTAATCAAGTCAAGAGACCTTTATTTGGTCTATGGAAGGCTTTCATGATCACAATTTGCAAGAATCAAGCTTTGGTAAAAAGTTGCTAAATTGGGAAAGTGACTTGTAATTTCAAGTTACTATTTTTGGCATATTTTCAACCAACTTTAACCAAACTTTTCATGATCAAAAATGCTTCAAACGAATTTTTGCCCAACACCAAAGTTGTAGATCTCTTTCTCCTCTTTCCAAAGAGTGGTGGATCATGATCATATCATTTTTGGATCAAGAGTTATGGGCATTTGAAGTTAGAGGGCATTTGGTGTTCTACCATGCATACCATTTTGACATAACTTGCAAGTTGCATTTTAACTCACCAATATGGCTTCTAATTGTTCAGTTCACCTCACCACACTCCAATGTACCTCATTTAGCATCATTTTGAGCCAAGAATTGAATGAACCCGTGGGTTACATGTCCATAATTCATCATTATGCAATTTTGCAAGTTCATTTGGAAATCACAATTCAGTTACTTTCCAGCCCCAAGATCAATCCAAAGGTTCTCACGGCATCAAAAGGAAAGCAGTCATGCACTTTTCATGAAGAACGCACGAGTAGAATACCTCATGTGCACAAACTTGCAAATTTGCAAAACAGCCCAAAACTCATTGCTCTCAAGTCCTTGAAGATTAAAACCCTAAACAGTAGCATTGGCACACTATATAAGCTAACTCACACGAATTTCTCAGCAGCTACTATTCATTTTCATCACTTTTCAAAGTTTTACTCTCAAGTTTCTCTCCTTCGATTCTCCCAATCCTTCAAGGTTCCTCCATTTTTCTTGGTTGGTTTAGGATCAGTGAAGCACAAGGAAGAGAAATCCACCACTGTTTTGAGGTTTAAGCAAGGAATTCATCAAGTTGAGTTCAGAGCTTCAACTTTCGGATTCAAGGATTCAGGCTAGTTTGAAGGTCTAATTGCATTTATTTTGCAATTAGACGGTTGAAAGAGTTGATCTGCAGCTTATCTTGGAGTTTCTTGACGTATTTCCATTTCTGCAAATCTCAGGTGAGCTTCAAATTCATAGATCTAGAATTGATTTTTGTTGTGTGTTTAATGTTCATCTTGATGTGCTGAGCTCATATATGTGTTTGGTTTTGATTTTCAACGTGAATCATGGCTGAAATTTAGATCTGAAATTTTCAGATCCAAACTTGTTTCGTTCGATTCTTGAAATATATGCATGATAAATGATTTTGAGTGGCATATTTGTGATCTACGTGAGTTGCTGAACATTTTGATGTATGATTTGTTGTTTTTGGTTATGGTTTGAAGTTTGGTGACCGGAGAGTGGCCGGAGAAGATGACCGGCGCTTCTCCGGCCGGTGAGGGTTTAATTAGGGTTTGTGGTTTTCCAGTTTGAATCTCATGCGTTGGATCGTGATTAATTTTCCAGTTTAATTCACGTGCGTTGGATCTTGGTTATGTGTTGTTAATTAAGTTAATTAGGGTTTAGTGGATCTGGTTAAGTCATGACCGTTGGATCTCATTTAATTAGCAAGTTTGAATATGGACCATCAGATCGTTGACTTTGCTTCGTTTGACTTTGAATGGGAGCCTGTGGATCTGGATACTTTCCCTTGTTTGACTCAATCTGAGCCGTTCGCTGATTCTGAATGTTGGAAAGCGCTTGGGCCTTTTTGCTGTTTGCACCCCTCGTTTCTGAGCCCATGATCATTTGAACGCGTTTGGGTTCCTTTTTGCACCCCTGGCTTCATTTCATTTCCTTTTTATTTTCTATTTTCATACCATTTCATAATTAATTGTTAAAAATACTTGCATGTGCTAAAAAATTCCAAAAAAATTCATCATCCCTTCTCATTATTAAAATTAATTTTTCACATTTTATTTTATTATTTTTGCATTAAATTTGCATTAAATATTAATTTTCCAAATTAATTTGCCTCATTTGCACTTCATATTGCATACTTCATGTTGCATTTTTTATTTCTCTCATTTGGAAAGTGATTTGATCCTGATTCTTTTTGGGTTGTGTTCATAACATGTTGAAGTATTTTTGAGATTTTTGGTATGATTTTTAGGTCCTTTTTGGATGACTTTTGATGTGTTGCTTTGAGCATGAATGTATGAAATCCTATTGATGCTTTGACCTAATTGTTGATTGACTTTGGTTCTGATTCATTGCTTGTGGATTTGATATGTCAATTATACATGTTTGAGATGCTTGAATACTGAATGACATAATTTTTGAGGCATGTTTGTTATTTCTTTGAAGCATGAGCTTTAACTTGTCCAATTTGTGAATATATGCTTCATGTTTGGTTTGCTTGGTCATGAAGGCACTTGTGCCACAATTTTAGGTCTTGTTGAAGGATTGATAGCATGTTAATTGACTTCTGGTTGTGATATTTGAATCTCATCTTTGCATGTTTGATGTTTGCCTTTCACTTTAAGTCATTTGTTTCACAAGTATGAATCATGTTTCACTTCACTTCACTTCACTTCTTCTTTGCTTCCTAATTGATTGTGAAAGTGTTTGTGTGACTTGAATGCTGTTTGAAGATCATGTTTAGGCACATATTTAGGATTGTGTCACTTCTGGACTTGGTTTACTTTGTGAAATTTTGACTTGGTTGCTTTACATGATCACTTCTTTTCATCTCACTCCTTCTTTAATGACTTGAATGGTACTTGAGTGACTTCTCCCTTTTCTTTTTGACTAATTGTGCATGATTAATAGTAGAGGTCAGTAGGACCATTAGGTTCTGAACTTGATGTTTGATTTACTTTAGAACGTGTTTCTTTATGGCCTTATGCTTGTTTGAGTTTCATTTTGTCATATGTGAATACTTCTAACATTTTCAGGGGCAAATGGTAAGTTGTTTGAATGTGGATATGCTTCCACATTTTACTTTCTTCCTTTACCTTTTAACTTTCATACTTGTGTTTGAAGTGAGCTTAGGCCACTTGTGTTTCACTTCTCTTTCTCCTCCTTCTCTTCCACTCTTTTCATCCCTCGAGTCGCAAGACTTGTTTAAGTCTTGGATTCTCTCCCTTTAGAGCTACCTAGTCCAACTTAATTTTCGATTAAGCTTGGAGTAGGATTAGCATTAGGTTAGGCAGTCGTCTCTCCTAAACCTCACTAACCATAGGACATCCATGCATGATAACATTAGGACTCTTAGTTTCCCTGTAGAGTTTCCTTTTGTGTCGCTTCTCTTCTCATCTCAAACTTCTTGAACACACTTAATAAAATATAACGTATATTGCGCTCGAGCCTTAAGTGTAGGAAGTGAAGAACGAGGGGTCTCCTCTCCTCTTCTACGGTGTTTAGCATACGTCTCATTCGGGGGCGATCATGCGACTCACTCGTTCCCGCATGGTAGACTTTGGTGCAATGTAAGCTACGAACTAACTCAAAACACTTCTGTCTAAAAAACACCAAACCAATTCAAATCTTTTTATCCTCCGAGATTGTTGGGTTTCAAACTTCTTTTTTTCGAGAAAAGAGCTCGTCGCTCACGTAAAAAACACTTACCTACCCGTGCTCGTACCCACGAACTACGTCAGCTCTGATTCCTCTCTCTCGTCCGATTGAGGATACGTAGGCACAAGACAGCGATTGTCTTGGCGAGCAACCTTCCCCCACAGTTCCCGTCCGAACTACGTTGACTCTGACTTTCCCATTGCACTGAGGGAGTACGTAGGCCTAGGACAACGATACTGTCCTATCGAGTCACTTCTTTTTCTTTTCTCCTTCGTTTCTCCGTTCTTTCCGTTCCCGTTTCTTCGCCGGTCCAGTAGCAGTGGAGTTCCAGATGACGACACCCTTTGATGCAGACAACAAGCGTGGATCCCATCGAGTACGATGGACGTGTTGGGTGCTAACACCTTCCCTTCGCGTAACCGACTCCCGTACCCGTTCTCTTGGTCGCGAGACCATGTCCTTTCCCTTCTTCCAGGTTTACGCAGTGTTTCCTTTCCCTCTCTTGGGATAAATACACTTTGCTGGCGACTCTGTGTCTTTGGTGCCACTCTCGCGTTTGTACCGTTGGATGCGAATCTTTCGGGAGCGACAGCTGGCGACTCTGCTGGGGACTCTGGTTGACCTACGCTGGTCCTTCCCCTTTAGCGAGTCGATCCTAGCGCTTGTCTGTTTGTTTTTGTTGGGTGTTTCTATGGTGCTTTGCTTTGTTGTATATTACTGTATTGCTATTTACTGTACTTTTACTTTACTGCTTTACTGTTTTTACAGCTTTTATTGCATTGCATTTCATTACTGTCATACTGGATATTGCTGTGCTGTTCTGCTGCTGGATTTTCTGTTTGTAGGGTGGGTTGGATTCATGAGAGAAAAGCCCAATACCAAGGCTTGAGCATACACCTATGATTAGCGTGGAAAGTAGTGTGACTTGTTTGGCATTTGGCCGGACGAAGTATACATGAAAACTCCACATCCAGACGAGGTTTTCTTGGTAATATTCTGTCCTGTCCATTTGGGGCAGATGATGGAATATAACCTGGAAAGCTGTCGACTCTGGCGACCATCCCCGAGGACTCAGTTGCGGCACTCCTCCCGAGATGTGACAGTGGCAGCCCACTTTCTGTGGCAAACCCATTGCAAATTCTCGATCCGAGGACCCACTGCTGGGAACTTGCTATAGGATTTCCCTTTTGTAGTGAATCAGCGGACGACCTCTTTGATTGGCGATAGCATTGTATCCTTCGGGCTGAATGTGTTATTGCTTCTCAAACCTCTGAAGCTGAGGATCTTTTGTTTTGGAGAATCAGTTGAGGCCTCCTCGATTGATGATGATGCCAAACCAGAAATGGTGAACGTATCATCATTTCTAGACCTGAGAGCCCGGGATACTGAACATCCTAGTACCCACATGTGAGAGGGGAGGGGTGTTTGCAGGTTTGCAGGTAACCGAGACCTTCAACCTACCTGGTTTCTGGGTTTCTCACCAGTGCACTATTATTATCCTGGCATTCTGGCAGTTTGATTGGGCTGTTATTCTGGATTTTTGGGTTTCTGGTATTCTGGGTCTTATTCAGTCAGCAGAACAGCAGCAGTTTGAGCATTTTGGATACCTTGATCCCATGCTTGCATTTTGCATCATCTTTTTGCATTCTGACATGTTTGTTCATTTGTAGGGTTGCATCCTAACTTTGATTCCAGTTGTCTGAAGACTGTCCATGATGAGTATTAGCGCTGAAAAAAGAAAGAACATCATCCCGTACAAGTTCCCGGAGCTTCATCTAGACGCTGTTCACAAGATCTCGGCTATGGCAAAACCTGAGGCATTGGCAGAGTTCAGAGGAGAATATGGGAGGATTCTGAGTTTCGCCCGGAATGTTACCAATTATGAGTTCAGGGCCCTGCACACTCTGGCACAGTTCTACGACCCTCAACTCCGGTGTTTTCTATTTGCTGATTATCTTTTGGCTCCAACGTTGGAAGAATTTGCTCTTATTTTGGATGTTTCGGTCAAAGAGGGAGCTCCCTTCTATCCTTCTAAGGAGTTTCCTGATTTGGAAAGGGTTGCTGCTACTTTACGTTTGGATCAGTCACTGTTGAAGAAAAATATTGCTAGTAAAGGGGGTTATCAAGGTTTTCACACGAAGTTTTTGATCGAACAGGCTGCTACTTGTGCTAAGGCTAAGTGTTGGTCAGTGTTCAATGCAATTCTGGCTATGTGTGTTTATGGAACGACGTTATTCCCTAATGTGAAAGATTTTGTAGATGCACATGCTTTCCGAATATTCACCACGAAGAATCCGGTACCTACCTTGCTTGGGGATCTGTATTATTCGATGCACTATAAGAATGAGAAAAGGAGAGGCGGACCTCTTTATTATTGTGCTTCAATTTTCTATAAGTGGTTTGCTGATCGTCTTCCCAAATCTGGGGCATTCGAAGACACTAAAGGAACTTTAGATTGGGCAAAGAGATTAATGGGGTTAAGGGCCGACAACTTAGTTTGGATCAATCGTGATTTGTTGGGCCGAGAGATCCTGGTTAGTTGTGGAGGTTACCCAAACGTACCTTTAATAGGAAGGAAGGGGGGAATTAACTACAACCCCATTCTTGCTATTAGGCAATTTGGGTATGCTTTAAAAGAGCCGCCAAAAGGCCAAGATGTGCAAGAGTCTCTATTTTTGGGAGAGGAAGCCAATCTGGAGGTGTTGAAAGAAGCTGCAAACGCTTGGAGAGATCGCCATAAGAAAGGAAAGACTTCTTTTGGAAAGTGTAACAATAAAGCTTTTCGTGCGTATGAAGACTGGGTTCAGAGCAGAGTAGAAAGTGTACTTTTGCCATTCTGCAGGGAACCTCCTTCTTACCCTTTGCTGATTGAACCCCCAACCATGATTGAGATGGAGAAGTACAATCAATTATGGGCTGAAAAGGAGAAGATTCGAGAGGAGAACCGTGAGTTGCAAAAGGAAATCTACCAGTTGAAACATGAGCGAGGTGAGGCTGTTCATATTGCCAAGCTGAAGACAGAACGTCTCGCTGAGAAAGAAAAGGAGCTGGTTGAAGAGATAGCAGCTAGGAAAAGGGTAGGACAAGCTCTAAAAGGCGTTTGCAAGACTCTCAAATCCAAGAAGGATGACTTAGCCAAGGCTTGGGCGAAGATTCGCAGGTTCAATGCTTACCGAGATACTGCAATCACGGCCAACAAGCAGAAAGAAGATAAGCATTTGGAGCAGATTGAGAGTCTGAAGGTGAAGCTCAGGAAGAAGGACGAGGAGATCTTGTCAGGGACGTTCCGAAGACACGCAGTTGAGGAACGGCTCAAAGAAGCCATAGCAACCATGGAAGAGCTGAAAATACAAGCAGGAGTGAAGAGGTCTAAGTGGGAGATCTCTAGCTCAGGCAGTGGCCCTCATACGGTGCAAGATCCTTGAAGGGAACTTTACTCAGTAGTTTATATTTTGTTCTTTCTTTGTATTTTGGGTCACCACCAGAATTGTTGGCTGGGACCTCTGCTTATTTTGTTTCAGGCTATTTTTGGTACCTTGGGTTGTAATTTCTGACAGTGATTCACTCTGATTTATATGAGCAGCAGTTTCATCCTATTTCACCTTTAAACTGGAATCAAGGGGTGGATCACCTTCCAAATATACAAACATGTTTGCATTTGCATTTGCATAATCATAATCATTTTTGCATTGCAGGTTATCTTGGTTTCTCTGGTTTTCTTATGCTCTCTCTTTCTTTCAGTCAGGATTGATCAACCAACTCATCGTTATTCTACTCGGCTCAATCAAAACAAAGTGATGGACAAAGTTCAGGCAGATATGGACGCTATGCAAGCTCGCATCGACCAGTTCATGGAAATGATGCAGGGTGTGGTGCAAAGTCAGAACGAGTTTAGAACTCTGGTTCAGCCGTTAGTGGCGCAGGTCGACGAAAATGGTATCCTACACGGTGGTCTTATTAACCGTAATATCCCTCCGGGCGGAGTTGGTGCTGGTGGACAGGGCAGAATCCCTACAGTGGTTGGAGAGGGAAGTACTGTTCGGGCTATCCATGGCCATCATTTTGATGATCAACAGGACGATGTGTTCTCGGTCAGGAGTTTAGATGCTGCCCTTCCTGTGGTCAGTGATGAAAGAATTCGTTTAATCGAAGCTCAGTTGAAAGGAGTAGTGAAACAGGATGATTTGGGGATTGATTTGGACGACCTAGGGTTGGTCCCTGATGTTGTTATTCCACACAAGATTCAGATTCCTACGCTAGAAAAGTACAATGGCTCTACCTGCCCAAGGACTCATGTGAAGGCCTATACCCGGAAGATGGCTGCTCACGCTAAGGATGAAAAGTTAATGATGCACTTCTTCCAAGACAGCCTGTCTGGCGCGTCTTTGGAATGGTACATGGGGCTAGAAAGCAGAGATGTTCGTACCTGGAGAGAGCTAGCTGCAGCTTTCATCAAGCATTATCAGTACAACACGGACATGGCTCCCAACAGAACTCAGTTGTTGAGCATGTCCCATAAGAATGATGAGAGTTTCAAAGAATACGCGCAAAGGTGGCGTGAATTGGCGGCTAGGGTGCAACCACCAATGCTAGAGAAAGAGATGCTAGATATGTTCATGGACACACTGCCGAAGCACTACTATGAGAAGCTTTTGCCTTGTTCTCTAGGCAAGTTTGCAGATGTGATTGCTATTGGGCAGAAGATAGAGGTCGGAATTAAGGTTGGGAAGGTTTCTAGCGGTGATGGATCGGCTTCCGGACAGGGAAAAAAGCCGTTTGATAATTATAAGAAGAAAGGAGAGACCAACGCTGTATCATCCCACAGGGGAAAAGGGAAACAGCGCCAGTTTAACAATCAACAGGTAGCATCAGTAACCATTCCAGCAACATTACCTCCACCACAGCAGCAAAGGGGTAATGCTAATCAGAATAGGCAGCAGGGTCAGTATCAGAACAGACAGAGGAATGCAGAGAGGCATTTTGATCAACCCCCAATGTCATATGCACAGTTGTTGCAACATTTACTACAGTTGCGTCTAGTTGAGCTTCGTACCCTGGCTCCACCAACAGGGGAACTCCCACGAGGCTACGATGCTAACGCACACTGTGATTTTCATTCTGGTGCTCCTGGGCACACGGTGGAGAAGTGCAGGGCGTTTCAGCACAAGGTGCAGGACCTTGTGGACTCTAAAGCCATCAATTTCTCGAATGACGGACCCAATGTTATTCAAAACCCGATGCCTAATCACAATGGGCCAAGGGTGAATGCTATAATTGAGGACTGTGAAACTTTGAATTTGATCGTGGATGTGGAGGAACTAAAGACTCCATTGGTGGTGGTTAAGAACAGGTTATTGAAAGGTGACGTCTATCCGGGCTATGGTGAGAATTGCTCAGATTGTTTGATAAAGGCTAATGGTTGTGATTCGTTGAAGAGGGGTATTCAGAATCTGATTGATGAGGGCTGTTTACAGTTTGACAGAGGTAATCAGCTAGAGGAGGTTGTTAGTGAGAAGGTTGCCACTATCACTATCCCGTTCAAAACAATTACTATTTCTGGTCCAGCAAGGCCACCTCCAGTCATTATCACGAGGGCTGGACCCATTCCGTACGAGAGTTCTAAGGCTATTCCGTGGAATTATGGTGCAGAGGTGTTTGTCAATGGGCAAAAGCAAGAGCTAATGAACACTTCACCAGTGGGTTCTAGTTCAGGGGTTAAAGTTGAGACTGATGCCATAACCAGAAGTGGTAGAGTGCTCCCTCCGGTTAACGATCAACCCAGTACCTCTAGGCAGGATAGAGGAAAACAGGCGATGGATGGTTCTGTTCAGACCCCAGTGATTGTGGAATCTACAGTGAAACCGGTTGATGATGCTTTTTCGGAAAATGTAGAGGAATTCATGAGGCTCATCCGAAAAAGTGATTATAAGATCGTGGACCAGTTACATCAGACCCCGTCCAAGATCTCTATTCTGTCTCTGCTCTTGTGTTCTGAGGCTCACAGGAATGCTCTTTTGAAGGTTTTGAATGCAGCCTACGTTCCTCAAGAGATTTCTGTTAATCAGCTGGAAGGGGTTGTAGCGCACGTGAATGCGGGTAACGGCCTGGGTTTTACAGATCTTGACTTGACTTCTGCTGGCAGGAATCATAACAATGCCCTGCATATTTCGATCGAATGCCGTGGCTCGTTGATGTCACATGTCTTGGTTGATACTGGTTCATCGTTGAATGTATTGCCCAAGAAAGCGTTAATGAAGTTAGATACTCGCGGTTTGATTTGTACACCAAGTGACTTGGTGGTGCGAGCTTTTGATGGCTCGAAGAGGTCTGTTTTTGGCGAGATTGTGCTTCAGATCAAGGTTGGACCGGAAATCTTTAATGCAACGTTTTACATTATGGATATTCAGCCAGCGTACAGCTGTTTATTGGGTCGTCCTTGGATCCATGGGGCAGGTGCTGTAACTTCCACTTTACATCAAAAGCTGAAGTATATGGTTGATGGTCACGTAGTGACAGTATGCGGAGAAGAAGACATAATGATCAGTCAGCTGTCAACCTTCAAATACGTGGAAGTGGATGGGGAAATCCACGAGACGTTGTGCCAGGGATTTGAGAAGGTGAAAGTTTCTGAAGAAGTTGTTCAGTCTGAAGCTGTAGTGCAGCCCGTAGTGGCAAATCAACCTGAGGGTTCCATATCTTCGTTAAAAGACGCCAAAGCTGTGGTTGAAGCGGGTAGCTCACAGAGGTGGGGCCAGGTGGTTGAAGTCCAGAAAAAGAAGGATACTTATGGATTGGGATATAAGCCATCCAAAAGAGATGAGGATCCCCCAAGATTCTATGGCCCTGTCCGGTTCACTAGGGCTGGAGTTTTCTTCGACAGAGTTAATGCTATTGATGAAGAAGGAGACAGTGATTGCGACATGGATAGCTGGATCCGTCCTTGTGTCCCAGGGGAAAGTCTGTACAACTGGTCTTCCGAGAAAGTCATTCAAGTGACAGGCTTCGAGTAATTGCTTTGTTTTCCTATTTTGTTAATCCTACGTTCTGCCCAAGACGTAGTGATTCTGTTTGTAGGGCTTTTAACTGTCGCATGTTTTGCTTTATCATCAATAAAGGACTTTTCACACTCAAATATTTTGATCTCTGTCTTTCTGTTTTTATTTTTATGCATTTAAAAACCCACATCAACATGGCAATGTGTTTATTTTGTTGCATCATAATAAAACATACCTCATCAATCATTGCAGGTCCTTTTGTTCAGATGACACCGATCATGACTCAGCTATAGCTCGGTATGACTTTGACAATCCAATTTATCAGGCTGAAGAAGAGGCTGACGAAGAGTGTGAACTGCCCGAAGAGTTGGCCAGATTGTTGAAGCAAGAGGAGAGAGTCATCCAACCTCATCAGGAGGAAATTGAGATTGTGAATCTGGGAATCGAGGACGCTAGAAAGGAAGCAAGAGTAGGGGCTGCGTTGGAGGACAGTGTCAAGGGAAGATTGATTGAAATGCTCCGTGAGTATGTGGACATCTTCGCCTGGTCTTACCAAGACATGCCCGGGCTGGATACTGATATTGTTGTACACCGGCTACCACTCAAAGAAGGTTGTGCTCCGGTCAAGCAAAAGTTGAGAAGAACTAAACCGGAGATGTCTGTCAAAATCAAGGAAGAGGTTCAGAAACAGCTAGACGCCGGATTTCTTGCCGTAACAAATTATCCTCCATGGGTTGCTAACATCGTGCCTGTACCTAAGAAGGATGGGAAGGTCAGGATGTGTGTTGATTACAGGGATTTGAATAGAGCAAGCCCAAAGGATGATTTCCCGCTCCCTCACATTGACGTGTTAGTTGATAATACTGCTCAGTATTCTGTGTTTTCCTTCATGGATGGCTTCTCTGGGTATAACCAAATCAAGATGGCCCCAGAGGACATGGAGAAAACAACATTCATAACACCGTGGGGAACTTTCTGCTACAAAGTGATGCCCTTTGGATTGAAAAATGCAGGGGCAACTTACCAGCGGGCGATGGTGACTCTCTTTCATGATATGATTCACAAAGAGATTGAAGTCTATGTTGATGACATGATTGCGAAGTCACAGACGGAAGAAGAACATCTGGTGAATCTTCAGAAGTTATTTGAAAGGTTAAGGAAATTCAGACTGAGGTTGAATCCAAACAAATGCACCTTCGGGGTGAGATCAGGAAAATTGCTGGGGTTTATTGTTAGTGAAAAAGGTATTGAGGTTGATCCTGCAAAGGTAAAAGCCATACAAGAAATGCCTGTGCCGAAAACAGAAAAAGAGGTTCGTGGTTTCTTGGGGAGATTGAATTACATTGCTAGGTTCATCTCGCATCTCACAGCCACGTGTGAACCAATCTTCAAGCTGCTTAGAAAAGATCAAGCGGTCAGGTGGAATGAAAATTGTCAAAAGGCATTTGAAAAGATTAAAGAATACTTGCAGGAACCTCCGGTCCTTATGCCGCCAGTACCAGGAAGGCCCTTGATTATGTATCTCACGGTTCTTGAGAATTCAATGGGTTGTGTGCTCGGTCAACAAGACGAGTCAGGTAAAAAAGAGCACGCCATCTATTACCTGAGTAAGAAGTTTACTGATTGCGAGTCAAGATACTCGATGCTGGAGAAAACATGTTGTGCACTCGCTTGGGCCGCTAAGCGTTTGAGGCAGTATATGTTAAACCATACAACCCTTTTGATTTCGAAGATGGATCCAATCAAGTATGTGTTTGAGAAGCAAGCACTTTCTGGTAGAATAGCCCGTTGGCAAATGGTTCTGACAGAATATGATATTCAGTATGTTTCCCAAAAGGCCATTAAGGGAAGTGTGTTGTCAGAGTATCTTGCCGAACAGCCAATTATGGATTATCAACCAATGAAGTTTGAGTTTCCGGATGAGCACATCATGTATCTGAAGATGAAGGATTGCGAAGAGCCTTTGCCTGATGAAGGACCTGAGATTGGATCTCAATGGAAGATGGTTTTTGGTGGGGCTGTTAATTCATATGGCAACGGAATCAGGGCAATCATTACGACTCCACAGGGTTCTCATATACCCTTTACTGCCCGATTAGCGTTCATATGCACCAACAATGAGGCGGAGTATGAAGCATGCATCATGGGGTTAGAAGAAGCAATTGATTTGAGAATCAAGAACCTCGATGTTTATGGTGATTCTGCGTTGGTGGTGAATCAGATTACAGGAGAATGGGAGACTCGTCAAGTAAATCTCGTTCCATATAACAATTATGCCAGAAGATTGTTACCTTTCTTTGACAGAGTAGACTTCCATCACATTCCCCGGATAGAGAATCAGATGGCTGTTGCGTTGGCAACGTTGTCATCAATGTATAAAGTGAATCTTTGGAATGAAGCTCCCTCAATCAGAATCATGCGCTTGGATAGACCTGCTTTTGTATTTGTAGTTGAAGGGGTATCAGATGGCCAGCCTTGGTATCATGACATTAAAGTCTTCTTGAAGAGTCAGGAATACCCAGCTGGGGCATCTTCCAAAGATAAAAAGACATTGAGGAGGTTATCAGGAAACTTCTTTTTGAACAAGGATGATGTGTTGTACAAGAGAAACTTTGACATGGTCTTGCTACGTTGTGTTGATGAACACGAGGCAGGCTTGTTAATGGAAGAGGTTCACGAAGGTTCCTTCGGTACTCATGCTAATGGGCATGCTATGGCCAGAAAATTGTTGAGAGCGGGGTATTATTGGATGACTATGGAGTCTGACTGTTTTAAATACGCCCGGAAATGTCATAAATGCCAGATTTATGCTGACAAGGTGCACGTACCGCCTACTCCTCTAAATGTTTTGTCGTCACCTTGGCCTTTTGCTATGTGGGGTATTGACATGATTGGGAAGATCGAGCCGACTGCTTCAAATGGACATCGTTTTATCCTGGTTGCTATCGATTATTTCACGAAGTGGGTGGAAGCAGCATCGTATGCCAACGTCACCAAACAAGTGGTAGCCCGGTTCATTAAGAAGGACATCATCTGCCGGTATGGAGTCCCGGAGAGAATTATTACTGATAATGGTTCAAATCTGAATAACAAGATGATGAAGGAGCTATGCCAGAGCTTTAAAATCGAACATCACAATTCTTCTCCCTATCGTCCGAAGATGAATGGGGCTATTGAAGCGGCTAATAAGAACATAAAGAAGATTGTGCAGAAGATGGTAGTGACATACAAAGACTGGCATGAGATGTTGCCTTACGCTTTGCATGGGTATCGTACTTCGGTACGCACCTCGACTAGGGCAACTCCTTTCTCACTAGTGTATGGCATGGAAGCAGTCCTGCCATTAGAAGTTGAGATTCCTTCTTTGAGAATTCTGACAGATGTGAAGCTGGATGAAGCTGAATGGGTGCGTTCCCGGCTGAATGAATTGAACCTCATTGAAGAGAAGAGATTGAAAGCCATTGCGCATGGCCGGTTGTATCAGAGCAGGATGAAGAAAGCCTTTGATCAGAAGGTGCGTCCTCGGTGTTTTCAAGCTGGTGAATTAGTTCTGAAAAGGATCACTCCTCCCCAAACAAATCACAGGGGCAAGTGGACTCCGAATTACGAAGGGCCATATGTAGTAAGACAGGTTTTCTCTGGTGGAGCCTTATTACTCTCAACTATGGATGGCGAAGATTTTACGTCCCCTGTGAACGCGGATGTAGTCAAAAAATACTTTGCATAAAAGAGACCCGCTGAGCATAAAAAGAAGGTTCAGGCAAAAATGGGGCATCCTGGCGAACCATAAAAAGAAAAGGTTCGGGCAAAAATTAGGGATAAAAAGAAAAAGAATAAACCCGCAAGGTTGAAAACCTGAAAAGGAAACCTTGGCAAAAAATGGGTATCCCGGTGGATTGAAAACCCGAAAAGGGCGATCCAGGCAAAAGTTAGGGATTTTAGAGCAAAGACTACGATCCGCGTCCGATCTGTGATCACCGTTCACACTTGGAAAATTCTGAGGAAAGGAATCAGTCCAGTTAGTCGTCTTCGAAGGCCAAAGTATATGCGGATGAACAAGTCATATGGGTTATAGCTGAGTCGAGTCATGGTGGATGTCTGTTCCCCACATTGCCGACATTTGTATTTTCTTTTGCTTTTTTGCGCAATTACCTCTTTTCAGGAATTGCTTCCAGATGTAAATGCCCATTTACAGGCCAATTCATTCAATAAAGTTTGCATTTCAGCTAAAGAGCTTTTGTTTTCTGTTTTACCTATTTTGTTTGTGAAAATGTCCGATATTTTTGATAAAAACATTACATGCTAAAACGTTGAGTTTTATGACACAAGATGGAAAAACAGTGGCAATTGCTTAGGCGACAGTCACCATGTGGATAATCAATGTATTCATTCTTGCACGTAGACTTTTGTTGGTTTTGCAGGATGACAGGTGTACTTTCCCCAGTAGAGTAGAGCTCTCCTCAACTTTGAAGTTTGATCGTCCTCAGCAGGTTATTACTCTTCCCCATCAGAGTATAAAGGAGTAATTCCCTAAGCGGAATCGTTAAGGATCGTCCTCCTTAGCAGGATATGAGAGGTTTTTTTCCCAGGCCAGAGTTGTGACTTGGCACATCTTTCTCCAGTAAGTGATGTCTCCCCACGGAGCAGGGGCAGTTATTTGTTCCCCAGCTAGTCAGGAAGCTTGTGCTATCCCCTAGCAGGTGAATGTTGACAATTACTTTCTCTCCCAAGCGGAGTCGTTGAGGATCGTCTTCCTCAGCAAAGTACAGAGGATTGTATACCCAGCCAGAGTCGTGTTTGGATTGTTATTCCCCAGCAAGTACTCAGAAGTTGATTGCTTTGAGGTGAATGTTGCCGTACCTCCAACAGGAAGTTTGTGGACGAAGATGTTATTATCCCCACAGGGTCCTGATGTCTACTTTCCTCGGTTAGTCAGAAAGTATAGTTTCGTCGACAATGGTTTGATCTAGTACCCGGCAGGGTGAGGGTAAAGTTACTTCCCTAGCAGCAGATTAAGCTCATTTCCCCAATCAGAGTCTGGTGCTGAGTGGTATCCCCAGCAGGTCTTAAGGCCAATCGTTTGTGGCAGGCGCCGAAGCCAAGTTCTGAAATAGTTGGTCGTCCCCAACGGTGGAATTTCCATCTTCAGTATTCATATCCCTCCCTAGCTAAGTGGGTATCCTCTCGGAGCTTCGTCCATCTCCAGCAGAGTTGTTGATCTTGATATTCCTCAACAGAGTAGGTATTCTCTCGGAGATTCGTCCATCTCCGGCAGAATGGGTGATTATGATCTTCCCTAGGAGGGAGAAGTTTTTCTCAACAGGATTTCTTTGGTTTGGTGGCAATTTAGTTTGCCATCTCCAGCGGAGTTGCTTCTGGTCTTCAGCATTTATTTTGCTGAGACTTTTCTCTTGCATTGCATAAGCATTTGTTTTGCATGGCATCCTCCCAAATGCGTAGCATTCCCACTTCATGTGGAGCATTACGGCAAAATTCAAACATATGCATCCGAAGCGTAAGCCAGGTTTGAGTTTTCCTTCGTCAGGAAAGCCGAATTTCAGGAAGATATCTTTACTCCACAGGTGTTGGGTTAGGCAATATTTGACAGTTCCCCGGCAGAGTGTATTGCCAGGATTGTTTATCCTTAATTTTATTTGTACCCCTTCGTCCAGGTGGTCCTTCGGTTTTTTCCCCCCTCGAAGTTTTTAACGACAGACACTCGTCCGTGTTTCTTTCAGCACCCGTCCGTGTTTGAACATTTGATTTCAATACCCGTCCGCATTGACCTTCTGATGACACTCGTCCGTGTTGCCTTCCATTCCCCCAGCGAGTTTAATTCCCGATAAAGTTGCTTTACACCCTTTTCAATACCCGTCCGTATTGAAACCTTTTACACCCGTCCGTGTATCCTTTTCAATACCCGTCCGTATTGAAACCTTTTACACCCGTCCGTGTATCTTTTTCAATACCCGTCCGTATTGAAACCTTTTACACCCGTCCGTGTATCCTTTTCGATACCCGTCCGTATTGGATCCTTTTACGCCCGTCCGTGTACCTTTTTCAATCCCCAGAGAGGTCATCTTGAACCTTCTTCACACCCGTCCGTGTACCCTTTTTCAATACCCGTCTGTATTGAAATCTTTTACACCCGTCCGTGTATCTTTTTCAATACCCGTCCGTATTGAAATCTTTTACACCCGTCCGTGTATCTTTTTCAATACCCGTCCTTATTGAAATCTTTTATACCCGTCCGTGTACCTCTTTCAATACTCGTCTGTATTGAATCCCTTTGGCACCCGTACGTGTTCTTTCGGCGCCCGTCCGTGTTTGAACTTTTGTTTCAATGCCCGTTCGCATTGACATTTGACACCCGTCCATGTTCATCCCCAGCATAGCTAACACTCGTTTGTGTTTATTTCAGGACTTTTCATTACAGTTTTGGTTTCCAACACTCGTACGTGTCGTGACAGTGCAACTTTTTTTGTTTGTTCCCCGGTGGAGTCGTCCCTCCCTTGAGGATTGCAAATTTTAGGTTTCTTTTTGGTATTCAATCTCCGTGAACCCTTGGAACGCATGATAGCCGTCACTATCATACCTTCAGGATCAAGTTGATTGAATAGGGGCAGCTGTAACACCTCAAAATTTGCCTTGTTGTTTTTAGATAACTGGCTTAGGTTTCTTTTCATTTCTTGCATTTGCATTGTGCATAGCATTTGGTTATTAGCATGGGATCAGGGTATTTGGTTCAACTCAAGGGCAAAAGCTTCTTATGAGCTCCATAAGCTCCTCACATCCTTATATGGTGGCCCAAGGGTATTTCAATGAGGGATTCTCCAAGTGGTTATATCAAGGGTTGGTGTCCTTACACTGATGACCAAAACTAGGGTTTCATGGTTAAGGGTCCTAAGCTCAAGGAGTTGATTCAAACCTTTCACCAAGGTTCTCCATATGTCAAAACAAGTCTAAGGATGGATTTTGAGCCAAAAATTCACCATGGAAGACCTCAGATGATTCAGTAGCTTACAGATGAAGTAATCAGTCAAACTGGTCAACTGAAAAGTCAAACTAAGGTTTTGAGAGGTCCTCATCATGGTAATCAAGTCAAGAGACCTTTATTTGGTCTATGGAAGGCTTTCATGATCACAATTTGCAAGAATCAAGCTTTGGTAAAAAGTTGCTAAATTGGGAAAGTGACTTGTAATTTCAAGTTACTATTTTTGGCATATTTTCAACCAACTTTAACCAAACTTTTCATGATCAAAAATGCTTCAAACGAATTTTTGCCCAACACCAAAGTTGTAGATCTCTTTCTCCTCTTTCCAAAGAGTGGTGGATCATGATCATATCATTTTTGGATCAAGAGTTATGGGCATTTGAAGTTAGAGGGCATTTGGTGTTCTACCATGCATACCATTTTGACATAACTTGCAAGTTGCATTTTAACTCACCAATATGGCTTCTAATTGTTCAGTTCACCTCACCACACTCCAATGTACCTCATTTAGCATCATTTTGAGCCAAGAATTGAATGAACCCGTGGGTTACATGTCCATAATTCATCATTATGCAATTTTGCAAGTTCATTTGGAAATCACAATTCAGTTACTTTCCAGCCCCAAGATCAATCCAAAGGTTCTCACGGCATCAAAAGGAAAGCAGTCATGCACTTTTCATGAAGAACGCACGAGTAGAATACCTCATGTGCACAAACTTGCAAATTTGCAAAACAGCCCAAAACTCATTGCTCTCAAGTCCTTGAAGATTAAAACCCTAAACAGTAGCATTGGCACACTATATAAGCTAACTCACACGAATTTCTCAGCAGCTACTATTCATTTTCATCACTTTTCAAAGTTTTACTCTCAAGTTTCTCTCCTTCGATTCTCCCAATCCTTCAAGGTTCCTCCATTTTTCTTGGTTGGTTTAGGATCAGTGAAGCACAAGGAAGAGAAATCCACCACTGTTTTGAGGTTTAAGCAAGGAATTCATCAAGTTGAGTTCAGAGCTTCAACTTTCGGATTCAAGGATTCAGGCTAGTTTGAAGGTCTAATTGCATTTATTTTGCAATTAGACGGTTGAAAGAGTTGATCTGCAGCTTATCTTGGAGTTTCTTGACGTATTTCCATTTCTGCAAATCTCAGGTGAGCTTCAAATTCATAGATCTAGAATTGATTTTTGTTGTGTGTTTAATGTTCATCTTGATGTGCTGAGCTCATATATGTGTTTGGTTTTGATTTTCAACGTGAATCATGGCTGAAATTTAGATCTGAAATTTTCAGATCCAAACTTGTTTCGTTCGATTCTTGAAATATATGCATGATAAATGATTTTGAGTGGCATATTTGTGATCTACGTGAGTTGCTGAACATTTTGATGTATGATTTGTTGTTTTTGGTTATGGTTTGAAGTTTGGTGACCGGAGAGTGGCCGGAGAAGATGACCGGCGCTTCTCCGGCCGGTGAGGGTTTAATTAGGGTTTGTGGTTTTCCAGTTTGAATCTCATGCGTTGGATCGTGATTAATTTTCCAGTTTAATTCACGTGCGTTGGATCTTGGTTATGTGTTGTTAATTAAGTTAATTAGGGTTTAGTGGATCTGGTTAAGTCATGACCGTTGGATCTCATTTAATTAGCAAGTTTGAATATGGACCATCAGATCGTTGACTTTGCTTCGTTTGACTTTGAATGGGAGCCTGTGGATCTGGATACTTTCCCTTGTTTGACTCAATCTGAGCCGTTCGCTGATTCTGAATGTTGGAAAGCGCTTGGGCCTTTTTGCTGTTTGCACCCCTCGTTTCTGAGCCCATGATCATTTGAACGCGTTTGGGTTCCTTTTTGCACCCCTGGCTTCATTTCATTTCCTTTTTATTTTCTATTTTCATACCATTTCATAATTAAT
Source organism: Lathyrus tuberosus (assembly GCA_022829125.1). Lineage (NCBI taxonomy): Eukaryota > Viridiplantae > Streptophyta > Magnoliopsida > Fabales > Fabaceae > Lathyrus > Lathyrus tuberosus. The sequence goes on along the minus strand of JALAZF010000546.1, from coordinate 3,353,880 downwards.
TGTTAAAAATACTTGCATGTGCTAAAAAATTCCAAAAAAATTCATCATCCCTTCTCATTATTAAAATTAATTTTTCACATTTTATTTTATTATTTTTGCATTAAATTTGCATTAAATATTAATTTTCCAAATTAATTTGCCTCATTTGCACTTCATATTGCATACTTCATGTTGCATTTTTTATTTCTCTCATTTGGAAAGTGATTTGATCCTGATTCTTTTTGGGTTGTGTTCATAACATGTTGAAGTATTTTTGAGATTTTTGGTATGATTTTTAGGTCCTTTTTGGATGACTTTTGATGTGTTGCTTTGAGCATGAATGTATGAAATCCTATTGATGCTTTGACCTAATTGTTGATTGACTTTGGTTCTGATTCATTGCTTGTGGATTTGATATGTCAATTATACATGTTTGAGATGCTTGAATACTGAATGACATAATTTTTGAGGCATGTTTGTTATTTCTTTGAAGCATGAGCTTTAACTTGTCCAATTTGTGAATATATGCTTCATGTTTGGTTTGCTTGGTCATGAAGGCACCTGTGCCACAATTTTAGGTCTTGTTGAAGGATTGATAGCATGTTAATTGACTTCTGGTTGTGATATTTGAATCTCATCTTTGCATGTTTGATGTTTGCCTTTCACTTTAAGTCATTTGTTTCACAAGTATGAATCATGTTTCACTTCACTTCACTTCACTTCTTCTTTGCTTCCTAATTGATTGTGAAAGTGTTTGTGTGACTTGAATGTTGTTTGAAGATCATGTTTAGGCACATATTTAGGATTGTGTCACTTCTGGACTTGGTTTACTTTGTGAAATTTTGACTTGGTTGCTTTACATGATCACTTCTTTTCATTTCACTCCTTCTTTAATGACTTGAATGGTACTTGAGTGACTTCTCCCTTTTCTTTTTGACTAATTGTGCATGATTAATAGTAGAGGTCAGTAGGACCATTAGGTTCTGAACTTGATGTTTGATTTACTTTAGAACGTGTTTCTTTATGGCCTTATGCTTGTTTGAGTTTCATTTTGTCATATGTGAATACTTCTAACATTTTCAGGGGCAAATGGTAAGTTGTTTGAATGTGGATATGCTTCCACATTTTACTTTCTTCCTTTACCTTTTAACTTTCATACTTGTGTTTGAAGTGAGCTTAGGCCACTTGTGTTTCACTTCTCTTTCTCCTCCTTCTCTTCCACTCTTTTCATCCCTCGAGTCGCAAGACTTGTTTAAGTCTTGGATTCTCTCCCTTTAGAGCTACCTAGTCCAACTTAATTTTCGATTAAGCTTGGAGTAGGATTAGCATTAGGTTAGGCAGTCGTCTCTCCTAAACCTCACTAACCATAGGACATCCATGCATGATAACATCAGGACTCTTAGTTTCCCTGTAGAGTTTCCTTTTGTGTCGCTTCTCTTCTCATCTCAAACTTCTTGAACACACTTAATAAAATATAACGTATATTGCGCTCGAGCCTTAAGTGTAGGAAGTGAAGAACGAGGGGTCTCCTCTCCTCTTCTACGGTGTTTAGCATACGTCTCATTCGGGGGCGATCATGCGACTCACTCGTTCCCGCATGGTAGACTTTGGTGCAATGTAAGCTACGAACTAACTCAAAACACTTCTGTCTAAAAAACACCAAACCAATTCAAATCTTTTTATCCTCCGGGATTGTTGGGTTTCAAACTTCTTTTTTTCGAGAAAAGAGCTCGTCGCTCACGTAAAAAACACTTACCTACCCGTGGTCGTACCCACGAACTACGTCAGCTCTGATTCCTCTCTCTCGTCCGATTGAGGATACGTAGGCACAAGACAGCGATTGTCTTGGCGAGCAACCTTCCCCCACAGTTCCCGTCCGAACTACGTTGACTCTGACTTTCCCATTGCACTGAGGGAGTACGTAGGCCTAGGACAACGATACTGTCCTATCGAGTCACTTCTTTTTCTTTTCTCCTTCGTTTCTCCGTTCTTTCCGTTCCCGTTTCTTCGCCGGTCCAGTAGCAGTGGAGTTCCAGATGACGACACCCTTTGATGCAGACAACAAGCGTGGATCCCATCGAGTACGATGGACGTGTTGGGTGCTAACACCTTCCCTTCGCGTAACCGACTCCCGTACCCGTTCTCTTGGTCGCGAGACCATGTCCTTTCCCTTCTTCTAGGTTTACGCAGTGTTTCCTTTCCCTCTCTTGGGATAAATACACTTTGCTGGCGACTCTGTGTCTTTGGCGCCACTCTCGCGTTTGTACCGTTGGATGCGAATCTTTCGGGAGCGACAGCGGGCAAGAGCATCGTGGCCGTTCCTAGATGGTTGAACCGTGCGTGACGGACAGAGATGTGACGAAGGGCAGCTAATCCTGGGGGTCAGCTGGCCAGCCTTCCTCATCTGAGTGGCAGAAGAGAAAATGCTCTCCTTTGCCCTGAACTAGCTGGGCTTAGACTATTGGGCCATTCTGGGGTGCAGAAGCGGATTGGGCCATTCTGGGGTGCAGAAGCGGATTTGGCCATGCCTAGCCATTGGGCCAGTCCGGAATAGGAGCCACCAAAGGCGTTACTCCTGAGCATATGAGCCATGATTTAAGGGCAGCCTGTGGTCCCGAGGAGGAGTAAGCGTGGTTGATGCATTTTACTGAGATAGGGTCGTTTCGTGGTGCTCGAGGATACATGTGCTCGAGGAACCTGAAATGTTGTCCTGCGTGTCTGGAGAGCGGGGAGCCCAACGGTTGATGGGAATTGAAGGGATAGAGTGTCACACATGCATCGAGCCACGTTCCGTAGTTAATGCGTAATGATGGCTATGCTAGGGTTATGATGATGCCCCTACGTCTTCCTAGGTAAAGGCTTTAAATGATTTGACTAAATTTTGGTAAAACATGGTGTTGAACATAGTGTCTTGACATGAAGAAATATGTTAAAAGAAGACATTTCAGACAAGATGTCCTATCTTGAGGACTCAACATCTTGGTCTGATACAGCAGGTTGTTGCAAATCCGTTCCAAGATTTAAGGAGTAATCAGAACGTGGATCAAGGGATGACTAAACAGATATTTCGAAGCCTGTGGACAACTAAAGATTATAAAAGGAAGACTAAAACCTAGGGTAGAATACGAATTATTATTAAGACTTTTGTAAAGTGAAAATAAGGGTTTAGGGTTTTGAGAGTCGTGTACTTTCTTGTATTGTAAGTTACCCTTTGTATCAGTTTGATACATTATGGTAGACATAGTTTTACATATTCATAAACCTGTAGGTAATGAATTGTATATTGTTGGATGAAGCTATTAAGCAAATTCAAGTGTTATTGTTAGTCAAGATTCTTGACTGAATATTGTATTGGAAGGGGTGTCTTTCAATTGGACAGTTTGATGCAGTTGCCGAAGGTTGTAACTGTTAGATATCACTGAGGTGATTCAGGAATCGAGATGGGCTTCTCTTATCTAGATGGAGTTTCTAGATAGAATTGCACTGGGTGTGGAATTAAGTGATAAGTTATCAGAGGTTGTATACTTAGAATTAATACTACTGATAGTGAATTCATTCCTGGCTTGGTAGCCCCCAGATGTAGGTGTTGTTGTTCACTGAACTGAGTCATCATGTCTTGGTGTTATTTATCTTTTTGTTATGTTCTATTCAGTCTGCTCTTATACTCAGAAGTATATGTCTTGGCTGATGTTGAAATATCTGTCATGACATTGTTTTTGAACCTGCAGTTTTTTTAATGTTCTTGTTTCTATCATTGTTTAGAGAAGCAGATATCAATGTCTTGACATCTCTCAGGACATCTGAGATCTGCTGCCAGAATTTTAATTGGTATCAGAGTAGGCATACTGGTCTGTTTCTGGATGAGTTATAGGGAAGATACTTTCTGGTCTTTGAACAAGGTAGGAGGTTACATGATCAGACCATCCCTTGGTGCTGTTGGACAGGTTGTTCCAGACGAACAACTACTGATGGTTGACTGATACTTTGTGAAGTTTCTACCGCTACTACTGATAATGATACTATTGATACGCATGGTGCCTTATAAGACGTTCTGACATCTTACCTGATGCATGTTGAAGATGGTGTGAGTTTTTATAGTTGTTCTTGTCACCTCTAGCTGGGAGTAATAGACAGGATAAAGCACTGTGACCTGGAGTACTCTGAAGGATCTTTCTATGTTGCTTGGGAGATAGGCTCAATCAGGTAACATGAAGGAAAAAGGTTGAGTTGAGGTCTTGTGTATCCATTGGATTTGATAAACGCTCTATGTCATGTTTAAAGTTGCTAAAGATACTTGAGTTGTCTCTCAAGTCCACTCATAAAGGCAGTTTTGAATGTGTTTGTTAAATAGAGTCAGAAAAGTAGATAGTCAAGTGGATGCTTCAACGATACTTGAAGTGAGACATGAGAATGTCATACCATGGAAGAGAGCCATAAGAAATTTATTTTTGCTTCCAACCCTAAAAGAGAGTGTCTTTGCTTGAGGATCTCCTATCAGATCTCCTAGAAGGAAGTATATAGGAAGAACTGCACAAGTGTTCTGACATTCAGCTAGGTTGAAACTGGAGTAATTGCTGATCAATGTTAAAACAATCTCATAAGTGTAAAGATATTGGATCTGTGATATGTTTATCCAAGGGTGTTACTAGTATGATGAAGATGGTCTACTAAGGAAGTTTTGTGCCTTGAAGATTTCTTCCTAGGTTGTGCTGGTTTTGTAGCTAGAGTAAGGAGGAATGCAAATCCGAAGAATACAGAGTTGGGATTTAAGATCAATTACTATTTGTGTCTTAGCAAGTATTTAGTTGATTATCCTATTGCTTGGTTATCAAGAAAGATGTTGTCACTCCGTAAGTTTTCAAAAGTTCCTCATCCCGTCCTCAAAAGTGATCAAGGCGTGTAATTCTGAAAATAGTTTTAGAACCAATTTCAGTGATCTATTTGGTGGAGAAGGTGCTGATGTTCAATTAAATGTTGAAACATCTTTCCTATGGTGAGGTGTGCTGATGTGATGAAGTTCAACACATGGTCATCTTGATAAACATTCGTTAGGTCAATTTATTTCTGATTTAAGCACATAGGAATACAGAAGCTATGTTCCTGTATACCCTATAGAAGTGTGTTCAAATTACTAGTGGAGGACTGTAAAGACATCTCTACCAGATTCTGTGCATATGGAAGTTAAGGAAACATGTCTAGGACATTTACCCTGACATTTTGGAGACTTTTCTGGTCTTTCAAAGTGAATCTGAATGATCGTGCAGTTAGTTGTGTCTATTTGGTTTAGTTCTGGCGTGGAATCTAATCACGTGTGGATGATTCCCTTAGAGAATTATGGAGGCTGTCATCATGGTATTTGTTTATGGAGGCTGTCATCATGGTATTTGTTTATTCCCTTGAGTTATCCTGAAAAGGATAGGTTGTTGGTTTTCTTTCTTATGTTCAGGATGGAGGTTGTTTACTAAAACTTGATTTCATGATCAAGTCTATGAGAACATGGAACTCTTGTTCTGTTATGATGGAAAGGCCATTCAAGGTGGGATATTATCTGGAAGTCTAAGGGTTGGATCTTCAAGATTGTTTCAGTAATGTGTGGTTTCATCAGGTGACCAGTCAAGTCAGTGATCAAATGTTCTGACATTAGACTGAACATCAGGATGCTCATGCTGTAGTCAGTTGTGTGCATTGGAGTGGTACCATCTTGTATAGACTGGTCTCCTAAGGAGTGGTTGCTCTCCAACTATAAGGTTGTCCCTAAAGTCTATCTCAACTTATTTGGATCAAGCAATAGCTAAAAGCTCAAGGGAGTTGCTGATTGCTTGGTGTTTTCATATCTTCTTCTTAGAGTCTCATCTAAGATGTTGGATATAAATGTTCCAGAGTTTTGTCTGGGGTAAGGGGATGTTAGTACTGGAAGTTTCAGCCAAGTTCCCTCTTGATCAAGGACATGGTGGAAGGTATTCTGATTGGTCACTTATGAAGAAAGATGGTTTTTGAGTGTGACTCAAGGAAGTACCTGCTCAAGCATGTTGCTCTAGGCTTATGATGTCATCACCTACTAAAACATTAGCCCTTGCTATTATTGATGTATTGTGTCTTGTGTTGGACTGTGCAAGGTGGAGTTTTGTAGGAAAGAAGGTTGTAGGGTAGAGGGTAAGCAGACTTTGCTGAGGAGTCTATTTAGATTGGGATGTCTGAACTTTGTGCTTCTGGGTTGAAGCTTCACGAGGCTCGTGAGAGTTTATTTCTCTCTGTGGTATTCTGACTTCTGTGATGTTTTATGATCTACTGCAGCTGTGACCTGGTGTGATTCTGATGTCCTAAATGATGTTGGAACATCATCCCTGCTACTGGTTATTCTTGGAGGATGACTGTGTTTGACTTTCAGCTTTGGAGCTGATTCTATTCCTTGTTGAGTATGGTATAGAGCTACTGTCAAGACTGTGTGGATTCTGGTGATAGGTTTTGCTGGAAGTATCACTAGAAAAGATTGTATCAGGATGAAGTTTGAGAAGGAAACAGGCTGAAGTTGTATCACTTTTCATATGGAGAAGGGGGCTGGTGTCTTCCAAGTGTGGCTGACATTCTATCTAACCAAGAAGCTATGAGAACTTGTATGTCTCTCTCTGGGATGTGAGCATTCAAGGTTTGATTAGATTTATTCTCAAGAACAAGGATGTCTATGGCTATAAAATTTAAGAGGAATTTGTACGGTGTATGTATGTGTTCAGGGGGAGAGTGATCAATAGTGTTATTTGGTCTCAATCCAAAGTTCTTTGGTTATGATACAAGAAGTGTGCTCCTGGTATTTTTCTCACTTATGAGAAAGAAGATGCTCATGTGATTCTTGTGAGGATGTGATGTCAGGAAAGATGTCTTGAAATTGCGGTGTGTTAATTTTGTGGCTTTGTCAGCTCTGCATGGAAGGTTGAGCTGTTAAGGATACTGAATTATTTCAACTATGTTCTCAATTCTTAGAAGAGACCTGAGAAATAATATTGGATATTGTCTGGGAGAATTTATTTTTCTCTGCAGAATGAGTTAACGTTCATGGGAATCCTTGTTGGAGATGTTAGACATAATGTCTTAACATCTTGGTCAGCCCCTGGTTGAAAAGAGCATGTTGGGATTACTTGAAGGATTTGTGACTATGTCTCAGAGGCCATAAGAGAGACTAGACAAAGTCTGACCAGATGTCAGGACATTGTTTAGGACTTGTGGTTATTTCCAAGTAGGTTAATTTGGACTTATGGTTACATCCTATCTGTGCCTCATTTTCCTTTCCGAGTCTTCGTTTTGTGTCCTGTGATTTGAGTTATGAACACAATTATGTCTTGTTGTAGCGCGATTTTTGTGGTTTCGAATCACTATTGCTTTGATACTACAGTTCGATTCATTTTTCATCCTATTGAGCTGATTAAGGAAGGGAAATAGATGTCTCCAATTAACCCTGCTTGCATATTGAGTTTAAACAGCGGTCTGTTAGGTTATAGATGCTATCAAAAAGGGGGTTTTTCTTAGGGTTATGCTTTTAAGAATGAAAGTGTCATTACAGTATATGAGGCTTTTGGTTAGGATACTAGGCTGGATTTTCCTTGGTTGATATATGAAGGGACTGGGAGTGTTTATTTATTATGCTCGTTAAGATTTTTGCAATCTTATGCCTACGTATTCCCGTTTAGCTAAACAGGGAAATCAGAGCGATCGTAGTTCCTCCTATTCTATGGGAGGAAAAAGGTTGTTTTGGTGTCTTGTTCAAAGCCCAAGACATAAAGCTAAAGGTGGTTTGTATCTTGTTCAAAGCCCAAGATGTGAAGCTAAAGGGTTTGTATGAGAGAGAATTTGTCATCTCTAAAGAGGAGTTGCTGATGTTTGTATGCTGTGAGCAAGGCACAAATTTGATGCTAAAAGGTTGATTGACTCAACCGGGGTTTCCTTATACAAAGCCTAAGAGGAGGCTGGAAGTTTTACTTTTTCGGGCAAAACGTTCTTTCTGTCTTGTAGGAAGCCCAAGATCGAGGCTGAAAGGGTTCACTCAACAAGAGAGGATTTTCAAGTGTCTTGTACAAGGCCCAAGACGGAGGCTAAAGGAGTGACTGACTCAGCAAGAGAGTCTTTTATACTCAACAAGAGAGTGTTTATGTGTCTTGTACGAAGCCCAAGACGGAGGCTAAAAAAAAGGGTTTGACTCAACGAGAGAGTCTTTTATACTCAACAAGAGAGTTTTTATGTGTGTCTTGTACGAAGCCCAAGACGAAGGCTAAAGAAAAAAAGGGTTGACACAACAAGAGAGACTTTTATACTCAACAAGAGAGTTTTTATGTGTGTCTTGTACGAAGCCCAAGACGAAGGCTAAAGGAAAAAAGGGTTGACTCAACAAGAGAGTCTTTTATACTCAACAAGAGAGTTTTTATGTATGTCTTGTACGAAGCCCAAGACGGAGGCTAAAGGAAAAAAGGGTTGACTCAACAAGAGAGTCTTTTATACTCAACAAGAGAGTTTTTATGTGTGTCTTGTACGAAGCCTAAGACGGAGGCTAAAGGGGTTGGACTCACCAAGAGAGTCTGAAAAGGTTAGCTTCGCTGGGGATGATCATTTCTACAAAGCCCAAGAGGAGGCTGTCTTACTGCCGAAGGTCACTGAGATTCCCAGGCAGGTCCAAGTGCGGGGAACTCTCATGAGAGAGACTGGGTTTCTGCTTATGTTTTAGAGGAACTTGAGAATGTCTTTGAGACTCAAGAGGTGTAGACTGTCCAAGCCTAGAGTTTTATCTTTTGTACTATGCCTGAGAGGAGGCACGGGCATTGAGGGATGAGTATCAACCCTACAAATGGTCGGTGTTTTGACACTGGAAAGACTGCCCTAGCAAAGGATGACTAAGTTCTGTCTTAGACCTAAAGGTCGTCAGGGTCCTTGTATTAAGCCCAAGAGAAGGCATGAGAACTTTTAAGAAGCCGAAGGGTCCTTGTACAACGCCCAAGAGGAGGCGGGGATGCTTTTAGGAAGCCTGTGGGTCCCCAAACCAAGAGAAGTTGAAGACATGCTATTCACCGAGAATAGATGAAGCCAGGAAAGTTCAAGGATTTGGAAGAAACTCAAGAGATGACATTCACGGAGAAAAGATCATCTCTGGGGAGTTAGAGTTTCTTTGACAATTTCTAAGGGTGACAGTCTGAGAAAGGGTTCACCGAGAATGCTGCCTTTCACGTTTCCATATTGTTTAACCCCAAGAGGAGGGAAGACTGTATCTAGTAATTCTATGGGGATCTAGTTTTGTTTGTATTTAAGAGTGACCAACAGGGCTTTACCTAGTGCTAGACGTAGTTACCGGGGAAACTCTAAATAACTATACTAGTATTACACAGTGGATATGTGACAATTATATAAAAGGATGTGAAAGAAGACTTACAGTGAAATAGCCCCACGATACAGTTATATATATGAAAGCGCTAAATGAAAGCGGATAAACACTTACCCGTTGTAGAGCTTCCATGTTGTTTTGTTAGTCGTTCAACAAAGAAAGTTGGATAAAAACATATATTTGGATTCAAAATCAAAGGAGAAAGTGTTATGAAAATATTGTTGGGGCTTACAGCTCGAGGAGAGGCCCAAGGTTTTATCAGTGATTGCACTGTTGTTTTGAATTTGTACAGGGACTTATACAAGTGACTGAGGCCCAAAAAAGGTTTTCTGTACAAAGGGTTGGGTCTTACACTCTCTCAAGAGGCCCAAATGTGTTTAAAGAAAAGGAATAGGGCTTATAACAGGAGGGTAGGCCCAGATGATTTGATTTTTGAACTGGCGATTGCGCCGAGATTTTTCTTTTAACGCGGAGGGACTTATACAATATCTGAGGCCCAAATAGTTTTGGTTAAAATGGGGTTGGGTCTTACACTCTATTAGAGGCCCAAAGAGGTTATTTTTGTACAAGAGATGGGACTTAGAACTCAAGGAGAGGCCCATGAGTTTTTGTTAAAAAGGCGACGATCGCGTCGAACTTTTTGATGGTATCAGGACTTATACAATACACTGAGGCCCAAATCATTTTGGTTTTCAAAAAGGGTTGGGTCTTACACTCTACTAGAGGCCCAAAGATTATTTAAAAAAGTTTTGTTTGGGTGAAAATCAAGGAAACCCTAATTTCATCATTTTAAAAGTAAATTCTCAAGGAAAATCAATAAAAAATGTTAAAATACCAAATAAGTTTGAATAAACAACTTGTGATTTTTGGTTGAGGCTTGAAAAATGATGTTTTAATCACAAGATGAATTAAAATTCATTTGGTTTTGAATTTCAACATGAGAATTCAATTTTAAAATGTTTAAAAAACAATTAAAAGTGAATTTATTCACAAAAATACCAACTATATTAAATAAATAATATAAACTTGATTTTTTTAGGGAATAAAATATTTCAACATTTTTTTGATTTTTTGCAAAAAGAACCAATAAAAAATAATTAAAATTGAGGGAGTTATTAATTTTTCAAATCATTAAAAATAATGTGAAAAATAATAAAAAAGTGGAAAAAACATTAAAAAGGGGGTCTGGGGCGAGGGGGATTCGAACCCCAGACCTCTTGTGTGCAGCATACGCGCCTTACCACTGGGGTGATGATACATCCGTGTATTGAAGCACAGCCACAAATATACAAGGCTTGCCTTGTTTTTGGCCTGGCCAAAGGCAAGGCAAGGCAAGATTTTGGCTAGAAACGTGAAGGCCATAACTTTCTCATTTCTCCATGGATGGAGACAAAATTTATATGCATCTGGCCTAGAATTTCCTAAGGAAACCAATGGTGGTGGTGGTTTTTCCAGAAAACAAATCCTCCTCAAAACCCAATAGTGGTTTTGAAATAGGCCATGTTTTGCATTTTCCGTGCTACCTCTTAGTATAGGTGTGAATTACATGATAAATTGGTGCAAACACAACACATATAACATGTATAAGAGATGCATGATCAATGGACTTCAAAGCAAGGCATGTTTCAGAGAGTTCAAGTTGTGAGGCTTACTTCTCTTGGAGCTTTTGGGCTATCTACCAAGTGCTTTGTTCCAGAAATGTTTTGATGCTTTGGACACCCTCAAATGATCCCTTAGAAGCTTTTAGAGTGGTTGGAACCAGCTGGAAACCTCGGGAATGGAAACTGGCCCTTTCTTGCTAAAGGGGCAAAAGTGGCCAAAATATCAACTCTCTCAAATGGTGTTCCAGATGTGGGGAACCATTTGGGACAGTTCAAGGATGATATTTGGAGTGTGTTTGATGTTTTATCTGGTTTGGAAAGGGACTGATTCAAGACATGACTTGAAAAATGCACAAAAGTCCTATTTTGAGGTTTTGAGAGGGGACTTTGAGATTTTGGTGTTACAGGTCACTTGTGAGAGTTTGGACAACTTAGATATGACATATTGGATGTGTTTGGATCATGAGCTGTGATGGAAATGCTCTCTATCTCAAAAACTCAGAGTTACCTTGCTAAAGAAGGTATTTTTGCCTAGAGAAAGTGATTTTGAGGAAAGCATCTGTTTGATGGCTTTGGTGTACTCAAACTTACCACAAATGAGCTCTATTTATAGTGTGTCAAGTTTGTTTTGGCTGCAATAGTGAATGGCAACTGCTGCCGAAGTTTGGCAAATGTTGATCAATGAGAATCCAAGTCTCCTCTAGCCATTGATTAGAGGTTAGAGCATAGGCTGCTAGTTCCCTAGTTGTTGGATAAGTCTTGACTGAATTTAGTTGGAAGAGGCTCAGTCCATGCCACCTTGGTGCATCCATTGAATGCTCCAAAACAAAATTGGAGTCTTGTCCCTCTTTTAGGCATTTCTAGGTTTGGCATGCTACTTTTGGTTCCAAAGACTTGGGAGGCTTATAGATCAGAGCTGGTTCCTCCTTGGTCCCTTCTTGAGGTGTTCAGATGTATAGACTTGCTAGCCCTTTGCAAAATTTGAGCAAATCGAGCAAAATCCCCAAATCTGCCTTGTTATGACAGTTGTAGCAAGGCATATTGCCACTGTCATAACTTCTTGCTCAGATTGAGTTTGGTGAAGTTCTTGGTCATTTTCGAAAGCCCTCATATGATACAACATATGTGTGATCATAGTTTGTTTTGACACTTTTTGGATCCAAGTGAAAAATGCCCTTACATTTTGGAAAAAGTGAAACAGATTCTGACTTAGTGAAAATTTCACTAAGTGTTGGAAAAAAGGACATTTCATGTTTTCAACCATTTTGACCCAACCCTAACTCAAAATCCATGATGAATTGGAATGAGGTGTAGTTGAAGCTTTTGTAGAGGGCCATGAGAGCTACAAATCCAGCTTTGAAAGGGGAAAAATGGCCTTGTGGTTTAGGAGATATGATCCTCCAAAGTTGGTACCTTAGCCACTTTGTTCCATAACTTAGAAAATTTCTAAGTTTTTATGGTTACCCCTTTTACAAGTTATCCCACTTTTCTTGATTTTTCTGGATGAATGATGATCCCAATCACACATTAACATCATTTTAGGCTCAAAGAACCATAATTGTGAAAAATCTCAAAAAGTCAAAGTTGACTTTTGTGCACAGTTGACTTTTTGTCAAATGAACTCCAAACTGTGCGATCCTCTGTGAAATCAAGTCCTTGACCTAAATAAAACTTGATGGATTGATTTCATAGGTGTTATAGGGTGTATTGAATCATGTCCCAAGGTTTGGGAGCATGCCTGGGTCAAAAGTCAAAGGCACAGTTGACTTTTCCCGCGAATCCCTAATTGTGGTTCTGATGAATTTGAAACTTGTTGATCAAGCTTCTTAGATCAATACATTGTTGTAAATGCATCCATATAGTGTATTAGGGACCCTCAAATCATCTCTTGAGGTCTTGGCTCATGTTTTGTCCCAAAAGTCAACTTAGGGGTGAATTAGGTAAAAAAACCCTAATTCCTGATTTTTTATTAATGCATCCCCTGAGGCTATATTGACTTGATGATTAGGTTTATGAGGTCCCTTAGAGTATTTTGGGTTGTGCTTTGAAGCATTGGCTCATGCCCATAGGAAAAAATTCCATCTGGAGTCCCTGGTCGACCAAAACCCTAATTTGGTGACACTGGCGATCTTGAGGCTTAATCCACTTGGACTGTTGCAGCCTTGTGCTTAATCCTTGAGGTGGGAGTCCTCTTGATCCATTGTGGATGTTTGAGAGGTTTAGACAAGTTGAAGATCATGTCATTCCTTGATTGATCTTTTGTCTAAGAGCTCTGAGAGGGCTTGAAACCCTAAGTTTGATTGTAGTGAATGCTCACCCATCTTTGGGGAGACTAATGAGGTATAATGGTTCATCCATATTGTGATGCTGATTTGCACAATGATGGGAATCTTAGTTGTCAAAATTTGGGGTATGACAGATGCCCCTATTTAATCTTCTTGGACCCGAATGTGTGAATGGCGAAGGTATTCGGGCATTCGGGGTACAAGAGGATTAAATATCGGAATACCCAAAATTTTGATGGAGGTTATGATTGGTAGTTTACGCATTCATCTTCTTTTGCTAAGCGATGATACTTAGAAAAGGTAAAACTTTCCCTCGATCCTGGTCTTCAGCTACGGAACTGGTCTCAGTTTCTGATTTAAACTTCCCCTCGATCCTGGTTTCCTTTCAAGGAACTGGTCTTAGTTTCTGAAATAAACTTCCCCTCGATCCTGGTTTCCTACCAAGGAACTGGTCATAGTTTTTGAAATAAACTTCCCCTCGATCCTGGTCTTCAGCCACGGAACTAGTCTCAGTTTCTGATTTAAACTTCCCCTCGATCCTGGTTTCCTACCAAGGAACTGGTCTTAGTTTCTGAAATGAATTTCCCCTTGATCCTGGTTTCCTACCAAGGAACTGGTCTTAGTTTCTTTTGTCAATAAGCTTTCTTGACATGGGACGCTATTTGCAGCGCTTTTCCTCAAACTTCTCGCCGAATTTTCCTGGGGAGATGCCATTTGATGGAAAAAGTTTCGAGGTCAGACTTGCTGGAGACCCCATCTGTCTGAGCTGTAGAGGTACACAAACTTCTCTGTTTGGAGACGCCATTTGTCGACTCTATTGGGGAAAACGAGTCTCTTGAGAGACTGCTTCCGCTTGGGGATATTACATCATAATTTTCTCGAGGTCTTCTCGGAGAAATGCCATATGATGTACCCCAATTTTGAGGTGCCGATGACTTTGTTAACATTGAATTTATGGAGAGAAGAACCAATGTGCTGCTGAGAGTCTTCGGTTAAGAGGCTTCCTTTAGGGGATTTTCCTTAATTCGCGAATGCGAAGACATCATCTTCAATGGCGAAGAGTGACGTTTATTGAATGTTTTCTTGCCTTTTCAGAGGTTCAAGTTATCAAAGTGGTCGAAAACCCGCTACAATCCAAAAATAAACTGGAAGAGGGACTGTTTGGACGCAACGTTTCCTGACAAGGACAGAACTAACAACTCAATTGAGAGGACTTTTATCACTAGGGGATAAGACCGACTAGAGTGATAGCGATGCAAGATGAATATGAATGTAAATAAATAATGCATGATGTATGTATGTTTATGCCGACAAAATTGATGCGACATACAGACTGATAGATGAACATGACAGGATACTCGGCCACAGTGGGAGATGAAAAGTATCGTTGGTTCACGATAGCAATTCCGCCTTGCTTAGGAGAGATAGTCCACGCGGGGAAAACCGTTGGTCGGGCTTAGGAGATAAGAACTCTGCCGGGAGGTATCAGATGAAACATGGTCTCTGACACAGTTGATCCTTCATTCAGGCGTGCTGATTTAGAAGGAGTACTTTGATTCTGCACTTTAAGGTTCGATTACTTCTGGAGAAGCGATCGATGTTCTTTCGATGTTCAACAGTCAAAAGAAATTGCCATCTTTATTTAAAAAACAGAAAAATTTTGACAAGTAAATTCATTTTTGTTTTATTTCAAAAATCGTTAATCATATTAAAACGTCATTCTGTAAAGCTAAAACAAATAAGAATTGTAAACAAAAGCACAAGGGCTCAAATTTTATTGATAGGATGGAAATCATCCAAGCGCGTGATTCCATAGAGTATTTACAAAGTTAGAAAATGGTAATTTTATAGGAAAAGGGCTACATTGAAACATAATAACCACTATCCTTCTACCAACTTTGAAGTCGGGGCATCCTGAGCTTCCGTCGAAGATGACCTTGATCTAGATTTCTGTCGAATGGCACGACCGCTGAGGAGTTAAATTGATCAGACGTAGTTACTTGCCATGAATCCCCAATTTTTGCCTGGATCTTACTTTGAGATTTCCAATCCACCGGGATGATTTTTTGCTTGTGTCTCTAATTTTTGCCTGGACCGCCCTTTCAGGTTTTCAATCCACTGAGACGTTTTTTTCTTTCTTCTTATTTTTTTGGTTTAGGAGAAGTATTTCTTGACTGCGTCAACATTTGTGGGGTAGGAAAATTCTTCTCCATCCATGGTTGCGAGTCTCAAGGCACCGCCTGAGAAGGCTTTCTTGACCACATAGAGGCCGTCATAATTTGGAGTCCATTTGCCCCGAGAATCAGTGAGAAATGATTGTATCTTCTTGAGCACAAGGTCTCTTTTCCTGAAGATGCGAGGTCGGACCTTTTTGTCAAGCGCCTTCTTCATTCTCTGTTGGTAGAACTGACCATGGCATAGTGCCGTTATTCGCTTCTCTTCGATCAGATTTAGTTCGTCGTGTCTGCTTTGACACCATTCAGCTTCCGTTAACTTGGATTCCATCAATACCCGGATTGATGGGATATCTACTTCTATGGGGAGTACTGCTTCCATGCCATATACTAGAGAGAAAGGGGTTGCCCCTGTTGAAGTGCTGACAGATGTACGATAACCATGAAGAGTAAAGGGTAGCATCTCGTGCCAGTCTTTGTAGGTTACAACCATCTTTTGAACGATCTTCTTGATGTTCTTGTTAGCCGCTTCTACCGCTCTGTTCATCTTGGGTCGGTAGGGAGATGAGTTATGGTGTTCGATCTTGAACTCAGCGCACAACTCTTTCATCATCTTGTTGTTCAAGTTGGATCCATTATCCGTAACGATCTGGCTTGGAACACCATATCGGCAGATGAAATTGTTTTTGATAAAGCGGACCACCACTTGTCGGGTTACATTAGCGTACGACGCTGCTTCAACCCACTTGGTGAAGTAATCAATGGCTACCAGAATGAACCAATGTCCGTTTGAAGCCTTAGGTTCGATCATGCCGATCATGTCGATTCCCCATAAGGAAAAAGGCCACGGGGAAGAAAGAACTTTGAGATGCGTCGGCGGTACATGGATTTTGTCCGAGTATATCTGACACTTGTCACACTTCCTCATGTACTTGTAGCAGTCGGATTCCATGGCCAACCAGTAGTACCATGCTCTTAGAATTTTTCTCGCCATTGTGTGTCCGTTGGCATGAGTGCCAAAGGATCCTTCGTGAATTTCCTCCATCAGCATGTCTGCTTCTGGTCTGTCTACGCATCAAAGCAAGACCATGTCAAAGTTTCTCTTATAGAGGGTATCACCGTTCAGAAATAAGCTTTCTGCTATTCTTCTGAGAGTCTTTCGGTCCTTTCTGGATGCCCCAGGAGGATACTCTTGTTTCTGAAGGAAGCATTTGATATCGTGATACCAAGGTTTGTTATCTATGACTGCTTCAATCGTGAAAATGTAGGCGGGCCTTTCAAGGCACATCACGTCGATCTTAGGTATGTCATTCCATTGACCTACACTAATCATGGAAGAGAGGGTAGCTAAGGCATCAGCCATGTGATTCTCTTCACGAGGGATATGATGAAACTCGATTCTGTTGAAGAAGGGTAACAACCTTCTCACGTAATCTTTGTAAGGAATCAATACTGATTGGTATGTGTTCCAATCTCCTTTGATCTGATTGATAACCAGGGCTGAGTCGCCATATACATCCAATTTTTTGATCCTTAAGTCAATTGCTTCTTCGAGGCCCATGATACAGGCTTCGTATTCGGCCTCATTGTTTGTACACTTAAATGTTAGTCGGGCTGTGAAAGGAATGTGGGTACCCTGAGGTGTTATGATGATTGCCCCAATTCCGTTTCCGTAAGATTGACAGCTCCGTCAAAGATGAGTCCCCATTGGGAACCAGGTTCTAGCCCTTCACTGGGTAGCGGTTCATCGCAATCTTTCATTTTTAAATACATGACATCTTCGTCTGGGAAGTCAAACCCGATTGATTCTTGATCGTCAATCGGTTGAAGAGCCAAATGATCGGCTAAATTACTTCCTTTAACGGCTTTTTGAGCGTGGTACTCTATGTCATATTCTGACAACACATCTGCCAACGGGCAATCCTTCCCGTGAGAGCAGGTTTTTCAAAGACGTACTTGATTGGATCCATTTCAGAGATTAACCAAGTAGTGTGACGAATCATGTACTGGCGAAGACGTTTGGCTGCCCAAGCCAAAGCACAACAAGTTTTCTCGAGCATAGTGTACCGAGTTTCACAGTCCGTAAACTTTTTGCTCAAATAGTAAATGGCAGACTCTTTCCTATTTGTTTCGTCTTGTTGGCCAAGTACACAACCCATAGAGTCTTCCAAGACTGTTAAGTAAATGATCAGTGGTCTTCCTTCCACTGGAGGTGATAGAATCGGTGGGTTCAACAGGTACTCCTTGATACTGTCGAAGGCAGTTTGACAGTCTTCTGTCCAAATGCAGTCCTGATTCTTTTAGAGTAATTTGAAGATCGGCGCGCATGTCGCGGTCATGAGGAATATGAATCTGGAAATGTAGTTCAAACGTCCCAGGAATCCTCTGACTTGTTTTTCAGTCTTTGGAGAAGACATCTCTTGAATGGCCTTGACCTTTTCAAGATCAACCTCAATTCCTTTCTGGCTGACGATGAACCCTAAGAGTTTCCTTGTCCGAACACCGAATGTGCATTTATTAGGATTCAAGCAGAGTTTGTATTTTCTCAGGCGCTCGATAATTTTGATAGGTGGGTCACATGCTCCTCCTCTGTTTTAGATTTGGCAATCATGTCATCGACATATACTTCGATTTCTTTGTGTATCATGTCCTGAAACAGAGTAGTCATGGCCCTTTGATAAGTTTCCCCGACGTTCTTCAAACCGAATGGAATTACCTTGTAACAAAAGGTCCCCCATGGAGTGATAAAGGAAGTTTTCTCCATGTCTTTCGGCGCCATTTTTATCTGATTATAGCCCGAGAATCCATCCATGAAGGAGAATACACTGAACTTTGCGGTACTGTCTACCAGCATATCAATGTGTGGTAAGGGAAAGTCATCCTTTGGACTAGCCTTGTTTAGATCTCTATAGTCCACACACATTCTGACCTTTCCGTCTTTTTTCGGAACTGACACTATGTTGGCTAACCATTGAGGATATTCTGATGTCGCGAGGAAGCCTGCGTCAATCTGTTTCTGTACTTCCTCTTTGATTTTGATGGCCATGTTTGGGTGAGTTCTTCTCAACCTCTGTTTTACTGGCGGACATTCTGATCGTAACGGTAGATGATGTTCCACGATCCTGGTATCCAACCCTGGAATATCCTGATAGGACCAAGCGAATACATTGGGAAACTCTTTGAGAAGATTTATCAAATCCTCTTTGACATTTGGACTGAGCAGTGCTCCAATCTTGACTTCTTTTCTTTCCTCTTTTGAACCCAAGTTGACAGTTTCCAACGACTCTTTGTGAGGTTCGATAGACCTTTCCTCTTGTCTGAGTAGTCGGGAGATCACTTCTGGAATTTCTTTGTCATCTTCTTCTTCAGCCTCAAATACCGGGAATTCAAAGTTGGGAGAAGGCATTGGATTGTATGTTTCAATGGGGTTTAAAACAAGCAATCTGCATGACGTGATGAGTTATTTTTAGAAGAGATAGAGAGAATGCAAGAGTGTGTGCAGTGTATTTTCTTTTTACTGCTTGTTTTTATTATTTGAGTTGTTTTTAAGGATTACCATTTTCTAAAAAACGAAAAGAGAAAACAACAATTAATGCGGAAATTATAGAACGACGTTAATTTATTCATGATCAGTCGATTCTTGAAACTACAGCCCTATAAAATAAAACTCAGTCGCTTTGGGCAAAGCGAAGAGGTATGTTTACAAAAAGTGAGCCCTATCAAAACACCCGTTTCACCTGGGCAGGGTGAAAGGTTGAAACAAAGATGGCAATTACTTTGACTTATGAACGATCTTCGAAACATCGACAGCAACCCATTGGCGGCGAACTCCTCAGTGAATCACAAAGTCCGGTACCTTCCTTGATTTGTCTTCAGAAATAACGCTGATTTTTGGCGGAGCAGGATCATTGAAATCTGTCTCCCAGGCAGAGTTGTCGTAGGAGGATTCCTCGGTTGTATTTTGCATAGTATTTGTGCTCTCAGGTATATCTCCCCATCTCGTTGGCTGAATGTATTCGAGCCTGATTCGAGAGCTTTCAGGAGCAGTGTACTTGACCAAGAAGTCGTATTTTCCACTCGGTTGTCCTAAGGTATCCCACACCTCTTTGGAACTGGAGGAGTCATCTCTTTCGATGACGTTGACCTCGGGAAAATCATAGTTAATGAATTCTAGTCCTGCAAACTTTGCGAATTCATCGTCGTGCTGGATATTTTCTGAATGACCTGAGTGTTGATCCCATGACATGGTGGGGACGCAGGTATTTTTTCCAATGACGCTCAACTGATTTTCATTGTTCGGCTGGTTTTCTTGCCCCGAGTCTCCTGGGTACGGCTGCCAGATTGGCAGACCATCCATTGGGCCATAATAGTCGTGGTCAAAGTTGTATTTCATTGGAGTGTCTTCCTCTAATGAGTTGGGTGGAGCATGGCATCCTTCCGGATCACAATCTTCGTAGATCATTCTGACGTCTGACCTTGGTATAAATCTTAGACTCTGTGCGGGATAGAAAAATGGCGTAGGCACTTCTTCCTGAGACATATAACCGTCTTTGTTAAGATAAGACTTACATTCTTCCTACGGAGGAATCACCTTCATTGATGGTATGTACTCCTTGAGACATTGGGTGAAGGAAACCTCCACTGCGGAAGAAATCCTGAACAGGACAAAAACTTTCATCGTTAGCAGCAGTTTGGGTACAGGTTGAGGAAAAACCAAGACCGTTCTTTGCTTTGTTATCAGTAGGAGTGACAAGTTGTCCCCACCCTTTCGTATTGTTACTTTCAATTGCCTTGAGAGCATCTTTGTATGAGGAAATAGGGGTTCCTCTTTCTGCCTGATTATCATTTCTTACCGAAAGTTTCTGGAACTAAGTTCCAATAACCTCCTCGAGTTCTACACAAGTGGACAATGATAGGTTACTCACGATCAAGGCCTGTTCTCCGCAGAACGTGACGAGTTGGGTGTTTTTGACAAACTTCAACTTCTGGTGAAGTGTCGAAGTGACTTCCCCAGCCTGGTGTATCCAAGGTCTTCCTAATAAGCAACTGTATGTTGTCCGGATGTCCATGACCTGGAAAGTGACTAGGAAAGTGTGAGGACCGATAGTTATGGGAAGGTAGACTTTGCCGATAACTGTTTTTTTGGACCCGTCAAATGCTTTGACGACGAACTCACTGCCTCTCATCGGAGATCCTTTGAATGATGGTTGCATTAGAGTGGACTTCGGCATGACGTTGAGAGCCGATCATGTGTCTACCAGCACGCTGGCTAATGCATCGTCCTGGCAGTTGACTGTAATATTGAGTGCCATGTTGTGACAGTGGCGCTCTTCTGGCAGTTCTTCATCACTGAATCCCAAGTTATTGCAGGAAGTGATGTTGGAGACGATGCTATCGAACTGTCTGATCATTACATCCTGCTCTACAAAGGCTTGCTCTAAGACTTTCTGCAGAGCTTCTCTGTGAACTTCTGAACTAAGTAAAAGTGATAACACTGAGCTTTTTGAAGGAGTTTGTAACAGTTGATCGACAATGTTGTACTCAGTTTTCTGGATGAGCTTCATCATCTCATCTTTGTTCTTTGAAAGGTCGGGATCATTGGACTGACCGACTGGTGGATCAGGAACTTCTGCCCGAGGTTCCTTTTCTTTGCTGGGTTCTCCAACTCCTCTGTTGAAGATCCGACCGCTCCGTGTTACTCAACTGATGTCTGTGATATTTACGACGGAGGGTAATAGAGTTTCCTTCCCATTCTCAATTGTTGTTGCATCATATTTGTAAGGGATAGCCTTAGTTGATTCATACGGTAGTGGTCCCGGCAGATAGATAACTACATGAGCCTTCTAATTTTTCTGACCATCATAAGTGATTTCAATTGGTTCCAGGTTAGAAACTTTTGAAGCATCAAGTAGAGGGATGATGGCACAAACATCTTTATTCTGTTGATTATCAGAGATTATGACAACGTCCTTGATTTGATCAGCAAAGTAGTCCGGCGTCCAGTTCATTGGCTCGAAACTCGGACATGGGTGAATCTCTTTACGATCCAACTGACTTTGAAGAGCTGCCCGCACAAGGTAGCATCCTTGGTCATTCTCCGGGCATACTCTACAGCGTTTATAGTTGTGTGGTGGCACTTGGCCACGTCCGCTTTGGATGCAGTGCAACCTTACCAGGTCAGTTTCCATAGATCGGACATCCTGACCTTGACGTCTAGTAGGGTTCCCGTTAGTCACACTGATTTGTTGTGTGTCTTCGTCTAGATAGATCGGAAGCCACCAATGGTTTAACAAGTGTTGTAAAGTTCGTTGAACGAGAGCACACCCTTGGCTGCTTTCACTGCATACTTTATAGCTCAGATAATCGTGAGAAGTGAGAAAACCAAGTTGGACTTGCTTGGCGTGTAACTCCACCAAGCTGGTATTCATCAAACGAATATCGAAGATTTGAATCATGTTGATCTGATAAGGATTTTTATCATGATAGTCCTGGATCCATCCAAGATCCATCTGACACTGGAGGGTCTCTTGTACAAAAGAGCATCCCTGATTATTTACCGAGCAAGTCAGACAGGAATTGTAATCGTCCCGTGGCAGATTATGATACTGGCCTTGCCTTGAGTGCATTGCCACCAAATTAACCTTCATTGCCAGAACGTTGTGATTCTGAATAATATTGGAATTTGTGTAGGTCATGTTGACTTCACGAACTCGGTGTTCCTGGATCCATCAGAGATCCAACTGTTCCTGTAGAGCTGATTGCACCACAAAACATCCTTGATTGTTTTTCGAGTAGATATCACACTGATGATAATTATGAGACGGTACATGACCGTATCCGCTCTGTCTACAATGCATCCTGACCAAATTGGCCCTTAATAAGAGTACATCATGAATTTGATAGATGTTGTTAAACTCTCTCTCTATCAAATTGACTGTAGTTTTCTCATGTTGAGGCAGAGGGTTCGTGAGAACGTGAGGATTTGTATCCTTGAAGGATAAGATCCCGCTCCTAACAAGCTTTTTCACATCAGATTTGAAACTGAGACAACTCTCTATGTTATGCCCTGGTCCTCCTTGATGGTAAGGACAAGTCTGATCCGTTTTGAACCAGAAAGGCAGATTTTCCAGTATTGCGAGAGGAGCCTTGGTCTTGACATGCCCCTTGACCAGTAGTAACGAAAATAGCTCTGCGTACAACATGGGTATAGGATCAAATCCTGGTGGCCGCGTTGTACGGTTGTTGTTGTACGGGGGACGAGCCTGCTGAAGAGGCTGTTTTGTTCTTTGCTAATATTGTTGTTGATTCGGTTGGCTCTGAGTAACCTGAGGTTGATACGTAGAAACAGGCGCGGGGTTGATAGCAGGAGTTACAGCTGCTACTGGTTGGTATCGTCGCCTTTGCTTTTCGAGAGAGATATTCCCAATATCTTGCTCTTTTTTCTTAGGGAGAGTACTACCGTATCGTTTTGTATTACTTGATGATCCAGCGTCTTTAACTAACCGTCCTTTTCGGACTGCTTCCTCGAGACGTACCCCCATACTGACCATTTCGGTGAAGTCGCTGGGCGCACTGGCAATCATTCTATCGTAGTAAAATAAGCTCAAGGTATTTAAAAAAATATTTGTCATCTCTTTTTCCTCCAGAGGTGGACAAATCTGAGCGGAAATTTCACGCCATCTCTGAGCGTACTCCTTAAAGGTTTCCTTGTCCTTTTGTGACATTGATCTGAGTTAATCTCTGTCCGGTGCCATGTCCAAATTGTATTTATATTGTTGCACGAAAGCAGCGCCAAGATCTCTGAAAGTGCCGATCTTAGCGCGGTTTAAACCCATGTACCATTTTAATGCGGCACCGATTAAACTATCCTGAAAGTAGTGAATTAGTTGCTCCTGGTTCTTTGTGTGAGATGACAATCTCCGAGCGTACATCACCAAGTGGCTTTGAGGGCAAGAGTTACCCTTGTACTTTTCAAAATCGGGCACCTGGAACTTGTGTGGAACTTTCACATTAGGGACCAAACAAAGGTCCGCGACGTCCTTTCCAAATAAATCCCGACCGCGAAGGGCTTGCAACTCTTTCTACATTTCCAGGAACTGTTCTTGGAACTCCTTCATTTGTCATCTACGCTTGTGTTTCCAACAGAAGGTATCTGTGGAATCTGTCATTCCGGGACAGTGTGCACCACGGGTGGTGGTACAGTTATTACGGCCGAGACTCTCGGTGCCTCCTGAAGTTTGTAACCTTCAGGAGTTGCTGTCATGCCCCTGGCATCTTCGATTTCCCGAAGTTTGTAACCTTCAGGCCCAACGTCTCTTGCTGCGATTCCCTGATCCTCAGTGATCGGTGGAACATATCCTTCTGGGATATAGTTAATAGGCATGCCCCAGGGACGATCTTTCGGCGTTTTGTACCTAGGATCATACTTTTCCACTATGGGCGTTGATGTGGTCTCTGAGATCACAGTCCTTTGTTGTTGCATTTGAGCTTCTTCTAGAGCTTGCATGTCGTTATGAAGCTTTCTCAGATCCGCTTTTAGAGTGTCGATCTCTTCCCTCAACTCTCTGTTTTCTTCCTCAAGATCATCCATCTTTTTCTGATGATTGGCCCGAGTATTGTACGAATGAGACAGTTTTGACTCTAGAATCGAGACAAAAATGTGAGATTCGTAGGTAAGAAGAATGCGTTACGTGAGAATGATGAATGATATGCAATGATTATATTAATTGTTTTTTTTGTTGTTATTCAAAGTAAACTTCGACAATTGGATTGCAAATATCAAACAGTGGGGAAGACCCCGTTTTATTGAATTCAAAGATTGCAGAAATACAGTAATTTACAAAGTGCTATAAAAGGAAATCTAAACTTATGGGTCCTGAGTCCTCTCTGAAGCGAGCTCAAGTGCGGGTTCCGGTACTCTCCTTTTCTTTGACCGGGGCTCTTGGGCTGTTGTCGGGTTGTTATTCCTTTGCCAAGTGAAAGGAGCGAGCAAATTCCTTTGGTCATCCTGATTTTCCGCAGCATGTTGCTCCAAAATCTCAATCAAAACATCCTTATCTTTCAATAATTGCTGTATTTTCTTGCACTCTACATTGAGAATACGGTACTTGTTCCTCCAAGACCTCTTCTCCTGCTGAACTTTGTTGAGAGTCACCTGAAGTTTTTCCGTATCAGACATAAAATAAAGGACAGGGTCCCTTAATGGAAGAACTTCCTGACGAGGGTATGGCATCCTCAGCTTGAGAGCTCTAGTTTGCACCCAGTGGAGATAAGGTTCCACCGAGACACAGTCTGGTTTTCCTAGAGACTATCTTCCTTTCCTATGAACGTGTTTCCAGGCGTGCACTATTTTCGTCGTTAGTGCTCTGTCATTTTCTCCTTCCTTGAAGAAAAGACCTTCCATATGAGCATTTTGCGGGACATGCCTCATCGGGTATCCAAATTGACGACGAACTAACACTGTATGATAGTTGATTCCTCCTTTAGTTCCCATAAGGGGTACATTAGGGAAATTTCCACAACGGTCAATGATTCTTATCCCATCATAGATTCGATTGTACCAATCGATGTCAGAGTTGGTAAGAGCCATGATTCTCTGCGACCAACGGAAAATATTCTTTTTATCCCAAAATGCAGCAGACTTGGGTAAGTGGGAAGTGAACCATTTGTATAGCAGGGGTACACAGCATGTGATCATTCCTCCACTGTACAAATTCCTTAAGTGGACCGAATGATAAGCATCTGCGAGCAAGGTCGGTACAGGGTTTCCAATCAGAAAAACCTTAATGGCATTGATATCCACGAAGATATCAATGTTGGGAAACAAAAATAACCCGTAAGTGAGCAAGGCAAATATGCTCTCGAAAGCAGTCTCGTTCCCTATACTAGTGAAGTATAGAGCTTTCTTTATCAAGAACTTGGCTGGTAGACCCGGGATTCCATCCTTAGTGGTCATGTGAGTCCTGATTTCTGACTCGTCCAAATAGATTGCTCTTGCAATAGTTTGATCCTTTGGAATTTCTTCCAGTCCAAAAAAGGGAGCTTGATCAGTAATATGTAAATCAGTCAGGTGAGAGTACTCCTCCAGCGTTGGTGCTAGTTGATAATCCGAGAATGTGAAACAGTGATAGACCGAATCGTAAAACTAGATCAGCGTAACCAGGATTCCGTCAATTACATGGGCCCTTAACAAGGACAGCAGTCCTCCATACTTGGCTCTGAAAGCCTCAGGGTTGGTTATCATCCTTGCCAGACCTCTTAAATCCTCTAGTTTTGGAACCTTGAAGGTGTACTTATGAGTTTTCCTTCTACCAAAATCCATTAGCACAATCTCTTTATCTGACATTTGCAATCATTGTCTCAGTTTAATTTGAAAAATAGAGACTAGAAGAGAAGAGTTTTCTTTGGTTTTTTAATGTTTTTTTAATGAAATAAATGCATGAATGCAGCACACAAAAACATAGAAAAAACATGGGGTCAAAGGGTCGGTGTCATGAAGTCAAGGCTCTACCCATCCCCAAAGGTTCATACTGGTGATTTTTGTACCTGTCCTCAAAATCATTGACCCCTCTTTAGGATACCAACAGCAAGCGGATCACCAAGCAAGCTCGTGTATCTTTTAGAGTAGTCTCAAAAGAGGGTAGTATCGCGTGACAACTATTTCCGATAGCTTCCGCACTACAAAATGGTTTCAGTCTACTAAAAACCTCAGCTTCGTAGATAACCCAGTCAACCACACTACTTTCAATAACCGAAGTCGTATAGGCAATGTATCTGCAAAGGGAGTCTCCACTGAGTTTGATGGTCGACCGAGGACTCTTAACTGGGATTCACTCCCCGCAAGATTACCCGTATTGCCATCACCTATCTTAGGTGTATACTCAATCTTTCCACGTGCGGTATCACACGCATTCCCAATAGCAGAAAAATAAACACGGATATCAATTAGGAAATGCAGTATATATATTTGTCCTAATCATTCTAGACCTCTGAATCCTATGATCCTAACAGACACTGGCTCCCCAGCAGAGTTGCCATTTCTGTGACACTTTGTTGAATTTAAATTTCTCACCCTAAAAGAGGGTAGAAAGAATGCCTCCCACTGTGTTCGCCATTTTTCTGTGGAAAATGGGGACGACGATGACTAGATCTTACCTTGGCTTCCACTGTGGTTGCCATTTTACTGTAGCGTGGTTTTCGTGGTTTCGAATCACTATCGCTTTGATACTACAGTTCGATTCATTTTTTATCCTATTGAGCTGATTAAGGAAAGGAAATAGATGTCTCCAATTAACCCTGCTTGCATACTGAGTTTAAACAGCGGTCTGTTAGGTTATAGATGCTATCAAAAAGGGGGTTTTTCTTAGGGTTATGCTTTTAAGAACGAAAGTGTCTTTACGGTATAGAAGACTTTTGGTTAGGATACTAGGCTAGATTTTCCTTGGTTGATATATGAAGGGACTGGGAGTGTTTATTTATTATGCTCGCTAAGATTTTTGCAATCTTATGCCTACGTATTCCCGTTTAGCTAAACAGGGAAATCAGAGCGATCGTAGTTCCTCCTATTCTATGGGAGAAAAAAGGTTGTTTTGGTGTCTTGTTCAAATCCCAAGACATGAAGCTAAAGGTGATTTGTATCTTGTTCAAAGCCCAAGATGTGAAGCTAAAGGGTTTGGATGAGAGAGAATTTGTCATCTCTAAAGAGGAGTTGTTGATGTTTGTATGCTGTGAGCAAGGCACAAATTTGATGTTAAAAGGTTGATTGACTCAATCGGGGTTTCCTTATACAAAGGCTAAGAGGAGGATGGAAGTTTGACTTTTCCGGGGAAAACGTCCATTCCGTCTTGTACGAAGCCCAATATCGAGGCTGAAAGGGTTCACTCAACAAGAGAGGATTTTCATGTGTCTTATACAAAGCCCAAGACAGAGGCTAAAGGGGTGACTGGCTCAACAAGGGGGTCTTTTATACTCAACAAAAGAGTGTTTATGTGTCTTGTACGAAGCCCAAGACGGAGGCTAAAAAAAAGGGTTTGACTCAACGAGAGAGTCTTTTATACTCAACAAGAGAGTTTTTATGTGTGTCTTGTATGAAGCCCAAGACGGAGGCTAAAGGAAAAAAGGGTTAACTCAACAAGAGAGTCTTTTATACTTAACAAGTGAGTTTTTATGTGTGTCTTGTACGAAGCCCAAGACGGAGGCTAAAGGAAAAAAGGGTTGACTCAACAAGAGAGTCTTTTATACTCAACAAGAGAGTTTTTATGTGTGTCTTGTACGAAGCCCAAGTCGAAGGCTAAAGGAAAAAAGGGTTGACTCAACAAGAGAGTATTTTATACTCAACAAGAGAGTTTTTATGTGTGTCTTGTACGAAGCCCAAGACGGAGGCTAAAGGGGTTGGACTCACCAAGAGAGTCTGAAAAGGTTAGCTTCGCTGGGGAGGATCATTTGTGCAAAGCCCAAGAGGAGGCTGTCTTACTGCCGAAGGTCACTGAGATTCCCAGGCAGGTCCAAGTGCGGGGAACTCTCATGAGAGAGACTGGGTTTCTGCTTATGTTTTAGAGGAACTTGAGAATGTCTTTGAGACTCAAGAGGTGTAGACTGTCCAAGCCTAGAGTTTTATCTTTTGTACTATGCCCGAGAGGAGGCACGGGCATTGAGGGATGAGTATCAACCCTACAAATGGCCGATGTTTTGACACTGGAAAGACTGCCCTAGCAAAGGATGACTAAGTTCTATCTTAGACCTTTAAGAGGTCATCAGGGTCCTTGTATTAAGCCCAAGAGAAGGCATGAGAACTTTTAAGAAGCCGAAGGGTCCTTGTACAACGCCCAAGAGGAGGCGGGGATGCTTTTAGGAAGCCTGTGGGTCCCCAAACCAAGAGAAGTTCAAGACATGCTATTCACCGAGAATAGATCAAGCCAGGAAAGTTCAAGGATTTGGAAGAAACTCAAGAGATGCCATTCACGGAGAAAAGATCATCTCTGGGGAGTTAGAGTTTCTTTGACAATTTCTAAGGGTGACAGTCTGAGAAAGGGTTCACCGAGAATGTTGCCTTTTACGTTTCCATATTGTTTAACCCCAAGAGGAGGGAAGACTGTATCTAGTAATTCTATGGGGATCTAGTTTTGTTTGTATTTAAGAGCGACCAACAGGTCTTTACCTAGTGCTAGACGTAGTTGCCAGGGAAACTCTAAATAACTATACTAGTATTACACAGTGGATATGTGACAAGTATAAAAAAGGATGTGAAAGAAGACTTACAGTGAAACAGCCCCATGATACAGTTTTATATATGAAATCGGTAAATGAAAGTGGATAAACACTTACCCGTTGTAGAGCTTCCATGCTGTTTTGTTAGTCGTTCAACAAAGAAAGTTGGATAACAACATATATTTGGATTCAAAATCAAAGGAGAAAGTGTTTTGATAAGATTGTTGGGGCTTACAGCTCGAGGAGAGGCCCAAGGTTTTATCAGTGATTGCACTGTTGTTTTGAATTTGTACAGGGACTTATACAAGTGACTAAGTGTCGCTCCCGAGATTTTCATCCTAGTACAAACGCAAAAGTGGCACCGAAACAAAGTTGCCATCAATGTGTATTTATCCCAAGAGAGGGAAAGGAAACACCACATAAACCTGAAGGAAGGATAGAGCATGGTCTTGCGGCCAAGAGAACTGGGTTCGGGAGTCGGTTACGCGAGAGGAAGGTATTAGCACCCCCTCGCGTCCATCGTACCCGATGGGATCCACGCTTGCTTGTCTCGATCAAAGGGTGTAAGAAAAGGATACTGGAAAAGGAGCTGCTAACTAAAGAGCTTGAAAAGAAAGGAGAGAGAAAGGGAAACAAATGTAGGGAAAATAAAAGAAGTGCTCGAACAGGCCCTACCCCACTAACTACGTATCTCATCGGGAGCATGAGAATCAGAGCGACGTGGTTCCCCTCAACGAGGGTCACTTTGTTTGTTTTTTTATTGGAATGTCAGAGTGCGCGTCCCAGCAGTTAGGTGTTGCAGCTCGCTGTAGGGAGACTTAGGCGTTACCTGTTTGTGGTGGAACGGACTTGACGAGTCCTTAGGGAAGGAGTGAAGAGATGAGGACAGAATTCCCGAAGAAAAGACGTTATTGTTTGTTTGAAGTTTTTTAGAAAGAAGTGTTTTTGAAGTTGTTTGTAACTTGCATTGCACCCAAGTCTACAACATTGGAACGAATACGTCGCGTATCGTCCCCAACAGGACGTACACTAAGTATCCTAGAAGAATGAAAGAAAAACCCCCCATTATTCACTTCCCGCATTTAAGGCTCATGTGCAATACACGTTTAACCTTTATTAAGTGTTTTTTACTTTTGTTTTGAGATGAGAAGAAGAGACTCAAAGGAGGATCAAAGGTGAAAATCTAATGAGGGAGACTAAGACTCAATCCTAATGTTATCATACATGGTGATCCTATGGTCAATGGGGTTTAACAAACTTTCTTCTAAAAGAAAGAAGAAGAAGAGCAAAAGAAACAACTTACTTCCAAAATGGAAGTTAAGTTGATCTTAAAGAGGGATGAAAGAAAAGTTATTCAAGGAAAGCATGTAAATGCTTATCAAACACACATAGAAAATATAAAAAAAATAAGAGAATATAAGAGAAAGAAATGTATGTGGAAGCATGTCCACACACTTACTTACCCTTAACACCTACATGAAAAGGTTAGTTCAAAAGCTATTTACAAGAAAAGCCTAAGCAAAAGAACTTGGTCAAACAAACAAATGGAAGGAACCAATGAAAACAGCAGCTATTATAGCCCACATGCAACAGAACAGTAGTAAATTCAGCATCATATACCAAACAGCAAACAACAGCTCATGTTCAGCATACAAAAATGGGTGTAACAAGCATTTGGCAACACATACTACAACATATATGTGTATAGGCAGCAGTGAAAAATCAGAGGCAGCATGCATTAACACACAATTTCAATCATGAACAACCATTATCATGCATCAAGCCTTGCACATTCATCAAACAAACACGATCACAATCATATTACAAAACCATGATGAACAATCTTTGAAATCAAACATGTTATAATGCACATTACAAAAGAATACACATTGTCAAGAATATGAGCAAGTCAAAACAAGTATACATCTCTTGAAATGGAAAGCAAATGAACATGCGCATAGTGATTCCAACAACATAACATCAATTAGCAATTAGTGAGCTCAAAGTGTGTGCATCATGAGTTCATCACATCAATTGATCTACAATGCCAACATTATGCTCCATAATGGAAAACCAATGCACGCGTGTCGTAAAATCAAGTTCATACTGTGGTGTGAGATAAGATAGCTCAAGAATAATCCACCAATCATTAATGCATTGATCCATGAAGTTTAAACATGTTAAGGATGTCAAACAAGCAAGAAAATGCAAGAAAATATCATTCTGTAGCAGGGGTAATCGATTACTCACTTTGAGTAATCGATTACTCAGTGGAAATTTGGCTAAAATCATGAAAATAAGGCTGAGTAATCGATTACTCTATTAGGTTAATCGATTACCACTGCAACAGAGACAAAAATTCAGCTTTGAAAAGCACTTTTCAGCAGTGAATGACTTATCCAAACATCCAATTGAACATGTAATCAATTAAGCACGAAATTACATTGAATTATGATTCTCAAACATCAATTAAAATCAATAATCAACCACAACAAAAATCACATTCAATCATATGGATCCAAAATCAAAATCGCTAAAAGTCTACATCGAATAAGTTGCGAATAAGCTAAAAACAGTGTAGATTTAGGGAAAACCAACCTACAAAGGGGAGACTTGCTTTGGTAATTGTTGCAAAGTAATCTTGGTGCAGAAAAATGAAAGAAAACCAGAGATCTTAAATCGATAGCCGAAACTCGTCGAAACCGAACGAAATCGCGAAAATCCACCAAAATCCCAACTTGCACCAAAATAAATGGCAAGAAACCTATAGATTGAAGAAGAACAAGCTGAAATTCCAGAAAATCCAACTAATGCAAACCAAGGGATGAAGTTTAGCTCAAGAATTAATCACTTTTCAATCTAAAAAGTGATTATTCTTCAAGAAATAAGAGCTTTTTTGTATGGTTTTGGAAGTAAGAAGTAGAAGTTGTAGCAAAGTGAAAGAGAGAAATGAGAGAGAATTGAGAGTGAAATGTGAGAAATTTGAGAAGTGGTTGAAGGTACTTTGAAAATGAGTGAAGCATCCCTTAAATAGATTTTAGGTTTGAAGTATAAGTGGTTTGGAATGAGGTTTAGGTTTAGAGCTAGGGTCGGAGTTAGTTAGACTCAACTCACCGAGTCAAGTTAGTTAACTCGGTTAGTTAGGGTCAACTCGGTTGCTTGGAAAACAAGGAACCACAACTAGTGCATGGGTGTATGACTTGGGCTGCAAGCAAGGCCTTGTGACTTGTGAACTTTCAGCATGAAACCCCCATGTTCGAGCCCTTATATGACCTTCATAACATGTTCAAATGAAAAAATGTCCAACATCAAAGTTGAAGAGGGCATGGAGATGAACAACTTTGATGTTCAACAATTTTCCATTTGAAGCCTTCTTGATGGAGAAAATTGGCTTAACATTTGGCACGCCAACTGTTCGATGAAATTATGGCCTATGGGCCTGCACTTGCCTTGCCATGACTTGGTTTTTGCCTTGATTTTACCAAACTTTGATTGATCATAACTCCCTCAATTTTGATCCGATGGAAGAGTTCTTTATATGGATTTGAAGCTTAGAACATGAACTTTAATTGGCTCAACTTGGGCCTGAAGTTTGAAGATTTTATCATGGAGAAAGAGAGCCTCAAAGTAGTGTGCAAAATGGGCCAAATTTGCCATTTTTGGAAACACAAAGTTTCTATTTTTGGCAGTTTTGTAATTTCTTGATTTTTTCATTATTCCTCCCTTATTTCTTGATCAAATCTTGTCCAATGAACATATATAACTTGAATTTCATGAATTTGACCTTAAAAAGTCAGGAGTTGACTTTTTTACTGCATAGTTGACTTTTTCCCCAATTTCTTGATTATCAAGCAACTGATCAATTGAACCTCTTCTGAAATGAATCAATGGCCAATATTCTATCCTTAGACACTTAATATTATGTAGAAAACATTGAGATCAAGTTTGAATCAAAATTTCATCAGGAGACCACTCTTGAATCCAAAACCCAAATTTTGGTACCCTCTAGTTAGGAGGAAAAAGCACATCCTCCAAATCCAAATTCCTCTGAACATGATGTATATCCTATCTAACAAAGAGGAGATATGACATTTGGAAATGATAAAAGCTCCAAGATCCTACCCATTGGGTTAGTATACTTAAGAATTCCAAAACCCTAGTTTGCACTGGTTAGGAGAATATGACTTGCTTCAATCTTCTGTTGAATTCTCATCTTGTGATACCTTGAGGGCTCAAATGAGCTGAATTGAGATGTGAGAAACCCTTGTGACTTATTTGGAAAAGCTTTTCTCTTGCCCTTTGCCTTTGAACTGATTATGTCTTGAGACACCTGATCCCATGCTTTGCAACCAATGATGCGTATGATTCATAAACGAGTTATGACCTAACGGATATGCAGATGGATGCGAAACAAAAGCCAGAAAAAATTAGAAAAAGGTAGGGCAAATTTTGGGGTACTACACTGAGGCCCAAAAAAGGTTTTTTGTACAAAGGGATGGGTCTTACACCCTCTCAAGAGGCCCAAAGGTGTTTAAAGAAAAGGAATGAGGCTTATAACACGAGGGTAGGCCCAGATGATTTGATTTTTGATTTGGCGATTGCGCCGAGATTTTTCTTTTAACGCAGAGGGACTTATACAATATTTGAGGCCCAAATAGTTTTGGTTAAAAGGGGGTTGGGTCTTACACTCTATTAGAGGCCCAAAGAGGTTATTTTTGTACAAGATATGGGACTTACAACTCAAGGAGAGGCCCATGGGTTTTTGTTAAAAAGGCGACGATCGCGCCGAACTTTTTGATGGTATCGGGACTTATACAATACACTGAGGCCCAAATCATTTTGGTTTTCAAAAAGGGTTGGGTCTTACACTCTACTAGAGGCCCAAAGATTATTTAAAAAAGTTTTGTTTGGGTGAAAATCAAGGAAACCCTAATTTCATCATTTTAAAAGTAAATTCTCAAGGAAAATCAATAAAAAATGATAAAATACCAAATAAGTTTGAATAAACAACTTGTGATTTTTGGTTGAGGTTTGAAAAATGATGTTTTAATCACAAGATGAATTAAAATTCATTTGGTTTTGATTTTCAACATGAGAATTCAATTTTAAAATGTTTAAAAAACAATTAAAAGTGAATTTATTCACAAAAATACCAACTATATTAAATAAATAATATAAACTTGATTTTTTTAGGGAATAAAATATTTCAACATTTTTTTTGATTTTTTGCAAAAAGAACCAATAAAAAATAATAAAAATTGAGGGAGTTATTAATTTTTCAAATCATTAAAAATAATATGAAAAATAATAAAAAAGTGGAAAAAGCATTAAAAATGGGGTCTGGGGCGAGGGGGATTCTAACCCCAGACCTCTTGTGTACAACATGCGTGCCTTACCACTGGGGTGGTGATACATCCGTGTATTGAAACACAACCACAAATATACAAGGCTTGCCTTGTTTTTGGCCTGGCCCAAGGCAAGGCAAGGCAAGATTTTGGCTAGAAATGTGAAGGCCATAACTTTCTCATTTCTCCATGGATGGAGACAAAATTTATATGCATCTGGCCTAGAATTTCCTAAGGAATCCAATGGTGGTGGTGGTTTTTCCAGAAAACAAATCCTCCTCAAAACCCGATAGTGGTTTTGAAATAGGCCATGTTTTGCATTTTCTGTGCTACCTCTTAGTACAGGTGTGAATTACATGATAAATTGGTGCAAACACAACACATATAACATGTATAAGAGATGCATGATCAAAGCAAGGCATGTTTCAGAGAGTCAAGTTGTGAGGCTTACCTCTCTTGGAGCTTTTGGGCTATCTACCAAGTGCTTTGTTCCAGAAATGTTTTGATGCTTTGGACACCCTTAAATGATCCCTTAGAAGCTTTTAGAGTGGTTGGAACCAGCTGGAAACCTTAGGAATGGAAACTGGCCCTTTCTTGCAAAAGGGGCAAAAGTGGCCAAAATAGCAACTCTCTCAAATGGTGTTCCAAATGTGGGGAACCATTTGGGATAGTTCATGGATGATATTTGGAGTGTGTTTGATGCTTTATCTGGTTTGGAAAGTGACTGATTCAAGACATGGCTTGAAAAATGCACAAAAGTCCTATTTTGAGGTTTTGAGAAGGGACTTTGAGATTTTGGTGTTACAGGTCACTTGTGAGAGTTTGGACAACTTAGATATGACATATTGGATGTGTTTGGATCATGAGCTGTGAGGGAAATGCTCTCTAACTCAAAAACTCAGAGTTACCTTGCTAAAGAATGTATTTTTGCCTAGAGAAAGTGATTTTGAGGAAAGCATCAGTTTGATGGCTTTGGTGTACTCAAACTGACCACAAATGAGCTCTATTTATAGTGTGTCAAGTTTGTTTTGGCTGCAATAGTGAATGGCAACTGCTGCAGAAGTTTGGCAAATGTTGATCAATGAGAATCTAAGTCACCTCTAGCCATTGACTAGAGGTTAGAGCACAGGCTGCTGGTTCCCTAGTTGTTGGATAAGTCTTGACTGAATTCAGTTAAAAGAGGCTCAGTCCATGCCACCTTGGTGCATCCATTGAATGCTCCAAAACAAAATTGGAGTCTTGTCCCTCTTTTAGGCATTTCTAGGTTTGACATGCTACTTTTGGTTTCAAAGACTTGGGAAGCTTATGGATCAGAGTTGGTTCCTCCTTGGTCCCCCCTTGAGGTGTTCATATGGATAGACTTGGTTGCCCTTTGCAAAATTTGAGCAAATCGAGCAAAATCCCCAAATCTACCTTGTTATGACAGTTGCAGCAAGGCATATTGCCACTGTCATAACTTCTTGCTTAGATTGAGTTTGGTGAAGTTCTTTGTCATTTTGGAAAGCCCTCATATGATACAACATATGTGTGATCATAGTTTGTTTTGACACTTTTTGGATCCAAATGAAAAATGCCCTTACATTTTGGAAAAAGTGAAACAGATTCTGACTTAGTGAAAATTTCACTAAGTGTTGGAAAAAGGGACATTTCATGTTTTCAACCATTTTGACCCAACCCTAACTTAAAATCCATGATGAATTGGAATGAGGTGTAGTTGAAGATTTTGTAGAGGGCCATGAGAGCTACAAATCCAGCTTTGAATGGGGAAAATGGGCTTGTGGTTTAGGAGATATGATCCTCCAAAGTTGGTACCTTATCCACTTTGTTCCATAACTTAGAAAATTTCTAAGTTTTTATGGTTACCCCTTTTACAAGTTATCCCATTTTTCTTGATTTTTCTTGATGAATGATGATCCCAATCACACATTAACACCATTTTAGGGTCAAAGAACCATAATTGTGAAAAATCTCAAAAAGTCAAAGTTGACTTTTGTGCACAGTTGACTTTTTGTCAGATGAACTCCAAACTGTGCGATCCTTTGTGAAATCAAGTCCTTGACCTAAATCAAAATTGATGGATTGATTTCATAGGTGTTATAGGGTGTATTGAATCATGTCCCAAAGTTTGGGAGCATGCCTGGGTCAAAAGTCAAAGGCACAGTTGACTTTTCCCGTGAAACCCTAATTGTGGTTCTGATGAATTTGAAACTTGTTGATCAAGCTTCTTGGATCAATCCATTGTTGAAAATGGATCCATGTAGTGTATTAGGGACCCTAAAATCATCTCTTGAGGTCTTAGCTCATGTTTTGTCCCAAAAGTCAACTTAGGGGTGAATTAGGTAAAAAAACCCTAATTCCTGATTTTTTATGAATGCATCTCCTGAGGCTAAATTGACTTGATGATTGGGTTTATGAGGTCCCTTAGAGTATTTTGGGTTGTGCTTTGAATAATTAGCTCATGCCCAGGGGAAAAAATTCCATCTGGAGGCCCTGGTCGACCAAAACCCTAATTTGGTGACACTGGCGATCTTGAGGCTTAATCCACTTGGACTGTTGCAGCCTTGTGCTTAATCCTTGAGGTGGGAGTCCTCTTGATCCATTGTGGATGTTTGAGAGGTTTAGAAAAGTTTAAGATCATGTCATTCCTTGATTGATCTTTTGTCTAAGAGCTCTGAGAGGGCTTGAAACCCTAAGTTTGATTGTAGTGAATGCTCACCCATCTTTGGGGAGACTAATGAGGTATAATGGTCAATCCATAATGTGATGATGATTTGTACAATGATGGGAATCTTAGTGGTCAAAATTTGGGGTATGACACTTGTGTTCTAAGTTATCCATAATTGGGGTCTGCTCCTTTAAGCCCTGGTATGGATAACGGAGGATGGTAAATATGGATTGGTATTAAGGAGGAGTCTCGTGCATCTTCTTCCTCATGTACACCAGGTCAAAGGGTACATGAATTACAACAGGTGGTGTGCGCCGTGTAAATCATCCATACATCTGGACGGGAAGAATGAAAGCTTCTAGGAGTCGTCACAGGCTGGCTGAAATGACTTCAGGACTTTCTACTCCTTTGCTCCGTGTCTTCTTGGGTTTATTGTGCAATAGAAGTTTTTGCCAAAATTTGTCGAAAGGGGGAGATTTAAGGCTCTAAAAGATTTGACTAAATTTTGGTAAAACATGGTGTTGAACAAAGTGTCCTGACATGAAGAAATCTGTTAAAAGAAGACATGTCAGACAAGATGTCCTATCTTGAGGACTCGACATCTTGGTCGGATATAGCAGGTTGTTGCAAATTTGTTCGAAGATTTAAGGAGCAATCTGAACATGTATCAAGGGATGATTAAACATATATTTTGAAGCCCATGGACAGCTGAAGATTATAAAAGGAAGACCAAGACCTAGGGTAGAATAAGAATTATTACTAAGACTTTTGTAAAGTAAAAATAAGGGTTTAGGGTTTTGAGAGTCGTGTACTTTCTTGTATTGTAAGTCACCCTTTGTATCAGTTTGATACATTGTGGTAGACATAGTTTTACAGATTCATAAACATATAGGTAATGAATTGTATATTGTTCTTGGATGAAGCTATTAAGCAAATTCAAGTGTTATTGTTAGTCAAGAGTCTTGACTGAATATTGTATTGGAAGGGGGTGTCTTTCAATTAGATAGTTTGATGCAGTTGCCGGAGGTTGTAACTGTTAGATATCATTGAGGTGATTTAGGAATTGAGATGGGCTTCTCTTATCTAGATGGAGTTTCTAGATAAATTGCATTGGGTAGGGAATTAAGTGATAAGTTACCGGAGGTTGTATACTTAGAATTAATACTACTGATAGTGAATTCAGTCCTGACTTGATAACCCTTAGATGTAGGTGTTGTTGTTCACCGAAATCGGTCATCATGTCTTGGTGTTATTTATCTTTATGTTATGTTTTATTCAGTCTGCTCTTATGCTTAGAAGTATATGTCTTGACTGATATTGAAACATCTGTCATGACATTGTTTTTGAACCTGCAGTTTTTTTTAATGTTCTTGTTTCTGTCCTTGTTCATAGAAACAGAAATCAATGTCTCGACATCTCTCAGGACATCTGAGATCTGCTGCCAGAATTTCACTAGGCACGCGCGTGCTCGTGCACGTGCTTCTAACTCGTCTATAAATGGAGGGAGGAAGCGTTCATTTTCACTTTTTGCTTCTCTCTCTTCTTCTGCTGTTGTCGTCGTTCTCCACCATCTTTCTCTTCGACTACGTAAGTTTCTGATCCTTCTTTGTTTTACACAAGTTTTAATCTTATTTTTCTTAGATTTGCAAGCGGTTAGGACGAAAAACTGGGTAGAGCAGGTGCATTCCGGAGGATGTTGGTGTTTGGCGGTGGTTGAGCCATTTTCTGCCGTCGTTGTCGGAGTGTTAGAAACTTAGGCTTTTCTATTGGTTCTGGCGCCATTGTGATGACAAATGAGTTTGTCACCGGTGGAACTCATAAAGTT
This sequence comes from Lathyrus tuberosus, assembly GCA_022829125.1. Taxonomy (NCBI): domain Eukaryota; kingdom Viridiplantae; phylum Streptophyta; class Magnoliopsida; order Fabales; family Fabaceae; genus Lathyrus; species Lathyrus tuberosus. The sequence continues at coordinate 3,315,439 of JALAZF010000546.1, read as the reverse complement.
TGTGGTGTACTCATGAGTTTTCCTGTGGACCTTTAACGAAATTCTGGGTAAAATGTCGAGGAGGATCTCCCTGTGAGGGTTTCAGGGATTGCCATGGAGAATCCCCTTGCACCTTCGTTGCGCTTTTTGAGTAAGGGCTTAGTTCAAGGACGTTGCCCTAGGGCCTTCGTGCGCCCTTTCACTTGACTAGCGGTGGAAGGGTGGATTTGATTTTACCATCGAATTCATTTTTGTCCTCTGCTTTTCAGGTAAAGGAGATGTCTTGCAATACCAAGGATGACGTTATGCTCGAGCGGGAGCTGTCCGAGGAGAGCTCTTCAGGGGATAATAGTTCTGAAGAAACCGCTCCCGGGAGTCCCGGGGAATAATGGATTGCCTCCGTGCCACGGGAGCACAACTCGCTCTTCGCTTTCCTTACTCAGGATGCCTTCACGAAGGTAGGGGACGAGGAAGAATGGAGGGTCCATTTTCCCGGGGAGGACGATCGGATATACCCGGCTTACGATGTCAATCGGTTTCCCATGTACGAGTACATTTTTAAGGAGATTGGGTTGAGGCTGCCCTTCACAGATTTTCAAGTGGCAGTTTTTGGTCATCTGGACTTGGCGCCCTTTCAGCTCCATCCGAACTTGATTGCCTTCATCCGAGCATTCGAGATTACATGCGAGTATTTGAAGATTGGAGCCACTCTCCTCCTCTTCTTCACTGTCTTCCACCTCCAACGCCAGTACATGCGAGGGCAGTTCGGATGGGTTTCCCTGAAGCAGGGGAGGAAGCCATTCAAGGCCTTCTCAGAGTCCATCAGGATGTTTAAGGAGAGGTATTATGTAGTGAAGCCCGTGTCGGAGAGGGTCAAAGACTCTTCGTTCCTCTGGGAGATTTTTACAGATGAGAATGAGGAGCCCCTTCGCGATGAACAAGGCAAGATGAGGGGGCGTCGGGAGCTGAAATTCCGTTTCACCTGGAGCAAGGACCACTTCACCAGAGAAACCAAGGAGTATATAGCCAAGCCAACCATGTTGGAGGAGGATGACCTGGCCAGCTATAACAAGCTGGTGGCTTTAGTTGATGGTTTCTGCCCTGCCCAGTGCGTGACCAGGGGCGAGGATATTATTTTTGAAGATGACCGGGGGGGCCTAAGGTGGAGGCCCGATATATTAACATTAAGGAGCTCCTCGACTGCAGCGCGTGCGAGGAGGCGCTGGAACTCTATTTTTCTTTTTAGCTTGTCTCTTGTTGTTGCTTTTCGTTTACTAACATGTGTTCGTTGTTTTGTAGGCAAGATGTCCACGGCCCAAGAACGTTTGGTGAAAACTGCGGCGGCCAAGCTCAAGCTAAGGAGAAAAGATGGCAAAAGTCGCCTTGGCAAGCAGGTAGTCCCACCTCCAACGGGATCAGGGACCTCTTCATCTGCCGCAGCTGCCGTCCAGACTTCCCCGATGCCGGTAACTTCAAGGCACAAGCGCTTTCGGGCGGAGGATGTCCTCGACCTGACTGGCGAGCAAGAGAAAAACAAGTACGAGCTGCCCCCGTGCTTCCACAAGAGGAATTTCTTTGAAGGCTTTTCCCTTACGCTCCATTGGGTAGAGTCCTTGGCGCTCGAGGAGCTCGACCGTCTGAGCAAGAGAACGCTGCTGGCCTAGGATGCCGCTGCCCTAATGAGGGTCTTGGACATGGCGGTGGTTTATACCGAGGAATGAGCCCTTCAGGAAGCTGAGCTAAAGAAGACCCAGGCCGCCAACACGGTTCAGGAGGAGAAGCTGAAGGCCGCGGAGGAGGAAGCGAAGAAATCCAGGGAGAAGCTGGCCAAGGTCGTCGAGGAGAGAGATACCCTGGTTGCGGAGAAGAAATCCGTGGAGGATGTGGTTGTTGCTCTACGGGTTGTCGCGGCTCCTGCCGAGGATGAAAGCGATGAGGTGAAGAGTCTAAAGACTCGTGCCGAGCTCGTTGCCCGGATCAACTAGGGTGAGGAGGACTGCTTGTGGTTGTTAAGGAGGCTTTCAACATCATGATGGAGCAGATGAAAGTTGTGAACCCCGGGGATGAGCTGGTTACTGAGGGGACAGGGTTCCTCCACAGCGTGGTGGACGACCAGATTGTAATCCTAGATTTCCTCAAGTTGGGCGAGGAGAACAATCAGTTTGCTCACTAGGAGCCGCAACCAAATGCTGACTGATTATCTGTTTTGTATTTCTGGCCTGCGTGCCGTACATTGTAATTTCTTTGGATGGGTCTTGGCCCCTTCTTTTATGTAATCCTTACAATCGCGGTCCTTGTGGCTGTTTTAATTTCTCTAAGTGTCACGCCCTGCTCGTCGTGAGTGCCCATTGTATGGGTTGTTTTCGTGAATGATTTTTCACTGTTTCGGGGTTTGCTCGATAAATAGTTGTTTGACAATGAGGGGAACTAGTCGAATGGCTTGGGTAGTTTTCGAGCAAGAGAGTGGAGCTCAGGTCGCGTTCATGGCCTGAGTTCTGCGGTGTGAACTTCCCATCGCGAGTTAGGCGTTCTGCCTTTCGCGTTACGGTGACAACGGCGGGCTCAGTCGAGGGGTCGTTGTCGGGCAGGGGTTTTGCTCGTTCAAGAGTAAAAGCCTGCCTTAATTGATTTTAGTATCCAGCGCTTGTATCGAGGCGCGCACTTATGGCTGGTACACTGTGCCCGTCGTTTTGACGTAGCACGTCGACTGTTGTGACCTTAGTTATAATATTGTTTTAGATTTTTGGCGTTCCATGGTCGAGCGAGTTTTTCCCCTTCGAGATGTTCTAGGTTTTAGGCCCCATTTTCCATTTTTGCTGGAACACGATAGGGTCCCTCCCTGTTTGCGGCGAGTTTGCCTTCACGAGAATCTTTATGATTTCTCCTTAGGACGAGACTGCATACTTGAAAGTCTCGTCGTATGACCTTGGCGTTATGCCTGATTGTGATTTTTTATTTTAACGAGGCCTCGTGGAGGACTGCTCCTGATCGGACCTCTTCGACGAGATCGAACTCCTCCCTCAGCGCCTCGCTGTTCGCCTCCTCGTCCAGGGGAGCTTCAGTCCGCCTGGAGGGCACGTGTATCTCGATAGGGATCACTGCCTCGGTCCTGTATGCTAATCGGAAAGGGATTTCCCTGATTATCAAATGGGGCGTGGTTCGGTAGGCCCAAAGCACGGTGTGCAGCTCCTTGACCCACTGATTTTTGATTTCGTCCAGTCTCCATTTGAGACCTCACAGGATTACCCTATTCGCTGCTTCGGCTTGCCCGTTCGTATGCGGGTGCACGACGGACGCGAAGTGTTGTTTGGTGCCCAGTTTGGCGACGAATTCTTGAAAATATATGTCCGTGAACTGTGTGCCATTGTCGGTGACGATTTCCTGGGGAATGCCGAAGCGGGCAAGAATGTTTCGCTTGTAGAAACGAAATATATTTTGGGCCGTTATTTTATCTAGAGCCTATGCTTCTATCCACTTTGTGAAATAATCCACGCACACTATCAGGTATTTATTCTGATTTAACCCTACGAAGAACGGTCCTAGGATGTCCAGGCCCCACCAAGCGAAGGGCCACGGGGAGGACATTGTGTTGAGTTCGTTGGGCGGTGCCAGGTATATGTCCCCGTGACGTTGGCATTTGTCACATTTTTTCACATGCTCCTTCGCGTCACATTTCATGGTCGGCCAATAATATCCTGCTCGTAAATCTTTCTTGGAGAGGGATCTTCCTCCGAGGTGCTGGGCATTGATTCCTTCATGGATTTCGCGCAGGATATGGGTGACCATGTTTTCCTCGACACATTTGAGGAGAAGAATGGAGAACTCTCACCTGTAAAGCTTATTTTCAACTAGGACATAGGAGCAAGCTCTGCGCCGGACCACGCTGGTTTCCTTTGGGTCAGATGGTAGTTCATCCTTGGCAAGGTAGTTGTAGACTGGGGTCATCTAGCAGTCGCTGTTGCCAATGACGTTTATGTCGAGGGTTGGGGGAGTTCTCTTGATGCTTGGTGTAACACCTCAAAATTTTCCCCCATGCTTTAGCTTTGATTGGCTTATGTTTCATTGCATTCTTGCATTATCATCCTTGAATATCATTGGCCTTAGCATGGGATCAAGGTGACTAAATCCAATCAAAGGAACCTTGAGCCTCAAGGTATCTTAATTGATCTACCATCTCATCATATGATCAAGCTTGTCAAAAGTCTTCAAGTGAATCACATTCTCCTAACTAGTGAAAAATTAGGATTTTTGGAATTCTTGAGTATAACACCCCAATGGGCAAGATCTTTGAGCTTTTATCATCACCAAATGGCATATCTCATCATTGTTTGAGAGGATACACATCATACTCAGAGGAATTTGGATTTGGAAGATGTGTTGATTCCTCCTAGACTGAGGGCACCAAGATTAGGGTTTGCCATAAAATCAGTTTATTTATGACGTTTTGGGCAAGACTTGATTCTATGGTATTCCTCATGTCCTTAAGTGTCTAAGATGGGAGAATTGTCCATCAATTTGGTTTGGAAGAGTTTCAATTGATCAATTGACTGAAAATCAGGAGAATTGGGGAAAAGTCAACTGTGTAGAGGAAAAAGTCAACTCTTGACGTTTTGGGGTCAAAATATTGTTCCTCAAGTCAAATATGTTCATTGGTGAAGATTTGATCAAGGAATGTCTAGGGTTTCATCCAAAATCAAGAAGGATTCAAAGTTGCCAAATTTAGAAACTTAGGGTTTCCATTTATGGCAAGTGTAGGCAAGTTGAAAGGCTCACTCTAAGCTATTATTTTTCCATGTTCAAAGCTTCAAACTCAAAGGTTATGGAGGCCTATCAAAAGTTCACATTTCAAGCTCCAAAACCATACCAAGAACATGTCCATTGGGTTAAAATTGAAAGAGATATGATGGATCAAAGTGGAGAGGAATCAAGGCAAAATGGCAAGTTATGACCAGACAGCGCGCCATAATTTTCACAAACACTTGGTGTGCATATTGTGTTCAAGTTCCAGGCCATTTATCTCCATGATGGAGGTTTCAATTGGAAAATTGTTCAATATCAATCTTGTTCATTTCCATCTCCTCTCCAACTTTAGTGTCGAACAATTTTTCATTTGATCAATCATTAGAGAGATATTTTGGTTCAAAGTAGGTAATTCATCACTGAATCCTCCATACGCAGGTGAGCTGGTCGAGGCCTGGCCAAGTGACATGCCAATGCAGTCATGTGCAAGCACTTCCATAGCCAATTTTAAGCACCTTAAAGGTTCCCTTTGTATTTGTCTTCAATACTAATCTTGTTGTATTACATCTCCTCTTTCCAAATCACCCTTGGCCATGTCATTTAATTCCATAATCATGAAGATATCATGCTTCAAACTCACCCTCTTTCCATCTGGTTTCTTCATTCTCAAGTAAATAAATTCAGTAAAAAATGAGCTTTGTCTTTGTCATTCTCATGCGCATGTTACATACCATGTCCAAACATTTCCATTTTGAGCTAGACAAACCTCTCACACACACTCATGCTCATGTACCATGCATGCCTTATTTATTCAAACACAAGGGAAAGAGAGAAAACTTGCAAAGTAAGCTGCATTGTTGCTCTGTACACCATCATCATCACCCTTCATCCTTGCCTCACCACAACACTTCATAATCCTCTCCACATTGAATCAAATCACACACGAGGATTCCTCCACAAGCTTCAATTAATCTTTATTTCTCAGTTCACCCTCTCCATTTCTCACTACACCTTGCATTAACCAGAGTTCTAACTGTAAACCAAGGTGGTTAACAGTTAACTCAAGTTATAAAAGGAATTTCTAACAGAAATTATAACCAACTTTGCTCATTCTACACTCTTCACTCCTCTGAAAATTCTCTCTCTCTCTCTCTCTCTCTCTCTCTCTCTCTCTCTCTCTCTCTCTCTCTCTCTCACTCTGAGTTTTTTCTCTCTTCACTCGAGCTTGTTGTTCATTCTTCTTGAAGATTCTTCATCATCATCAAGGGATCTTGAAACTGTTAGCATTGAATCTTCCAATTACATCTTCTGCTTCAAGTTTTTTCATCCAAATCTCATTGATTCGAAGCATTGCATAGCCTTTATTTGGCTAGATTGAAGTTCAAGAAGCAAGTGGAATCTCCTCTCTGGTATTCTTTTGATTAGAAGCAGCTTCAAAGTACAGGTTCAGTTCATAATTTCTTGCTCTCGTTATTCTTTAATTTTGCTTGTTTCTGCTTGTTTGGAGCTCAATAGGAGCCATGTGATCACCGGCTAGTTGATAGGCGCCATAGGTGCATAGTTTCAAAATCCTAGGGCAAACTTCATGGCTTCGGTTCTCTCTGTGTGTGATTTGTTTGTGAATTTTGAGGCTGGATTTGGAATCTACATGGCTTGAGGATCATTTTGATAGGTGGTTTGAGAATTTCCATGGAGGTTGGAGGCTGAGCATGGCGGTTGCTCGCCGGAGAAGACGACCGGAGTCTTCTCCGACCACCTGAAAATCCAACTGCGCATAAACCCTAGCTTTCCTCAGTTTTAATCGTGTGCGTTGATTGTTTCTTGATCGAATGGATAACGCTGCCAGCGCATTAATGAGGAGGCTCCTCATCATGTGCCTCATTTTTATGATCCTTGTGATTCCACGTGGTTGATACACTATTGCTTATCATGTGCGTGCTTGCTTATTCATTTGATTGCCTTATTTTTGTGATCATCATGTATTGACCTGATCCAATGGCTCTTGTTGAGTCAAACAGTTGACTGATCCACACGCTATGAGCCTCATCTGAACATGTGTTATTGGACTGGGCTGACTTTGATATTCACACCCCACGCTTTTGAGCCCAAAGCATAATTGAACTGGACTTTTGCTTTCGTTGCACCCCTGGCCATTTCTTTTGTTTTTTTTCATTTTCTTTTTCATAATTGATTCATTTTTAATTTCTAAAATTACTTCCAAGCATCCAAAAATTCCTCAAAAATTCATGAAGCATTATAAGACACTTAAATAATTTTTACATATTTTATTTTCTGATTTTATCATGTTTTGTCATTTCTCCATGAATATTCTTTTAATTTCTTTTGTTTGTGCACTTATTCATGATACATATTTCATTTTGGAATTGTTTGACATAGTTGTGGATTGAATTTTTGCCTAATAATTGATACATACATCTATGATACATCAAGGCATCTCATACCTATTTTTGTAGATTTTTTAGGTCATTTTACATTGACTTTTGAATGAGATCTTTGAGCCTTTTTGTTTGTGTGATTTGTATGACATTGTGAAGCATCTTTGAGCATGATTCTTAATGATTTTTGAGCCATCCTTTTGGGACATGTTTGCACACTGTTTGTACCTCAAATGAATTGAATATTCCAATTTTATTGAGCCTCTAACACCACTTTTGATCCATTTTAAAAGCATGTTTGTTTGTGTGGATGTTAGAAGACTTGTGCTAGGGTTTTAATATGCATGGTGTGCAATCTTCTTTGACAATTATTGAGACCTTTTAATCCATGTTGCATGAAAATTATAGGTCACTTTTCTTATGTTGTAGGTAACTCAAAGTTCATCCTTACATGACTTGTATGCACATGTTTTAACTTGAAATGTGTTGTGTAATTGTGCATTCTCACTTGACCTTCTTTGAGCACATGTTTGTATCAATTCTTGTATGATCTTGTGCATTCACTTTGACATGATTCCACTCCTGTTTGTAATCATTATTGACCCTATGCCATGGCTTCTAACATCACATCACATGTCTCTTAAGTTCATAAATCTTAGGGTGTTTGTTTGAACTTGTTTGACCTAGTTTGAACCATGTTTGTTTCTAATCTTCTATGTGCTTCAACATGACACTTGTGTGGACTTTGTGCATACATTATTGACTTCTAAATGTAATCTCCAATGCCATATTCTACTGACTTGCATTCATATTATATGATTGTTCATCTTACATCTTCATTTTTTGCTTGCATTACAAGTATGCTTCATTGTTGGAACTTGAATGATGTTTGCTCCCACTTCTTCCTACTTGATCAATGTTTGCATTTATGATCTGCATGCCATCTTAATGACATCTCCATGCTTTAATAAATGTCATTAACTTCTGACTTTAAGGTTTGCATATGCATTTATTCATGTTCATGATTCATTTGCAGTCATCTTGCATAGTTATTACTTAACTTGCATTTGTATGAACTTTTAGTGCATAGTTTGACATTGTTTGCTTTCATTTGGCATGTTTACTTTGGTAAGGACCCTTGACATGTACTTACTGACCTTGGATGTTCCTTAACCCTTAGGACCTTTCTCTTTTGGATTAAGCTTTGTTTGCTTCTTAAGTTGTCTTCTTAAAGCAACTAGCACTTGTTTGGTTTACTTTTGATACTTGTATTCATTACTTGTAATCATTTGGTACTAACCTTTTATGTAGGGGTAGAGGTAAGGTGTTTGAACATGTGGATGGTTATCCATGTTCATCTCTTCTTTCATCTCTCATCTATCTTACTTGTCTTTTCATTTTGTGAATACCATGATATAATGTTTTGTGTACAACTTTCCCACACCCTTTGGGATCCTAGCTCATCCTTAATTTTTGATTAAGGGGAGGTAGGATAAGCATTAGGTAGTGCTATCCCTCTCTCTTCTTTAGACTTAGGTTCTTAAACCTTGACCTTAGGGCCACCTTTGCATGATAACATTAGGAACAAACTAGTTTCCCCTTAGTGTTTTCTTTTCCTTTGAGTCTTCTCTTCTCATCTCATAATCTCTATAAAACACTTAATAAAGATTAAATTGTATTGCACATGAGCCTTGTATATGGGAAATGAGAAATGAGGGGTTTCCCTTCATTTTTCTAGGATGCTTAGTGTACGTCCTGTTGGGGACGATACGCGACGTATTCATTTCTATGTTGTAGACTCGGGTGCAATGCAAGTTACAAACTAACTTCAATCCACTTCTTGTCTAAAAAACACAAAACAAACTCAAACCTTTTTCACAAAAGAGCACGTTATTTTCCGTTTCGTCGCAAACAGGCATCGACCCTAACTGCCGGACACGAACTTAACGTCGCTCATAAAAAACACCGACCTCGTTAGGTCGAACTACGACTGCTCTGATTTCCTCCTTCTGGTCAGATTGAGGATACGTAGGCACGAGACGACGATGTCTTGGCGAGCAACTTCCCCCCCTTAGTTCGTGTCCGAACTACGTTGACTCTGACTTTCCCATTGCACGAGGGAATATGTAGGCCTAGGACTCCGACGATGTCCTACCGAGTCACTTCTTTTCCTTTTCTCCCTCGTTTCTTCATTCTTCCCCATTCCCGTTCCTTCTCGTTTCCAGTAGCAGTGGAGCTCCAGACGATGACACCCTTTGATCGAGACAACAAACGTGGATCCCATCGAGTACGATGGACGCGTGGGGGTGCTAATACCTTCCCCTCGCGTAACCGACTCCCTTACCCGTTTCTCTTGGTCGCCAGACCATGCACTTTCCTTTCCCTCAGGTTTACGCAGTGTTTCCTTTCCCTCTCTTGGGATAAATACACATTGCTAGCGACTCTGTTTCTGCGCCACTTTCGCGTTTGTACTTGGATGAAAATCCCAGGAGCGAAACTTGGTCGAGGAAGTATCTCCTGGATGACGGATTTGTTTCCTCCTTTATTTTTTGTGCTTGCTAGCTTCGTCAGAACATCTGCACGGACATTGTGTTCGTGGGGAACGTGCTTTACTTCCACGGACATGAAATTCGTTATTTTTTATTTAACCAAGGTCAAGTATTCGGAGAGGTTATCCTTTTCGGCCTGATACTCTCCCCGTACCTGGAGGGCCACGAGCTAGGAATCTGTGCAGATTATGACTTCCTCAGCTCCCAGGTCTTCGGCGAGGCGTAAACCCGCAAGGAAAGCTTCGTACTCTGCCTGATTGTTGGAGGTGGGGAAAGACATGCGAGTGAGACCTCGACGAGGATGCCTTCCTCGTTTTCCAAGATGACTCCTGCAACGCTCCCTGTTGAGGTGGATGCTCCGTCAATGAAGATCGTCCACTTGCGAGCTCCGCAAGTCAGGGAGTCAGGCAAGGTCATCTCTACCATAAAGTCGGACAACACCTGGGCTTTGAGGGCTTGTCTGCTCTCGTACTTGATGTCGAACTCAGACAACTTCAATGACCATTTGAGCAATCTGCCAGCCATGTCTGGGCGGCCCAACAGCTGCCTCACGACCTGGTCCGTATGCACCACGATGGTGTGGGCTAGAAAATAGTGCCTCAGCCTCCTCGCTGCGCTGATGTGGGCCAGGGCTAATTTTTCGATCTATTGGTATCTAATTTCTGGTCCTTGCAGCGCCTTGCTCGTGAAGTATAAGGGCTTCTGCCCTTCCGGGGTTTCACCAATGAGGGTTGCGCTGACACCTTCAGTTGCGACGGCGGGATAGAGATAGAGGGTCTCCTCCTTGTCTGGTCGGGAGAGGACCGACGATTTCGATAGCGCTTGCTTTAGGTGGAGGAGGGCTTTGTCGCATTCCTCCGTCCACTAAAAAGCTTCCTCTTTGTAGAGGAGTTTGAAAAAGGGGAGCGCGTGCTGAGCAGATTTTTCCACGAAACGGGACAGTGAGGTGAACGTCCCATTCAAAGCTTGTACCGATATTTTCGAACTTGGCATGGGGAATTTGGAGAAGGCTCTACATTTTTTGGGGTTGGCTTCGATTCCTCATTCTGTTAGGTAGAAACTGAGGAACTTTCCTGCTCGTACCCCGAACGTGCATTTCTTTGGATTGAAGCGCATCTTGTACCTCCTGGCCTGGTCGAAGACCTTCTTTAGATGGAGAGTATGGTCGGATTCCTCATGGGATTTCACGATCATGTCGTCCGTGTAAACCTCGAGCATATCCCCGATCTCTCCTCGGAAGACCTTGTTCATCATTCTCTGGTAGGTAGCTACAACGTTTTTTAAGCCGAAGGGAATTACGTTATAGTTATAGTTGCCTGATTCGGTTATGAAGGTTATGTACCTTTTATCGCTTTTGGCAATGGGTATTTGGTTGCAGCCCGAATACGCATCCATGAAAGATAGTAGTTTAAAACCGGCAGAATTATCAACTAATTTGTCTATGTTAGGGAGGGGATATGCGTGTTTAGGCAGACCTTATTAAGATCAGTATAGTCAACACACATTCTCCATTTCCATTAGATTTTTTCACGAGTACAACATTGGACAGCCAAGTAGTGTACTTGGCTTTCGAAATGAAATTTGCCTCTGGGAGTTCTTTTATAGCATTCTCGGCAGCCTCCGTATTTTTGGAGGACTGCTTGCGCTACGTTGAGCTACTGCCCTGGTCGATGGTGAACTGGTGGCAGGCCACCTCTGGATCCAGCCCAGGCATCTCCGAGGCGCTCCATACGAACATGTCCGCATTCTCTCTGAGTCAAGCTTTCAGCTACATCCTCGCAAGGTCGGGGAGGCTGGTCCCAATCTTCACTCCCTTAAGGGGGTCGTCCCCGATGAGGACTAACTCGAATTCGCCATCCGAGATTGGACGCATAGGATGGACAGGCTCGCCGCTGCTTGCTGATGTTGAAGGGTTGCTTAAGTTTGACTGAGTCTTCTTCCCCTTCTTCTTCTGGTCCCTTAATTCGTTCTTGGAGAAATGGCTATCGAGGTCGATGAAGTCGACGCAGGGCAGCGATTTTGTCTCGTTGGAGCTGCAAGGCAGGGTAGGCTTGCTGGACGTCTTTGGTCGGGCGAAGATGATGTTCAGCCCTTTTGAGGCTGCCTCTATGTCTCTGTGTAGGATGGCGACGAGCCCTTTAGAAGTGTAATACTTTATCTTCAAGTGCACCGTGGAGGGATCGACTATCAATTCGGCCAGCGTTGGTCGTCCAAAGATGCACTGGTAAAGGGATGGGCAATTGATTACCAGAAATTGAACCTTGATGGATCTGGTTGTCTCCGCAACCCCGAAAGTGACAATCAGCTCCATGTAACCCCAATGGCTTCGTGACTGAACCGTTGAAGCCTTATAGATCTGAGCCTATATAGGGTGTCAGGTGCGTCTTGTCCAGCTGAAGTGTGGAGAACAGTTGGGAGTACATAATGTCGACCGAGCTTCCCTGGTCGACCAGAATTCTCCGAACATCGAAGTTGGCCATTTGCGCCCTTACGAGCAGAGGAATACTAGAATTGGGGGCCCCAACTAGGAGTTCCTCGCGATAGAAGTTTATGGGAACCAAATCTCCCCGGATCTTTTCGAGGGTAGAACTCCGGTTCGAGCTCGTATGGATGAGGTGCTCGAACTTTCTCTTTATTGACCCCACGGTCACCTTGTTGAATCCTCCTCCCGATATGACCATGGCGGAGGGGATGGTTTCCCAGAGGTTGTGTGCAGCGAAGTGAAGAGGGACGTCGAGCCCATCGGGGACATAGAAGTCTTCTGGTCGTGAGATGCTCATGGTGACCTGAAGACTGACATCATCCAAGGATGGTACCTTCTCTTCGACCTTCTTTGATTCCTGGGGGTCCTGTCGAGGAACGTCTTTCTTCTTTGCAAACTGCTTCAGGTGCCCGTCCCTGATCAAGATTTCGATTGAATCCTTAAGATAGATGAACTCATCCTTCATGTGCCCATGGATCTTGTGGAATTGGCAATACTTTGTTTTATCCGTGTTCGGCTTGACAGGTATCTGCTTTGGGAAACAGACCCCTGTCTGCCATGGTCGGGTCGGTGTTGGACAAAACTGGGATGAGCTGATGGTCCTCTGAGGATTGGATCTCTACGTTGTTAGTGCGATCTGGGGAGGGGGACGCAGTGACTCCCTCCCTCTGCTGATGAGCATCGTCTCTAAGAAAGGGGTTTGCCCCGTCGTTGTCTGTCTTGCTGAAAGGGAAGATGACGGTGTTACGTGCATCGTTGACGTTATCATGGCTGGAAATAATTAGAATCTTGAAAAAATGCTTTGATCTTTGGTTTCTGGGGAAAGAAAGACGGGGAGAACGAAATTTCCCACAGACGGTGCCACTGATCTTACCGGTTGATCAGAACCTGGAGTGGGCCAGAGACTTTGTCTTCGATGCTGGAATCCAAGGAGGTGGGGGTGCACCTGCAAGGAACTCCGATGCTAAAGTAAGAATCGAGAAAAGAGAAGGCAAGTACAAAGTAAGAATGTCTTAGGATGATTTTTTTTAATAGCTAACCCTCTCAAAGGAGAGGGTATTTGTAATGCCCCCAGCGCTTGGCCATTGGTCCCTATTTTTGGGCTGAGATATTCGCTCCCCAAAAATAGGCAACTGCTAGAAACTAGCCGTTGGGACGGGCAGGCATGCTTGGAACATGCTCGGAAGGATGTGGTTGCGGGTAAGAGCGTCGTGGCCATTCCTGGATGGTTGAATCGTGCATGACGGGCAGAGATGTAACGAAGGGCAGCTGATCCTGGGGGTCAGCTGGCTAGCCCTCCTCGGCTGAGGGGCAGAAGAAAAAAATCTTCTCCTTTTCCCTCAACTGGCAGGGCTTAGGCTATTGGGTCGTTCTGGGGTGCAGAAGTGGATTGGGCCATGGCTAGCCATTGGGCTAGTTCGAAACATATATCACGTGAGGTTTTACTGAACTAAGTCTTGTGATTTGTATTCTCTCACTTCAATAAACAATAATGAATTATCTGAAAGCGTAAAAGACAAGCCAAAAAAAACCATATTTGGGTTCTTCCTCTGAATTTTTTAGAGACGTGCAACTTCACTTTGAATCACCCTAATTCAAAGAACTTTTTACAATCATCAAACACTGATGATTCTCACAAAAACTAGAAAGTACGCCTCATTCAATTTACAAACACCTTTCACCAATACACCATGTATAGAAATGAATAAAGTTGTTTCTTGAATTGATTCTAAGATGATAGATCTTCCATTTCTCAATATTATAAATCAATCATAAAAACATTAAGTGTTCAGAATGATTGAATGAAACTCTTTAAATGATATGAAAGTTATGCACAAAGTTTCATTGTTAAAGTTGTATGAACACTTGAAAACTTGTTTGAAATGTATGAAATTAAATGCATGAAATAGGTGATTTGAATATGTGACACTATCCACAAGAGGCGAGGGTGCAAAATGGAGGTTTGAAAAACGTTGGTTGAGAATAAAATCATTTGGAAAATAAGAGTTTGAAAATATTTTGTAAAACAAACAAGTAAAAAAGCAACAAAACAATATATATATATATATATATATATATATATATATATATATATATATATATATATATATATATGTGTGTATATATATATATATATATATAAAATAAACATAAAGACAATAAATTAAAGAGATAATAGAAAGAGAGAAACACCAGAGATTTATACAGGTTCGACCTAAATTGATATAACTCTGTGTGTCTGTGTGTACGAGAGAGAGAGAGAGAGAGAGAAAGAGAGAGTGTGTGTGTGTGTGTGAGAGAGAGAGAGAGAGACAGACAGACTAACTGACTGACAGACAGAGAGAGAGAGAGAGACCAAGGATCTATACAGATTTGACCTAAGTTGACATACTCCTGCCCCTAAGAAATATTCTTGAGAGTATCCATTAAGCTTGAGAACTTTTAGAAGGATGTGCCCACAAACCTCTTTTGTAGGAAATTAAGTTTAAATTATAACTTACAACCAAACAATGGACAAGGTTTAAAGTGGGTATCCTCCAAACCAAACTAAGATTTTCCACTAGGTAATATCAAACTAAGATGGAGTTTTGAGTTGGATATCCTCCAAATTAAAATGGAGTTTTGAGTTGGCTACTACATAATAGATGTTTTACGACGATTGGGAGAAATATTCTACTACGGACGGTTATTCGTGGTAAGGTAGTGTGTGGTGGTATGTGCCCTCTTTAAAACCACTGGCTATTAGCCATGGTAAAAAGAAAATATTGTGTAACATACGACTACGATTGTTTAAAACGACCGTAGTAAAAGGTTGAGGTCAGGTGTTCGATTCCAAGTGCCTGCATCTTTTTGTAGATTTCACCATGGTTTTAGAATCCAACCGTAATGAAAGACTTAGCGCATAACATATCACCACGATCCTTGATTACAACCGCGATGATATGTTTACTTAGGTTTATTATAACTTATGTGGAATGCTTATTTCACCAACTTCTCACTAAACATATAACCCTTCAATATGAGTTAGAAACTAATAATATGATTGTAACATCTCATATCCTGTTAAATGCTCAATTGGGTGTCAGTTGAGATCAACTGAGTTCCTATGTACTCTATCGTTTGTCAGTTAGAAAAATTAGTGCTCCTAAGTGCCCTAAATGTTGTCAATTGGGATAAATAGAGTAACCAGTGAAATCTGAAGAGATTAATTATTATTAATAAAAGAGACAGACCAATATTAATAAGTACAAGAGAAGGTATTTTGGAAACATTAATAATTAGTCAATTGGTGTTAGACGATAAAATATCAATTGAGATATTTTATATCATTATATATATATATATATATATATATATATATATATATATATTTGCGTGTGTGTGTGTGGTGAAGAAAAGAGAAAGAAAAAGATGGAAAGAAAGAAGAGAAAGGAGAAGAAAGAAAGAGTCAAAAGGAAAAGATGAAGAAAAGTGGAAGCTGTCATACCCTAAATTTGTCTTACATGCATATAACCTTCATCTGTATCTCCATCCACTAACTCCTATTCAAAAATCTAAAAATATGTTACTTATGTCATGAGGATGAATTGAATCGACTCAGGTCTCATTTGAGGTTCATCAATTCAGGGATGAGTTGGGGTTGAAGTTTATTTATTAGTTGATCTAATCTCAGTTTGGCAAGGATTTGTTGCTTGATCAAGGCCAGGGTATGCATGATTTCAGTGGTGTGGGTCTGAGCTTCTAATTAGGGTTTGTTATCAGGCTGTGTGACACGGCCGCAAGTGCACGACAATATCGTAGTAATAAAAAGTTATCGATCCACAGGGACCAATGGTTAAGTACCGATTTCTGTTTGATCTTTGTAAATCTAGAGTGACTGAAAAGTTGGAGAAACAGATCTGAAACAAGGGTTAGATAAATAATTAAAACAAACAGGATTTAGGATCATGATTCCCCACTCTAACATCTCTGTATGACTGGATTAATCGCGCTACAAGGATATTTACACGAATTATAGAAAATAGATTTTGTAGATATCACCGGCTTTCGCAGCGTGTTATCATGGTTTCGGTAAATAATCTGTCACCTGTTGCATGTTCAATAGAATTTACCGAAACCTTTATGTTACTGCGCGGTCTGTAACACCCCCAATCTATACCCCCAAGCTATTAAAGCGATAAATAAAATTAAAAATATCATCAGAGTATATTTAAAACATGCACGGCATAGATCGAGGGGTCATATCAATTGAAACAAATACACATACACCTGCTCATATAGATATGCAACAATTCAGGTAGCACATAATAAAGGAACTTAGTTTCTAACACCCACAATTCAGATACAGAATAAAAGCGGAAAATCTGTACTGAAACTCATATATATATATATATATATATATATATATATATATATATATATCACATAAAGGGTTTGTCTGTCATATACAACATCATACGTGTACAATCCAAAAGATACATATATACATAATACAAAATAAACACACTCGATCTCCCCGACTACCTGGTGCTACATATCAGTGCTGACCGACAAAAGAATGAAGACCTAAGCTTCACAAAAAGACCTCCAGCCTCTAATCTGCAATGCCTCGTAGAGCATTTAAAACAGCAGAAGGGTGAGAAACACAATCATAATACAATTGCATACAATTATATAATTAACACAAAAAATACACATATAAAATATTCTCACCACAACTTATACCATAATTCAAACACAACAGCACAAAGTATATCAACCAAGCACAATACGAATATCATCAACATGTATACATATATCAACTCATCAATCTCATCCACAATTCCATACACGATCAATCCATTCATTATTTTCCACACATAATGCATACATTCACAATTCTCACACAATCAATCCATTCATGATTTATGCAAATGCACAGAGACCGACACAACGACTATATGCAATGCACATGCGGTACCATCCATCCATCATTCTCAACACTAGTTCACTCAGGAACTATTGGAATCATCGCTTGTTACTTAGGATTACTCATGTAACACCCCGTCGGCCAAACGATGTTCCCCGTCGCTTTAGGTCCTCTTATTTTTTTAAGGCGCACGACGTTTATGGATTGCTTTAGGTCCTCTTTGTATAAGGCGCACAATCCGATCGCTTTAGGTCCTCTTTGTATAAGGCGCACGATCGTCAATAATCATCGCTTTAGGTCCTCTTTGTATAAGGCGCACGATGTTATAGCGGATTCCCTCTGGAACCGTTTCGTCGATCACACCCACTAGGGCACACGACATCACCAACATGCATATCATGATGCTTGGCATACTGTTGCACCCTAATTTTTGACCCTAAGATCCCTTTTCTTTTTGCATAGCATCTTTAGGGCATGTGGTCTTGTGGACGTGTTTGTTATCACTAACCAGTTTGTGCAGGTACATTAAATTCAAATGAAAATAGCATTGGTTCTCTCAATCAAGCTACCCAAGGTCATTTCTTGGATCAATGCTCCGAAGATACCTTGGATGCTTTTATGGCCACATCTCATCAAGATCAAGATTGAGTTTTGGTTTCTCATTATCCAAAGTTTAAAATTCAAGTTGGTTCATGACTTTCAAATCCAAATTCAAGTTTTAATCAAGAAAGGATTCAAGTAACGAGCGGATTGTTCAGTTTCATCATCAATTACCATCCAATTCATAACCATTATCCACATCCTTTTCTTTTCCTGATGTCCAAAATAAATCCATTTGTTTCTAAATGTAATGACCAAATCCAAATATCCATAGCATGCTATCAAAACCTCCAATAATTATTGGGTTTGTGGAAACTTTTTATGATTGAACCCAAAGTTCTACAAACAGCAGTTTTTCTCATGACCAAAATGGGGCCCAGAGACAATGTTGTTATTCAGACTCTCACACGCGTGGATATCGACGTTGAATGGATAGTGGCTCTTTTCAAGAATGAGTAAAAGAGGTTATTGTATTATTGTATGTTCTAAACTCTCCCGCTGACTCGTACCAAGATGGCCATAAGAAGTCCCTCATAGCAGTTTCCAGTAAGAAAGAGGAGGTCCCTCTCAAGACGTATTTCTCTTCTCATTCATTATTTTATGAGAAAAATCATTTGAATATTTTGGGATTAGAAGCCTGACTATATCATGTTTTCATTTTGAGTACAACCATTAAATGCTTTGGACAACTGCTTTTACATTTCAATGAAATTACTGTACGACCGCTGTTCACAAGTTGTCCCTATGCCAAATTCAAGGAGATTGATCCATCTATTCAAAATAATTCCATAAAGTCCAAAAAGTCCAGAATTTAAAATTCATATTTAATTCAAAAGGACAATCTAAAGTGGCAGAATTCAAGTTCATCATAAGTTTTGGGCATACGAAAAGATAGACAGGCAATTTAATGGAATAAAGGCGACGGTTGAAAAATGAAGAGGACATTTGGTATTGCTGCTGCTAGCTGCTATCATGGTCGTGCTCCTTGGAATGATGGAAACAGACGCATAATCTCGTGCTCCGTATGTATGGCACGATGAATCAGAGACTCCTTCTGCAGCATTTCGAGCATTGGTGTCTCAACCTACGTTCTCTATTATTCAGCAGCCCCAACATGACAACTTTCCAAGTCCATTCCCTTTTGATTTGCACACAGCACATTCACAGACGAATTCCATGATACTCTAAGTGTAAGACATGCCGATGTTATCTTTCCTACACACAAGAATAACAGAAAATTGGTATTTCAGAGAAATCAAATTAAAGCCATATCAGGCGCGATTCCAACATAAAAATATGTTTTAAAACAGATCACCATCATCAATAATATTCCTTACAAATCAGGCGTGAAATAAAAACGGTTCAGTCCAAGTCGTGCTGCAACCTGCAAAATCAATCATTAGATCCATAACATTGAGCTACATTCTAAATCCAAGGACTAATTTCCATACGCACGAAGGTAATCGTGACTTGGTGTCCTGAAGTCTAAGTTGAATTGGGTCCTTACCATCACACTTCAAAACTCCATTCCAATCCCTCCATACTCTCAAATACCAAGATTGCTCATCTGCCAAGTTCCATGCTCAGGTCATGGGAATCACCTGAAAAGAAAAACGACAAAAAGCAAGTTAGTTGTTGAGAGCAAGTGTCTGAGAATCTACCACGCTTCCATTCCCAACCTTTCAACTCCCCACCATCTTAATTCTCTGCAAATCACCAAGTCATTGTTGAACTAAGCACAAACATAAGGCCTTCACACCAAGAACGATCCCACTTTAGCCTCATCATCACAGTAGGCAATATCAAACAAAACAAAGGAAACCGTTAGAGTGATGCTATCAAGAGTAAACCAACAGGACCATAGATATTACAGTGTCATGAGTCGTGCAGAGGAAGTCAATGACTATTAAAAGAAAACATGGAAGCTTTGTTGTTAAATTATTGGTCTGACGAAAATAAAATTTTGATTAGCCTCTACTTTGGTCAGGGCGGTTTGAGTGTTAGATTGAGAATTTTACTGGCTACAACGGATTCTACACTGGTCTTCTTGATAAAGGCAGTGGAAGAAGGGATTGATAGCACTGTCATTGTTGTCACTGCCATAATGCAATAATCATTTATCAAGCTCATTTTCTAATTCATCCTTGAAGCGTCCACAACACAAGGCAACGTATTCACCAACAACCTTGCAAAACTGTAAGCTTGTACCTGCAGCAAATGAACAAAACAAAATATCTACAAGGTCAATATAAACCAAATTCATATGGCATTTGGTTTATTTCAACAAGCTTGCATTCATGACATAACAACCAGCAGTCCACAGTTGAGAAGTTCAAAAGTTGCACAAAATGGTTGACAAGCCAAGAAAATTCATACCTCTTTGATGCTCAAAGGTGATCCAAATGTTATGCTACCGCGGTATCCAAGCCACCCCATCAACACTATGACATCCGTCAGTTCACGGTATCAGTTTCACAGTTAATGTCCAACCTTCCTTTTGTGATTAAGCTAGTGAAGATATCCCTGCAAGTTCAGTAGTCATAAAAGTGAACAAAAGGTAAATGGCATGAAATTGTTGATCACATATCAGACAATCACTACGAGAACCAAATATTACCAAATTGAAAAAGCCAGCAAGATTGTTGACTTAATGAGTTGGAGGAAAATAGAGCGTATTCTCAATGTATCACAACGAAAAAGGGAAGAAATAATTGGATTAGGCCTTAGAGTTTAAGAATCGTCAAGAATCAGATAAGTATCATCACATTCAATCAAAGTTATGGGCAATATCCCAAGGGATACCGCCAGCAGAACTTTCCTAAAGCGAATGAGCAACATCACACAAAGAGATCGTATCCAAGGACAGCAGTGCAACGGTTAATAACACTAAACTTCAGAAATTAAAGCAAAATCGTATCAGAATATCTCCAAATTCAAATCAGTTCAAAAACCTTCCAAATCAAGTCATATCAGATCATGGCATTTAACACGGTATCAATCAACATTAACGTTTTCCAAAACCTTCATACTCATCATTGGCCTATATAAAGGGATGTCACACAAACTTAAAAAACGGAGGAAATCAGACGAAACCCACAATAGCACAAAACAAATCATTGTTTTCAAACCCACATAAAACATAGAGACTCAGAAAATTGTAGATCATCATCATCTCACGAAATCACATCAACAGGCAAGCATCAACAGCAGACATATTAGAGAAAGAAGGAAGCGGAGAATGAGACAAAGTTCTTTCAACAAATCGCACAAAGGTAAAGAAGAAGAGCAGGAACTTCCCTTTGACGATGCCATCAGAGTCGTCCTCACTGTTCCCCGCCGCTTTCTTTCCGCTTTCCATTTTATCATCATTTGTATCTTGTAAACATCTAAAAGTATAGTGAAAATGGGGTTTTAGGGCTGTGTGGGGTGGGGTTTGTTTGATTTGTTTTGCAGGACGGAAAGGATGACGAGAGAAGATCGCCGGAGAGATGAGCGATCGAGAGAGGTTTGAGAGGGTGGCGGCGAATTTTGTTTAGGTCTTTTTCCCTTACGAGATGAGAGAGGATGACGAGAGAGAGAGAGCGCCCTCGTTCCTTTTTTTCCTTTTCGTTTAGTTTTTATTATAAATTGAAACCCTTTTAACAATCAAAATTAAAAAAAAAAAAAACTTTTTGTAAAAAAAACTAAAAATCTTTTTTATAATAATTAAGATTAAAATCTTTTATTAATAATCTAATTTAAGATTTATATAATAATTCAATTTAAAACCTTTAATAATTAGTTTAAACTTTTTTATAATAATTAATCTAATTTTCTTTTGTAATAAAATTAAAACTTTTTAATAATTAATCTAAAAACCCTTTTTGATAATAATCACAATCGAGTTTTTTTATATAATAATATTTAGATTTTTTTAATAATTAATATTTATGATCAACCTAAATCTTTTCTTATAATAATTAACACTAAAATTTAAAAAAAAATTAATTTAAACCTTTTTATAATTAATCTATTTCCTTTTTGTAAATGAAATTAAACCTTTTCTTTAATAATTTAGAATTAGTTAAATCTAGAGTTTTTTTATTCAAAACCTTTTTCCTAATGACCGCTAAAACTAAAATCCTTTTATAAGCAAAACTTCCCTGGCCTCCCCGTAAATAAATAATAATAATAATCTCAAATAAAATAATTAAGTTTAAAAACCAAACCTTTAGATCGCCCCTGTTTAGAAATCTTTCACCATGCTTAGTCATAGGTTCGTGAGTGGTCGAATGTTTTGCCTTATTTGTTTGTTTATGCCTCTACTTGATTTATGCTTGCATGTCTAAACCCTTTTCAAAAACATAAAACTCTCGATCCAACGTCGAGCCAATTTTCTGCCCATGTAAATCGATTGCCTTTGGCGTCGCATTCAACCTTTTGGTCACTGGACACGAGTCTAGCATCACTTTGCTAGCACCCTCGCCTAAATAACATAATTAATCGCATAAAATATCCAAGGGAAAATCCCATGCATGATAACCATGTTATTGTGCATGGTGCACATCATATGCATCTCATAATCGACACCCTTAAGTTAGGACTATTAGATAACTTAGGATAGATTTCCTAGGTTAGTCCCCCCCACAATTTTGATTTTTAAATCAAACTTTAGCCTACCTAATTCTCCACACAAGAGAATTAGATGTTAATCATCTCAAAGAAAGGGACATACAATCCCATACCCCACAAATACAAACATTTTCAAAGAACTGTGGTGGTTTTCTTAAGATGATGACTCATCTTCCTCTCCTAAACCTTTAAACATTTAGTACCCTTAATAATAAGGAACTACAAGTGCTCTGATTCCCTCCTGACAGGATATGTAGGCACAAGATGCGACATCTTGTCGAGCACACTTAGAAAAAAAATAATAAATCACCTACCCTTTAACCCTTAGCAAAACAAATAACAAATAACAGATAAAATAAATCAAGAGGTTCCTGTAGAGTACTACAGATATCTAGGATGCTAACACCTTCCCTATGTATAACCAACTCCCGAACTTAGAATCTTAGTGCATTTGCATTGCATTGTGGGTATTCGGTTTTTCTCCCTTCCCTTGGATAAAATCAAAGACCGGTGGTGACATTAGAAATGTGATTCAAGTTAATATAATAGCTTGGTATCCAATTCTCATCGCGATAGAAATGGCGACTTCACTGGGGACACTCATAAGAGGGTTCCCCCTAACTTGATCTTTTAATGTTATCTGTTATATATTTGTTTTGTTGTTTGGAGGGATTCTTGAGTGGTGAGGAGTCCTAGACCCGGACATGAGTATAATTATAGGAGATGATATGGTCAAGGGTACTTTGACGGAGTCGATTCCTAAAAAGTCGAATTGAGAAAATCATCGCTCAGTTTAGGTTCTTTTGAACTTAATATTGTTTGAACGAGTTCATTCGTGAAAACGGTATTAGCTTCGACCAAGAACCCTTAAGACTGAGGACCGTAGCACCTTTAAACCCACTTGGCCTTTTAGGATGTAGTGCGGTGACTATGCGGGAGTCTATTTCCAAATAGTTGTCACACGATACTACACTCAGACGAGATTCTCTTGAGAATATTATTGACTAACCGAGTAATTTGGGAAGTCGATAATATCCGAAAGATGGGTCGTAGACTCTGGGAACTTCTAGAACCCGTTCGACAGGTAAATTTGAAACCACACTACCTTATGGGATGGGTAGACCTTGACTCCATTCATGCTCCTTTGAACCTAGGACCTTTTGTTTGCTTGTTTATGTGCCCCTTTGCTTGTGTGTTTGTGCATACATACATAAGCATCATTTCCATTCAAGTTCGTGGAATCTGAGTCTTTTGTTTACATCGTAGGGTACCATGGACAATGAAAGAAGGAATACCATGAAGTATACTTACAAGAGCTTTGATACGATTAATCTAAGGAGGTTGGAGACTCTGTTGGTTGACCCAGAAGGATTCCAAGGTAGATATGGGACACTATTGCTTTTATTGAAGGTGAAGGTTGATCAAGGACTTCTCTCCACCCTACTTCAGTTTTATGATCTGCTCTATCACTGCTTTACCTTTCCTGACTACCAGCTGGTACCTACTCTTGAGGAATATTCTAGTTTGACTGGTCTATCTATTCTGGATAAGTCTCATTTCCCCATTTTTGATAAGGATCCTAAGGAACAAGAGATTGCTAAGGCAACGCATTTGGAGTTAGTGACCATCCGAAAGAATATGACTACTAAAGGAGAGATTTCTGTTTTGCCTATGAAGTTTCTGATGGAGAAAGCTCAACATTATGCCAAACGTTCAGACATGGCTGCATTTGAGGCTATCTTTGCTTTGATGATTTATGGTACCTTTCTGTTTCCCAACCTCAAAGACTTTGTGGATCTCAATGCTATTAAGATATTCATAAAGAGGAACCCAGTCCCTACTTTATAAATAGAAGCTTATCATTCTATCCATCTGAAGCATGTTAAAGGAGGACAAATCACCTGTTGTGTGCCCCTATTGTACAAGTGGTTTACTCAACACTTGCCCAAAGCCATCGCTTTCTGGGATCCTAGTAAGGGCTGGTGGTCTAAGAAAATCATGGCCCTCACTCATTCTGACGTCGTTTGGTATAATCATAGGTATGATGAAGTCGTAATCATCGATAGCTGCGGGGATTTCGGGAATGTGCCTCTTCTTGGCATACAAGGAGGAATTAGTTATAATCCGGTCTTAGCCCGCCGACAGTTGGGGTACCTTTTGAAGGACAAACCCCTCGGTATTCATACAGAAGGGATTTTTTTCAAAGAACATGAAGAGCAGGAAGGGTTGAAGAATGAGATTTTAAAGGCTTGGAAGGACAAGAGCAAGAAGGATAGGAATGCCATGGGGAAGCGTAATTGTGTCTCTTTAGACCCTTATCTACAATGGGTTAGAAGGAGAGCCATCAAGATTAGGATGCCTTACGACCGCCAAGAACCTATGGTCCTGAACGAAGAACCTGTCTTCATCTTTGCATCTGAAACAGAGGAATTAGAGATTGCCTTAAGGAAAGCTCAGCAAATAGGGAATGCTTGGAAGGATAAGTATGAAGTAGTTGTGGAAGAGAATGAAACGCTTCAAAGATGACTGAAAGAAAAGAGTGAGGAAGCTCTCTCCTACAAAAAAAGGAAGTTACAGGAAGACCCAAGTTCCTCAAATTCTGAGTCTACTTCGTGGGAGTCGATAGTAGATGAGCTAATTCTCGAGAAGTCCCGAATGGAAGAGGAAATTAAGAAGTACAAACTGAGATTATTGGGGGAGTCTCCTTAGGCCTTTTATTAGCTTTTATTTAGTTATCGTTAAAAGCTCTTGTGAGAATACCAACGGTTGTAACATTTTCATTATGAGTTTTCAATTCCCGTTTCTTTTATTTGTAACAGTTTTTTATAATTAATAAAATCGTGTCCTTTGGTATTCTATGACGACTATAAGTACTCAAATTCCACGAACTTTTGCATCTCATCTGCATTTTCATTCTCTTTATTGTTTTTTTCTTCGAAGAACTCAAAGCTTGTTGTTTTTAGATATCGTAAAATGGATTATGGAAGGAAAGGAACTTTGCCATACACCTTCAGGGTCTTTAATGTGGAACAATTAAGGGAACTAGGAGGTCAGATAAAGGATCCAGAAGCCTTCGCTGCAAAGCATGGACAAATCCTCTCTCTTTTGCAGATCCAAGTAGCTGCTAGTTTATTGGAGACGCTGGTTCAACTATATCATGTAATCTATCATTGCTTTATCTTTCAATATTTCCAATTGATGCCCACATTGGAAGAATATTCCGCTCTATTGGGAATTCCCGTCAAAGAACGGAGAAAGGAGACCCAGTCAGGAAGATGTCGCAAGAGTGACCCACATCAAGCTGTTGGAGATCCAGACTCACATGACGGTCAGAGGAGGAATCGACGGTTTGCCTGCTCAGTTCTTATTTGAGAAAGCTCGACAATTCGCCAACAAAGGGAGTACTGAGGCCTTTGAGAACCTGTTCACGTTACTAGCTTATGGTTTGTTCCTATTTCCTAATGTCGAAGATTTTGTCGATGTCCACACAATCAGAATTTGCATGCTCAAGAATCATGTTCCAACACTATTGGCCGATGCCTACCACTCGATTCATTCAAAGATTCTGAAGGGAGAAGGCCAGATTGTTTACTGCACTGCTATCCTCTATAGGTGGTTTATTTCGCACCTACCGAGGTCCGCGACCTTTTGGGATGTGAAAGATGGTTCTGAATGGCCTGTTAAGCTTATGGCTCTTACTCACTCGGACATTGTTTGGCATGATCCAATGTACGGAGGAATTCCCATGATTCACAGTTGTGGAGATTTTTCCAATGTGCCACTCCTTAGCACAAAAGGATGCACTAGTTACAATCCTATTCTCGCCCGTCGCCAGCTTGGACATCCGATGAATGAAATACCTGATCCAGAGAACCTAAAAAGAATTTTCCTCTATGATGGAGAGGACCTTCAGCTGAAGACTCGGATTATGTTTGCTTGGCGTCGTATCAACAGACAAGGGATGACTGCAACAACAAACCCCAACTGCACAGTTACGGAATCTTTCTTAGAGTGGTCCTGCAAACGAGCTCTCGTTCTAACAATGCCGTATCCTCGACCCAAGCCTCTCGTGGTGGAATCAAACGAGGTATCAAGGTTGAAAGCAGAAGTAGAGAAGCTGACCCTGGACAAGTTTATATTGCAGGAACAGATTGACAAGTTGATGGAAGAACTCAGTGAAAGGAAGGGAGCATCATCCAGTGGATCGAAGCCCTAGTTCCCTTTTTTTTATATCTTGTTTGTTTATTATAATAAAGCCCTGAAGGTGTATCGTTGTTACAAAATTTTTAATTTTTAAATAAAATAAAATTCCAATTATGATATTTAAAATACTCTTTTGAGTTCCTTGAAGTGCTTGCTGCATCATACGCATCATTCGCATCTGCATCTGCATTCCCTTGTGTTCCGGGTTCTTATCTGTGTCTCCTTTCAGAAGACAAGCTGAGTCATCGGTACAATACTCGAGTCGGTCGTAAGATAAGATTGGATCAACTCGAGCAGGAAAACAGAGCACTCCGAGAAGAGGTCTCAAGACTGAAAGAAAGTCTAGAGAAGATCAATGGGATGATGGAAGCTCTGATGGCTGCTCAGAATCAGCCATCACATGGTACAACATCACACAACACTGTTATCTCAGAGATAATATCAGCACCGATCCCAGTGGTGCCCACTACAAATGAAGTGTAGTATTCTATGCCTCCTGGTTATCCATGGGGTATGCCTCCTAACTTTACTCCAGCTGGATACCGCCCACCTATGGTAAATGCTACTCCTTTTCATCTAGAAGAACCTGTGTTTCATGCTGACCCTAGTGAAAGTGTTGGGATGGAAGAACGAATGGATGATTTCCAGGACCAGTTTCTAGAGATGAAGAAAGAAATCAAGGCCCTTCGTGGGAAAGAGCTGTTCGGAAAGAGTGCCTCTGAGCTATGCTTGGTTCCTAATGTTAAGATTCCTCCAAAGTTCAAACTCCCTGATTTGGAGAAGTATAAAGGAAATTCTTGCCCACATAGTCACATAGTTATGTATGCCCGAAAAATGTCTGCTCATAATGATAATGATCCTCTATTGATACATTACTTCTAGGATAGTTTGACTGGCGCAACCCTCAAATGGTACATGGGGCTAGATAGCTCAAAGGTCTGCAATTTTAATGACCTCTGTGAGCTTTTTATCAAGCAATATAAATATAACGTTGACATGGCACCAGATAGGGACCAGTTAAGAGCCATGGCCCAGAAGGAAAGAGAAAATTTTAAGGAGTACACCCAGCACTGGCGTGAATTTGCTGCTCAAGTTACTCCACCTCTGGAGGAGAAGGAGATGACTAGAATTTTCCTGAAAACACTGAACCCATTTTTCTATGAGAGAATGGTGGCAAGCGCCCCTAGTGATTTTACTGAAATGGTCAACATAGGAATGCGATTGGAAGAAGGTGTCCGTGAAGGAAGATTGGTGAGAGAAGGAAGTGCTTCCAGCATTGCCAAGAAGTATGGAAGTAATTTTGGGAAAAAGAAAGAACAAGAAGTAAGTACTGTGCACCAAGGACGGTCGAAAGGAAGGTATCACCAACACCCGCAGGTCGCTGCTGTGACCCCAGTTATCAATGCTCCAGCTTACCAACCACAGTTTGCACAACCTTATCAACCATCACCTCAAACTCCACCTGCTTCACCACAACAACAATATCGTCAACAAAATCAACCATCTCCTTAACAAACCCAACAGCCGTTCAACAACCCCGGTCTTGTGGTCAGGAAACCAAATTTTGATCCGATTCCCATGCTATATGCAGAGCTCTTTCCAGCATTGTTGCAAAAAGGACATATCCAGACTAAGTCCCCACCAGCAGTGCCTAAGGACCTTCCTTATTGGTACAGAGCTGATCAGTTTTGTCCATATCATCAGGGTGCGCCAGGCCATAATATTGAGAATTGTTATGGATTGAAAGCCTATGTTCAGAGATTAGTCAAGAGTGGAATCCTGACTTTCAAAGATTCGAATCCAAATGTGCAGAATAATCCTTTACCACAGCATGGAGCAGCCAATGTGAACATGATCCAAGAGTGTCTTACAGATAAGGATGAAGAAGTGTTTGTGATAGTTCCCCACATCAAAGATCTGGAACGAATTAAGTTTACTTATGATAGCCGGAAGACTGTTGCTAATCCTCTGGTTATTAATGTACCTGGTCCAGTTCCTTATACTTCCAGCGAGGCTATTCCCTACAGGTATAACGCTACTATGTTTGAAAATGGTAAGGAGGTGCCTTTGCCTAATTTGTCATCTGTAGTCAACATTGCTGATGTTAGCCGAGTTACAAGGAGTGGTCGAGTTTTCTCGGAGCCAAAAGATAAGGAGGTCCCTTCTGAGCAGCCAGTTGTAAAGAATACGACTTTGGGGCAGTCCAGTGGGAATGATTCCGTAGACAAATCTGATGAGGTTCTAAAAATGATCAAGAGAAGTGAATACAAGGTAGTAGATCAGCTGCTGCAGACACCATCTAAAATATCCATGCTACAATTGCTGATGAGCTCCGAGGCGCATAAGCAGGCATTACAGGGAGTACTGGAGTAGGCATACATTGACCATAATGCAACTATAGAGCAGTTTAGTGGAATAGTGGGTAACATTACTGCATGCAACAATCTGGGATTCTGCGAAGAGGAGTTACCTGAAAAAGGGAAGAAGCATAATTTGGCTATGCACATTTCAATAAACTGCATGAATGACATGTTATTTGGAGTCTTGGTTGATACTGGTTCTTCATTGAATGTGATGCCAAAGACAACTCTCGCAAGGCTGACTTATCAGGGACCACCAATGAGGCCGAGTGGTGTTATTGTCAAAGCTTTTGATGGTTCGAGGAAGACCGTGATTGGAGAAATGGATTTACCCATGACTATTAGGCTCAGTGTTTTTCAGATCACATTTCAGGTCATGGACATTCATGCCGCCTACAACTGTTTACTAGGCAGGCCATGGATACATGAGGCTGGAGCGGTTACATCTACCCTACACCAGAAGTTGAAGTATGTTTGTGACGGACAGTTAGTCACAGTTTGCGGAGAAAGAGCTTTAGTGGTGAGCCAACTCTCTTCCTTTTCTTATGTTGAGGCGGAAGAAGAAGTGAGGACTCAATTTCAAGCCCTCTCGATTGTTGATAACAACACCAAGAGTAACGGAGTTACTATGACATCTTTTAAGGACGCTCTAAGGGCTGTAGAGAGTGGCTCTCAAGGGAAGTGGGGGCAGGTGCTGGTGTTGCCCAAAAATAAGAACAAGAAAGGTTTGGGTTTCAAAGGTAACAATTCCGAGAAGACTCCCACAGGAAATGTGATTATTTCCCCTATCAAGAATGTGTTTCACAGCGGAGGGACTATCCATTCGCCAGAGGTAAATATTGTGGAAGAAGATTTTGAAGATGCTTTAATTCCTCTCTTTCCTCCTCAACCAGAAGTCCAAGGACTCGAATATGAAGCCAGTGCCATCCTTGAAGATGAGTCTGTCGAAGATCAGCCTAATTTTGTGACGCATGGGGCAATGGCTCGGAATTGGAATGCTGTTAATGTTCCTGTTGTGATCCCTTTATCAAAGTAATTGTTTTGTTGTTTCATTTGTTTTAGTTTATTCGCTCTGCCCAAGGCGATGACATTTGTGTGTGGGCTTTACTTTCCATAATTCCCTTTGCTCTGCCCAAGGCAAAGGTGATTTTTGTGTTGGGGCTTTTGTTTGAAATTTGCTATCATCAATAAATTATCATTTTGCATTCCTGTCTTTTGTTTCCGTTTATTATTACTTTAAGGAAAATGGTAATCACAATTTTAATCACTTTGCACGCTTGTACACACACTTTCACTTGCTCAAAATCTAAAATAAAATCACATCACATGTGCAGATTACTGCACGAATTGAACATCAAAAACAATAACCCAATGCCTTCTCCGAACTTTGAGTTTCCTGTGTTCGAAGCCAAAGAAGAGGAAGAAGAGATCCCTGAGGAAATATCCCGGTTACTTGAGAATGAAGATAAAGCCATTCAGCCTCACAAAGAGCCAGTAGAGGTTACTAGTTTGGGTACAGAAGAATCCCGTAAAGAGGTGAAGATTGGAGCTTTACTCATGTCTAGTGTGGTAGAAAGGTTGATT
The DNA here is from genome assembly GCA_022829125.1 of Lathyrus tuberosus. Classification (NCBI taxonomy): domain Eukaryota; kingdom Viridiplantae; phylum Streptophyta; class Magnoliopsida; order Fabales; family Fabaceae; genus Lathyrus; species Lathyrus tuberosus. Next base: position 3,285,026 of record JALAZF010000546.1, on the reverse strand, counting down.
GAATTACTCAAGGAATGTGTCGATGTGTTCGCTTGGTCGTACCAAGATATGCCTGGTCTTGACACTGCTATAGTGGAGCATCGTCTACCTTTAAAGCCAGAGTGTCCGCCGGTCAAGCAGAAGCTCAGAAGGACTCGCCCTGACATGGCCTTGAAGATTAAAGAAGAGGTACAGAAGCAGATTGATGCAGGTTTTCTCGTTACATCTGAGTATCCGCAGTGGTTAGCCAATATCATGCCTGTGCCGAAGAAGGATGGTAAAGTTTACATGTGTGTCGACTACAAATATTTGAACAAAGCTAGTCCTAAAGATGATTTTCCTCTCCCTCACATTGACATGTTGGTGGATAATACTGCAAAGTATAAGGTTTTCTCTTTCATGGACGGATTTTCAGGTTACAATCAAATCAGGATGGCTCCCGACGACATGGAGAAGACGTCATTCATCACACCCTGGGGCACGTTTTGTTACAGAGTTATGTCGTTCGGTCTAAAGAATGCTGGTGCAACATATCAAAGGGCTATGACTGCCCTTTTCCATGATATGATGCACAAAGAGATTGAAGTTTACGTAGATGACATGATAGCCAAGTCCAAGACTGAAGAAGACCATGTCGAATATCTGTTGAAGTTGTTCCAGCGTTTGAGAAAGTATCAGCTACGTTTGAATCCTAACAAGTGCACATTTGGTGTCCGCTCAAGAAAACTGCTAGGTTTCATTGTTAGCCAAAAGGGAATCGAAGTGGATCCAGATAAAGTTAAAGCCATACGAGAAATGCCGGCTCCGACTACAGAAAAACAGGTCAGAGGTTTCCTGGGGCGTTTGAACTACATCTCTCGGTTTATCTCTAATATGACTGCCACTTGTTGGCCCATCTTCAAGCTTCTCAGAAAAGAACAAGGTTATGTTTGGATTGAACAATGTCAAAAAGCATTTGATAGTATTAAAGAGTATCTCTTGGAGCCTCCTATTTTGATTCCTCCGGTTAGGGGCAGACCTTTGATCATGTATCTGACGGTTTTAGAAGATTCTATGGGATGTGTGCTCGGTCAATAAGACGAATCCGGGAAGCAGGAACATGCCATTTATTACCTCAGTAAGAAGTTCACCGATTGTGAATCCAGATATTCAATGCTAGAGAAGACTTGTTGCGCCTTGGCATGGGCAGCTCGACGTTTGCGCCAATACATGCTAAATCATACCACCTGGCTGATCTCTAAGATGGATCCCATTAAGTACATTTTTTAGAAACTAGCCCTGACGGGAACGATTCCCAGATGGCAGATGCTGTTATCCGAATACGATATCGAATACCACACTCAGAAGGCAATTAAAGGAAGTGTTTTAGCGGATCACCTAGCTCATCAACCCATTGAATACTATCAGTCTGTGGAGGATGATTTCCCTGATGAGAACGTGATGTATTTGAAAATGAAGGATTGTGAGGAACCATTACCAGATGAAGGGCCTAAACCGGATTCTCAATGGGGTTTGATTTTTGACGATACTGTCAACAACTACGGTAAAGGGATTGGGGCAATTATTGTGACTCCTCATGGATCTCATATCCCTTTCACTTCAAGATTGACTTTCCCACGTACGAATAATGAGGCCGAGTATGAAGCATGTATCATGGGCCTTGAAGAGGCAATGGATTTAAGAATCAAGAATTTGGACGTGTATGGTGATTCTGCTATAGTGATATACCAAATTACAGGAGAATGGATGACCCAACAAGACAATTTGATTCCATACAGAGATTATGCAAGAAGACTACTTCCTTTCTTCAACAGAGTCAAGTTCCATCACATTCCTCGTACCGAGAACAGGATGGCAGATGCTTTGGCAACTCTGGCTTCTATGATTGTGGTGAACCGCTGGAAGGACTGTCCTAAGATTAATGTTATGCGCCTTGATATGCCTACTTATGTGTTCTCAGTAGAAGAAGTTATTGACGAAAAACCCTGGTACCATGATATTGAGTTATTTCTCCGAAAGCAAGAGTACCCACCTGGGGCATCTAGCAAAGATAAGAAGACTTTAAGAAGACTAGCTGGAAACTTTTTCTTGAATAATGATGTGCTTTACAAGAGGAATTTCAACATGGTCTTGCTGAGATGTGTTGATAAGCGAGAAGCGGAGATGTTAGTGACTGAAATTCACGAAGGATCTTTTGGTACCCATGCTAACGGGAATGCTATGACAAAGAAACTCTTGAGAGCAGGCTATTATTGGATAACAATGGAAGCTGATTGTTACAAATTTGTTCAAAAGTGCCACAAGTGTCAGATCTATGCTGACAAAATTCATGTACCACCGACTCTCCTGAATGTTATCTCGTCTCTGTGGCATTTTTTCCATGTGGGGCATCGATATGATCGGTATGATAGAACCTAAAGCGTCTAATGGACACCGCGTTATCTTGGTTGCGATTGATTACTTCACCAAATGGGTCGAAGCCGCTTCATATGCAAATGTTACCAGACAGGTGGTCGTCAGATTTATCAGGAATCAGCTTATCTGCAGATATGGTGTGCCGAGTAAAATCATCACTGATAATGGTTCAAACTTAAATAATAAGATGATGAAGGAATTTTGTGAGGAATTCAAGATTGAGCATCACAACTCTTCTCCGTATCGACTAAAGATGAATGGAGCGGTCGAAGCAGCAAACAAGAATATAAAGAAGATTATTCAGAAAATGGTGGTCACTTATAAGGACTGGCATGAGATGCTCCCGTTCGCTCTACACGGATATCGTACTTCGGTACGCACATCAACAGGGGCAACCCCCTTTTCCCTTGTTTATGGTATGGAAGTTGTGCTCCCAGTAGAAGTGGAGATCCCTTCTATGAGAGTCCTAATGGAAGCAAAGCTCTCAGAGGCTGAATGGTGTCAAAGTAGATATGACCAATTGAATCTGATTGAAGAAAAGAGGTTGACGACTTTATGCCGCGGACAACTATACCAACAGAAGATGAAGAAGGCTTTTGATAAGAAGGTTCGACCTCGCGAGATCAAAGAGGGAGACCTTGTGCTTAAGAAGATTCAGTCTTTCCTTACTGATTCTAGGGGAAAATGGGCTCCTAACTATGATGGTCCATAAGTCGCCCAGAAGGTCTTTTCAGGGGGTGCTGTGAGTTAGCAACCATGGATGGAGAAGAGATCACTCGTCCCGTGAATGTAGATACAATCAAGAAGTACTATACTTATAGGTGAAGAGAAATAGACTCAGTTTGGTTCGCCGAAGCTTACTGCAACAGTTAAAGTCAAGGCCTTCAAGGGGCCTAGAACATGGGAAACTTAAGTTCGTTTAAGAAAACATTGTTTTGTTTTTGATGTAATTTATTTTATTACCATTTTCCGACATTGTAATAACATATGGAATCACGCAATTTGCTGATCACCATTTGATGAAATAAAGTTGCAATTATCATTTACCGGCAAATTGTTTTATCTTGCAAAATGATTTTTTTTATCTTTTGGTAATAAATTTCAAATTGTCTTGTGTACGGATTACTTTGATTCACGAACACTAAAAGGGATGTTGACATTCTCCATAAGCCATGGCTCAAAGGGTTTCTATCCCGGGTAACGTGGCAACTCCCCAGTAAGTTCTACTTCAGGTGGTCGCGACTATTCCCCGGTAAACTTCTTCGACTTCGACCTTCCCCAGCGAAGAGAGTGTTTATTTCACTCCTCATTAGACTATATCAATCTTTTCCAGCAAAGGCGGATGTTTATTTCATCCTCTCGAAGTTTTATCTCCGACATTTCCAACTACTATTGATCCAAGTTTCCCCGATGAAGTGGATATTTATTTTATCCAGTTATAACTATCATTCAGACCACGTCGGTTCACTGTGGATATTTATCTTATCCCCCATGAAGTCTTTTCGATCTTGAGTTTGATTCGTTCCCAGTGAATCTTTCTCGTTCCCAACAGAATCCAAGATCCATCTCGACAATCCTAAGTGAAGTCACGATACTCATCCCAAGTGGAGTGCTCTATTTTCCCCAGAGATTTGAAGCTTTGAAGTAGGACCGTGTCCTCATATATGGATCTCCTTTCATCCCCACTGATGCTTCTTATATTGCAAAGATTGCCCGAGTATCCTTATCGAGAGGCTTGTTTTTGTCTCCTGTTTGCTTCTCGTCGTTGTTTTGTCAGCATAAGCATAAGCATAGCATGGCATCCTTGCATGTAGATTCATGGCATTTGCGCATTTTCACATCTTGCATCTTTTGTGTTGTCTGTTCTGTCACTTTGGCCGCGGTTATCCCCAAGTGACTGGGTTTGTCTGCTCCCTCCAAGTAGAGTCGTCAGCCCTAAGCAAAAAAAACACATACTTTCTAATTCCCCACTGAGCTAGATCCTCGTGGAAGATGGTTGCTTTAGCTTTCTTTTCCATTGTTGGATAAAGATAAACCCGTTGAGTTCAGTCCTCAATGGATGGAGTCCTTGTTTGACCGTTTCTCTCCAGCTATTTCCTGGGTTGAACTTTGGTCCCTGACAACCACAATTTTGGATATCTCTGAGATATTGAACCCGAATTAAGCGTGCATTTATTTTTCACTCTGTCACCCCAAAGAAGAGTTTGCTTGAAGATCTCTATGGAAGACAGAAATTATTTCTCTAATGATTACTACATTTTCAAGGGATTTACACCCAGACAACAAGTAGCTGCTCTTTATTTGAGCAGTTCGGTTATCAAAGATTACTACGACAAATGGCAGTCTCCTTAGGATAGTTTGTCTATCCCCAGCAAAGTTATCAAGGTTATCAATGCATTTTCCATCAAATGTTATCTCCTCAGAAATCCGTCCGGGAAACTTATTGAAGACTTTACAGGCATTCTCTTTATTTGAGAACTCCCATTGCAAGAATTCCATCTACTTCACTAAAATCTCAACTACAACAATATTGCTCTACAATGGTTATCTCCAGTGAACCCACTATTCAAGTTACTCCCACCAGATGATATCTCTTCGAAGAGCGTGGGAAATTCAAGACTTTGTTTGAGGCGGGCAATCTCGCAGCACTTATTTTCAAGACTTGCTCGTGGCATACAACCTTGGGCGTGGGAAAGTATTTACTCTTCCTAAATGGAACATTTAAGGAAGCTGAATCATCATCTTGATCGTCGAAGCTTACTCCAGCCTATTACCTGGCTTAGGCTATCGTGGGATAGTAGGTAATACGTCTGCATTTTAGGTCAGATGCCTCGCTTAGGCTACCGTGGTGGTAGTAGGTCATCTTTCCTTCTTGTGTTTACCTGGCTTAGGCTATCATATGCTTGATAGTAGGTAACACACCCCTTTTGGTCAGATGCATCGCTTAGGCTACCGTGGTGGTAGTAGGTCATCTTCCATTCTTGTGTTTACCTGGCTTAGGCTATCATATGCTTGATAGTAGGTAACACATCCCTTTTTGGTCAGGCGCCTCGCTTAGGCTACCGTGGTGGTAGTAGGTTGTCTTTCCTTCTTGTGTTTACCTGGCTTAGGCTATCATATGCTTGATAGTAGGTAACACACCTTTTGGTCGGACGCCTTTGCTCAGGCTGCCACAAGTTGGCAGTAGGTGATCCTTCTTCTTTAGTCTATTACCTCTGCTTAGGCTATCGTGGGATAGTAGGTAATAGGTCTATATTTTGGTCAGATGCCTCGCTTAGGCTACCGTGGTGGTAGTAGGTCATCTTTCCTTCTTGTGTTTACCTGGCTTAGGCTATCATATGCTTGATAGTAGGTAACACACCCTTTGATTGGACACTTATGCTTAGGCTACCGGGTTTGGTAGTAGGTGATATTTCCTCCCCAGTTTATTACCTTTGCTTAGGCTATCGTGTGTGATAGTAGGTAATATACGCCTTTTTATTTCAACTGGATAACTTTGCTTAGGATACCAGCTGTTGGTAGTAAGTTATCCTCTCCTTCCAGGTCTCTTGTCTTATGCTTAAGCTTCCTTGTGATTGTCAATTGGTAGTCTCTCCCCCTAGTGGAGTTATATCTTTCCCCGTTGAGTCTTGTCTCGCTGATTCGTCCTCGTCGGGTCTGTCTTTCTTTGTGTTTTAACATCGGTTTTCCCCTGTGACTTTATTCCTCACAGGATCCTTGTCTTGCATTTCATATTCTTTTCATATCATATCATGTGCATTCGGCGGTATCTTAGGGCCAAAAATTTTGCGCATGTTTGTATTTAAGTCCCTCCTATCTCGTCGAGACGGAGATTTCGATCTCCATATCTCCGTATAGGAGAAACTTAAATAGGGGCATCTGTTGCACCCTAATTTTTGACCCTAAGATCCCTTTTCTTTTTGCATAGCATCTTTAGGGCATGTGGTCTTGTGGACGTGTTTGTTATCACTAACCAATTTGTGCAGGTACATTAAATTCAAATGAAAATAGCATTGGTTCTTTCAGTCAAGCTACCCAAGGTCATTTCTTGGATCAATGCTCTGAAGATACCTTGGATGCTTTTATGGCCACATCTCATCAAGATCAAGATTGAGTTTTGGTTTCTCATTATCCAAAGTTTAAAATTCAAGTTGGTTCATGACTTTCAAATCCAAATTCAAGTTTTAATCAAGAAAGGATTCAAGTAACGAGCGGATTGTTCAGTTTCATCATCAATTACCATCCAATTCATAACCATTATCCACATCCTTTTCTTTTCCCGATGTCCAAAATAAATCCATTTGTCTCTAAAGGTAATGACCAAATCCAAATATCCATAGCATGCTATCAAAACCTCCAATAATTATTGGGTTTGTGGAAACTTTTTATGATTGAACCTAAAGTTCTACAAACAGCAGTTTTTCTCATGACCAAAATGGGGCCCAGAGACAATGTTGTTATTCAGACTCTCACACGCGTGGATATCGACGTTGAATGGATAGTGGCTCTTTTCAAGAATGAGTAAAAGAGGTTATTGTATTATTGTATGTTCTAAACTCTCCCGCTGACTCGTACCAAGATGGCCATAAGAAGTCCCTCATAGCAGTTTCCAGTAAGAAAGAGGAGGTCCCTCTCAAGACGTATTTCTCTTCTCATTCATTATTTTATGAGAAAAATCATTTGAATATTTTGGGATTAGAAGACTGACTATATCATGTTTTCATTTTGAGTACAACCATTAAATGCTTTGGACAGCTGCTTTTACATTTCAATGAAATTATTGTACGACCGCTGTTCACAAGTTGTCCCTATGCCAAATTCAAGGAGATCCATCTATTCAAAATAATTCCATAAAGTCCAAAAAGTCCAGAATTTAAAATTCATATTTAATTCAAAAGGACAATCTAAAGTGGCAGACTTATAGTTCATCATAAGTTTTGGGCATACGAAAAGATAGACAGGCAATTTAATGGAATAAAGGTGACGGTTGAAAAATGAAGAGGACATTTGGTATTGCTGCTGCTAGCTGCTATCATGGTCGTGCTCCTTGGAATGATGGAAACAAACGCATAATCTCGTGCTCCGTATGTATGGCACGATGAATCAGAGACTCCTTCTACAGTATTTCGAGCATTGGTGTCTCAACCTACGTTCTCTATTATTCAGCATCCCCAACATGACAACTTCTCAAGTCCATTCCCTTTTGATTTGTACACAGCACATTCACAGGCGAATTCCATGATACTCTAAGTGTAAGACATGTCGATGTTATCTTTCCTACACACAAGAATAACAGAAAATTGGTATTTCAGAGAAATCAAATTAAAGCCATATCAGGCGCGATTCCAACATAAAAATATGTTTTAAAACAGATCACAATCATCAATAATATTCCTTACAAATCAGGCGTGAAATCAAAATGGTTCAGTCCAAGTCGTGTTGCAACCTGCAAAATCAATCATTAGATCCATAACATTGAGCTACATTCTAAATCCAAGGACTAATTTCCATACGCACGAAGGTAATTGTGACTTGGTGTCCTGAAGTCTAAGTTGAATTGGGTCCTTACCATCACACTTCAAAACTCCATTCCAATCCCTCCATACTCTCAAATACCAAGATTGCTCATCTGCCAAGTTCCATGCTCAGGTCATGGGAATCACATGAAAAGAAAAACGACAAAAAGCAAGTTAGTTGTTGAGAGCAAGTGTCTGAGAATCTACCACGCTTCCATTCCCAACCTTTCAACTCCCCACCATATTAATTCCATGCAAATCACCAAGTCATTGTTGAACTAAGCACAAACATAAGGCCTTCACACCAAGAACGATCCCACTTTTCGTCTCATCATCACAGTAGGCAATATCAAACAAAACAAAGGAAAGCGTTAGAGTGATGCTATCAAGAGTAAACCAACAGGACCATACATATTACAGTGTCATGAGTCGTGCAGAGGATGTCAATGACTATTAAAAGAAAACATGGAAGCTTTGTTGTTAAATTATTGGTCTGACGGAAATAAAATTTTGATTAGCCTCTACTTTGGTCAGGGCGGTTTGAGTGTTAGATTGAGAATTTTACTGGCTACAACTGATTCTACACTGGTCTTCTTGATAAAGGCAGTGGAAGAAGGGATTGATAGCACTGTCATTGTTGTCACTGCCATAATGCAATAATCATTTATCAAGCTCATTTTCTAATTCAGCCTTGAAGCGTCCACAACACAAGGCAACGTATTCACCAACAACCTTGCAAAACTGTAAGCTTGTACCTGCAGCAAATGAACAAAACAAAATATCTACAAGGTCAATATAAACCAAATTCATAAGGCATTTGGTTCATTTCAACAAGCTTGCATTCATGACATAACAGCCAGCAGTCCACAGTTGAGAAGTTCGAAAGTTGCACAAAATGGTTGACAAACCAAGAAAATTCATACCTCTTTGATGCTCAAAGGTGATCCAAATGTTATGCTGCCGCGGTATCCAAGCCACCCCATCAACACTATGACATCCGTCAGTTCACGGTATCAGTTTCACAGTTAATGTCCAACCTTCCTTTTGTGATTAAGCTAGTGAAGATATCCCTGCAAGTTCAATAGTCATCAAAGTGAACAAAAGGTAAATGGCATGAAATTGTTGATCACATATCAAACAATCACTACGAGAACCAAATATTACCAAATTGAAAAAGCCAGTAAGATTGTTGACTTAATGAGTTGGAGGAAAATAGAGCGTATTCTCAATGTATCACAACGAAAAAGGGAAGAAATAACTGGATTAGGCCTCAGAGTTTAAGAATCGTCAAGAATCAGATAAGTATCATCACATTCAATCAAAGTTATGGGCAATATCCCAAGGAATACTGCCAGCAGAACTTTCCTAAAGCGAATGAGCAACATCACACAAAGAGATCGTATCCAAGGACAGCAGTGCAATGGTTAATAACATTAAACTTCAGAAATCAAAGCAAAATCGTATCAGAATATCTCCAAATTCAAATCAGTTCAAAAACCTTCCAAATGAAGTCATATCAGATCATGGCATTTAACATGGTATCAATCAACATTAACGTTTTCCAAAACCTTCATACTCATCATTGGCCTATATAAAGGGATGTCACACAAACCTAAAAAACGGAGGAAATCAGACGAAACCCACAATAGCACAAAACAAATCATTGTTTTCAAACCCACATAAAACATAGAGACTCAGAAAATTATAGATCATCATCATCTCACGAAATCACATCAACAGGCAAGCATCAACAGCAGACACATCAGAGAAAGAAGGAAGCGGAGAATGAGACAAAGTTCTTTCAACAAATCGCACAAAGGTAAAGAAGAAGAGTAGGAACTTCCCTTTGACGATGCCATCGGAGTCGTCCTCACTGTTCCGCCGCCGCTTTCTTTCCGCTTTCCATTTTATCATCATTTGTATCTTGTAAACATCTAAAAGTATAGTGAAAATGGGGTTTTAGGGCTGTGCGGGGTGGGGTTTGTTTGATTTGTTTTGCAGGACGGAAAGGATGACGAGAGAAGATCGCCGGAGAGATGAGCGATCGAGAGAGGATTGAGAGGGTGGCGGTGAATTTTGTTTAGGTCTTTTTCCCTTACGAGATGAGAGAGGATGACGAGAGAGAGAGAGAGAGCGCCCTCGTTCATTTTTTTCCTTTTCGTTTAGTTTTTATTATAAATTGAAACCCTTTTAACAATCAAAATTAAAAAAAAAAACTTTTTGTAAAAAAAACTAAAAATCTTTTTTATAATAATTAAGATTAAAATCTTTTATTAATAATCTAATTTAAGATTTATATAATAATTCAATTTAAAACCTTTAATAATTAGTTTAAACTTTTTTATAATAATTAATCTAATATTCTTTTGTAATAAAATTAAAACTTTTTATTAATTAATCTAAAAACCCTTTTTGATAATAATCGCAATCGCGTTTTTTTATATAATAATATTTAGATTTTTTTAATAATTAATATTTATGATCAACCTAAATCTTTTCTTATAATAATTAACACTAAAATTTAAAAAAAAAAAAAATTTAAACCTTTTTATAATGAATCTATTTCCTTTTTGTAAATGAAATTAAACCTTTTCTTTAATAATTTAGAATTAGTTAAATCTAGAGTTTTTTTATTCAAAACCTTTTTCCTAATGACCGCTAAAACTAAAATCCTTTTATAAGTAAAACTTCCCTGGCCTCCCCGTAAATAAATAATAATAATAATCTCAAATAAAATAATTAAGTTTAAAAACCAAACCTTTAGATCGCCCCCGTTTAGAAATCTTTCACCATGCTTAGTCATAGGTTCGTGAGTGGTCGAATGTTTTGCCTTATTTGTTTGTTTATGCCTCTACTTGATTTATGCTTGCATGTCTAAACCCTTTTCAAAAACATAAAACTCTCGATCCAACGTCGAGCCAATTTTCTGCCCATGTAAGTCGATTGTATTTGGCGTCGCATTCAACCTTTTGGTCACTGGACACGAGTCTAGCATCACTTTGCTAGCACCCTCGCCTAAATAACATAATTAATCGCATAAAATATCCAAGGAAAAATCCCATGCATGATTACCATGTTATTGTGCATGGTGCACATCATATGCATCTCATAATCGACACCCTTAAGTTAGGACTATTAGATAACTTAGGATAGATTTCCTAGGTTAGTCCTCCCCACAATTTTGATTTTTAAATCAAACTTTAGCCTACCTAATTCCCCATACAAGAGAATTAGATGTTAATCATCTCAAAGAAAGGGACATACAATCCCATACCCCACAAATACAAACATTTTCAAAGAACTGTGGTGGTTTTCTTAAGATGATGACTCATCTTCCTCTCCTAAACCTTTAAACATTTAGTACCCTTAATAATAAGGAACTACAAGTGCTCTGATTCCCTCCTGGCAGAATATGTAGGCACAAGATGCGACATCTTGTCGAGCACACTTAGAAAAAAAATAATAAATCACCTACCCTTTAACCCTTAGCAAAACAAATAACAAATAACAGATAAAATAAATCAAGAGGTTCCTGTAGAGTACTACAGATATCTAGGATGCTAACACCTTCCCTGGGTATAACCAACCCCCGAACTTAGAATCTTAGTGCATTTGCATTGCATTGTGGGTATTCGGTTTTTCTCCATTCTCTTGGATAAAATCAAAGACCGGTGGTGACATTAGAAATGTGATTCAAGTTAATATAATAGCTTGGTATCCAATTCTCACCGCGACACATACAATGACTCATGACATTCAAATGCACACATATACACATTCCATACACATGCATATATTATCAAATACCACACATCGCATTTTCTCGCCCTTAGGCCACAAATCATCATCACAACCTTTATCACATGCATTTCCATCACACAACAGCACACAAGTCATACAATACCCATCTCAACAACACATTGCATAATACACATCAACTACACGCACTTACCATAGTACAAGTTGACAAACCGACATCATTCCAATCCCCAACATAAATAAATCGGCCATTAGTCTCAAAACCAATAATATAAGAAAGAACATGCCAACAGCTTTCCAACGCACCAAACCGCGCCTCAAACCGGCTCACGGATCAAAAGTTGTAAAGAAAACAAATTGGGAAAAATTGTCACATTCGCATTGCGAAGCTCCTAGCGAGTCCTTCGCTTCTTCATTCGCAGTGCGAATGTCCCAGTGAACCAAGTCAGAAAGGAAAATAGCCTAGAAAATTCCTAACGTTCGCAGTGCGAATAGCCAGCGAATGCTCGCTTCTCCATTCGCAGTACGAGTCTCCCAGCGAACAGTGGCAGAAAGAAAACAACACAAAGTTCGCAGTGCGAACCTCTGGCGAATGCTCGCCCTCACATTCGCAGTGCGAATAGCCAGCGAATGCTCGCTTTCCCCTTCGCTAGGGGATTCGCAGTGCGAACCTGCGAAAACCAGAAAACCCAGCAGCGCTGTTACATAACCCAAACCTATATTTTCACAACCAAAACACTTCCAAATCAACATATAACAATCAGAACATAATCTAATCATGGTAACAAGTATTCTACCGCATTTACACAGATTTCCAACCGCGAAAACATCGATTTCTATCGTTTATCACATTTCAACCTATATCTGAAAACCAATGAAACTTCCACACAAACATACATAATCATACACAAGCATAGTATAATCGAGTTTCGCACCCTTACCCGATTAAATCGCGTTTGAAAAGTCGGTTGAATCGGTTCCTAGATTTCCAAGTTTTCTCTCTTTCTCCTTTTCTTTCTCTTTTCTTTCTTCCTCTTTTTCTTCTCTTCTTTTTCTTTCCTTTCTATTTTCTCTTTCTATTTCTATTCATATGAAAAATATAATATCTACCCGACCAAAAGACCAAAATACCCCTACACTCAAATATCTCGCAAACGCTCCCAAAACGCGATAAAATATAATCTCGATGAAAAATAACATATTTTCACATAAAAGTCAGAAATAAAATAATATAATAATAAAATAATCGAAACAACTCAATTGAATAAAAATAACCAAAACTGGGGCGTTACAACTCTCCCCCACTTAGAAATTTTCGTCCTCGAAAATAGTACCTGAGACGAACAACTCTGGATACGACTCCCGCATTCGACTCTCCAACTCCCAAGTCAAATTGCCCTCAGCAGCGCCTCCCCACGCCACTTTCACAAGTGCAATTTCCTTGCCCCTTAGTCGCTTCAACTCGCGATCCAAAATCCTAACTGGTAATGCCTCAACCGTAAGGTTCTCCCTTACCTCTACCTCGTCCATCGGAATCACATGCGACGGATCCGGAACATACTTCCGAAGCTGTGAAACATGAAACACATCATGCAAATTCGACAAACTCGGCGGCAACGCCACCCTATAAGCCACAACACCAACTCTCACGGATATCTGGTAAGGACCAATAAACCGAGAAGTAAGCTTCTTCGACTTTAATGCACGACCAACACCCGTTACCGGCGTAACTCTCAAAAACACGTGATCACCCTCTTGAAACTCAAGATCTTTCCTCCTTCGATCATGATAACTCTTTTGCCTACTCTGAGAAGCCTTCATTTTCTCATGAATAAGTTTCACCTTGTCTGTGGTCTGTTGAATCAATTTCGGTCCAACCACGGAACTCTCACCAGAGTCGTGCCAACACAACGGTGTTCGACATCTTCGTCCATACAACGCTTCAAACGGTGCCATTCCAATACTAGAATGGAAACTGTTGTTATACGTGAATTCCACCAACGCAAGATAACTATCCCACGCACCACCTTGTTCAAGAACACAAGCCCTCAACCGTCATCAAATCCACAAATTTCACATCCAATTTCTGTTTCTCGCTAACGGTCAACAGAAAATCATTAGTAACCTTCAACATACCAAGCCTCACACTAACCGACGTCAATTCACATACCAAACTCAAATCCCTAAACGATTCCAAAAGTTCCCACTCCTTAACCATCAAAGCTGACATATGCAACGATTTCCGACTCAACGCATCAGCTACCACATTAGCTTTACCAGGATGGTAATTCAAGCTAAAGTCGTAGTCCTTCAAGAATTCCAACCATCTACGTTGCCTCATATTCAACTCTTTCTGATCAAACAAATATTTCAAACTTTTATGATCACTAAAGACTTCGAATCTTGCACCGTAGAGATAATGCCTCTAAATCTTCAACACAAAAACCACAGCCGCTAATTCAAGATCATGAGTAGGATAATTTTTCTCATGCACTCTCAATTGCCTCGAAGCATAAGCTACAACCTTACCTTCTTGCATCAACACTCCACCTAGCCCAATCAAAGACGCATCACAATACACCACAAACGGTTCAGTAGGATTCGGCAAAATCAAAATCGGAGCTGCCGTCAATCTTCTCTTCAGCTCATTAAAACTTTCCTCACACCGAATATCCCAAACGAACGCTTGACCTTTACAAGTCAACTGGGTCAATGGAAGTGCTAGCTTAGAAAAACCTTCAATGAACCTTCGATAATATCCGGCTAATCCCAAAAAGCTTCGAATTTCAGTAACAGATCTCGGAGCCACCCATTGAAGAACTGCTTCTACTTTAGATGGATCCACAGCAATACCGTTACCCGAAATCAGGTGCCCAAGAAAACTCACTTCCGACAACCAGAACTCACACTTGGACAGCTTGGCAAAAAGTTTCCTTTCCTTCAAAACCTGCAACACAATGCGCAAATGCTCCGCATGTTCCTCCCGAGACTTAGAATAAACCAAGATATCATCAATAAACACAACAACAAAACAATCCAAATGCTCATGGAAAATACGATTCATGTACTCCATAAACACACCTGGCGCATTAGAAACCCCGAACGACATCACAGAATATTCATAATGATCGTAACGTGTCCTAAAAGCCGTCTTCTGAATATCTTCCTCTTTCACCCTTATCTGATGATACCCCGACCTCAAGTCAATCTTACTAAACACACACGCCCATACCAACTGAACCATCAGATCATCAATTCTCGGAAGAGGATACTTATTCTTAATCGTCACCTTATTCAACTGGCGATAATCAATACACAATCACATACTTCCATCTTTCTTTTTCACCAACAAAACTGGAGCACCCCAAGGCGACACACTCGGCCTCACAAACCTCTTTTCCAGCAATTCGTTCAATTGCTTCTTTAACTCGACCAACTCAGATGCCGACATTCGATATGGTGCCATCGATATAGGTCTAGTACCAGGAACTAGATCTATAGAAAACTCCACCTCTCTCTCTGGCGGTACATCCGAAATATCCTCAGGAAACAGTTTCGGAAAATCACACACAACAAGAAACACATCAAATGAAACTTGACTATCCACAGTCAACGACGCAAACAACCCAAACAACTGAGCTTCATCCGCCAAAAGTTTCTCCAACTCTTTGGTAGATAAGAAACTCGAGTCTTCGTCTTCCTCAAGAGAAGGAAACCTTACTAGCTTATGATAACAATCAATATGAACCCGATTAAATTGCAACCAATTCATTCCCAAAACCACATCTAAGCCCTCCAACGGCAAACACACCAAATCCATCTCAAAGTCTTTACCATAAATGGTCAAAGGACAACTTAAACAAACCAAAGAAGTAGTTACTGACCCCATTGCTGGAGTATCAATAACCATCTCCCCATCCATCGAAGACAACACAAGATTCAAACGCTTCGCACACTCAGACGAAATAAACGAATGAGTCACTCTGGTATCAATAATAGCAACTAAAGGCGTACTATTAATAAAACAAGTACCTCTGATCAGACGGTCTGCACTTGTAGTCTGAGTTCCCGCCAAGGCAAAAACTTTCCCGCCAGCTGGAGCTTGCTTCGGTTTCGGACACTTTGTACTAATATGACCAGGTTCACCACAGTTAAAGCACTTCACCATATTCTTCCTCTTGCACTCAGTTGTAACATGCCCTAAACCTCCACAATTAGAACACTTCCTCATATCTTTTTTGCATTCAAACTGGCGATGTCCAAATTCACCACACCTAAAACATCTCGGAGAATTAGACATTCCGCCCCCACTTGGCCTTCTCTCAAAATTACCTCTTTGTTTACCCTTATCTGCCGGTGTCACATACGGACCACTACGAAACGGTTGTTTCCCTTTCCTCTCGCTCACACTCTTATAGTGAGTAGAATGAGCCTTACTATCCTCCTCATAAATCCTACAACAATCCACCAGATCTGAAAACCTCCTAATCCGTTGATAACCGATTGCCTGCTTTATCTCAGGACGCAACCCGTTCTCAAACTTCACACACTTAGAAAACTCTGCAGTCGCTTCCGCATAGTGTGGATACAACTGCACAAGCTCCACAAACTTAGCAGTATAATCAACAACAGACATACTACCTTGTTTCAACTCCAAGAACTCAATTTCCTTCTTTCCTCTTACATCTTCAGGAAAATACCTCCTCAGAAACTCAATGCTAAACACAGCCCAAGTGATCTCCTCCTCTGCAGCTTCCAACACATGACATGTACTAACGCATCAATCATCAGCTTCTTCTAGTAACATGTGAGTACCCAGTCTCACCTTCTGATCCTTAGCACAATCCATCACTCGGAAGATCCTTTCAATCTCTTTAAGCCAAATCTGAGCACCATCGGGATCATATCTTCCTTTGAAGACAGGCGGTTTATTCTTCCTGAACTCATCATTACCCGCAGCACTAGGTGCACCCTGCACAGCCCGAGCCATAGCTTGCATAGCAG
Source organism: Lathyrus tuberosus (assembly GCA_022829125.1). Taxonomy (NCBI): domain Eukaryota; kingdom Viridiplantae; phylum Streptophyta; class Magnoliopsida; order Fabales; family Fabaceae; genus Lathyrus; species Lathyrus tuberosus. The sequence goes on along the minus strand of JALAZF010000546.1, from coordinate 3,268,353 downwards.
TAGCCAAAGCAGCGACATTCCTACCAGCCATATTCTGTTCATTTCCAATAACAGCAACTATGGTTAAACAAACAGCTCACCGAACCACAAAGACCAACAAGGACTAACACAAACTGACACGGACTGGCTCTGATACCACTTAATGTAACACCCCTAATCTATACCCCCAAGCTATTAAAGCGATAAATAAAATTCAAAATATCATCAGAGTATATTTAAAACATGCACGGCATAGACCGAGGGGTCACATTAATTGAAACAAATACACATACACCTGCTCATATAGATATGCAACAATTCAGGTAGCACATAATAAAGGAACTTAGTTCCTAACACCCACAATTCAGATACAGAATAAAAGCGGAAAATCTGTACTGAAACTTATATATATATATATATATATATATCACATAAAGGGTTTGTCTGTCATATACAACATCATACGTGTACAATCCAAAAGATACATATATACATAATACAAAATAAACACACTCGATCTCCCCGACTACCTGGTGCTACATATCAGAGCCGACCGACAAAAGAATGAAGACCTAAGCTTCACAAAAAGACCTCTAGCCTCTAATCTGCAATGCCTCGTAGAGCATTTAAAACAACAGAAGGGTGAGAAACACAATCATAATACAATTGCATACAATTATATAATTAACACAAAAAATACACATATAAAATATTCTCACCACAACTTATACCAGAATTCAAACACAACAACACAAAGTATATCAACCAAGCACAATACGAATATCATCAACATGTATACATATATCAACTCATCAATCTCATCCACAATTCCACACACGATCAATCCATTCATTATTTTCCATACATAATGCATACATTCACAATTCTCACACAATTAATCCATTCATGATTTATGCAAATGCACAGAGACCGACACAACGACTCTATGCAATGCACATGCGGTACCATCCATCCAACATTCTCAACACTAGTTCACTCAGGAACTATTGGAACCATCACTTGTTACTTAGGATTACTCATGTAACACCCCGTCGGGCAAACGATGTTCCCCGTTGCTTTAGGTCCTCTTATTTTTTTAAGGCGCACGACGTTTATGGATTGCTTTAGGTCCTCTTTGTATAAGGCGCACAATTCGATCGCGTTAGGTCCTCTTTGTATAAGGCGCACAATCGTCTATAATCATCGCTTTAGGTCCTCTTTGTATAAGGCGCACGATGTTATAGCGGATTCCCTCTGGAACCGTTTCGTCGCTCACACCCACTAGGGCACACGACATCACCAACATGCATATCATGATGCTTGGCATACAAAGACTCATGACATTCAAATGCACACATATACACATTCCATACACATGCATATATTATCAAATACCACACATCGCATTTTCTCGCCCTTAGGCCACAAATCATCATCACAACCTTTATCACATGCATTTCCATCACACAACAGCACACAAGTCATACAATACCCATATCAACAACACATTGCATAATACACATCAACTACACGCACTTACCATAGTACAAGTTGACAAACCGACACCATTCCAATCACCGACATAAATAAATCGCCATTAGTCTAAAAACCAATAATATAAGAAAGAATATGCCAACAGCTTTTCAACGCGCCAAACCGCGCCTCAAACCGGCTCACGGATCAAAAGTTGTAAAGAAAACAAATTGGGAAAAACTGTCACAATCGCATTGCGAAGCTCCTAGCGAGTCCTTCGCTTCATCATTCGCAGTGCAAATGTCCCAGCGAACCAAGTCAGAAAGGAAAATAGCCTAGAAAATTCCTAACGTTCGCAGTGCGAACAGCCAGCGAATGCTCGCTTCTCCATTCGCAGTGCGAGTCTCCCAGCGAACAGTGGCAGAAAGAAAACAACAAAAAAATAACACAAAGTTTGCAGTGCGAACCTCTGGCGAATGCTCGCCCTCACATTCGCAGTGCGAATAGCCAGCGAATGCTCGCTTTCCCCTTCGCTAGGGGATTCGCAGTGCAAACCTGCGAAAACCAGAAAACCCAGCAGCGCTGTTACATAACCCAAACCTATATTTTCACAACCAAAACACTTCCAAATCAACATATAACAATCAGAACATAATCTAATCATGGTAACAAGTATTCTACCGCATTTACACAGATTTCCAACCGCGAAAACATCGATTTCTATCGTTTATCACATTTCGACCTATATCTGAAAACCAATGAAACTTCCACACAAACATACATAATCATACAAAAGCATAGTATAATCGAGTTTCGCACCCTTACCCGATTAAATCGCGTTTGAAAAGTCGGTTGAATCGGTTCCTAGATTTCCAAGTTTTCTCTCTTTCTCCTTTTCTTTCTCTTTTCTTTCTTCCTCTTTTTCTTCTCTTCTTTTTCTTTCCTTTCTATTTTCTCTTTCTAGTTCTATTCATATGAAAAATATAATATCTACTCGACCAAAAGACCAAAATACCCCTACACTCAAATATCTCACAAACGCTCCCAAAACGCGATAAAATATAATCTCGATGAAAAATAACATATTTTCACATAAAAGTCAAAAATAAAATAATATAATAATAAAATAATCTAAACAACTCAATTAAATCAAAAAACCAAAACTGGGGCGTTACACGGTCTATTAAGATGAAGGTTTTCTCAACCTCCTCCGAGTACTTTCGCATCATCGGATTTGATTGTCTAAAAATTCGTTTTCGGGTATCGGACAAAGTGTTTTCGCATCATTACCAATACCTAAGAACCTTTTACTTTCGTAACAAAATTTAAAATAAAAACTCAAACTTTTAAAATAAGAACGCGTTAAATCCTTGTATTGCTTTTTATTTAATCATACAGATAGTTATGAGTGGGTCTCATGACCCTTAATCCCTAGAGAACTACTCACTCACGGTGAGGATTGAAACAATAAAAACGATTGTAAAAATAACATACATAATTGAAATAAAGTATAAAGATAATAATAATAAAAACCTGATGAAAATAAAATTGCTTCAATAATAAACTTGGTTCAGCTCCAATGGAGACTTGTACAGAAAAGACGCGTAGAAAGTAAATTGCAGAAAGCGTAGAAACAATATGATAAAAGTGTCGTCCTCAAAACTCCCCTCTAATTGGAGTTAAATAGCCATTAACTAAAAATAAAATCAAATAAAATCAAATAAAGGGTCTTCAATGCCATTTCATAAGAGAATCAGCCAGATATCAATGCCAAGGTCTTCAAATCAGGAATCAAATCGAGACGAAAAAGGAAACAAAAAGTTGGCTTCTCACACCTCTGTTACGGGCCGTAACACACGTTACGGGCATCCGTAACAGAGCTCTGGTTTTTGTATGGGAGCGCATCCATCTTGGGATTTTCAGGGCCTTTTGTTACGGGTCGTAACATGCATTACGGGCACCCGTAACAGAGCTCTGGTTTTTCTACTGGGAGGCTCCGGCTCTTGTGCTTTTCCTTTGATTTTCGCCCGATTTTATCTCATTTTCTTCCAATATGCTTGTGAAGACCTGAAAATGACAAAAACACAATACCGAAGCATAAAATACGGAAAAAGTAAAGAAAGTAGGCAAAATGCAATGAAATAACAAGGAAAAATACTAAATAAAAGCGATACAAAATACACTTATCAAATTCCCCCAAACATAAACTGTTGCTTGTCCTCGAGCAATGAACTCGGATAACGCTTTTTAGACCAAGCAAAGTACTTCACATGAGAACCAATGAGATTAGATCTTGTTGATACTCATACGGGAGTTACTCGTTCGGATCGGCTAGTCGTCGTTCTTCCAATACTTCTCCGTCAACGAGGATATTCCAAGAACACAAACCATGGTAGAACCACGAACCTAGATACCCCTTTTCGGTCACCTCTCCAACTACGCTTTGGGCTTAAGTCTCTTCTCGATTTCTCCCCTTTTTGTTCGAACAGTCAAATTAAGACATTTTCGCTTCTTTGTATGCATAAGGTTGGTCAAGAGCAATTTTTTCTTTTTCTCTTTTTTTTTTCTAGGCACCCTTTTGCTATTTTTTTTACGCTAATTAGCGTTTATTTGAAAATTGAGACTCAACCGCCGTTAGGCTAAGTAACAGAGTGAGAGAAGGTTACCCAACTTAAAAGGTCGGTTGTCTTTATTGTTTTTATTCTTTTTTTTTTCTTTTTCGGTGCCTTGTTTCTCAACCAACCTCGATTTCTTTTTGATCATGTCAGACTTGTCAAGATAAACTACTTGGGGGTACTTCTCAAAGTTGAGTACTATGGCACAAATCTACGTGTTGAACTCGTGTCCTTACTCCGGGAGACCTAGGGTGTTCAAGCCATATTCAAGTTTTCGAATTTTCTCGAAGTCCCTATTCCTAGCCTCACTTCCCTCGGACTCAATATACTTTCTCAACATTCTTAAAATAAAATAGAAAAATTTTCGGTCTTAGTTCGGGTGGAAATCAAAGTGGTTTTGGATTATTAAAGGGAAAAACATAAGCAAATAACAAGAAGAAAAAAAAACTAGAAAGCAGGTAAAGACCCCCCCCCCCCCCCCCCAAACTTAAACCGACCCCCCCAAACTTAAACCAAACATTGTCTGCAATATTTTAGTAAAAGAAAGGGAGGGGGAACTCACAGGGCACCTCACTAAGGAGGTGGGGGAAACTGGAACATCATTCGTTGCATCATCTCTTGCACATTATCCAGAATTGTGCCTTGCCGCGTTTGCTCCAGGTGCATACCATCCATAAAAGTTGCTTGGCGGGCTTGCTCTCCTCGCATGCCTCGGATCTCATTTTGGACCCAATCCCACCTATCTTGGCTTTGGTTCGATGTACCCGTCTCAGTGTATGTAGGATGGGGAGGCACGGTGGACTCGACTGATATTTCAGTACGTGTATAAACGTTAGTAAAAGCATTATCCTCGTCCTCCTCGGAAGTATCCGGAGAGTCGGAAGTAGGAGTATAAGTCCAGTTTCTCTGTATATCAACTCGTGTCTTTCTTGGGTTGGGTAGGTCAAGTATGGGCACGGTGCCCAACAGCACCGAGTAGGTGTTTCCGCCTTCGCAGTGAATCATATATTAGTGGATCAATGACTCCATGTACACCTTGGATTTTCCCATGACCATAGTGTCATTTTCAGCTCAGAAGGTAAGTCCACAATGTTCAGCGATCAAGGTGATCATGGTGTCCACCGATATATCACCTGAAAGGGCTTTAACAACATGATGTAAATGATAAGCCACAAAAGCGGCGACATTAAGCAAATCATTGTGAATTATGGAAAATAAGAAAAATAGCTCCCGCTGGGAAGCAACACCTGTAGAGTCACCACGGAAAAAGAGAGTGTATGTCAGGTGTAGCACCCTAAAATTTGCCCTTCCTTTTCCTGGCTTATGTTTCCTTTTCACTTGCATTCATTAGGTCATAACTCATAGTCATATCATTGCATTGGTCTCCTAAGACATGGGATCGAAGGTTTTTTTTCTTGTTATTGGTACTTTTCTTATTCGGAGGTTATTCAGTTAGATCCTAATTCAGAGGGTTCATCAAAAGCGCGGAGTCAGAGTTTCATTGGTGAGTGAGGGTTTAACTCCTTCCCAGATCAAGACTTTTCATTATTATCAGTGTGCATTCAAAGATAAGGGTTTAGCTTCAAGTCAAGCCTGGTTGTTCATTCATGATCCGGTTCAGATGGATGTTTGACCTACTTTTGGTCAAACTATCAAGGAGCTTGCGTCAATCTCAAGTTACCCGCATCAGTGGTTTATTTCTCAGGCACTGCGCATCCAGGGTCATTTTGTTATGTGCTAGAAGTCGGGTTATCAAGCAGTGGTTCATGTGGGGTTTGATTTAAAAGTCAGGATCATCATGATCATAGGTTCAGTTATGTTTATCTGTGAATTTATTTTCTTGGAGATTTATTCAAACAGATTCAAAGTGATCCAGGATTCACTTGATTGGAGATTCAGAAGATGACCCACTTAGATGGTTGTTGTTTCTGTTGCAAGTTGTTCAGTGGTAGTTGTGTGCATTTAATCAGTTGCATTGTGGAAAAGTTCAAGTTGGTTTTGGATCAAAATCAAGATTTCGTATTCATTTCCTAAACCATTCATATTCATTCTTTTGTCCATCCATTATCCAATTTTTAATTTCCATACCCATTTTCAATTCATTTTTTAAATATCCATTTCTATTTTTCATTTTTTATATTTTATCCACTTTTACCAATTAATATCCATTTTCAATTTTACCCAATTTCTACCATAAATCCATTAAGTCCATTTTCATAATTCACCTTTTTCAATAACCATTTTTAGTCCATAATTATCCACTTTCAAAAACAAATACTCATTTAGTATCCAAAATCCATTTTATTAAATTCATTCATATTTCTAATCCATTTCCCATTTAACAACCAATTGCTCAACACAGAGAAAACCAATCCACAACAACATGAATCACATAGTACCGCCACGCACACCACTCCGTGCTACCGCTTTCAAAGGCCTCCAAGCCGTGACCTGTACAACTTTTCATTACCACAAAAACTCCTTGCAAGGTTCACGTACCCTCCCATTGTCACAATTACCTCAAGCCACGGCCCACTTCAATCTCACAACCTGTCAACAGCACAAAAAACAAATTTGCTCAAATCTTCAGAGGTGGCAATTCTATGAAAACAGTTGCAGTACACGATTTGCAATTTCCACAACACACACAATTAAACACGCATCATTCTCACCTCAACGCAGCGACAGAAAAAGCGTATGAACCAAAACAATTCATTCACGAACCACGCACTTCAATCGCACAATTCTAAGCCTTTACACATCAATTCCTCCAGCCAAGGGAATAGGCATGACTTCAAAATAAAACCCTGCCCCTTCACACCTCAAAAAATGATTTTAAAAAGTCACACAAAAGGTGATTCGCAAAACCACTCATCACCCTCTCTCTGCTCATCACGAAATCAAAAAAACCTTAACCTCACTTTCTTTTCAAAAATCACAGCACAACCAAATACTCTAAAACCACTCACAGAACCATAAAATTTCGCTCAACCTTCAACATTCTTCCTCATTCTTTCCCTCAACTCTCATATTCCTTTCTTCCTCATCCAAACAACCCTCATAAACTCATCAACAACCACAACTACAGAGCAACACTTTCGGACCCTCATCAGAAACTAAATCCTCACCGCCAAACTTCTGATCCCCAACAATAACAACCTTTCTTCAGCCTTCATTTTTCACATCTTCACCTAAAATAAAAAAACCTTCAGATCACTCAAACCAAACCCTTCCTCCATTCTTAACCCAACCACACGCTTCACCTTCTTCAAACAGTGACCTTGACCCCAATAATTTCTCCAACCAAATCCGGATTTGACTCAGAACCAGAATAGAAAAGATTAGAAGAAGAAGAAGAAGAAGAGATCGAAGGAAGGTGAATCGGAACTGATCTGAACAAACCTGAACATGAAGCTTTCGTTGACTCTCACCCTCTTTGATTGTTTTCTCCATCCGATACACCTTCGATCTCCCTTTATCTGACCTTCTACAACAAACTTCCACCGCGACTTGAGAACGAGACGAGAGTTTTGCAAAGGGTAAGAAAGTGAACCAGATCGAAGTGAACAAGAAAAAGCCGCGATCGAGATAACGCGAGAGAGAGTGATACGACGTCATTTGATTTGCCTCCGGAAGTACATCGTGAGGGAAACCACTAGCGGATCGAAAGAGGGAGACGAAAACGGGTGTCGAAGAGGAAGGTCGAGTTTCTTCGTCCTTGTGATGATTGAGACGTGATGATGATGATGATTGAGCGGTGATGTTGATGATTTTCGTTGTACCCTATTTTTCTTCATTGCCATTTCAAAGAAAACCCTGACGTTGCTTCTTGGCTGTAGCGGGTCGTGAATGAGCCTCACCCCCTTTTCTTATGCCGTTTTTGTTTGGACAGATGGGCCATGAAGCCCATGGTGTTTTTTTCTAATTGCACCTCTAAGTCTCTACTGCTACCCTTGATTTCAATCCTTGTTCTTTTGTTTTATTTAATTTCTTATTAGATTTTTGTGGCTATAATTTTTGTTAACCTTTTTGTTACGATAGATCTCGGTTGTTTATTTTAATTAGATTTAGATTTTGAGTTAATTTGATCTTGTTAATTTAGAATTTAATTAATTAAATCTTTGAGATATTGGATTCATTACTTTGGACTAAAACTTTTGATGTTCATTCTTGATTAATTTTCAATATTATTTTCTTGAGTAGTTTTTTGTTCAAATGTTAATATTTTTCTTAGTGGATTTTCTTGTAGAATCTTTAATTGATTTTCTTGTTAAGTTCTTAGTAATTAACTTTGGTTATTCTTCTTGATGAGATTTATGCTTTCACACTTGAGATATTTGTGCTTGCTTGATCTTTTTGATGTTTGGAATTGCATATGAATTCTCATTGGTTTCTAAACTCTCCTTGTGCATAAGTTGTTTGAATGTAGGAAATGATGCTGATGTATACACTGCTGTTCTGTACATACGTGCTGTTAAATGCTGCTATTCTGTCCTGCTGGATATTACACCTGTTCTGTTCTGGAAATAGGAGCTGTTAAATGTTGTTCTTGATGATTACTGGAATACACTGTTGTGCTGTGCTGAAGCGTTGTTGTTGCTACTATTTTTATGCTTGACTAATGGACTTGCTTATTTGATGGAAGTGCCTAATAGCTTAGAGGCTTGAGCTTGTTGTGCGCTTTGAAGAGGCAACGAACCTTCTCCGTTAGGTACCCCTAGAATCTCGATTTTATCTTTCATGCCTCATTCTAGGATTGTATCCATGTTAGAAGCATATTGAGTACATCTGAAGTCCTACCTCTCTGTTTGCGCATTGTGCTTAGTACTCAAATGTTGTGTGTCTTCTTTTGTGTCGACATGTTGATGTTTGAACACTTGTACATATTTGAGTTTTCTTTCTCCATCTTTTCTGGAGACTTGTTTAAGTCTTGATTTTATCTGTGATTGAATTGGATAATGTTTACTTGTGCTTGTTCACATGCTCCCTTAAGGCTCCTAGTCCGACTTAATTTCTGATTAAACTCGGAGTAGGATAGACATTAGGCTCTCAATCTAAGCATGATAACATTAGGTTAGCTCCCTCCTAATCCTGACCTTAGGGCCATTTTGCATGATAACATTAGGACTCTTAGTTTCCCTTTAGAGTTTCCTTTGGGTCTTCTCTCTTCTCATCTCAAAACTTTTTGAAAACACTTAATAAAGATAACGTGTATTGCGCACGAGCCTTAAGCGCGGGGAATGATAAATGAGGGGCTTCCTCTCATCTTTCTAGAGTGCTTAGCGGGCGTCTTGTCTTGGGATGATTCGTTAAGTATTCGTCCCTGAGCCCTAGACTTTGGTGCAATGCAAGTTATGGACTAACTTAAAACACTTCTGTCTAAAAAACACAAAAACAAATTCAAATCTTTTTATCCTTCGGGATTGTTTGGTTCCAGACCATTTTCAGAAAAGGGCACGTTACCTTCCGTCTGAGTCGCAAATAGGCATCGACCCTAACTGCCGGACACGAATCTAACGTCGCTCATAAAAAACACTTACCCATCCGTGGTCGTTTCCACGAACTACGGACGCTCTGACTTCCTCTCTCTGGATAGATTGAGGAAACGTAGGCACGAGGATCCTTATCCTTGGCGAGCACCCTTCTCTCGCACCCATGCGATTGAGACCCTTCCACCTTTCCTTTCCCGTAGTTCCGCGAACTACGGATGCTCTGATTCTCATTTCCGATGAGATACGTAGGCACGAGGATCCCTATCCTTGGCGAGCACACTAACAACTAACTCCCATCTTCTCTCGCACCCTTGCGATCGAGACCAACCTGTTAGTCGAACCCTTTCTCTCGCCCCAGTGCGATCGAAACCTTTTTTCATCGACCCGTGGGTCGAACTACGTTTGCTCTGATTCCTCTTTCTCGTCCGATTGAGGATACGTAGGCACAAGACGGCGATGTCTTGGCGAACAACCACCCCCCTTAGCTCGTGTCCGAACTACATTGAATCTGACTTTCCCATTGCACGAGGGAATACGTAGGCCTAGGGCATCGAATATGTCCTACCGAGTCCGTCTTAGTCACCCCCATCCCCGTTTTCTTTTGTTCAGCCATAGATAGCAGGATAGCAAACCCTCCGTTTAGACAACAAGCGTGGATCCCATCGAGTACGATGGATGCGTGGGGTGCTAACACCTTCCCCTCGCATAACCGACTCCCGAACCCGGACTATGGTTGTGATGACCATGTCTTTCCCCCTTTCTCTTCAGGTTTATGCAGTGTTCCCATTCCCTCTCTCGGGATAAATACACATTACTGGCGACTCTGTGTTTTCTGCGCCACTCTCGCGTTTGTTCCGTTGGATGCGAATCTTTCGGGAGCGACAGCTGGGGACTCTGCTGGGGACAGGTTGACCTCTTGCTGGTCCATCCCCTTTAGCGAGTCGATCCTAGCGCTTGTTTGTTTTTTTTCATTGGGTGTTTATTTTTTGTGCTTTATTATGTTGTATATTACTATTTTACAGCTTTTATTGCATTGTATTTCATTTTATTACTGTCATACTGCATATTGTTGTGTTGTGCTGGCTGGTTTCTGTTTGGCAGGTTGGGTTGTTCTGAGAGATAAGCCCAATACCCAGGCTTGAGTACACCCTAGGACTAGAGTGGAGAGTAGTGGGACCTACGTGCCAGCTTGGTGCGTTTGTGTGTTCACGAAATTCACAACTAGACGAGGCTATCTTGGGACGCATTCTGACGTGTGTGTCTTGCGCATTTCAGGGTGTTGATCTAGAGAGCTGTCGATTCTGGTGACCGTTTCTCCGATACCTCAGTTGCGCCTCTCCTCCCAACATGTGATGATGGCAGACCAGAAATGGCAAACCCATTACACTAATCGATCCGAGGACCCAAAGCGGAGGGACTCGCATAGGATGACCTTATTTTTTAGGGGAATCAGTTGAGGCCTCCTCGATTGATGATGATGCCAAACCAGAAATGGTGACCGTATCATCATTTCTCGACCTGAGAGCCCGAGATACTGAGGATCCTCGATTTTCTAGAACCCACATGTGAGAGGGGCGGGTGTTTGCAGGTTTGCAGGTAACCGTGACCTTCAACCTACCGGGTATTCTGGTTTTCTTATCAGTGTGGATTTATCAGCCTGGTATTTCAGTATTCTAGTTATTCGGATATTCTGGTATTCCGGTATTTTCTTCAGAACTGACCCTCGAGCTTATTCAGTCAGCAGAACAGCAGTTATTCAGAATATGTGGAAGCTTTGATTCCATGTCTGCTGCATTCATATTGCATTGCATTTGCATCTTGCATTTTTTGCATATCTGTCTCCGGCCTGATCAGAGAGCTCATCCATCCTTTGTCTGAACCGCAGTTGATTTCTAGACTTTCTCATCAGACTTGAATCAGCTTTTGGGGAGATCATCATGAATTCAGGGGAACATAATCAGTTTGTAACTAGGGCCTATGTTGAATTGATGAAGAGTCAGGTGGATCAACTTGTGGAAGCCATGACAGCCATGAATAGGGGAGAGGCCAATGTTCAGAGGACTTCAGTTACTGGGAATGTCATTCCACCTCCAGTGAACAATGTCGCTCAAGCTCAGCATGTGCGAATCCCTGTTGAGAATCATATTATACACGAGCGTACCATCGTCCGAGATGGACATTCTTCTTCTCTTGATACCACAGACTATCAAAGCTTTGCCTTCTCTGTGGCAGATTTCCAAGGGGTAGTTCCAAAGATTAAACCTAAGGATCCAAGGGCCGTTGCGTTTGATGAAAGATGTCGGGTGTTGGAAGAGAAGCTTGATGCCTTAATGAAGCGTGATACCCTTGATTTGGATGTTTCGAGCATGTGCTTAGTGCCTGGTCTTGTGATGCCCCCAAAGTTTGAGATTCCGAGTTTTGAGAAGTACAAAGGGGATAGCTGTCCGAAGCTATATTTGGTGATGTTTAGCCGAAGAATGACCTCTCATGTCTATAATGACAAGCTTATGATTCACTGTTTCCAGGACAGTCTGAGTGGGGCATCATTGAGTTGGTATATGCAGTTGGAAAGTGGTAGCATCCGATCATGGTCAGATCTAGCCAACGCCTTTGTGAAGTAATACAGTTATAATCTTGACATGGCTCTCAGCCGCCTGCAGTTGCAAGGTTTATCTAAAGCGGACAATGAATCATTCAGAGAGTATGCTCAGAGATGGAGAGAGTCAGCTGCTCGCGTTCAACCACCACTTTTAGAAAGCGAATTGGTTGATATGTTCAAGGATACTTTGTAAAGACCTTACTTCGAAAAGTTGATTACTGTGTTAAAGTTCTCTGACCTGGTAATACTTGGAAAACGCGTTGAGTTCGGTATCAAGACTGGAAAGATTCAAGATACCTCGAATTTCCCGGCTAGTGAAAATGAATCAGTTGTCAGTTCTCAGGAAGAATTCGAGGAGGAAAATAGTTACGTGCAGGAATCTTTGTCACCTCGTCCTCAATATTCAGATACATCAACTGTTCAGAGTCAGCAATCTTCTGGATCTCAGAATCAACGGTCATATCACCGTCAACCGCGTCAGCACGCTAGACAAAGGCCAAGGAAGCCAGAGCGGCATTTCACTCAATTTCCAATGTCATATCGTCAGATGCTGCCAGATTTGATAAGAGGTGGATTGATATTGCTGAAGGAATTGAAGCCAGTGCCTTTTCCGTATCCACCATGTTTTGATGTCAACGCCCGTTGTGACTATCATGTTGGGGCACAGGGGCACTCAACTGAAGATTGTAAGGTGCTCAAGAGTAAGATTCAGATACTGCTTGACTCCAACATGTTCTCATTCACACCTCAGGGTATTCAGATCCGCGACTCTCCTTCATCCAGTCACGTGGGTTCATCAGTTCAGGTTATGGAAGAAGACACCGAGAGCAGTGGTGCAAGTTTTTATCAGACTGACTTCGATGAGCAATTCTGAAGATGGCTAGTTCAGTAGCAAGTCAAGCTTGAAAAGCCCAGTTCCCCGAAGCTAGCAGTCTTTTAGATCATGTCATTTGTAGTTTCTTTTCTGTTAAAGTGCAAACTCATTTGTAAAACTCGTCTATTTTCAGTTGATAATGATAATGAAATGAATATGCATGTTTTGATTAAATCCATCTGTGTTCACTCATATTTTTTTTATTGCTATCTAACCCTTGTTTAAGCAGGTCTGAGGGAGGATGATGAAATTCAAAGACGCAGAACTTCTGATGGTATGCTTTTGGGACAAAACCTTGCTGATGATGTACATGCATTGTTTCAAATCCTTAAACACCGGAGATATAAGGAAGATAATCCCTTGTCAACCCCTTTGAGCCTGGAAGTAGGAATTTCTTTCTGAAAATGAAAAAACCCTCAATCTTAACCTGGGGCAGGGTAGGTGTCAATTAATTTGACCGAGCGTTCAATTCGAGGATCAAATCTATGGTTATCCCTCACCAACCGAAGAGTGAGGCAGTCGCAACCCTTTCAAACAAGTCTGACAAGCCAGTGTCACACGATTTGTTCAAAAAAAAAGAGAAAAAAGAATCAAAAGAAAAAGAAAGCCCGCTAAGTCGAAACTTGAAAACAAATGGCTTAGGCAAAAGTTAGGGCATCCCGCTGGACTTCGAAATTGAAAAATTCAAAAGAGTTAGTCCAGGAAAAATCAGGGAAAAGCAAAAGAATAAAAAGCGAAAAAATGGAAAAAGAAAAATCCTCAAATAAAGAACAAGTCGTGTGTTTACAGACACCAAAGGCAAAAGGGGTGGCTGTTACTCCGAAAACCGTGTGGGTTCTTTCTATCCTCATACTATTCATTAACCTTGTTGAAAGGTGAGCGCTTATGTCGAGTTAGCTGAACGTAGGACTGGAGAACATCAAGGAGAATGGGTGGGTTAAAACAAAACTTTGAGCCTTATATCCTTTCTTTCTCAAACTGTGAACCAAGCCACGTTACAACCTTTAAAAGACCTAATTGAAGCAAGGTTGTTTCGAAAGCTTACTTCGGTAAAGATCGTGTCGAACCTGACTCCTAAAAGGATCTTCTTACCATTCATGTTGGTATCAGCGACACTTTGATTAGTGATTCATTCACTATATGTCACAACTTTTTTTCCAGTGAACAGACTTGGATTTCAAAACTGTCATATGCATTGCATTAAAATTGTCATTTTCAAAATGAATTATTTTACTTGCGAGTAAGTGCTTGATCAGGGAAGTTTCTGCAATGAAAAGATTGATCAATATAAGTGTAGAGTGCCTAAGTACTCCGTTGAGCAGGGGCAAGCCATCAAATAGTCATATCAAATGGGCAATTCATTCCAAGATTCAGCCAATCTGGGGCAATCAGGTCGAGATTCGACAAATCTCTCGAAGGTCAGTCAGTCAGAGGTACTCCTTCACAGATCAGCCAGACAAGGGCAAAATCACTTCAAGGCTGGGGCAGGTCACCCCAAAAGCAAAAGGGTTTTTCTCAGGAGAACGGTTAATCAAGATCATGGGGCAAGATATATAAGATCTTCATGAGGCCTCTCGAAGACAGGTTCCTTTATGGGCTATGCTGTATCAGGGCATCTTTTGGTCATATCACATCTGCAGGGTTCATGTTGATGGTCGACACGTGACGTCCCCAGTAGAGTTTCTCTCCCCAACAGAGTAAGGGTAGAAAGTAAGTCTCCAGCAGAGGAGTAAGCTCAATGTTGTCCCCTAGCAGAGTGGATATCATCAACCGTCGTTCCCCGAGCAGAGTTGTTAGTGATGGCTGGTATTCCCCAGCAGGTTAAGGGTGTTTCCCCGACTACAAGCTAAGTTCAATGATATTCTCCAGCAAGTTCGCTGTTATTGACTTCATTCCCCAAGCAGGTGATAGTCATCTCAATGGCTTGATCAACAGTGGTTGACATCCCCACCAGATTCAAAGTCCAATGGTTATTGACACCTCTTCCGTAACAGATCTTTGGGGTCCATCTTTAAGGTTTATTCGTAATCCCCAACGGAGTGGGAGTTCTCTTTGGGTTTCATCTTCGACAGTGGTTATATCAGGAACGCCGATCAGTGTGACTTCCTCGGCAGGGTTCGTAACCTCGGAGACAGTTCAGTTCACCATCCCCAGCGGATTTGGCCTCTTCTCTTCAGCATTTATTTTGCTGGATGGGTCTCTTTTGCATATCATAAGCATTTTGCATTTCATCCTCAAACGCGTAGCATTTCCATTTCGTATGGAGCATTACGCCATAGAAAAACATTCAAACATATGCATGCGAAGCAAAGCCAGATTTGGTACCTTGTGCAGAAGCCCGAATTAATTTTCAGTCAGAACAGTGACATATCCCAAAAGAGAATGCTAAGCCATTCCTCAGCAGACAGTTCCTTCCCGTCAACCCTTTGACGATGTGTTCCGAGCTCAGGTTTCTTACCTTCGGATGTTTTCAGTTTCTTCCCGTCAACCCTTTAACGATGTGTTCCGAGCTCAGGTTTCGTACCTTCGGATGTTTTCAGTTTTTTCCCGTCAACCCTTTGACGATGTGTTCAGAGCTCAGGTTTTGTACCTTCGGATGTTTTCAGTTTCTTCCCGTCAACCCTTTGACGATGTGTTCCGAGCTCAGGTTTCGTACCTTCGGATGTTTTCAGTTTCTTTCCGTCGACCCTTTGACGATGTGTTCCGAGCTCAGGTTTCGTACCTTCGGATGTTTTCAGTTTCTTCCCGTCAACCCTTTGACGATGTGTTCCGAGCTCAGGTTTCGTACCTTCGGATGTTTTCTGTTCCTTTCTGTCATCCCTATGACAAAATGTTATCTCTTCAGATTTTATTTCCGTCATCCCCATAACGATGTATTCCTACGGTGGAATTTTCTTTCTGTCATCCCTATGACAATGTGTTATCTTCATCAATTCCTTGACGATGTTTGGCTGTCTCCCCTACAGAGTTGTCTATTTAGATTTCTCTCTTCCCCAGCGGATTCATCTTTGTAGATCTGTTGATTCTACTTATTTCGGGTTTGAAAGTCCATCTTTTCGAGTTCGCCTTCGGCCGCCCTTCGTTATCCCAACTATTGGTTGGTATGTTTCTTATGGTTATCCCAATTATTGGTTGGTACCCTTCTTTTATCCCAACTATTGGTTGGTATGTTTCTTTTGGTTATCCCAACTATTGGTTGGTACCCATCTTTTATCCCAACTATTGGTTGGTATGTTTCTTTTGGTTATCCTAACTATTGGTTGGTACCCTTCTTTTATCCCAACTATTGGTTGGTATGTTTCTTTTGGTTATCCCAACTATTGGTTGGTACCCTTCTTTTATCCCAACTATTAGTTAGTATCTACTGTGTCTAAGTCCACTTTTGGTTGGCAAACACTTACCTTTGATCCTCCAGTTAGCAAATTTCTGGGTTCTTTTTGTATTCAATCACCTTCTACCTTGAATGTCTGAAAGTCGTTGCTATCATCCCTTCAGGTTCAAGTCGATTGAATAGGGGCAGCTGTAGCACCCCAAAATTTGCCCTTCCTTTTCCTGGCTTATGTTTCCTTTTCATTTGCATTCATTAGGTCATAACTCATAGTCATATCATTGCATTGGTCTCCTAAGACATGGGATCGAAGGTTTTTTTTTCTTGTTATTGGTACTTTTCTTATTCGGAGGTTATTCAGTTAAATCCTAATTCAGAGGGTTCATCAGAAGCGCGGAGTCAGAGTTTCATTGGTGAGTGAGAGTTTAACTCCTTCCCAGATCAAGACTTTTCATTATTATTAGTGTGCATTCAAATATAAGGGTTTAGCTTCAAGTCAAGCCTGGTTGTTCATTCATGATCCGGTTCAGATTGATTTTTGACCTACTTTTGGTCAAACTATCAAGGAGCTTGCGTCAATCTCAAGTTACCCGCATCAGTGGTTTATTTCTCAGGCACTGCGCATCTAGGGTCATTTTGTTATGTGCTAGAAGTCAGGTTATCAAGCAGTGGTTCATGTGGGGTTTGATTTAAAAGTCAGGATCATCATGATCATAGGTTCAGTTATGTTCATCTGTGAATTTATTTTCTTGGAGATTTATTCAAACAGATT
Organism: Lathyrus tuberosus; assembly: GCA_022829125.1. Lineage (NCBI taxonomy): Eukaryota > Viridiplantae > Streptophyta > Magnoliopsida > Fabales > Fabaceae > Lathyrus > Lathyrus tuberosus. The sequence continues at coordinate 3,251,221 of JALAZF010000546.1, read as the reverse complement.
CAAAGTGATCCAGGATTCACTTGATAGGAGATTCAGAAGATGACCCACTCAGATGGTTGTTGTTTCTGTTGCAAGTTGTTCAGTGGTAGTTGTGTGCGTTTAATCAGTTGCATTGTGGAAAAGTTCAAGTTGGTTTTGGATCAAAATCAAGATTTCGTATTCATTTCCTAAACCATTCATATTCATTCTTTTGTCCATCCATTATCCAATTTTTAATTTCCATACCCATTTTCAATTCATTTTTTAAATATCCATTTCTATTTTTGATTTTTTATATTTTATCCACTTATACCAATTAATATCCATTTTCATTTTTACCCAATTTCTACCATAAATCCATTAAGCCCATTTTCATAATTCACCTTTTTCAACAACCATCTTTAGTCCATAATTATCCACTTTCAAAAACAAATACCCATTTAGTATCCAAATTGTTCCAAAATCCATTTTATTAAATCCATTCATATTTCTAATCCATTTCCCATTTAACAACCAATTGCTCCACACAGAGAAAACCAATCCACAACAGCATGAATCACATAGTACCGCCACGCACACCACTCCGTGCTACCGCTTTCAAAGGCCTCCAAGCCATGACCTGTATAACTTTTCATTACCACAAAAACTCCTTGCAAGGTTCACGTACCCTCCCATTTTCACAATTACCTCAAGCCACGGCCCACTTCAATCTCACAAACTGTCAACAGCACAAAAAACAAATTTGCTCAAATCTTCAGAGGTGGCAATTCCGTGAAAACAGTTGCAGTACATGATTTGCAATTTCCACAACACTCACAATTAAACACGCATCATTCTCACCTCAACGCAGCGACAGAAAAAGCGTATGAACCAAAACAGTTCATTCACGAACCACACACTTCACTCGCACAATTCTAAGCCTTTACACATCAATTCCTCCAGCCAAGGGAATAGGCATGACTTCAAAATAAAACCCTGCGCCTTCACACCTCAAAAAATGATTTTACAAAGTCACACAAAAGGTGATTCGCAAAACCACTCATCACCCTCTCTCTGCTCATCACGAAATCAAAAAAACCTTAACCTCACTTTCTTTTCAAAAATCACAGCACAACCAAATACTCTAAAACCACTCACATAACCATAAAATTTCGCTCAACCTCCAACATTCTTCCTCATTCTTTCCCTCAGCTCTCATATTCCTTTCTTCCTCATCCAAACAACCCTCATAAACTCATCAACAACCACAACTACAGAGCAACACTTTCGGACCCTCATCAGAAACTAAATCCTCACCGCCAAACTTCTGATCCCCAACAATAACAACCTTTCTTCAGCCTTCATTTTTCACATCTTCACCTAAAATAAAAAACCTTCAGATCTCTCAAACCAAACCCTTCCTCCATTCTCAACCTAACCACACGCTTCACCTTCTTCAAACAGTGATCTTGACCCCAATTATTTCGCCAACCAGATCCGGATTTGACTCAGAACCAGAATAGAAAAGATTAGAAGAAGAAGAAGAGATCGAAGGAAGGTGAATCGGAACTGATCTGAACAAACCTGAACATGAAGCTTTCGTTGACTCTCACCCTCTTTGATTGTTTTCTCCATCCGATACACCTTCGATCTCCCTTCGTCTGACCTTCTACAACAAACTTCCGCCGCGACTTAAGAACGAAACGAGAGTTTTGCAAAGGGGAAGAAAGTGAACCAGATCGAAGTGAACAAGAAAAAGTCGCGATCGAGATAACGCGCGAGAGAGTGATACGACGTCATTTGATTTGCCTCCGGAAGTACACCGCGGGGGAAACCACGAGCGGATCGAAAGAGGGAGACGAAAACGGGTGTCGAAAAGAAAGTTCGAGTTTCTTCGTCCTTGTGATGATTGAGACGTGATGATGATGATGATTGAGCGGTGATGTTGATGATTTTTGTTGTACCCTATTTTTCTTCATTGCCATTTCAAAGAAAACCCTGACGTTGCTTCTTGGCTGTAGCGGGTCGTGAATGAGCCCCACCCCCTTTTCTTATTCCGTTTTTGTTTGGACGGATGGGCCATGAAGCCCATGGTGTTTTTTCTGATTGCACCTCTAAGTCTCTACTACTACCCTTGATTTCAATCCTTGTTCTTTTGTTTTATTTAATTTCTTATTAGATTTTTGTGGTTATAATTTTTGTTAACCTTTTTGTTACGTTAGATCTCGGTTGTTTATTTTAATTAGATTTAGATTTTGAGTTAATTTGATCTTGTTAATTTAGAATTTAATTAATTAAATCTTTGAGATATTGGATTCATTACTTTGGACTAAAACTTTTGATGTTCATTCTTGATTAATTTTCAATATTATTTTCTTGAGTAGTTTTTTGTTCAAATGTTAATATTTTTCTTAGTGGATTTTCTTGTAGAATCTTTAATTGATTTTTTTGTTAAGTTCTTAGTAATTAACTTTGGTTATTCTTCTTGATGAGATTTATGCTTTCACACTTGAGATATTTGTGCTTGCTTGATCTTGTTGATGTTTGGAATTGCATATGAATTCTCATTTGTTTCTAAACTCTCCTTGTGCATAAGTTGTTTGAATGTAGGAAATGATGCTGATGTATACACTGTTGTTCTGTACATACGTGCTGTTAAATGCTGTTATTCTGTCCTGCTGGATATTACACCTGTTCTGTTCTGGAAATAGGAGCTGTTAAATGTCATTCTTGATGATTGCTGGAATACAGTGATGTCCTGTGCTGAAGCGCTGTTGTTGCTGTTGTTTTTATGCTTGACTAATGGACTTGCTTATTTGATGGAAGTGCCTAATAGCTTAGAGGCTTGAGCTTGTTGTGCGCTTTGAAGAGGCAGCGGACCTTCTCCGTTAGGTACCCCTAGAATCTCGATTTTATCTTTCATGCCTCATTCTAGGATTGTATCCATGTTAGAAGCATATTGAGTACATCTGAAGTCCTACCTCAAAGTGGGCTCTGTTTGCGCATTATGCTTAGTACTCAAATGTTGTGTGTCTTCTTTTGTGTCGACATGTTGATGTTTGAACACTTGTACATATTTGAGTTTTCTTTCTCCTTATTTTCTGGAGACTTGTTTAAGTCTTGATTTTATCTGTGATTGAATTGGATAATGTTTACTTGTGCTTGTTCACATGCTCCCTTAAGGCTCCTAGTCCGACTTAATTTCTGATTAAGCTCGGAGTAGGATAGACATTAGGCTCTAAATCTAAGCATGATAACATTGGGTTAGCTCCCTCCTAATCCTGACCTTAGGGCCATTTTGCATGATAACATTAGGACACTTAGTTTCCCTTTAGAGTTTCCTTTGGGTCTTCTCTCTTCTCATCTCAAAACTTCTTGAAAACACTTAATAAAGATAACGTGTATTGCGCACGAGCCTTAAGCGTGGGGAATGAGAAATGAGGGGCTTCCTCTCATCTTTCTAGAGTGCTTAGCGGGCGTCCTGTCTTGGGACGATTCGTTAAGTATTCGTCCCTGTGCCCTAGACTTTGGTGCAATGCAAGTTATAGACTAACTTAAAACACTTCTGTCTAAAAAACACAAAAACAAATTCAAATCTTTTTATCCTTCGGGATTGTTTGGTTCCAGACCATTTTCAGAAAAAGGCACGTTACCTTCCGTCTGAGTCGCAAACAGGCATCGACCCTAACTACCGGACGCGAATCTAACGTCGCTCATAAAAAACACTTACCCATCCGTGGTCGTTTCTACGAACTACAGACGCTCTGACTTCCTCTCTCTGGATAGATTGAGGATACGTAGGCACGAGGATCCCTATCCTTGGCGAGCACCCTTCTCTCGCACCCATGCGATTGAGACCCTTCCACCATTCCTTTCCCGTAGTTCTGCGAACTACAGATGCTCTGATTCTCATTTCCGATGAGATACGTAGGCACGAGGATCCCTATCCTTGGCGAGCACACTAACAACTAACTCGCCTCTTCTCTCGCACCCTTGCGATCGAGACTAACCTGTTAGTCGAACCCTTTCTCTCGCCCCAGTGTGATCGAAACCCTTTTTCATCGACCCGTGGGTCGAACTACATTTGCTCTGATTCCTCTTTCTCGTCTGATTGAGGATACGTAGGCACAAGACGGCGATGTCTTGGCGAGCAACCTCCCCCCTTAGTTCGTGTCCAACCTACGTTGAATCTGACTTTCCCATTGCACGAGGGAATACGTAGGCCTAGGGCATCAAATATGTCCTACCGAGTCCGTCTTAGTCACCCCCATCCCCGTTTTCTTTTGTTCAGCCATAGATAGCAGGACAACTCACCCTCCGTTTAGACAACAAGCGTGGATCCCATCGAGTACGATGGATGCGTGGGGTGCTAACACCTTCCCCTCGCATAACCGACTCCCAAACCCGGACTATGGTTGCGATGACCATGTCTTTCCCCATTTCTCTTCAGGTTTATGCAGTGTTCCCTTTCCGTCTCTCGGGATAAATACACATTGCTGGCGACTCTGTGTTTTCTGCGCCACTCTCGCGTTTGTACCGTTGGATGCGAATCTTTCGGGAGCGACACCAAGGCTTTTTGTAAATACCGTATAACCGGATTTTGGATGCGAGAAGCCTTGGCGTTTACAGTAAAGTAGTCATTACGCCCTGTGATGGCGTACCAAAAGCTTTTGAAGTCAAAACCTTGAAGGACATAACCGGGCCCATAAATAGGGAGTCGGAGGATTTCCCCCAAATCCTCGACTTCCATTTAGATGTCTTGATTCATAAGCCAAAATTTGAGGGTTCCAAAATAAACACTCACACCGTCCTGCCATTTCTTTTCAAGCTTAAAATCGAGGGTGCTCAAGAATTCGAGTGTAATACGCTCATAAGTGGGAGCATCCCTCGTCATAAACTCCAGCATACCAATATTATTCAACAACCTGTCAACTTCAGTTTTCAAACCAAGAGTGGTTAAAGTTGTTTCACAGAGATACCTGGTCAGAACAATTTTCCGTTTGGCGAGGACTTTGTAGCGGGCCGCTTGGGCGTCATCTGCAAAGACGATACCGTGAGGGTTTGCAGCTCTAGTGCTTCCTCGTTTCTTTGGCCTTGAGAAGTCCCCAGTTTCCCTTTGAACATTCCTTTTGGGAGCCATAGATGGAAATCTTTGAAAAAAAATTCTTGAGATTACGAGAAAAAGTGCCCGAAATATGGAATAGGGGTTCGAATGGAGAAGGTTTTGTGAAGTGGTTATGGTGTTTTGGTTAATGAGGAGGTGAAAGATTGAATTTTTATGTAGGGTTGGTTATGAAGAAGATGGTGAGTTCTTGTGTAGGAGAAGAAAGTGGTAATGATAAATAAGGAGAGAAAAAGGGTGTAAGAAAATTTGAAAAGGGAAGGATTTGATTGGTGGTGATGGGTGGTTATTGATAATAAAGGGAGTTGATGAGATGGATTTGGGGAGAGAGAAAGAGGGATCTTTTTAAAATTTGGAAAAAAAATTACCACACGCGCATTACGGGCCGTAACACATATTACGGGCACCCGTAATACAGCGCGGGTTTTTCTATGGAAAGGTGGGATTCTTGAGGATTTTGGGGCTGGGGTGCATTACGGGCCGTAATGCCCATTACGGGCGGCCGTAATGCACCACGTGTTTTTGTATGGAGGGTGGGATTTTTGGTTTTTTCGGTTCCGTTCTTCCGGGCACGATTTCCAGTACTGTATTTTTCTTGATTCCTCAGTTCATTTACCTGCGATCCTACAAAAACGAAGACAAAAACAAGGAAAAGAAAAATATTAGCATGAAAATAGTGGGTTGCCTCCCACCGAGCGCTTCGTTTAATGTCGCATGGCTCGACGGTCCATGAGTGTTACCACTCAGGATGGTTCCCGAAGAACCAACTTTGTTCCTTGTCCAATCTTTCCTTTGAACAATTTTGGATCCCAACCAAACATTGCCTTAAGTGACAAACACCCTCTCTTTTCCAGAAACTCTTGCCTCGAGCTTATCTTTTCTTTTCCCTTCACAATGACCATTTTGTTTTAAGAGGCTAAGATTCTTAATTTGTTCCTCCATCAATTCTTGATTATCGTGGAAAGCGAATCCTAACTTATTCCCTTCAACCTCAAAACTTAGCATTCCCTCCTTAACATAGATAACAGTTCCGGCCGTAGCCATGAAGGGCCTTCCTAGAATAACAGGTGTGCTCTGGTTCTCGTCCACATCCATGACCATAAAATCAGTGGGTATGTATAAGTTCTCAACCTTAACCGGAATATCTTCTAAAATTCCTTCCACAAATTTTATTGTCCCATCAGCAAGTTGCAGACGCAAACTATAGGGTTTCAGTTCCCCCAAATTTAATCTTTTGTGGATAGACAATGGTATCATACTCACACTAGCACCAAGATCACACAAGGCATTAGGACAACTCAAAGCTCCTATCTTACAAGGAATGGAAAAGTCCCCTGGATCTTCTAATTTAGGGGGTGCTTTGTGTTGTATCAGGGCACTGAATCTGGCTGTGAGTTTTATGGTCCCATGGTCTTTCAGTTTCTTTTTCTTGGAGAGGACCCTCTTTAGAATTTCCTCGAAGTTAGGCACTTGAGATAGGTTCTCAAGTATACTATCATAGAGCTTCTTCAGTAACCTTAAGAACTTTCTAAGACGAGTCCTCATAATGGGCCCAGTGTTTTTACTTTGGGGCAAAACTTTTACTTCAAAAAGGGGTGGAGTGATGGAATCCTTTCTTTCAATGACCTCCTTTTCCGGATCTTTCATAATTTCACCCACTCTTGACTTGACAAATTTCTTAACCTCTAACTTTTCTCTATTTAGTTCGTCCAACTCTTCATCACTTAACGTGATTATGGCATTCATTTGTCCCTTAGGATTTTGTTCGGGTTGCCCCGAGAATGATCCTTGAGGGAAAGATGAGGAAGCTTGTTGTTGCGCAACTTGGGAGATTTGGGTTTCCAACATTTTTTTGTGGGTAAAAATGCTTTCCACCTTTGTGGTCAGTTGCCTAATTATCTCATTGGTATGGAGGTTTTGGTTCCTGAACTCCTCATTTTGACGAGTTTGTGTAGTCACAAAGTTTTCCATTAGGAGCTCGAAATTGGACTTTTTAGGAATTGGAAGCAATGCCTTTTGGAATCTCGGTGGTCCCATGGCTTGTTGTGGTTGGTTGTTCTTGTATGAGAAGTTTGGGTGATCACGCCACCCAGGATTGTGGGTGTTGGAGTAAGGATTATTTTTCTGATTGTTCATGTAATTGACATTCTCTTGAGTAGATCCTCCGGTGAGAACCATCTGACAATCATTACCAGTGTGCCCATTCACACCGCAAATCTCACAATTGAGCGAGTTAGTAGAAGCAACAGTGTTGGGAGTAGTAGGAGTAATGCTTAGCTCATCAATCTTCTTATAAAGAGCATCGACCTTAGCATTCATATGATCAAAAGCATTTACTTCATACATCCCACCGGTATACGGGGTAGTTTTAGCGGTTTGTTGTCGCACGCTACCCCAAGAATGATGGTTTTGTGCCATCTCTTCAATAAGATCATAAGCAGTATCCTTAGGACTTTTCATAAAGGCTCCACCCGAAGCCGCATCAAGGGTCATCCTAGTGGAGTGTAGGAGACCGTTGTAAAAGATGTGAATAGTCATCCACTTTTCTAACCCGTGAAAAGGACAAAGTCTCAACAATTCTTTGAAACGTTCCCAAGTATCAAACAAAGACTCACCATCTTCTTGCTTGAAATTATTAATCTCTCCCCTTATTTGAGCAGTCTTGCTTGGCGGAAAGTATCTTGCTAGAAAAGCGGCTTTCAACTAAGGCCAAGAAGTAATAGAATTTGCTGGTAAGGATTGGAGCCAAGCCCGTGCTCGGTTTCTGAGAGAAAAAGGAAAAAGCCTAAGACGGATGGCATTCTGATCAACACCGTTAGCTTTTATTGTACCACAATTATCAACAAATATAGATAAATGGAGGTTCGGGTCTTCTGAAGATAATCCTGAAAATTGATTTTGCTGAACCATACCCACCAATGATGGTTTAAGTTCAAAATTATTCGTCGTAATAGGCGGATGTACAATGCTACAGTGTGGTTCCTCGTCAGTGCGAATCGCATAATCCTTCAAAGGTTTAGTATCAACTTCATTGGCAGCCATTATAAGCTGTCTTTGGACTCTGCGCCCTTCTCGTATAATTTGCTCTGGATCATCAACGGGTTCGATTGGAAGATTAGTGGAACGCGTTGTTCGCATAAACTGAAAAGTAAAACTCTAGTCTCTACGGTGATCAAATAGAACTTCAATATTAACGCAATTGGTCCCCGGCAACGGCGCCAAAAACTTGACACGGCCACAAGTGCACGGCTATATCGTAGTAATCAAAAGTTATCGATCCACAGGGACCAATGGTTAAGTACCGATTTCTGTTTGATCTTTGTAAATCTAGAGCGACCGAAAAGTTGGAGAAACAGATCTGAAACAAGGGTTAGATAAATAATTAAAATAAACAGGATTTAGGATCATGATTCCCCACTCTAACATCTCCGTATGACTGGATTAATCGCGCTACAAGGATTTTTTCACGAATTATAGAAAATAGATTTTGTAGATAACACCGGCTTTCGCAGCGTGTTATCATGGTTTCGGTAAATAATCTGTCAGCTGTCGTATGTTCAATAGAATTTACCGAAACATTTATGTTACCGCGCGGTCTATTAAGATGAAGCTTTTCTCAACCTCCTCCGAGTACTTTCGCATCATCGGATTCGATTGTCTAAAAATTCGTTTTTGGGTATGGGACAAAGTGCTTTCGCATCATTACCAATACCTAAGAACCTTTTACTTTCGTAACAAAATTTAAAATAAAAACTCGAACTTTTAAAATAAGAATGCGTTAAATCCTTGTATTATTTTTTATTTAATCATACGGATAGTCATGAGTGGGTCTCATGACCCTTAATCCCTAGAGAACTACTCACTCATGGTGAGGGTTAAAACAATAAAAAAGATTGTAAATATAACAGACATAATTGAAATAAAGTATAAATATAATAATAATAATAATAATAATAATAATAATAATAATAATAATAACCTGATGAAAATAAAATTGCTTCAATAATAAACTTGGTTCAACTCCAATGGAGACTTGTACAGAAAAAATATGATAAAAGTGCCATCCACAAAACTCCCCTCTAATTGGAGTTAAATAGCCATCAACTAAAAATAAAATCAAATAAAATCAAATAAAGGGTCTTCAATGCCATTCCATAAGAGAATCAGCCAGATATCAATGCCAAGGTCTTCAAATTAGGAATCAAATCGAGACGAAAAAGGAAACAAAAAGTTGGCTTCTCGCACCTCTGTTACGGGCCGTAACACACGTTACGGACACCCGTAACAGAGCTCTGGTTTTTGTATGGGAGCGCATCCATCTTGGGATTTTCAGGGCCTTCTGTTACAGGCCGTAACATGCATTACGGGCACCCGTAACAAAGCTCTGGTTTTTCTACTGGGAGGTTCCGGATCTTGTGCTTTTCCTTTGATTTTCGCCCAATTTTATCTCCTTTTCTTCCAATATGCTTGTGAAGACCTGAAAATGACAAAAACACAATACCAAAGCATAAAATACGGAAAAAGCAAAGAAAGTAGGCAAAATGCAATGAAATAACAAGGAAAAATACCAAATAAAAGCGATACAAAATACACTTATCACTATGTCAAGTTCATAGTGCTTCATGGTTGATAGTCATCAGAATCCAGTTCACTTTTCAGTTAAGGTTTTGGGCAGTGGAGTTCATTTCAAGTCATAATCCTCTGATTTCAAGTCATCTGGCGCTCACTTGGTTCATAGTGGAAGTCTTGGTTTTATTGGTATTCAGGAGGGCTCACTGATTCAAAGCATCAAGTTATGCACAATTCATGGTTCAATTCATAATCTTCTGATTTTTCAAGGCATGTTTCTGCTCATTGGGTTCACATTGAAGGCTTTGGTTTATCATGATTCAAGCGGCGAAGTTCAAATATTCATTCCTTGGTGATTTCATTGTCTCAAGGCTCTAATTCATCCGAAGATCAACATTGATTTATGGTCAATGGTATTTCTCAAGATTTATTCAAGTTTAATTCATTTCAAGTGAGAATTCAAAAAGGGTGGAATTTGGTTTATGAGTTTTTGGATCTAAATGGACGATTCAAGTGTAATTGTCATGGTTTTTTAAATTAATAATCAAGCTCAATGTTCTCATGGTTAAGCATGGTTCAAGATAAAAAAAATGGAGGTGCAGATTCAAAGTCCATTACAAGTTCTAAGGCCCATTCAAATAAAAAAAAAACTTTACAAAAAAAAGTTCATGAAATGTACAAAATGTTCAAGCCCATGTTACAAGGAAACAAGAAAAGTCACTTTATCACAATTCACTTGCCAAGATATTCCAAGAAGTTTCTTAACATTCTAAATAAGCCACTTGTACATGACTAAATTTCCTTAACCACAAACCCCTAGCCTACTGTTGCAAATCGACCACAACATGTTAATCCAAGCCAGTTACTACACAATTGCTTATTTCCTTCACGCCTTGAGCATACACCAAAGCCATGCCATGTTTGCTTTACCATTTGCACAAAACCTCTGAAGAGTAAACATAACAAATATTGTATATAAGACAAGTAACCAAGCTCTATTCTCACGTGAGCCACTTCCATACAAACCATTTCACGCAATCACATGGCCATTACCACAATTACATAATTGAGAAAACTGACCCCACACATAAAACGCAGCAGTCCACTTCAAGCCATGTTTCACGACCTGCAAACCTGTTTTACAAAATGCAACACCAAAATCAAACCGACGTCATGAGCAGCAATGAAAGAAATCGTTATTCACGCACATGTCACGAAAAAAATTTAGCATAAATTGAAATCGTACAAAAGGTAAATGGCTATTCCAAAAGCAAATTTTCACCGCAACCTGCGCGAACTTCGGAAGCGCACATGATGGATATTGCGCATCAATAGCAATTCGTTCAATTAATTTCCCCATTCACCCTTGACTCTTCCCCTATAAATATGACCATCGTCTTCATTCTGAGGGAAGCTCCAAAAAGCCAATAAACCCCTGCTAAAAAACTCTCCACCTTCACTCAGAAAACATCCTTCAATCTTCTAAACCTTAAACACCACGACCCACCACCGTGGATGTTCTTTCCGCCGTATCTTCACTACCACACCTTCACATCTTCAACCTTCAAACCTTCATCACACCCAAACCCATCTCAACTACAAATATCACAAACCTAAAACTTCATTGTTCTTCTTCATGTACCTTCGACCCACGAACCATAAACATCATCATTTCACAAACATTCAAACACAAAACCCAGAGTAGGAGAGAACAATCACAAATGGGAGAAGAAGAACAGAGTGAGACGAAGAGAAATTAAAATCGAACCTGCGCGAGGAATGAAGAATCTGCAGAGGAAAGGTGAAAAGTACGTCTTGACGAGTTGTTGTAACCATGGCTTAAGTTGCCCTGCTTTTGGATCGTTGTTATCATTTTTCTATTATTTTGGGATGAATGGGCTTGTACAAGCCCATGATGATTCCCTATGTATTCACACCCCTACTGTGAGAGCAAGAGTTGTCTCTACAAGTCAACCTAAGTTTTGATGATAATAATACGTATTTGTGAAAGAACCATTTTATGTTCTAACGTGTGTTATGTGCAGATCATATTCATAGAAGTTATCAGATCCAACAAGCACCAGTCAGATGAGCGTAATTGACAATATGCGAAGTTACTATGTGTGACACAAGTCGCAAGAAGCAAGAATGCTTCTGTATCTAATCGTGATCAGTCAGATCCAAGGATGTCGATATTGCTGTTGCAATGCTCTTGTGGATGCTCTCTGAAAGTGGTCGAGATTCTGAAGATTGCGAAGCTTCTGAAGAAGAGAACCAAAGTGCTGAAGACTCACATGACTTGAAGTTTTGAAGGAGGGAGGCTCTGAAGATCAAGTGCAGAAAGACTCTGAAGACTTATGTGTTCTGAAGATTACGGTTCCAGAAGTCAAGTGTTGAAGACTCTGAAGACGGATTCCTAATGGACGAGTTCTGAAGTTTCGGAACACTTGAAGAAGTAAAGGATAATGTTCTTAAAGACAAGTGCTGAAGTTCTGAAGACTGATTCCTAATGGACTTCTTCAAATGACTGAAGACTTGACGTATCAGATATCCTTTTAAGAAGACTCTACTCATGCTTCATCAATTTACCATCAGAAGCCTCTGAAGTTTGGAAGTCAAATGTTACCGTTGTGAGTAACTGTACACGGCGCCCAAGAAAGATATATCCCGTCACTTCTCCCACAGCAAAAAGGAGATGTGTCATTACAGCTAGCTATTACGCAACGTCTCTTTTCCAACAGCCAACAATATTTCTTACGGCTATATTTCTACTTGGCTATTTAAAGGAAAGAGTTCTCGCTTCTAAGTAGTTGGTCGATCAATGATCTTAACAATTCCATTATTCATCCGTTGGATGTATCATTCATGAATTGACCAAGTCATTGTGTGAAGATAGCAACAACGATGAGTTCTCATTGTAACACTTAGAATATCCAAAGCTATCACCATTTACACATGGCCATTGTTGTTGAAGCTCAAAGATCATCATTCAACACAACAACAATGAATTGGTATAGAACATGTTGATGAAGAAGACAACATTGCAAATCAGTCAAGTCATCAACCACCTTCTCGTCAGCGCTACATTGAAGATCTGAAGCAAGGAGTTGTTGCTCAAAGCTTGCTCACCCAAGAAGACGAAGAATAAGAAGATCTACAAGATGTTAACCTCTGCCAAATCATTATACATCTCTGTAGTTTCTTAGGATAAAGCAAGGAGTTGTTGCTCACATCTTGCTCGAACACTTGTGTGTTCTTTGTACTTAAACTTAGGAGTAATCTGCTTGTTAAGAAGCATCTTTGTAATCTCCTGTATAACTAATTCTTGGTGAATTAGGATTCCTTGAGTGGTCAGTGTGACCGGAGACTCGAGAAGGCGATGGCTAGATGTCATTGTGGGAAAAGCCTGAAATAGGGTCAGTAGCGTTATATTCATTGCGATGAATCCCTGAATGTCTAGCTATGAAAGCCTAGCAGTAGATCTTGCGATATTGGAACCTGCAGGTCAATGTTCGTTATTTTCATTAAGTTGAATCCCTGAACAGTTCATTGAATGTTAGTCACAGTGCGGATGTGCAAGTTGTGAGTCACCGGTTGTTGCCCGTGCATCTGTAATCGAGATTGATTATAGTGGATTAAGACCTTGTGTTCAAGGCGAAATCACCTGAGGAGGGTGGACTGGATTAGCCTTTGTGGTGAACCAGGATATATCGTGTGTTCTTTACTCTTATGCTTAATGTCCTTGTTTATATTTCTATATTGAGTATCAGAACCTTACCTAAGAAAATCAGAACCTTGCAGCTTAACTCTGATAAGCTTCCGCATTGCAAGTTTTGAGAAATGTAGTTCATGTTCAGACTCTTGTTGGTTCTCATGCTTCACGCAGAGCAAGTCTGAATGTAACTTCACTAGTCAGAGTCTTTCAATGAACTCTGATGTTATCCTAAGTGCTTTAACGACAAGTAGCGAAAAGTTGTTAAAAGAGTAAATACACAATTCAAACACCCATTTCTTGTGTCTTTCTCGCACCTTCAATTGGTATCAGAGCTCAGGTTCTGTTATTGATGGATATCAAACACCTAACAGTGTCAGAAAAAGATCTGGATGCGGTGCGTAGAAATACTCTGGGTAAGATTGAAATCCACTTACAATTTCTGTAACAGTTTAGAAGTTGACTGTGTACAAAATTGTAATCAATCTGAAGTACTTGAGCAAATCACTGATTCTGTAAGTTTTGTAGTCGTCAAACAACTAAATCTTCCTCACTTAAGTTTTAATGAAGATTGAAGAATCAGCTGATAAGATAGACTAATCAAATAAGAAGTAGTATCTGTTGAATGCCTATCTTGGAAGATACGTGTGGATGAACCACGTATTTGCTCAAAGTTAAATCATTAGAAAACAAGAAGTCTTGTTTGCTGAAGATAAATTCTTTATGAGTTTTTGAGATGTTTTCAAGAAACGGATTTGGTCCACCCTTGACTTTCTCATTTAAAAACTCATTCAGAACCTCTTCATGTAAAGAAGAAAGATTGTTGTTCTATGATGTTGAAATTCAAGATGAAATATGCAGAATTCAAAATAACTCAACACCTGAATTTTGAATGATCAAGAAGGTTAAAAGATTCAATGTAGAACTGAATATTGTTTTCTTGGAAGTTATGCAGGAAACTGAAAGAATATTCAGGAAGAAGAATGCCAAGGATTCATCAAATACTTGATCAAGAATGAACTCTTAAGTTTTACTTGAATCAGCATAATCAAATTCTGACAATTTAATATTATTGCTCAGCTGATTCAAACGATTCGTAATCAGATCACTATCTGATAAGTTGTTCAGAACCTCTCAAGCACTGGAACCTGAAGATAACCAGACACTAGAATTCTCTACTCAAGTCAAAAAGAATTTAAGTTACTGATGTCCTTCAGAAGGAAGAAATCAGTCAACATTCTATTTTGAAGTAGATATGTTGTTAGTCTCTGATGAGCTAACTATGTACTAGTCAGATGTGCATTGTGAGATCAAGATATTGAATTTATTAACTGCAATTGCTTTTAGCACAGTGGTAAGCGCTTAATCCTATACAAGAAGTGTGTTTAATGTTATGTACATGCTTGATGATACTTAGTTCTGAACAAGATTTACATTTGGCTTAAAAGATAAGTCAAATTGCTATGAGTTCCAAATGACTACTTCTCATTCTTAGAAACTGACTCTGGATGGCAAGAATGCTCAAATCAGAACCAGATCAACGTGCAGACCATCAGAAGAAACATGCTTAAGAATAAGTTTCACTAATCAAACCAACCACGGGTGAAGAAGCTCTTATGAACGAGAACTAAGTTCTGGCTATGGAAGAAGAACTTAATCAATTCTCAAATATTGATGTTTTGGATTCAGTTCCATAACCTAAGAATGTTCATTTGAACTCAGTAAGCTCTCAAGAATAAGAAGAAAGGAGAAGTTGTCAGAAACAAGGCACAACTTGTTGCCTAAGGATACAGTCAACAAGAAGAAATTACTCACTACAAAGCTCTTACTCCGGTCGATTAGATGTGAAGCAATATGGTTATCAAATTCCATTTTCGAAACCAGAAGACAAGTGATCCTGAAGAATTCAAGAATCCTCAGCAGCTCACTCAGAAGCTTGCAGAATCTGAAAGATGGCATTCAAAAGCTCAGAAAGAAATGCATTGGTATGGTGAGAAGATTCCAAATCCTTCAGAGAGACAAGATCAGAGTCAAGATGGAAAATCTCATATAAGTCTGTATATCTTCAAGGTACCATTCCTTTTTCACTTATGACCCATTAAAACTTATGATAACCAACTGAAACAATTTTTTTAATTAGATATGCTTATACTCAGTCCTGCATGTATTTCTTAATTAAATAATCTAAAATATTGTTTACAAGAAAGAAATCTTTTAACATAGCCTACACTCAAAAGCAACATCATAATAACTGCGAATCTTTTGAAACTATAACATATCCCTGACAACATAATCAATTCTGAAATCTCATTAAAATCCTAATATACAAATCTTTGATTTCTCCTAGACTAGGCACAATTCATCTTACCCTCTTGCATGTATAAAAACGTGTCTCCCTATCAAACGATATTCCTCAAGCCTCTCCTTATAAAGACATAAGTGTCAAAACCCGGTTGTCCATCTATAGTCATGTCTCCACACACTTTTCTTGGTAACCCGGATCTTCTTGAAATCATTCCTGAAAAACAATTTGTAATCAATACACCTCCTCTTTCGAGTCGCATTGCTTGTAGTATAGCTGAAGTGCTTTACACGCAACAATGGACTAGGTACTCCATGATGCTAGAAAAGCCTATCTATGTCAACCTAGTCAAGGATTTCTGGAAACATGTTGAACTTGATCTTGAAAGCAGGTGCATCACCTCTTTTGTTTTTGATGTCCCAATCATCATCAACCTGCTCTCAATCACTCTTGCAACTGGGTGTGAGGATGTTGGAATCCCTGTTGATTTTGACAAAAACAAAATCTTTGCTGCTAAAAATGTTGCATCTCTTCATGACCTAACTTTAGGATACATACCCTTCAATCCTGAAAATCTCCTACCTACTCCCAAAGCTTGGTACAAGCTCATGTTGTCCAATTTCCTTCCCAGAGGAGAAAGCCATGACTTAATCAGATTTCATAACCATGAATTCATTTATTTACTAATGAATGAATTTCAAATAAATCTACCACACATTATCTTCAACTGTCTCTGGAAAACCATCTCTGAGTCCAGAAACCTCACAAAGTCCTACATTCCTTATGGAAGAGTTTTTTCTGAGATTTTCTTTAGAGATGGAATTGTGGACATGATCAAAGAGAAAATTAAAGAAGATGGTCCTGAAAGTCCTCTAGATAACTGCTTGTTGAAGACTAAATGTGAAATCTTTAGCAACTAGAAAAACAAATTATTTCATCTCTGTTTATTTTATGTCTGGATTTTATTATGTATGGGTTAAACCGTATTCGGTCTAGGTAGTTATACATGCATCAAGTTGGTTCTGAACTACTTAGGGTAAATGAAGTGTCAAGCTTATTATCTAAATCAATACCTCTTCTTTGTTATTCTAAGAATATGAAATTCTATCGAACATGACTAACCATTAATTGAAATTAAGAAAATCAAGTATCTGACAAAGCATTAATTGATATTATCTATTGAAAGATATTTGAAAGATCTTTTAGTGGCTCAAGAAACCGTCATTATTAACTTATCATCCCATTGGCCACTTGCTGCAAAACAGTTGTTAACTCACTAATCCTTCTTAAATAAATTAGTAACTGCTCTGTTCTCTTTTCCCACTCAGTTACATCCCTTGGTATACCCTAAGTAATCATTCCTTACCTAGGAAATAGTGAATCAAAACCCTTGCACCAAACCAGTCCTACTATTCACTCTAACCCACCTATAAGTAGTAGGATTTTCCCTTCACATAATTCATCTTCAAACCTAAACTCTTATCTCTTCAAAACTCTTGAGATAATGGATTCCCAAAGAAATGGCCCAACATTCCGTGGAAGAAAAGAGAATCTAAACGTTATCTCAGAGAAAAGACCTAACCTTTCCCGTCTTAGAAACGATGGACTGGAGATCATAAGAAGCATGCAGGCTCAATCCTGGCAATGCTATTACTCACTACTAAACGGTCCCATCTATCCAGACTTGGTTAAGGAATTCTGGAACTTTGCTAGGGTAAGCAATGATGGTAATACCATCTGGTATGAGGTTCACTATCACCCCATTGTTATCTCTGTCGCCTCGATAGAGAGAATCACGGGGTGCGTCTCTGATGGAGTCACGATTGATCTCTTTCAATCTGACTTGAGCATGGTAGAGAGATGTAGAATCCTGTTTGATGATTCAGTTCCATATGAACAGAATAACCCTGAAAAACTTCTTCCCACTCCAAAAACATGGTTCAAATTTTCACTGACCAAACTTCGTCCACGCGCGTCTGTAAGACACACTATGACTTACGATGACAGGATCTTCGTTTTCCTTCTAGCTCATCACGTTAGAATAGACCTCCCCAAGACCATTTTTAAACACATAAGACACTCTATTAAAACCTCAAGGAATCAGATGGAAGCCTACATTCCATACGGAAGAATAATATCTGAAGTAATTTTTAAGGAAAAGGCCTGGGGATTAATAAGCAGGCTTGGATCAGGACCCTCGCTAGCTGTAATCAGATGTGACAGGGTAGACGAAGTGGAAGATTTTGATGCTTAAGTCTTTATTGTCTTTTCAGTAGTGTGTCACTTATCGTTTTATGATTGATATATCTCTGTTTCATGTATGATCACTAATGAATCAATGACATTGCCCTATATGTTGGGTACTCTAATAAGTTTAATTAAGGTTGTGCTCTTAATCTATATTTTGATTACCTTAAACTCTTTAAGATTAAGCTCACCTATGCCTTATATGTTAAAATCATTTTGTGGTTCTGACTTAAAATTTCATTGATATATCTGATCTACTGTGTCTATGATAATGCCATATCTGATCTCTACAATGATATATCACTGTTCTTTATCATTTTGACCTAAATATACATAATGCTTAAATAATTCATCCTTTGAGTCTATTTATGTTCACCATCTTATCAATCTTGTGCTTAAAGCCTAAATGCTCAGATGCTCTATAACTTTTTGATGATGTCAAAAAGGGGGAGAAAGAATATGATTTTGATTGATGAATATGTGAATATTTATATTGATTAAAAGGAAGAAAATCTTAAAACAGAAAGAATGCAAACTCAAACAAGAAATCAATCATATAAAATGCGTTACTACTAACGTTTGCTGTTTGATGTTATCCGAGGAACTCTAAACAAGTTCACTAGGCATTCTAAGACAGGTCAAGAAAGAAGAACTCTGTTAGTCATATGATAGAAGTTATACACTTCGTAAACATGTGTTCAGAATCAGATCTACCCAATATTGTTCAGAAGTTGAGAACTGTCTGAAAGTCAAAGTTTTTCTTGATCTCTGTCTCACTTGGTTCAGAAGCTGTAAGTTGTCTAAGAATATGAGATTCAGAACACAAGAATCAAAAGAAGAAAACTCTGAAAGAAGTCAAGACAAAGTCTACATCTCAAGATGCTTATTCAGAAGAATTGTGCAAATCAGAAGTCAATAACTGTCTGAAGATCCGGATTGAAGATCCAAGAAGAAGTAGTTCTGATGTCTACCAAGAACTTAATTAAGAAGAAATGATTTGGTATCAGACTAAGTCAACAAATGGTAATCAGACTCAGTATTCACAAAGATTGGTATCAGACTCAGTCTGCAGTAATATCAATCAGAGCTAAGGTGTATAATGCTTTCAATACCTTCAATGGTATCAATTTCAGCACTCTAAGAAAATACCCTTCAAGTGGTATAAGAAGAATACATTCACTTGGTATCAGACTCAACTTACTCTGGTATAAGACTCAGCACATCACGTGGTATCAGACTAAAATCAAATCATGTGTACCAGATTCAGAATCAAGTGTTGATTGATCACAAAAATTAACCTTCAATAGGTATCTGATCAAAAATCAAGATTTGATGAACCACTGAGTTGTGACAGTAACAAGGTTCTGAGATGAAGACCTTTGTCAAACTCTGAAAAGTCATGATCTTTATTGGTGATTAAAATTTAATATTCCTGAACTACGTTCTGAAAGATCCCAATATCTGACTTATAGAAATTAGGGGGAGACTACCCAGAAGATTCAAATAATAAATCCTATAATCTTCACAAAGTTTGAAACTCAGGGGGAGTTTCTTAAAAGACAATGTCTGTCTCTGATGAATAGCGAGACTATGTTATCAGATAAGAACTGATTTGTTTGTACTTAAATGAATCTGCTGAAAAGTAGAAATGCTTCAGAAGACTCTGAAGATTACAAGCTCTGATACGACCACAAAGGAACTGAGTTCTGAAGATCTGAAGATGGAAGTTCTGATGAACTAGTCCAGATGCTAAAGACTCTTTGTTTTTTTAAAGACGAGATAGAGAAGTAGTCCTTTTCTATTCTTCGTTCTGGCAACTCAAGTTGTTATTCTGTATGTCTTTGGATCATATAAGATTCTAGATGATCACAGATAAAACTTTGAGGATAACACATTCAAGGGGAGTTGTTGTTCTAGACTCTGAATATGTTTGTTTTGGTGATTACCTTGAATAAAATGTTCAATCAAAATACTTGGTTTTGTCATCATCAAAAAGGGGGAGATTGTGAGAGCAAGAGTTGTCTCTACAAGTCAACCTATGTTTTGATGATAATAATACGTATTTGTGAAAAAACCATTTTATGTTCTAACATGTGTTATATGCAGATCATATTCATAGAAGTTATCAGATCCAACAAGCACCGGCCAGATGAGCGTAATTGACTATATGCGAAGTTACTATGTGTGACACAAGTCGCAAGAAGCAAGAATGCTTCTATATCTGATCGTGATCAGTCAGATCCAAGGATGCCGATATTGCTGTTACAATGCTCTTGTGGACGCTCTCTGAAAGTGGTCGAGATTCTGAAGATTGCGAAGCTTCTGAAGAAGAGAACTAAAGTGCTGAAGACTCTCATGACTTGAAGTTCTGAAGGCGGACGACTCTGAAGATCAAGTGCAGAAAGACTCTGAAGACTTATGTGTTCTGAAGATTACGGTTCCAGAAGTCAAGTGCTGAAGACTCTGAAGACGGATTCCTAATGGACGAGTTCTGAGTTTCGGAAGACTTGAAGAAGTAAAGGATAATGTTCTTAAAGACAAGTGCTAAAGTTCTGAAGACTGATTCCTAATGGACTTCTTCAAATGACTGAAGACTTGACGTATCAGATATCCTGTTAAGCAGACTCTACTCATGCTTCATCAATTTACCATCAGAAGCCTCTGAAGTTTGGAAGTCAAATGTTACCGTTGTGAGTAACTGTACACGGCGCCCAAGAAAGATATATTTCGTCACTTCTCCCACAGCAAAAAGGAGATGTGTCAGTATAGCTAGTTATTACGCAACGTCTCTTTTCCAACAACCAACAATATTTCTAACGGCTATATTTCTACTTGGCTATTTAAAGGAAAGAGTTATCGCTTCTAAGTAGTTGGTCGATCAATGATCTTAACAATTCCATTATTCATCCGTTGGATGTATCATTCACGAATTGACCAAGTCATTGTGTGAAGATAGCAACAACGATGAGTTCTCGTTGTAACACTTAGAATATCCAAAGCTATCACCATTTACACATGGCCATTGTTGTTGAAGCTCAAAGATCATCATTCAACACAACAATAATGAATTGGTATAGAAGTTGTTGATGAAGAAGACAACATTGCAAATCAGTCAAGTCATCAACCACCTTCTCGTCAGCGCTACATTGAAGATCTGAAGCAAGGAGTTGTTGCTCAAAGCTTGCTCACCCAAGAAGACGAAGAAGAAGAAGATCTACAATATGTCAACCTCTGCCAAATCATTATACATCTCTGTAGTTTCTTAGGATAAAGCAAGGAGCTGTTGCTCACATCTTGCTCGAACACTTGTGTGTTCTTTGTACTTAAACTTAGGAGTAATCTGCTTGTTAAGAAGCATCTTTGTAATCTCCTGTATAACTAATTCTTGGTGAATTAGGATTCCTTGAGTGGTCAGTGTGACAGGAGACTCGAGAAGACGATGGCGAGATGTCATTGTGGGAAAAGCCTGAAATAGGGTCAGTAGCATTATATTCATTGCGATGAATCCCTGAACGTCTAGATGTGAAAGCCTAGCAGTAGATCTTGTGAGATTGGAACCTACAGGTCAATGTTCGTTATATTCATTAAGTTGAATCCCTGAACGGTTCATTGCATGTTACTCACAGTGCGGCTGTACAAGTTGTGAGTCACTGGCTGTTGCCCGTGCACCTGTAATCGAGATTGATTATAGTGGATTAAGACCTTGTGTTCAAGGCGAAATCACCTGAGGAGGGTGGACTGGATTAGCCTTTGTGGTGAACCAGGATATATCGTGTGTTCTTTACTCTTATGTTTAATGTCCTTGTTTATATTTCTATATTGAGTATCACCACCTTACCTAAGCAAATCAAAACCTTGCAGCTTAACTCTGATTAACTTCCTCACTGCAAGTTCTGAGAAATGTAGTTTATGTTCAGACTCTTGTTGGTTCTCATGCTTCACGCAGAGCAAGTCTGAATGTAACTTCACTAGTCAGAGTCTATCAACGAACTCTGATGTTATCCTAAGTGCTTTAACGACAAGAAGCGAAAAGTTGTTAAAAGAGTAAATACACAATTCAAACCCCCTTTCTTGTGTCTTTCTCGCACCTTCACCTACAAATTGCCAGCGCCCCTCCTTCCTCGTTTGTTTGTTGTCTTTTTATCTTATTTTATTATTATTTAGTTTTTTTATTGGTTTTGATTTTTCAATATTTGTTTATAAGGTAAAGTGTATTTTCTTTAGATTTCACCTTTTTATTTTTGGGATTTCATTTTCCTATTTTTCTTGATTTCTTTTCATTTCCATATTTCAATTCCATATTAACATTTTATTTTCAATTCCGTTTTCTTTTCCATTTTTGTGGTCAATGATATAACAAAAGATCAAAGATGCTAAATCTTGATCAATATGAGTCCATTTTTCTTTTTTTATTGGTCAATAAAGGTCTAAAATCATAGATTATCGATTTATCGATTCACAATCTTGATTAAGACGAGACCATTTAAATTTCTTTTCGATTTCCATTTCATTTCACATTATCTTCTTCTATTTTCATTTTCGATCGATAAAGTCTTTCTATTCACGAATGTTAATTATCGGGGTTGTTAACCTTCATTATTTCAAATCTGTAGTGAGTGATCATCGAGATCACTTTCTATACTTTGGGATCGCGATAGGTTACCTTCGATTAATCGACGCAATTTTGTGATTAAGACGAGATTGTCACCTTTTCTTTTCGTGTGGCACGATTTCATTGGAGAATGATCCTCAATATCATTTCTCCATCGTGTTTTAGCACAAAGATCAATTGCGCAACCTCCTATAGTATGATCTTCGTCATAAATCGTGCTACGATGGTTTAGCGCTACATGTCCCGTATCGAAAAAATGATTCTTCGTGGCCCAAACCTATGTTTGCAAGCCCAAGGATGGTTTTAACCATCGTGGATCATTTGCTCTAACAACTAATCAACTAACCACTAACTTTACTTTCCGTCAATATCATCTTGATTTACTTTTATGTCAATATACCTTGTTCATATTATCTTGATCATATTATTCATCTGTTCATATTCATCTTATTCATATCTTGTTCATCTAACCATTTTTTTTGTTCATATCTTAATCAAAACACAATAAAACGATCGAAACAATAAAAGACTCAATTGGTGGACTGTTGGTTACTTTTCCGAGCAACAGAACTTAGAACTTGTACAGAAACCCTAACAATGGAGCTTTTTTCCGACTCTTGCTCAAGGCTTAGTTTAGTACACCTCGCACACACACGGCTTCCTCTTGGGCTACCTTACAATGGGACCTTTTATTTCGTGCAATCCCTTGTAATTTACATGTACCCCGCTCCCATTCTGATGTGCGCATTCGTTATTTCTTTGATTTTGGTTTTTTTACTAGGAGAACCCCTAGGGACTAACATAGACAAAACTATTTTCAAACTAATTCTCGATTCGTCATCGAGCCCATTTTCAAAACACCCCTCGTAAGTCGATTGCTCATTAGCATCGGCATCGACCTTTCGCACACTCTCGCATTTCATCGTGGTTTCGTTACTAGGAGCACCCCTAGGGACTAGGATCGATTCTCACACCCATTTTCAATCAAACTCTTGATTCGTCGTCGAGCCATTTTCAAAACAAACCTCTTTTCAACCAAACCCTCGACTCGTCGTCTAGCCATTTTCAAATCAACCTATAACCAAACTTTTTTCAAACTAACCTCTTCGCATACAAATAAACACTTGATCCAACGTCAAGCGGATTTTCACAATAAAACTTAAAAATGACCAAATACTCTAGCAACTCGTTTCAAGGTGAAAAATGGGGGTTCGAGTCTTTGATCTCCCTTCGGTTGTTTAGGTACGGGTTCTCTTACTCGTGTGTGAGCAATTAACGCCTCTAAAACACTTCCAACTCGACAAACATTCTTCCAACCATCTATCATTCAAACACTATTCAAACCATCAAACCTTTTCAAACTTAACCACCTTATATGAAAAAGAGAGAGAGCCAAATCTTTGACTCACTCTCCCGATTACTTGGGCCCAAGGAATCTTCTTAAGTTCAAGTAATCGTCATCCAAACCAAACCCACTCTCCTTCTTTTTGTGGTCGTCTCCATGAACTACGACTGCCCTGATTCTTTATTCTCGTCTGAGTAAAGATACGTAGGCACAAGATTGTGTAGATCTTAGCGGGCTACCTTCTCCATTTTCACCGTTTATCCTTCTCTTTTCGTGGGCGTACCACGAACTACAACTGCTCCGATTCTTTATTCTCGTCCGAGTAAAGATACGTAGGCACAAGATTGCTATGATCTTGGCGAACTACCTTTTTCTTTTTCTCCATTTGCTTCACACTTTTTCTTTTTTCACCTTTTCCGCGTCTACCTTTCACACTACCATCTTTTTCCGTCAAACCCCGTAGTCGAACTACGATTACTTTGATTACTCATTCTCGTCTGAATGAGCATACGTAGGCACAAGGGCCCCAATCCTTGGCGAGCACTCTATCCTTTAAACCACCCATTTCCCCCTTAGCATCTTTTCCTTTTATCTTACCGTTTCACATTTATCATTGAGAAAAAAAAAACAAGCTTAGCTAATGTTCATCGTGATTCGAATTAAGAGGTTCCCGTTGAGTACAACGGGCGTGCGGGGTGATAATACCTTCCCCTCACGTAACCGACTCCCGAACCCGGAATGTGGTTGCGACGATCATGTTCTTATCCTCCCTTAAAGGTTTTCTCGATATTTTCCTTTCCCTCTTTTGGGATAAATAAAGTTCGGTGGCGACTCTGTCGAACCGCAATTTCTTCCGTGCCTTTCACGCGAGGGTCGTGTCTTCGATTAAGCGATTTTTTTGAGGTGCGACAGAAGTTCATCATCATCACTTCATCAATTTCATTCCATCTTCATCATTAAACAACTTATTCATCTCAATTGCAAGGTGAGTTCCATTAGTTAGGAACTTGGGGTAGGAAATTGGAGAAAAATTATATGATGTTGGGATTCGATTAAGAGAAATGTGTTAACATGATGATTATGATGAATTGCATGCCTTACTATGTTAATCCATGACAAATTGAGTGTTTGGATGCTATATGATCATGTGGGTTTAGGGTTTTGACCATTTTCATGTCCCAAACACGTTTTTGGGAATTCTGGTTTTTCCCGTCTCGTCGGGTGAGCTCGGGGCGAGCCAACCCGCTTTCATGTCGCTGGGCGACCATGACAGCAGGCAGAAAAATAATTATTTTCTCGTTTCCTTATAACTTGAGAACTGTAACTCAGAATGAGGTACTGTCGAAAGCTTTGGAAAGTTATTCCAATGCTCTATGTGATAGTGAAGTAGAAACATAGGTATATGCCATGGATTGATAGGATAGATATGGAAATTGAAGTGAATGTGAAAATTGTGGTTTGTGATTCCACCATAATTCACGAAAGATGGGACTTGAAGCATTGGAAAGATGATTCAATGTGCCCTTAAATGGTGATGTGAGACCATGAACTAACCAAAAATACTTGGTAGAGGATAGTGATGACTATATGCCTTAAATGTATTTATTATGTGGAGTATGTTTAAATTGTTTATATTACTTTATGTGTTGCATGTAAGATGTATGTGTGGATTGGATGTTTTGATTGTGTGATAAAATGCTTAAAACATTATGAAAATGAGTGAGGAAACCTAGGCTTATAACTAGGTAAATGGATTAAAAAGATAAATAGGTTGCAAGTATGACTTAGATAACACTAGAAGGTGAAATTCATGAAATATGATACCTAGTTGAGTGTCATGGATGAATGGTTACTATAATTGTGAGTGAGATGCATTGTATGGAATATGTGTTGTTATCGTGTGATTAAGGTGAATGTGATCATCTTGTGATTGTCGAATACGATCACGTAATGTTATATTTCATCACGTAGTCAGAAACAACCCCCTACTTGTGTCGTCCCAAGAGTGATGCTTATGTAGAGCTCCTTTGGGATGTACTCACTATTACTTTGACAGGTTAGAGTTTCATACAGTTGAAAGGCTTGAAATGGGTATTACATTGAGTCCCATAGGACGCGACGATGGAAATGCTTGAAATGTGTATTACACTGAGTCCCATAGGAAGCGACGATGGAAAGATTTAAAATGGGTATTACACTTAGTCCCATAGGAAGCGACAATTCTTAAGGCTGACGAGTCCCTTAGAATCTGAATTCATTCATATGCCAAAGTATGTTACAAGGATCCGTGACCCATTCCGAGAGTCCTAGACGTAGGATCGGACGGGGGAAGATGTAACGCCCCAGTTTTTGTCAGTTTTATTTAATCGAGTCTATTTGATTATTTTATTATTATATTATTTTATTCTTGACTTTTATTTGACAATATATTATTTTTCATCGTTGTTTATGTTTTATCGCATTTTGGGAGCGTTTGAGAGATATTTGAGCTGAGGGGTATTTTGGTCATTTAGGTAATATATATTTTATATAAATAGAAAGTGGAGAGAGAAAAGATAGAAAGGAAAAGAAAAAGAGAGAAAAGTGAGAAAGAAGAGAAAAGAAGAACAAGAGGAGAAAAGTGGGAAAAATGCTAGAAATCATCAAAATCAACGGTTAGGATTCGAATCGAACGGGTAAGGGTGTGAAATATCGTTATCTTAACTTTGTATACGATTATGTATGGTTTCGTTTCGGTTGTTTTGGATCGTTTTCATATATTTTTCATTTTAGGTCGAAATGAATAAAGTCGATAAAAACCGATGTTTTCACGGTTAGAATTCGAAATAAATTACGTAGTTGTATCGAGGAAGGTTAGGTCGTCGTATAGCGTGTTTTTTATTCGATTTGGTGATGTTTGAAAATTCGGGTTTTTGAAAGGTTGAAATTTAATCGAAAATCGAACGTCGTAGAAATTTCGTTTATGTGTTCTAAATTGTTCTTATGTATTTGGTGGTTGCGCGTATGTGTTTGTTTCGAAGAAAATAATTGAATCGGTCGGATTTTCGGGCAAAATAGCCGAAATCCGTAGCTGCCCGCAGGCCATTTTCTGGTTTTCGGGGAAACTTCGGAAATTCATAACTCTTGAACCGTAAGTCGGTTTTGACCCCCGTTCGAAGCGTTGGAAAGCTAATGAGATGTTCTTTCTAGAATAAATGGTTTTGAGGTCTGAACCTGGTCCAATCAGAACAGTATTTTCGAAACGTTTCGTTGTGTCCGGCCTCCGGTTTATATTTTTGCGTTATTTTGAAATATCCATATCTTTTGCGTTGTTTATCCGATTGAGGTGTTCTTTATATGGATGTGAAGCTAAAAATATGTTCTATGATTTGGTGAAGAAAAATATTATTTTTAGCCGACTTTTAACTGACTTTTCCGGTAAACCGTAAATCGAATTGTTTGGTTATTTGTGAAAACGTTCGGTTGCCGTTTGGCACAATTGATGTGAATGTATGTGGATTGTGTGTGATGAATGCATGACTATATTGTGAATATGTATGCATGTCAAGAGTGTCATGAGTCATGTTGTATGTGAAGCATCATGATGTGCATTCTTGCATTGTGGGGTTCTAAGATGAATCCGTTGTAACGTCGTAAGCCTT
This sequence comes from Lathyrus tuberosus, assembly GCA_022829125.1. Lineage (NCBI taxonomy): Eukaryota > Viridiplantae > Streptophyta > Magnoliopsida > Fabales > Fabaceae > Lathyrus > Lathyrus tuberosus. Next base: position 3,223,713 of record JALAZF010000546.1, on the reverse strand, counting down.
TTGAGAGGTGGGGGGCGATGATTACAAACGATTGTAAGCCTTTTGAGAGGTGAGAGCAATCGGATTGTAAGCCTTTTGAGAGGTGGTAGCAATGGGTGAACATCGTATGCCCGACGGGGAGTTACACTAAGTAACGAGCGATGGTTCCAATAAGTTCTTCAATTGAACTTGAGATGAAATGAGTCGGTACCGCATTGCATTTGCATAGAGTCGTGAGTCGGTCTCTATAATTTGCATTGGTCATCTTTGTATATGTGCATTGATGAATGAACATGAATATATGTGTTTATGTTGAATGAATGGTGATGAATTGAGATGTATTGGTGATACATGTATTTGAGCATGAATGAATATGCCTATGTGAAGGATGCGTTAATTACGGATTGTTATGCCGTGTATTTGATTTATGGTATATGCTTGGTGTTATATGTATATATACATGCACAGTGATAAGTTGTCGTGAGAATGTGGTATATGTGTATTATATGTTGAGATATATAATTATATGCAACGTTATTATGATAATATTTCTCACCCTTCTGCTGGAATATGCTTTTTATGGCATAGTGCAGATTGTCAGCTTTAGAGGCGTGGAGGCAAGTGGAAGAGTTAGATCTTCGTCTTTGCTTAGGTCTTGGTGTCTGCTCTGATACGTAACACGGGAGTCGGGGAAATGATCATTTTATTTATGTATATAATTGTTGAATATATTTGGTATTACCTTTATATGGAAAAGTTTCCCAATTGAGGGTAACCTATTTTATGCTATGTATCAAATTTATGAGCAGGGAGTGTGTATTCTTATTTTAAAATGTGGCATCCTTGTTTCTGTCGGAAAAATAAATTTTTAGTTACTCTGATTTTATTTATGTATTATTTATTCGCGATGGGAATTGGGGTGTTACATTAGTGGTATCAGAGCAGGTCGGTCCGTCCGGCCAAGTTGTTGAGTCAGTTGGTGTGACAGTTAAATACTGTCGTTGTTGTTTGTTCCTTAGTACGTGATATGTCTGTGAAACACTGTCAGTGCTTTCTGGTTTTTGGTAATCCTTTGTCTTCAAGTGTGAGATTGCGATAAGTGGGGGAGAAGCTGGAACTTCTCCAAGTTGCTTCTGTTGAGGAGCGTGGGCTCAGTTTGCCGTTGACTGCAAGATTGTAAGTGTGGTTTGGACAGCGTTGTTCCCGGTTCTGGAAGGAAGGCAGAGGTAAGGTTTATGTCAACTAAGGATTTGTGCCTTAGGTAGTTTTGCGCACAGGATGCAAGAAATGCTATTATAGTTTGGTAAAGACGGTTTATGCCCCATCATGATTGTCGGCTGTCTATTGACAAATTGAGGAACTGATCACCCTTAATCTCTTGTTGATAGCAGACGGAAATTATGTTGGATAGAATAGGCGTGTCTTTCCGGCCTTGATAGTGTGTTCAATGAATTATTTGGAATTAAGAAAGTGATTATGGATTGTTTTGACGAGTCGATGAAGATTTTTATATCGGAAGATGAGTAGGATTTGAGGTTTGGATCTGCTAAGTAAGTGGGAGAACTTTTAGGACGTGAAACTAAGATGTTGTTATGTTTGTGATGATAGTTTTCTAGAGAGATTGGCAAAATGGCTACAGTGATGGGCTGCAAGTTGTGTGTGATTTTCAGATGTATTTTCGGATGGAATATTGGATGTTAGCATTAGAAGTACCCGGACTGATAGAGCAGTTGGAAGATTTACTGGAAAAGAGAATTGTGAGGCCAAGTGTGTCGTCTTGGAGAGCTCCAGCATTGTAAGTAACAAAAAGGAAGAATGATTGAGCGGAATAACAAGCATGAGGTGTATAATGGTATTGAGACTTTGGAAAGTGAAACTTAGAGTTCTGGTGAGGTTTGGAGTCTTTGGAGTTTTCGAGCATTAATGGAAATCTTGAGAAAACCCTTCTGTGCGGATGCAATATTGATATTAAGAGTTCCTTTTGGTGGGTTGTTGATACTTGTTATGTTGGTTGAAGCTGATTTGAGATGAAAATGGTGAGTTTTGGGAAGGACTGTCGAAGGGCTATTTTTCTGAAAATCGCAGTGCCCGCTCAGCGCGCAGATGCCCGCTCAGCGCGGTCTGCAGAATTTTGAACCTCTCCAGGCAGTGAGGAGCGCGCTCAGCGCGGGACAGAGCCCGCTTAGCGCGACTTGAAAAAAAAATTGAAACTTGAGTTTTTTTTCTAAATCCATAACTTTGGATTCGTAACTCAGATTGAGATGTTCTTTCTTATATAAATGATGTTGAGATTTAGTGGCCGATTTGATTGTGTCGTGAATTTGGATAAGTTCGTAGTGGTTTTAATTGAGGATATTTGGATCTGTTATAAACTCAGAGGAAGAACAAGTAGAGTGTTTGAGAATTGGATTACAAGTGTCGAAAGGAGACAAAGAGTTATGCTAAGTTATTCAAGTGAGGATTTTGGTTGGAAAGGGTTAGTTTTCCTAGATATGTTATTTCTGATGATGGTATTTTCATGGATCCATCGGAAGTAGATCTAGTTCTACAATGAGAGACTCCGAAGTTGGTTAAGGAGATTAGGATCTTTTGGACTTTAGTTGGTTATTACCGGAGGTTATGGAAGGTTTTTCCAAGTTAGCATTTTCATTACTTCGGTTGACTTGCAAAGGGCGAGTCGTTTGTTTTGGACGTTCGTTGTGAGTAAGTTTTGGTGAACGGATGTAGAAATTGTCTACGGCTCCAGTTTTGATTCTGTGTGATCCTAATAATCTGTTTGTAAGGTATTGTGATGTGTCTTTGATGAGTTTAATCTGTGTGTTAATGCAAGAGGGTAAAGTCGTAGCTTATGCTTTATGACGATTGAGGATTCATAAGAGGATCTATACTATTCAGGATTTAGAGTTGGTTGCGGTGGTATTGTGTTGGAAATCTGGAGGTATTATTTTTATGGTTCTGGGTTCGAAGTGTTTAGTAATCACAAGAATATTGAGTACCTATTTGGTCGGAAGGAATAGAGTATAAGACAACGAGGATGGTTAGAATTCGTGACGAGTTATGAATTTGGCTTGGAGTATCCTTCGGGAAAAGCTAAGGTTGTGCCTGATGAGTTAAGTCGAAAGTTGTTATGCATGTCTGTTTTGATGGTCAGGGAGTTAAAATTAGTTGAGCAGTTCAGAGACTTGTGTCTGGTGTGTGAGAAACACAGTAGAGTGTGAAGTTGGGTATATTAAAAGTGAACACTGAGTTTTGGCGAATATGAGAAAGAGTTAGACTTTGGACGTGGAATTGGTAGTTTTGATGGTTTCGAGTAATCAGAGTACGCAGCGAAAGTGTGATATGGCACAATTCGTATATGCGTGTGTAACTTGTAAGAGTTCGTAGGTTGAACATTGGAAACATGTAGGAATGATGAGACCTTTGGACGTTTCAGAATGGAAGTGTTAGGTGAAAGGTTTAAATGTTATCCATGGGCTACTATGTAGATGGAGGTTTTGGTTGTATGTTCGATTGGTGAATCGTAGCATGATTGTAATAAGGTTGTGTGACAAGGATGTTGGTATTCTAGTTTTGTTGAGGTTGTTGAGACAATGTGGTGTAGTGGAACTTGTGTTCTTGTTTGTGTTGTTACCTCGTTCCTATCGTGTTGGTTCGAGTGCGAGTAGTTAATTCCTGTGTGGGGAGTTAGGGGAGTGTTACCTAGAGTGAGGGTAACGATCTTGTTGTGTTTCGGTTCAAGAGTGAACCTGTGTGTTGGTATCATGGTTTTCCTTGAGTTGTGAGTTGGTCGTCAAGTGCATTGTATGGGCTTTGCATCTTGTCGTTGTAGTTGCCATCGTTGTCGTGTCGTTGTTGTAGCTGCGGTTAGCAAGGTGGTTTGTCAGTTTGTGTTATTCGTGGTGTGCTTTTGTTGGCATGTTAGTTTGTTGGTCGGATGCGAGAGTCGTATCCGGAGTTGTTCGTAGCGGTTATATTTTCGAGGACGAAAATGTCTAAGTGGGGGAGAATTGTAACGCCCCAGTTTTTGTCAGTTTTATTTAATCGAGTCTATATGATTATTTTATTATTATATTATTTTATTCTTGACTTTTATTTGGAAATATATTATTTTTCATCGTTGTTTATGTTTTATCGCATTTTGAGAGCGTTTGGGAGATATTTGAGCTGAGGGGTATTTTGGTCATTTGGGTAGTAGATATTTTATATAAATAAAAAGTGGAGAGAGAAAATATAGAAAGGAAAAGAAAAAGAGAGAAAAGTGAGAAAGAAGAGAAAAGAAGAACAAGAAGAGAAAAGTGGGAAAAATGCTAGAAATAATCAAAATCAACGGTTAGGATTCGAATCGAACGGGTAAGGGTGTGAAATATCGTTATCTTAACTTTGTATACGATTATGTATGTTTTCGTTTCGGTTGTTTTGGATCGTTTTCATATATTTTTTATTTTAGGTCGAAATGAATAAAGTCGATAAAAACCGATGTTTTCACGGTTAGAATTCGAAAGAAATTACGTAGTTGTATCGAGGAAGGTTAGGTCGTCGTATAGCGTGCTTTTTATTCGATTTGGTGATGTTTGAACATTCGGGTTTTTGAAAGGTTGAAATTTAATCGAAAATCGAACGTCGTAGAAATTTCGTTTATGTGTTCTAAATTGTTCTTATGTATTTGGTGGTTGCGCGTATGTGTTTGTTTCGAAGAAAATAATTGAATCGGTCGGATTTTCAGGCAAAATAGCCGAAATCCGTAGCGGCCCGCAGGCCATTTTCTGGTTTTCGGGGAAACTTCGGAAATTCATAACTCTTGAACCGTATGTCGGTTTTGACTCCCGTTCGAAGCGTTGGAAAGCTAATGAGATGTTCTTTCTAGAAAAAATGGTTTTGAGGTCTGAACCTGGTCCAATCGGAACAGTATTTTCGAAACGTTTTGTTGTGTCCGGCCTCCGGTTTATGTTTTTGCGTTATTTTGAAATATCCATATCTTTTGCGTTGTTTATCCGATTGAGGTGTTCTTTATATGGATGTGAAGCTAAAAATATGTTCTATGATTTGGTGAAGAAAAATATTATTTTTAGACGACTTTTCCGGTAAACCGTAAATCGAATTGTTTGGTTATTTGTGAAAACGTTCGGTTGCCGTTTGGCACAATTGATGTGAATGTATGTGGATTGTGTGTGATGAATGCATGACTATATTGTGAATATGTATGCATGTCAAGAGTGTCATGAGTCATGTTGTATGTGAAGCATCATGATGTGCATTCTTGCATTGTGGGGTTCTAAGATGAATCTGTTGTAACGTCGTAAGCCTTTTGAGAGGTGGGGGCGATGATTACAAACGATTGTAAGCCTTTTGAGAGGTGGGAGCAATCGGATTGTAAGCCTTTTGAGAGGTGGGAGCAATCCATAAACATTGTAAGCCTTTTGAGAGGTGGTAGCAATGGGTGAACATCGTATGCCCGACGGGGAGTTACACTAAGTAACGAGCGATGGTTCCAATAAGTTCTTCAATTGAACTTGAGATGAAATGAGTCGGTACCGCATTGCATTTGCATAGAGTCGTGAGTCGGTCTCTATAATTTGCATTGGTCATCTTTGTATATGTGCATTGATGAATGAACATGAATATATGTGTTTATGTTGAATGAATGGTGATGAATTGAGATGTATTGGTGATACATGTATTTGAGCATGAATGAATATGCCTATGTGAAGGATGCGTTAATTACGAATTGTTATGCCGTGTATTTGATTTATGGTATATGCTTGGTGTTATATGTATATATACATGCACAGTGATAAGTTGTGGTGAGAATGTGGTATATGTGTATTATATGTTGAGATATATAATTATATGCAACGTTATTATGATAATATTTCTCACCCTTCTGCTGGAATATGCTTTTTATGGCATAGTGCAGATTGCCAGCTTTAGAGGCGTGGAGGCAAGTGGAAGAGTTAGATCTTCGTCTTTGCTTAGGTCTTGGTGTCTGCTCTGATACGTAACACGGGTGTCGGGGAAACGGTCATTTTATTTATGTATATAATTGTTGAATATATTTGGTATTACCTTTATATGGAAAAGTTTCCCAATTGAGGCTAACCTATTTTATGCTATGTATCAAATTTATGAGCAGGGAGTGTGTTTTCTTATTTTAAAATGTGGCATCCTTGTTTCTGTCGGAAAAATAAATTTTTAGTTACTCTGATTTTATTTATGTATTATTTATTCGCGATGGGAATTGTGGTGTTACATTAGTGGTATCAGAGCAGGTCGGTCCGTCCGGCCAAGTTGTTGAGTCAGTTGGTGTGACAGTTAAATATTGTCGTTGTTGTTTGTTCCTTAGTACGTGATATGTGTGTGAATCACTGTCAGTGCTTTCTGGTTTTTGGTAATCCTTTGTCTTCAGGTGTGAGATTGAGATAAGTGGGGGAGAAGCTGGAACTTCTCCAAGTTGCTTCTGTTGAGGAGCGTGGGCTCAGTTTGCCGTTGACTGCAAGATTGTAAGTGTGGTTTGGACAGCGTTGTTCCCGGTTCTGGAAGGAAGGCAGAGGTAAGGTTTATGTCAACTAAGGATTTGTGCCTTAGGTAGTTTTGCGCACAGGATGCAAGAAATGCTATTATAGTTTGGTAAAGACGGTTTATGCCCCATCATGATTGTCGGCTGTCTATTGATAAATTGAGGAACTGATCACCCTTAATCTCTTGTTGATAGCATACGGAAATTATGTTGGATAGAATAGGCGTGTCTTTCCGGCCTTGATAGTGTGTTCAATGAATTATTTGGAATTAAGAAAGTGATTATGGATTGTTTTGACGAGTCGATGAAGATTTTTATATCGGAAGATGAGTAGGATTTGAGGTTTGGATCTGCTAAGTAAGTGGGAGAACTTTTAGGACGTGAAACTAAGATGTTGTTATGTTTGTGATGATAGTTTTCTAGAGAGATTGGCAAAATGGCTACAGTGATGGGCTGCAAGTTGTGTGTGATTTTCAGATGTATTTCCGGATGGAATATTGGATGTTAGCATTAGAAGTACCCAGACTGATAGAGCAGTTGGAAGATTTACTGGAAAGGAGAATTATGAGGCCAAGTGTGTCGTCTTGGAGAGCTCCAGCATTGTAAGTAACAAAAAGGAAGAATGATTGAGCAGAATAACAAGCATGAGGTGTATAATGGTATTGAGACTTTGGAAAGTGAAACTTAGAGTTCTGGTGAGGTTTGGAGTGTTTGGAGTTTTCGAGCATTAATGGAAATCTTGAGAAAACCCTTCTGTGCGGATGCAATATTGATATTAAGAGTTCCTTTTGGTGGGTTGTTGATACTTGTTATATTGGTTGAAGCTGATTTGAGATGAAAATGGTGAGTTTTGGGAAGGACTGTCGAAGGGCTATTTTTCTGAAAATCGCAGTGCCCGCTCAGCGTGCAGATGCCCGCTCAGCGCGGTCTGCAGAATTTTGAACCTCTCCAGGCAGTGAGGAGCGCGCTCAGCGCGGGACAGAGCCCGCTTAGCGCGACTTGAAAAAAAAAATTAAAACTTGAGTTTTTTTTCTAAATCCATAACTTTGGATTCGTAACTCGGATTGAGATGTTCTTTCTTATATAAATGATGTTGAGATTTAGTGGCCGATTTGATTGTGTCGTGAATTTGGATAAGTTCGTAGTGGTTTTAATTGAGGATATTTGGATCTGTTATAAACTCAGAGGAACAACAAGTAGAGTGTTTGAGAATTGGATTACAAGTGTCGAAAGGAGACAAAGAGTTATGCTAAGTTATTCAAGTGAGGATTTTGGTTGGAAAGGGTTAGTTTTCCTAGATATGTTATTTCTGATGATGGTATTTTCATGGATCCATCGGAAGTAGATCTAGTTCTACAATGAGAGACTCCGAAGTTGGTTAAGGAGATTAGGATCTTTTGGACTTTAGTTGGTTATTACCGGAGGTTATGGAAGGTTTTTCCAAGTTAGCATTTTCGTTACTTCGGTTGACTTGCAAAGGGTGAGTTGTTTGTTTTGGACGTTCGTTGTGAGTAAGTTTTGGTGAACGGATGTAGAAATTGTCTACGGCTCCAGTTTTGATTCTGTGTGATCCTAATAATCTGTTTGTAAGGTATTGTGATGTGTCTTTGATGAGTTTAATCTGTGTGTTAATGCAAGAGGGTAAAGTCGTAGCTTATGCTTTATGACGATTGAGGATTCATAAGAGGATCTATACTATTCAGGATTTAGAGTTGGTTGCGGTGGTATTGTGTTGGAAATTTGGAGGTATTATTTTTATGGTTCTGGGTTCGAAGTGTTTAGTAATCACAAGAATATTGAGTACCTATTTGGTCGGAAGGAATAGAGTATAAGACAACGAGGATGGTTAGAATTCGTGACGAGTTATGAATTTGGCTTGGAGTATCCTTCGGGAAAAGCTAAGGTTGTGCCTGATGAGTTAAGTCGAAAGTTGTTATGCATGTCTGTTTTGATGGTCAGGGAGTTAAAATTAGTTGAGCAGTTCAGAGACTTGTGTCTGGTGTGTGAGAAACACAGTAGAGTGTGAAGTTGGGTATATTAAAAGTGAACACTGAGTTTTGGCGAATATGAGAAAGAGTTAGACTTTGGACGTGGAATTGGTAGTTTTGATGGTTTCGAGTAATCAGAGTACGCAGCGAAAGTGTGATATGGCACAATTCGTATATGCGTGTGTAACTTGTAAGAGTTCGTAGGTTGAACATTGGAAACATGTAGGAATGATGAGACCTTTGGACGTTTCAGAATGGAAGTGTTAGGTGAAAGGTTTAAATGTTATCCATGGGCTACTATGTAGATGGAGGTTTTGGTTGTATGTTCGATTGGTGAATCGTAGTATGGTTGTAATAAGGTTGTGTGACAAGGATGTTGGTATTCTAGTTTTGTTGAGGTTGTTGAGACAATGTGGTGTAGTGGAACTTGTGTTCTTGTTTGTGTTGTTGCCTCATTCCTATCGTGTTGGTTCGAGTGCGAGTAGCTAATTCCTGTGTAGGGAGTTAGGGGAGTGTTACCTAGAGTGAGGGTAACGATCTTGTTGTGTTTCGCTTCAAGAGTGAACCTGTGTGTTGGTATCGTGGTTTTCCTTGAGTTGTGAGTTGGTCGTCAAGTGCATTGTATGGGCTTTGCATCTTGTCGTTGTAGTTGCCATCGTTGTCGTGTCGTTGTTGTAGCTGCGGTTAGCAAGGTGGTTTGTCAGTTTGTGTTATTCGTGGTGTGCTTTTGTTGGCATGTTAGTTTGTTGGTCGGATGCGAGAGTCGTATCCGGAGTTGTTCGTAGCGGTTATATTTTCGAGGACGAAAATGTCTAAGTGGGGGAGAATTGTAACGCCCCAGTTTTTGTCAGTTTTATTTAATCGAGTCTATTTGATTATTTTATTATTATATTATTTTATTCTTGACTTTTATTTGGCAATATATTATTTTTCATCGTTGTTTATGTTTTATCGCATTTTGAGAGCGTTTGGGAGATATTTGAGCTGAGGGGTATTTTGGTCATTTGGGTAGTAGATATTTTATATAAATAGAAAGTGGAGAGAGAAAAGATAGAAAGGAAAAGAAAAAGAGAGAAAAGTGAGAAAGAAGAGAAAAGAAGAACAAGAGGAGAAAAGTGGGAAAAATGCTAGAAATCATCAAAATCAACGGTTAGGATTCGAATCGAACGGGTAAGGGTGTGAAATATCGTTATCTTAATTTTGTATACGATTATGTATGGTTTCGTTTCGGTTGTTTTGGATCGTTTTCATATATTTTTCATTTTAGGTCGAAATGAATAAAGTCGATAAAAACCGATGTTTTCACGGTTAGAATTCGAAATAAATTACGTAGTTGTATCGAGGAAGGTTAGGTCGTCGTATAGCGTGCTTTTTATTCGATTTGGTGATGTTTGAAAATTCGGGTTTTTGAAAGGTTGAAATTTAATTGAAAATTGAACGTCGTAGAAATTTCGTTTATGTGTTCTAAATTGTTCTTATGTATTTGGTGGTTGCGCGTATGTGTTTGTTTCGAAGAAAATAATTGAATCGGTCGGATTTTCGGGCAAAATAGCCAAAATCCGTAGCGGCCCGCAGGCCATTTTCTGGTTTTCGGGGAAACTTCGGAAATTCATAACTCTTGAACCGTAAGTTGGTTTTGACCCCCGTTCGAAGCGTTGGAAAGCTAATGAGATGTTCTTTCTAGAAAAAATGGTTTTGAGGTCTGAACCTGGTCCAATCAGAACAGTATTTCCGAAACGTTTCGTTGTGTCCGGCCTCCGGTTTATGTTTTTGCGTTATTTTGAAATATCCATATCTTTTGCGTTGTTTATCGGATTGAGGTGTTCTTTATATGGATGTGAAGCTAAAAATATGTTCTATGATTTGGTGAAGAAAAATATTATTTTTAGCCGACTTTTAGCCGACTTTTTCGGTAAACCGTAAATCGAATTGTTTGGTTATTTGTGAAAATGTTCGGTTGCCGTTTGGCACAATTGATGTGAATGTATATGGATTGTGTGTGATGAATGCATGACTATATTGTGAATATGTATGCATGTCAAGAGTGTCATGAGTCATGTTGTATGTGAAGCATCATGATGTGCATTCTTGCATTGTGGGGTTCTAAGATGAATCCGTTGTAACGTCGTAAGCCTTTTGAGAGGTGGGGGCGATGATTACAAACGATTGTAAGCCTTTTGAGAGGTGGGAGCAATCTGATTGTAAGCCTTTTGAGAGGTGGGAGCAATCCATAAACATTGTAAGCCTTTTGAGAGGTGGTAGCAATGGGTGAACATCGTATGCCCGACGGGGAGTTACACTAAGTAACGAGCGATGGTTCCAATAAGTTCTTCAATTGAACTTGAGATGAAATGAGTCGGTACCGCATTGCATTTGCATAGAGTCGTGAGTCGGTCTCTATAATTTGCATTGGTCATCTTTGTATATGTGCATTGATGAATGAACATGAATATATGTGTTTATGTTTAATGAATGGTGATGAATTGAGATGTATTGGTGATACATGTATTTGAGCATGAATGAATATGCCTATGTGAAGGATGCGTTAATTACGGATTGTTATGTCGTGTATTTGATTTATGGTATATGCTTGGTGTTATATGTATATATACATGCACAGTGATAAGTTGTGGTGAGAATGTGATATATGTGTATTATATGTTGAGATATATAATTATATGCAACGTTATTATGATAATATTTCTCACCCTTCTGCTGGAATATGCTTTTTATGACATAGTGCAAATTGCCAGCTTTAGAGGCGTGGAGGCAAGTGGAAGAGTTAGATCTTCGTCTTTGCTTAGGTCTTGATGTCTGCTCTGATACGTAGCACGGGAGTCGGGGAAACGATCATTTTATTTATGTATATAATTGTTGAATATATTTGGTATTACCTTTATATGGAAAAGTTTCCCAATTGAGGGTAACCTATTTTATGCTATGTATCAAATTTATGAGCAGGGAGTGTGTATTCTTATTTTAAAATGTGGCATCCTTGTTTCTGTCGGAAAAATAATTTTTTAGTTACTCTGATTTTATTTATGTATTATTTATTCGCGATGGGAATTGGGGTGTTACAGAAGATGCCTTGGTACGATTTCCGACCAATGATCGTTTGAGTTGATGAACTCAAAAGACATGTTCCCATACATTGTGAGTTTTGTGAACTCAAGTTTTATCCCCTTTCCCCATTGACTTTAGTTAGAAATTAATTAGAACCTTGTAGAGCCGAGTGAACCCATAAGATAGGGGAACTCACTGAGATTATTATCTCACCCCATTATTGTTGTTATTTTTCAGGTATTGTTTGTAGGTTTAGTTTACAAGAAGGCTATGCATGGATGTTTTAAGGGAAGCCTATATTATGATTTTTCTACTGTGTATTGTGTGTACAATGAAGGATATCGTACTTAGATCTTAGTTTTTTTATTTTGGCACTTTCCATAACTTGTACCATATGTTGTTTCTTTTATGTTTTGTAAAATGGTCAAGTATGTAAACGATGTCAATAGGCACTTATGATGGTGTCAATACCAAATAGTAACACTTGTATGATATTATTCTAGATATATATTATATGGGTCGTTACAATGACAAATTAAATTATTTATTAGAAGAACAAGTTACACTAATCAATGTTGGACGAGCTTTTTACAATTCATTAACAACATTTTTCTCTTTAACGATTGAAACTTGTTTCAATGCTTGTAATTCTTTTGCTAATACTTCCTTCACCTCTAATTCATTTTTACAAAATATTATTTACTTTGTAGACAAAATTATAGGTAAAATAAGTGATAGCTGAAGAACTAGAAACATTGAATCAAGTTATAACCATTAAAGAGTAAGATACAGATAATATGCTGCAAAAAGCTCGTAAAACATTGATAAGTATAAGTTATTTTCTAATATAACCCAACAACTCATATTATAATTTTATAATTCAATTCGAAGGTTATATATATTCAGTAATGGGTTGGAAAAACACTCAAACCATATACGATATAATAAATTCATCTTCTATGACATGTTGACTGAACATAATGAAAGATACAATGTACAACAACATAGAACTTTTATCAAAACCAACATACCTTAAAAAAACATACAAATAGCTCAACAATATACAACATACAACTTTTATCACCAACAACATACCACTTTTATCAACAAAAACATAACTTAAACAACATGCAACATATATCAACAAAAACAAAATTGTCAACAACATACAACTTTTATTACCAACAACATACCACTTTTATCAACAACAATATACCTTAAAAAACATACAACGCATATCAATAAAAATAAAATTATCAACAACATATCTTTAACAACATACAACATACACTTTTATTACCAACAACATACATTAACAACAACAAACAACATATATCAACATAAAAAAAAATCAACAGCATACCCTAAAAAACATACAACATACAACTTTTATTACCAACAACATACAAATTTTATCAATAACAACATATATTAACAACAACATACAACATATATCAACAAAAACAAAATCATCAAACATACAACTTTTAACAACAACAACAACATACCTTAAACAACATATAACATTTATCAACAAAAACAAAATCAACAACACATAAAATGTGAAAACGTCTCACGTGCGTGAAATGTGAAAAGGAAGTGAACGAAATGAGTTTCGTGTAACATCTTTCCCTGATCTATAAGAGATGAAGAAGATATGTTGCAATGTTCAGAATAAGTGGTATGCAATTGTTTATGGAGTTAGGATGAGGCGTGTGAGAGTGTTAGAGCTTCGTTTTGAGAGAGACGATTGTCCTGTCTTGAAATAGCGAATGTTCTCTTAAATGTGTGTTACACATTTCACTACGGTTGCTAAAAAACAGTGATTAAATGTAGGTACATTTCACATCAGTTGATATTTTAGACCGTGGTGAAATGTATTTTATTTTTAATATAAATATTAAGATTATAAGTGACACGCCCATATTGTAAACAAAAAAAAAAGTTGTTAGTGCTGAGATTCGAAGCATGTAAGCCTTAACATATCACTGCGGTTATTACTGTTGACCGTAGTGAAAAGTCTTTTAATAAAATAAAATAAAAACAGACGCCTAAATAAGAGCTATTACCTCGGTTGGTTTAATAGTCGTGTTAATATCATGTTACGTTAGATGATTTTTCTGGTAGTGTATATCCTTCGAACCGAACCAGGGTTTTACCCAAGCTGACCTCGAATCGAGTTAAGATTTTACACGGGATAATCTCGAACCAATTGATCTTTTACATTATGCTGAACTCAGGAACGAATATGAGATTTTACATAGGCTAATCTTTAGTCGATCAAGATTTTAACCAGGCTGAGCTCAAGAACCATGGTGGATATTTTGATGATTAATTTTCACGACCAAAAAGATAGATTTTCTTCTTAGTGAAATTAACAAACTAAATGGAGACTTCTTAAGAAAATCCCTCAAAACAAAGAAGATCTTTAATTGGTTTAGCTCACAATCAAACAACTTCTTATAAAAGAAATATTTATTCAAGAGATAATACAATTTTGGTAAATTACAATAACACCCTCACCCAGAACAATGATTTTCACTTAAATTCAAGAATATTCTTGAAGCATTATGGAAAAATTGACAGATTTATAAAAAAAATAAGAGAGAATAAGAAAGTGAGATCAAAAATTGTTTTATGGATAATATAAAAGAATAGAGAAACTCTTTATTTATAGGCCAATGCATGGTAATAACTTTTAAAACATTCCATGAAAAATTATACTCTTCTTATCAATTAGGCTGATAAGGATTTTAATCCTGAGAATGGAATATTTTTGGAGATTATCTAAGGATTTCTAAACACGTTCAAACATAAGTGATTCGTGTATTGAAATGGTGAGATATTGAATCACAAATTAGTATTAAATTAGAAAGTATTCTTATGAATTTATTAAACTATTATCTTGTAACTTACACAACTTATATGTAATCTCTTATTAAAATTCTTGATTGACGGTAGTTCAGAAAGTTATTTTCTATTTAGAGTAGATCGTTTTGAATTGAACCAATAAACAATTCTTATGTGTTGGTTATCTACTTTCATACTTATTCTTGTTAAATTGTGATTATTATTGTTTGAGACTATTTAATGTGGTTATTTTTGTTATACACAATATTATTCTTGTGTGTTTGAATTCTTCTTCATTTAATAGAATTTTTTATTCGTCAGAAAGGAAACAATTTGTTCAATCAATGACAAGATGTCACAAACAATATTAAGATAATTTGTGAGAAAATATGATTTAAAAGGATAAATGAATAAATAAACAAAATAAATAATACATATTATTGTTAATCCAGTTCGGTACAACATCGTCTACGTCTGGATGACATCAGTCAAGTGAAAGACAATTCATTAATTCAACAGTCAATAGTACACAAAAGTCTATATGAATTTTACCCATTTACTTTTATTTTTCTAATACTACATGTAAATTTCGAGCCAAACTTCTCCTGAATCTGATATTCCTTTCACTCTCACTCAAAGACTATCTCAATTATTTGCAAGATAACAATTGTATGTAGGGTGATAAATCACAATTCAAAGATAAAACAAGAAATGAGTTTTTCTTAATCGAGTGAAGTGGTGTTTTTCTTTTAAAGAATAAGACATGAATAATTTATATAATTATAGCTTAATGGAAAAAATGAATACCCTGGCTGGCATACCTTTCAGCAACGACAGTGGCTTGTCATGCCAGCCTCACCCACATGTTGTCGTGACATGTTATACAAGTTGGCAGCAAAATGAAGACCTAGTTAAAATGAAAAAAAATTAAATAAATATATTTTCCATGTTCATCCAACAACGTGCACAACAAACAATTTATCATCTCATTAAAATACGTATAAAAAATAAAAAAAATATATAGGACAAACATTCTTCGTACTGTCGTAGAAATAGAGTATAATAATCATGTTCATCAACTTTCTGATATAGTTTTAAACAACTTTTTAGGTACATATAATATTCATAGGTTCTAGCTAATATTTTCAAAATAAAGATGAGTTGTGTTTTGTTTTTGTGTGTGGGGGAGCTAAAAGATTGTTGTGTTCTGTGTCGATTGTCATTGAAATCTCAATTACCAAGCACCATTAGAAACCGAAGCAATAATACCAATAACATTTTTTATTTTTTTAAAAATCTTAATATCCGGCCTTGTGACCGGATAATTTATGGTATGTGTGTTCAAAATTTTGGTTAATTGATTCGAATATTTAATCTGAACTGAATTCAACCATAAAAAACTAAAATCATTTAAATAGTTAATAAACTGAATTATTAATTATAATCAATACAATTAATCTAGTTAAATTTAAAAATTAATTTAAACTATTATAAACTCTTTTTCACAATTTTATCCAAAATGTAAATACTATTATTTAACAAATTCAATAAATTCAAACTCAGTATCAATTTCAATTTCACCTTCAATTCGTTTTCATTCGATTTCAATTTCAATTGATTTCAATTTGCACTCGGTTTCGATTTTAACTCTTCTTTAATGAGAAAGATGTTAGGTCATGAGGAGGTGTATCAACATTGGGCCAAGAAAAATAGAAGAGAGATATCACTTATTTATCCAAAACTTTAAGGTGATAGGTGTATGAGTTTTCCCTCTAATAACTGCTCAACTATCCACATTTATAATCAATGTGGGACTCCAACTCACACTTGACATTATTATTCTCAACACTCTCTCTCAAGTGCGAGTCCACAATACTTCCCCTAAGTAGAATCTCTTTTGTCCATATACACTTGTACCGCCGTTGACACCTATTACTAGGCACCTCTTATTAGGCATTTCGATACATCTCTTCTTGTGCATTCGATTTTAACAGGACACTTCTGCCTAAGCATTTTGATACAAGTAAGTTGATCCCTTTCTCGAACCAAATGCTCATGATACCATTTGTTAGGTCATGAGGAGTAGTATCAACATTTGGCCAAGAACAACACATGTGAGAGATACCACATATTCACCCAAAACTTTAAAATGATAAATATATGAGTTTTCTTTCTTATAAATGCTCAACTAACCACATTTATAATTAATATATGACTCAAACTCACACTTGACTTTATTATTCTCAACTAAACCAAGTCGATATATCTCTTGTTTCTTTTCCATCTAATTACCTAGTATCTAATTGTAGTTTTCTCTAAAAGAAATTGTTTTCAAGTTGGAGTTATCTTCCAGTGATGTAGGAACTAGGAATAGATCATTAATGATTTTGCATCATTTTATCTTCTTTCTTAAAACTGGTTGTTAATTCTACATCAAAAGAATTGTTTTAACGTTTATCATACTTTGTTTTTCATGGGAAATAAATTCAAATGGTTGAATACTTGTAGTGAATATTTAAAATAATCGTGAATTTCATAAAATGACAGTGGCACTGGTATTCTATCACGCCATAACACATAGTTAGTTAAAGATTGTGCAGAAAAGGTAAAGGATAGATCATAAATATAAAATATGTAATAATAATGCTACATATTTGTACGTAGAGGACAAGGGTCCAACGAAGAAAATATGATAAGAAACATCTATAATTAGTTATTAGTTATGCAAAAATTGTCATTTAAACCAAAAAAAGATTTTAAAAAAATACTATATAAATTAATGTTTTTAAAGATTTGAATTCAATTTTATTAAAAAAAACAACAAAAAACGGTTTTTAAATATATATAAAAACCAATTTGAAATTTGATGAAAAATATAATACAATTCTTTAAAAAAAAATTGATTTTAAACTGGTTAAAATAAATTAAACTGATTTAAAATTATGAATCGATTTTGAATTGGTTCTAAATCGAATTGAATTTGTTTAACATATTAACTACTTTTTTGTTAAAGTGCTTTTTAAAAACTACATTGAATCATTTCATTAATATGATTCGGTTTAATTCAATTCATAAACCACAAACACCCCTACTTTATGGTAGGTTTCTTCGTCAGCATATGATCGTGAAAGTTGATCAGATCCTGAAATAGGCCAAGATGAACGTCTGTGATGCTGGATGTGTGAGATGAGGATGGGTGTACCTGCAAGACACTCCGATGCTAAAGTAAGAATTGAGAGAGAGAAAGGCAAGTACGAAAGTATGAGTTTTTTAGGATGATTTTGAATACCTGACCCTCTCAAATGAGAGGGTTTTTATAATGCCCCCAGCGCATGGCCAACGGTCCCTATTTTCAGGGCAGAATAACCGTTTCCTGAAGAATAGGTAACTGCAAAAAACTAGGCGTTATGACGGGCAGAGATGCCCAAAACTAGCTGTTGCCACGGGCAAATGCATAGTTTTGGGCACAGGCGCCATGACTGTTCTTGGATGATGGAGTCGTGCGTAACGGGCAGGAATGCCGGGGAGGAACAAATGACCTTGAGGTTCATCCGTCCACGTACGCCCGGTAGAGGGGCAGAAAGGTAAATGTTGCCCCGCACCAGCTAGACTTAGGCAATTGGGTCATTCTAGAAGTAGAAGTGGATTCCGCCCTTTTTCTTCGTGCTCGCCAGTTTTTGAAGACACGTCTTGGTTACTAGACGTGGGGAAGGATAAAGTGAGCGATACCTCGATGATGATTCCCTCGTCGTTCTCCAAGATGATACCTGCCCCGCTCCCTGCCGAGTTAGATGCTCCGTCAACGAAGATGGTCCACTTGCGTGCCCCACAGGTGGGGGAATCTGCGAATGTCATCTCTGCGACAAAATCAGCCAAAGCCTGGGCTTTGAGGGCTTTTCTGCTTTCATACTGAATGTCAAACTCGGACAACTCTAATGACCGTTTGAGCATTCTGCCGGCCATATATGGTCACCCCAGTAGTTGCTTCACGGGTTGGTATGTCCGGACCACGATCGTGTGGGTGAGGAAGTAGTGCCTCAGCCTTCGCGCAGCGTTAATGAGGGCTAGTGCTACCTTCTCTATCTGCTGGTATCTCAGCTCTGGTCCCTGCAACGCTTTGCTTGTGAAGTATATAGGCTTTTGCCCGTCGGGCGTTTCATGGATGAGGGCGGCGCTAACGGCCTCGGTTTCTACGGCGAGATAGAGGTACAGATTTTTGTCGTTATCTGGCCGAGAGAGGACTGGTGGTTCTGACAATGCCTATTTCAGATGGAGGAGAGCCTGGTCGCATTCCTCTGTCCATTCAAACGCAGCTTCCTTGCGGAGGAGTTTGAAGAAGGACAGGGCATGCTGGGCAGACTTGGCCACGGAACGAGACAGAGAAGCGAGCATCCCGTTGAGGGATTGTATGGATTTCTTCGAGTTAGGTGTTGGAAATTTGGAGAATGACGTGCACTTGTCGGGGTTGGCCTCGATTCCTCGCTCTGTCAGATAGAAGCCGAGGAACTTGCCCGCCCGTACACCGAACGTGCATTTTTCTGGGTTGAAACACATCCTGTAATTCCTAGCCTGTTCGAAGACTTTTCTTAAATGGGCTGTGTGATCGGTTTCCTTGTGGGATTTCATGATCATATCGTCTATATAGAGTTCGAGCATGTCGCCTATCTCTCCCCGAAAGACCTTGTTCATTATCCTTTGGTAGGTCGCACCGGCGTTCTTCAGGCCGAATGGCATTACGTTGTAGTAATAATTGCCCGATTCGGTTATGAAGGCCATGTATTTTTTATAACTTTTCGCCATTGGTATTTGATTGTAGCCCGAATAGGCGTCCATGAATGATAATAGTTTAAAACCGACAGAGTTATCAACAAGTTTATCAATATTAGGGAGGGGGTAGGCATCTTTTGGGCATGCCTTATTGAGATCAGTATAATCAACACACATACGCCACTTTCCATTAGATTTTTTCACAAGTACAACGTTGGACAGCCAAGTGGTGTACTTGGCTTCCAAGATAAAGTTTGCCTCGAAGAGGTCTTTTACAGCTTGTTCTGCAGCCTCCGTTTTATCCGAAGACTGCTTTCTCCTACGTTGTGTTACTGCTTTTATGATTGGGTCAATTGTGAGTTGATGGCAGGCGACAGCAGGATCTAAGCCGGGCATTTCCGCGGCACTCCAGGCGAACAAGTATGCGTTTTCTCGGAGGCAGTCTTTGAGTTGTATCCTCGCGATTTCGGGGAGGTCGTTCCCTATCTTTACTCCTCGTTGAGGATCATCGCCGAGCAGGACGAGCTCGAAGTTGCCATCTGGGATCGGGCGTGTCGGATGGGAGTTGTTGCTGGTGTTGGTTGAGGCGGATGAGCTGTTCGAGAAAGCCTGGTCCTCCTTCTGGTCATCTTCGAAGAAGCGGCTGTCGAGGTTGATGGAATCGACTCGTGAAAGTGGCTTGGCTTCCTCGGAGCTGCTGGGTAAGGCTAGCTTACTGGACGTCTTTGGCTTGGCAGCAATGGTGTTGAGTTCCTTGGTGGCCGCTTCGAAGCATCGCCGCGCAGCTTCATTGTCCCCGTGTAATGTGGCGACCATACCTTTCGAAGTGTAGTACTTCATTTTGAGATGGACAATTGATGGCACGACTACCAACTAGGCCAAAGTTGGCCGCCCGAATATGCATTGGTAGAGAGACGGGCATGCAATTACCAAGAACTGAACCTTAATAGATCTGGATGTCTCTGCAGATCCAAAGATCACAATAACTCGACATATTTCAGAGTTTCGTGACCAACCCGTTGAAGCCATGCAGGTCAGAACCCACGTAGGGAGTAAGGTACGATTCGTCCAGCTGGAGGGTTGAGAACAGCTGTGAGTACATAATGTCGACCGAGCTGCCTTGGTCGACTAAGATCCTGTGAACATCAAAATTTGCCATCTGGGCTCTAACGAGTAGTGGAATACTTGAGTTCAGGGCCCCTCCGAGGAGTTCTTCCCTGTAGAAAGAGATGGGGACTGATCCCTTCTGAGCCTTGTCGAGCGTTATGACCTTGTTGGAGCTCGTGCTGATCAGGTGCTCGAACTTTCTCTTCACGGAGCCCATGGTGACTTTGTTGAAGCCCCCTCCGGAGATGACCATTGCGGAGGGGAAAGTTTCCCATGGGCTATGGGCTGCGAAATATGCGGGAGCGCTGAGCTCCTAGGGAACATAGAAATCCTCTGGTTGTGATATACTCATGGCGACTTGGAGGTTGGTTTCTTCTGAGGAAGGCACCTCTTCCTCGACTTTCTTTGACTCCTGGGCGTCTTGCCGGGGAGCATCATTCTTCTTCTTAACTGCTTCATGTGGTCGTTCATGATCAGTATTTCTATGGCATCCTTTAGGTGGATGCAGTCTTCAGTGGTGTGGCCGTGACTTTTATAGAAATGGCAGTATTTCGACTTATCGGCGTTCGGCTTGGTCGGTTCCTGCTTGGGGAATCGAACCCCCGCTTGTTTAAACTCCGAGTTAGCGCATTTGGAGATAATCTTTTCCCTCGAGACAGTCAGGGGAGTGTAATTGTGGAAACGGCCGGAGGGCCCCTTGTTGTCCCGGGATTCCCTGGGACGATCTTCGCATCTTCTCTCCCCTCAACGGGATGTCGAGGGTTCGTCACCTTTGGAGGCCCGGGCATTTTCTTGATGGTGTGAGGCCTGGGCGGAACTGGCCGCTTCTATTTCCTCGTACTGAATATAGGCCTGCGCCTTGAGGAGGAAGGCGTCCAGGCTCCTTGGAGGTGCAAGGCCAACAGCTTTAGAAAATTTGGAGTGAGGGCGAAGTCCTCATTCGAGCAAGAATTTCTTCATGTCGTCGGTGGTGGGGACTTGCACAGCTTCTTTATAAAACCTCTCGATATATGACCGAAGAGGCTCATCCTTCCCTTGAATTATGGCCTCAAGGGAGGCTTCGGTCTTTGGGTGGCGGCGTGATGCCGTAAAGTGTCTGGAAAACATCCTGCCCAGTTGCTTCCACTATGTGATTGATTCCTCGGGCAGTTGTTTGTACCAGGTCATTGCCCCTTTCCAGAGCGTGGTAGGGAATAGACGACATTTGATGGCGTTCTGGACGCCACGGTAGTCTAACAGCGCATCGATTTTTTCGATGTGCTCATATGGGTCTGTTGTTCCGTCGTATGTACCCAAAGACGGTGGTTTCTCCAAGCCTTTGGGGAGGCGCGTAGCCAGGATCTCCTGAGACAATGGGTCATGGGGCTCATCGTCGCTGCTGGAATTGGTCCAGGAAAAGGAGCGGATGCTTCGCTCGGGGATATGGCGACGACTTCTACGGGGTGATGGTGTTCGGGCCCGGCCTTTTGATCTGATTAGGGGTGAACGTTGATCTCCCTGGGTTCTCTTGTTGCCAGGGGAATGTTGGTTTCGCGAGGAAATGTGATCACCCTTCCGAACGGCATGGGACTCTGGTTCTTGGCGCACCAACGATCAGCTTCCTGCCGAGGATATGGACTCTTGGATCGTCGTCGGTCTTTACTCAGCTGAGGGGATCTTGGACGGGCAGACTCTTCCAATGCCTCAATCCTCTCGTTTTGTTGGAGGATCAAGAGGTTGGTCTTGTTAATTGCTTCAAGGAGGGCCACCATGGCCGTGTCGACGTTGGGTGGAGCTGGAATAGGCTGGAGGGCCAGCGCGAGCTGGTCGTCAACACGGTCAGTACGAGTGGGGGAGGGAGACGCAGTAGCTCCGTCTCTCAGACGACGGGCGTCTCCTTCGAGGAAGAATGTAGGTCCGTTAGCATCAGTTTTGTTGACGGAGAGAAAAGAAGGATTGCGAGCATCTTGGACGTGATCTTAGCAAGCCATGATCGTAATCTTGGACAGAGAGTTTTTTTTGGTCTTTGAATCTGAGGTGGATGTTAAGACGGGGATAACAAGTTTCCCATAGAAGGCGTCACTGATCGTGAAAGCCAATCAGATCCTAAAGTGGGCCAAGATGAACGTCTGTGATGCTGGATGTGTGAGATGAGGAGGGGGTGTACCTGCAAGGCACTCCGATGCTAAAGTAAGAATCGGGAGAAAGAAAGGCAAGTACGAAAGAATGAGTTTCTTAGGATGATTTTGAATACCTGGCCCTCTCAAATGAGAGGGTTTTTATAATGCCCCCAGCGCGTGGCCAACGGTCCCTATTTTCGGGGCGGAATAACCGTTTCTTGAAGAATAGGTAACTGCCAAAAACTAGTCGTTATGATGGGCAGAGATGTCCAAAACTAGTCGTTGCCACGGGCAAAGGCGTAGTTCCGGGCACAGGCGCCATGACTGTTCCTGGATGATGGAGTCGTGCGTAACGGGCAGAAATGCCGGGGAGGAGCAAATGAGCTTGAGGTTCATCCGTCCACGTACGCCCGGTAGAGGGGCAAAAAGGTAAATGTTGTCCTGCACCAACTGGAAATAAACAATTGAGTCGTTTTAGAAGCAGAAATTGATTGAACCATGTCTAGCCATTGGTCCAGTCCGAAACAACATATATTCAAATTTAACTAATGTAAACAAACACATTATAAAAATTGAAAGACATCCTTGATTTTCTTCTAACTATTTTTAGTGGATGTCAGAAGGACTAGAACGAACAAAAATAAGGCGGTTTATAATACACTTTACTAAATAAAATATTGAATCAAATCTAATTGAATCATAATAAAAAAAAATTGAAGGTAATTGAGTTGAATATTTTCAATTTTTTTTAAAAATTGAATTGAATCATTTTAGTTTTTTTTAAGAATTGAATTGTTTAAATTCTTCACTACAAAATTGAACAGAATTATAGGTTTAGGGCAATAGTTTTGAATTCAATACCTTTAATTATTAGTAAATAATTATTTTTACAACTGAACTATCTATTATAATTTTTAAAATTAAATTTCAATAAAAAATCATTTTGACTATATTTTTTAGAGTTTAAAGGTTGCATTGTCGGTGTAAAAAAGTATTATATACACATCCAATCAAAATATTTTAAATTAACGAATCATAATAGCATTTTAAAATAAGAATAATTATTATGTATTGTCAGTGTAAAACAGTTTTACACATTTGTCAAGTCATTTCAGTATTTTAAAAATAAAATTGGGATTTATTGTGATGCATGTCTCTCATTGGTTTGACAGTGTAAAAATATTTTACACTGTCAATGCATTTTCTTTTTTCTCTTTAAAAATAAAAGTATGATGTGATGGGATATATGTCTCTCGTTGTTTAACGGTGTAAAAATATTTTTACACTCTTGGTGTATATATTTTTTTCTCTATTTTTTAATATTTATTTTGTTGATAAATTTTTTTACTATATTTCTCTAATATTTCTTTTTAACCATCCTAAAAAAATGTACTTGTCGGATTTGATGAACTCAGTTAAAATCTAATGTAAGACATAATTTAAGTCTTAAAGTTTAGGATGATTTTTACTTGCCACGCCTACATCTCGGATCTCTTAGATTGCATATGAAATGATTATGTTGTTTTTATCGTAAAATAAAAAATAAATAAAAAATCCATTCACATTTTAAAAAATATAGTTAATTTTTTTATAATTTTCTATAAATTGTTGGTGCACAGAAAAGAAGATGATAAAGGTGAAAGAGAGAAAAGTTGTAACTAAATTTTCTATTTAATGAAAACAGTTACACTGAATGAATAATCTCTAGCAAACTTAAATCAAACTTTTACTTATATACACAAGCCTAAGCTAACTTAAATTCAAATGCAAGCTAAACTACACCTAAATGAATTACAGCAAGCAAAGTTATGTTTCTTCTTTCATCAAGACCGTTGTGTTGAGAAGTTTATGGAGCAGTAACCTCATGCTCAATTCCATTCTCCTCATAGAACCTTCTGAACTCTGTAAAGTTGTACTCACCTCCACCATCAGTTTAAGAATTTTCAGCTTCAGACCACTCTATTTGATCGTGAAGGCTGATTAGATCCTGTGATGGGCCAAGAAGAACGTCTGTGATGTTGGGTGTGAGATGAGAAGGAGGGGGTGTAGCTGCAAGGCACTCCGACGCTCAAGTAAGAAAAGGTCAGAGAAAAGGGGCAAGTACAAAGTATGAGTTCTTAGGATGGTTATTGGATACCTGACCCTCTCATTTGAGAGGGTTTATATAATGCCCTCAGCGCGTGGCCAACGGTCCCTATTTTCGGGGCGGAATAATCGTTTCCTGAAGAATAGGTAACTGCCAAAAACTAGTCGTTATGACGGCCAGAGGTGCCCAAAACTAGCCGTTGCCACGGGCAAGGGCATGGTTCCGGGCACAGGCGACCTGGCTGTCCCTGGGTGGAGGAGCCTTGCATAACGGGCATAAATGTCGGGGAGGGGCAGATGACCTTGAGAACCATCTGCCCATGTGTGCCCAATTATAGGGCAAAAAGGTAAATCTTGCCCTTCCTCGGCTGGACTTAGGCAATTGGGCCGTTCTGGGAGGGGAAGTGGATTGGGCCATGCCTAGCCATTGGTCCAGTCCGGAACAGGAGCCCCCCAAGTCGTTGCTCCCGAGCATGGGAGTGATGACTTAAGGATAGCTCGCAGCCCCGGGGAGCCCTGAAGAGGTTGTTGTTTGTCAACGAGACAGGATTATCCTCGGATGCCCGAGGGTTAAAATGTCTGCGGGATACGTAGCGTTGGTCGGGCTGCCCGACATGCGGGGAGACCAACAGTTGAGTTACTCTGAAGAGACGTGACGCCACGTGTGCCTCGAGCCTTGTGCAGCATTAGCTGCGCAATGATGGCTTGGCTAGGGTCATAATGACAACCCTAGTCGCGCGTGTTCGTGCACGTGCTTTCAGACTGTATATAAAGGAGGGAGAGCTGCTCATTTGTGTTTTCGCATCTCTCTCCTTCTTCGTTCTTCTCAAAGAATTCCGTCCGTCGTCGTCGTCAACCGCCATGCCAGCCGCGGTACGCAGTTCCGAGCAACTTCTTCGGTTCTCCAAGTTCTCTTCGACCACGTAAGTCACCTAGTTTCCTCTTTATTTCCAGCTTTTTCATCTTTATTTAGTTAGACTGTATGCGGTTAGGTAGACTTAGGTGTGACTGTTGCGTTTTCCCGGCGTCTGTTGGTGGTAGACGGTGGCTAAGCCATCTTTTGCTGCTGATGTGTTCGCCGGAGCTCCCTAGAGGTCCTAGGGTTAGGCCGTTTCTGGCGGTATCACGACGATGACGCAGGTATAACTGGTGAGGCCACACAGTTTTCTGATGCCCTGATGAATTTTCTGATGAACGTATGAATTTTCCGGTGGAGTTTCAAACGGAAACTGGGTAGTAAGTCGGGGAAGTTCCTCGTAGTGAATGAGGGGTTGCCCCTAGGCATCTCCTCGTGGGAGACTCTTGTGTTGTCAGACTTAGGGCTTAGGTCGGGGACGTTGTCCTCGACCCTTCACGCGCCCTTTCACTTGACTAGCGGTGGAAGGGTGGATTTGATTTCGCAGTCGAATTCACTTTTGTCCTCTGCTTTTCAGGTGATCGATATGACGCTAGAGCCCGAAAGATAGTTTCTCATAGACTCGTCCGAGGAGAGCTCCTCGAAGATTAGTGACACTGAACTTTCAAATGCCCCCAACGAAGTCGAGGAGGAACACGAGCAAGGTTCCGCGGAGGAATAGACTGTAGCGGAGCCAGCGGAGCATGCGTCTACCTTCGCGTCTTACACCGAGAATGTCTTTATGGACATAGGACCAGAGGGGGAGTGGAAGGTGCACTTCCTCAATTAAGTAGACTGCATCTGCTCGGATTATGGAGAGAGGTTCTCCATGTATGAGTATGCGTTCAAGGAAATAGGGCTGAGATTGCCCTTCACTGACTTTCAACAATCCATCTTCGTTCACCTGGATCTAGCCCCATCGCAACTGCACCCAAACTCGTTGGCGTTTATCCGTGCCTTCGAGCTGACTTACGAGTTCCTGAAGATAGGAGCTACGAAGCCTTTGTTCTTCACCATCATCCACCTCCAAAGGCAGACCTCGGGGAATTGGTATGGCTGGGTCTCGTTGAAGCAACCGAGAAAGCTGTTTAAGCCCTTCTCAGAGTCGATCAGGACCTTGAAAGAGAGGTTCTATGTCATCGAGCCTATGTTCGAAGCGGCCCAAGATACCACGTATGCCTGGGCAGTGTCGACCGACGAGGAGGGCCGAGATATGTATGATGAGGATGGGAAATTGATGGCGGACAGGGTGTTCAAGTTCCTTTTTTGTTGGAGTGGGAGCCACTTCACTCGAGGAACTGGCCATTATCTTGCTCAGCCAGATATGTTGTACGAGCAGGATATAGCTGGTTACGAGACGCTGGTCAAGTATGTTAATTCCTTTAGGTCTGCAGAGTGTTGGACGAAGAAGGGTGCCCCGATCTATGAGGAAGATGGCGGGCAGAGAGTGGAGTACCGGTACATAAACACGAAGGCGCTTCTGGAGTGCAAGACTCCTGCGGACGCCTTTAAGTTACTTGGTAGTTTTAGTTTTTTGTATCTTGTCCGAATTATAGCTTCCTCGGTGGCTAATATGTTTGTTGTGTTTTTGCAGGTGAGATGCCTTCTGCCCACGAGAGGATGGTGAAGAACGCAATGGCAAGGGGCAAGCCTGGCACGACCGCCTCGAAGTCTCGATTTCCACAGCGTGCTCCTCCTCCTCATCCTACTGCAGGGAGTTCCTCGCCCATACCTGCCCAGGGATCCCCGCTGCCTTTGGCCTCGAGGTTCAAGCGGACCAGAGCCAGTGAGACGGTGGACCTCAGCCGGGCGCCCTGAGAAGGGCAAGTTCAAACTTCCCCCTTGCATCCTTGACAGGAAATTTTTTGAGGGAACATCCCTAGTGGTACCTCGGGCAGAGTCCCTTCAGCTGGAGGGCATGGATCGCCCGAGCAAGAGGGCACTGCTGGCGCAGGATGCCTCTGCGCTGGTCAGGGTCTTGGAGATGGCGGCGATATATGCCGAGGGAGATTCTTCCTCTGATTCTGAACTTAAGAAGGCCCAGGCGACCATAGCGTACCTGGAAGAAACCGGAGGAATGCTAGGGAGGAGGCAAAGGCTTCCACAGATGCGAGGAAGAAATCAGACGAAGAAGCAGTCAGGTTAAGAGGGGAGAACGACACTCTGGTTGCGGAGAAGAAGGCCGCTGAGGAGCTGATCAAGCAGATGAAGGTTGCAGCAGCCCCGGCTGAAGATGAGCCCGAGGATGTGAAGGTATTGAAGGAGAGAGCCGAGCTTGTCGCTCGTCTTCTACGGGCAGAGGAAGACGTCATTGCCATTGGGGAAGAGTCGTTTAAAAACGTCGTGGCCCAACTCCGGCTGGTGAACCCAGAGGTCCAGATATCCACGGAGGGTACCAACTTCTTGGGCCATGTTGAGAATGGCAAAATAGTAAATTCGGACTTCTTCAACATTGGCGACGAGCACGCCCGGCTTCTGAACGAGGAGAACCAGGGGCCCGAGTCTAACACCGAGCAGCCTGAGCAGATGCAGGAATGAAATTAGTTTTCTTTGTTTTGTTGTAATGTATCTGGCATGCATGCCATGTTTTGATGTAATTTAATGTTGTTCGGGGGCGTGGCCCCCTTGGTTTGTAATATGCACACTTGTGGTCCTTGTGGCCACTTAAATTATATGTATGTATCCGGCCATCGTGGCCGGTTTTGTATGTCGTATACTTGCGAATGGCTTTCTTTGATTATTTTTGCTAAGTGTTGTACTTTTGCTCGATATACTTGGGTGCCTGCAATAGGGACCGCTTTGATTTGTCTAACGTTTAAGGGAATTGCTCGGTTTAGATGTGTTCGATAGTGAGGGGGACTGGTCGAACGGCCTGGGAATTTCTGGGCGAGATAGCGAAGCTCATGTCGCGTTTGAGGCCTGAGTTTGCGGCGTGAACCTCCCATCGCGAGCTGGGTGTTCTGCCTATCGTGGTACTTTGACGACGATGGTGCTCAGTTAAGGGACTGCTGTCGGACAGGGACCTGGCTGGTTCCTGAGCGGGGTCCTGCCTTGGCTGGCATGTAACCCTTGTTCCTAGGCGTGCATCGTGGTCGGGATGTAATGTTCGTCGTTTTGACGAAACGAACCGACAGTTAGGGCCTTAGCTATAGTATTGCTTTAGCTTTTCGGCATTTCATGGTCGAGCAAGTTCTTCTCCGTTGATATGTTCTAGGTAGTAGGACCTATTTTCCGTTTTTGCTCAGACACGGTAGGGTCCTTCCCAATTAGCAGCGAATTTGCCTTCCCGAGAGTCTTTATGGTTCCTTCTTAAAACAAGGTTGCCCACTTGGAACTCTCATCATATGACTGTGGCATTATGCCGGATGGTGATTTTTTGTTTCAATGAGGCTTCACGGAGGGCTTCCCCTGACCGGACTTCCTCGAAGAGGTCGAGCTCCTCCCTTAGTGCGTCGTCGTTCATTTCCTCGTTCAGGGGTGACTCGGTCCGCCTGGAGGGTATGTGTACTTCAATGGGAATTACAGCTTCGGTCTCATAGGCTAGGCGAAAAGGAGTTTCCCCGATTGAAGAGTGTGGAGTCGTGCGGTATGTCCACAAGATGCTGTGCAGCTCCTCGACCCAAGCTTTCTTCGTTTCGTCTAGCCTTCGCTTGAGGCCCCGAAGGATTACTCGATTTGCTGCTTCGGCTTGTCCGTTAGTCTAGGGATGTTCGACGGATGCAAAGTGTTATTTCGTGCCCAGCTGAGCGACAAAATCCTGGAACTTCCTGTCCGTGAACTGTCTCCTGTTGTCCGTGACTATTTCCTGGGGGATGCCAAAGCGCGCGAGGATATTTCGTTTATAGAAACGAAGTATGTTAAGGGCTGTTATTTTGGCTAGAGCTTCCGCTTCTATCCACTTTGTGAAGTAATCAACACCTACTATTAAGTACTTGTTCTGGTTTGATCCGACTACGAATGGCCCCAGGATGTCCAGGCCACACCAGGCGAATGGCCACGGGGAGGACATAGCTTTGAGCTTGTTAGGCGGAGCTAGGTGCATGTCCCCGTGTCGTTGGCATTTATCGCACTTTTTCACGTGCTCCTTAGCATCCTGCTGCATGGTTGGCCAATAGTACCCTGCTCGAAGGGCTTTCCGGGCGAGGGATCTCCCCCCGAGATGTTGGGCGTTGATTCATTCGTGGATCTCGCGTAGGATGTGAGCAACCATTTCTTCCTCGACGCATTTGAGCAACGGAATGGAGAACCCTCGCCTGTAAAGTTTATCTTCGACCAGGACGTAGGAACAGGCTGTCGTTTTTGGCCTGGTACTCTCCTCGAACCTGAAGGGCCACGAGTTATGAATCTGTGCAGATGACAACCTCTTCTCCCCCAAGATCCTCGGCCAGGCGCAAGCCGACGAGGAAGGCTGTGTACTCAGCCTGGTTATTAGACGTGGGGAAGGGTAATGTGAGTGATACCTTTACGATGATTCCCTCGTCATTTTCTAAGATGAAGCCTGGCCCGCTTCCTGCTGAGTTGGATTCCCCGTCTACAAAAATGGTCCACTTGCGCGCCCCGTAGGTAGGGGAATCTGCGAACGTCATTTCCGCAAAGAAGTCAACCAAAGCCTAGGCTTTGAGGACTTTTTTGCTTTCGTATTGAATGTCGAATTCGGACAGCTCTAACGACCATTTGAGCATTTTGCCGTTTATGTCTGGTCATCCCATCAGCTGCTTTACGGGTTGGTCTGTTCGGACCACGATCGGGTGGGCTAGGAAATAGTGTCTCAACCTTCTCGGCGCGTTGATGAGGGCCAACTCTACATTCTCTATCTGTTGGTTTCTCAGCTCTGGTCCCTGCAATGCTTTGCTGGTGAAATATATGGGCTTTTGCCTGTCAGGTGTTTCGCGGATAAGAGCGGCACTCACGGCCTCAGTTGCTACGGCGAGATATAGATACAAAGTTTTGTCGTTGTCTGGTCGAGAGAGGACTGGTGGCTCTGACAGTGCCCGTGTTAGATGGAGGAGAGCCTGGTCGCATTCCTCCGTCCATTCAAATGCTTCCTCCTTGAAGAGGAGTTTGAAGAAGGGCAGGGCATGCTGGACGGACTTGGCCACGAAACGAGACAAAGACGCGAACATCCCGTTGAGGGACTGGATGGATTTCTTCGAGTTGGGCGTTGGAAATTTGGAGAATGCCCTGCACTTGTCCGGGATGGCCTCGATTCCTCGCTCTTTCAGATAAAAGTCGAGGAACTTGCCCGCCCGTACCCCGAACGTGCATTTTTCTGGGTTGAAACGCATCCGGTATTTCCGGGCATGTTCGAAGACCATTCTTAAATGGGTCGTGTGATCGGTTTCCTCGTGGGATTTTATGATCATATCGTCCATATAGACTTCTAGCATGTCGCATATCACTCCCCGGAAGACCTTGTTCATCATCCTCTAGTAGGTCGCGTCGGCGTTCTTCAGGCCGAAAGGCATTACGTTGTACTAATAGTTGCCCGATTCGGTCATGAAGGCCGTGTATTTTTTATCGCTCATTGCCATTGGTATTTGATTGTAGCCTGAGTAGGCATCCATGAATGATAATAGTTTAAAACTGGCAGAGTTATCAATAAGTTTATCAATATTGGGGAGGGGTAGGCATCTTTTGGGCATGCCTTATTAAGATCGGTATAATCAACACACATTCGCCATTTGCCATTAGATTTTTTCACGAGTACAACGTTGGTCAGCCAAGTGGTGTACTTGGCTTCCGAGATAAATTTTGCCTAGAGGAGGTCTTTTACAGCTTGTTCTGCAGCCTCCATTTTCTCCGGAGACTACTTCCTCCTACGTTGTGATACTGCTTTGACGGCTGGGTCAATCGTGAGTTGATGACAGGTGACGGAGGGGTCCAAGTCGGGCATCTCCGGGGCACTCCAGGCGAACAAGTCTGCGTTCTCTCGAAGGTAGGCTTTAAATTGCTTCCGTGTGATGTCGGGGAGACCGGTCCCTATCTTTACTCCCCGCTGAGGATCGTCGCCGAGCAGGACGAGCGCGAGGTCACCATCCGGGATAGGGCGCATCGGATGGTGGTTATTGCTGGTCGAGGCGGATGAGCTGCTCGGGCCGGCCTGGTTCTCCTTCTGTTCATCTTCAGCGAAGCGGCTGTCGAGGTCGACGCGAGCCAGTGGCTTGGCTTCCTCCGAGCTGCCGGGCAAGGCTGGCTTGTTGGACGTCTTTGGCTTAGAAGTGATGGCGTTGAGTCCCTTGGTGGCCGCTTCGAAGCACCGCTGCGCAGCTTCGATGTCCCCGTGCAATGTGGCGACCTTACCTTTCAAAGTGTAGTACTTCATTTTGAGATGGACAATGGATGGCACAGCTACCAGCTCGGCCAGAGTTGGCCGCTGGAATATGCACTGATAGAGAGACGAGCAGTCAATTACCAAGAACTCCACTTTAACGGATCTGGCTGCCTCTGCAGATCCAAAGATCACGATCAGCTCGACGTACCCCCAGGGTTTTCTGACCGACCCATTGAAACCTTGGAGGTCAGAACCCACATAGGGAGTGAGGTACGATTCGTCCAGCTGGAGGATCGAGTAAAGATGTGAATACATAATATTGACCGAACTGCCTTGGTCGACAAGAATCCTACGAACATCAAAATTGGCCATCTGGGCTCGATCGAGTAGTGGGATACTTGAGTTCGGGGACCCTCCGAGGAGCTCTTCCCTGTAGAAGGAGATGGGGACTGATCCCTTCTGGGCCTTCTCGAGCGTTGTCCCCTTGCTTGAGCTCGTGCTGATCAGGTGCTCGAACTTTCTCTTTACGGAACCCACGGTGACTTTATTGAAGCCCCCTCCGGAGATGACCATCGCGGAGATGAAAGTCTCCCACGGGTTGTGGACCGCAAAGTACGCCGAAACGCTGAGCTCGTCTGGAACATAGAAATCCTTTGGTCGTGATATAGACATGGCGACTTGGAGGTTGGTTTCTTCTAAGGAAGGCACCTCTTCCTCCACCTTCTCTGACTCCTGGGCATCTTGCCGGGGAGCGTCTTTCTTTTTTGTAAATTGCTTCAGGTGGCCATCCCTGATCAGTATTTCTATGGCATCCTTCAAGTGGATGCAGTCTTCAGTGGTGTGGCCGTGACTCTTATGGAAACAGAAGTATTTTGATTAGTCGGCGTTGGGCTTGGCCGGTATCTGCTTGGGGAACCGAATCCCCGCCTGCTTAAACTCTGAGTTGGCACATTCGGAGAGAATCTTTTCCCTAGAGACAGTCAGGGGAGTGTAGTCGGGGAACAGGCCGGAGGGTCCCTTGTTGTCCCTGGATTCCCGGGGACGATCTTCGCGCCTTCTTTCCCCCCGACAGGATGTCGATGGCTCATCGCCTTTAGAGCCCCGGGCATTCTCCTAATGGCGGAAGGTTCGGACGGAGCTGGTCGATTCCTTTTCCTCGTACTGAATATACGACCGCGCCTTGAGGAGAAAGGCGTCCAGGCTTATTGGAGGTGCAAGGCCAACAACTTTAGAAAACTCTGAGTGTGGGCGGAGTCCCCGTTCGAGCAGAAATTTTTTCATGTCGTCGGTAGTGGGGACTTGCACAACTTCTTTGTTAAACCTCTCGATATATGCTCGGAGAGGCTCATCCTTCCCTTGAATTATGGCCTCAAGGGAGGCTTCAGTTTTGGGATGGCGGCGTGATGCCGTAAAGTGCCTGGAAAACATCCTGCCCAGCTGCTTCTACGAGGTAATGGACTTCTTGGGCAGTTGTTTGTACCAACTCATTGCCCCTTTCCGGAGCGTGGTCGAGAACAGGCGACACTTGATGGCGCCCCGGACGCCACGGTAATCTAACAGCGCATTGATGTTTTTGCTGTGCTAATCGGGGTCAGTAGTTTCGTCGTAGGTTCCCAAAGCTGAGGGTTTCTCCAAACCTTTGGGGAGGAATGTAGCCAATATCTCTTGGGACAATGGGTCGTGGGGCTCATCGTCGCTGCTGGAACTGGTCTGGGAAGGGGATCGGACGACTCGTTCGTGACGGCGACTTCTTCGGGGTGAAGGTGTACGGGCCCGACCCTTTGATCTGACCGGGGGTGATTGTTGATCTCTCCGGGTTCTCTTGTGACCCAGGGAGTGTTGGTTCCGCAGGGAAACGTGATCACGCTTCCGAACAGCATGAGATTCTAGATCTTGGCACGCCCTATAGTCAGCTTCCCGCCGGGGTTGTGGACTCTTGAACCGTCGTCAATTCTTCCTTGGCGGGGGGGGGGGGGGATCTTGGATGGGCAGATTCTTCCAATGCCCTAATCCTCTCGTTTTGTTAGAGGATCAAGAGGTTGGTCTTGTTGATCGCTTCAAGGAGAGCCACCACGGTCGGGTCGGCGTTGGGTGGAGCTAGAACGGGCTGGAGGGCCAGTAAGGGCTGGTCGTCGTCACGGTCAGCAGGAGTGGGGGAAAGAGACACGGTAGCCCCGTCTCTCAGGCGACGGGCGTCTCCTCCGAGGAGGGATGAAGAACCGTCAGCATCAGTTTTGTTGACGGGGAGGACAGAAAGATGGTGAGCACCTTTGACGTGATCTTGAGAGGCCATGATCTTAATTTTGAATGGAGAGTGTGTTTTGGTCTTAGAATCTGAGGTGGATGTTAAGACGAGGAAAACAAGTTTCCCACAGACGGCGCCACTGATCGTGAAAGCTGATCAGATCCTGTGATGGGCCTAGAAGAACGTCTGTGATACTGGGTGTGAGATGAGGAGGAGGGGGTGTACCTATAAAGCACTCCGACGCTCAAGTAAGAAAAGGTCAGAGAAAAGGGGCAAGTACAAAGTATGAGTTCTTAGGATGATTATTGGATACCTGACCCTCTCAAATGAGAGGGTTTATATAATGCCCCCAGCGCGTGGCCAACGGTCCCTATTTTCGGGGCGGAATAACTGTTTCCTGAAGAATAGGTAACTGCCAAAAACTAGTCGTTATGACGGGCAGAGGTGCCCAAAACTAGTCGTTGCCACGGGCAAGAGCATGGTTCCGGGCACAGGCGTCCTGGCTATCTCTGGGTGTAGGAGCCGTGCGTAACGGGCAAAAATGTCGGGGAGGGGCAGATGACCTTGAGAACCATCTGCCCATGTGTGTCTGGTTGGAGGGCAAAAAGGTAAATCTTGCCCTTCCTCAGTTGGACTTAGGCAATTTGGCCGTTCTGGGAGCGGAAGTGGATTGGGCCATGCCTAGCCATTGGTCCAGTCCGAAACACTATTTTTTCAGTCTTCACCTTGAATTTCTGAAACTCAGCAAACACCTCATGCTTAAACTTGATAAGTGTTACCCATATCATCCTTGTTAACTCATCCATAAAAGACACAAAGTACTTGTTTCCTCCAAATGAAGGTATTTCAAATGGTCCACGAACATCATAATACACTACTCTCAAAGCATGTTTTACTCTTGGGACCACTTCTGATGCAAATGGCAATGTTGGTTGCTTGTCTTTCATGCATATCTCACATGACTTCTTAGGCTTCACAATCTTAGGAATGTCATGTACCAGCTTTTTAGAACCCAGATTCCATAAGATTATGAAGTTCAGATGCCCCAATCTTTTGTGCCATAGCTCACTATCAGCTTTAACACCTTATGCACTAAGGCATTTAGTTTCAGTTGTTTCCACATTCACCTTGAATGTTCTGTTGCTTCCCTGTTAAAACTGCATAATCATCTTCTGATCAGAATTATACAACTTCAAGAGATTCTCCTTCATAGTAACTAAGAAACCTTTCTCAATTAGCTGACTTATACTCATCAGATTTCTCTTTATGTTAGGAACATACCAAACATCCTTGATCAGAACAGTTTTGTCATTCTTCACTCTGACTTTGGCATTTCCCATTCCTTCACCATTTAGATACTTATCATCAACACATCTGATTTTTGTCCTCTTTCTAGAATCAAAGTTAATCAGCCATTGTTTGTTTTAAGTTAGGTGATTTGAGTAACTAGTGTCCATATAACACCAGTCTACCAAATATCCACCAATAGATTCAAAAGCTATCAATAACACAGGTTCATCATCAAACTCTCCTCTAGTTATGTTTGCTTCTTCAAATTTCCTTTCCTTGTTTAACCAAGAGTCAACAGTAAAGTGACCAAACTTCTTATAACAATAACATTGAACTTTCTTCTTGTCATACTTCTCCTTTCCCTTCTGATGTTTCTTCTCAAAATGTTGGAGACTTCTGACTTCTGATAACCACCGCCATGTTTCATCTTGTTCGCTGACCAAGACTGCTTCTTATTCCTCTAACCAGAAGACGCCTTCAGAGCCTCCTCTACCTCTCTTTCAGAGGTTCTCTCAGTCAGACGCAACTCTTGTGCCTCTAGATAACTCTACATCTCTTCAATTCTCATGGTGCTTAAATCTTAGAATGTTCAATTGCTACAATAATGTAATTAAACTAAGGAGTAAGTGATCTTAGTACCTTTTCGATAATTACTTGTTCAGAGAGAGTCTCTCCACAAGATTTCATCTCATTTGTGATCAGTATCACTCTGGAGATATAATCAGGTACCTTCTCATTGTTCTTCATGTTGAGATTCTCATATTGCTTAGGTATAGAATAAAATTTCACCTTTTCCAGTGATGCATCACCACTGTAGCATCGTACCAGTGTGTTACACGCAGTCTTCGCCGTTGTTGAATCAACGATCTTTTGAAACACATTTGTATCCAGACACTGATGAATATAGAAAAACATCTTCTGATCCTTCTTCCTCGTTTCTCCCTGCGCATTTCGTTGTGCTTCAGCTGCATTTGCTGCAACCGCTACGTAACCGTCATTGATAAGATCAAGAACATCTTGAGCGCCAAACAACACACGCATCTGAATCATCCATTGATTCCAATTCTTTCCATAAAAAACTGGAAGTTTTGTGTTCAAGCTATTGTTTTCATCGTTCATCTTCGTTCTTGTGCAAGAATTCACTCAAATCTCACCACACACTCGTGTCTCCCAATCCCTCATAATTAAGAAATGTGATTCTGTTACGATTACGAACTTCAATTCACTATGAATTTCAGGACCAAAATCAATCACACACGCCTCACGTTCGCTCGTGTTTCCCGTGGATCCGAAAAGGAGTTCTATATACCTATTAGTGCACAAGAAGGAAAAAGATGAAGATGACGAAGATGGAAGAGAGAGAAAAGATAAAATGTGTAAGTAAATTTTCTATTGAATGAAAGCAGTTACACTTAATGAATAATCTCTAACAAACTTTAACCAAGTTTTTACTTATATGCACAAGCCCAAGCTAAATGAAATTCAAATAAAAGCTAAATTACACCTAAATGAAACTGAAAATGAATTACAATCTAACACAAATAACTTTGCACATTCACTTTTTTTATTAACTTATTATATTAGCCATATTTAGGGTTTATTTACCATATTTATAGAATGTAAGATTGGGTGCCACACATTTTTCATATGTGTGCCCGTATATACATGGATTCATCGCATTTATTGATAAATGTGAGACAAATATATGTGTTTTCACTCTATTTATCGTCAAATGTAGTAAATATGTGATAAACACCGTATTTTTAGAAAATTGTGGTATCAACACATACACAAATATTTTGACATGTGGCATAGCATATTTCATATTTTTTAATAAATGTGATTTCATTTACTATTTTGTGTATTTTTTATAATTTATAGTAAAAAATTTGATTAAATTGCTTAAAATTTCATTACATATCTTTAGTGAAGAGGAATTGATGATCATATTATTCTTCGAGTGATAAGCCTATCACACTCTCTAGTTGACGTAGATGGTGATAGAGATGGTTCTGATTTTCCTTTTAACTCGTTAGTATTTTAAATATAATTTGAATTAATTATTGAAATAATTTCAAATAAAATAGGCTTTTAAATACACAAACATGTCAATCAGGAATTTGAAAAGGTCATAATTATGCCTAAAACTAAGCTTATAAAAGACTATAGGTCATGTCTAGGCCTTAATCTTTTTTACTAGGCCAGGTTTAGACTTGGCAATGTATAGCCCAACACATCATATTCCTACCCCTATCAGTGATGTTAGTCTAATGTTGTTAGTGGGTAGTTTACTCATAATGCTAGACAGTCCATTAATCTCTACTTTGGTGGAAAAATGTCATTCAAAGACTTCTATCTTCCATTTTCCATTCGAATATATGATAATCACGTGGGATAATATGTCATGCTTGTTCCATATCCTCTTGGTCGAAGACTTATTTAACACCCCCCCTACTATAGGGGCAAAGACATATTTAGGGGTTACGTGGAAAGACCTTCTAAAGGAGATAAAGCAGAATAAAGGTGCACATTTATGTTTGTCATGGCTATGAGAGATATAAATGGAGTTAGATGGGAAAGCATTATATATTCTGTGGTGTTCAAGAAAACAAGTGTACAATAAGCACACTTACCCTTGATGATATCATTTGGGCATGTTACATTGACAACTAGGAGTTTGATGGCACAATATTATTCTTAGGTTATCTACACCAAGAGTCATTGTTCACAACATGCCTTCATGAGAGGTGTCTCCCCCAATTTGGCTAGGTGCATTGCGTCCCACGACCAATCTCTGGTGTACCATTTAGAGTAAATGCATGGTTTAGACAGAATATGGTGAATGGTGCCATTGAAATTCGATAAAATTTAATGGATCTAACGTTTCCTAGCCAGTAATCAGAGGGATACTTATAGTGGTACTAGATAATATCAAATCGTCGCATCATCCCTCTTGGTGCAGGTGAACCTTCAGATTTCGTGCCACCGCTATCTCCACCACCTTGTTTATTTGTTCGAAATATGTTATAAATAATAGCCCTTCTTACATGTGATACCACGAGTGGGGTCAACCCATAAGATGAGTCTTATGATATGCTAGTGCAAGTTTCCCTCCTTGAATGTGGTTGACCCGGTCAGCTTTGTACTCAAATTATGTCTTGTTGTTCTTTTATGACTTAAGCTTTCTAGATTTCTAGTTTGTTGTACTATGAAATTTTTTATTATACTATCTTATTTGCAAACATACTCCACTTATACATGACATAGGCAATTTAAACCTAAACATGATATTACCAACATCCATAAACATAACATCCATAGACATCATAAACATGATATTATCATATTCAATTGCATTTATCAAGGCAAGATCTTAATCAGTCACCATTATCTTAGAAATTAAATTCTCATATGGGAATAACTCCATAAGCTTCTCTAATGTCATATGAAATTGTCTTGTCATTCACATTTAAAGTAAGAAAACCCGACAGAGAATGTCAATTATGTCAACGTAACAACAAAAATTCCAAGTACCTATAAGTTTTGTATGTGTTGTCAAAGACCAACACCAAATAAAACATGTTCAAGAGTTTCATTGAATCAGAATGTGTATATAACATATCTCCCACAACATCGAAGTCCTCCTTATTTCCTTCCAATATAGATACTTCTCATTATGAGTTAAACTCGAGTGTTTCATTTATGTTTATGGACATATCATAGTACTAAAATATGTATCTTGTGTTTATATACTTGTGTGACACTTATCAAATTCTATGTATTTTGATCTTTCAATATTCCCATTATGAATCTTAGTGTCATCTGGTACTTTGTTATATCATTCATAAAATGTTTTTCATTAGCATTTAAGTGATCGAGGATATCAATACCATCTAATGTCTTTATTAGATTTTTTTTGTTAATACCACGTCACATTTGAATACCCTAACTGCTACCACTAGGCATTTGACACACCACAAACGTACGATTATATCGAAGTAGTAAAAGATTGACGTTCCTTTGATACTAGTTTGATACCAAATTCTAGTATTCTTGTGTTTATCTTGGACGAATAATAATAGTGATTCTGAAATTTTGTTTGAATTAAACTTGGAATTTTTAAAATAGGGTTTAGGATTGTGATTCTTATCCTAGTCTGTCTCATGTAGATTCTCAATTCTATCTATTACGAGAAAAAATAACTTTGTAAAAGAAATAGAAACATTAGATAACACCTACCTTCGTCATCGTGTTATCATGTACTAAACCAACAAAACTTCCTACTTTCGTCAACATAGTTTTCCGTTTAGGATTAATTTTAAGTTCATCTATTGAAAATGAAACTTTCTCAGTTGAGTTTGAGATACATTCGTAGACTTATACTCAAATGTTTGGTATATCTAATTTAGATACTAATTCACACCCTTTTACTATGTGATTGATATCTAAGAATATCTCTACTTTGATATATATATATATATATATATATATATATATATATGAGTTTAAAAAGGAACCCAAAATAGTTTTGATATTTTTTTTTTTGTAATGAAATTGCACACGAGTTACATGAGATTTATCATTGGATAATTCTCGTGATTCTAAATCCTAAGAAAATCTACTAAAACTTAGTTAAAACGAAAGCATGTATATTAATAAATTAATATAAAAACAAAAGAGAAACATGTATTACAATGAATATTCGAATACAAGGTGCTTCAAAGACACTTCTAACAACACCACAAAAAGAACTTGCAAGAAAAATGCAGAAATCATAAATTGCTTAAAACAGAAAATTGTATGTGATCTTACCGGCTGATCAGAACCTGAAGTGGGCTAGAGATTTTATCTGCGATGCTTGGTTTTAAAGATGAGGAGGGGGTGTACCTGTAAGGCACTCCGATGCTAAAGTAAGAATCGGGAGAAGAGAAGGAAAGTACAAGTGTGTATGTCTTAGGATGATTTAGAATACCCGACACTCTAAAATGAGAGGGTTTTTATAATGCCCCCAGCGCTTGGCCATTGGTCCCTATTTTCAGGATGAAATATTCACTCCCAAAAAATAGGTAAATTCCAGAAACTAGCCGTTGGAACGGGCAGAGGTGCTCGGAACTAGTCATTGTTAGACAATGGCTAGGATCTAGAAGGGGGGTTGAATAGATCCCTTGAGTTTTACATGCAAAAGGCTTTCCAAAAAATTGGTTTTAAAAGTTTAACGGAAGCGGCCACTGAATTACGTCTACAACGAACCTTTACTAGAGGGATCGGATATGCACAACAATATTTGGAATGAAATACGGATGAGAAAAAATTCAGATTATTTAACACAATTTGAACGCAATCAACAATGTTTTATTTGCTTGATATTAATCCAATTCAACGAGATAGGTCGACAAACTATTAAATGCAAATGCGTTAGATTTTGCATTGAAACAAATTATCAAACACTTGGTGTGCGTAAAACACACTAAGTGCAGATTTCAAAGTAATGTGATGTTGAGCTGCTCCTAAATACAATCCAAGGGATTGTATCAGATTTACGAAACAATTTAACAGCTCAATATAACACTAGCTCAGAAATTTCGATCAATTTAAACTTTGCAAATTCGAATGATATCAAACGTAAAGAGTTAAGGGAAAGAGAGAACAAACACGATTTGATTAGGCAGTTCCCCAATCGTCCTCGCTTTGGGTACCTCTGCCCCCAATTCCACAATTGGAATTGATATATATATATATATATATATATATATATATATATATATATATATATATATATATATATATATATATATATATATATATATATATATGTTGCTGTTTGCAAATTGTTTATACAAGAGAAGAACAATGAACATCCGAACTCTCAAACGTCTTTAATTATTGATGCAGAGTCTTCTCTCCCCTTGATACAAGACGAATCAAGTCCCTCGAATCTGGTTGAACAGGTCACCGTCCCACGCTACTAGACTGCAAGAACCCACCGTTCTTCAGTCACCTTCACTCAGCCGACTTCGATCTTCCATGATCCGATCCCCAAACCTTTCTTCTACGATCCTCCGGCTGTAGCTACTAAACCGAATAAATACTCTGTTCTTCGGTTACCTTCGCACGGCTGAATCCCTGTAGAACGAAACGGTTTGTGCCAAAAACTCCCAAAATCTCTTTGATTCTTGGAGGATAAAACCTAAGGTTTTATTCAAGAAACACCTACCAATTCTCAATCCAGAAATGAAGATCACACACTTCCTAATTCTGAACATTATCACTTCAAAACAATGGGCGACACAAACAAAAATGATTATGTGTAATTGTTTATTTATTCAAGGTTGAAGATGAAGATGAAGAGAAAGATTGGTATCAATTTTCGCGTTTCTTGTTCTTTCTGAAATGTAAGCTGACCCAACTATTTATAATGAATAAAATGACCCACAATAAGAAGTAACAGAAATAACAGAAAAATTAAATGCAAAAAATCAGTTCAGACAGAGTTGGGTCGACCACCCCTTTAATGAGGGTCGGCGTGAGCTATCCCGTAGGATTATCTATGCAAATTTTGACACCATGCGTCAAGCCATCAAGACCTTGCGTCGACGCAAGCCTGCAGATTTTGTAGAAATTCAAATTTCCAGAAGCATGCGTCGACTCATGCAACAGGGAGGGTCAGCGTGCGCTAACCCAAACATTTTACAAAACTTGTCCAAGACAGCATGAGTCGACTCATGCTTACCTTAGGTCGACTCATGACATGCAGATTTTCAAAACTCATTTTTCTGTATGTTTTTGCTGACCAAGACTCGAAACAAGTATACCAAACATCAATATTATGATCATGCACATGTAGAAATTGTGTAGACTTCTTCCTATATGTTTAGACACATGAACATTAATGGTTAGATGCAATTTGCCCGATAATGAAGTGATACCGCTCAAATTACAATCTAATGACTATCTTATTTGTTGACATCATTAAAACTAAAATAGATGAGAGACCTTAGCCCTCACAGTTGTTGCCGCGGGCAAGGGCGTGGTCGCGGGCACGGGCATCGTGATTGTTTCTGGATGGTGGAACCGTGCGTGACGGACAGAAATGTGAGGAGGGACAGCTGATCCTGGGGGTCAGCTGGCCAACCTTCCTCAGTAGAGGGGCAGAGGAGAGAAAGCTTCCTCTTACCCTTAACTGGCAGGGCTTAAGCTATTGGGTCGTTCTGGAAGCAGAAGTGAATTGCGTCATGCCTAACTATTGGGTCAGTCCGGAACAGTATGTAAACTTGGTAATGTGTTATGAGTCTTACAAGTTAATATATAGACCTGGGTTAATAAAATTTGCACTAAAAGCCCTTAACGATGGATTAAAACGTTAGAGAAGTAGAATGGTCGTCAAAGAAAACATCGGAATACAAAAAGTCAACTATGATACTGAAATTATTATGGTCGTAATAGGAATTACGGGTTGCCCATGATAATCCTAGTGATTGTAATTCCTGTTAGGCCGTAATCTCCATTAATGGCTCAGAATTGTGATCTCCGCTTAAAAGAAAATTATGGTTGTAATATATATTACTGACTAACCTTAATTTCCATTAATGCTTATTTTTTCTTCAGTTTTGTGCCTTGAGCGTTGTCCATTGGCCTTATACTTTGAAAATACCTTAAACACAAACAAAGCAGAACTAAGGAGGTAAAATTGAACAAAACAAAGTAAAAGCCTAAGAAAAACAATGAAAAACACACTGCGAAAAAAAGGTAATAACATCACTAATCGATATTGATCTCAACTTAAACTATCGAGGATATAAAGACTGTCTAATATCTTTATTAAATATTGTTTGAGAATACTACTTTGAACCTAAACACTCAACCGTTATCACTAGACATTGACCTCAACTTAAACATATGATGATATAAAGATTGTCTAATGTCTTTATTACATGTGACAGTTGAACTTCCATTATTTTCATAATTTTTGTCTCTCTCACAACCGAGCACTACCTTTTCACTCTTATCTCTTTTCCAGTTGAATGTATCAGAATAAATATGAGTAACTATAATAATATCCTGATGTCACACAATACTTTTTGTCAATGATAATACTTCTTTTTAGATTATATATATATATATATATATATATATATATATATATATATATATATATATATACCAACAAATAAATTTATAAAAAGGTTAAATATGTCTTTTGTCCCTCTAAATATGGTCATTTTCACTTTTAGTCCTCTAAAAATTTCCTTCAAATAATGTTCTTCCCAATATTTTTCATCCACATTTTTCGTCCCTCCTGCTAACGGACGTTAACAGAAGCTGATGTAGTATTGTCACGTGGAGCTTTGTTGATGACTGAGCATACACGTGGAAAAAAATGACGGCGTGGACGCCACGTGGCAATTTATTCCATTTTTTATATTAACTAAAATTATAGCGACGGAAAGTCCGGCGCTAATTTGTCACTAAGATAAATACACTACGGGAAAAGAGGGCGCTTTTTTTGCTCTATAAAAACGCTTAAAAGCGCTGTCTAAGCCTGCGCTGTCGTAGGTAAAGACGGCGCTTTTTTATTTATGAAAAAACGCTCTCTAAAAGGAGACTTTATACAGCGCTTTTAAAAGCGCTGTCTAAAGTATACGTTTAAAATTAAAAAAAAAAATTTATATACTTTAGAAAGCGCTTTTTCCTTCAAAAGCGCTCTCTAAAGGTGCTTTTAGACAGCGCTTTTGAAAGCGCTGTCTAATGTATACGGAAAATGATTTTTTTATATACCTTTAGAGAGCGCTTTTTTCCTAAAAGCGCTCTCTAAAGGGAACTTTAGAGAGCGTTTTTTTCTTAAAAGTGCTCTCTAAAGTATACCTATAATTTTATTGATTTTTTCTACGTATAAAAAATCTCAATTTAGCCATTTTTTTTTATGCAGAAACCTGCATAGTTTCAAACCTGCATTTCTTATAGAATTTCTTGCAACAACAGAATTCTTATACATTTCAATAAATAGAATTCTTGCAACAACAGAATTCATATACATTTCAATAAACACAGAATTTTCTTCTATTCACAAAACTAGAATTTACAACAGAATTCTTACAACAGAATTCTTGCAACAGAATTTACAACAGAATTTCCTTCTATTCACAAAACTAGAATTTACAACAGAATTCTTCTTGCAACAGAATTTCCTTATATTCACAAAACTAAAATTTACATTCACAAAACTATACATTCAAAGAATTCTTCTTAGAAGAAAGAATTCGCACAATTCTTCCGTAATATAATTCAATTGTTTCCTTGAGTAACAAGAACACGCCATATCTTCGAAATACTACATAACAAAACAAAATACGCATTATTTAGTTAAAAATAATAAATTATATGACATATCCGATAAATATTAAAATAAATCCTAAGTTATAA
The DNA here is from genome assembly GCA_022829125.1 of Lathyrus tuberosus. Classification (NCBI taxonomy): domain Eukaryota; kingdom Viridiplantae; phylum Streptophyta; class Magnoliopsida; order Fabales; family Fabaceae; genus Lathyrus; species Lathyrus tuberosus. The sequence continues at coordinate 3,179,140 of JALAZF010000546.1, read as the reverse complement.
ATCCATACATACCATGATAGGAATCTCCAATTGGTCCATTTGAATGATTTCTCTCATGAACCTCAAAACAAAGTACCCGCAGTCTATGCCATTACGCTGACGAGGGCACTACACATAGACAAACAAATTAAATAAGAAATAATATATAGATGTTTTGTGTTATCAAGTAGCATCACTAATAAGCAACATTGTGAAAATTAATATACCTCCACTTTGACCCATGTAACATTGGTTGCTCTAGCCCGTGCTACTCGAATCTCTCTTTGTGCACGGTACACTAGTATAGCTCTATAAAAGAAAAACGTAAACTTAGAACAATTTCACAGAAATAATTAAATATACAAATACACACGAATATTTTGAACAATCTCACTTACGTGTCAACCACATCCTTCATATTTTGATACGTGGACCAATCGGTATCCAATGAATTAAGATAATATACCACTTCTCTTACAGGATTAATGGCAACCAACAGCCAGTGTCCACTGTAAAATATAACAAAAGTTTAGATGGATAATTTCTACGCAAAAGATACAAATTAAAGATTAGAATGAAATTAGAATGAAAATCTTACCCGTTTCCAGTATTATACGGTAAAAGAAACAGACTTTCTGTGTTGCTGGCCATAAATCTGTCAAGTAAGTGGCCTCTTACTTCTGCTGCATTCATATCAATTCTGGGTGCATTAACAATGTTGCAACAGAAGAAACGGAATTTGTTTGACAAATCCGTCCCCCTCATGAATTTTTCATACATGCACCTTAAATAAAAACATAATAAACATTAGACTATTATCATTGAAATGTGTAAATAAATTGTTCAACTAAATAAATAATAGATTGATTGGAGTACCAGATGTATGAATGCATAACACCGATGCCTAATTTAGTATAATTGAAAACCTGCTCCATGTCCTCTTTTCCGATTATCTCGGAATGAGGAAAACCAAAAACACCTTCGTCCATGTTGATTTGATGAATAGCACCTTGCATCAAATCTGACATTGACATAAGTGTTTTTAGACACGTCTGAAAGTGAGGTTTTTTTCCTTCACGGTCCTTGTAGGAGCTTTTTTCTTGTCGGTCTGTTGTGAAGGTTGAGCAGGAACCTAACAATCATATAAGTTAGGTAAAGTAGAAAAAATCATGAAACTTTTGAATTCGGATAATAGAATAACACTTAAAAGCTACCTCTGTGTGATTCAACATACTTGTTTTGCCGCAAAACCCCTTTATTCTTTGCTGTGGGTTTTGTAGGAGTCTAACATTACCATGTAAAAAAAATGTAAGTAATGGTTCAGAATGATTTTCATAATCGTTCAAAATTGACATTTGAATACTAAGAGATTCGTAATGGTTTTCAACATACCTCATCACCTATGGAAATGAGGTCTAACGGCCATGCAACAAACGAACCTATTGCATCCCGCAGCAATGTAACCTCTGAAACCGAGTCTGGTATCGGTAGTAACGCATCCGTATATAAAGCGATATCAACTGACACTTTCAGATAACCTTGTGGGAGCGGATGATGGTGAAGTAACGCTCCCACAAAGTTATGCACTTTTCCCTTGCCAACCATGCGATAAGTCGGAAACGACAAATACAGCTGGCAAGATGAAATGCCCTGAAGCAATAATAAATATGTAACTGTTAATATGTATAAAGGTCAATTAAAATAAATGTGTTAATTTAATTAAAATAAATATGTGCTAATTACCTCGGGAAATTTATTTGGAGAATTGATACTAGCTTTGTCACTAGCATCTTTCAAACCGGAACCGCGCATTTCCGCCTCATATCTCTCTTTATCCTGCTGCAATGCTTGGACTTGCGCTTGTAGTGCCATCACAGTTTGCATGATTTCTTGGGTGGTGGGATTTTTTTTCTTTGATTGCTTATACAAGGATGATGGAGTCACACCAAATCCTTTACCTCTCACCCGACCGGGATACTCAGGAACATTTAGCACTCGACTAAGAATGCTCCTGCAATCATCCTCATCTGCGGGTATGGATTTAGATAGATTCTCCTGAAATTCATTGACATATAAAAAATTATTAGTGGGGATTAAAAATTAATTATAATTTAATAAAATTTCAATTAACTTTGAGACATAATGTTATACTTACACATTCTTCATAAACATGCTGAACATCTTCTGTAACAGCTCCACCCTTACCCACGCGAGCTTCCTTCCTCAAAACATGGTCCGGAAGTGATGATTCTTCACTTTTAGACTCTTCTAACTACACATTTAGTTAAATAATAAGTTCATCAATTATAACACAATAATACAATTAATAAAATCATAGCATTAATATATACTTACCAATTTTTGTTGTAACCGTGCATATCCCAAACGCCCTTTTCTGTATGGATACGCGGGTTTTGATGCTCTTTCGCGATTAATGGCACTCAATTTCTGGATAAAAAATTTTAAGTCATATCAAAACAAACTAATGAAACAAATATATAATACAATCAATAGACATGACAAGATAACATTACATTGAATTCTTCGGTTTTCCGTTTGTCTACAAAAAGGCTCCATTCTTCCGGTGTAATCAAATCCGCATACAACGGTGGAAGTTCTCCTTCAACAAAAATTTTGTCTTCATCCCTAAGATACTTGTTTGATAACAAGGCTCTAAACCCTCTGTGTCTCTTTCCGGCCAATTGAAGACAATACTTTTTCCGGCTTTCTTCAATATTAAAGGACCTCTACAAAAAAACATACACATATAAACATAAAGTGTGTTAGTATAAGTAAATTAAAGACTTAATCGTCAAAAAAAATCTAATAACATCAATCATATTTGGTAAGTACCTCTATCTCGGTCCATATCTTTTCTTTGCCGGCATCCAACGCTTTACTCCTCCAATTATCATAAGTGATTGGAATGTGCTGACGGACGAGTGAACCAATGTATGAAGCCAACATTGAACCGTTAGGCTTAACTAGTTGGTTCTGGTCACTCCAATGTACATCAAATCTCATCCCTTTATCTCTAGCACGGATGATTCTCTTCATAATGGTTTTTCCTCTTTTTATTTCATGTTCTACATTCGAAGCTTTATTCTGAGCTTCCTGTGTATCATGCGTCTCGTGGGTGTCTTCCTGGTTATTAGGCATTTTACCTGTAAGAAAGAAAAAAACAAAAATTAAATGACAAATATAAAAATCCATAATCCATTGAATGATATAAGTTATATATAATTACAGTGGCGAGAGAGAACAACTAATTACCTTTAGAGATGTAAATTACATTCTAACAAATGTTTGAATCACATTCTAACCAAAAAAGGAATAACAGACAAATACCAACATTTAAAAGTAACAAAAGAATTAGTCAAATTGACTCATCTATCATCATTCATCTATGAAGAATCTATTTCGAAAATAAGCAGTATCACTTGTATAAGTGGTAACCAAATGTTTGAATCACATTCTAACCAAAAAAGGAATAACAGCCAAATACCAACATTTAAAAGCAACAAAGGAATTAGTCACATTGACTCAGCAACACTGCAGCCAACGAATCACACTGGAAAAATATGCAACCACAACAAATGCAACATAATTGTTATCAAAGAATAGTGACTCATTCTTGATTAAAAACTAGACATTGGTTACATTCTTAAAACTCTATTCATATCACAGTAAATACCCTAAGAATTCCCCTAATTTTCTCTGATTCTATAATTTAAACAAAACAAGGTTGCATATTATGGAAAAATAGAATGAAAAATACTATTAATATATATATGACTGATTACAGAACAAGTCATTCTCTGTGTGGCATTACATCAAACATGTGATATGCTTATCGTCCAAGTTACTGAGAAATTTTTCATAAATAAAATCCCCTTTCAATTTTTTCTAAAAGACAGTATCTTGAACATTTTTCTACGAAGGAAGTAATGCAAACTGAATATTGAGAACAAACAGAACATTTTTCGACAATATTATTATTATTTTTCTAACAATGACATTCAATAAGCTAGAGTTGTTAAATATTGCTCACAAAGAAGAACGAAGGACGATAATGGGAACTGAAGAATACCTGAACTGAAGAACAAAGGAGAGTTTCGAACACTTCCTGAATGCAAGGACGACGATAATGGCAACAGTGACGGTAACGGCAACGGCAAAGAACGACGACAATAATGGCATGCAAGAACGACGGCAAGGGTTTAGAGAAACGGTCGAGAGAGAAAATGAATAGAAGTGTCTCTGAAAATGTTTAGAGTTGTTTTATATTTTAATTAGTAAAGGACTTTAGAGGGCGCTTTTCCTTAGAAAGCGCTTTCTAAAGTGAAAATAATTAGAGCCCTATAAGAGCGCTTTCTGAAAGCGCTTTCTAAGGTGACCTTTAGACAGCGCTTTTTAAAAGCGCTCTCTAAAGTAATACCTATAGCAGCGCTTTTTGGAAAGCGCTTTCTAAGGTGGTCTAAGGTGGCAGTCTTTTACAGCGCTTTTGAAAAGCGCTTTCTAAAGCCTTTCTTTTAAGGAGCTTTTTTTTAGCGAAATTTTTTTATTCTTTTTAGCAGCGCTTTTGTATAAAAGCGCTGTCTAAACATATTTTTGGCGTAGTGTAAACTCATAATTTGTAGCTAATCTGTAGCTCATTCCTAGCTAATTTAAACACACCATTCTTATGACCTAAAAATTGTTCTTTTCCTGATTTTTTGCGTGAAAGTTTATAACCTTATAAAGATCTCTCACACAAAAATTGATTTTTTTTTACTTGAGATGAATATAATACGAATTTTTTTAACACCGATATTTCATGAAACGGAAACAACACAAACATTAGCATATATAATTGAGTTTTATTAGATAATATTTTGCAGAGACTTATCTAATAATACATAAAATGGATATGCAAAGTTTCATAGCATTCCAAATAAGTCTCGGTTTATTTTAATTTTTTTTATTGAAACATATATAAATGTATTTTTTTTCTAGAGGTGAAAATCATTATTATGACCAAGACTTCGTTTTTTTAATGATTTTTTTTTATGAATGTTTATCACATTATAATGATCTCTCCCACAAAAAATAAAATTTATTTGATATTAGATAAATTAAATATGAATTTTTTAAGCGTCGATTTATTATGAAACGGAAATAATACAAACGTTGGAATATGATTGAATTTAGAGCTAATATTTTGCAGAGACCTATATAATAACATATTAAAAGGATCTTCAAAGATTCATCGCATTCCGAATAAGTCACGATTTATTTTGATTTTTTGATCAAAACACGTATATATGTATTTTGATAAAAAATTCAAAATAAATAGAGAGTTCGAGACTTATTTGGAATGTCATGGAACTTTTCAAATCCATTTTTATGTATTGTTAGATAGGTCTCTGCAAAATATTATCTAAAACTCAATCATATGTCAACGTTTGCGTTGTTTCTATTTCATAGAAATTCAGTGTTAAAAAAATTCATATTTTATTCATCTCAAGTAAAAAAAAAAATTCAACTTTTGTGTTAGAGATCTTTATAAGGTTATAAACTTTCATGCAAAAAATCATGAGAAAAAAAAACAAAGTTTATGTCATAAGAATGGTGTGTTTAAATTAGCTACGAATTCTGAGTTTATTTATGATGTTCATCTTAATGACGAATTAGCGTCAAATTTTCCGTCGCTATAATTTTAATTAATATAAAAAATAAAAAATGGAAGAAATTGCTATGTGTCATCCACGTCATCATTTTTTGTCACACTGGCATTGTCAGGTGTATGCCCAGTTATAGAAAAATTTTCACATAACAATACCTCATCAGTTTCTATTATCGGCCGTTAGCATAAATGATCAAAAGTGTAGATGAAAAATATTATGAGAACCATTTTTTAAAGAAATTTTTTAGAAGGAATCAAAATAAAAATAACCATGAACTATAAGCATATCTAATTCTTTATAAAATTCAAATGACCAAAATATCAATCTTAATTAAACATACTTCTCTAATTAGTAAGAACTATCTAAATTCTCCATTAACTCTACACTTGCAATTCAATTATTGCCGCGTGGGAAAGAATTGGAGACTGGTGTGGATTTGGCAGTTTTTACGCAGGTAATATTGAAGAATTCTTTTTAGAATGGTGTGGATTGGGTAACTCGTTAGAAGGAAACTTGAAGACTGGGGCCATTTGGTTTATTATAGTTTGGAGCATTTGAAAGTGTAGAAATGATATCATTAATGCTAATGGTTCTCTTAATCTTGATGACTTATGTTGGAACATTAAGATCAATGCTTGGGCGTGGTCTAGGGTGGGTGAAATTTACTATCCCAACTTTAATTTTTTAACCTTTTGTATGGATCCGTTAAGAGGATAGTTTGAGTTCGAGTTGGTAGAAAATTTTGCTAATGTTTCTGATTGTATTGGATATTGGGCCAGTTTGTTATAGCTTTAAAAAAAACTAGTAACTAACCCGTGCGTTCGCACGGACCTGTCTGTTCGAGGACTTTTTGTTATGGACGTGTAATTGTTAATCAAATTGAAAATAAAAATGGTATAATTATAAAAATAGATATGATTGAAAATTAAAATTTGTATTGATAAGTATAAGTAAATGTTGTGCCCAATTATAACATGCAGTATTTTTTTCGTATATAAAAAAATTTGAATCAAAATTAAAGTTATCCCCGTTTAAAACAATAGTATTTTTTCGTATATAAAAGTATTTGAATCAAAATTATAGTTGTCCCCGTTTATAAGAGTAGTATTTTATGTTATATAAAAAATTTGAATTAAAATTAAAGTTATGCCCTTTTAAAACAACAATATTTTTATCGTATATAAAAAATTTGAATCAAAATTGAAGTTGTCCCCGTTTGAACACGTATTTGTTTATAGATTGTTATAAAAAGTAGAATTTGAAAATTTTTTTTTAAGAATAATAGTAAATTTAAGTTGAATAGTATATAAATATATTTTAATCAACAATGTCATTTTTTCTCGTATATAAATATATTTTAATCAATAATGTAATTTTTCCTGTATAAATCTTATTTTCGTTTTGGCATTATTTATAAAAATATTTGACTCAATAGTAAAGTTGTTCCCGTGTATAAAAAGATTTGAATCAACAATGTATTTTTTCCCGTATATAAATATTATATTTGTTTATAAAATATTTGAAGCAATAGTAGACTTGTTCCCGTTTATAACAATAATTGGATCAATAATTTTATTTATTTTTGTTTCAAATAATTTTCACGATATAAGAAAACAAATTTTATTCAATTTTATTGAAATAAAGACAAAACTTATTATATTCATGAATATGGTTTCACCATGCTACCACAATTAGTTTTGTCAAAGAAGATTTTTTGTATTATGAATAGACTTTCCAAATGATGGTAACCAAGTATTTATAGTTATATTTATTTTAAAAATGTACATGTCATAATAATGAGAAATTGACACAAACCTAGTTTGTTTTTTTTATGGATTAGGGAAAATTACTAATATTATAATATTTAAATTAATTTATAACATATATTTAATACCAAATATTATAATATTTAAATTAATTTATAAGAAATAAATGTCTAACAGTAGTATTTTATCTTATATTAGATGACTTATATATTAGAATTATATAATAATAATTGAATGAACAAAGTATGTTTTAAGAATTTGTGTTTTTTAATTGAAGTGATATACAATTTTATTTGTGTAGTGCAATTGGTTGTAATTATTAGTTTGGTCCTCCCAAGTACAATGTAAATTTAAATTGAAGAAGACAGTGTAAAAAGTAAATGTAATAAAGCAATCCAAATTGTAGAAGTCAAAAAGTTGATTTCAAGGAACATTGCAAAGACACAATACATAGTAAATGACTGAATCGAAATTGAAATAAATGTTGGATAGTTAATCACTAAATCTAAAACTCCTTGCAGACATATAGTTCTCCCAGGTATAGTCCCGCCCATCGTCATCATCAGAATCAACTGGTTCGTAGTCCCGTTCTTCGTCTTCATCTTAATCCAAAAATTTGACTTTCCTCACATTTCTTGCTGATTTCGTTTTTCTTTTCCTCTTTCTTCTCTGTCGGAGTGCAGGAGCGTCACGTACCTTAAGAAGAAAACCAATTAATCTAAATTGTCAACATGAAAATTCGTGCGACTGTGTGTTAACATCAACAGAATACATAAACAGACAGTGACATAAAAAAAATGGGGTCTTGTTGATGTAACTCAGCCTAAGGGTATTTTGTAGTCGGCATTGACAAAGCCAACAAAGGTGATGCAATATAAGAACGGACTAAAAAATGTAGGGAAAACGAAATTGTACCGGGCGGAGCTGCAGATATGGTTGAAATCGGGGAGCCTGTTGGTGCGGTTCACCGAGATGGAAATCCGTAGGTGGTCGGTTGTCAGCAGGGGGTTCATTTTGGACAGCAGCTTGGAGTTGTTGTTGGGTCTGTTGATGTTATGAAGATTATAATTTTTAATCACAATGAAACAATAAGGCAGAGAATTTTGTAGTGATTAACAAATGCAGCAGTAAATGTATAGGGCAAACCTGTAGAAGTAGTTGCCCGTCGACAGGATGATGGGGACCGTGTGGTCGTTGTAATTCCGGAGAAGCTTGCAGGTCAGGCGGTGTCTTGACATCAGTAGGGTCTGCTGCATTGTGTTTTTCGTTGGATGCCATAGAAAAACTTTTGTGTTTCTGAAGTTTGGTGTCTGTTGTAGATAATGGGAGGCATGATTAAATAATGAGGTTTCTGACTCTGCAGCTTCCCCCTACATTGGAAATGGAAATGCATTAATACTTTAGAAACTGTAAACTTGGAATATTGAGAGGCAAAATAATAATGAGTGGTGATGGTTAAGTGTACCATTTAGTTGCAAATACAATGTATAATGTTATTGCTCATTAAAGGAAATGAGAAGTATCCATGAGAAATAATTTGGATACAAAATATGAGATATAAATAACAATTGAGAAAACAAAATAAAAACATTTTCGTTGACTTACATGTAGAGGATAATTTCCAAGTACTCAATTGAATGTGGAATTGGACCAGTCAGACTATTGGAGCTCAACTATCTGAAAGAAAAAGATGTGGATTATTATGGATCATAAACATGATTATACCACTTTCAATGTCAATGAATATGACTTCAAAATATCCTGAGAAAAACTTACAGTTCTTGCAGGGTTGCAATGTTACCAAATTCCCATCACAAACGGTAGTCCGATCTTACTATATAACTCAGTATTTCCTGCATATGAGAATGAATTAATATATAGCACCAACACCATTAATATTTTCATAAAATACTCCTAAACTATTTGCATTGCAATTGTCAATCTAATATCAAGTCTTTTCTTTATCCAAAAAAAAAACCAAATTAGTAGTACCAAATTTTCCTGACCTTCATTCCTCAAAGCAGTAGCATGATATCATGATGTGACTTGTTTCATTTGCCTTCTCATGACAGTCCACTTGACAGCCCCCACCAGGGCAAATTACTTTAGACATTATCTGGTCTTAGACATGATCCAGTATAGTCATTTAAGTGTATAAGACATGATCCAGTATCCCATTCAACTCTATTATACGCAACATGATAACAAACATGATTACCTCTGAAGCCGATATCGGTATGATTTCATTGAAAGTCATTGAAATCTTTCTCTCAATTCAGCAATCATTGATTTGACCTGAAAATGCCTTTTCCAAAAGAAACCAAACAAAATGAGAGGCCAAGAAACATATGAACAGACCAAAACAATACCTTTGATTGAATGACTACAGCAGAAGCGTCAATAGCAGCTGTAACAGCACCAACCATGTATCATCAACCCTGAGAAACACTTGCACATAATTTTGATAAAAGACATTCTTTAAAAGAGAAACCTTGAACCCGTCACTATATACTACAAACCTAAACAGATAAAATAAAAGATATTAAGTTAATAACAAAACCTTAATTTATAAAGTCGCACCTAAGGAGACAAACTTGGCCATTATCCATTAGTTGATCATTATGGAACACTGAACATCTCTATTTGCTTCTGGTATGTGTTTTACATGAAACAATACCTGAGCCATATTAAGTCCTAATGCTTCTAATAATTCCCACGATAATAACCATGCTAAAATAGGCACATTCAACAATAGGTCTGCAGATCATGTATCCAACTTTGATGGTGCCAAAATACAACTATATTTATGTTCATCTGCTTGTCTGCAAAATACAACTATATGTACGCAGGCCTCTAAGAACCAGTTGCTTACATCTCTGATGATGGCCATTATGTTAATCTCAAGTTTGTATCTCAAAAATAACCTTTTTAGAGCTTAAAAATTTGGAAAAGAAAAACAATTAATATCAAACAAATTTTCCTGCAAAAATGAACAAAAGAAGGCTCAGATTCACATATTCTCGCACATGCAAGAGAAGAGGTTCCCAATGGCTGCGTATTGCATCTGGACGAAATACAACATATGTTGTTCGATAGATACATTATCGCCTTGCCATGAAACAAAACTTCCCCCAATGTTCGAAGCAAATATATAAAAAATCATCACTGCATTGTTATTGCCTTGCCATGAAACAACTCTTCCCCCATTCTCATCACTGCCATGAAACAACTCTTCTCCCAATTATGCCAATTTTGTGATTTCCAGAACATCAAATTTTCTTATATCATACAACTATATTTATATCTAGCGAACTACAAAACTTCAAGTTTGTCATCACTGCAAAACAAAAACAGAGTAAGTGATTGTTGCTTCACTAAAGGGAAACACAATTGTATCTGTCTCGCAACACCAATTCTCCCTGTTATGATACCAAGAAATGTAACCAATCATTATAGATCACTTCATTAAAATATTAGAAATTTCAGAAAATACTTCATTCACTTTGGTTTACCTCATATGATTTAGTAGGTATGTAAAAAAATAGGGGTTAAGTGCTTCCAAAACCTATAACACCAACATTAGATATAGATGACATTGTCTCAAATGATCATTAGCACTGTAGATGTTGTAATTAACAATCATAAAAGCACTTTGTTGATCAAACACATTTGCTAGAGAAGTAGGGAGCGAAAAATCATGATATGCAGGCCACGAGCACAAACTTGATAAAGTTATATAATTGATTCACCATGTCTTCCGTAGCTTTTTCAACTTGGCCAAGAACAATTTCCTGTCAACGAAACAACCAATACATGACTTCAAATCAACATTGTTAAAAAGGAACAATTTTAAACATAGAATATGTCAACAAAAAAAGCTTACCTTGGGTACATTAGCAGCTAAACTTTTCAATGCTGCTTCAACATAGCCATAGAAATCTCGAGACATCCATCGAACTTCTTCCTCAAGATTAGCAGGTATACGGGCCATTGTATCCTGACATAACATCACTTTCAAACAAATTAATTACAAAATACTTAATTAGTTCTGAAAATACTTCATTAAAATGTAACCAATCATTATAGATCACTTCATTACAATATTATACATTTCAGAAAAAACTTCATTCACTTTGGCTTACCTCATATGATTTAGTACGTATGTAAAAAATAGGGGTTAAGTGCTTACAAAACCTATAACACCATTGCTTAGATATACATGACATTTTCTCAAATTATCTGTAGACGAAACAATTTCCTGTCACCGAAAAAACCAATAAATGAGTTCAAATCAACATGTTTTATAAAGGAACAATTTTAAACATAGAATATGTCAAAAACCTAACCTTAGCTTGGGTACATTAGCAGCAAATTGTTACGAACAACAATAGATCAAATTGTTAAGAACAACAATGTTCCTCCTCAAGATTAGCAGGTATACGAGCCATTGTATCCCGAGATAGTACATGAAATTAAAATAACAACAACTCAATAATAACAAATTCATGTTTACCTCTCAGTTAGAGCATATTGTTAAGAACTTACAATGGATCCAACATCTTTCGGTAATCTGCAAAACACATCCCAAAGGGAAATAAATCTATAATCTATCCACATAGCCCTTATCATTTAATTCCAGAAAAGAGAGAAACAAAATCAAAATAAGCGCTTATCTATTCTCAAAAGCGCTTATTTCTTCTCCCTCTAACGGTTCATCCGCTCTTAACTCGTCACCAACATTGTTCAGTTTCTACAAAGTATCTCTGAGCAAGAACCCTAAACGTAAACATATCGATGAATAACCACCATCTGAAATATCAAAACAAACAAAATACCACAGATCTGATCGGAAAACAACAAAAAATTACAGAACAAAAATCGTATAAATCAAAAGCTTAGACACAGATCTAAAGACGAGAAAATTTCTTCCTTGTGTTTAAAGTCGAAATCGGTGACATCTTGCATGCAATCGAGGCAAGGTAACATTCCATGGAACTTCCAGAACATAACCCACCTGCAGAGTTCTTACAAATAACATAAAAAACAAAATGTTAGACATAGATCTATACAAATCGTTACAAACCAAAGATCAAACGCATTCATTTCGGTTAGGGTTTCGAAAGCGACGTTCTTGATAACAACGGAAGAAGTAAGAAGACGAGATAGAAGAAGAGGAAGAATATGGAAGAATGAGAGAGAGTAAGGTCAGAGAGAGAGAGAGAGAGAGAGAGAGAGAGAGAAAATTGAAAATAAGCCTAAGACAGATTGGAACATGGTGGAGAGAAGAGAGAGAGAAAATTTTAATAGCATAAAGTTTTATTTTAGAAGTCAAAATCTTTGAAACTTAACCAAATGACATCATCTATTGCCTTAAACATAACCAACAAAGGCTTAATATAATAAATAAGTAGTTGGATTACAAATATGTGACATCATCGGTTGCAAAAAGTAAATTTTGGACCAAAATTACCCCTAAATTGAATATGTGGCAAAAAAAGAGCAAAGGCTAATGGTGTAAATTTCAGAATAACAACTTTTCTTATATTATAGATAGATTTTTTCTTTGTATTTTTGAAAATGAATTCTACAAATACGTTTTTTAAAATATTACAAGTTTTTTTTAATTTGTTTTTTATAAATTAAAAGACTAATTTTGATATTTTATAATATTAATATACATTATTGAAATTCAAAACATAGTCAAAATCACAACTTTTTCAAAAAGTCATATTTCAAAAATGATTTTTATGAAAAACTATTTGAAATAGCTTCAAAATTAAGTGATTTTTTGAAATTTTGATATCCAAAAAAAATTTCGATAAAATGATAAAATATCTAAAATAACATTTTAAAAATAACTGTTCAAACCAAATTTTCATTTGACGCTTTTATGAAAAAAAAAATTTATAAATTTTTTTTTTCACAAAATTATCTTACACTATAACAATCATTTAAAAAAAAAAAACAAAACAAACGGATCTATTGACTCTTTTGAACACATTTTGTGTTCTGTTATTAATCTTATTGACTTTTAGAAAGGAAAAAAATTCAATCTGCATCTATTCTTTCAACGGCAAAAAATAAAAATGTTAACACTACACGTGTAAAAAAAACGCAGCATGCTGCATTAGGGTAAAATATTGAATTTAGAAATAACTCAAATGTGCAGGAATTTTTATCTTTGCAATTTTTTAAAGAAGTTTTAACTTGAAATTTTTATAATAAACTGTAATATCTTTAAAAGATAAATTATAAAAGGAATAAAGTTGTTTTATTTGATCAATATAAAGAGTATGAGTTATAGGAAGAAGCTAAGATATTTCACTAGATTACAATCAAACCCATTGAGCACCAAAAGAATATTAAAAGAAAGTTGTTGAGGATAATATATTTGGTCCACCACATAGTCAAAATGGAACGAATGTTACGGCACAAATTATGAGAAAAAGTAGGAAACAAATATAATATAATTGACAGTTCGATACCCACCATGTGAGGTGTGTGGCTATCAAAAGGATAAAGTGAGAGAATGGCATGCATGTGACATATCTGACTTTCGTACCCTCCACCTTAGATTGTTGTTGGGTTTCAATTTCAACAAAAATGACATAAGAAAAATACAATAAAACATTTGTCTATACATGTTTTCTATTTATTTATTTTGACAACTTCCGATTTATCAATTTGTTCTTTTTTTTTTCTGCATTTTGATCCATTATAACGAATTATGAATTTTTTTAAATAACTATTTTTTTCAATTTATATATTAAAATAACTATTTTTTCAAATAAATTACTAAAGTAATTAAAAAAATTGAAGTAGCCATTCAAATTGACGTGAGCACTATATAATTGTACATAGCAGTGTTTTAAAAACCGGACCGGTCATCAAACCGGTGAGGGTACTGGTTCACTGGTTTATCGGTCGAACCACTGGGTTATTGGTCGAACTGCATGACCAAACCGGATTAAACCGGATAACTCGATTGAATAAACCTGTCATTATAATAGGTATAAAACCGGTAAAATCGGTCGAACCGGATGATTCAGTCTCTAAAAACTATAACTAACACTTAAATTTTTTGAAAAGATCATATCATAAATTCACAGGTTCATAATTTAAATTCAAATTTTAAAAGAGTCTAATTGTAAATTTTAAACAGAATCTAAATTAAACAGAGTCTAATTTAAATTCATAGTTTTAATTTTAATAAAAAATAAGTTTTAATGTTAATAATTAAAACAATATAAATATTAACATTATTTTAAATAATAAATTTTTCAAGTCTATATATATATATATATATAATGGAAATCAGTTAAGTCTAAAATCATATTATATTTAGTTTCTTAATTTGTGTTCTTAAATTTCTATACAAATATTTGTATGATGGTTTTTCAATCAATATAAATACAAAATAGTAAAAATAGTTTTGTGGATATTACAAAATTTAATTTGGGTATCACTTGAATTAAATGAGTGATTACTATTATTCTTGAAGAAAAGTTCATATGTATTTGAGTAAAAAAAATTAAAAAAAAAAAATTAAAAAAAAAATTTTTTTTTAAAAATTAAAAAATAAATATATTTTTTTTTTAAATATGCAGTTGAACCGCCGGTTTGCGAAAACCGCCGGTTTTTCCGGTTTTCCCGGTTCGTACCGGTTCACACCGGTTCTCACCGGTTCAACGACATGGCCGATCCAGCAAGCGAATCCGGCCGGTTACCTGGCCGGTTCCCGGTCCGACCGGCCGGTCCGGTCCGATTTTTAAAACTATGGTACATAGGCACCAATTGAGATTACGCATTTTTATAGTGACAACAAAAAACGTAGGTAAATGTCCATTTACCGTAGATATATCCTATAAAACTTACACCTACAACACTTTTCTGTAGGTAAAAGTCTTTTTTTTGACATATAATTTGTTGTAACTACAGTAAAGTGATGTAGGTATAAATTTTTCATGATATACCTCCGATCAATAGACTTTTATCTATGTTTTTTGTTGTCACTATAAACATACGACATTTCAAATATAATTTTATAGTGCATGCACCATTTTAAGTGGCTACTCAATGCACCATTCTGATTAGCTACTCAAATTTTGTTTTTTTTTTAAATAGTTACTTTGTTAATTTATTTGAAAAAATAGTTATTTTAGTATATAAATAAAAAAAAAGTTGATTATTTAAAAAAAAAAATCACGAATTATTGCCAAAAAGAAATATCTATATGAGACATATAGGGCAGAGTTGTTTGGCAGTAATTTAGGTTCCACATGGCGAATTCCAGCGGTAGTTTGGCAGTAATTTAGGTTCGTTCTTTGAATAACTTATCAAGAACCTTCCATTGGATATGGTCCTCTTTTTATAAGCAAAGAGAAAAATCATACCAATAGGAGTACTGGGAGAAGGAGTACCCCAACCTACATACAATCAACAATTAAAAAAACTAACAGTTTTAAAATAATAGAAACTCTCAAGAATACTTACATCAATCATAATAACTATAAGTGGAATAATGGTTAGACCACTGAAAATGGTCTTAGATGAAAAGAAGTTGATATTTATATTAGAAAACTATATCCATTTCTGTACGAATTGGACACATGCTATAATTAATCTTTCTGATTGAAAAATATTACATTGATGACAAACTAATTCTGTACGAGATTTAACTCTTGCATTATCTAGTTGAAGAAAACTACAATAGATATAATAGATAAGTAAATTAATTTTTTAAATTATTTTACTCTTAAATTATTAGAATTATGTTATTAGAATTGAATTTAAACTCAGGATTTTTGAATAAACGAAAAAAAACTTTTACTATCTAAAACATAATTTTTCGAGTTCCACTTGAATTTATTCAAAAGATTTACTTGTATATTTAGTTAAGTAAATAAATTGAGTTTCAAAATATTAAAAGAAAAAATTACCTGTTTATTTAATTAAGTAACTAAACTGAGTTTCAAAATATTAAAAAAAAGATTTACCTGTTTATTTAATTTTATAAACAATGTTACACTATCCAATAATGATTTATCAAATACTAATTTTGTAAAAGCAATTGTTAGATTAAAATTTTATATCATATAAATTATTTTTGTAGAAAATAGTTAAAAAAGAGAGGGTGAATTGTGATAAACGAGTTTTGAATTATATTTTTACTAAAACAATTGAATCCTCCAACCTCTTTGTCCATCTTTCACCAGAAAGTAACTTCCCTAGATCTCACCCAGAGACAGACAGGATGCCTGCTCTGATACCAATTGAAATTCTGGTACCAGACGTGTGATGTTAAGGTGCGATGTCACAACAACACACTCTGCAATAATGGACAGAATAAGCAACAGGAAAACACAAGGAATTGTTCACCCAGTTCGGTCTAACTACCTACGTCTGGGGGCTACCAAGCCAGGGATGAAATTCACTACTTGTAGATATAATTTACAGACTCAACACACCAGTTGACAATCTCCTAAACTTATACTCTACTAGTGACTTTCTACCTAAGAAACCACTTAGATATGAGAACACTACTCAATCCCCTAAAACACTCAAAGAACAACCTCTTTGAGATCCCTTGATCTTGCTTCCTAGCTTCGATCAATCAACAACTCTCTATTGCTTCACAGCTTCTAGAGAGGACAGAAAATTCAACACCTATTCAAACCTAGAATAGTGTGATTACAAGTACTCTAAACAAACCCTAGACTCTAAGCCTCCAGCTCTTGATCTTCAATCTGTTTTTTGTACCTTCTTCCTTGGTCTTGTGCGCTTTATATAGCTCCTTGAATTTGGATTGGATTTGTCACAATATTTGATCAGATTTGTTAATTAAAAACTGAATCTTTTAAAACAGATTTTATCCCCAAAATCTTTTTAAATCTTCCACCTTTTAATTCTCCAACAAACCTGCAATCAAATCTCCCATGTAACAGAAAATATCTAGCCCAAGATATTCTCATCCAACGAGTCAACACTCTCCACAATTCCAGCTAATACGCGACCCTAATAACAACAAGCCCATGTTGTCATTAGCTTCAGTTCTGCAGGTCTGATGTTACAACATCACCTATGTGACATCAGACATCTACTTCAGCAACTAGCAACCTTAACACAGCCCAGTGTTAAGTGCAATGTTATGACATCAAGCCCATGACATCAAACATAGTTAACCTTCACAACTTAGTACAACCCAGTACTAAGACTCAATGCTGCAACATCAACACCATGACATCAGCATTGAACACCTTGTTATTTTACCAAAATTCCAGCCAATCCAGGAACTTACAATCTCCCCCTTTGGCTAATTTTGGCTAAAACAATCTCTGCATCTTCAGAGACTTCAGCAGCGGAATATCTTCAATATTTTGAAACATTAACTTGCAGCAGTTTGACAATCTTCATATAGTCTTTATTACTTGATCTGCTGCAGCACCATCTTCATTATTGACAACAGCCAATTGGTGCTCCCCCTCAAAAACTTGAACCAACATCACAGCTGTTCAGTAGCTCACAATGTGCAGCACATCTCCCCCTAGATGTCTGCTTTGCTGCACTCTGCACTCTTAATGCTATGAATACTTCACTAGCAGCTCCACAACTATGCTGTCTATACTCCCCCTCCACAGCTGCACCGGCACACTTTCCACTTTTCAACTAGACACCTTAATCTTTTACTACTCTTCTCTTTATGGCATGAGGATGTAGTCTAATCTTGTATTTTCAACTATTGAATAAAAATCCTATTTTTAGATTTTTCAGTTGCCATGCCAAACACTTTACAGTACTTTTCTAAACTGCTGAAATTTGTACATACTATCTGCAGTTGAATAACCATTATCTTATAGGCCAACTGCACCATAAAACATCTTTCAATTAATTTTGAAGTAATACGCTCCCTAATTTTAAGCTCTCAAATTGGTTAGCATACATGAACTCATCATCTAATTTCTCTTTATTTACCAAATAATCTGAGTATTTAACCAGATCTTTTCTATCAACCTGCTCATCATCCCATTGATGAGTAACATTCTGCAATGTTGTAACATCTTTCTTAACATGGTGATTGCCCAACAGTCGTTTCTTCCACAAGAGTTGATAGCATGAGTTCTTTCCACATAACACTGATCTACGACTGTTCTTCTTCTTAGATCTGAGAACTAATCTGATTTTGCCCCTCTTTCTTCTTCTTAGTCTTCCAAGATCAGTTTGTATCTTTTGACCAGCATGATTCCATCCTAGAGGATGTGTATTTATTCTTGACATTTTAATCCAGGATCTGATAGAGCCAATATCAGAGGTCCTCTGCATGTCAATTTTCATATTGGGATCAGTCTTAGACTCTAGTCTATTCTGAATCATTTTTTCACTTTGCTCATCATCCTTCTTGAGGCTAGAAATACTCTTCTTGTCTTGAGATGTTTCAGCATCTGCTCTGACATCTGTATCTTTCGACACAGAGCTATTCATCCAGGGGAGGTTTTCTTCTGAGACATCGATCTTCTTCAGATCTTGATGATAGAATTTTTTATAGTTACCACTGGTATCTCCCATAACTTCAGTGAGTTCTTCAATCTCTAGCCTTTTAGACTTACTCACAGTCAGACCACTACATTGATGCGAGATTCTGATGATTTGTTCAGATGTCAAGACATCAACATCTTTCCTCTCAAGAGATGTTGCTCTATTCAGCTCCTGAGAACCTTTAATCCTTCCATCAATGGTGAGGACTGATGTGTAACATTTGCCCTTGACTAATTTTAGATCATCTTTTCTTCTGACCTTCATCAACTTGAGGGAACCTTCATCATTCTGATGTCTACACTTGATATCTTCTTTATCATCACCAGACTGGCTTTCAGTTTGAGGAATCCACTGATAACAATTGTCTTTGGACCTTGCACCAGTCATTACAGCCTCACCCTTCTCATTCGTTACAACACATTTGTCTTTGGTGTAGCTGACTAAGTAACCTTCATCACATAATTGGCTGATGCTTATCAGATTAGCATTCAAACCATTGACAAGATAGACATTGTCAAGTTCAGGTCCTCTTACTTTTCCAATACCTTCTACAACTCCGTTATTCCCTTTACCAAACACCACTTCAAGAGAAGGACACGGTCTACATTCAGCAAACATGGATCTACATCCAGATATGTGTTTGGAACACCCACTGTCAAAATACCATGTTTCTTCTTTAGCTTCTTTGTCAGCCAGGTGAGCCAATAAGCACTTCATCTTCTCATTCTGTACCAATTGTTTAACGACTTTGGGCCTGTATTCTCTCCATCTGTTCTGTGTCTGAGGGTATCCATGCAGCTTGTAGCAAGAGTATTGCATATGTCCAAGCCTTCCACAATAAAAGCATCTCACCCTTTCTTCTCTGAATCTTCTGCCTTGATGAGACTGCATAGGTTGCCATCCATAATGTGGTCTTCTCCTAACATTGCTTGCCTGCCTTCTATTATGCTGGTATCCATAAGGAAGCTGAGAATGCTTTTTCCTGGATTGTCTCCCATGATGGTGGGACTTTCTCCTTCCATAATGAGACACAGCATTAGTGTAACCATACCCTTGATGTTGAGACACCTGATGAGACACGTGCTGTTTGAACTGAGGATATTGTCTTCTAGGCTGTCTCCCATGGTGATGAGGCTTCCTTCTTCCATAATTATACGGCACAACATTGTTGAGGCCAGGTCCATACCAGTTTTCCTGATGTTGAGACATCAGATGTGACCTGGTCTGCTTGACCCTTGCAGCTTCCATGCTCCTATGATATTGGGGGGGCATATTCTGGCTTGCTCCTTGTGGCTGCTTTCTCTTCTGATTATGACCAGTCTTCTTCTCAATCTTCTTAGGTTGTGAAACATCAGCTTCCTTGGGAGTAAGATTCTGCCTCTTTGGCTGATGTTGAGGCACAGTTTGTGACTCTTCCTTCTTTAGACCTGAAGTACTTGCTTCTGAGGTACCTTTGTCTTCGGCCACATATCCTATCCCAGCTTTGTTTCCAGCAACCTGTTCTGACTGGAGTATCTTGTCAAGAGTGGCTGTACCACTGTTCAGCATCCTAACAGATTTTGTCATCTGATCAAGTTGAGATCTCACTAGAACAACTTCATATTCCAGATCAGATTTTTCATTCTCAAGTTGAGCAATCTGTTCCTTGTGGCACTTGTTTTCTTGACAAACTTCAGCACTCTTTAAACACAACTCCTTGTAGGTTGAAGCTAGCTCATCATAAGTGACTTCTCCATCACTATCATCATCAGATTCAACAATTCCTGTCAAAGCTGTAACATGCTTTGCTGACTCACTTTCATCTTCGCTATCAGTGTCAGACCAGGAAATTGTCAAGCCTTTATTCTGCTTCTTCAAGAATGTGGGACACTCTTTCTTGACATGTCCATACCCTTCACATTCAAAGCACTGAACTCCTTTATCTTGTGCAATCTTCTCTTCATCTTTCTCTTTTAACTTGCTGATGTCAGAAGAGATGTTCTTGACACTAGGTCTATAGTTCATCTTCTTGAACACTTTATTGAACTGTCTTCCTAACATAACTATAGCCTGAGGCAGATCCTCCTGGGACTCATCATCTTTAGCTACTGCAGGAGTGGAGACTAAAACTATACTCTTAGGCTTCTTTTCTGGTTCTTCCTTATTCAGTCCAAGTTCAAATGTTTGAAGAGATCCAATAAGCTCATCAACTCTCATCTTGCTGATGTCTTGAGATTCTTCAATGGCTGTTACCTTCATCTTATACTTCTTAGGGAGGGACCTAAGAATCTTTCTCACCAGCTTCTCTTCTGTCATCTTCTCACCAAGAGCACTGGATGCATTTGACAGCTCAAGAACACTCATGTGGAAGTCATGAATAGTCTCATCTTCCTTCATCTTCAAGCTTTCAAACTTAGATGTTAGAAGCTGAAGTCTAGACATCTTAACTCTAGATGTGCCTTCATGAGTAGCCTTCAAAATATCCCAAGCAGCCTTAGCAGTTTCACATGAGTTGATCAGCCTGAATATGTTCTTGTCAACCCCATTGAAGATAGCATTTAGGGCTTTTGAATTCCCAAGGGCAAGCTCATCTTCTTCCTTGGTCCATTCTTCTTCAGGCTTAGGCTTTGAGGTGCCTTCTTTATCCTTGCCAGCCTCATCTTTCTCACATACCTCTGGAGCTTTCCACTCTTTAATGACAGCCTTCCAAGCTCTGCTGTCTAATGACTTTAAAAAAGTAGTCATTCTAGGCTTCCAATACTCATAGTTTGAGCCATCCAAGATAGGGGGTCTGTTGACGAATCCTCCAACCTCTTTGTCCATCTTTCACCAGAAAGTAACTTCCCTAGATCTCACCCAGAGACAGACAGAATGCCTGCTCTGATACCAATTGAAATTCTGGTACCAGACGTGTGATGTTAAGGTGCGATGTCACAACAACACACTCTGCAATAATGGACAGAATAAGCAACAGGAAAACACAAGGAATTGTTCACCCAGTTCGGTCTAACTACCTACGTCTAGGGGCTACCAAGCCAGGGATGAAATTCACTACTTGTAGATATAATTTACAGACTCAACACACCAGTTGACAATCTCCTAAACTTATACTCTACTAGTGACTTTCTACCTAAGAAACCACTTAGATATGAGAACACTACTCAATCCCCTAAAACACTCAAAGAACAACCTCTTTGAGATCCCTTGATCTTGCTTCCTAGCTTCGATCAATCAACAACTCTCTATTGCTTCACAGCTTCTAGAGAGGACAGAAAATTCAACACCTATTCAAACCTAGAATAGTGTGATTACAAGTACTCTAAACAAACCCTAGACTCTAAGCCTCCAGCTCTTGATCTTCAATCTGTTTTCTGTACCTTCTTCCTTGGTCTTGTGCGCTTTATATAGCTCCTTGAATTTGGATTGGATTTGTCACAATATTTGATCAGATTTGTTAATTAAAAACTGAATCTTTTAAAACAAATTTTATCCCCAAAATCTTTTTAAATCTTCCACCTTTTTATTCTCCAACAAACCTGCAATCAAATCTCCCATGTAACAGAAAATATCTAGCCCAAGATATTCTCATCCAACGAGTCAACACTCTCCACAATTCCAGCTAATACGCGACCCTAATAACAACAAGCCCATGCTATCATTAGCTTCAGTTCTGCAGGTCTGATGTTACAACATCACCTATGTGACATCAGACATCTACTTCAGCAACTAGCAACCTTAACACAGCCCAGTGTTAAGTGCAATGTTATGTCATCAAGCCCATGACATCAAACATAGTTAACCTTCACAACTTAGTACAGCCCAGTACTAAGACTCAATGCTGCAACATCAACACCATGACATCAGCATTGAACACCTTGTTGTTTTACCAAAATTCCAGCCAATCCAGGAACTTACATTTTCGAAGTAAACTATTTTTCAAATCATGAATACTGTCGAAGTGTTCATTGTTTCTCAGACTTTAATTTAAAAAGCATTTGCACATGTCCTAGGATTCACTGGTTGATCCTGTAAGTTAACCAATATTTAGAGACCAGCGATTATTTTCCAATTTTCACGGTAAACAAATTGGCACGCCCAGTGGGACTATGTTAGTGACATTTTTAGACAAGTTTTCTATTGAAAATTTTACTAAGTTCTTCATTTTTGTTGTCTCTCTCTTTCAAAACTTCGTTGTATGTTATTGTGAAGTGGTAAAGTAGCCACCACTAACGAAGATAGACCAAGGAGAAGATACACGAGGAGAATGGAAAACCAAAATCATCCAAACAATTCAAATCCTCAAAATACATCATATAACAATGGAGAACCTCCTTTAGCGTCTTCGACAGGGGAACAACGATTTCAACACCTATTTCTGAACCGATACCATCCATGGCAAGTTCGACGCCTACGCGGTCGATTGCCCACAATGAGCCCATTTTAACTTACATTGGGCCACGGGGACCTTCAGTAACCCCCACCCCCACCAATAGGGAACGCTTCGAACATACCCTTTATGCCTCCAGGCTTCTCTATGCCTTTAAGCAGTCGAGAACAACCTTTTGGAATGCCAACCTCCATGATGGCGAACTTACATAACGTCGGGTCAACATTCTCAGAACCCGTAATGAATATAACTTCACCATTATAGGGGTCAGGCTCGGGGATTAATAGTATGGGTCGAAATGGCCAACCCTTAGGGATAGGTTTTTCCACACAAATGCCAAGCTTATCCAATAATTCTACAGCGGTTATTAGGCAACAAATGGACGAGAGTAACCACGAAATGGTCCAGATGTTTTCCCAAACAATGGGGACGATCCTTAATCCTCAAATCCAAAATACTACCCAAACCAACCAACAAATGTCCGCGTAAATGATACCCATTGCAGACTTTTTTGGTGTACCACAGCCTCCTCGACTCCCACAGAGGGAGTATATGGTGAAAAATCAAGGGTTAGCCTTTGGAGAGGATGTCACTATTAATCAAGTCCAACAAAACCAAAGGAACAGACCCCGAGCGAACGTGGCAAACCAGGGAAAGGTAGTCGAACCCCCTAAGAATCAACCATAAATTCCAATAGAGGAGGAACCAAGGGTAGTAATGGTGAATAGAAACCAGAACGCTGACAATGTCATACAATAAATTCGACGTGATGATATGTCAGCGGATAAAAATCTAGCAGCCATGGTCGAAAGGATTATGGCGCGAAATGGGGTAAATTTTGGCCTTCGAAGACCAAATTACTCATCACCATTATTAGAATACATTTTGCAATCAGATTTACTCGCTAGATGGAAAGTCCCTAAATTCACTAAGTTTTTGGGGGATACCAATGAGTCTACTGTCGAACACGTGGCTAGGTAGTCGATAGAGGCGGAAGATATTTCAACAACGAAAATCTTAGAATTAAATATTTCCCAAGCTCTCTCACCAAAAACGCCTTCACGTGGTTCATAACCTAGCCAGCAAATTCGATCCATAACTGAACTCAATTAGAGAGATTGTTCCATGAACAATTTTACATGGGACAAACCAAGATTAGCCTAAAAGAATTGGCTAGTATCAAACGAAAGTTTACTAAGCCAATAGACGATTATCTGAACAGATTTTACATACTCAAAGCCAGATGCTTCACATAGGTGCCAGAACATGAGTTGGTCGAAATGGTCGCTCGGGGCCTTGACTACTCCATTAGGAAGAAGTTAGATACCTAGTACTTGAGGGATATGGCCCAGTTGGCTGATAGGGTTCGACAGTTAGAACGCCTGAAGGAGGAAAAGGCTTGGGCAAATAAAAATAATAGAAAGGTAGCCTACATCGAATTTGATGAAGACGACAAAGGAACATATAACGAGCCTATAAACTTCGATGAGAATGAAGTTGACCTTGCTTAACTAAAGCAAGGGCCACCTTACTCTTGTAAGGTCTTAGCTCCTTCGAATGGAAAAAAACTCAGTTGAACCAGAAAAGAACGATAGATTTCCTAAGAAGACTTACATTTTCGACGTCACAAAATGTGAAGGATTGCCAAATTATAGTGCCTCCTGGTGCTAAAATGCCTCCTTTAGAAAAAAGAAAAAAAGAGGTTTTTGTAAGTATCATAATTTATTGGGTCATAAAACATCTCAATATTTTCTTTTCAGGGATCTCGTTCAGAACGCAATTAAGGACGGAAGGCTCAGATTTAGAGAGAAATCGAAGGCCCAAATGAAGATTGATTCTTACCCTCTTTAGGTGACCGATGCCCACTACACGGAGCCATCTGTAATCAACATGGTCGAAGTTACTGAAGACTTCGCCAACGAAGCGATCATGCTCAAGGTCAAAGAGGATCTCGACAAAGAGATCATTGAGAATTTCATCTTTGAAGTCACTGAAGGATTCACTAAAGAAACCGCTGAAGGTTTCGAGAAAGAAACTGCTGATAGTTTCACTCATGGAGTCATTGAGGGCTCTAACAAATGAGTCATTGAAGGCTCAAACGAAGGAATCACTGAAGATTTCAACTTGATGATAACAACAAAAGAAACCACTTAGGGTTTCGTGCAAATTGATAATTTGACTGAGGCTACTGAGGGCCTTAGGGTGAAACTGGAAGAGCTGGACATTGCTGAAAAGGCCAGCGTGGGTGTGAACATGGTCGAAGTTTCTCAGGAAACTTTGATGGAGGTTGACGAGGACCTTTGACAGGAAGAATATAATAAGTTGGCTTTCCCAAAGCAGGACGAAAGCCTGACTGATTTCCTTCATAGATGTCAGAGGAAGAAATCGGAAGTTATGTTATGCCCTCGATGCAGCGCGGTCTTCGACAAGAAGGAAACTCATAATTTCGAAGGGGTTCGTATGGCAAAAAATATAAGAAATTGGAAAGCCTCACATGGCTGCCAGACTTTCGACAACAGGAGTGACCCTAGGAGACAAGAGCATGCAAGGCAAAGCCAGAAAAAATGGAAAAACTTCGAAGTTTAAAGAGGCTCTTCTTTGACGCACCAAAAATAATTCTAGGCGTTGAAGCGGCTAGCATACCCTTCAGAGAACTATAAAGGAAAAAAATCTGATGTCGAGATCCCAGTTGAGAAGACAGAAAAGGCGGAGGAAGGCTGAAAGGGAAGCCATGGAGAAGGCGAATCCTGGATCTAGTAGCAATGTACCGGCGAAGAAAGTGGAAAAGAAACCTGTCGAGAGAAAACTATTCTCTCCTCAGAATGAGGCGTATTTAAAATATTCTGATCACGAAGAAGACATAATGATGTACGATTTCGATTTTGTATCAGAAGCCTCACTAGACATCATGTGTAATGTGGTTTCAGTACTTCCTAGAGAGTACGACCAAGTGATGGAGGTAGAAGAACCAGAAGAAGCGATGGAAATGGAAACGGCTCAACACAAGCCTATCTGTTACTACATCATGAATAATGGCTGCCTCGAGGAGCAAAATGCCTTCTTTGAAAGGCCTGACGAGTCAATGAAGATCCTTCTAAAACCTCTGTTTATCAGGGGGGAAAGTGGGAAATATCGGAATAAGTAAGATCCTGGTCGATGGCGGGGCGGAAGTCAACTTAGTGTCGCATTATATGCTGAAGAGGATCGGAAAAGACGACACAGATACAAAACCTCATAATATGGTGTTTTCAAATTATGAGGGCAAGATAGGAACCACAATGGGAGTTATACAGGTAAACTTGACTGTTCGCGCTATAACTAGGCCAACGATGTTCATGGTGATAGCCTCGAAGGCTAATTATAATCTACTGCTTGGTAGGGAGTCGATTCACGACATTGGTGTCGTTCCCTTTTCAATGCAGCAAAGGATCACTATTTGGCACAATGATGGGATCGTCGAAAACATTGAGGCAGACCATAGTTATTTTACGGCCGAAGTGAATCAGGTCGATAGAAGGAGTTTCGACCGGAATTTGGCCCATATTGGTCCATGTAATCCTGCGGGATTCGATATGGCGCACACAAATAACTATTTCTATTCTCTTTATCTACACCTAACTCATGGGTTCCAGTGGGATTGAGAAGTCGTAGGCAAAGAAGACTATGTCTTCAGAACAGCCCATATCCAGCCAATTGGCTGGGGAAGCGAATTCGGTGATGATGACTGAGTCACTGGTGCTCGAAAGGATTTCGGCTTCTATAGTCGAAAACAAACTAAAAGTGACCTTAGAGGCTGAAGTAAAATTTATGGCCGTCGAAGCCAAGAAAATTGAAGCACATCAAGGAGGTCCTGGTAAGGACTTCGATCCAGAACCACCTGATAAGGTTCGGGATGAGGTGCAAGGCCAGAGGCTCGACGCCATCTATGATGATGAGCCTTTGGGCTTCGAGAAGGATCAGTTAGCAAGCAACATCAAAATTTTGGCATAAGATCCACTTGAAGAGATCGACCTGGGAGAGGGGCAGTGAAGAGGCTGACATACATCAGTGCCAACGTCAGCCCACAACTCAAGGTCGAAATAATCCAATTGTTGAAGGAGTTCAACCGTAATTAAATATAGATCTGAGTTTATTAAAAATTATATGGAATGCTTATTTCAACAATGCTCACTAAACATATAACCTTCCAATTTGCACTAGAACATTATAATATAACAAATTATGTTATATTAGAAGAACAAGTTCACGTTCAGTGCTTGACAAGAGTTCTTCAAATCCTTATCTATATTTTGTTCTTTGACAGTAAGAACTTGGTTTAATAATTCCAGTTCTTCAACCACCTTTGTCTTCACCTTTAATTGTTTTCGCAAAATATTATTTACTTTACAAACAAAATTAGAGGTGGAGAGAGGGGTGGTTGAAGATCTACGATCATTAAACTAAGTTCTAACAGTCAAAGAACAACATGTAGTTAACAGTGTAAAGAATTCTTGTCAAGAATTGAACGTGAACTTATTTTCTAATACAATTTTATCTATCATATCATAATTTTATAATACAATTTAGAAAGTTATATATTGGGTAAGGGATTGGAAAAAACACTCAAACCACATAATATATAATAAACTCATCTTTTAAACAAACATTAACAATAACATTCATCAAAAACATTCATCAATAACAAACCATAAACAACAAAAACGATACAACAAACATATCAAGTCATAAAATGCTTTAGAAACATACCATACATGTCCCATAAAGGCGTGTTATCAATGAAATAACGATGAAGATAAATTTAGACCTGCAAACTTGTGTATATTTTGAATGGATGTCATTTTGGATCTTTGACACAAGTTTGTAAGGCTAAATTCATACCTACAAGTCAAAACAAGAAGGAAGTTCAAACATCATTAAACAAGCTATTGAAACAAATTTTGAAAAAAAAAACTATAGAGAAAACGAACCTGTAAATATCCATTGGCTAAGATTTGTTGTTATGGTTTCGTTTTAGGGTTTCCATATGAGAGAGACGAGTGAGAGAGTTGTTAGGGTTTTGTTTTGAGAGAGACGAGTGAAAGAATTGTTAGGGTTTTGTTTTGAGAAAGACGGTTGTTATGTACTGAAGCGATAAATAACTTATATAAATAAATTATCACATTTCATCACGGTTGTTAATAAAAACCATGGTGATATACAAGGTCAATAACATATTTATCACGATAAATGGCTAATTGCAGGTGATGGGATTCGAACCATTTCACCCTGTGTACCTTTTCAGCACGATTGCTTCATTTGACCGTTGTGGCATGTCCTCTAGTAAATACAAAAAAAAAAGCGCCCGAAAATAATCTATTATCATGGTTAACACTATGGGCGTTGTAAAATTGGTGTTACGAAAGGTATATATTATAGTATTGCCAGTACAATACAACTCTTAGATGGACATTTTCACTCTCTTAGCAATAAGGCAACCTCAAGTAAAAAAAACTTATAAAATAAATAGAAAGAGTGATATATGAGAGTAGTTTAATAAGAAAACTTGGTTGTATAGAAGTGCGGAAAGTCGTCCTTTATATATAAAAAATATGCTAAAAAAGGCAACAATCCATGGACTTTGTAATTGATTAGAATGCCTACCTAACCCATTAAGTTAGCCTAGAAAAGAAAACCTTAATTTATGACAACACTTAATCGATTAGAAAGTCTATCTAGTTGATTATAAGGCGTTACTCTTCTTCTAATAAAGTAGATGAAGATCTTAATCGATTAGATAGTTTAGTTTTTCTTCCTTAATTAATTAGAAAGCTTTTTAATAAATTAAATACTTGCCCACATGGCCGGTCTTGGGCAAGGGAAACCAGACCCACAACCCAGAGCCTAAAAAAAAAATTTGAGCCTAAAAAATTTGGATGGTAGGCTTTAGTAATTTGATAAATCTTTTTCTATATATTATGTGTTGTAAATAAATTTCATCATGTAATATTGCCCCAGCGGTTACACGTGCTTGTTTTTCCACAAGGCATAGGGGGATTGAACCCCTGAATTATGGAATATTAGAAAGCTTATATACCACCTGGCCGTTGTTGTTTCGCTGTTAATTAGGAAACTATATATATATATATATATATATATATATATATATATATATATATATATATATATATATATATATATATATATATATATATATATATATATATATATATATATATATATATATATAAGATTTCTTAAATTAAAGTAGTAAAATTCAAAGTTAATTAATTCATTTTTTATTAGGGGTCCATTTTTATTATTAACCATTGGCCTCTAAAAAGTTAGGATCGGCCCTACTTACTCATATTTGTTTTTAATAAGTTTTAATAAAAAGATGAGAGTTTTGAAATACTTTGTAAGTGTGTGTGTGCGCGCTCGCAAGCACACATCACGTTAGTACTATAACAGTTTTTCTTGCTTCATATATAGTTAATTGGTCAAACTATAAGATAAAACATTAAGCGCATGATTAAAAGAGCTTTCACAACTTCACACTAGGGGTGGACAAAAAGTAACCATGTGATTGGACCCGACCAGTCCGAATCTGATTTTTGGCCATGGTTCGGTTTATTTTGGTTTACAGATTTTTTTGGTCCAACTGATTAGATATCAACGGTTAAGATTGGTCGGACTCGGTTGGTAAAATGCAGCCATTAAAATCGGATCCGAATCGAATATATTATATTATATACTAATGGTTATAGTTATTAATATGTTGGATCTCAGAAATTTGGCTCAAATTAAAATCCATATAGATGTTTCAGGATTAGGGTTGATCATTCTTTCACTTCCTTGCTTCCAGCACCCTCACTTATTAAGGTTTTTGTCGCCACTGTGTTATGAATGAGCCGTCTCTTCCAGTTTCATACTTTGTGTTATTGAAGCTCTGTAAGTTAAGTTCTATCTTCTTCCTTTTTTTTCTTTTTTTCTTGAAGCAACGATAAAGGAGTGATCAAGATGTTTCATGATTAGGGTTTGTGGCTACCATTCTCATTCTCTTTCATTCTTTCCATGTTCTCGTCACTCTCACAAGTTAGGGTTTCCTCCATCGTTGTGATATGAAGCAGTCGTTTCATACAGTTTAACAATCTTTGTATTATTGAAGCTTTGTAAGTTCTATCTCTTCTTCTTCTTCATCTTATTTTTCTCCTTTTTTTTAAGTAACGATCTAGGAAGTTTATTTTCAATGTAATCTAGGTTTTGTTGTTGTTTTATAAGATGTTTGTCTGCTCTCTCTCTCTCTCTCTCTCTCTCTCTCTCTATATATATATATATATATATATATATATATATATATATATATATATATATATATATATATATATATATATATATATATATATATATATATATATATTAATGTAGACATTGTTCTTACATCCTTCCGCTAAAACCCTACGTGAAAGGTAAACTTCCTCACTTCATTATTTTTCAGATATGAGTTTTTTGTTCAATTTTTCTTTGCATATATGATGTTGTTGATTTGATTCAATTGTAATTATGTTTTGATTTTCAATGTGTTAGGTTTGAGTTTTACTGTTCTTAATTGTTTGACTCATAGTTTTTTTTAATTATGTTGATTTTGCTTGTAAGAGTACCATTGCTCTTAACTTGTTAAGCCTTCAAATGTAATAGATCTCTGAAGTTTTGTTCTTGTTTTTTCGGATCTTATATGATCCAGACTGTTTTTGTGATTGAAAAAATGTTTAATTTTTTGGGTTTTAAACTTAGATGGATCTATTTTTTTAAATGATACTTTTTAAGGGAAATTTGATTTGTATAATTAGATTTGCTTTTTTTATTTATTTATTTAAAAATTTGGAATTGTTGGAAATTAATCTGTGTGGTGTTGGTTAGATATTGCTTCTCACTGCTCTGTCTCTGTTTTTCACATTAGATTTGTCTTTGAAAATGTGTTTCTTGCCTACGGGTCTACTTACCCAATTTTAACTTGGGATTCTTTGTTTATGTTTTTAAAAACTGAAGGATTTGAAAGTGTGAGAAGATGAACTAGAGAGTAAACAAATAGACCTGGATGGAGTTTGGCATGTTAGTAACCCTGTGTAAGTTCTCTTTGTTGTTTATATGCTCTTCTTTTTCAGTATGACAGTGTTTCTTTATACTTTTGTTGGGATATTGGGGAGTGACGTAAAGAATTGGAACTTAAAGATAATACTTGGAATTTTCTACAAATCAATGGTAATACAAGGAGGTTATGTGATTCTATAAAGATGGTTTATTTATTTATTTCTTAAAATATGTTAGAATTATCTTATGATCTCTATTGTTTTCTTATGAATTCGTGCTTTGTGTTTGGATCAGTTGAATGATGTTTTTGAAGGGGTTGACATCAAATAAGAGGAAAACTCAGTAATTTTCTACCTTTTGAATATATATTTTTGTTGATGAAATATAATTTCTATTTGTTTGGTTAGTTTATTAAAAATTGTTCCTAACATATTTGATTGATATGATCCTAAGGATTTTGGTGCTGCAACGTGTTTTGGACTTTTGAATTGCACTCCAAAAAGAGCAAATGAAGGCGTATACATGATGTCTGGTTTTAGGTATGAAACGAAAACATACAACATGTGCATTATGCATTTTTGTGTTAAATTTTTTTTCTGGTTATTATAGGTTATAATTGTTTTCTTACATTGATATGACTTCGTTTAAAACTTGCATCCAATATTTGTTCATTGGTGGAACTATATTCATTTAGATGAAATTCTTAGTTGAGTTTTGAAGCCAAATTCTAATTCTTGATTTTCAATGTATGTAGGGAAGCTTGTTATAATTTTAAGGAGTTGTGAAAGAAAAATCATGCATACTCTCTTTGGATTCAAGAAGTAGCTGCAATGCTGTCAAAATTCACACATGTCGTTTACACATTTAGGTGTTTGAAAATGTGTAAGGAAAATTAATTTATGCAAGATTAGGTGTATGCTTAGTTGTTATTGAATAACAATAAGTGTAGGTGTATGCTTGGCAAATAAATAACCTTGAGTTTTGGCAAATAGCAGTAAGTTTTATGAGCATGTTATGTGTATGAATAATCATTTGAGTTCTTTAAAAAGTGTATGCCTGATTAATTTATGCAAGATTAGGTGTATGCTTAGTTGTGATTGTTTGAGCACGTTTATGTGTATGAATACTCATTTGTGTGTGTGTGTGTGTGTGTGTGTGTGCGCGTGTGTGTGTGTGTATGATATAAGTAACTTAGACTCTAAAACTTGAAATCTAAGTAACTTAAGTAGTTTTCAATTTATTATATACTCATTAGGTATAACTTGATCCTAATTTTAGCTTTGTTGATATTTAATGGATTCTGCCTGAAAGTATTGTGCTCTATTGTTGTTTTAATAGTTTTTTATAACTTTGGTGCAGAAATTTGCAACAAATGATGAGCAATGAATGAGTTGATTTGTTGAAGATGCCCTTTTGCTGAACATAAACTCAGGTGTAGGAAGTATGATGATGGACATAAGTTATAATTTATGTTGGTTATGTTATTTTATCTTGCCTTGCCATGTTACTTTATGAATTTGTAATGAATTTAATTTACCACATATCATGTTTTAACAATGACACAATATTGGATGATGGACAACTATATCAATCTATTATGTTTGTGGATCTTAGAAGGATAAACTAAAATGGCTCAATTGTTTTTATCCAAGTAATCAATAGTTTTTTTATGTAAAAGATCAATTAATTTTTCCTTTTTTTTTTAAATTAAAATAAAATTCAAATTAGATTGTAATTGGGTTTGAAATTTGAGTTGGGCTTGAAATTTTGCCATTTTTAAAAAAGAAGAAAAATTTTATTGGATTTATTATGTGGGCTGGATTTAGTATTTGCCAACTGCAAATGAAATATGAAATAAACTGATCCACTTACTTGAACCCGAACAAACCCGAACCCGAAAAAATCGATGGTTAAATTGGTCGGAATTGGGCCAATATATGTCACCAGGGGTTGGGCCGGATTGGGGTTTTGGGCCCAAACCGGCTCGAACCGATGTCCACCCCTACTTCACACTTCCATTCCTTTCAACTTGATTTGACTTTGATTGGATCTTTCAACTGGAACTTAACTTTATTCTTTTTTATTTAACCAGATACTTTAATTTAACTTTGATTTGCTCTTTTTAAAAAACTCGAACACTTGGTTTTGTGTTTTCTTCTTTATTGATGATGTTTTATGATTTAATATTTGTTGTTCAGTTATCGTCATCAAAACCTTTAAAAGATACTACATGCACAACACGTAGAACCACATCCATATCCCAAAGAACACATATTTAGGGGTATGAAATTTAATCTGATGTTGATTATATGGATTGAGTTAAGGATAACATGCACAACTAAGAGGTTTTGAGGCGTCAAGTCAAGTTTCTTCTCAAACGGAAATAAATAGGGAGTTTTATTTGGATTAATTGATGAGGGAAATTTGTTGATGAGATAAAATGAAGTAGAGAAAGCTTCCCATTAGTAATATAAAGGAATTTCGACAAATGCTAGTAGTGTGAGCCCTAATTTATCTATATTTCTATGTTTTCTTTCACTCCTACCATTTTGTTTAGAGATGTATAGTAAAATATTCTAAATTCAATTTTTGGCTCTGTAGTTACCTTCTAAATAGGTTTGTATTCACCTCCGTCATATCATATTGAATGTTTTTTTTTGTTTTTTTAATAAACTAATTTTCAGCCATGTTTTTGAATTGATTGAAAGCATGTATTTGTTGGAACAAAATTGGTTTGTCCCACATCCCTTAAGTTTTAATGATAACAAAGTATTTAAAGAATAATTTAGTATACTAATATTTGTTCAAGTATGCAGGACCATAGACTAAAATTTCATGAATAATCCAAGTATTGGTTCTGACTATGAACATATAAAGAGAAGTTTAAAGACAAAAATATGATGGATCAAAAGCTGAAGATTAGACTCTAAAGAAGTCAACTTCTGAAGAGGTCAACGTTTGAAGATCGGAGTCTAAAGAAGTCAACCTCTAAAGACCATACTTTGAAGAAGTCTGCTTCTGATGATCAGAACCTGATCTAGTCAAAGCGCAAGGACCAAGGTGACTCTGATTGGTCATTGTCGACCTCTGAGCCTACTTTGTCACATGAAGACCTAAGCTCTATTTTCTTCATATAGTCAGTTGGATGTAACTGATAATTCCTCTTGCAGCAAATGAATTCCAAACAAGCTTTCAACATCAGTAACCGTTTGAAAAAAGATCTGAATATCTCTATTCAAGCTTCTCAAAGACTCTATTGTGTTGGATCTTGAATGACTCTTTTTCTATCTATTTATGGTGTTCAAGATTTTAAGAAACACACACCTATTGACACTGAAAGAGAAGTTACTCTGCCAAAACAAAAGTATATGATAAACTTAGGATTGCTTATCCTTTTATATCTTAGAAATCCCTAAGTATTAAAAGAGTTTATTTGAATTGTATTTTTTCTACACGTCTGATTTCATATTAAGTATATTACCCTAAACAATCATTTATCTATTAAGTATATTGTTATAAGTCTCTTACTAAGTGTTTGAGCATTTGAAGTCTCTTGCTTGTGTGCTTGAGCATATAAGTCTCTTGCTTGTGTGCTTGAGCATTGGAAGTCTCTTGCTTGTGTGCTTTAGCATATAAGTCTATTGCTTGTGTGTTTGAGCATAAAGCCATGATAACTTTATGTGTATCTCTTATTTCTTGCATTTCATATTCATTGCCTACCTCTGATTGAATCATATTCTATACCTTGTGTTTAGAATTTGACCAAAAAGTTTAAAAGGAAAGAAAAAGTCAACACAATTCAACCCCCTCTTCTTGTGTTTTTCTCACATTGAGTTGGCATCAGAGTACGGTCTATGCTAAACACTTAATAGTGATGCATAAAATATCTTGAGAAAAACATATTGAATCATTTCTGGAGTTTCTGATAATGGAATTGGTACTCATAATCCATATGCTACTACTAATCATGATTACAACACTTCAGAAAAGAACAATTATATAGCTAGACCTCCAACTTTCAGTGGAGACTCTACTGAGTTTGAATGGTGGAAGAGTAAGATGTATACTTATATCATAGGTCTTGATGATGAGTTGTCAGATATTTTGGAAGATGGAATTGATATTCCAATAAATGGAGGTGGAATGGCATCTGACAGAAAAACTCTCACACCTGCTCAGAAAAAGATCTATAGAAAACATCATAGAGTTATAGGCATATTGGTTTAAGTTATACCTCATTTAGAGTACATTAAAGTCATTGATATCTAATGCTAAGACCATTTTTAAATCCATATGTGCCATATATGAAGGGAATCAACAAGTTAAGAAAACTAAGGCTGACCTTCTAGCTCAGTAATATGAGTTGTTTAGAATGAATGAGGATGAAGACATTGAAACCATATTTTCTAGGTTTTAAATTCTTGTGTCTGGACTTCAGGTAATGAATAAGAGCTACACTATATTTGATCATGTCAAGATTCTTAGGAGTCTTCCTGTCAGATATAGACCTAAAGTGACAGTTATCCAAGAGGCTAAAAACTTAAACACATTAAATCTTGAAAGTCTTATAAACAATCTCTAGAACCATGAGATGAAGCTCAATGGAGATGAACCTGTCAGGAAGTCAAATCCTTTGGCTTTGAAATCTGTTGCTAAAATTGCTAAGGCTTCTCAAGTCTAGGAGTCTGAAGAAGTTTCTCATGTAGAAGGTTCTAAAGATGGCGAAATGGTTTTTATCATCAAAAGGTTTCATTATCTGCCTAAAAAGAATAAAAAATTCTTTGGCAGAAGCAGTGGCTTTAGAGGATCTAGCTCTAGAGAAAAGAAGGATGATAAGAAGGGATGCTTTAACTGCAAGAATCCAGGTCACTTCATTGCTGACTGTCCAGAAGTGCAAAAGGACAAGTCAAAGAAGGGAAGCTTTCAAAAGGATAGCTTCATAAACAAGTTCAAGAAAAGTTTCATGGTAACATGGGATGAACTTTACAATGAAGAAGACTCTGAAAAGGATGAAGATCAAGTCAACCTTTCTTTGATGGCTCTTACATCTTCTGAAGCAGAATCTGACTCAGATTCTGATTCAGAGTATGAGGAAGAGGATGAGGTATTTTCTAAACTATCTCGTTCTAATTTAATTAGTTTCATTCAAGATCTCATGGGAAGATGTCAAGAGAAAGTGATACACATGAAAATATTGAAAGATAAATATGATCTTTTGAAGGAAGAATTAAATTATGTTCAAAGGTAAAATGAAGCCTTAGAGAAATATCATATTTCTCGAGTAAGAGAAGTGTCTGATAAACCCCTTAATGAGCATGAAATGACTCTTCAAGAGTTTATCATAACAGTCGTATAAATGCAATGCACAACAGGACCCATGCATGTGGTACCAATCGTCACAGTCGATGGACACTAGGCCATCACCCTCCAAAGATCCCCGTTATTAGGATTGATTCTACACAAGAACCGGAGCACGTCAAAATTACCTCACATTCACACAATGGTATTGAAGCCACCATAGACCGAAGTTTGAAATGCTATGAAGGCATGATACACAACATCATTATCATCATCATCAATAAAAGTTGTTTCGTGCATCATCATTCATCAAAATCTTATGTTAATCATATCATCATTTATTCATCAAAACATCATAAATCATCGTCTCATAATCATCAATATAATCATGGTAATTCATCAAAATAATCACAGCCCAAAACATGAAGACAACACAAGAATCATAAAACATTTTCGCGAAACAGCAGACGTTCGCTAGAATGTTCGCTTTGCAAACTTGTTCGCTCTGGCGTTCGCTTTGCGAGCTGTCAGCGAACCCCATAACCTCATACAAAAACCAGAAAAACCCCACTCTGTCTCACTCGCCACCCTACTCGCCTAGCGAAGTTATTCATTGGGAAATTCGTTGTGCGAACTTACCACTCATTCTCAAAATTCCATCCTAGTATCTCAAAACAACATTATCGTGCATTCGCTGCACTATTCGTCCAGAGAATCTGGGGTGAATATTCGTTGTGCGAACAATTCATTCGCTTTACGAACTTGCGATTTCCTGCAATCGTTGTTACACATCAGTAGCACAACAGATCTCCAAAATCTTACGGGTTCAGCCTCAATTACCCCAAAAACATCCCCAAAGCATTCCTAGGGCATTATGACAACAAGGACACAAAAAAAAACCTACGACTATTAGGCCGATTTATTACACTATCCTAAGCTTTAATTCACATAAACCTTCACAAATTCAAATACCTTCACAACTCCCATAAACCCCTTTCCCTTCAAGGTCAAAACAACATCAATAGAGAAATTAGCCTCGAAGGCCTATTTTTATCCGATTCAATTCAACCCTTAATAATCCATCATCAATCCACAAAATACCCTTAAATCATCAATTTACTCGTAAACCCACAATCCCACATAAACTTCAAAATCAGCTGTAAACACATCGAATTCCTATATTGAAAACAATGAAAGGCAATACTCCTTATACCTTAGATTGTCGATTCCAAGCTTTCTTTCTTTAGTTCTTGGAAACCTTCTCGAATCCTAAGCTTTTCCCTCTTTCCTCGGAGCTCTGGCCTTTTCCTTCTTTTCACGGTCTAACAAAAATGAATCCTACTCCTCTCAAATTCTCCTTTTTGTTAAACCTAACCTCTGGGCTTCTAAAATGGGCTTTCCCAATATTACCCTCACTAACTCCTCATTAAAAGTCCAATTTGTCCTTAATCCTTCAAATATTATTTAAATAAATAATAATACAATATATTCTATATTATATACTATTATTTAAATAAATAACCAAAACTTCCACAAAATACCGACGTCAACGCAAACCACCAAAATTCACTAAAATTCACGAATATTATATTTAAATAAATTAACTAAATATTCTTACAAATTTGGGGTGTTACACATATGACAAGAGAAAAACATATGTTACATACCCTAAATCTAAAAGAGGGAGAAACTATGGGATTTGGAGAAAACGAGAAAGGAAATATCATTGATATGGGTACTTTTGGTAACTACTCTATCTCAATTAATAATGTTTGTCTTGTAGATGGACTTAAACATAACCTACTGAGCATTAGTCAATTTTGTGACAATGGTTATGAAGTCATGTTTAATAAGAACAACTATATAGTCATGAATGAATCTGACAAGTCCATAGTGTTCAAAGGTATAAGGAAAGGTAATGTTTATAAAATTAATTCTTCCAAATTGGTTGATCAGAAGGTACTTTTCCTTCTATCAGTGAGTGATGAGAAGTGGCTCTGGCATAGAAGGTTAGGTCATGCTAACTGGGGACTAATCTCTAAACTTAGTAAGTTAAAACTTGTTAAAGGATTTCCAGAACTCAATTATCACTCATATGCTCTTTGTGGAGCATGTCAACTAGGAAAAATTAATAAAACTTCATACAAAAGTAAAAACATTACCTCTACATCCAGACCATCAAATCTATTAGTACTACATTAATCAATGGGAAGAAATATGGACTAGTCGTTGTTGATGACTATAGCAAATGGACTTGGGTTAAATTCCTTAGAACCAAGGATGAATCATATGATGTGTTTATCATATTGTACATACACGTACAAAATGAAAAGGAATAAAAAAATTTAAAAGTAAGAAGTGGTCATGATGGTGAATTTGAAAATGATTCATTTGAAACTTTTTGTTAAAAGCATGATATTCTCCATGAGTTATCTTATCCTAGAACTCCACAGCTAAATGGAGTTGTAGAGAGAAAGAACTGATCTTTACAAGAAATGACCAGAGCCATGATCCATGAAAACAACTTACTTAAGTACTTGTAGGAAGAAGTTGTAAACACAACATGTTATGTTCATAATAGAATCTATATTAGACCTATTCTGAACAAGATTGCATATGAGTTGTTCAAAGGAAGAAAGCCACACACTTCTCATTTTCATTAGTTTGGATATATATATATATATATATATATATGTTACATCTTAAATAATAAAGTCTATCTGAAGAAATTTGATACCAAAGCTAAAAGTGGTATCTTTATAGGATACTCTGAACGCTTAAAGGCATATAGGGTGTATAAATGTGAAACTAATATGGTTGAAGAGTCAATATGCATCAAATGTCATGACAAAGAGCCTGACAGTAAAATGTCAAAGCTAGTTCAAAGTTTTTCATAAATTTGTGTATCTAAAGACACCTCAGGAGCTAGAGGCCCAGAAGCTGGAAGTTCAGAAGCTAACAAATCATCAAAAGTAGGATGTTCAGAAGCTATAAGAAATTTAGAAGTTGGTGATCCAGAAGTTGATCCAACCTCAGAAGCTCATCTAGAAATTGAAGATTCTGAAGAAGCTCAAGATGGCTCTTAGATGCATCACAATCCAAGAAGACCTTCAAGTACAATTCTTCTTATATGGAAGAGTTAACTCTTAGAAACAAAGATAGCCCTAGAAAAATAGGGCCTGCCTTCAGAGAAGAGCATTCAATGTTAGGACTACTCTCCATGACTGAACCCATTTCTGTTGATGAAGCATTTTGTGATGATTGTTCGATTATGGCAATGCAAGAAGAGCTAAATCAATTTCGAAGAAATAATGTCTGGCACCTGATATCTAAACCTTGCAGAAGAACATTATTGGAACAAAATGGGTATTCATAAACAAGTTCATTGAGCAAGAAGAAGTGGTAAGAAATATGGCTAGACTTGTAGCTCAAGGATACAGTAAGCAAGAAGGTATAGATTTCTCTGAAACCTTTGCATATGTTGCAATGTTAGAGGCAACCAAGTTACTTCTCTCTTATGCAATTAATTATGACATTATTTTATACCAAATGAATGTTTAGAGGGCATTTTTAAATGAAGCCATTTCTGAAGAAGCGTATGTCAATCAGTCGCCTGGGTTTGAGGATTCAGTTCACCCAGATTATGTTTTCAAACATAAGAAATCACTCTATGGACTTAAACAAGCTTCTAGAGCTTGGTATGAGAGACTGAGTAATTTTATATTAGAAAATATTTTTCAAAAAGAGCAGGTAGACATTAAGCTATTCAGAAAGACTCTTAAAAGTAATATCTTAATTGTCCAAGTTTATGTAGATGATATTATATTTGGTTCAACTAATGTTGTCCTTTGTCAAGAATTTTCAAAGATAATTCAGGATGAATTTGTGATGAGTATGATGGGAGATCTAAAGTTCTTACCTGGTATTTAAATCAATCAATGCAAAGATGGAGTCCATGTAAACCAGACAAAATACACAAAAGAGCTTATGAAGAAGTTCAAGCTAGATGATTGCAAGATCATGAGCACTTCTATGCATCCAACCTGCAATCTGAGCAAAGAGGAAAGCATCACCAAGGTCTTCCAGAAGTTGTATAGAGGTATGATTGGATCTTTAATTTATTTAAAAGCTTCTAGACCAGATATTTTATTCAGTGTATGTCTCTGTGCAAGTTTTCAGTTAGATCCTAGAGGGCCTTAATTAACATGTGTTAAGAGGATATTTAGGTATATGAAGGGAACAACCTATCTAGGGTTGCTTTATAAAAAATCCATAGATGATAAGCTAGTTAGGTTTTGTGATGCTGAGTATGCGGGGGATAGAATTGAGAGAAAAACCACTAGTGGAAGCTTTCAATTCATAGGTGAAAACTTAATATCCCGAGCTAGTAAAACATAACAAAATTTTTGCTTTGTCTACAGCATAATCAAAATATATCTTAACTGCAAGTTGTTGCACACAACTACTCTGGATGAAATATCAGTTAGAAGACTATTAGATAAGTGGAAACAGTATTCCAATCTTTTTTGATAATACTATTGCTATCTATTTGACAAAAAATCTTATTCAACATTCTAAAACCAAGCACATAGAAATAAAACATCATTTTATTAGAGACTAAGTTCAAAAGGATGTGATAGATATACAGTTCATTGATACTGATCATCAATTGGCTGATATATTTACGAAACCTCTTACTATTGAAAGATTTAATTTTACCAAAAAGAATCTGAACACGCATTTTGTTAAAGATTAATGCTTGCTTCTGAATGAAAGATCAGAGTCTGATGATGATTAGAAGCTACTATGATTTGAAGTTCTGAACTGGCTTCTATAGTAATATCTGATGCTTGCTATAGTAATATCTGAATGGAGGATCAGTGCTTGCTTGCTGAGAATAAAAGTCTCAAAGGGAAATCAAGGGTTAAAATGGGTCTGAAGGAATTCATGGAGGTAGAGATAAGATATGCTATTATAGAGGTAGATGTAACTATCACTCAGAGTTACATTGCTAAGCTTGTGAAAATGGGCAACATTGGTATATGTGTTATAAACACTAAAGATAGCAGTCTTGAATCTAGTGTAATCAAACAACGTTTGTTTCTCAAATCTAAAGACTATGTCAAAGTGAAGAACATGGAAATTAAGTATAAACTTTTGTTTAGAATCTTGATTGGCTGCTTAATTCCAAGAGAAAGAAGCATTGATCAAATCTCTTGGGATCACAAGCACTTCATCTATGTTTTGGTCAACAGGAGATGATCAACCTTCATGCTTACATCTTAAGTCATATGTGTGAGGCTATCAAGGAAAGCACAAAACATAAAAAGAAGAATGTCCCTTATTCAAGGCTTTTTTCTGAATATTTCATCAGATTAGGTTAATTCAGACTCTGATGAGTTTTGGTGTTGATGAATACATGGAGGAAATATATGGGAATATTCTCTCAACTGCTGTGCTGGGGAATATGAACATTATCAAGAAGAAAGATGTGATACAACCTCCTGTAAACCTTAGGATTAATAATGACAATACTGCATATATTGATGACTTCCCAACAATCTACAAGCTAGATAATCCTGAAGTTATTCAGGAATACATCAAGATGATCAAGGAAGAGACTGGAGTCACTATAACCATGAAGAACATTCTTGAAGCTCTGGAAGGAAGTGTGTACAAGCCTTCAAGAAAAAGGAAACAAGTTGCTTCCGAGTCTAAAAATGTGGTTTAAAAGCCACCTAAGAGTAAGGTTGTACATCAGACAGAAGTTCAGAAGGAGGTTCAAGAAGTGACCTCCACAATTGTCTTGATGCCTACCAAGACTGGGAGTGGAGACACATGCACGAAACCTCAGAAGACAACCACTTCTGAATTACCTGTTAAGAAGAAAAAGCTGAAGAAGACGGTGTTGCTAGAAGTTGATGATGAAGCAGAAGAAGAAGAAAAAGATGAATAACCTCTACTTAATAGATCCAAGGTTTTGAAAGAAGGGACAACATTTATTGCATTTGCTTTGCACAATCAGGCTATGGATTAGCCTTCTAATGTTGAATCTCTGTTGAAGCAAGTATAAGATGAAGTAGAGGAAGAATCTGCAGAAAAGGAAGTTGAGGGTCCTTTTGATGTTGGTGCTTCTGTTGTGTGAGAAGAAGATGTTGCTTAAACTCTTGAGACCATTAAGGAAGAAGATCAACCTGCTTCAGATGATGCAGAAACTGTTAACACAGGTAATCATTTGAATTCTATCTTAAATAATAACTTAAATTCTTCCAATTCCCTTCTCATGACTAAAACATCCATACCAATACCAACTCAATCACCTAAACTCTCATCAGAACACACACCTTCACCAAAACATGACCAGAACCTATCTATGGGTCATATCATATCATCTCCTTAATAATCCCATGAATCATATTCTATTAACATTGGTTAGATGCTAAAGGACTTTTCTCAACAAGAAATTGTCTTTACAACATCTGTCCTAGAGGAATTAACAAATCACCTAGCTAGTGAGTTATCTTCTGATCATAACCAGCTAGCATATATATTTTATTCTTAACACCCACAACCCATTAACACTATGCTTGAACCACCCATTGAGGGTTTTAGTGCTAAGTCTTCTAGTTCCAGCTCAAGTTCTGATTATGGTGAATCATACTTAAATCCTCTCAATATCATCCCTCTCCAAGCCACCCCTCTTGAAACCACACCTTCTGTTGAACCTATCCAACCAAACCTTGTTCAGACTGAAATTCTAGTTCAATCTGAAACTGATCAAGAAGTCCAAGACTAACCAATACCAGATCCAAAAAACCTACCTCAACCTGAATAAGGAGTTCCAGCCCAGACCAATCCTGAACCTCAACCAAATCTTGTTCGATCTCAACCTGACACT
The DNA here is from genome assembly GCA_022829125.1 of Lathyrus tuberosus. Classification (NCBI taxonomy): domain Eukaryota; kingdom Viridiplantae; phylum Streptophyta; class Magnoliopsida; order Fabales; family Fabaceae; genus Lathyrus; species Lathyrus tuberosus. Next base: position 3,135,568 of record JALAZF010000546.1, on the reverse strand, counting down.
GTAACTCAAAATGAATTTGAATAGCTGACTCAAAACAAACCTCCACCAAATTCTACAAATCAACAAACTGTACCAGAACCACACCCTGACCAACATTCTGAACCATATGACTATCACCTCACACCTTTTAAGGAAGAAGATGTTGTGTCTGAATCTGACGCAGTAGCTTTACCTAACCCCTCTACACCTCACCAAACTATAAACCTAAACCTCACACCTTACATAAAATACCAAATGAAATAGTTTAAAACTGTTATTTTTTATTGGGTTCGGATTTTGGTTGCTAAGATGCTCATTGCATCAGATCCCATAGCAAATGCAGCTAAATGGGACTCTTTCAGAACCTATGTGGACATAGTTCTGCAGAATCTAAAGTCTTTCTCATCTGAGTCTGTAGCTTCTTATAATCAGAAGTTTGACTCCTTGGAGGCGAAGTTGACTTTTGTTGTTGCTAAACAAGAAGAGATGGATTTTCAGTTAAAGACAGTGATTGCAAGACAAAATGATATGGGTTATGATCTTAAAGCTATGTTGAAGCTTCTGAAGCAAAAACCTCAGGCTTTACGATTTAGCAAACCTTTTTATTTCGTCTTTTTCAATTATTTTGAACATGTTTTCTTAAACCTTACTCTCTTCTTTGGTTGAATAAAAAATTTCTTCAGTATCTTTTCTATTTTCTTCATTTTTTTTGTTGATGACAAAAAGAGGAGTATATATAGAAGTATTGAAGCACCTGAAATTTGACAGTTATTATTCTTGCTTAAATTCTGAAGAATTATCATTGTGCTTTAAATGTTTAAATTTAATTAACCTAAATAAAACTTAGGGGGGGCTTACAAACCTCACCCTATGGACTGTTAGACTCAAGGGGGCTTGCAAACCCCATACACTGAAGTCATAATGTTAATTAAATTATCAACCATTGTTCTTAAATACTTATGTTTGTCATCATAAAATAAAAGGGAGATTGTTGGTACAAAATTGTTCAAGTATTTAAAGATCAATTAGGTAAACTAATATTTTTTCAAGTGTGTAGGACCATAGACTAAAATATCATGAATAATCCAAGTATTGGTTCTAACTATGAACATCTAAAGAGAAGTTTAAATACCACAATCTGATGGATCAGAAGCTGAAGACCAGACTCTGAAGAAGTCAACGTCTAAAGAGGTCAACGTCTGAAGGTAAGAGTCTGAAGAAGTCAGACTCTAAAGATCAGACTATGAAGAAGTCTGCTTCTGATGATCAAAACCTGAGTCAGTCAAAGCGCAAGGACCAAGGTGACTCTGATGGGTCACTGTCAACCTTTAAGCCTACTTTGTCACATGAAGACCTAAGCTTTATTTTCTTCATAGAGTTAGATAAGATGCAAATGATAATTCCTCTCATAGCAAAAGAATTTCAAACAAGCTTTCAACGTCAGTAACCATTTGAAGAAACATCTCAACGTCTCTATTCACGCTTCTCAAAGACTTTATTATGTTGGATCTTTGACGACTCTTTTCCTCTCTATTTAAGGAGCTGGAGACTTGAAGAAACATGCACTTATTGACACTCAAATAGAAGTTACTTTGTCAAAACAAAAGCATATGCTAAACTTTGGATTTCTTATCATTGTCTATCTTAGGAATCCCTAAGTCTCAAAAGAGTTTATTTGCATTGTATTCTTTTTACACCTCTGATTGTATATCAAGTGTATTACCCCAAACAATCATTTATCTATTAGGTAGATTGTTAGAAGTCTCTTACTAAGTGTTTGAGCATTTGAAGTATATTTCTTGTGTGTTTGAGCATTGAAAGTCTCTTGCTTGTGTGCTTAAGTATTGGAAGTCTCTTGCTTGCGTACTTGAGCATAGAAGTTTCTTACTTTAGTGTTTGAGCATTGGAAGTCTCTTACTTGTGGGATTAAGCAAATTGTAATATTGTGTGATTATAGTGAAAATCTCTTGTAAGTACAAGGGGGCTGGATTACTCTCAGGTTGTAAGAGGAACCAGGATAACTCTATGTGTCTCTCTTATTTCTTGCATTTTATATCTGATGTCTACCTCTGATTGAATCAGAATTTATACCTTGTATTTAGAATGTGATCAAGAATTTAAAAAAAAAAAGTCAAAATAATTCAACCCCCTTCCGTTTTTCTCATTTTTATTATTGTTTCGAAATTTTGTTTTGAAAAAAATCCAAATGAATATGTTGAAATCATCGATACAACGAAAATGAAAATGATGCTTAAAACTAGAAGACAAATTTGGGGTTTAGCCCCTACATAACTATGAATCAAATCTAAAGCTTCCTTCACATGAGAGAAAGAGGATTTAAAAAGTATCAATGGAATTTTTCAAATTAACAAGCTTCACAGACTGAAAATTGAGCATTTGATGATGGTTTCACATAGCAGTTTTCAACACATTTTCCAAGACTTTATTTTTAGAGAGTCCAAGATTTTTATTTAAATTCTTTTTGACAGGCATGTATGCACATGAGTCTTTATAGACTTGAGAGTTAGCCCTTAGAAAGTTGATATAGAACATCTCTAAATTTTCCCTTTAGAAGTGTTTTTCCTATTAGTTTGTCCTTCACATAACAATAGTTTGCAAATTGCATCAAATTTATCAAGATCATTATTATCTATAATTAGTTTAGATAAACCCAATAAGTTTTTGGTTATTTCGGGTACATATAAGACATTATGTAGATTGAGATTATTTAATTTAGTTGAGCATGCATCCAACATTTCAATTTCTCATCATTGCCAACTAACGTAGAATTATTACCATTGATTTCACTAAGATCTTGGAGTTTCTCATTTTGATGAGTCACATGATTGCTAATTGCACTATCAAAGTAAAAATTCATAGTCATGGCCATGGTAAGGTGAGGCTACAAAAGCATTGTGATTCCCTTGCTTGTAATTTTTAATATAGTGAATTGAGCATTTGTATGGCTTATGTACCAATAAAAGCATTTCATTGTAGTGTGACCACTCTTTTAGATACATAACGAAGTTCTCTTAATTAAGCTCTATATTTGGCCCTTTATTTTTAGTTTCTCTATTGAATTTGTTGTGAAAAACAATACCGGAATAACAAAGTATATTTGGTTTCTTGAACACCAAGAAATCCACAAGGGTAGAAAAGAAGGAAAAACTTGAACAAACAAACGAAACCTTATTAGGGTTCACAAAGGAAAAGAAAAGAGGAAGAAGAATAGAGAATTGGTTAAATCTATTTTACTATTCACTTTCTTAATAGGGTTCAAAGATTACAAGTGAATACCAACAATTAACCTCTCTCAACCTAATAAGGATTTGCCACACCTTAGGAAGAGAGACTAGTATGTTATTTATAATAAACCTAACATACTAAATTAATGGACTTTTTAATAATGACCCATTACAAGCTAACTTAGGGTACAAGCTAACTTAAACAATTGGATCCATAACATAAGACCCAATTCGATCTCCTACATACTAGAACATAATTCAACTATAGCATGTAGGTCTTCGACAACAGCATGTGAGCAGACTTCGACGACATGCTAAACTAGAGTTCGATCCAATATCTCACAAATCTCCACCTTGGATCTAACTCTATATCCTCAAGAAATAAACTAGCTTTCTTCATGCGGCTTTATCAACTGCATACAATGGAAAAACTTGCAACTGGGCAATGTCTTGGTGATCATATCAGCACTTGGACTTCTCCACGCTCGATTACCCCTCTGACAAAATGCAGCCTCACATCAATGTGTTTGGTTCGCTCATGATAGGCTGAATTCTTCGACAGGTGTATTGCACTTTGACTATCACATTTAACAGTGATAACAGGACCTTGAAGTTTCAGCTCCTTTGCGAAATCTTCAAACCACAATGCTTCCTTCACAACTTTAGTTAAGGCGATATATTCTGCTTCAGTGGTTGATAAGGCAACAACCTTCTGAAGTGTTGCTTTCCAACTGATTGATGTCCCAAACATAGTGAACACATATCCAGAAATAGATTTTATGGAATCCATACAACTTGCATAATCAGAGTCGACATATCCTTCGATTGCTGCTTTACTATCTTCACCTAAGGCTCCACCATAAATTAGGACTCTATTCAGAGACCCATTTATGTACCTTAAAATCCACTTCAATGCTTGCCAGTGAGCCTTTCCAAGACTCGCCATGTACCTGCTTACAAGACTTACTGCATATGCTACGTCAGGTCTAGTACAGACCATAACATATATCAAAGAACCTACTATATTAGCATATGGAATGCTATTCATATAAGCTCTTTCGACATCAGTACTGGGACACTGATCTATACTCAGCTTGAATTAAGGGTTTGTCAGATTCACAACAGGCTTTGAATTCGACATACCATACTTTTCGAGAATCATCCGTAGGTATGCCTTTTGAGATAAGCATAATTTTGATTGATTTCTATCTCTTCGGATGTCAATCCCAAGAATCCTAGACGCAACTCCCAGATCCTTCATTTCGAACTACTTATTGAGTTCAGCCTTCACCCTCATTACCTCTTCGACATTGTTGCTTGCTATTAGAATATCATCCACGTAAAGCAACAAAATAACAAATGAATTACCAGGTCGAAATCCGAAGTAAACATAGTGGTCGAACTGACTTCTGATGAAACTTATGCGTGTGATGAACTTGTCGAATCTCCTATTCCACTGCCGAGGAGATTGTTTCAGTCCATATAAACATCTCTTCAGCTTGCACACATAATCTTCCTTCCTCTTTTCGACATACCCTTCAGGTTGCCTCATCAGGATTATTTCATCTAGATCACCATACAAGAACGCAATCTTCATATCCATATGTTCTAGTTCAAGATCGAACTGTGCCACCGTGGCAAGCAACATTCGAATGGACCTGTGCTTCACAACCGGAGAGAATACATCATTAAAGTCGACACCTTCTTTCTGAGTGAATCCCCTAGCGACCAATCTTGCCTTGTATATCTTCGACGCCACTCCTCCGATTCCTTCCTTAACTATGAAAATCCATTTACAGCTGACTAACCTGGCTCCAGCAGGTTTCTTGATTAGTTCCCATGTGTTTTTATCATGAAGAGATTTCATCTCATCATCCATAGCCTTCATCCATTCAGTCTTCTTTTGACTCATCATAACTTCATTTTAGTCTCTAGGTTCTTCGTCGAGAACCTCACTTGCGGAGATTAAGGCATAAGCTATAAGATCTACATACCCAAGTCTCTGAGGTGGCTTGATGACTCTCCTCGACCTGTCTCTTGCTAGCAGGTAGCCATTATCAGTCTCCTCGTCTTCGACAACATCTTCTGCTTCTTCTTCGACTTCATCTAGGGTACGCAATTCAACATCAACATGCTCCACCTCAACAAGAATCTCTTCTTGTTCCATCTCTTCGTTAGCATCATCAATTTTCTTGAAAGCCATCTCAGCTTCATTGAAAACTACATATCGACTGGTGAAACACCTCCTGTGACCTGGCTCTAGGCACCATAGCCTATAAGCTTTGACTCCTTCAAGGTATCCCACGAACATGCATTTCAGAGCTATAGGTTCAACCTTGTCTTGCCTAATATGAGCATAGGCCACACAGCCAAATACTCTCAGTCTGTCGAGACTAGGTGGATGTCCCGACCAAAATTCTTCAGGTGTCTTCATTCCCAAGGCAGTCGAGGGACATCTATTTATCAAATAAGCTGCTGTCGAAACAGCCTCTGCCCAAAACACCTTATTCAATCCAGCACTAAACAACATGCATCTATTCCTTTCAAGGATTATTCGATTGAATCTCTCAGCTAAGCCATTTTGTTGAGGAGTACCTTCTACAGTCTTATGCCTCGCAATCCCAGACTCAACACAGTAATTGTCTAACGCTTCGTTGCAGAACTCAAGGCCATTGGCGGTTCTCAACCTCTTAACCTTTCTGCCAGTTTGAGTTTCGACCAGAACCTTCCAACTTTTGAAATTCTCAAAAGTTTCATCCTTCGTCTTCTGAATGAATACCCATAACTTTCTGGAATAGTCATCAACGATGGATAGAAAATACCTTGCACCTGAGTGTGAAGGATTCCTTGCAGGCCCCCAAAGATCATCATGAATGTAATCTAGGGATCCATGTGTTCTTTGCTTGCCTTTGTTAAACTTCGCCCTACAGGATTTACCAAATACACAAGATTCACAAAACTCCAACTTTTTGACTTTGTCACCACCTAGCAGGTTCTGCTTCCCCAATTCGACCAAGCCTCTTTCGCTGATGTAACACCCTAATTTTCCCCCGCGTATTTTATAATATAATTATCAGAGTAAAATTAAAATAAAATTCAGCATTTAGGATGTTACTTCAACCATTCACTTGCTCATATATACGACATGTAACACATACCACTTGAAAATTATTAATAATTAATAATATAGTAAATTATGTCGGAAATCCATCTTTATTAAAACAACGGAAAATATACTTCATATTAGTAATAAAACATAATATCAATGTAAGGAAATAAAACTAAATAATCCTTAATAATCAAATAAACATAAACGCGTTCCGACACCCCAGTGTTACATATCAGAGCAGACACCGACACTAAAGCATAAACGGAAGACTTCATCTTCCACTCACATCCGATCTCCTACTGCGGATCACCTGCGCGTCGCCCAGATAGGGGGGACATTCAACAGAAGGGGTGAGATATCATAACAATATAAAAAGAAATATAATAATAAGTATACGAAATTATATCATGCATAGCTATTCATTCCACATCTCACACCTTCACAACAACAACAAACATCATAGTACATGTTATCATAGGACATGCATAATTATCAACACAAATCATCATCAACTATACAATTCAATGTCATGTCATCAACAACAAAATAACAATGCGAATCTTTACTGTGCAGATGCATGTGGTACCAACAGGGCAAAACCCTCAACTTAATATTGCCAATTAATAGAGGCATCAACAAGGCATAAGCCTTCAACTTTCAACTTTTGTCAATCCAGGCCAACTTACAGAGCATAAGCTCCTAACTTTGATGATATGTATGCGACAACGCTATGAATGCGAAAATAACAACAACAACAACAATTCAACACTGGCATAAGCCTACATCTTATTTTTGCCAATAAATAGAGGCAACACAACAACATCATACAACAACGTCATACAACAACAACAACAACAACGTGCAACAACAGCAACAACGTCACACCACAATAACAACGTCACACAACAACAACAACAACGTCACGCAACAACAAGGTATAAGCCCTCAACAGTCGCCATTACAGGTCATCATCATCATTATGCAGCAACATACAATACAATTCAATCATACAAGTTCATACAATATTCACACGATTAATAGCGTACACCCGGTTCAACAATTACACAACATTACACACGGAAAGGTATATCGATTCAACAAAATTCCTCTACTGTGTTTGAAAATATTTTTATAAGTTAGAATATAATTTTAGCTTTCCAACGGTCCAAACGGCGCGTCAAACGGACACCCGAGTCAAAAGTTATGGAAGTTCTAAGTTTTTCAAAATTGCTGTAAAAAAAAACAGTAAAATTACTGTAGCGTAAATGCTACTGTCCAGCACGAATTTGCACCATAAATCCACCTTAATCCATCATTTTTCATGAAATAAATAGTTATACAACCTATATATATATATATATATATATATATATATATATATAGCAACTATTAGGATCATAAAAACAAGATTATAAGCTTCACTAATTTTCACCAAAATCTCAAATCAAGCATTTCAAGTGAAACTCAAACATACATATATGCACTAAATCATGTTCTATACACATACCCATTCATGGAATTCAATATAGAAACATCATAACATATATAAATCATCAATTTTATAGATTGAAACATAGATTCATGTTATGGTTTTCAAGAATATAACAAGTCCCCAAATCCTAAGTTCATGATATCTAACCCATACATTACATAGATTATACAACAACCCAAACAAAATTATAACATCAATTTTCACATCATATAACACAATCGCAACAACAATTGTAACAATTACAACACAACAATATTCAACCCACAACAACACAATCAAGACAATCATGAACAACATCACAAGAACCATAGCAATCAAAATCCTCATACCCATCATTATATCATCCCGTTATAGAGTTAGAATCTCACCCTTACCTTAGATTTTACGATTCTAAACCTCTTACGGTGAAAAATCCTTGCCCTAGCCTCTTCGCGTTCTTCCCCTTCTCTCTTCTACGATTGGTCTTCTCTTCGTTCTCTCGTTCCAAAATGTTACAATTGTAATCTCAATTCTCTCTTTTCCCTACTTTAACCCTTGGACCCCTATTAGGGTATTCCTCATTTACCCTTACTTACTCCACCAGACATTACTATAATGCCCTTAATTTCTCTACACTCTTTATTTATTCCAATTCTAATAAAATAATATTATAACTATTATTTTACTAATAACAACAAAATAACTAGTATAGTTTCTAAACTCCAATAAATTCCAACTAATTATTTTAAATCCAAATAATTCTAATTAAATTATTTAAATTACCATAATTTCTCAACACCACTAAATCCTAACACTACCCCACATAAAACATCACCACATCCTCAAATGCACCCCATAATTCCACGAAAATTCACAAATAATTCATAAATAATTAATTATAATTTCGGGGTGTTACAACTCTCCCCTACTTAGAATATTTTCGTCCTCGAAAATCTACTCGATACTACCACTCTTACGCAAACCACTCTTACGTAAATTCTGCGTCTAACTCTTTGATCCCCAAGTCACATTTGGCAACACTTCGACCACTACTTTCCCGACATAACAATAACTCAACACGATTTAAATCAAATACACACATGTTAATCATTCATCACCCTCGCGACATAATCGTTAATAACTTATCAACCACTTCAACAATATTTTGACATATCAACATTTAAAGTAGTGACACACTTATACTTGGATATACAACATCACATTATCATCTTAACATCTTCAACACCGAAACACTTACACAATTTCATTCCCGTATATATATGTATGTCAATTATCAACAAAATATCAACAACTCTATCCATATCGTCGTATCGCCCTTATAGTGACATCAACATAGCCAACATAATCAACTTCGTCATATTATGGAGTATTATTCATCATTTACGGTAACCAACAACAACATCACAGCAACGAGAACAAAATCATTGTAACGTCAACTTAACAGTATAACTCAACAAATATACACACAACTTACCATCAACCAACAACCACAATAATATCCTTATAAAATCAACAAATATTTACGAGAAAACACAATATCCTGTCACACCATCCTTATATCAACAATCCACCAAATTAAGCATGTAGATCAAGGCATATCATTCCCATAGGTTTCTGATATTTAGTCCTTCACTTCTAACGAGTCGTACACGCATAGCAACTGCGCCACATCACGCTTCAACTGCGCAACTCTGATCATCCATCTTAAGTCACCGTCCTCATTAAAATTTCCGTTAACTATATGGTTTACAAGTTTCAATCTAGTTTCGGACTTTCTTTAACATCCACCATAAAATCGTTGTTCACTTGATATTCTCAATCTTTCACTTTGCGATGTTAGCTCGCATATAAACCCGCTACTCCGAATTGTGCACTACGTTTCAACTCTTTCCTAGCCATTCCTCTATTAATTCGCACAAACTGGTGAGCGACTATCCTCACGATATACATCAATTACTTTACACACTATTAAGATAGCAAGACAAGTCTATACCATCCAACACGGTCTCGTTTACTATCAACAAGAGATTAAGAGTGATCAGTTCCTCAATTTGTCAATAGATAGCCGACAACCATAATGAAGTATAAACCCTCGTTACCAAACTATAATAGTGTTCCTTTAGAACTTGTACTCAAGTCACTTAAAGCACCAAAATCCAATAATTTCCAATGAGGTTTACAAATACTCCCATAATTTCCCTCTCATTCGATCTTGTCGATGAGACACCAACGCTCAACATATGACACGGTCCATATTAAACTCACTTAGCCTCACACGAAGGTTAAGTATTCTCCAACTCAAGAATTACTACTATGCCAGTACATTACACGTCGTCTCGTTCCAATTGAAATCTCACAATGCCGTTCCACACCGTTTTGGTCATAGAACCTCTCCACTTCTTCTTTTACACATGCCACTACCTTGGCATCATAAACATGATTCTAATTCCTCTTAAAAGCATCTTCCTTTAAAAGGACATCTTCATTATAATCATTGTTAATCATCATAAGCCGCACCTCTATGCGCTTCTTCAATACTTTCACATCTTTTTTTTTAATGCCGAACATTTCATTTCTCAGCTTATTCACCAACAACGTATTACGCTTGACCTCGTCTCGAACAACTGCGATAATAACCATTTATGCCCAAAAAGCCTTTAGTTCCGTAACCGACTTCAGAGTCCCTCCACATAGGAATGCATCTACCGTATTTGAAAACACTTTCATAGGATAGAATATATTTTTATCTCCTCATAGGTTCAAACAGAACATCAATCCGATACTCGGAACACAAGATATGAATTTCCAAAGTTATCCGAAAATACGAACACCGACGTCATGCAGTGATATACTATTACACACCTTACGATAACATCAGAACATAATTTCTTTGCACCAGTACCAACACTTACCATCCTTGAAATCGTACTCCTCTCCTCGCATTTTCTGACTTTGACTCGCGATTCAAAACATTCCAACAACATCAACAACTTTTACAGTCACTCACAAGGATCCCACGACACGGTCTACAGCAATCTGTCATTCTATCATCGTTCAAACGTCGACATCTTATGCAAGGGCTACTCAAACCGACAACTTCATAGTCCACCCGCAGCGCCGACCATCGCAACTTTCTAAATTCCATCTTCTAAAAATTATCCTTGTTACTTAACAATCACCTTCAGAAACATCAGGTATTTACACTCTACTCATATATCAACAACCGTTACATTGCTCCTCATCCTTCGAGAAGTAAACATCAACAATGTCTGATCATCCTCCCTCAAGATGTTCCAACTTGATTAACAAACAAAATCTTGAATCCAGGTCATCTTCGGATTAGGGAAACAACAAAACTTCAACAATACTTGCACTGCCGTCATCAGCAACATACTGAACCAACATCTTACAACCGAAACATATCCGAGAAGCAAAACTTCTCCCCCACTTATCTTCAAACCTACTCCTGCATACAATCGATTAGAAAAGCAAGAAAGCACCGACAGTGTTCCACACACTTGTCGCGTACTAAGGGACAAACAACATTAGACAACTTGGCCGGACATACCGACCTGCTCTGATACCAATTGTAACACCCTAATTTTCCCCCGCATATTTTATAATATAATTATCAGAGTAAAATTAAAATAAAATTTAGCATTTAGGATGTTACTTCAACCATTCACTTGCTCATATATAAGACATGTAACACATACCACTTGAAAATTATTAATAATTAATAATATAGTAAATTATGTCAGAAATCCATCTTCATTAAAACAGCGGAAAATATACTTCATATTAATAATAAAACATAATATCAATGTAAGGAAATACAACCAAATAATCCTTAATAATCAAATAAACATAAACGCGTTCCAACACCCCAGTGTTACATATCAGAGCAGACACCGACACTAAAGCATAAACGGAAGACTTCATCTTCCACTCACATCCGATCTCCTACTGCGGATCACCTGCGCGTCGCCCAGATAGGGGGGACATTCAACAGAAGGGGTGAGATATCATAACAATATAAAAAGAAATATAATAATAAGTATACGAAATTATATCATGCATAGCTATTCATTCCACATCTCACACCTTCACAACAGCAACAAACAGCATAGTACATGTTATCATAGGACATGCATAATTATCAACACAAATCATCATCAACTATACAATTCAATGTCATGTCATCAACAACAAAATAACAATGTGACTCTTTACTGGGCAGATGCATGTGGTACCAACAGGGCAAAACCCTCAACTTAATATTGCCAATTAATAGAGGCATCAACAAGGCATAAGCCTTCAACTTTCAACTTTTGCCAATCCAAGCCAACTTACAGAGCATAAGCTCCCAACTTTGATGATATGTATGCGACAACGCTATGAATGCGAAAATAACAACAACAACAACAATTCAACACTGGCATAAGCCTACATCTTATTTTTGCCAATAAATAGAGGCAACACAACAACATCATTCAGCAACGTCATACAACAACAGCAACAACGTGCAACAACAGCAACAACGTCACACCACAACAACAACGTCACACAACAACAACAACGTCACGCAACAACAAGGCATAAGCCCTCAATCGTCGCCATTACAGGCCATCATCATCATTATGCAGCAACATATAATTCAATTCAATCATACAAGTTCATACAACATTCACACGATTAATAGCATACACCCGGTTCAACAATTACACAACATTACACACGGAAAGGTATATCGATTCGACAAAATTCCTCTACTGTGTTTGAAAATATTTTTATAAGTGAGAACATAATTTTAGCTTTCCAACGGTCCAAATGGCGCGTCAAACGGACACCCGAGTCAAAAGTTATGGAAGTTCTAAGTTTTTCAAAATTGCTGTAAAAAAAACAGTAAAATTACTGTAGCGTAAATGCTACTGTCCAGCACGAATTTGCACCATAAATCCACCTTAATCCATCATTTTTCATGAAATAAATAGTTATACAACCTATATATATCATATAGCAACTATTAGGATCATAAAAACAAGATTCTAAGCTTCACTAATTTTCACCAAAATCTCAAATCAAGCATTGCAAGTGAAACTCAAACATACATATATGCACTAAATCATGTTCTATACACATACCCATTCATGGAATTCAATATAGAAACATCATAACATATATAAATCATCAATTTCATAGATTGAAACATAGATTCATGTTAGGGTTTTCAAGAATATAACAAGTCCCCAAATCCTAAGTTCATGATATCTAACCCATACATTACATAGATTATACAACAACCCAAACAAAATTATAACATCAATTTTCACATCATATAACACAATCGCAACAACAATTGTGACAATTACAACACAACAATATTCAACCCACAACAACACAATCAAGACAATCATGAACAACATCACAAGAACCATAGCAATCAAAATCCCCATACCCATCATTATATCATCCCGTTATAGAGTTAGAATCCCACCCTTACCTTAGATTTGACGATTCTAAACCTCTTACGGTGAAAAATCCTTGCCCTAGCCTCTTCGTGTTCTTCCCCTTCTCTCTTCTACGATTGCTCTTCTCTTCGTTCTCTCGTTCCAAAATGTTACGATTGTAATCCCAATTCTCTCGTTCCAAAATGTTACGATTGTAATCCCAATTCTCTCTTTTCCCTACTTTAACCCTTGGACCCCTATTAGGGTATTCCTCATTTACCCTCACTTACTCCACCAGACGTTACTATAATGCCCTTAATTTCTCTACACTCTTTATTTATTCCAATTCTAATAAAATAATATTATAACTATTATTTTACTAATAACAACAAAATAACTAGTATAGTTTCTAAACTCCAATAAATTCCAACTAATTATTTTAAATCCAAATAATTCTAATTAAATTATTTAAATTACCATAATTTCTCAACACCACTAAATCCCAACACTACCCCACATAAAACATCACCACATCCTCAAATGCACCCCCATAATTCCACGAAAATTCACAAATAATTCATAAATAATTAATTATAATTTCGGGGTGTTACAGCTGACATGACCCAATATCATGTGCCATAATTTTGTCTTCGACACAGGTTTCGTGGATGCAATATTTATCGAACCACTTACAACCTCAGCCTCAAGGGTATACAAGCCTTATTTCTTCACGTCTCTCAAGACTTCCTTCGACCCCTTCATGACTCTTAGGATACTTTTCTCTCCTTGAAAAACATATCCCTTCCTGTCGAATTCACCAAGAGAAATTAAATTTCTCTTCAAATCAGGCACATACCTGACTTCAGTCAACAACCTTATTGACTCATCATGGAGCTTGAATCTCACAGATCAAATACCTGTAATTTTGCAGGATTTGTTGTTTCCCAGCAGCACCGTTCCACCATCTTGATCACATAGCTCCTCGAACAATTCTCTGTTTGGAGTCATGTGCCAAGTGCAACCTGAATCCATAATCCACTCTTTTCTTGAGTCGCCACTTGAAACTACAAGAACATCAGATGAGTCGAAGTCATCTTGAATAATGGTTGCGTTGCCATTATCCTTACCTCCATGATCTTTTAGGCGTTCAGGGCACACCTTTCTTGTGTGACCCTCCTTCTTACAGTGATAACATCGAATACCAGATGTTTCGCCACTATAAGACTTCTGCTGACTTTTACCTTTCTTCTTGTCGAACTTACCATCCTTTCGCAAGTATTTTCCCTTAACGGCCAAACCTTCACCAACTGTCGAAGGTTTATGTTCGTTTCGTTCGTTCAGGTCCTTAGAATACAAGGCTGATTGAACTTCTTCAAAGCTCAAGAACTCCCTTCCATACAAGAGAGTTTCTTTGAAGTGAGCATGTGTTCTGGGCAAAGTACACAACAACAACAGTGCTTGATCTTCGTCATCAATCTTCACATCAATATTTTCAAGATCAAGAATCAGCTTGTTGAACATATCCAACTGCTCAGCCAAAACTTTGTCTTCACTCATCTTGAATGAATACAAAGCTTGCTTTAGGTAGACTCGATTCACCAGAGATTTGGTCATATACAAACTTTCAAGTTTGAACCATAACCCCGAGGCTGTAGTCTCCTTTGATACCTGTTGAAGAACCTTATCACCAAGGCTCAACAATATTGCGCTGTGGGCTTTCTCTATCATGGTTGTCTTTTCTATTACCGTTAATGCAATATCCATGCCTGCCTCTCCCTTCAACGCTTCCAAACAACCCTGCTGACCCAGTAGGGCTTTCATCTTCAAGTGCCACAGACCGAAATCGTTCACTCCGGTGAACTTTTCAATCTCATACTTTGATGAAGGCATCTTCTCCACGCTCACTGTACCAATTTGTTGTGAAAAACGATACCGGAATAACAAAGTATATTTGGTTTCTTGAACACCAAGAAATCCACAAGGGTAGAAAAGAAGGAAAAACTTGAACAAACAAACGAAACCCTATTAGGGTTCACAAAGGAAAAGAAAAGAGGAAGAAGAATAGAGAATTGGTTAAATCTATTTTACTATTCACTTTCTCAATAGGATTCAAACATTACAAGTGAATACCAACAATTAACCTCTCTCAGCCTAATAAGAATTTGCCACACCTTAAGAAGAAAGACTAGTATGCTATTTATAATAAACTTAACATACTAAACTAATGAGCTTTTTAATAATTACCCATTACAAGCTAACTTAGGATACAAACTAACTTAAACAATTGGATCCATAACACAAGGCCCAATTCGATCTCCTACATACTAGAACATAATTCGACTACAGCATGTAGGTCTTCGACAACAGCATGTGAGCAGACTTCGACGACATGCTAAACTAGAGTTCGATCCAATATCTCACAGAATTAATATTTTCTTAACCTCTTATTTTTAGACTCCATAATATTATTAATTTTTATGGGGCATATGTAGGGGCTTATGACCTTATTTTTTCTTTAAAAAAATTGTTTTGCACGAAATACTTTAGTTTTTCTTAATTTTTTTTTAAATAATCTAAAAATACCTTTTAACAAAAAATTATTGTTTTTGAAAATAATTTTGTAAAAATATATTTAATCTAAATAAAATTGTTATTTTTCTAAGAAAAATCCTAAAAAAAAAATTATTTTTTTAAAAAATGTCTTTTTATTAAATAAAAATGTCAATTTTTTTCCAAAAAAAATTGTGTTTCAAATTAATTTCTTTAAAAAATATGGAATAGTGGCTACTTTAATTTAGGAAGCCTACTCATTTATTCTTAAAGTTTTAGGCCCCAAAAAGTTTTGAGGCTTGAGTTTTTAAAGAGGATTAATGCACCCTCAATAATTTTTTGACACTACACAAAAATTAAAAAATGTCTACATTTTTTGAAAATACAATTTCGGACAAAACTTAACACATATTCAATAAAAGTAATTTTGAATTACACCTTATTTTTTGGTTTATTTTATTCCGGAGATGCATCTCCGGAATGTTTTCGTAGTTACATTTCCGTAATACAGACATCAGTAGCAGAGACAAAACCATGTAATTTTCTAAAATAAAATTAAGATTCATAAAATAAAATTAGGATTACATAGTTCATTTCAACATAAAATGCAATATTACTTCAATATCTAGACAGACGCTTTAACATCTTCGCGATATCTTCGACCGATCTTGAAACCGTCGCTTCCAATTCGAGCAAAACTTTTGTTTTCAAATGGAAATACGTATTCCATATAGTCATTACACCTGCTTGCGTCTTGTGCTCAAATTTTGTTGAACTCAATCTTCCCTTTATTGTCAATCGACGGTGAACGGTACTCGAACTTCACAATCCTTCGATTCTCTCCGTAAGGTAGGAGATGGTGGATTTCAACTTTGATATTTTCGAGGGATTTGAAATCGGTGAGCTTAAACGTTCACTCAGGTGTAAATCTAGAGAAGGAAACATTTGCGACATACCAGTTGATATTTATTTGTGACATTTGATACATTTTCAGTTTATGTGAAATATAACATAAGAGCACCTTAATTTATAGAAGCTATTGATCAATATGGACCACTCAATAATTGGCATGCTGATTCCAGAGATATATCTACGAATCTGTACCCTATTATCTTGTTCCGGAGATGCATCTTCAGAACCTCTCATGAACTAGTTCCAAAACAGAACCCTTAAAACATAACCTTATTTTTTTTTACAAAAGAACAAATGTTGTTATGTGGAAGATAAAAAATGCATTAAGACACAATATGAACAAATGTTGAATATATGACACTTCATTTATATTGAGACACAATTACATACACTTATTTTTGTGGTTAAACAAGAAATTAAAACGAATCGAAACATTTGTCGTCGGCTAAATCTATCGGTGATGCCCCCTTGGACTTTTATGCATTTGATTCTTTTTCAATGTTGTTCGATTTCTCGAATTCTTGCATCTTTTCCATAAAATGATCCAGCCAAGTCTCAGCTTTTGTGGTTGAATGAGTTATCCACTTCGGTGATGTAAGTGGTATAGGGGCGGTGCGCAGTGGGAAAAAGGTTTCCGAAAAACCGTAGCGTGTCAGATTAACACACACTTTATCATACACACATGCTACTAGGTGACCCATTTCAAGGAAGCACATTCATTTTGCCTCTGGTGCCAGACCGCTCAGGCAAGGAACAAGAGACTCATAAAATTCAACGAATTTTTCTTTCTTTCCGTACAACCATGTGTATAATTCTTTATACATATTTAACTCTTGGATAAGTTGATGGCGGACAAGTGTATGATTATCTTCTCCTTTACCGAGTAAAATGGAAATTGCTCGATAACTGCAATTACCGTCCCCACAATATTAACGATCCACTCGATGTATTTGTGCATAAAAACCGACATCTCGTTGATGAATGGAATCTTTAGTGGAGGCGGCGTAAGAGGTGGTTTACTAATGCGAGCTCCTTTGACAACACGTTTTTGAGATTTTGGAGTTAGTGAGTCGGGAAAAACTTTGTCAATATGTTCAGAATATGAAGGAAACCGTGTAGTCAAATTGTCATTCGATGTAGGATTCATTTTCTTCGGAGCACCTTTTGTTTTTACCGTTGAGAGGGTAGTTTCATGTCGGTGATTTCCGGATAGGAAATCTTCCTCAATTGTTCTTTGATGTGGAGTTTTGTAACGCCCGAATTTAATTAATTATTTAATTAAATTATTAAAGTATTTAATTGTTGGAAATAGTCGAAGTTAAGAATTATCGGTATTATTCTAAGAAGTAATTGAATTAATATGTCGCTTGGACGGTTAAGTTGATAGTCAGATTATTTAGTCGGTTAGTCAGAGAATTAATTTTAGATATAATATTAGATTATTGGATTATTGATTTAATTAAGTTAGTTTAAATTGTTGAGTGAGAATTAGCAATTTTGGAGGTGTTGGCTAATAGGCCCATTAAGAGTATTATTGTTGTGTGGTTGGAGTTAAAAAGAAATAATACTATTATTATTAGTATTTTTATGAATTAGTGGAATACGGAGGTATCAGTGAGAGAAAAGGAGGTTAAGAGGAATAAAGGTTGTACGTGGTAGAAGAGAAAGAAAAAAAAAAGTTACGGAAGTAGCAAAGCGAGGGTTTTGGAAGCACCGGCGATTGGAGAAGAGGAATTACAAGAAGTGCGCAGCCGGAACCGGAGAATTCGAACTGCCGTTAAAATCCAGGTAAGGGTGGGTTCGACTATTATAACCGGGTTATGATGAATGTTATGTGGGTATTAGGTTGTATTGAATTGCTACTGTCTGTAATTTTGTTGAGTAATCTCTGTTTGGTCTAATACTGTCACATAATGGGAAATTGGGTTTATGTGAAATTATCGTTGTGATTGAAAATTGATGTTGCAGTAAGTATAAGTTGATTGTGTCTGAGATAGTTGATCGAAGAAAATATGTTGATGTGTTGATGTGTTATATGTCGTAATTGGTTAAATTGACATTGAGTGGAATCTGGAAAATCGTGAGCCAAAGTGTAGGAATTGGAGGCGGGGGCCTCAGAGCAATGGAGGCGGGGGCCTCAGAGCGATTGGAGGCGGGGGCCTCAGAGCAATGGAGGTGAGCGCCCCATTTAATTAAAGGAAGGAGGCGAGGGCCTCCAAGAATTGAGATGGGCGCCTCCTAAGGTGTGTGGATGAGACGTTCACCTTGGGTCGTCTGTTACTTGAACTCAATTTAGTTTAATGCATAAGTAAGCTATTTACTTAATTTAATGAGATAGTGTTTTATGATATCAATTAGACCTGATAGTATTTTAACACTTAACTAAAGGAGTCTATATATTGTTTATGGAATGAGACGGATGTCCTCTTTAGGAGTGGGTTAATTTTGCTTTGTTGGATTAATTTTGAAGTTTTAGTTGCAAATACATTTAGCACCAATGAAGTGTATCTTTCTGTGCTTTTGTAAAAGGCTATTTAATGAGTTAATTCCAAGAGATATTAATGTAGTAGTTTTAAATGGTGCAAGAATCTATATACATAAATGTATTGAAAAGCATCCAGTTATTATAGTAGGTTTTATTTTAGCAGCAATGGTGTCCCAAAAATAATTTGGGGTTAAACAAAGTTTGTTCAAGTAATTTAGCAGAGTACTAGTTTAATTAATTTAGTAGCAGTATGCATTTCAGTAGCAGTGAAGTGACAGGGTTGGTAGTGCTAGCAGGATAAGACTATACATAGCAGAGATGCTAGTAACTTGGCAGTAACAAAAGTAGCAGAATTTTTTGAATAGCAGGGGCTAGTGGTTTTGACATAAATCAATATTAACAGTGAAGGTAATTTAGTAGCAGGTTAATGACAATTCATGACAGAAGCTTGGAATTAATCAGAAAACATAATTTGGTAATAAACTGGTAGTAGTAATAGAAGTTAAAAGCAGTGTAGTTTCAGTCGGTTTAGCCGGTAGAATTAAGCGGAAAAATTAGTTGTCCGGAATTTAACGAAAATTGGCGAGGTAGTTCGTAATAATTAGTAGGTGATTTTAGTCGGTTTATTTTGTTGAATTAAGTTGAACGCGTGGAATTGCAGGTACAGTTGGATAAGTTGTATTGTCCCGATTTACGGGCGAAGTATTTAAGTTGCAGGTCTTATGACCAATGTTGTTTGAGTTGTGTTGTTGTTGATTAAGTTGTAGGTCGAATGACCAATGTTGTTTGAGTTGTGTTGTTGTTGATTAAGTTGTAGGTCGAATGACCAATGTTGGATTAAGTTGATGTTATTGATGCATGTTTGAGTTGTTGTTTTCGTTGTTGTTGTTCTGGTTGTTTCTGTTGATGATGTAGTTGATTGTATGCCTTTGATAATTGTCGCATACATTCCATTCATGAGTCGGGGTTATATGCTCACACCACGTTGGCCTTGATGGCATTGATTAAGTTGGCCTTGATGGCATTGATTAAGTTGGCCTTGATGGCACCACGTTGAAGGCTTATGCCTTGTTGAAATGCCTCGATAAACTGGCATATGTTTAAGTTGGGAATTTTACTCCGATGGTACCACATGCATGTGCATAGTTGTGTCACATTTTGAGTCGTTGTGAAGTTGCTGTTGTTCTTGATTCGTTGTTGTTGTGAAGTTGCTGTTGTTGTGAAGTTGTCGTTGTTGTGAAGTTGTTGATTGTTATAAGTTGTTATTGCTATGTCTTGTTGCTTGATATAAATTACTAATGTCGTGAGCTGTTGTTATATATGTTGTTCTTACTATAATTTGCATCTTTTATATAAGTCGTTGGTATATGTTGTTATTTGCTGTCAATACCAGTTGGGGTTGCTATTAAGTTGTTTATTTCTAGTTGTTGCATGACTGTTGTATGAAGCGGTGAAATTCGTATGATCCTAATCTAACATATTAATTATCATATTTTGTTTATAATATTCGATATCTCACCCCTTCTGTAATGATGTTACCTATTATGGGTAACTGAGCAGGTACTCAAGAATAGTTGCAGAAGTTGAGGTATAATGTGAAGTCTTAGATACTGTTAGCTCGAGTTGGTCTTGCTCTGATACGTAGCACTCAGGGGGATGAACGATTGTTGTTTATTTGTTGTTATTGTCTTAGTAGTTGAATCTTAAATTGTTGTTATTAAAGAATTGTTGTTTCAAAGTTGTTTTGAGTTGGACATGAGGTTATGTCATTATAAGTTGAATTATGTGAAGCCGCTTATTAATAAAAGTTGTTTTGTTTTCAAAAGGATAATTCAGGTTGTTATCAGTTCATCCGAATCAGTATTATGTATCTGAATTATTTGTGATTAATATGAAGTTGTTTTCTGTTGAAAATGTGACATCCTGTTTATGTTGAAGAATTTTTAAAATGAAAACTCTGATTTTATTACTTATCCGCCGGGTAGAAATGGGGTGTTACAAGTTTCATGTAGGTGGTTTCCAGATAGGCAATTTTCCTCAATTGTTCTTTGATGTGGAGTTTCATGTTGTCATCGTCTTGCAAAATATCTCTTGTATCACTTCCCATTCGGTCAAAATAGAGATATTTGATTTACCGTCATCCATGACACCATCATCATCAAACCTAATTCTCTTCCAATGAGTGCAAACCTTGTCCTTTCTTATTGGATCACCAAGTTTCACCTTTTAAGCAATAACACAAGCACATGGAAGACTGTATATTTTCACAACTCTGCATCCACACTTTACGCTATCGGAGCCTACATTATCAGCTCGTTTAGCCTCGTGAAAAATATAATTCAAACCCGCCTGAGAGATGTTACTGACCAACTAAAAATATAATCCAAAATCGTGATGCTCCAATCAAATGATGTTTGTATCTCATTATGTTGGTTTTGAATCATGTGGTTCACAGAATCCTAGTCTTTACACAAATCGCCCATACTATTTCCCAACCAATTTTCAAAGTAGCATGGACGAACTCAACTTTGTTATTTGTTGTATTTCCAAGGTGTCTAACATTATCGGTTCATGCACAAACAATTTTCTCCTTCACCTGATCAAGAATTGTGTTTTCAACATATTTCAACAAATATGGATACTTTTCATAGACTTTCCTGAAATGCATAACAAAATCGGCATATAGTTCTTCTGTGGAAGAATTTATTATATGATTTCATGCATCCATTATTTTTTACACAACCACACCCACCTTCACCATTTCTCCATCTTCAAACTATATTTGTTTTGTCCCTACCACGGGTTTAACCCGACTTCTTACATTCTTTGTCATGTGATACCTACAAAGTAATGCATTAGAAGAAGGAAATACCTTTGCAACCAAATTCATTAAGGCAGTATCACGGTTGGTAACAATCAGTTTAGGCATCTCACCTTGGTCCTTCAACAATGCCCGACACACATATAAGGCACAAGTAAAATTGTCCTCCTTTTCACACTCGAGAAATGCAAAACCAACAGAATATGTCTTCTCAGTTGAGGTAACACCAATCATATCCAATAATGGAAGTCTATACTTGTTGGTCTTGTAGGTTGAATTAAATATGAGCACAATAGGAAACGTGTTGAACAACTTTATGGAATCAGGATGAGTCCAAAATATATCTCTAATAGTAACTTCATCCTTGCACGTTCGGTACCTAGACACGTAATTGTTATCATCCAACAGTTTCAAGAGTTGTTGCATTTCAGTTCTATCCCCCCTAAGTGCCTTATTATTAAGGTACCAAATATTATACATTTGCTTGATATTTGATATATTTTCGGGTCGTTTCTGTTTCAATGTTGCAAGTATATTTTTTGGTTAAACCAGATTCAATGTCATGTCAGCAACGCATTCTTTCTCTTGCGGTATGAGCCGACACACACTAGGATGGCCGGCTAATTTTTCACACAAATCATGGTTATGAAAACTACATATCACATTAAATCTCCAATTTTTGTTTGCCAACATGTAATCGCGCATCTTAAACGGGCGCTTACATTTTCTTGAACCAGTGTCATCTCTTTTAAAATTCTGGAGAAGAGTTCTATATTTTCCGCTTCTTTCGCACGTCATTGTCACAAAAGCGCATCTTCTATCCGAACCATTATCGGGACTTTCGATAACCACACCAAATCCAAGTTTAGAGGCCTCCATACAAATCCAATGAAGCATTTGATCACGAGATTCAAACTCTTGCTCGTTTTTAAATTGGTTGCCAACATCTACCGCCTTCACAACAACACCTTGGACATTCGGAGAAACAACTTGTTTTCGGAAAATATCGGGGTGCACCATATCTAATGAAAACAATTAAAACCATAACAATA
The DNA here is from genome assembly GCA_022829125.1 of Lathyrus tuberosus. Taxonomy (NCBI): domain Eukaryota; kingdom Viridiplantae; phylum Streptophyta; class Magnoliopsida; order Fabales; family Fabaceae; genus Lathyrus; species Lathyrus tuberosus. The sequence goes on along the minus strand of JALAZF010000546.1, from coordinate 3,112,473 downwards.
TATAAGCGCCACTATTGAAAACATAGTTGGAAAATGAACACAGACTAATTCTGGAGATGCATCTTCGAACAAGTTCATACTCGTTCCGGAGATACATTTTCGGACACAACGCTCTTTTTTTTTATAAAATAAAAAACTTGATTAATGTGAGCAATGCAGTTGTCATACCCCAAATTTGTCTCACCCTCTCATTTTTCTTATGCTAGGCATGTTGTGGCTTCATGGATTTTTTTTCTTTCAAGATGATCATGTGGTTTTTGGGTCATGATCCTCTAAAATTTAAGTTATAGAGGTCTTGTTTGTGCTCAGTGTAATTACATTCCCTTGGAAGTGTGATTAAATTAAGATGGAGATAAGATGAGAAATGTGTCTATTCTCATGACTGAGCAACTGTGAGAAAGTCAATGGTCCAGGTTATATGACCAACTCATTTCAGGACATGGTCATTTTATCCTTAATCTGTGCTTGAATTTGTTTCAAGTTTCAAGCTATGGTTAGTTTCAAGATCAATTGGTGACAAACTTGAATTTAATTTGTTGGTTTCAAGTTATGATCATTCATTTTCAAAGCGTAACCAAGGCAATGTTTGGATCATTTTCAAGTCATGTGAGAATTGCTTCCAGTCATAAGTTGGATTATTTTTCCATGTAATGAGATAATGACCAATCAAATTTTGTCTCGAGCTATTGCAAGATGTGAACCATTTTCTTAGACATGACCAATTAGCTCTCGAGACATGTTTGGAATTTTCTTTCAAGCTTTGTTGTTTATGCTCAAAGTCATATTGGATTTTTTTAGCCATGCCATGAAAGACTGGTAAGTGATGCTTAAACCGTTACAAACCGTGTGCTAAGACTATCTTATACAGGCAGTCAAGCCTTTCAAATGGGTGGACCACGTTCAAAGTAATTGGAATTACCTGATGAATAAGGATTACAAGTTTTATTTCTACAAATTTTAATCCTAAGAGATCACAAAACATAAATGTCGTGCTTCATGAATAATGCCACAAGCTTTTACAATTCTTAATGAGCTAAATTTCAAAATTCACTCCCAAACCTCAAGTTGCAAAAGGCCTAAGTTGAAAAATCCAAATAAAAGTCCAAACGGATCTTAAGGTTCTGGCTAATTTCCAAATCAAGGCATTACACTAATTGGTATTCAAGATTATAAGACCTAAAGTGACAAAATTCTATGACAAATGTGTTAATATTCCTCCGTTTCATAACCTTCATGCTCAAGTCTTCATTTATGCTCCAATCTCTTCATGTTGATCCAAGAGTGTCTTCACTTTTGTGCCATATCCACTCTCAAAACATCTTGCAGGTTTCTCTTCATCCTAAGTCTTCATGGCTGCCCTTCATGCTAATCGCTCTTGTGCCATTCCAAATGTCGCAAAACCATCACGCATGGAAGAAAAAGAACTGAGGTTATAAGTTAGCAACCACAACACAAAAAGAATAACAAAGTTACAAGTACATAGCAGACAGTGTAAGAAAGTTCAGAAGGTACATCAGAGAGAATTTCACAGTTTAGGAAAAACATTTTTTAGCATCAAAGAAAGTGATAACAGTCATGCCATGGGAGAGATTCTTCAGCAAATTCAAACAAGACATAAACCCTAATTCCCCATTATAAATTCAACAGTGAACACACCAGCAGAAAAAAAACCGACAAAAAATAAATTCATTGAACCTCATTAAAAGCTCAGAATTTAAGAATTTTTCAGAGTTTTTCATTGAAGCTCTGAAAAATTTGAGCTGAAACTCAGACGCAATACACAATAACAGCAAGCAACAACAAAAAAAAGTACGCAGAAGCATTACATATTGGAGAAAGGAGAAGAAGAAAAGTAGAAGAGAAAAGTTGAAGGATTAACCTCATCGAAAAAGTTTCTGATCGGAGTTGCTCCGATCTAGGTACTCCTCTCTCCCTTTGAACTTTCTATGGCTTGATCTGGATTCCTCATATGTTTTAGCTTCGTGTTCCCCTTTCAATTTGATTGTTTTTCCTTGACTTTTAGAGTTAGGGATTATCCGTGGGTTTGGATTTTTGAGGTTTAGAGGCTTTTTCTTGTGAAACTAAGCTCATATTCGGAATTTGTGAGGTTTTTTAGGTGGGGTAAGTGTTTTTTTTAGTGGTGGCCGGAGACAGACGGCGGCGGCCACCGCGCGCCACCGTCTTCTCCGGCGAGAGGGACGGTTTCCGGTGAGTCTTTTTGAAGGTGAGAAATAGAAAACGTTGAGAGAGATTAGAGAGAGGAACGGATCTTTAGAGTGAGAAGAAAAAATTGGAAATGTTTCTTTTTCTCCGTTTCATGTTTATTAGTTCAGGCCATGTTGGTTGGGTAAGCGGGCCGATGACACTTATCACTGCCTTTGACAAGTGTCACCAGCGTGGTAATTTTTTGTCCCCTGATTCGGTGCCTGCTGTAGCGAGCGATTTTTGACGTGGTTGTGAAGCGCTATCGCTCTTTGGTGTCTACAGCTCGATTCATTTTTTATCCTATTAAAGCTGATGAAGGAAGGGAGATAGATGTCTCAAATTAACCCTGCTTGCAAACTGAGGTTAAACATTCAAAACTGTTGGTTTACAGATGCTACAAAGATTCGGGGTCTCTATTGGGTGTATTTTTTTAAAAGTGGTGTTCGGTCGATTGGTGGGAGGTTAAGATGTTAGGACGGATATATGAAAGTATGGGATTTTGGGTTTTTTGTTTAGTGTGCTCGCTAAGATATTTTTTTTCAATCTTATGTCTACGTATTCCCGTTTACCGAAACAGGGAAATCAGAGCGTTCGTAGTTCCTCCTATTCTATGGGAGGAAATGGTTGTTTTGGTGTCTTGTTCAAAGCCCAAGACGTGAAACGAAAGGTAGTTTGTATCTTGTTCAAAGCCCAAGATGTGAAGCTGAAAGGTCTTAACTTTAGAGAGAATTTGTCATCTCTAAAGAGGGGTTTGTTTGTCACAACCGTTTATAAGGGAGAATTACTTTAACCGGGATATGTGAATCCGGCAATGCCATAATTTCCTTTATAGAGGATTGCCAACCTAAAGGAGAAGACTTTAACTCAGTGTAGAGCAATACTATCTTTCCTTAGGAATTTCTCATGCTAAAAGAGGGACAGTGGCATGGATGTAGATGATCCAGAGGCTTGCCGCTTACATCAATTAGATGAAGGGGAAGGAGTTGTTGATGTTTGTGTACTATGAACGAGGCACAGCTTTGATGCTAAAAGTTTCATTGGATCAACCAGTGGTTTTCTTATACAAAGCCTAAGGGGAGGCTAATAAGTGTCTCGTACAAAGCCCGAGAGAGAGGCTAAAAGGTTTTAACTCAACGAGGGAATCTTTTGGTATCTCGTATAAAGCCCGAGATGGAGGCTATTTGACTCAACAAGAAAGTTTTTGTATCTCGTACAAAGCCCGAGATGGAGGCAAAAGGGGTGATTGACTCAACGAGGGAGTCTCTGGTATCTCGTACAAAGCCCGAGATGGAGGCTAAAATTGTTAGCTCCGCTGGGGAGAATCATTGTACAAAGCCCAAGAGGAGGCTATGGTTACTATTTCAGTTGAGTGACAGGTCCAATATGCTGATTTAAAGAGAAAATCAGTTCTTATACGAGTAATGTTTGCACTCAGGGATTTTGATTCGAGGATCAGGGATATTTCATGTTCTTTAAGGAAGTGGGAAATCCAAAGGGTATTGAGGTTGTCCGAGTCCACGGGGTTCCTTCCTATTTTTGAAGGGGTCACTTAAGAATGTCTTTGAGACTCAAGGATGTTAGACTGTCTGTGTCTAGAGTTTCATCTTTTGTACTATGCTTTGAGAAATAGTAGTAGACTCTTGGAAAGGACTGTTCTATGAAGATGACTAAGTTCTGTTCCTATACCTCTAGGAGGTCGTCGGGATAATTTGTACGAAGCCCAAGAGGAGGCTGGAAACTTTTAAGAAGCCGAGTGGTCCTTGTATGAAGCCCAAGAGAAGGCTATCATTCCCAGAGGATGAATCATTATACGAAGCCTAAGAGGAGGCTATGAATACTTCTAAGAAGCCGACGGGTCCTTGTACTAAGCCCAAGAGGAGGCTAGGATGCTTTTAGGAAACCTGCGGGTCCTTGAACAATGCCCAAGAGGAGGCCGATGCTTTTAAGAAGCCGATGGGTCCCCAAACCCCGAGAAATTCAAGACAGGCTATTCACGAGGAATAGATCAAGCCAGGAAAGTTCGAGAATTTGGAAGAAACTCAAGAGATGCCATTCACGGAGAAAAGATCATCTCTGGGGAATAGAGTTTCTTGACAAGTGCTTTTAAGAAGCCTGTGGGTCCCCAAACCCCGAGAAATTCAAGACAGGCCATTCACGAGGAATAGATCAAGCCAGGAAAGTCCGAGAATTTGGAAGAAACTCAAGAGATGCAATTCACATAGAAGAGATCATCTATGGGGAGTAGAGTTTCTTTGACAACTTCTACGAGTGACAGTCTACGAAAGGGTTCACCGAGAATGCTGCCTTTCATATCTCCATATTGTTTAACCCCAAGAGGAGGGAAGACTGTATCTGGTAATCCTATGGGGATCTAGTTTTGACTATTTAAGAGTGATCAACGGGCTTAATGCTAGACGTAGTTGTCGGGGAAACTCTAAATATCTATACTATTATTACACAGTTGATATGAGTTTATGAAAGAAGACTTACAGCGAAACAGCCCCACAATACAGTTATATGTATATGAAAGTGGTAAATGAAAGCGTATAAACACTTACTCGGTTGTAGAGCTTCCATGCTGTTTGGTTAGTTGTTCAACAAAGACAGATTGAAAACAACAGTATATTCAAAATAAAAGGAGAAAGTGTTTTGAAAAAGAAAGATTTGGGGCTTATAGCTCAAGGAGAGGCCCAGGGTTTTATCAGTGAGCGCACTGTTTGAATTTGTACAGAGGGACTTATACAAGTGACTGTGGCCCAAAAATTGTTTTCTGTACAAAGGGATTTGGGTCTTACACTCTCTCAAGAGGCCCAAAAAGTTTTAAAGAAAAAGAGTGGGGCTTATAACACGAGGGTAGGCCCAGATGATTTTTCGTTTAAAATGGCGATCACGCCGAGATTTTCTTTTAACGCAAAGGGGCTTATACAATATCTGAGGCCCAAAGTTGTTTTTGGTTAAAAGTGGGTTGGGTCTTACACTCTAATAGAGGCACAAAAGTTTTGAATGGGTCTTAAAGCTCGAGGAGAGGCCCAGATGGTTTATTTTTAAACTGGCGACGATCGTGCCGAATTTAAAAATGTACAGAGGGACTTATACAATAAGTGAGGCCCAAAATATTTCTATACAAGTGGGTTGGGTCTTACACTCTAATAGAGGCCCAAAAAGTGTGTGAAAATGATTTGTGAGGGTTGAATTAATCAAAAACCCTAATTTATTTCCAAAATGTATTTTAATTGAATAAAAATTCAATTAAAATTATCAAACATTGTTTAACATGTGGGAAACAAATTATGATCTTGGATTAATGCTTCAAAAATCAAGTATTAACCTACAAAATAATTAGAAGTCATTAATCTTTACAAAATCAAGAGGAAAAAAATATTTTAAATGTCAAAAACAATTAAAATATTAATTCTTTGCAAAAATATCAATTATATGAAATAAATAATATTTTTGGGACTTTTTGGGAAAGTAAAATATTTTAACATTTTTGTGAATTATTAAAAAAAGAATCAACTCAAAATCATTAAAACTCAGAGAGAAATTAATTTTTGAATCAATTAAATAAAAATCACAAAATTCAAATATTCAAATGTTGGAAAATGGCGCCAAGAACAAGGGCAAGAACACGCGCGTGTTCTGGGTTTCCCAGATTTGCATTTTCTATCCAATCTCACTGAATACTTAATCATATCATGCAATCCGCATACCAATCAACTCGTTTCAACCTCACGATCATGTCTATGACAATTAATTTCATTTAAATTAAGCATAAAACAAGAAATCACGAAAAATCCTCAAGAACCCTAGATTCTGCATGAAGGCTGGGATTTTTTATACACGATTCAAACAATGCAATTAATTGAGGGGAAACATTCCATGCATGATTATGAACATATGGCCAAATTATTGTGCAGCAAAAATTGCATGGATTGAGAGATGACCAAGTTTAGGCTTACCTCTAGGTCGTGACAGCAAGAGCAAATTGATTTCTGAGTTGGAGGTGTTACAGATGAGTTGTGATGATCTGAACAGCTTCCCTACACCCTATGGAGTGTGTTTGAATGCTTGGACTTGATTGAAGTTGGCTGGATCACTTTATGGCATCTCAACTGCAACTTGGTTAAAACCTTGAGCAATTGACTGGTGATTCTATGAGGTGTGTGTGTGATTGTTTTGGTTGGAAAAGCTCTCAAATTCAAAATCCGATAGTGACTTGCCTTAGAAGGCAAAATTGGAGTGAAAGAAGAGATTTTGAGGAAAGCATATGTTTGATGGCTTTGGTGTACTCAAACTGATCATAATTGAGCTCTATTTATAGTAGAGCAAGTTTGTTTTGCAAGGAATAGTGAATGGCAACTGCTGAGTAGGTTTGGCCAATGTTGGCAAATGAAAATCCAAGTCTCCTCTAGCCATTGACTAGAGGTTAAGGCACAGGCTGCTGGTCCCCTTGGTCTTGGATAAGTCTTGACTGAATTCAGTTGCTAAGAGCTCAGTCCATGCCACCTTGATGCTTCCATTGAATGCTCCAATCCAAAATTGGAGTCTTGTCCCTATTTTGGCAATTCTAGGTTCAATATGCTATTTCTTGTTCCGAAGACTTTGGAGGCTTGGCTCAATGATTGTCCCCTTTAGATTCAATCCTCAGAGGTGTCCAAGTGGATAGGAGTGTTTAGATTTGGCTGATTTTGGCAAATCGACCAAAAGTGCACAAATCTGCCTTTCCTTGGCAGATTTCAGCAAGGCATCTTGCCAATGTCATATCTCATAGCTCAAATTGAATTTGGTAATGTTCTTGGCCATTTTGGAAAGCCCTTACATGATACAACAACTGTTTGAACATGTTTGGTTTTGATCTCTTTTGAATCCAAGTGAAAAATCCCCCTACATTTGGAAAAAAGTAAAGGCAGATTCTGACTTAGTGAAATTTTCACTAAGTATTGGAACAAAGTGACTTTTCTTGATTTTGATCACTCCATAACTCAAAATCCATGAGGAATTTGGACATAGGTCAGTATGAAGCTTTTGTAGAGGGCAATGTGATCTACAAATCAAGCTTTGAATGGGGAACAATGGCCTTGTGGTTTAGGAGTTATGTTCCTCCAAAGTTGGCACATTAGTGTCACTTTTTCCATAACTTAGAAATTTTTCTAAGTTTTTATGGTTACCCCTTTTACAAGTTATCCCACTTTCTTTGATTTTTCTTGATGAATGATGATTAAAATCATACATTAACATCATTTTAGGGTTAAAAATCCATTTTGGTGAAAAATCTCAAAAGGTCAAAGTTGACTTTTGTGCACAGTTGACTTTTTATCAGATGAATTCCAAACTGTGCAATTCTTCAGGAAATCATGTCCTTGGCCTAAATCAAACTTGATGGACATGTTACATGGGTGTCATAGGGTATATTGAATCATGTCTTAGGGTTTGGGAGCATCTCCTGGTCAAAAGTCAAAGTTACAGTTAACTTTCCTCGCGAAACCCTAATTGTGGTGCAGATGAAATTGAGACTTGTTACTCAAGCTTCTTGGATTAATCCATTGTTGAAAATGGATCAATATAGTATATTAGAGACCCTAAAATCATGTCTTGAGGTCTTGGCTCATGATTTGTCCCAAAAGTCAACTTAGGGGTGAATTAGGTCAAGAAACCCTAATTCCTTATTTTTTATGAATGCATCCCCTGAGGTCAAATTGACTTGATGATTGGGTCCATAAGGTTCCATGGAGTATATTAGGTTATGTTTTGGATCATTGGCTTGTGCCCAGATGAAAATTTTCCATCTGGAGGCCCTGGTCGACCAAAACCCTAATTTGGTGACACTGTCGATCTTGAGACTTGATCCACCTAGAAGGGAGCAGCCTTGTGCTTAATCCTTGAAGTGGGAGTCCTTTTGATCCATTGTGGATATTCTAGAGGCTCGATAAGTTGAAGATCAAGTCATTCCTTGATTGATCCTTTGTCTAAGGCTCTGAGAGGGCTTAAAACCCTAGTTTTGATTGTAGTGAATGCTCAACAACCCTTGAGGCATTTGATGAGGCATGATGGTTCATCCATATTGTGATGATGATTGACACAATGATGGGAAATTTTAGTGGTCAAAATTTGGGGTATGACACTTGCGTCTCCCCTCTATCCCACAGTGCACCCTCGTTATCCACCCATTAGATCAAGAGTCAACGTTGGACTCATGGAGAATTAGCAATCCAGATTTGGTCGCCAGGTAGGGTACACGGTGTACCCTCATAGCGTGGGCATTGTCCCTCTGATGGGCCTGGGGATTTCCTGACTACACCTCCTCTTTACTGACACTTCTGGCCCATTTGTTTTCTTTTTAGAACTTTTTTCTTTTTTTTCTTTAATTATAAAAAAAGACAAAAATACTATTTATTTGTGTTTTTTAATTCATTTTATTAAAATTATTTATTTAACATTAACTAATTAATTTTATGATTAGTTTTATTAAATATTTGATTTTAATTTAATTAATTCCATCTTAATTCTAAAAAATCCAAAAATAATTTATTAGCTTATTTCTTAAAAATCCAAAATACTTTTTTAAACCTTGCTAATAAATTAAATTGATAATTAATTTTATTAAACCACTTTATTTAATACTAATTAACTTTAATGGTTAATTTTATTAAATATTTTAGTTTAATTTGATTAATTATTTGATTTTCACCTTTTCTCTAAAAATTTAAGACAATCTAGTTTGAGATTTTCTCCTTTAAACTAATCTTAGGAATTTAGGATACTAACTAAACTAACATGCTAGATTATGTTTCTCCCCCACTTTGTTTGGTTTATGATCTTTGTGTGGTGTTTATACCTATGGATTGATATCATGCCTTGATTATATGTATTCATCATATGCTTGTCCAAACCAAACTCTTTTCAAACTAATACCTTGACTTAATGTCAAGCCTTTTTCAAACACCTTGCAAGTCGATTATTTTCACGATCGCCATCAACCTCACATAGCCTCCTCTTGGGCTTTATACAACGATACTTGTTGCACATTTCACAATCTTGTTTGCATGCATATGTGTGATTGTCTTACTTTAATTGTGGCTTGATTATCCCCTTGGAGTAAATGTATCCCTTTCCCATAAGATTAAAATCAACCTTTTCAAAAGAATAAATAAGCTTGATCCAACGTCAAACACTTTTTCAAAACAAACTCAATTAAAAACAATTCATCCTCAAGCATTCACTTGATCCACATATCAAGTCCAATACCTAACTTGTAAGTCGAGCACTTTTGCCTCGCAATCGACCTTACCTTGAACCATTAGGACCTCCTTCCCATTAGTCCTCAACCATTTCGCACGCAAATTCAAACCTCGATCAACATCAAGCTTTTTTTCAAATCAAATCAATACATTTAATCATACTTAAACATCATTTCTTAAAAGGTGAAAAGGAGGGGGATGGAGTCTTCGATCTTTCTCCTCAATTGTTTGGGTGCGAGTTCTCTTACTCGTGTGTGGACAATTGACGCCTCTAAAACACTTGTAATTCGACAACATTCAAACTTTTTCCAAGCAATCATTAAAATGCTTAATCCCTATCTAAACACATTTTACTAAAGGTGAAGTGAGGGTGGTCGAGTCTTCGATCCTTCTCCTCAATTGTTTGGGTGCGAGTTCTCTTACTCGTGTGTGGACAATTGGCGCCTATAAGAAATACAAAACCAAACAACCGTAGTCCCACGAACTACGAATGCTCTGACTTTCCCATTGCACGAGGGAATACGTAGGCACAAGGGCCTCAATCCTTGGCGAGCACACTAATAAAAAACCATCCATCTTCCCCTTAGAAGCAAATCCTTTAGAAGATAACAAACAAACCTAGCTAACTTTCTCACGAATTGAATCAAGAGGTTCCCGTTGAGTACAACGGACGTAGAGGGTGTTAATACCTTCCCTCTTGCTTACCCGACTCCCGAACCTAGAATTTGGTTGCGATGACCATTTTCTTATCCCTTAAAGGTTTTATCGATATTTTCCTATTCCTTCCTTGGAATGAATAAAGTTCGGTGGCGACTCTGTTCGAACGTTTTTTCCGCGTCCATCGCGAGGATCATATTTTTCGAGGTACGACAGCAGTGGAAAATAAATGATTTATACCTAAAATTCTATCTTCTTTTGCTCCCTATGATGAGATGAACCAAAAGAATGGATATTTGGAGTGAAAAAATGGATTGAGAATAGAGGGGTTTTGGGTGAGGGTTTGTTTTGAAAAACAACAATGATTGTATAATCATATTTCTTTTATCAATGGTTGTGTTGACTCATGGTAACAATGGTTGTGTGATCATGCAATTGTTTCTTTTATCAGATTATTCTGGAGATGCATCTCCGAAAATATCTGACATGCAAAGATGTCATAAAATTTTAAAATCCCACCCAAATTTCCGGAGATGTACCTCCGGAATTTCTAATAAACTAATCAATAATTAACATATTTCTTGAAATGTTCCGGAGATGCAACTCCGGAATAAAAATAACTCAACTAATAGGCGTCACTAAGAATGACCTACGTTGAGTGTGTAACGGGTGCGTCCAGAGATGCATCTTCAGAAACTGGAGATTTTTTTGAATTTTTGCGTGGTGCTTAAGAAATTTATAGGATACATTAAAAAAAATTCTATTTTTAAAAATCACATAAATTGACAATTCTACCTGATATATTGGTTTAGATATACTTATCCCTCTATCTCCTATGAAGTTAGAGTCTATATATTTTCTCCGTGTTTTTAGGTTTGTTGTGAAGTTAGAATCTCTCTATTTTCTTCCTGTTTCGGGCTTGTTGCATGAAAAATCAACTTTGCTTGCAAAATTTGCACATTCATTTTGTGAGAGATTATTGAAATTGTTCCATTGTTCTATTTTGCTTCAATTGGGAAATAGTTTGGCTTGTAGATTAACATAACTAATGTTGATTTGATCATATAGTTTTACCACCATGGATTATATTCAGCATCCAGACCATTTGGTGTTTGGATCATCGAAATTGAATCAGAGATTGTTGATCCTGTCAGCTTCAATTTATCAGCAATGTTCTTCATTTTGATGAGATGTTGGTTCATCTTCATCGCTCATTTGCAAGTGTTATCAAATTTCAATGAGATATATTGTTCTTGACTTTGTGTGTGCACCTACTAGGCTTTCAGCTTTTTCCCAAATTTTCTTAGTTATCTAGCAGTGCAACAACTGTTGCGATGTCAATGAACCATTTAATTCTTAAGTCATTCAAGGAGAGATTGGTCATGAGTAGGGCTGACATTAATCCGAACCAACTCGAAAATAGTTCGGAACTCGGTTCGACAATTAAATTGTTTAACTTGATCCACGAACCAAACGAGCTGAATATGAGCGAAAAACTAAGTTCGTTAACTAAATGAGCTGAACTTGAACTATACATAGTTCCACTCATTAGGTTCATGAGTCAACTCGATTATATATGAGAAAGATTATATTGTCTTTAAGAGTGGGTTTAAATATTTACTTCAAATCTTAATCATATATTGTCCGTTCCATACTAGTTATGCTAGTAAACCAAACAATTGCATTTAGAGTCACCCTTGTTGGAAGCATTATGACATTGCTAAAATAACATGTGTAATGCAGGTTGCAAGTGGTGTAATCATTCTGTGATAGAAATGTATCAATTTCTAGTAATTTTTGGTGTACTATTTCATTAAATTTGTAAAGTTCCTAAATATTTTGATGAAGTTGTGGATTTTTTAGACAAATTTAAACTTCAATTAAGTAGTTTTTGAATTAGACTTTCAAATGTATCTCTTGAAAGTTGTGTAATTTTTGAATTAGTAGATTTTAGAAACAAAGTTAATTCCAATCTGATAATTTTTATTTTATTTCAATTTCTATTAATTTAAAATGTGAAATATATATTAAAAAAATATACTTAAGTCCGTGAAGCAAATTAGCTGAACCTAACGAGACGAATCTAACAAGATGAACTAAACTATTCGTGAATTTATAACGAATCGAGTTTTAGCTTTAAAAAAATTTGTGTCGAGCTCGAACCAATATTTAAGCTGAATCAATTCTTAACGAATCGAGTCGAATTAAGACGAATTCGACTCATTTCTAACCCTAGTCATGACTCATGAGCAATTCACTCTTCATAGCCATAATAATTGATTTTTTTTAATTGTGTCATTTGTGGTGAGAAGCACCTAAAGACTGTCTTTGATTATACAATTTTCCTAAAATTTGTTATCATTTGAGTTTTTATTTAACATCATTAATCTTGATGAATTTCAATAACATATTAAATAATTTTAAATTTGAATAAAATTTTACAAAGACAATTTAAATGATATAAAATTGTAATTCAACAGTAACTTTTGTAAATTTATATAAAATAAAACATTGAAAAGTGTAGCATTATTGAAATGCTTAACTCAATTTGTTATTTCAACAATACTCTAAAAACCAGTCACTAATAACATTTTCGAAAGAGTTTAATTAAGAGAGAGAATCATATTATAATTTTGGAATATTTAAGTAATATTACGTCGTTCAATAACATTTTAAAGAATATTAATTTTAGAAATTTTATTGTATGATTGATAATTTATATATAAATCAATTTTGCAAAAATCTATTAAAATTTAAAATAATTTATTAAAATTTAAAATAATTTATTATACTATTGATATACTTACATTGTCAATCTTAATTGTTATTTCATTTGTCTAATATAATAGATGTCTTCTTTAAGATTTTTCATATTTTTTTAAGATAAAGATTAATTGTGTTGATTTCAATGATAAAACTAGTGTCATTTACTAAAATAACTTTATTAACAATAAGTACTAGAATAGTTATTAGATTTAAAATACAATAAATAAGGGAAAATTAGTAGAAATAAATAATAAATATCAAATTAATATTTTAAAAAATAAATAATTTAAGACAAATAAAAATAAGAAAGAATGATAATAAATTGACTGTGATGATATAACAATACAACACTTTGCAATAATTTATTTTATAGTGTATATGATACGAAATTTAAATGTAAAAGTAAATTTTATAAAAATAGAAATTGTTAATATATTATTATTATTATTATTATTATTATTATTATTATTAGTATTATTATTATTATTATTATTATTATTATTATTATTATTATTATTATTATTGTTGTTGTTGTTGTTGTTCTGGACTAGGCAGAGATATAACTCACAGAAGGGCAATGCCCAACCCAGTCCAGCTTCTGGCAAGGCCCAATAATGAGATTCAGTCAATCTAGCCGTTGGACACAATATAGCCATTGAGCACGATATAGCTGTTGGGCACAATATAGCCGTTGGGGGCGTCCTTCTCACGCGCTTGACAGTTCACGCGACTAACTACCCCTTCGGAATCCACGGGGACAGTTGGATCAGGTCATAAGGTCACGCGTTAGACCTTTCACCTGACAGTCTCCCATTGGTCGACTAGATATTTCGGCCACATGGGAGACCTTGGCCCCGCGTTGGGGTTTTCCATAAATACCCTATCACTTGAGAGGGTCAGGTTTGATCAATATCCAATATTCACTAACTCATACCTAAACGTTTTGTACTTGCTTTCTCTAGCCCAAAAACTTACTTTGGCATCGAAGTACCTTGCAGGTACACCCCCTCCTCTCCTACAACCATCATCGCTGCCCTACTCGGAAGGCTACGAAGATCTATTCTGATCGCTTCAGATCAGTGGCGCCGTCTGTGGGAAACATCACTTCCCCGTCTTTTTGAACCAAGATCCTTCACCTTTTCAACCTAAAGACCAAAGCTTACTCTCTAAAATTTCCTCGACCATCATGGCTTCTAACCGAAACGATGATGTCCATCAAGATTATGTTGTCGCCATCACATTGGACAACGTCGACCACCATAACCCCGGAGCTGCGTTCCACGAGACCGACCACAGGGACGGAAAGACTGCGTCTCCTTCCTCCCGAAGTGAAACTACGCATGCAAACTTTCGGTCACGTCTTTGAGCCCATACTTATCCTTGAAGACGTTGACCCCAGCACTACGGCCCTCATCGCCTCTCTCAACAAATCCAACTACTTGATCTTCCAGCAGGGCGAGAAGATCCACATGCTGGAACATGCCCTTCAAGAGCGACTTCCTTCACAAAGGCCTCGCAGTCCATCTCCACACCCTCGTTCTTCCCCTCAGAAGCGTCGGCGAGACAAGTCCCAGAGCATTTCCCCCGTCAGGGGAAGATCAAAATCGTAAGAGCCTGAGCAAGAGCTTGTTAGGAGACGGTATCGTACCCCTCCTCGGAGGTCCAGACGTTCTCCTGCCCCAAAGAGGACCAAGCCTTCAGAAAAACATTGTGAACATCGTCGTCAGCACAGACACTCTCCCGACGCAGTAGAAGTCGCGAGCGGAGTCACTCCCCGTTCAGGTCATCGAGCATGAGCGACGATGACGACGTCCATGGACCTCTATCCCAAGAGATCATGGACACCCGTATCCGTCGCGGGCTGGAGAAGCCTCCCCCTCTAGCTCTCTATGATGGCAGCACGGATCCTGGCGACCTCATAGAAAACATTGAAGCCATGCTCCATTATCACAACGTGAGCGGAGCCATCAAGTGCATGTTGTTCCCCATCACCCTCAGAAAGGGAGCCATGACCTGGTATAAGAGTCTTCCACGAGGCTTAGTCACCTCGTGGAAGGACCTAAAGAACTAGTTCGCCCGACACTTCACTGCTTCCAGACGTTATCCCAAGTCGGAAGCCACTCTCGAAGGCATAATTCAGGGCAAGTATGAGCCCCTACGTGCCTATATCGAGAGATTCAACAAGGAAGCTGTAGAGGTCCACACAACGGACCACATGAATAAATACCTCCTCGAGAAGGTGCTGAGACCGAAAAGTGAGTTCCGCAAAGCAATGGGCATCGAAACACCTTGTACCCTGGCCGAACTCCTCCGTAAGGCCCAAGCTTATATACAATACGAGGAAAAAGAAGTCGCCTACAAGGCTCGGGATTCAAGGGATCAGGAGAACACCAGGGCAACAAAAAAGGACGAGTCAGAGGCTCCCCGACGCGACAAGGAGAGACGACGAGACGATCGTCCTCGCGAGTATAAGGGACCTGCTGGTTGCTTCACGGAGTACACCTTGTTGATAGCTCCCCGTGAGCGTATTTTCTCTGAATGCATTAACGCAGAGTTTAAGCAAGGGGGTGTTCGTTTCCCCAAACGAACAGCATCGAAGGGCAACACGGACAAGAGAAAATATTGCCGCTTCCATCGCAGTTACGGCCACATGACCGAAGATCGTGTTCATCTAAAGGACGCCATCGAGATCCTCATCAAGGAGGGTCACTTGAAATAGTACATAAAGAAGGGGGAAGCTTCCCAGCGAGAGACCTTTGAGTCTAAGAAGGAAACGGAAGCTTCGCCATCTAGTCATCCCCCGCAAGTTGCCATGTCTGTCACGCGGCCAGAGGATTTCTTCGTCCCTGACTACCTCGAGGATCCTCCCAAATTTGCCGCACACAGTTCCTGGGAGGACTTTCCCACAGTGATGGTCATCTCCTGTGATGGGTACAATGAACTCACCGTAGGGTCAGTCAAAAGGAAGTTCGACCAGCTGATCGATTGCAGCCTTGACCGATTGTCCACCCTCGAGAAGTTCCGAGGACGTTTTTAGCCCATCACGTTCTATCGTGAAGAACTTCCTAGAGGTTCCCTAAAGTCACACATGTACACCTAGATGTCCGACAAATCCTGGTCGACCAGGGCAGTTCGGTTGACATCATGTACACCAGTTTGTTCCGCGCCCTGAAGCTCGACCAGAAGAATTTGTCTCCGTACGTGGGATCAGACCTGCAAAGATTCAATGGGGCTACCACCAGGCCTTGGGGGTACGTGGAAATTCCAGTCACATTCGGGGAGGAGGAGGCCTCCAAGATGATCAAAATACAATTCCTGGTCATCGACTGTCCATCGTTGTACCAGTGTATTCTGGGGAGACCAACCATCGCTGAGCTGATCGCCGTTCCTTCAACAGTTGATCTCAAGATAAAAGATTACACAGAGAGGGGTCACGTCGCCACTTTGCATGGAGATATAAAGGTAGCAAGGAGATGCTTTGAAATAACTACCAGAGGGCAAAGCTCGATTGGCACAACACCAAAAGTCGTCAAATGGGCAAGAGACGAAGATCTTCCCAGTTAAGAAAGTCAGACTGACAAAAAGTCAGCCCTCCCAGTGCATACCATTGACCTCGACAGGCGAATCTCTGAAGAAGACGAGGATCCCTTTTTGATATGCTTCACCAACAAGGCCTACAAGGGCCAGAACTCAGATACCAGCAGATCAAAAAAGTTACCCTGGCCCTCATCAACGCTGCGAGAAGATTAAGGCACTACTTCCTGACTCACACGATAGTGGTGCGAACAGATAAGCCCATAAGACAATTGCTTAGTCGGCCAGACATGGCCAGCAGAGTGCTCAAATGGTCTTTGGAGCTGTCAGATTTTGACATCCATTACGAGAGTAGGAAGGCCCTCAAGGCACAAGTCCTGGCCGATTTCGTGGCAGAAATGACGCCGCCAGCTTCCCCATCAAGCGGAGCACATAAATGGACCATCTTCGTCGACGGAGCGTCCAACTCCACAAGAAGTGGTGCTGGCATCATCCTCGAGAACGAAGAAGGGATCCTAATCGAAGTATCATTAGTCTCGTCCTTCCCTACCTCGACCAATCAAGCTGAGTACGAAGCATTCCTCGCAGGCTTACGGTTGGCCGAGGACCTGGGCGCTAAGGAAGTGAAGATCTTCACGTATTCCTAACTCGTGGCATCCCAAGTACGAGGAGAGTATCAGGCCAAAAATGATCACCTCGTCGAATACCTGACGCTGGTAAAAGAGAAGATAACTAGGTTCAACGAGTGGAAATCCAACACATCCCCCGCGAACAAAACACTAGAGCAGATGTCCTGTCAAAATTGACCAGCACCAGAAAGAAAGGTGGCAATAAGTCCGTCATAGAAGAGATACTTCCCCGCCCAAGTATTGAAAAGCCATTGGGACTGCTCGACATCAATGCTATTGGCGACAACAGCTACTGGATGACCCCGGTATACAACTACCTCACCGCAAGGGAGTTTCTCGAAGACAGCAAAGAGGCCAGCATAACCAAATGAAGGGCTTGCTCATACGTTCCAGTAGACGACAAGCTCTACCGACGAAGATTCTCTATCCTCCTCCTAAAATGTGTTGAGGAGGACAAGGTCCCTGACGTTCTTTAAGAAATTCACGATGGGATCAACGCACAACACTTAGGAGAGAGATCCTTGGCATGAAAGGCTCTGCGAGCAGGATACTACTGGCCAACCATACAACACGACGCTAAGGAGCACGTCAAGAAATGTGACAAATGCCAGCGCCACGGGAACATGCACTTGGAACCCCCTAACGAGTTGAAGACTTTGTCCTCCCCATGGCCCTTCGCCTGGTGGGGGATGGACATCCTCGGCCTCTTCACAATGGGGTCCTATCATAACAAATTTCTGATCGTAGTCGTCGATTACTTTACAAAATGGATCAAATTCGAAGCTCTCGCCAAGATCACATCCTTCAACATACTTCATTTTTACAAAAGAAACATCCTCGCACGATTCGGAGTGCCCAAGGCCCTTATGACCGACAACGGGACCCAATTCACGGACATGAAGTTTTAAGACTTCGTCACTAAACTAGGCACCAAGCAACACTTTATATCCGTTGAACATCCCCAAACTAAAGGGCAAGCAGAGGTCGCGAACAGGGTGATCCTTTGAGGTCTAAGACGAAGACTAAGCGAAGCCAAAAAGAGATGGGTCGAAGAGCTACATAGCATGCTCTGGGCCTATAGAACAACCTCACACTCAACCACCGGGGAGACTCCATTCCGACTAGCGTACAGAACCGAGGCAGTAATCCCGGTGGAGATCAAGGAGCCCTCCAGGCGAACAGAAGCTCCTCTGGACAAGGAACTGAATGACGAAGCTTTAAGAGAAGAACTCGACCTGGTCGAAGAGATCCGATTAGGGGCAGCTCTCCACGAAGCTTCACTGAAACAAAAAATAACTCTGCGCAACGACGCCAAAGTCGTAAAGCGCGATTTCCAAGTTGGAAGCCTGGCCCTACGCAGAAATCAAAAAGATTCACGCGAGGGCAAGCTGGCCGCAAACTGGGAAGGACCATACAGGGTCAAATCAAAAATAGGCATCGGCGCCTACTACCTCGAACAGTTGGACGAAGAACCATTTGCTCAACCATGGAATGCTGAAAAGCTCAAACAATATTATAGTTAGGACCAACGACCAGTCGGGACTAACTTCCGACAAACTTCCCCACAACTGGGGGGTTGCTCGGCCACAGGAGCATGCCCTGGTGCAGGCACAATCCTTAAAATTACAACAAAGGCAAGTTTCTGCTCATGGAATGAGCAGACTCCATGCCCAGCAGGGATACCTCAATCGAGCTCCGCCGTTGTCGTACCAGCGTGGCAGGACACCCAGCTCACGATGGGAATAGTCCAAGCCCTGTGAGACCGGGACCTCGACTGAGATCCTAGTCCCAAGACTAGCGAAACTACTTTGCCTCCTTGACAAGTTCCCTAAACTGTCGAGCATCATATCGAGTCGAGCAAACTCCTACAGCTAGCGAACACAACTTGCAAAAATCAATATACAAAGCATACACAAAATAAGGTGCAAGGCAAACAATGTCGAACGCAAATATATATAAGTCAGAGCACAAGTCTGGAAAATTGTTAATACATTACAAACACGGGCCAAGCACAATCATCAATTATAATCAAAATGGCACACAGGCCAACAAAAATGCTAAAGTACAAAGAAGCTAAACTTCATTGGTAGGAAGCTCAGGAGGAACCACCTGGCCGTCAATAACTTGGTGTAAAACGCCCATTCCCTCGGTGACCAGCTGGACATCAGAATTCAAGGCCTTCATCTGCTCCACGACTGCGGTAAATCCAAACTCAGCCGCACCCAGGTTATCCTTCTCGAGGATGTGAATTCTCCCGATCAGGTCTCCTCGGGTCTTCAGAGCTTTCTTCTCCTCAGTCTCATATCTTGACCGACAGCCGAGGAGCTCTCCAGCCCAGCAACCTTTGCCTTCAGCGTAACATTATCCTCCTTCAAGCATTGCATTTCCTACCTGCTCTGATTCATCTCCTTTAGAAGCTTGACCATGGCCTCGTAATTGCCCTGAAGGGTCGTCAGCTTATTGAACAACTCAGTAGTTTCCAGCTCGAGCTCGGTCTCCCTTGCCTTGACCTTCTTAAACTCCGCGGCCGGAACTGTCTCCGCATCCCCAAGGGCCAGCGCCGCCTCCAGCACTCTCATTACAGCCGCTTCATCCTGGCACAAGAGTTTCCTCCACACCTTAGGATCAGCGAACAGAATGGCCGACGCATTAAAGTCGGGGACAACCACTGACCCTTCTCCGTCAAAGATCTTTCCTTGAAGGTAACAGGGTGGTAGAACAAACTTGCCCCCAGCAAAGCCTCTCGAACCATCAACCGGGGGAGAGCCAAGATCGTCCCGCTTCCTTTTCTTTTGAGTGTCGGGGTAGGAGGATTCGATGAGCTTCCTGGAAAAGAGGTAGAACCGCCGACAAACTTCTCCAGCGTCGCCTGATGCTTAGCCACGTCGACATTCGACATCGGTACCTTCTTAAGATTCTTGGCCGCTACGGACCTGGCCAGGCGCTCACGCATGTTCGACATTTTTCTTGCAGAAATAAGAAAAAGGTTTAGCACATTGCACAAGCGGTAACAGTACGGGCAACAAGGTTAATCTATACCAAGAAGCTCGAAGGCGACATCCTCGTTCTCACATTCGAGGAGGGCCTTAGTATTTATATAGCGAGCCGCCCGAGCAGGCTCCCTGTCCTCCCCGTACAGCATATTATTGTCCTTGTCTACCACAAAGGCAGGGATATAACTCTCCACGAATGCCGTCAATGCTCGAAAAGACTTCTTGTCCTCAGCGCTCAGCTAGTCATGCTTGACAAGGAATTGGTCAGTCATATATCTAAAATGAGCGAACAGCCATTCTAGTGGGAATTTTGACACCGGTCTCATTACTTCCCGGCTATCCTCCTCCACAGCTTCCATGGTGGCCAGAGAACTCTTGGCCGCCTCCGAAAGAGGCTTCACGACCAAGACCTGAATTTAAAGTTTTTGACAGACTCGGAATATGGCCAGAACAGCCTGCTCAATTATTTGAAAGACACTCAACTCTGCTTAGGAGAGGTTGTGCTCCTATAAATCTGGAAGATGCAGAAAAAAAGCTCCACTGTGGCCCCGATCTTCAGATACAGGCAAACCAACTCGAAGGCCTGAATAAACGCCAAAGCGTTAGGGTGAAGCTGGACAGGACATAACTCTAGGTTACAAAAAATAGCCCCTTGAAAATCAGTCACTGAGAGCCGATACCCCGCCTCCGTGAAAGCGAATTCATACATCGGAAATCTCATCCCCGGATACACCAAAGATATCCTCTGTGGGGCAGATTGCTTTCCAGTCCGCGGGTGCGCCCTCTGCCCGGTCCTCAAGGAAAAGGAACAAGCTGGCCTCCTCCTCGGTAAAAGTCGACCTCGTCACCAATGGCTCTTGGGCGATCCAGCTAAGATCCCCTTCAGCTACCCTGACGTTTGCGTGCTCGACAAGATGCACAGCTTCCCTGTTAGCAACCCCAACGTCGGGGACGAATTCCTCGTTCCTACCGGTCATTTTACCTGAAAAACAGAGGAAGCAAAAGTGAATTCGACAACAGAGATCAAATTCACCCTTCCATCATAAATCAAGTGAAAGGGCGAAGAATAAATATGAGGATGCCTTCAAGCCCTAGTCGACAATACCGGGACACGGCGAATTCCTCTCCCCCGAAGAATGAGGACGAGTCTCCACGACTCTACGAAAGGCTCCCACGAGGACGAGTCTCCTCGACAAAGTAAAGTTTATCAAGCACGCGAAAATCAGTTCTCACGTCGAGGAGGCTTAATGCCTGACTACAAAGATGAGCTACTTCTAACAAGAAACCTAAGAAGATCTACACAGTTCTATGCTACATTCAAAAACATTCATCCTAGGTTCATCATGTTCTTCAGGATCTTCATGAATTTCCCAGGAAATTCATGTGTTCATCGAAGAACACATGAACTTCAACTAGAAAATTCATGCGTTACCGGGAAATTCAAACTAATTTCCAGAAAATCAAGAACTATCCTAAGACTAACAAGCAAGAATGAAGAACCTACTTGAATTTGGAGGTTGAAGATGAAGATTTAGAGGTTGAATATGAAGATCTGGAGGTAGAAAATGAAGATTGACGGCGGAAAGATAAACTCTGGCGAAGAGGCAAGTTACAGAGCAAAAGAGTTTGGGGAGAGAAATTTACATGAAGTGTACAAATGAATCTCCGTCCCCCCTTTTTTATAAGCATTTGCTCGCATGGGAAAGTACAAAAGACAAGCCATCATTGCCTAGCTATCCTAGACCTCCTAGGCATTGACTAAAATTAATTACGCCGTCACATGTGTCAGAAGGGAATCTTCGATTGGCATTCTAAAGGCTAAAATGTTGCATTCCCCAAGGCAAAACCTCTCCAGCTCTACGCGGGCATACCCTCCTCGACAACTCACTAAGCCTGGTCGACACAAAAACGTCCTTTTCGCAAGCACGCCTTCGCATACTAAGGAACTGCCTGGCTCGTAAGCGACCAGTTGTCGACCACGCTTACCATAGACAAGCAAAGGAAATATCCCCGAACATTTTCATTCGAAAGTATCGACCTCAACAAGCCTCTCTGCGTCACAACTCTTGCCCCTCGGTCGACCAACAAGGCTATCTCAAGTCATTACTCTTCACCTTCGAGCAAAGACTTACGGGGCTCCTGTTCTGGACTGGGCAGGCATATGGCCCACAGTAGGGCAAGGCCCAACCCACTCCAGCTTCTGGAAATGCCCAATAACGAGATTCAGTCAATCTAGCCGTTGGGCATAATATAATCGTTGGGCACGATATAGCCGTTGGGCACAATATAGGCGTTGGGGGCGTCCTCCTCACGCGCTTGACAGTTCACGCGACCAACTGCCCCTCCAAAATCCACGGGGACAATTGGACCAGGTCATAAGGTCACGCGCTAGACCTTCTACCTTGCAGTCTCCCATTGGTCAACCAGATATTTCGGCAACATGGGAGACCTTGGCCCCGCGCTGGGGGTGTTCCATAAATACCCTCTCACTTGAGAGGGTCAGGTTTGATCAATATCCAATATTCACTAACTCATACCTAAATGTTTTGTACTTACTTTCTCTAGCCCAAAAACTTACTTTGATATTGGAGTACCTTGCAGGTATACCCCCTCCTCTCCTACAACCATCATCGCTGCCCTACTCGGAAATCCACGAAGATTCATTCTGATCGCTTCAGATCAATTATTATTATTATTATTATTATTATTATTATTATTTTATGTTATTTTCCACAAATATATAGGATTAAAAAAGAAAACATTGTATAATCTAGTGCAACCTTGCCTTAATATTTAGAGGATTTCTTAATACACCCCATGGGTTTCTTAGGCACCACACGAAATTCGTTTTTTGCCCCCTGATTCCGGATGTGCACATCTAGAGGCACCATTTTTTTTTAAAACGTTGATTTGTTCTGGATGTGCATATCCGGAATAATTCCTGATGTGCAAATCCGGAAGAAATTCTTATAACTTCGCGCCACATCCTTCTCTCCCCTCATTCTTTAGCTTTTCACATTCCAAACAATCAAACTCTCTCAAACTCTCAATTTCTCATTCCCACAAATCCTGACTTTTTTCACTCGAGTTCGGCGCAGAGCGACTTCTACAATGATCAAGACACTCCAAATCCTCTGTATCTCAATTTAATCGGTAAGTTTTTGAATTTTAGAGTTTCGGAGTTATTTTCGAGTAATCGATTTAGAGTAGAAATTTAGGTGTAGAAATTGTTAGGTAGTATGAATAACATAGGTTAGAGACAATGTATGTATTGTTTGTTGCTTCAAACGGACAATCAGGCATTAAAATGCTCTTTTCTATGGTACAGTAGCCATGACTGCGTTTTTTAAAACTTGAAATACGTACCGGATGTGCGGATCAGGAAAAATTTTAACGTTGATTGCTTTCCTGATGTGCATATCTAGAAAAACCCAACGTTAAATATTCTGAGTACTTCCGGATGTGCATCCACAGAAGTTTTCCTGATGTGCAAATCCGGAAGCAACTTGGTTTCTATTTTTGTTTTTTTATTGATTATTGTTTTTTTTAATTATTTTTTATCGTGAAGGCTAGATCAGATCCTGTAGAATTGGGCCGCCAAGTGCATCAGGGATGCTGGTCGTATGGAGAGAAGGGGGTGTACCTGCAAGGTACTCCGACGCTCAAGTAAGAAAGGGTCAGAGAAAAGGGGCAAGTACAAAGTATGAATTCTTAGGGTGAATATTGGATACCTGACCCTCTCAAGAGAGAGGGTTTATATAGAGCCCCCAGCGCGTGGCCAACGATCCTATTTTCGGGGCGAAGTAACCGTTTTCCCCAAAGAATAGGTAACTACCCAAACTAGCTGTTATGTCGGGCAGGGTGCCCAAAACTAGCCGTTACGTCGGGCATAGGCATAGTTTCGAGCACCTGCCCATAGCTGTTCAGGGAGCAATGAAGCCGTGCGTGACGGGCAGTAATTCCGGGGAGGAACGTTGCATTCCTTGCCCGGTTGGAGGGGCAGAAAGGTAACTTTTGCCCCTTTGTGGATTGGACGTAGGCAATTTGGGCCGCTCTGGAGCAGAAACGGATTGTGCCATGTCTAGCCATTGGCCCAGTCCAGAACAGGAGCCCCCCAAGTCGTTGCTCCCGAGCATGGAAGTGATGACTTAAGGACAGTTCGTTGCTCCGGGGAGCTAGCATGGAGTCGTCGTTTGGAGATGATGAGGATTGTCTTAATGCGCCCGTGACCCCTGGTGTCCGTGAAATTTGTGGTCGTGACCTTGTTGACCGGTGTTCGGGGAGAGTAACGGTCTGACAGAATTGGAAACGATGGGATGCCACGTGTGCCTAGAGCTCCGTGTAGCAGTTAATAAGCAATGATGGCTAGTGGATAGCCATCATGGCCTACGAGCGCGTGTTCGCACGTGCCCCTTTGTATAAAAAGGGGAAAATCATTTCATTTGGAACTTTTTGCTCTGAGTTCTCTCCGTTTCCTTCAGCATTCTTGCCCGTAACCGCCGTCCGCCTTCTCCGACCACCGCTTCAAGCTTCGAGCAGCTACTTTCGTCTACTTAAATCAAGTAAGTTTTCTGATCCTTTGCTTGTTTTACTCCCTTTTGTTGTCAATGGTAGGTTGCATGTGGTTAGGGCTAGGTTTAGAGGACGAAATGAGTGAGTTTCCGGCGATTGTTGGTGGTGGGCGGTGGTTGTGCCATTTTTCTACCTCTGACATGTCACCGGAGTCAGTAGTATATTTCAGCGAGCGGGGTGGTCCACAGCGATGTTGCGACAGCTGTGCATCTGTGACCGCCGTGTCTGTTCATCATCTGAGTGGGTGATGAGTTTTCTGGTAGGACATTCCCAGATTCCGGTGACGCTTTGCGATTTCCGGCGAAGCTTCAAACTGAAACTGGATATGAGTGTGGGGAAGCTCCTCGCTCGGGATGATTGGCTTCGAGCGTCTCCTCGCGGGGAGGTGTCAGCTTTTCCTTTGATGTTAGGGCTTAGGCCGGGGACGTTGTTCTCAGCCCTTTGCGCGCCCTTTCACTTGACTTAGCGGTGGAATGGTGGATTTGATTTGTTGTCGAATTCACTTTCTTCTCTGCTTTTCAGGTGATCGTAATGGCGACGGGGCCAGATAGAGAGGTTCTTATAGATACGTCCGAGGAAGAAACGGGCTTCGAAGATAATAGCAGCTCGACGGGTTCGAGTTCGACGACTTCGAGTTCTTCCAGCAATGTCGGGGAGGAGGAAGAGTTGGACGACATGGACGAGGATGTCGACGGGTTCTCCGCGGAGGAGTGGGAAGTGGCCGAACCTGCCGAGCATGTGTCCACTTTCGCAAAGTCCTCGGTGGATGTTTTCACGGAGGTTGGACCGGAGGGAGAGTGGAAGGTGCACTTCCTTTCCTTGGATGATCGTGTCTGTACGCACTTCGGGGACCGTTTTACCATGTATGAATACGCTTTCAAGGAGCTGGGCTTGAGGTTGCCGTTCACTGATTTTCAACAGTCAGTGTTCGAGCATTTAAAATTGGCCCCCACGTAACTGCATCCTAACTCGTTGGCCTTCATCCGGGCATTCGAGCTGGTATGTAAGCATCTCTCCATTGGGGCTACTCTTCCTTTGTTCTTCACTGTCTTTCATCTCCAACGGCAGCTGTCGGGGAAGAAGTACTGCTGGGTCTCTCTAAAGCAGCCCCACAAGTTGTTCAAATCATTTTTGGAGTCGATACGGACATTTAAGGAACGGTATTACGTCATTGAGCCCCTGTCCAAAGCTGCCCAGGACAGTACATACGTCTGGGAAATCGAGGTTGACGAGGATGGGAACGATCTGCACGACGAGGATGGGAAGTTTATTGGGCGAAGAATCTACAAGTTTCCCATCCATTGGGCGCCCGACCACTTTGCCAAGAAGCCCAGTGACTATGTCTTCAAGCCGAGCGAGATACGTGGGCAGGACGCCGCGGCGTACGAGGTATTGGTGAAGTGGGTCAACTCCTTCCGGCTCGCTGAGTGCTGGACGAGCAAGGGTAGTCCGATCTTCGAGGAGGATGGGAGCCAGAGGGTTGAGCGTCGATTCATTAATATTAAGGCACTGCTGAAGTGCAAGACTCCTGTGGATGACGAGAAGCTGCTTGGTAGTCTTAGTTATTTAGATTTTGTTCGCGTCATTTCTTTTCCTCATATCTAACATGCTCGTATTTGGTTTGTGCAGGTGAGATGCCTCAGGCCCACGATAGAGTTGTGAGGAATGCTCTTGCGAGGAACAAGGCCGGGACAGCCCCTCCGAAGTCTCGGTTTGCTGGTGCCCGTGTTCCTCCTCCCGTGCAATCTCCTGCGGGGACCTCTTCTTCCCCTACTCCTGCTCCTCGGGGGTCTGCTCTTCCTTTGACTGGTCGATCCAAGCGGCAAAGGTTTAATGAAGTTATGGACCTCACTCGGGCATCGGAGAAGGGGAAGTTCGAGCTTCCTCCTTGCATCCATGATCGGAAGTTCTTCGAGGGGAACTCTCTGATTGTGCCTCGGGCGGAGTCTCTTCGCTTGGAAAGTATGGATCGCCCGAGCAAAAGGGCGTTGGTGGCTCAAGACGCTTCTGCCTTGGTCAGGATGTTGGAGATGGCAGCTGTGTATGCCGAAGGGGACTCGGCGACTGAGGCCGAACTTACTGCTGCCCGTGCTACCGTGGCGTCCCTCAAGAAAGAAGCTAAGGGTGCCGACGATGCTCGGAAGAAAGCTGAGGAGGAGGTAGCTCAGTTGAAGGAGGAGAACTCGACGCTGGAGGCGGAGAAGAAGTCTGCCGAGGAGTTGATCCAGTGGCTGAAGGCGGCCAATGCCCCAGATGACGATGAGCCAGAACACGTGAAGGAATTGAAGACAAGATCCGAGCTGGTTGCACGTTTGCTGACGGCCGAGGATGATGGTATTGTCGTCGCGGAGGAGTCTTTCAAAAACGTCGTGGCTCAACTGCGGGTGGTGAATCCCGAGCTTGACTTTTCCGACGAGGGTACCCATTATCTGGCGCACATTGAGGATGGTCGGATCGTTATGCTCGATGCTCTCCTTACCAAGGATCGACCTGCAGAAAACCAGGGGCCCCAGTCCGAGCCTGCCGAGCACGCGGAAGAGTGAGGAGTTTGTGTTTTTAATGTTGTAATTTGTCCGGCCTGCATGCCGTGTAACCGTTGTAATTTAATTTTTGGGGGGCGTGGCCCCTGTTTCATGTAACTTAGTACAATCGTGGCCCTTGCGGTCATTTATTATGTTAAATTATTACATGTTTGAGTCTGCCATCTGCATGATTTTACTTGCTTTTATTTTTCGCTAAGTGTTGTACTCATGCTCGTTGTGAATGTATGTCCGCCCGTGATAGGGGGTATTTGACTTGTGCGAATAATTTAGGGGGATTGCTCGTTGTAGATGTGTTCGGCAGTGAGGGGAACTGGTCGAACGGCCGGGGAATATCCTGGCGGGGGTGCGGAGCTCAGGTCGCGTTTGAGGCCTGAGTTCGCAGCGTGAACGTCCCATTGCGAGCTGGGGTTCTGCCAGTCATGGTACTTTGATGACAGCGATGCTCGATCGAGGACCGCTGTCGAGCAGTTACCCGGCTCTTTACTGAACGAGGTTCTGCTTTATTCGTATGCGACGCTTGTACCTAGACGTGCATAGTGGTCGGTAGCTGACGTCCGTCATTGTGACGGGTCGAACCGAGAATTTAGCTGTAGTATTGTTTTAGCTTTTCAGCGTTCCATGGTCGAGCAAGTTCTTCCCTGGTGAGATGTTCCAGGTAGTAGGCCCCATTTTCCGTTTTTGCTCGGGCGCGATAGGGCCCCTCCCAGTTGGCTGCTAGTTTGCCTTCTCGAGAGTCTTTGTGGTTTCTTCTTAGAACAAGGCTTCCCACGTCGAACTCTCATCGTATCACCTTGGCGTTGTGCCTGATGGTAATTTTTTGTTTCAGCGAGGCTTCGCGGAGGGCTGCTCCGGTTCGGATTTCCTCGACAAGGTCGAGTTCTTCTCGTAATGACTCGTCGTTCATCTCCTCGTCTAGGGGCGACTCTGTCCGCCTAGAGGGCACGTGAACTTCGACAGGAATTACAGCCTCGGTCCCGTATGCTAGACGGAAAGGTGTTTCCCCAGTCGTCGAGTGTGGAGTTGTGCGGTATGCCCAGAGTACGCTGTGCAGTTCCTTGACCCATGCTTTCTTTGTTTCGTCCAGCCTTCGCTTGAGGCCTCGATGGATGACTCGGTTGGCTGCTTCAGTCTGTCCATTTGTTTGAGGGTGCTCGACGGATGCGAAGTGTTGCTTCATGCCTAGTTGGGCGACGAAGTCTTGGAACTTCCTGTCCGTGAATTGCGTCCCGTTGTCCGTTACTATCGCTTGGGGGATACTGAAACGTGCAAGGATGTTTCGTTTATAGAAACGCAGGATGTTGAGGGCAGTTATTTTGGCTAGAGCTTCTCCTTCTATCCATTTTGTGAAATAGTCTACGCCCACTATTAGGCACTTGTTCTGGCTTGATCCTACCACGAAGGGTCCTAGGATGTCTAGGCCCCACCAGGCGAATGGCCACGGGGAGGACATAGCCTTGAGCTTGTTAGGCGGAGCTAGGTGCGTGTCCCCGTTTCGTTGGCATTTATCGCATTTCTTCACGTGTTCTTTCGCGTCGTTCTGCATGGTCGGCCAATAGTACCCTGCTCGGAGGGTCTTTTGGGCAAGCGACCTTCCGCCTAGATGTTGGGCATTGATTCCTTCGTGGATTTCGCGTAGGATGTGCGCGACCATTTCTTCCTCAACACACTTGAGCAGCGGAATGGAGAATCCCCGCCTGTAGAGTTTATCTTCGGCCAAGATGTAAGAGCAGTCTCTTCGCCTGACTGTGCTGGCCTCCTTTGGGTCGGACGGAAGTTTGTCTTTGGCGAGATAGTTATAGACAGTGGTCATCCAGCAGTTGTTGTCGCCGATCACCTGCACGTCGAGTGTCGTGGAGGCCTTCTCGATGCTGGGTCGAGGAAGTACTTCCTGTATGACGGATTTGTTTCTGCCTTTCTTCTTTATGCTGGCTAGTTTGGATAGCACGTTTGCTCGCACGTTATGTTCGCGGGGGACATGTTTCACTTCCACTGTTGTGAACTTCGCCATCTCCTTCTTGACCAGGGCCAAGTATTCGGTCAGGTTGTCGTTTTTTGCTTGGTATTCTCCCCGGACCTAGAGGGCCACGAGTTGTGAATCCGTGCAAATGACGACTTTTTCTGCGCCCAGGTCCTTGGCAAGGCGTAGCCCCGCGAGGAAGGCCTCGTATTCAGCCTGGTTATTGGAGGTTGGGAAGGACAAGGTGAGTGAAACTTCAACAATGATGCCTTTGTTGCTTTCTGTCATACCCCAAATTTTGACCATTAAGATTTCCCATCATTGTGCAAATCATCATCACAATATGGATGTACCTTTATGCACTATGCCAAATAAGGGCTTAAACAACGCTTTTTTTGGGCTTAGACAGCACTTAAAAGCGCTGCCTATTCAACCGCTGCTATAAGTAAAGACAGCGCTTTAGTTAATGAGAAAGCGCTGCTAAATGTCTGATTTAGCCAGCGCTTTTACTTTGAAAGCGCTTTCTGTTTGTCACTTTAGCCAGCGCTTTGTCTTTAAAAGTGATGTCTAAAGAACCCCTTTAGGCAACGCTTTGACTTTAGACAGCGCTTTTGGTTATCTTTAGGCATTGCTTTAGACGGCGCTTTTCTTTAAAAGCGATGTTTATTCTCTACTTTAAGCAGCGCTTTTTATTTAAAGCGCTGTCTAATCCCCACTTCAGGCAGCGCTTTTTTCTTTGAAGCGCTGTCTAATGTCCACGAAAATTTTTATATATAAAACTTAAAAAAAGCATTGTCTGATATATACAATAAATATTTACCAGATTATCACCATATTTTGCACCAGGTTTTCACCACATTTTGCACCAGAATATGCATTTAGAATTTGCACCAAATTTTCATAAATTAGACAGTCAATCCAATAAATATGCATCAAATTTGTCTATTTATATATACATCTTTAATCCAATAATTTATATATACAAAAAATTGATGATATTCAAGCTAAAAAACAACAACAATTCATATATCTTGTTAGCTACAAAAAATCTGATATTCAAGCTAAAAAACAACAACAATGAACTTGTTAGCTCTATCTTCTACATCTGCACATATAACCTGAAACAAAACAACAACAATATTAGACAAAATATAGAAAAAAACAAAGAAGGCATTGTTCTTATCTGATATTCAAGCTGCAAGCATTGCCAAATCTGATATTCAAGCTGCAAGCATTGCCAAAAATGTCAACAAATGATCATGAGTTATTGAATATTGCCAAGTGCCTATGAAAATCAGTATATGATTCCAACCTTCTATGGCCAAGATATCAATCAATATTTGGCAGCACCAACACAATTTATGATTCCAACCTTCTATAACAAACAACAACAACATTGCAACACAATTTCATATACTAATGATGACATATTATCTCATCAAAACTCAAACTTATATATACTCAAAATTCTCATCAATGAAAGAAAGACAATATACCTTATAAAACTCTCAGCTCAATAATGAATTGACACCATTCCTCCTTAAGTTCATCCAATTGATCTTTTGAGTAATGAGCACACTTGAATTCATCAAAGTACTACATAATAATATAACATAGTATCATTTATCTAAAACTATTTAATTATATGAGACATATGTGGTAAATATTAAAATAATTCCTAAGTTAGAAATCCATACCTTGGATGGAATATCTATTCGATCCAAAAGAAGAGTTTCTTTCATAAACCTCAACATGAAATATCCGCAATCTATTCCATTACGCTGACGAGGACACTACACATGGAAAGAAAATACGGATATATATCAGGATATACCCCTTAACTAGTTTTATCAAGTGTCATCACTAATATAATCAAAATTGTGAAAATATACCTCCACTCTAATCCATGTAGTGTTATTGGCTTTGCTCTTTGGAACTTGAATATCTCTTTGTGATTCAAAAACTTGTATAACGCTAATAAAATATAAACGAATATTTAGAACATGTCACATAAATAAATAAATATACACACGAATATTTAGAACAATCTCACTTATGTATCAATCAACTTCTTCATATCTGGGTATGTTGCTTGATCATTGTGTAAAGAATCCAGATAATATACAATTTCTCTTATCGGATTAATTGCCACCAACAACCAATGTCCACTGTAAGATTAAACAAAGGTTAGATGGAAACTTTCTACACAACTTCAAAACACAAAATTATAATAGATGAAGTTAGAATGAAAATCTAACCCGTTGCCAGTATTATATGGTAAAAAGAATAACTTTTCTGTATCTTTGCTGGCCATAAATAAACCGAGTACATACTGTATGACTTCATCTGGTTTCTGTACGATTAACCATGAGTTGATAGTCATGGGAGATAAGAAAGTGAATCTTTGTTCCAATCCACGCGGGCGCATCAATTTGTCATACAGAAACCTTAAATAAAAACATCATTAACATATTAGACTATTCATTTGAAATGAGTAAATAAATTGTTCAATTAATTAAACAAAGTTGATCGGAGTATACCTAATGTATGTATCGACAACATCGATGCCTATTTCCAAATGTTTAAAAACTTGCTCCATATCCTCTCTACCAATTGTTTCCGAATATTCAAAACCAAAAATACCTTCCTCCATAGGTATAAGCCGAGTACCACCATCTGGAATATCTGTTATAAGTAAACATGTCTGAAGGCACGACCTATACTGAGAAGTAGGTTTTTTTCTAGCCGCGGTCTTCTTAGCAACACCCTTTGTTTGTGTGGGAATGTTGCTAATTTCAGGCATCTTACCTCTACTGACTTGTTCAATCTCTTTAGCCTGAATCTAAATATCATATAATTAGTTAGGTGAAGTATAAGATCATGAATTAACATTTTCCATGCATAAATATCATATAATTGTGTTGTACCTCTTTTCTCGATGCAACTGACTCGGTTTCCCGCATAATCCCCTTATCATTTGATTTGGATTTTGTTGGAGTCTAACATTACCATGTAAAAAAAATGTACGTAAAATTCCCGTAAAAAATTTGAATACCCAAAGGTTCATAATGGTTTTAAGCTTACCTTATCATCTAGGCAAATGAGGCTTGACGGCCATGCAACAAACGATCCTATTGCATCTCCCAACAATGTTGCATCCGAAACATCGTCAGGTACTGGTAATAAGGCATCCCCCTCTAAAACAATATCAATCGATACTTTCAAAAATCCAGTGGGGAGCGGTTTATGGTGAAGCATTTCTCCCAAAGTGTTATGCACTTTTCCCTTGCCAACCATCCGATAAGTCGGTGACGATAAATAGAGTTGACAACGGGAAATACCCTAAAACCAATAATAAATATGACATTGTTAATGTGTATATATGTCAATTAAATAAATTAAGCTAATTTAATTTCATAATAATATATATAATTACCTCGGGAATATTCGGTTGAAAATTACAATTGATACTATCTTTCTCACTAGTATCTTTAAAAGCTGAAGCTTGATCTCTTTCTTTTTTATCTCTTTCTTTTTCCTTTTTCAATTCACAAACTTCAGATTCTAATGCTTCCAACTTTGCCTACAGTTCTTTATTGCTAGCCTTTTTTTTCTTTGGTTTTTTCAAGGATGTTGGAGTGATCCCATATCCCTTACCCCTCACACGACCAGAATACTCACGAACATCTAATGCTCGACTAAGTAGCCTCCTGCAATCATTGTCTTCATCTGGAGATATAGACTGAGATAGAGTCTCCTGAAATTCATATGAATATCGAAAATTTGACTTAATTATATGTTAATAAACTTTTGATTTAATTCAAGCAATAATGTTATACTTACACATTTCTCAAAAATTTGTTAAACATCTTCTTTAACAACTCCATCCTTACCCACACGGGCTTCCTTCCACAAAACATGGTCCGGAAGAGATGTTTCAGAACTTTTCTCCTTTGTTAACTACACATTAAGCCAAATAACATGATCAAAAATAACTCATGATGAACAAGTATATCATTGCAATTTATAGATACTTACTATAGATTGTTGTAAGCGTGCATATCCCATACGCCCTTTTTTGTATGGATAGCGGGACTTGATGCTCGTTGCCGATTTATGTCACTTACACTCTCAAATTCTGGGGTTTTTCGTTTGGATTTAAAAGTTTCCCATTCATGAGGTGTAATCAAATCTGCATATTTCTGTGGAAGCTCTGCATCAATAAACTTTTTATCTGCATCCTTAAGAAACTTGTTTGATAAAAAAGATCTAAACCCTCTATGTATTTTTCTGGCCAATCCGAGTATATAATCTTTTCTTGTATCATCAATGTTGAAAGACCTCTATGAAAATCATACACAGAGTGCGTTAGTATAAGTAATTTAAATACAATATCGTCATTAAAAACAAATAACATCACATATGGTACCTGTATCTCAATCCATATTTTGTCTTTAGCGTCTTTCAACGCTTTGTTTCTACAATCATCACAAGTAATTGGAACTTCTCTCCTTGCAACTGAACCAAGATAACTTGTCAACGTTGAACCATTAGGCTCAATTAGTTGGTTATCTTGACTCCAATGCACATCATGTTTTATGCCTCGATCTCTATCACGAATGAGTCGCTTCATAATTGTAATTCCTTGTCTAATTTCCCTTTCCACTGCATTACCGATCTCATCTCCATCATGAATAGAATCATCATGTGGGTGATCCTCGTTACTAGCCATCTAACCTGTAATAAGAGATTGTAATAGTTACAATTCCAACGAAAACTCATAAACATTTTTACTGAAACACTGAATTAGCCGACACTCTTATTGAGTTCTACTATTTCATTTTGTTTTCTTTCCACAATCAACAGAACAGAACAGAGATTGTAATATGTAGTGTATAAATATACTTGTTACATTTCATTTACAAAATAATGCAATATCACAATATTCTCACAATTCTATTATCTATGTTAAACATGTGCCAACATTAAAGAGAAAATTACATCAACAGAGTCAGAAAATTTGAATTATATCCACAATGACCTTTTAGCAAGAATCACTTCGCATAATAAAGCAATGTGTTTTGTTCTCACTTATTGAGTTCAGAACAACAACGTCAACAGAGTCAGAAAATGGGGAGTTCCTAAATTGATACACAGAATCATACACAGAGTGAGTTCCTAAATTGATGAACACTAAACTAAGCATAGAAATTAAGAACCGAATCAATCAAAGAAAAAGTATACCGTGAAAAAGCTTCAGTTAAAAGATTGCAACTCTATCTTCTTCCTCTAATTGTCGAACCCAGGAGCCTCGCCGGAGAGGACGGAGGTGCGTGAGAGGACGGAGGTGCGTGAGAGAAGAAGAGAAGATTTTTTCTGGGTTTAGGGTTTTTTGCGAGAGAAGAGAAACAGTTATGAGAATAGAAAGAATGAATAGAATCTGTTTTTTAATTTTAATTTTAAACAACTTTAGCCAGCGCTTTTGTGAAGCGCTGTCTAATGAGTGCTTTTAGTAGCGCTTTCGCTTTGTAGTTGGGCCTTTAGCTGCGCTTCGAGTAAAGCGATTTCTAATATGGGCCTTTAGCAGCGCTTCGTACATGGGCCTTTAGCAGTGCTTTTAAGAAGCGCTGTCTAAAGTGGGACTTTTAGAAGCGCTTATTTAAAGCGCTGTCTAATGTAGGCCTTTAAGCAGCGCTTTTGAATAGTGTTGTCTAAGGTGGGCCTTTTAGCAACACTTTTACACAATTTCGTACATACTTTCCGTGTTTTATTTTTTATTTAACTTATAGCAGCGCTTTTGGAAAAAAGGGTTGTCTAAGGTGCGCTGCCTAAAATCATTTTTGGCGTAGTGATGCCTCATCAATCTCCTCAAGGAATTGTTGAGCATTCACCATAATCAAAATTAGGGTTTCAAGCCTTCTCTGAGTGCTTAGACAAAGGATC
Source organism: Lathyrus tuberosus (assembly GCA_022829125.1). Classification (NCBI taxonomy): domain Eukaryota; kingdom Viridiplantae; phylum Streptophyta; class Magnoliopsida; order Fabales; family Fabaceae; genus Lathyrus; species Lathyrus tuberosus. Next base: position 3,077,436 of record JALAZF010000546.1, on the reverse strand, counting down.
AATCAAGGAATGACATGATCTTCAACTTGTCTAATCTCTCAAACATACACAATGGATCAAGAGGACTCCCACTTTAAGGATTAAGCACAAGGTTGCTCCCTTCTAGGTGGATCAAGCTTCAAGATCGTCAATGTCACCAAATTAGGGTTTGGTCGACCAGGGCCTTCAGATGGAAATTGTCCTCTGGGCATGAGCCAATGCTTCAAAGCATATCCTAATATACTCCATGGAACCTCATGGACCCAATCATCAAGTCAATTTGGCCTCAAGGGATGCATACATCAAAAATCAGGAATTAGGGTTTCTTGACCTAATTCACCCCTAAGTTGACTTTTGGGACAAATCATGAACCAAGACCTCAAGACATGATTTTAGGGTCTCTAATATACCATATTGATCCATTTGGAACAATGGATTAATCCAAGAAGCTTGAGCAACAAGTTTCAATTTCATCAGTACCGCAGTTAGGGTTTCGTGAAAAAAGTCAACTGTAGCTTTGACTTTTGACCAGGACATGCTCCCAAACCCTAGGACATGATTCAATATACCCTATAACACCCATGGAACATGTCCATCAAGTTTGATTTAGGTTAAGGACATGATTTCCTAAAGGATCGCACAGTTTGAAATTCATCTGATAAAAAGTCAACTGTGCACAAAAGTCAACTTTGACTTTTTGAGATTTTTCACAAAAATGGATTTTTAACCCTAAAATGATGTTAATGTATGATTTGAATCATCATTCATTAAGAAAAATCAAAGAAAGTGGGATAACTTGTAAAAGGGGTAACCATAAAAACTTAGAAAATTTTCTAAGTTATGAAATAAAGTGACAAAGGTACCAACTTTGGAGGATCATAACTCCTAAACCACAAAGCCATTTTTCCCCATCCAAAGCTTGATTTGTAGATCTCATTGCCCTCTACAAAAGCTTCATACTGACCTATGTCCAAATTCCTCATGGATTTTGAGTTATGGAGTGATCAAAATCATGAAAAGTCACTTTGTTCCAACACTTAGTGAAAATTTCACTAAGTCAGAATCTGCCTTACTTTTTTCCAAATGTAGGGGGATTTTTCACTTGGATCCAAAAGGTATCAAAACCAAATATGATCAGACAGTTGTTGTATCATATAAGGGCTTTCCAAAATGGCCAAGAACATCACCAAATTCAATTTGAGCTTTGAGATATGGTAGTGGCAAGATGCCTTGCTGAAATCTGCCAAGGCAAGGCAGATTTTTGCACTTTTGGTCGATTTGCCAAAATCAGCCAATTCCAAGCCTTGTCATCACTTTGGACACACCTGAGGATTGAATCTAAAGGGGACAATCACTGAGCCAAGCCTCCAAAGTCCTTGGAACAAGAAATAGCATGTCAAACCTAGAATTGCCTAAAATAGGGACAAGACTCCAATTTTGGATTGGAGCATTCAATGGAAGCACCAAGGTGGCATGGACTGAGCCATTCCCAGCTGAATTCAGTCAAGACTTATCCAAGACCAAGGGGACCAACAGCCTGTGCCCTAACCTCTAGTCAATGGCTAGAGGAGACTTGGATTTTCATTTGCCAACATTGGCCAACCCTACTCAGCAGTTGCCATTCACTATTCCTTGCAAAACAAACTTGCTCTACTATAAATAGAGCTCAATTGTGATCAGTTTAAGTACACCAAAGGCCTACAACACTTGCCTTTCTCAAAATCCACTTCTCACTCTCAAAAATGCCTTTCTTAGCAAGTCACTATCGGGTTTTTCAGTAGAGAGCAATTCCACTCAAACCAATCACACACACACCTCACACTCATCATATGTGAGCTGATCAAACACTTAAACAACATCTGGAACACTGATTTCTCAGAATCACCAGTCAATTGCACAAGGTTTTAACCAAGTTGCATTTGAGATGCCATGAAGTGATCCAGCCAATTTCCATCAAGTCCAAGCATTCAAACACACTTCATAGGGTGTAGGGAAGTTGTTCAGATCATCACAACTCATCTGTAACACCTCCAACTCAGAAATCAATTTGCTCTTGCTGTCATGACCTAGACGTAAGCCTAAACTTTGTCATCTCTCAATCTATGCATATTTCCTCGCACAATACTTTTGCCAAATGTTTATAATCATGCATGGAATGTTTCCCCTCAATTAATTGCTTTGTTTGAATCGTGTATCAAAAATCCCAGCCTTCATGCAGAATTTAGGGTTCTTGAGGATTTGTCGTGATTTCTTGTTTTATGCTTAATTTAAATGCAATTAATTGTCATAAACATGATCGTGAGGTGAAAACGAGCAGATTGATATGTGGATTGCATGATATAATCAAGTATTCAGTGAGATTTGATAGAAAACGCAAATCTGGGCAAAACTGAAAAATGCGCGTGTTCTTCGGCTGTTCTTGGCGCCATTTCTCTCAAATTCAAATATTTGAATTTTGTGATTTTATTTAATTGATTCAAAAATTAATTTCTCTCTGAGTTTTAATGATTTTGAGTTGATTCTTTTTTTTAATAATTCACAAAAATGTTAAAATATTTTATTTTCCCAAAAAATCCCAAAAATATTATTTATTTCATATAATTGATATTTTTACAAAGAATTAATGTTTTAATTGTTTTTGACATTTAAAATATTTTTTCCTTATTGATTTTGCAAATTTTAATGATTTCTAATCATTTTGTAGGGCAAAACTTGATTTATGAAGCATTAATCCAAGATCACAATTTGTTTTCCACATGTTAAACAATTTTGATCATTCTAATTGAATATTTTATTCAATTAAGACACATTTTGAAAACAAATTAGGGTTTTTGATTAATTCAACCCTCATAAATCATTTTCAAAACACTTTTGGGCCTCTATTAGAGTGTAAGACCCAACCCTTTTTGTACATAAACAATTTTGGGCCTCACTTATTGTATAAGTCCCTCCGGGTATTTTCAAAAAAACCTCGGCGCGGTCGTCGTTTTGTACACAAATAACATTGGGTCTACCCTCGAGTAGTAAGACCCATTCTTCTTTTTTAAACTCTTTGGGCTTCTTGAGAGAGTGTAAGACCCAAAACCCCCTTATACAAACAATTGTGGCCTCACTTATTGTATAAGTCCATCTGTACAGGTAAACGGCGCGATCGTCGCCTTTTTAAAAAGAAAAAACCAATTGGGCCTCTCCTCGAGCTATAAGACCCATTCAAAACTCTTTGGGCCTCTAATAGAGTGTAAGATCCAATCCCCTTTTAACCAAAACAATTTTGGGCCACAGATATTGTATAAGCCCTTTGCGTTAAAAGAAAACCTCGGCGCGATCGCCATTTCAAACGAAAAATCATCTGGGCCTACCCTCGTGTTATAAGCCCCACTCTTTTTTTTAAACCTTTTGGGCCTCTTGAGAGAGTATAAGACCCATCCCTTTGTACAGCAAACAATTTTTGGGCCTCAGTCACTCGTATAAGTCCCTCTGTACAAATTCAACAGTGCGATCACTGATAAAACCCTGGGTCTCTCCTTGAGCTGTAAGCCCCAAATCTTTCTTTTTCAAAGCACTTTCTCCTTTGATTTTGAAATATACTATTGTTTTCAATCTTTCTTTGTTGAACAACTAACCAAACAGCATGGAAGCTCTACAACCGAGTAAGTGTTTATCCGCTTTCATTTACCGCTTTCATATACATATAACTGTATTGTGGGGCTGTTTCGCTGTAAGTCTTCTTTCATAAACTCATACCAACTGTGTAATAATAGTATATATATTTAGAGTTTCCTCGGCGACTACGTCTAGCATTAAGCCCGTTGATCACTCTTAAATAGTCAAAACTAGATCCCCATAGGATTACCAGACACAGTCTTCCCTCCTCTTGGGGTTAAACAATATGGAGATGTGAAAGGCAGATTCTTTTTGAACCCTTTCTCAGACTGTCACTTGTAGAAGTTATCAAGGAACTCTACTCCCCAGAGATGATCTCTTCTCCGTGAATCGCATCTCTTGAGTTTCTTCCAAATTCTCGAATTTTCCTGGCTTGATCTATTCTTTGTGAATAGCCTGTCTTGAACTTCTCGGGGTTTGGGGACCCACAGGCATCTTAAAAGCACCCTTAGGAATTGTCAAGGAACTCTACTCCCTAGAGATGATCTCTTCTCCGCGAATTGCATCCCTTGAGTTTCTTCCAAATTCTCGAACTTTCCTGGCCTGATCTATTCTTTGTGAATAGCCTGTCTTGAACTTCTCGGGATTTGGTGACCCACCGACTTCCTAAATGCATCCCCGCTTCCTCTTGGGCGTTGTACAAGGACCCGTCGGCTTCTTAGAAGTATTCACAGCCTCCTCTTAGGCTTCGTATAAATGATTTCTTCCTCCGGGAATGATAGCCTCCTCTTGGGCTTCGTACAAATTGTCCCTCGGCTTCTTAAAAGTTTCCAGCCTCCTCTTGGGCTTCGTAGAAATTGTCCCGACGACCTCCTAAAGGTATAGGAACAGAAATCAGTCATCTTAATAGAACAATCTTTCCAAGAGTCTACTACTGTTTCTCAAAGCATAGTACAAAAGATGAAGCTCTAGACTTGGACAGTCTAATTTCCTTGAGTCTCAAAGACATTCTCAAGCACCCTTCAAGAATAGGAAGGAACCCCGTAGGCTCGGACAGTCTCAATACCCTTTGGATTTCCCATTTCCTCAAAGAAAAGGAAATATCCCTGATCCTCAAATCAAAATCCCTGAGTACAGCGTTACTTATATAAGAACTGATTTTCTCTTTGAACCCATATACTGGTCACTCAACTGAAATAGTACCCTATTTCGCCTCCATCTCGGGCTTTATACGAGATACAAAAAGAAAAAAGACTCTCTTGTTGAGTCAAACACCTTTTAGCCTCCGTCTTGGGCTTTGTACAAGACACAAATCACTCCCTTGTTGAGTATAAAATAACCCTTTTAGCCTCTCTCTCGGGCTTCGTACGAGACACATAAAAAACACCCTCTTGTTGGGCCAATAGCCTCCTCTTAGGCTTTGTATAAGAAAACCACTGGTTGATTCAATAAACCTTTTAGCATCAAAGTTGTGCCTCGTTCACAGTACACAAACATCAACAACTCATTCCCCTTCATCTAATCGCTGTAAACGGCAAGCCACTGGATTATTTACATCCATGTCACTGTCCCTCTTTTAGCATGAAAAATTCCTAAGGAAAGATAGCATTGCTCTACACTGAGTTAAAGTCTTCTCCTTCAGGTTGGAAATCCCCTATAAAGGAAATTATGGCATTGCCGGATTCACACATCCCGGTTAAAGTAATTCTCCTTTATAAACAGTTGTGACAGACAAACCCCTCTTTAGAGATGACAAATTCTCTCTAAAGACAAACCCTTTTAGCTTCACATCTTGGGCTTTGAACAAGATACAAATCACCTTTCTCTTCACGTCTTGGGCTTTGAACAAGACACCAAAACACCATTTCCTCCCGTAGAATAGGAGGAACTACGATCGCTCTGATTTCCCTGTTTCGGAAAAACGGGAATACGTAGGCATAAGATTGAAAGAAAAATCTTAGCGAGCACACTAAACAAAAACCCAAAATCCCGTACATCAGTCAAAACATCCTAGTCCGTATTCCCCACTAAAAGTTGAAATTCCCTGAAAATAACCTAAGAGAGCCCCCCCCCCCCACATTGATAGCATCTGTAACCTAACAGACCGCTGTTTAAACTCAGTATGCAAGCAGGGTTAATTGGAGACATCTATTTTCCTTCCTTAGTCAGCTCACAATAGGATAAAAAATGAATCGACCTGTAGTAATCCCCAAGGAGCGACAGTGCTTAAGAAACATGTCCAGTTTCGCTCGCTACACTTTCCAGTATGATGCCCGCATCGCTTCCTGCCGAGCTGGAGGCACCGTCCACAAAAATGGTCCATTTGCATGCTTCGCTCGCGGGGGAGTCTGCGAATATCATCTCTGCGACGAAGTCGGCCAAAGCCTGGGCTTTGAGAACTTTCCCGCTTTCGTATTGGACGTCGAATTAGGATAGTTCCAACGACCATTTGAGCATCCGACCGGCCATGCCTGGTCGTCCGAGCAGCTGCTTTATGGGTTGATCTGTGCGAATCACAATCGTGTGAGCCAGGAAGTAGTGTCTTAATCTCCTGGCTGCGTTGATGAGGGCCAGCGCCACCTTCTCTATCTGTTGGTATCTTAACTCTGGTCCTTGCAGCGCTTTGCTCGTGAAATAAATGGGCTTCTGCCCATCAGGTGTCTCGCGGATGAGAGCGATGCTCACTGCTTCGGTTGTCAGGGCGAGGTACAAGTACAACGTTTCACAGCCAAGTGGTGTACTTGGCTTCCAAAATAAATTTGGCCTCGAGGAGGTCCTTTACAGCTTTTTCAACAGCCTTCATCTTCTCCGGAGACTGCTTTCTCCTAAGTTGTGCTACGACCTTGACGGCCGGGTCAATTGTCAGCTGGTGGCATGCGACGAATGGATCCAAGCCGGGCATTTCGGCGGCGCTCCATACGAAGAGGTCGGCATTCTCGCAGAGGCATGCCTTGAGCTGCTTCCTCACGATGTCGGGCAGATCTGCTCTAATCTTCACTCCCCGCTGAGGGTCATCGCCGAACAGAACGATCTTGAAGTTGCCATCCGGTATTGGGCGCATCGGATAGGAGCCACTGTTGGACGATGTGGACGGGTTGGCTGAAGCTGCTCGTTCCTCATGCAGGTCTTCTTCCTGGAATCGACTGTCGAGGTCGATGGAGTCGACCTGGGGAAGAGGCTTGGCTTCCTCGGAGCTGCTTGGCAATGCTGGCTTGTCTGATGCTTTTGGCTTGGACGCAATGGCGTTGAGCCCCTTTGTAGCTGCCTCGAAACACCTACGTGCAGCTTCGATGTCGCGTGGAGGGTGGCGACCATCCCTTTTGAAGTGTAATACTTCATCTTCAGGTGGACTGTTGAAGGCACCGCTACCAACTCAGCCAGAGTTGGCCTTCCAAATATGCACTGGTAAAGCGACTGGCAGTCTATCACCCTAAATTGTACCTTGACAGATCTGGTCGTCTCAGCTGATATGAAGGTCATGATCAGTTCGACGTAGCCCTATGGCTTGGTCACTGATCGATTGAATCCCTGTAAATCGGACCCTACATAGGGGGTAAGGTGCAATTCGTCTAGCTGAAGCGTTGAGAACAGCTGGAAGTACATGATGTCGACCGAGCTGCCCTGGTCAACGAGTATTCTGCGAACGTCGAAGTTTGCCATTCGGGCTCTGACGAGCAAAAGTATGCTCGAGTTCGGGGATCCGCCGAGGAGCTCTTCCCGGTAGAAGGAGATAGGGGCAGAGCCCTTCGGGGATCCACAGTGACTTTGTTGAAGCCCCCGCCAGAGATGACCATGGCGGAGGGAAAAGTCTCACACGGGCTGTGGGCCGCGAAATAAGCAGGGGCGTTGAGGAAGCGGACCCCTGCCTGCTTAAACTCCGAATTGGTACATTCGGACAATAACTTTTCCCTGGAGACGGTCAGGGGAGTGTAGTCATGGAACCGCCCGGAGGGCCCCTTGTTGTCACAGGAGTTACGAGGACGATCCTCGCGCCTCTGTTCGCCCCGACGAGATGTCGAGGCTTCCTCTCCTCTGGATGCCCGAGCATTCTCCTGATGGCGTGATGCTCGGACGTTGCTGGCCACAACCTTCTCTTCGTACTGAATGTGTGATTGGGCTTTGAGGAGGAGGGCGTCTAAGTTCCTCGGTGGTGCGAGGCCAATGGCTTTAGAAAACTCGGAGCCTAGGCGGAGCCTGGGCGGAGCCCTTGCTCGAGCAGAAACTTTTTCATTTCGTCTGTTGTAGGGACTTGTACAGCTTCCTTGTTGAACCTCTCGATATATGCGTGGAGAGGTTCATCTTTTCCTTGGATTACGGCTCCAAGGGAGGCCTCAGTTTTGGGGTGGCGACGAGATGCTGTGAAGTGCCGCGAGAACATCCTGCCCAGCTGTTTCCACGAGGTAATGGACTCTTCGGGCAGTTGCTTGTACCATGTCATCGCTCCCTTGCGGAGCGTGGTCGGGAACAGTCGGCATTTGATGGCGCCTCGTATGCCGCGGTAGTCTAACAGTGCATCAATGTTCTCGATATGCTCGTCGGGGTCAGTGGTTCCGTCATACGTGCCAAGTGACAGGGGTTTCTCCATGCCTTTTGGGAGACGGGTAGCCAAGATCTCCTGGGACAACAGGCCGCGAGGCTCGTCGTCGCTGCTAGAACTGGTGTATGATGGGGACCGAATGGGATGCTCGCGGCGGCGGTTCCTCCAGGGAGAAGGGGAGCGGTTCCTTCGTGGAGAAGGTGAGCGGTTCCTTCGAGGAGAAGGCGATCGGTTCCTTCGAGGGGAAGGTGAGCGGGCCCGTCCTTTAGACTTGACCGGCAGAGATTGCTCATTCCTTTGAGTTCTCTTGCGGTCGTGAGCGGGCTGGTCACGCGGGGAGATTTGGTCGCGCTTCCGGTCTGCGCTAGGATCAGGCTCTTGGCGCAGTCTTCGGTCGATGTCTCTCGGAGGATGCGGGCTCCTTGATCGTCTTTGGTTCCTCTGCGTGGGAGGGGATCTTAGATGGTTGGACTCTTCTAACGCCCCGATCCTCTTGTTTTGCTGCAGGATCAGGGTGTTGGTTTTGTTGATCGCCTCCAGGAGGGCTACCACGGCCGGGTCGGCGTTGGGCGAAACAGGAATGGGTTGGACGTCAAGTGAAGGTTGATCGTTGTTGCGATCAGCAAGGGTAGGGGAAGGAGAAGCAGTGGCTCCGTCCCTGAGGAAACGGGTATCTCGGAGGAGAGATGACTGGTCGTCAACGTCAGATTTGTTGACGGGGAGGATGGTGGTTTGGAGAGCATCCTTGGTGCGATCTTGAGAGGCCATGATCGTGATGATGTTTGAGGATTGTTTTGATCTTCGGTTTCTGAGGAAAGAAAGTTGGGGAGAACAATGATTCCCACAGACGGCGCCACTGATCATGAAGGCTGGATCAGATCTTGTAGAATTGGGCAGCCAAGTGCGTAAGGGATGCTGGTCGTATGGAGAGGAGGGGGATGTACCTGCAAGGTACTCCGACGCTCAAGTAAGAAAGGGTCAGAGAAAAGGGGCAAGTACAAAGTATGAATTCTTAGGGTGAATATTGGATACCTGACCCTCTCAAGTGAGAGGGTTTATATAGAGCCTCCAGCGCGTGGCCAACGGTCCTATTTTCGGGGCGAAGTAACCGTTTTCCCCAAAGAATAGGTAACTACCCAAACTAGCCGTTATGTCGGGCAGGGTGCCCAAAACTAGCCGTTACGTCGGGCATACGCATAGTTCCGGGCACCTGCCCATAGCTGTTCGGGGAGCAATGAAGTCGTGCGTGACGGGCAGTAATTTCGGGGAGGAACTTTGCATTCCTTGTCCGGTTGGAGGGGCAGAAAGGTAACTTTTGCCCCTCTGTGGATTGGACTTAGGCAATTTGGGCCGCTCTGGAGCAGAAGCGGGTTGGGCCATGTCTAGCCATTGGCCCAGTCCAGAACAATTTTTAAAAAATTCTAATTTATTTATTATGCTTTACAGATTACATGGCTTCCAGAGACGATCGTATGATACATGGACGGACAGCTCAACATGCATCTGTCCGACGTCACCTCCCTGAGGGCTCTGGTGGCAGACTTGCCATGGATAGGATTATTGAGATTGCTCGGGGGGCAATTCAGTACCACAGACATCGAGTCAGGACAGCGGGTAGGGGCAGAGGAGCAGGGGAGCCAGGAGAGATCCTTCGGCATACACAGTGTGACACCCCCAATCTATACCCCCGAGCTATTAAAGCAATATATAAAATACAAAATTTCATCAGAGTATAATTAAACATGCACGGCATAGACCGAGGGGTCACATCAATTTGAAACAAACATACAACACCTGCTCATAAAGATATGCAACAATTCAGGTAGTATTACACCCACAATCCAATTACAGAATAAAAGCGGAAAATCCGTAACTGAATCTCATATATATATATATATATATATATATATATCATAGAAGTGTATCTGTCATATACAACCATTCATGTACAATTCAAAAGATACATATATATAATACAAAATAATCACACTCGATCACCCCGACTACCCGGTGTCACATATCAGAGCCGACCGACAAAAGAATGAAGACCTAGCTTCACAAAAAGACCTCCAGCAACTCTAATCTGCAATGCCTCATAGAGCATTATAAAACAGCAGAAGGGTGAGAAAAACAATCATAATACAATTGCATATAATTATATATTAACACATAAATGCACAAGTAAAATATTCTCACCACAAACGCACCACAATCAAATACAACACAACACAGTGCAAGTACCAGGTATCCATCACCAATGCATATCAATCATACACAATGCACTCATCATCAACACATTTATAACATATTCTATCTCATTAATCACATTCACAATTCCATACACAATTAATCCATGATTTATGCAAATGCACAGAGACCGACACAACGACTTTTTGCAATGCACATGCAGTACCGACTTCCAATGTTTCTCATCACTAGTTCACTCAGGAACTCTGTTGGAACCATCGCTCGTTACATCACTGTAACTCCCCATCAGGCATACGATGTTCCCCGTCGCTCACACCCCACACGGGCACACGACGTTTATGGATCGCTCACACCCCACACTGGCACACGACCCGATCGCTCACACCCCACATGGGCACACGGTCGTCTATAACCATCGCTTTCGGTCCTCTTATTTTTAAGGCGATTCATACCTCTTATTTTTAAGGCTCACGATGTTATAGCAGATTCCCTCTGGAATCAATCCGTCACTCAGGACGTCACAAGAATGCATATCATGATGCTTGGCATACAATGACTCATGACATTCAAAATGCACACACATACACATCCACAATCATGCATATATCATCAATTACCACACAATGCATTTTCTTGCCCTAAGGCCACCAATCATCATCACAACAGTACTCATGTCATACAATATCCACACCAACAGCATATTGCGTATACACATCAAGTTCACACAATTAAAATGACAAAAGTCGACAAAGCAACATATTTTCTAATTCCCGACATAATTTAATCGCCCAACAGTCTCAAAACCATCATCATAAGAAAGAAAATTTTATAAGCTTTCTAACACATCAAACCACACCTCAAACCGAACCACAGATCAAAAGTTATGAATTTTTCAAAGACAAGAATTTATTGAGAAACAGCCAGATTCGCCTGGCGACTTAGTATTTCGCCTGGCGGATCCCCATTCGCCAGCACCTCGCCTGGCGAACTAGTGGCGAATCAAAAAATTGGAGAAAACCAAAAGTTACAAAAGATACCCCAATTCTGTATTTCCAATTTCGCCTGGCGACTTACGATTTCGCCTGGCGAATCCCCCTTCGCCAGCACTTCGCCTGGCGAACTAGTGGCGAGACTTAATTCGCCTGGCGAATCCCAAATTCGCCTGGCGAATCACACCAGAACCAGAAAAATTCTGTTACGGGTTAACGATCCAAAACCCCAAAAAATCTCATTTTTCATTCCAAATCAATTCCAACAGCAAAACAATTATCAACAATGACTCATAAACACATTGTGATCATACAACGCAAATTATATCGATTTTCGACCGCGAAAACATCGATTCCTAATCATTTTATCATTTTCAACCTAGAAGTGAAAAACATGGAAAACAAGAGAATCATCCAAACACACACATACATAATCATACACAAATATAGTATAATCGAGTTTCGCACCCTTACCCGATTAATCGTGTTTTCGAAAGTCGGTTGATTAGATTTCTTGAGCCACGAGTTTTTCTCTCTTTTCTTCTTTCTCTTCTCTTTTCTTCTTTTCTATTTTTCTTCATTTCCTTACTATTTTCTCTCTTTTCTTTCTATTTATATTCTTAACTTAACAAAATAAAGTGAAATGACCAAAATACCCCTACACTCAAATATCTTGCAAATGTTCCCAAAACGCGATAAAATATAATCACGATGAAAAATAACATATTTTCACATAAAAGTCAGAAATAAAATAATATAATAATAAAATAATCAAAACGACTCGAATAAATAAAACGACAAAACTGGGGCGTTACAACTCTCCCCCACTTAGAAATTTTCGTCCTTGAAAATATTACCTGAGACGAACAACTCTGGATACGACTCCCGCATCCGACTCTCCAACTCCCAAGTCAAATTGCCCTCAGCAACGCCTCCCCACGCTACCTTCACAAGTGCAATATCCTTGCCCCTCAACTGCTTCACCTCGCGATCCAAAATCCTCACGGGTAATGCCTCAAGCGTAAGGTTCTCCCTTACTTCAACCTCATTCATCGGAATCACATGCGACGGATCCGGAACATACTTCCGAAGCTGTGAAACATGGAACACATCATGCAAATTTAACAGACTCGGCGGCAACGCCACCTTATAAGCCACAACACCCACTCTCGCAGATATCTGGTGAGGACCAATAAACCAAGAAGTAAGTTTCTTCGACTTCAACGCACGACCAACACCTGTTACCGGCGTAACTCTCAAAAATACATGATCGCCCTCTTGAAACTCGAGATCTTTCCTTCTACGATCATGATAACTCTTTTGCCTACTCTGAGAAGCCTTCATTTTCTCACGAATAAGCTTCACTTTCTCCGTATTCTGTTGCACTAACTTCGGTACAACCACCGCACTCTCACCAGATTCGTGCCAACACAACGGTGTTCGACATCTTCGTCCATATAACGCTTCAAACGGTGCCATTCCAATACTAGAATGGAAACTGTTATTATACGTGAATTCTACCAACGCAAGATAACAATCCCACGCACCACCTTCTTCCAAAACACAAGCTCTCAACAAATCTTCCAAAGACTGAATCGTTCTTTCCGCCTGCCCATCCGTCTGCGGATGATAAGCCGAACTCAACCTTAATTTAGATCCTAAAGCCTTCTGTAAACTTTCCCAAAATTTCAAGGTAAACCTCGGATCTCAATCCGAAATAATACTTAACGGAACCCCATGCAACTTCACAATCACACTGATATAAATCTCAGCTAACCGTTCCAAAGAAAAACTGATGTCAATCGGAATGAAATGAGCCGATTTAGTCAGCCTATCAACAATCACCCAAATAGCATTATGCCCTCTGTAACGACCCAGTTTTCGTGTGCGTTTTATTTAATCGAGTCGTTTGATTATTATATTATTATTTTATTTTATTTTCGACTTTTATCTGAAAATATGTTATTTTTCAATATTGTGATATTTTATCGGGTTTTGGGATCGTTTGTGAAATATTTGAGTGTGGGGGTATTTTGGTCATTTTAGGATATTTTTGATTAAGTAAGAAAAATAGAAAATAGTAGAGAGAAAAAGAGAAAGAAAGAAAAGGAAAAGAAAGAAAAAGGAGAGAAAAGAGAAGAAGAAGAGAAATAGTGGAAAACTTGGGAAAAATCAAGAGAAATCAACTTCTAGTATCGATTTAATCGGGTAAGGGTGCGAAATTCAATTATTGTATACTTGTACATGATTATGTATGTATATTTGTGATGTTTGTTGGATTGAAATGGAAATATTTTAGTAAACCCATTTTTGGTAAAATTGATTAGAAATTGATTAAATGTGTAGAAATTTATGTGTTAAGTGTTCATTCTTGTTGGTATAGGATAGATCCTTGTTACAATGCATTGTATTGGCAATTTTCTGATGTGTAGGTGAGATTAAGGGTGTTTTTGATTGGAACCCGTATGAACAATTATGCAGAAGAATTTTTCTGAGATTTCCAGGTCATACGCGTATGGGGCATGTTCATACGCGTATGAACCTTGGCAATACGCGTATGGTGGGCGAGCCATGGGGTCAATACATGTATGGGTTGCTTGTTTTCTCGGCCATCTGCCCATTTGCGTATGATACGCGTAGCTTTTTAGGTCAATACGCGTACGGGCTTGGGCATTACGCGTACGGGCATTTACACGTGAACTTTGGGAAAAATGAGTCTCTGCTCATACGCGTATGGCTCATGGTGGTACGCGTATGGACAGGACTTTTGCAAAATGTGACTTTTCAAAATATCGTTTTTCGTTTTCGTTCTTAACTTTTGATCCGTTTATCCGTTTTTTACATTCTTGGTATCGTTGCGTAGCTATTGAGCTGTACTTTCTTGTTATGGTGATCTTGGAATTGTTAGCCGATTTAATTATGTCAAAAAGTCGGGAATAGTGTCGGTTGTCGACTCTTATCGTTATACTTGTACGTAATTGATGTGTATTGTGCAAGGCGCTATTGTATGATATAAATGTATGTGTTTAGCTGATGTTGTGATGATTTGTGGTCGTATGGAAATCAAATGCATTGTTTTGGGCATAAGTACAAAGTGTGATTTTATCGATGTAAAAGTGTGTGTGTATATTAAATGTCATGGGTCTTTGTATGCCAAGCATCATGATATGCATTGTTGAACGTCCTGAGTGACGGTTTGGATTCCAGAGGGAATTCGCTATAACTTCGTGTGCCCATGTGGGGTGTGAGCGATGATTATAGACGATCGTGTGCCCATGTGGGGTGTGAGCGATCGGGTCGTGTGCCCGTGTGGGGTATGAGCGATCCATAAACACCGTGTGCCCGTGTGGGGTGTGAGCGGTGGGGAACATCGTAGGCCCGACGGGGAGTTACAGTGATGTAACGAGCGATGGTTCCAGCAGAGTTCCTGAGTGAACTAGTGATGAGAAACAATGGAAGTCGGTACCGCATGTGCATATGCATAGAGTCGTTGTGTCGGTCTCTTGCATTTGCATAAATCATTTATGGTTGATTATGTGTGCATTTATGGATAAATGGATATATGGATATGTGTTGGTGATGGAAATATGTATTGTGTCCTGTAATGTCTTGTGTTTGAATTATGGCGTGAGTTGTGGTGAGAGTCGTATAATTGTGTATTTTCGTGTTATATATATAATTGTATGCAATTATATTATGGTTGTTTTTCTCACCCTTCTGCTGTTTTATAATGCTCTATGAGGCATTGCAGATTAGAGTTGCTGGAGGTATTTTTGTGAAGCTTTGCGTCTTCATTCTTTTGTCGGTCGGCTCTGATATGTGACACCGGGTAGTTAGGGAGGTCGTTTGTGATAATTGTATATTATGTATATGTATAACTTTTGGCTTGTGCATGTATAACTTGATGTATGACAAAATTTTCATGATATATATATGTATGTTATTCAGTTTTAGATTTTCCGCTTTTATTCTAAAATCTGAAATGTGGGTGAAAGGAACTAAGTTCCTCTGTTGATTGCTACCCCACTGTTGCATATCTTTATGAGCAGGTGTTGTATGTATTATTTCAAATTGATGTGACCCTCCCGGTCTATGCCATGATAATTTAATTATACTCTGACGAAATTTTGAATTTTCTTTTACTGCTTTCTATTAATTGGGGGTATAGAATTGGGGGTGTTACATTAAGTGGTATCAGAGTCAGTTTGTGTCAGTCCGTGTCAGTTGTGTTAGTCCTTGTTGGTCGTTGTGGTTGGATGAGCTGTTTGTTTAACCATAGTTTCTGTTATTGGAAATGAACGGAATATGGCTGGTAGGAATGATGCTGCTTTGGCTGCGGCTATGCAAGCTATGGCTCGTGCTGTGCAGGGTGCACCTAATGCTGCGGGTAATGATGAGTTCAAGAAGAACAAACCGCCTGTCTTTAAAGGAAGATATGATCCGGATGGTGCACAGATTTGGTTGAAAGAGATTGAAAGGATTTTCCGAGTGATGGATTGTGATGAAGACCAGAAGGTGAGACTAGGTACTCACATGTTATTGGAAGAAGCTGATGATTGGTGGGTTAGTACTCGACATGTGTTGGAAGCTGCAGAAGAGGAAGAAATTACTTGGGGAGTTTTTAGCCGGGAGTTCTTGAGGAGGTATTTTCCTGAAGATGTGAGGGGAAAGAAGGAAATTGAGTTTCTGGAACTAAAGCAAGGTAATATGTCTGTTGTCGATTATACTGCTAAGTTTGTGGAACTTGTGCAGTTTTATCCTCATTATGCTGAAGCGACTGCTGAATTCTCTAAATGTGTGAAGTTTGAGAATGACTTGCGTCCTGAGATAAAGCAGGCGATTGGATATCAGAGGATTCGGAGGTTTTCTGATTTGATAGATTGTTGTAGGATTTATGAAGAGGACAGTAAGGCTCGTTCTACTCATTACAAGAGTGTGAGCGAGAGGAAAGGGAAGCAACAGTTCCGTGGTGGTCCGTATGTGACACCAGCTGATAAAGGTAAACAGAGGGGGAATTTTGAGAAAAGGTCAGGTGGAGGAGGAATGTCTGGTCCTATGAGGTGTTATAAATGTGGTGAGTTGGGGCATCGTCAGTTTGAGTGCATGAAAGATTTGAGGAAGTGTACTAATTGTGGGGGTGTAGGACATGTTGCAGCGGATTGTGCCAGGAAGAATGTGGTGAAATGTTACAACTGTGGTGAACCTGGTCATATTAGTACCAAGTGTCCGAAACCGAAACAAGCTCCAGCTGGTGGAAAAGTGTTTGCATTATCGGGGACTCAGACTTCGAGTGCAGATCGTCTGATTCGAGGTACTTGTTTTATTAATAGTACTCCTTTGATTGCTATTATTGATACTGGAGCGACTCATTCGTTTATTTCGTCTGAGTGCGCGAAGCGTTTGAATCTTGTGTTGTCTGTGATGGGTGGTGGAATGGTTATTGATACTCCAGCAATGGGGTCAGTAACTACTTCTTTGGTTTGTCTAAGATGTCCTTTGACCATTTATGGTAAAGACTTTGAGATGGATTTAGTGTGTTTGCCGTTGGAGGGTTTAGATGTGGTTTTGGGAATGAATTGGTTGCAATTCAATCGAGTTCATATTGATTGTTATCATAAGCTGGTAAGGTTTCCTTCTCTTGAGGAAGACGAAGACTCGAGTTTCTTATCTACCAAAGAGTTGAAGAAACTTTTGGCGGAGGAAGCTCAGTTGTTTGGATTGTTTGCATCTTTAACTGTGGATAGTCAAGTTTCAGTTAAGGTGTTTCCTGTTGTGTGTGAATTTCCGGAAGTGTTTCCTGAGGATATTTCAGACTTGCCGCCAGAGAGAGAGGTGGAGTTTTCTATAGATCTAGTTCCTGATACTAGACCTGTTTCTATGGCACCTTATAGAATGTCGGCATCGGAGTTGGTTGAGTTAAAGAAACAGTTGAATGAGTTGTTGGAAAAGAGGTTCGTGACACCAAGTGTTTCTCCTTGGGGTGCTCCAGTTTTGTTGGTGAAAAAGAAGGATGGGAGTATGAGGTTATGTATTTATTATCGCCAGTTGAATAAGGTGACGATCAAGAATAAGTATCCTCTTCCCAGGATTGATGATCTGATGGATCAGTTAGTTGGTGCGTGTATGTTCAGTAAGATTGACTTGAGGTCAGGGTATCATCAGATAAGGGTGAAGGAGGAAGACATTCAGAAAACGGCTTTTAGAACACGATACGGTCATTATGAATATTATGTGATGCCGTTCGGGGTTTCTAATGCGCCAGGTGTGTTTATGGAATACATGAATCGTATTTTTCACGAGCATCTGGATCGTTTTGTAGTGGTGTTTATTGATGATATCTTAATTTATTCTAAGTCTCGGGAGGAGCATGCAGAACATTTGCGTATTGTTTTGCAGGTTTTGAAGGAGAGGAAGCTTTTTGCTAAATTGTCTAAGTGTGAATTCTGGTTATCGGAAGTGAGTTTTCTTGGACACGTAATTTCAGGTAATGGCATTGCTGTGGATCCATCTAAAGTAGAAGCAGTTCTACAATGGGAGGCTCCGAGATCTGTTACTGAAATTCGAAGCTTTTTGGGTTTGGCTGATTATTATCGCAGGTTCATTGAAAGTTTTTCGAAGCTAGCACTTCCTTTGACCTAGTTGACTTGTAAAGGGCAGGCGTTCATTTGGGATATTCGGTGCGAGGAAAGTTTTAATGAGCTGAAGAGAAGATTGACGACAGCTCCGATCTTGATTTTACCGAATCCTAATGAACCATTCGTGGTTTATTGTGATGCTTCTTTGATTGGTCTAGGTGGTGTTCTGATGCAGGAAGGTAAGGTGGTGGCTTATGCTTCAAGGCAGTTAAGAGTTCATGAGAAGAATTATCCTACTCATGATCTTGAGTTAGCAGCTGTGGTTTTCGTGTTGAAGATTTGGAGGCATTATCTCTACGGTGCAAGGTTTGAAGTCTTTAGTGATCATAAAAGTTTGAAATATTTGTTTGATCAGAAAGAGCTTAATATGAGGCAACGTAGATGGTTGGAATTCTTGAAGGACTACAACTTTGGCTTGAATTACCATCCTGGTAAAGCTAATGTGGTAGCCGATGCATTGAGCCGGAAATCATTACATATGTCCGCTTTAATGGTTAAGGAGTGGGAACTTTTGGAATCGTTTAGAGATTTGAGTTTGGTTTGTGAAGTGACGTCGGATAGCGTTAGGCTTGGTATGCTAACGATTACTAATGATTTTCTGATGACGGTTACTGAGAAGCAAAAGCTGGATGTGAAATTTGTGGATTTGATGTTGGTTGGAGGAAAAGATGCGAATAGTGACTTTCAAGTGGATATTAATGGTGTTTTGAGATTCCGAGGTAGGATTTGTATTCCAGATGATGCAGAGTTGAAAAG
Source organism: Lathyrus tuberosus (assembly GCA_022829125.1). Classification (NCBI taxonomy): domain Eukaryota; kingdom Viridiplantae; phylum Streptophyta; class Magnoliopsida; order Fabales; family Fabaceae; genus Lathyrus; species Lathyrus tuberosus. Next base: position 3,058,729 of record JALAZF010000546.1, on the reverse strand, counting down.
GATGATTTTGGAGGAAGGACACCGGAGTAATTTGAGTATACATCCGGGAGCGAATAAGATGTACTAAGATTTGAAGAAGATTTTCTGGTGGTCTGGATTGAAAAGAGATGTGGCTCAGTTTGTTTATGCATGTTTGACTTGTCAGAAATCGAAGGTGGAACATCTGAGGCCTAGTGGTTTGTTGCAACCATTGGATATTCCTGAGTGGAAGTGGGATAGTATTTCCATGGATTTTGTAACAGGGTTACCGAATACTCAGCGAGGGCATAATGCTATTTGGGTGGTTGTTGATAGGCTGACTAAATCGGCTCATTTTATTCCGATTGACATCAGTTTCTCTTTGGAGTGGTTAGCAGAAATTTACATCAGTGTGATTGTGAAGTTACATGGAGTTCCATTGAGTATTGTTTCTGATCGAGATCCTAGGTTTACCTCGAGATTTTGGGAAAGTTTACAGAAGGCTTTGGGTTCTAGATTGAGATTGAGTTCGGCTTATCATCCGCAGACGGATGGTCAAACGGAGAGGACGATTCAGTCTTTGGAGGATTTGTTGAGAGCGTGTGTTTTGGAACAAGGTGGTGCGTGGGATAGTTATCTTGCATTGATTGAGTTTACGTATAATAACAGTTTCCATTCTAATATTGGAATGGCACCGTTTGAAGCATTGTATGGGCGAAGGTGTCGAACACCGTTGTGTTGGCACGAATCTGGTGAGAGAACGGTGGTTGGACCAGAGTTGGTGCAACAGACGACAGAGAAAGTGAAGTTTATTCGTGAGAAGATGAAAGCTTCTCAGAGTAGACAAAAGAGTTATCATGATCGAAGACGGAAGGATCTTGAGTTCCAAGAGGGCGATCATGTATTTCTGAGGGTTACGCCGGTAACAGGTGTGGGTCGTGCATTGAAATCGAAGAAACTTACTTCTCGGTTTATTGGTCCTTACCAGATATCCGCGAGAGTGGGTGCTGTGGCTTATAGGGTGGCGTTGCCGCCGAATCTGTCGAATTTGCACGATGTGTTTCATGTTTCACAGCTTCGGAAGTATGTTCCGGATCCTTCGCATGTGATTCCGATGGATGAGGTTGAGGTAAGGGAGAACCTTACAGTTGAGGCATTACCAGTTAGGGTTTTGGATCGCGAGGTGAAGAGGTTGAGAGGCAAGGATATTGCACTTGTGAAAGTGGCGTGGGGCGGTGCTGCAGAGGGCAATTTGACTTGGGAGTTGGAGAGTCGGATGCGGGAGTCATATCCAGATTTGTTCGTCTCAGGTAATATTTTCGAGGACCAAAATTTCTAAGTGGGGGAGAGTTGTAACGACCCAGTTTTCGTGTGTGTTTTATTTAATCAAGTCGTTTGATTATTATATTTTTATTTTATTTTATTTTCGACTTTTATCTGAAAATATGTTATTTTTCAATATTGTGATATTTTATCGGGTTTTGGGATCGTTTGTGAAATATTTGAGTGTGGGGGTATTTTGGTCATTTTAGGATATTTTTGATTAAGTAAGAAAAATAGAAAATAGTAGAGAGAAAAAGAGAAAGAAAGAAAAGGAAAAGAAAGAAAAAGGAGAGAAAAGAGAAGAAGAAGAGAAATAGTGGAAAACTTGGGAAAAATCAAGAGAAATTAACTTCTAGTATCGATTTAATCGGGTAAGGGTGCGAAATTCAATTATTGTATACTTGTACATGATTATGTATGTATATTTGTAATGTTTGTTGGATTGAAATGGAAATATTTTAGTAAACCCATTTTTGGTAAAATTGATTAGAAATTGATTAAATGTGTAGAAATTTATGTGTTAAGTGTCCATTCTTGTTGGTATAGGATAGATCCTTGTTGCAATGCATTGTATTGGCAATTTTCTGATATGTAGGTGAGATTAAGGGTGTTTTGGATTGGAACCCGTATGAACAATTATGCAGAAGAATTTTTCTGAGATTTCCAGGTCATACGCGTATGGGGCATGTTCATACGCGTATGAACCTTGGCAATACGCGTATGGTGGGCGAGCCATGGGGTCAATACGCGTATGGGTTGCTTGTTTTCTCGGCCATCTGCCCATTTGCGTATGATACGCGTAGCTTTTTAGGTCAATACGCGTACGGGCTTGGGCATTACGCGTACGGGCATTTACACGTGAACTTTGGGAAAAATGAGTCTTTGCTCATACGCGTATGGCTCATGGTGGTACGCGTATGGACAGGACTTTTGCAAAATGTGACTTTTCAAAATATCATTTTTCGTTTTCGTTCGTAACTTTTGATCCGTTTATCCGATTTTTACATTCTTGGTATCATTGCGTAGCTATTGAGCTGTACTTTCTTGTTATGATGATCTTTGAATTGTTAGCCGATTTAATTATGTCGGAAAGTCGGGAATAATGTCGGTTGTCGACTCTTATCGTTATACTTGTACGTAATTGATGTGTATTGTGCAAGGCGCTATTGTATGATGTAAATGTATGTGTTTAGCTGATGTTGTGATGATTTGTGGCCATATGGAAATCAAATGCATTGTTTTGGGCATAAGTACAAAGTGTGATTTTATCGATGTAAAAGTGTGTGTGTATATTAAATGTCATGGGTCTTTGTATGCCAAGCATCATGATATGCATTGTTGAACGTCCTGAGTGACGGTTTGGATTCCAGAGGGAATTCGCTATAACTTCGTGTGCCCATGTGGGGTGTGAGCGATGATTATAGACGATCGTGTGCCCATGTGGGGTGTGAGCGATCGGGTCGTGTGCCCGTGTGGGGTATGAGCGATCCATAAACACCGTGTGCCCGTGTGGGGTGTGAGCGGTGGGGAACATCGTAGGCCCGACGGGGAGTTACAGTGATGTAACGAGCGATGGTTCCAGCAGAGTTCCTGAGTGAACTAGTGATGAGAAATAATGGAAGTCGGTACCGCATGTGCATATGCATAGAGTCGTTGTATCGGTCTCTTGCATTTGCATAAATCATTTATGGTTTATTATGTGTGCATTTGTGGATAAATGGATATATGGATATGTGTTGGTGATGGAAATATGTATTGTGTCCTGTAATGTCTTGTGTTTGAATTATGGCGTGAGTTGTGGTGAGAATCATATAATTGTGTATTTTCGTGTTATATATATAATTGTATGCAATTATATTATGGTTGTTTTTCTCACCCTTCTACTGTTTTATAATGCTCTATGAGGCATTGCAGATTAGAGTTACTGGAGGTATTTTTGTGAAGCTTTGCGTCTTCATTCTTTTGTCGGTCGGCTCTGATATGTGACACCGGGTAGTTAGGGAGGCCGTTTGTGATAATTGTATATTATGTATATGTATAACTTTTGGCTTGTGCATGTATAACTTGATGTATGACAAACTTTTCATGATATATATATGTATGTTATTCAGTTTTAGATTTTCCGCTTTTATTCTAAAATCTGAAATGTGGGTGAAAGGAACTAAGTTCCTCTGTTGATTGCTACCCCACTGTTGCATATCTTTATGAGCAGGTGTTGTATGTATTGTTTCAAATTGATGTGACCCTCCCGGTCTATGCCATAATAATTTAATTATACTCTGACGAAATTTTGAATTTTCTTTTACTGCTTTCTATTAATTGGGGGTATAGAATTGGGGGTGTTACACCCTCGCTGTGTATTCGGCAACCCCGTTACAAAATCCATAGAAATGCTATCCCATTTCCATTCCGTAATATCCAACGGTTGCAACAAACCACTAGGCCTCTGATGTTCCACTTTCGACTTCTGGCACGTCAAACAAGCATACACAAACTGAGCCACATCTCTTTTCAATCCAGACCACCAGAACATCTTTTTCAAATCTTGGTACATCTTGTTCGCTCCCGGATGTATACTCAAATTACTCCGGTGTCCTTCTTCTAAAATCATCCGTTTCAAATCTGAATCGTCCGGAATACAAATTCTCCCACGGAACCTCAAAACACCATTAATATCCACTTGAAAATCACCGTTCGCATCCTTTCCGCCAACCAACATCAAATCCACCAATTTCACATCCAACTTCTGTTTCTCACTTACCGTCATCAGAAAATCATTGGTAATCTTCAACATACCCAGCCTCACACTATCCGACGTCACTTCACTTACCAAACTCAAGTCTCTAAACGATTCCAAAAGTTCCCACTCCTTAACCATTAAAGCGGACATATGCAACGATTTCTGACTCAACGCATCGGCTACCAAATTAGCTTTACCAGGATGGTAATTCAAGCCAACGTCGTAGTCCTTCAAAAATTCCAACCATCTTCGTTGCCTCATATTCAATTCCTTCTGATCAAACAGATATTTCAAACTTTTGTGATCACTAAAGACTTCAAACCTCGCACCAAAAAGATAATGCCTCCAAATTTTCAATACAAACACCACAGCCGCTAATTCCAAATCATGCGTAGGGTAATTCTTCTCATGCACTCTCAACTGCCTCGAAGCATACGCCATAACCTTACCGTCTTGCATTAGCACACCACCTAGGCCAATCAGAGACGCATCAAAATACACCTCAAACGGTTCAGTAGGATTCGGCAAAATCAAAATCGGAGCTGTCTCAATCTTGTCTTCAGATCATTAAAACTTTCCTCACACCGAATATCCCAAATGAACACTTGACCTTTGCAAGTCAACTGGGTCAAAGGAAGTGCTAGCTTAGAAAAACCTTCAATGAACCATCGATAATAACCGGCCAGACCCAAAAAGCTTCAAATTTCAGTAACAGATCTCGGAGCCTCCCATTGTAGAACTGCTTCTACTTTAGATGGATCCACATCAATACCATTACCTGAAATTACGTGTCCAAGAAAACTCACTTCCGACAACCAAAATTCACACTTGGGCAATTTGGCAAAAAGCTTCTTCTCCTTCAAAACCTGCAAAACAATACGCAAATGCTCCGCGTGCTCCTCCCGAGACTTAGAATAAATCAAAATGTCGTCAATAAATACAACAACAAATCGATCCAAATGCTCGTGGAAAATACGATTCATGTATTCCATAAACACACCTGGCGCATTAGAAACCCCGAACGGCATCACAGAATATTCATAATGACCGTAACGTGTCCTAAAGGCCGTCTTCTGAATATCTTCTTCCTTCACCCTTATCTGATGATACCCTGACCTCAAGTCAATCTTACTAAACACACAAGCACCAACCAACTGATCCATCAGATCATCAATTCTCGGAAGAGGATACTTATTCTTAATCGTCACCTTATTCAACTGGCGATAATCAATACACAATCGCATACTTCCATCTTTCTTTTGCACCAATAAAACTGGAGCACCCCAAGGAGAAACGCTTGGTCTCACAAACCTCTTTTCCAATAATTCATTCAACTGCTTCTTCAACTCAACCAACTCAGATGCCAACATACGATAAGGTGCCATAGAAACAGGTCTAGTACCAGGAACTAGATCTATAGAAAACTCCACCTCTCTCTCTGGCGGCACATCTGAAATATCCTCAGGAAACACTTCCGAAAAATCACACACAACGGGAAACACATCAAGCGCAACTTGACTATCGACAGTCAACGATGCAAACAACCCAAACAACTGAGCTTCATCCGCCAAAAGTTTCTGCAACTCTTTGGTAGATAAGAAACTCGAGTCTTCATCTTCTTCAAGAGAAGGAAACCTTACTAGCTTATGATAACAATCAATATGAACCCGATTGAATTGCAACCAATTCATTCCCAGAACCACATCTAAACCCTCCAACGGTAAACACACCAAATCCATCTCAAAGTCTTTACCATAAATGGTCAAAGGACAACTTAAACAAACCAAAGAAGTAGTTACTGACCCCATTCCTGGAGTATCAATAACCATCTCACCATTCATCAAAGACAACACAAGATTCAAATGCTTCACGCACTCTGACGAAATAAACGAATGAGTCGCTCCAGTATCAATAATAGCAATTAAAGGCGTACTATTAATAAAACAAGTACCTCTGATCAGACGATCTGCATTAGTAGTCTGAGTCCCCGCCAATGCAAACACTTTCCCACCTGCTGGAGCTTGCTTCGGTTTCGGACACTTTGTGCTAATATGACCAGGTTCACCACAGTTGAAACACTTCACCACATTCTTCCTTTTACAATCAGCTACGACATGTCCGACACCTCCACAATTAGTACACTTCCTCAAATCTTTCCTGCACTCAAACTGACGATGCCCCAACTCACCACATTTATAACACCTCAGAGGACCAGACATACCTCCACCACTTGATCTTCTTTCAAAAGTACCCCTTTGTTTACCCTTATCAGCTGGTGTTACATACGGACCACTACGGAACTGTTGCTTCCCTTTTCTGTCACTCACACTCTTGTAGTGAGTAGAACGAGCCTTACTATCCTCTTCATAAATCCTACAACATTCCACCAAATCAGAAAACCTTCTTATCCTTTGATAACCGATTGCCTGCTTAATCTCAGGACGCAATCCGCTCTCATACTTCACACACTTAGAAAACTCTGCAGTCGCTTCAGCATAATGAGGATAAAACTGCACAAGCTCCACAAACTTAGCAGTATAATCAACAACAGACATATTACATTGTTTCAGTTCCAAGAACTCAATTTCCTTCTTTCCTCTTACATCTTCGGGAAAATACTTCCTCAGAAACTCCCGGCTAAACAATTCCCAAGTAACTTCTTCATCCCCAGCTTCCAACACCTGACGAGTACTAACCCACCAGTCATCTGCTTCCTCTTGCAACATGTGAGTACCCAGTCTCACCTTCTGATCCTCAGCATAATCCATAACTCGAAAAATCCTTTCAATCTCTTTCAACCAAATCTATGCACCATCAGGATCATGTCTTCCTTTAAAGACAGGTGGTTTGTTCTTCCTGAACTCATCATTACCAGCAGCATTAGGTGCACCCTGCACAGCCCGAGCCATAGCTTGCATCGCAGCAGCTAAAGCAGCGTCATTCCTACCAGCCATATTCTGTTCATTTCCAATGACAGCAACTATGGTTAAACAAACAGCTCACTCCAAACGCCACACCGACAAGGACTGACAGAAACAGACACGAACTGACACGGACTGGCTCTGATACCACTTAATGTGACACCCCCAATCTATACCCCCGAGCTATTAAAGCAATATATAAAATACAAAATTTCATCAGAGTATAATTAAACATGCACGGCATAAACCGAGGGGTCACATCAATTTGAAACAAACATACAACACCTGCTCATAAAGATATGCAACAATTCAGGTAGTATTACACCCACAATCCAATTACAGAATAAAAGCGGAAAATCCGTAACTGAATCTCATATATATATATATATATATATATATATATATATATATATATATATATATATATATATATATATATATATATATATATATATCATAGAAGTGTATCGGTCATATACAACCATACATGTACAATTCAAAAGATACATATACATAATACAAAATAATCACACTCGATCACCCCGACTACCCGGTGTCACATATCAGAGCCGACCGACAAAAGAATGAAGACCTAGCTTCACAAAAAGACCTCCAGCAACTCTAATCTGCAATGCCTCATAGAGCATTATAAAACAGCAGAATGGTGAGAAAAACAATCATAATACAGTTGCATATAATTATATATTAACACAGAAATGCACAAGTAAAATATTCTCACCACAAACGCACCACAATCAAATACAACACAACACAGTGCAAGTATCAGGTATCCATCACCAATGCATATCAATCATACACAATGCACTCATCATCAACACATTTATAACATATTCCATCTCATTAATCACATTCACAATTCCATACATAATTAATCCATGATTTATGCAAATGCACAGAGACCGGCACAACGACTCTATGCAATGCACATGCGGTACCGACTTCCAATGTTTCTCATCACTAGTTCACTCAGGAACTCTGCTGGAACTATCGCTCGTTACATCACTGTAACTCCCCGTCGGGCATACGATGTTCCCCGTCGCTCACACCCCACACGGGCACACGACGTTTATGGATCGCTCACACCCCACACGGGCACACGACCCGATCGCTCACACCCCACACGGGCACACGATCGTCTATAACCATCGCTTTCGGTCCTCTTATTTTTAAGGCGATTTATACCTCTTATTTGTAAGGCTCACAATGTTATAGCAGATTCCCTCTGGAATCAATCCGTCATTCAGGACGTCACAAGAATGCATATCATGATGCTTGGCATACAATGACTCATGACATTCAAAATGCACACACATACACATCCACAATCATGCATATATCATCAATTACCACACAATGCATTTTCTTGCCCTAAGGCCACCAATCATCATCACAACATGTATTTCATGCAATTTCATCACACAACAGTACTCATGTCATACAATATCCACACCAACAGCATATTGCGTATACACATCAAGTTCACACAATTAAAATGACAAAAGTCGACAAAGCAACATATTTTTTAATTCCCGACATAATTTAATCGGCCAACAGTCTCAAAACCATCATCATAAGCAAGAACATTTTATAAGCTTTCTAACACATCAAACCACGCCTCAAACCGAACCACAGATCAAAAGTTATGAATTTTTCAAAGACAAGAATTTATTGAGAAACAGCCAAATTCGCCTGGCGACTTAGTATTTCGCCTGGCGGATCCCCATTCGCCAGCACCTCGCCTGGCGAACTAGTGGCGAATCACAAAATTGGAGAAAACCAAAAGTTACAGAAGCTACCCCGATTCTGTCTTTCCAATTTCGCCTGGCGACTTACGATTTCGCCTGGCGAATCCCCCTTCGCCAGCACTTCGCCTGGCGAACTAGTGGCGAGACTTAATTCGCCTGGCGAATCCCAAATTCGCCTGGCGAATCACACCAGAACCAGAAAAATTCTGTTACGGGTTACACGATCCAAAACCCCCAAAAATCTCATTTTTCATTCCAAATCAATTCCAACAGCAAAACAATTATCAACAATGACTCATAAACACATTGTGATCATACAACGCAAATTATATCGATTTCCGACCGCGGAAACATCGATTTCTAATCATTTTATCATTTTCGACCTAGAAGTGAAAAACATGGAAAACAAGAGAATCATCCAAACACACACATACATAATCATACACAAACATAGTATAATCGAGTTTCGCACCCTTACCCGATTAATCGTGTTTTTGAAAGTCGGTTGATTAGATTTCTTGAGCCACAAGTTTTTCTCTCTTTTCTTCTTTCTCTTCTCTTTTCTTCTTTTCTCTTTTTCTTCCTTTCCTTACTATTTTCTCTCTTTTCTTTCTATTTATATTCTTAACTTAACAAAATAAAGTGAAATGACCAAAATACCCCTACACTCAAATATCTCGCAAATGTTTCCAAAACGCGATAAAATATAATTACGATGAAAAATAACATATTTTCACATAAAAGTCAGAAATAAAATAATATAATAATAAAATAATCAAAACGACTCGAATAAATAAAACGACAAAACTGGGGCGTTACACACAGTAGTTTTTTGTTTGATGTATTATATTTTTATTACATTTATGTACTGTATTTTGACAGAAGTATTATTATGTATATATATCAGTTTATTTTATATATGGATGTTTTCGAATGTATATTAAGTTGCGACAATATATTAACATCTGGGACCAACCAATAAAACTGATTTAAAAAAAAAAATAAAGTTCTGCTATTTTTTCAGATCTGCAGATCAGGAATTTTTCCTGATATGCACATGCGGAACAAATCATTGTTTTTAAAAAAAATGGTGCGTTCGGATGTGCATATCCAAAAACTGAGAGCAAAAACGAAAATTCACCTAATGTCTGTAAAAGCTATGGAGTGTATTAAAAAATGGTCAATATTTAAGCCAAATTAATTACTTAACGCGTAGATCATTTCTAGTGGGAAAATGATTAGTTACATCTGGCATTATTAATGCTGTTATGACAGTGAAAAGATTTTCTTAGTCAAACATTTATTATGAAATCCCAAATTTCTTAAGCCTGCACAAATTCTATTTGAATGTGTTTTTATTCCATTCTGTAACAACTCATTCATTGACAACGATTGTATGAAACAAGTTGAATGCAAAATAAGCTTCTAGAACGAAGAGGCATAACAATCATCCAATGAAATTAAGAAAAGACAGAAACCATTACGGTCAACTTCATTTGTATAACTTTTTTGAATAAAACTTAATCTGAAATCATCTATCTCCATTTATTCATATGTCGTTTTAGAAAATCTTCATCTAAGTGTCATACCGTCACTTTTACTTCATTTATTTTAAAATGATTCTTGTTTTAATAAATAAATTTTGTTTTAAAATAATTGTGATTTTCATTTTATAATATAATGGAAACTATAATTTTTTAATTGTGTTATTTAATTATTACTTTGTATACTACTTAGATTAATTTAATAAAAATTTAATATTTTATGACAACGTTATTATATTTTTTAAGATTTAATCTATTTTGGTAATATTTAATTATATTTCAATATTAATATAAATAAATTATTGATATTCATAAATTAATAATTTAAAAAAATAATTTATAATTTTGTCTTGCCTTACAAATATTAAATAAATTTTAAAAAAATATTTTGTTTAAAATTTAAACCAATTTTTTCCGAAAAAAAATCAACTTTAATTAATCTTTATTAAGTAACTACTTCCTCCATTTTAAATTATATGTCAATTTGTTAATTTTACAAAAAAAAATAAAAAATTATTATTAATTAATATTATATAAAAAATAAAAATTATGAGTAATTTTATAAATTTATCTATTATTAATTGAATGAATAAGAGAAATTTAAAAAATTACAAAATTATAGAGTAAATAATATTGAATATCTTAAAAGAAGAAGAAAAGATTAATTATTTTTTATAGTAAAATGACATAATTTGGGTCAAACAAATTTTGTTAGAATGTCATATGATTCGGGAAGGATGGACTATCTATTATCAACCATTTTGTACATATTATTTTATTATAATTGAATACTTTATTAACTAATACAATTTTTTTATGTGCAAAAAAAAAAGTAAGATAAAAGTACAATATTTTAATAATTATAACTAAGCAGTTAAATTAGTAAACAATATAATTATGATTCGCTCGACTATCTTTTAGAAAGAAATTTAGCATAAAATTTGGACATTCATCATATTGATGAATCCCTTCTACAATGTTAATTGTTTGTTTTGCAAGAGCATCTGCATACGTATTAGTTCGTGAAAGATGTGCATAAACCGAAACTCTACAATGAAAAATACATTGCATTATATTTGTATTGAAGATTATCTAATTGTTGTGAGTTATTTTATAAGATAGTGATTGTTGTTGTTAAATTATCCTAATTGTTTAAATACATCATTAATATTATGAACGTATTTCTCATCCCTTCTGCTTTGTTGTATTGTTCGTTGTGATGATGGAACAGATACCCAGATAGAAGAGCACTAAATATTGCTTATTTGAAGGATTAACGTAGATGTCTACTTCTTTATGTTTATCGTTTTGAGTTTTAGTTTTTTGCGATGTCGCTCTAATAGTGTAACATCGGGACGAGTTTCGGTTATTTGATATTTTCGAGAATGATTGACTTATTTGCTTATGTTGAGATTAAGTAATTTGTTTTGATGAAGTATGAGATGTTTCAGTTGAGATAATATGATTTGAATTTTCATTGCGTTGTTACAAAGTTTTTGAGAAACATGTTTTACGAGAGAGGTGTGACACTCAATGGTTGAAATAATTTGTTATTGCATGATTTTATTTTTAAAAATGTGCATTGGGGTTTTAGAGTGTTACACCCCTCATAGCAACATCTCCCTTAATGGACTTCATTGGGAATATCATTTCTGTCCCTTAGGGCAATATCTTCTTGCTTAACTTTATAGCAGAGATCTTTACCGCCTTTAGGGGGACTTCTTCTAGCTAGACTTCATAACGAAGTTCCTTGTCGCCTTTTAGGGCAATATCTTCTTGCTGAACTTTATAGCAAAGATCCTTGTCGCCTCTCTGAGCAATATCTCCATTGTTGGACTTCATAGCAAATATCCTTGTCGCCTCTTAGGGCAACATCTTTTTGCTGGACTTCATAGCGAAGATCCTTCTAGTACCTTAGGGCAATATCTTCTTGTTTAACATCATAGTGAAGATCTTTGTTGCCCTTTAGGGCAACATCTCCTCGTTGGAATTCATAAAGAAAATCATTGTCACCCCATAGGGGAATACGAATGGGATATCAGGCATATCACTTGAGGGACTTAGTGTCATCTTGGGCAGGACATGCACTCAAGAATTACGCCTAAGAGGAATGATCAGCAAGTCTGAGAAACTTAATGACATGTCTTTATTGAGGTCCTGATGGAAGTCTCGCCCAAGTAGGTCGAACGCCTTTCCTGAGAGACTTATTACCTCATCAGCCGGGATATATTCAATTCTACTTGAGGGACTTAGATTCCTCAGAATAATTATACTTTCTCCTTAGGGACTTAGTGTCTTCTCGAGCGGGACAAGTACTAAAGAATTATGCCTAAGAGGCGTGACAAACATCAAGTCTGAGAGACTTGATGACAAGTCTTACCTGAGGGCCCGATGGAAGACCCACCCAAGTAGGTCGAACGCCTTGTCTGAGGGACTTATAGTCTCATCAGCCAAGCTATATACAATTTTATCAGAGGGACTTAGATTCCCCAGGATAATTATACTTTCTCCCGAGGGACTTAGTTTCTTCTCGAGTGGGACAAGTACTCAAGAATCACACCTAATACGCGTGACAGACATCCAGTCTAAGAGATTTAATAATAAGTCTTTCTTGAGAGCCCGATGGAAGTTCCACATAAGTAGGTCGAACGCCTCGCCTGATAGAATTATAGTCCCATCAACTGGGATATATATGACTCTACGCGAGGGACTTAGATTCCCTGGGATAATTATACTCTCTCCTGAGGGACTTAGTGTCTTCTCGAGCTGTATAAGTACTCAAGAATCATGCTTAAGAGGCACGATAGACATCTAGTCTGAGAAACTTGATAACAAGTCTTGCCTGAGGGTTTGATGGAAGTATCGATCAAGTAGGTCGAACGCCTCTCTTGAGGGACTTATAGTCTCATCAGTTGGGCTATATACAATTCTATTTGAGGGACTTAGATTCCTCGGGATAATTATACTCTAACCTGAGGGACACAGTTTCTTCTCGGACGGGACGAATACTCAAGAGTCACGCCCAAGAGGTGCGACTGACATCCAGTCTGATAAACTTGATAACAAGTCTTTCCCGAGGGCTCGATGGAAGTCCCACCCAAATAGGTCGAACGCCACGCCTGACAGATTTATAGTCTCATCAGTCGGGCTATATACAATTCTACTAGAGGGACTTAGATTCTCGATAATAATTACACTCTCACCCGAGGGACTTAATCTCTTCTCGGGAGGGACAAGTACTCAAGAATCACGCCTAAGAGGTGCGACAGACATCCAAAGGACTTAGATTCCCCAAGATAATTATACTTTCGCCCGAGGGACTTAGTGTATCTTCAGCCAGATTATGTAACACCTTAAACACCGAAACTTATATAAAAAGGTTTACTCAATAATTTAAGGTGTCACCAATGACAACCCTTCAACAAAACATAGAAAATTTTAAAAATACATGACGGAAAAATAAACAACACACAACACCTATCATCGCATGCTCACCTTCACTTAGGGTATCATCGCAGTGGAATCATATAAATCATGGTAATAAAACATGTTAACTTCAAAATAACTCCATAACAGTTATTAAATCTCAACAAACATGTAATTCAACATCCAACATAAACATCGTTCGCCCCCAGTGTTACATAATCAGAGCATGACGGCTAAAAATAAAAGTGATAGCTAAAAAGAATAACTCCAAGAGGCATCTACACATTAAAAAACAATTAAACAACATCATTCTCACACCCAATTCATCAACATACATAAAACAATCACATATTCATCATTTAAAGTGTGCAATGTGACTCACAACATCTACTAGACTCATATGCATGTAGTACCATATCATCACCAATAGGTTCACTCAGGAATTGGGTTCACCCTACTCAAACCCCGAATCCACCCTGCTCGGATTTGGGACAAGTCGCCAATCCAACCTGCTCGGTTTTCAACTTGCCTCTTTCATCAACAACAATGATATAATGCATGCATATCACAACACGTCAATAAAATAACAACATAATGTTTAAAGTACCCTCCCAAGAATAAACAAAACATACATTGACCTAACGATAATAGTTCCCTTCCCAAACTATCATCCCATAACAACATACTCACAATGCAGTAACACAAATCATGCTCATATAGCATCATATCATCATCACAATTCACAGCAAGTAACACAACATCATCACCGACTGTGCACATATCCAACATTCATCACATACTTCATAAATTCGATTAAAATCATGTTTAATCGTTAAAACATACCAACATCATTCAAACAGTATGTAATAGTGTATTTACAGTACTCAAAACATCCATGAAACTCGAAAAATTGAAATTTTCCATTTATCATCATCAAAACAAGTATTTATGCCCAGTTAAGGGTCATGACGGGTTACCCGCCACGAGCATGGCGCCCGCCATGGACATCACAACACAAACACATCACCTGTATGACGGCCGACTCCAAAATTGAGTCTGGGCTTCATGACGGGTTACTCGTCTTGATTATGGCGCACCTGTCATCGACCTGCAAAATGCAGAATTAAGTTTTTAGCTACGGAGTTCACATCGGAAGTCCGATTTTCTGTTCCAGATACTTAAATCAATTAGAAAACAGCAGAGAATCAACATATTAACATCACACAACCTATATATATTAATTATCAAGCATAATCATCAATTATTCCCCACTTTCACCATGATCCTAAAACCCTCAAAACCCAACAATGGTGAAAACCTATTAACACATCAAAGCAGAAAATCTCATACATACATGTACACAAATTTCATCATGAAATACAGATTACAACACCAATTGATTATCAAGTTTCAGATTCACATACAAACACAACCAACACATGCACAATTATACAAACCTGTTAGAGGTTAAGAACTCTTCAACTATACCACTTAAGCATATACCCATTATTGAATCCATTATCCCCCTTACCTCAATTCATAGCAAGCAATCTGAATCCAAACTGGTTTGAATGTTCTCCTCTCTCCCAAAGTCCCAAGTTCTACCTTTGCCTCTAACCTCTTTCTCTTTTTTCCAAAATTTCTACGTACTAATAAAAAAACTCATAAACTTAGGTTATGTTCCTAATTTATATCAATAGGGTTAATCTAGTTAAAATTACAAACTCATCTCTCACTTACTAACATCCTCTCTCCTTCCTCCCTTCAATTTCTCAGAATTCACACTTTGGCCCCAAACCTTCTATTTTCCCATTTTAATTAAATAATTCAATTAAAATATTATTATTTAATTATTAAAATAGACTTTAATAATTCTAGCCCACCTCTACAAATCTCTAATCACTCTCCACACTCCCACCTCAAGGTCACACACCCTAACACCCATATTTATTCAATTATCACACATAATAATTAAATTAAAATTAAATTAAATCACGAATAAACACTTAAAATAACAATTTAAAGATTGGAGTGTTAAAACTCTCCCTCGCTTAAATAATTTTTACCCTCGAAAATTACCTTAAGTAAACAGATTCAGATACGACTCTCTCATCTGGCTCTCAAGCTCCCAAGTCACTTTTCCACCAACTGGTCCTCCCCAAGATACCTTCACCAAGGTAATCTCTTTACCATACAATTGCTTCACTTCTCGATCCTCTATCTACATGGGTAATGTCTCAACAGTCAGGTTATCTCTCACCCGCACATCATTCACTTGGATAACATGAGACAAGTTCGAAATGTATCTCCTCAACTGAGACACGTGAAACACATCATGAAGATTAGCAAGCGATGGCGGTATATTAATTTGATAGGCCACTTCTCCTATCCTCTGCAAGATCTAGTACAGACCAATGAAACACAAAGTGAGCTTTTGAGACTTCAACGCTCGACAAATACCAGTTACCAAAGTAACTTTCAGAAACATGTGGTCCACCTCTTGGAACTCGAGGGCTTTCCTTCGCTTATCATGATAGCTCTTTTGGAGACTCTGCGAAGCTCTCATATTCTCTTGGATTACTTTGATATTTTCTGTGGTGTGTTGGATAATCTCCGGTCTAATCACAACACCATATCCCAGCTCATACCAACATAAAGGTGTCCTACACCTTCTGCCATACAATGCCTCAAGTGGTGTCATTCCAATGCTCGAATGGAAACTGTTGTTGTAAGAAAACTTGATCAATGGTAAAAATATATCCCAAGAACCTCATTGTTCTAGCACACAATCCCTCAACAAGTCTTCTGATAATTGGATAGTTTTCTCTGTCTAACCGTATGTCTTCCTGTTCAACCAATCTTTCTCTTTCTGAGTTCCTCTGCTTTAGTCTCATCTCATGAGCCTCTAATGAAGCTTGAAGTTCTTCCACATTCATTTGAGCAAGGTTCTTGGACTCTTCGGTAGACACAATAACATCAATGATGCTAGCTTTTCGACCATCCTTTCTAACCACATACATGTTTCCTTTTCCTTCTGATGTGATGTGCTTGCCATCTACAAACTTGATCATTTTCTTAACCAATTTGTCTAACTTTGTGAACTAGTTTTTATCACCATTCGTGTGGTTATTGCATCCTGAATACAGATACCACATATTGGTTTATTCAATCTTCAAATGTTTATTTGCCATAAATAGTGAAATATCAGAATTACTATCTCCAACATGTGCATATCGCACTTAGGGATGACAATAGGAAGGGTTTGGATAGGGTATTATACTCCTCGTCCCCATACCCGCAGTTGGAAAAAATCCTCGTACTCGAGCCCATACCCGCTTCGGTATCAACATTGGCACTCGTCCCCATACCCTATGGGTATATAAGTGCACGTACCCATACTTGTTACTCGCATTTCTAATAAAAATAAATATATCAAATATAAAATGTCATAATATTGTAAGATTTAAAAAACATTAAAAAACTTTTAAAAAAAATTATTGTTTAATTATGAAATAAATGATCACTTATATTAAATATGTAGTATTTTAAAATTGATGTTTTTTTAATTTTATTAACATTTATTTTTATATGATAATATAAATATAAATTAAAATATATAAATATATATTGTGTGGGTAAGGCGCCCATACCTGCACCCATCCCCGCTTATTTAAGTGGATAATTACCCAAACCCTTGCCCGTACCCATTTTTGTAGGTTTTTACCCCACCCGTTATTGGTAATTTTGTAGGTACCCACTGGGTATGAGCCAAATTGCCATCCCTAATTGCACTTCATCATTGTCTTTTGCTTTTGCTTCTTTCTTTCTTCGATAATCTCGAGCATAATGGCCAAATCCTTGTCAGTTGTAACACGGCACCTCCTTCATGTCAACTTTCTTCCCCGAATAATGTTGCCTATGCCTTTCTTGATTGAATCAGAGTGATTCTTTGAATTCTTGATTGACTTCTCATTGTTAGAAAGATTCTTTCGTTGCTTTGCCTTCTTTTTACCATATTTCTTGTTGAATCTTAATTGGAGTTCCTATTCAACTACTTTTTTCCCCTTTCTGAGTTCCTCTACTTTAGTCTTATCTCATGAACCTCTAATGAAGCTTGAAGATCTTCCACCTTCATCTCAGCAAGTTTTTTGGACTCTTTAATAGACACAACAACATGATCAAAGTTTGCAGTCATAGATCTCAACTTTTTCTCAATCTTTTGCAAATAAGTGATTGATTGTAACACCCACATATAACCACATACATCAAAGCATATATATTATACATGAATCCAAGTTTTGGTATTGAAATACCATAAGTTTCTAGTTAACACATTGTATACATTACATGCCCAAAATACAAAATACTAAAAATCTATGGCATAATATACACAAGATGTTCCAATGTACTAAGAACTAGATCAACATAGTGATCTCAAAATAAATCTCCACAACAGAAGGCATGCCATCCCAAAAAGCCAAGATACGTAAGGATAATCAAACGACTTTATCCTTACCCTTCGGGGAACCTGAAGTACCTGTAATATAATCAACAACATGGGGTGAGATATTAAATCTCAGTGAGTTCCCTATCTTATAGATTCTCTCGGCTTTACAAGGTTTTATCATTCTAACTCAAGTCAAAGGGGAAGGGAAATGACCTTGAGTTCACAATCTCACACTATATGGAAACATGTTATTGAGTCCGTTAACTCAAAATTATCACTTATCGATAACCTCGTCAAGGCATCCCCTTTCTCCCGCCCTCTTCCACGTCTAGAAGTTAGAACGAGTCATGTTCCCTCGTAGATTACTTGGCATACGAGATGGATTCGGAACTAAGGGACACATTATCACCTTAATTCGTCACTTCATACGGTCCGTACACCATCACAAGTCTCTTTACCATATAGGTTCCATTCGTACTGTAGTCGGGAATCAAACCTACCAAATAATCATGCATTCATTCCAGAGGAGCTCGTTACTCATGAAACGACACATAATAGGATAATGGTTACGATTTCATGATTTCACATACAACCGTAATTGTATTCAACAATTCTAGGCCACATTTGCCTTTAGGCCTCTTTTGCCTTTTCTCAATAATTACCTTGGTTTACATATGTTCCATACTAGTGTCTTATTTATTTCTATACCATTCGGCATTTAGACACACGCCTCGACCTTGCATGTGCGAGCGTCGTCATTTAGGTTATCTATCAATTTCCTAGCCACATTACTAGGCTCTAGTATAGATTTATGGTGAAGTTTCCTCACTCTTCATATTCCATATTTTAAACATGATTACTCTCTCAATCATAGTTAACAACAATTGATTAGACAAGCATAATACAATTTTTTAATAGAATCACATATAATAATTCAATCATAAAGTTAATACAATTCTTGGGTTCCCTCCGATTTATTTAATCGGGTATCGAAATCGATATTTTTCTCTTTTATCACGTAGGATATTGTCGTAACCCGAAATTTGACCTCCTTTTTTGCCTTCTGCATAAGCATGTGCATTCGCATCGCTAGCATACACATTCGCACTTTTCCTCTCTTTGATTTTGTTGCAGGATCTTCAGGTTTTTTAGCCCGGTTAATCTCACCCTCACAAGATCAGTACATCATCAAAACAAGCTCAAAATAAAGGTTTCCATGTTTATTCATCAAGATAAGAGGTGGAAAACCACAACTGGGACTTCAATATCATTTCCTAAGCAATTTGGGCAAAAATTGACTGAAGTAACCGGTTAACATGTGGTGAGTAACCGGTTACTCAGTGAAAAATTGCAATTCCTGCTGGATTTTTTGGACAACATCCATGAACTCTCTTTGGTCTTTGGTTCTACTTGATTTTAGCAGTGTGTGGAACATTCTAGACTTCTCTAGACATTACAAGACTATTCAAGACATTCCATATGTATTTATTCCAATGCATCACTTTAAATTAAGAGCACCATGTTACTATATTTACAAGCATGTCAACCTTTGGATGTTGAAACTCACATGGGGATTGTTACCGAGTTGGTCCTAACTAACCGAGTTAATTACCTTGACTCGGCAAGTCAAGTGTAACTAACTCCTAGCCTAACTCCCAAGCTAATCCCAAACCAAATTCCAAACCTAGCAACTCCTAACCAAAAGTCTATATAAACAAAGCTTCACCATTTTGCAACTCCTCCACAATCATTCACACAAATCTCTCATACTTCATTCTCAATTCTCTCACATTCCTCTCCAAAGTTTCTGTAACTTCTTCATCTTCATCTCATTTCTTTTCCCAAACCTCACAAAAGCTCTTAATTCACCATAGAAGAAAAGCTACTTTCACCTTGAAAGTTCTTTTTCTCGAGCTCAACCTTCATCGCCTTTCCATTCTACTGAATTTTGTGGAGCTTCAGTAGCTTTTGGATTAATCTCAAGTGATCACTTCAAGATTCTTCGGTAATAATTCACATTTTGGAGTTTTCGTCATAATTTGCTCGGTTTCAATACGTTTCGGCTATAATTAAATATTCCTCTGGTTTTCTTTGATTATCTTCATCATCTTGCTATTATACTTGAGTTTCTGGAGTTCTATTAACTTTTGGATTCATCTCAAGTGTTTGCTTCAAGATTCTACGGTTCGAATTCGCATTCCGGAGGTTCGTCGCAATTTGCTCGATTTCGGTACGATTCGGCTACGATTGAAGATTCCTCTGCTTTTCTTTGATTTTCTGTATCAAGAATCCTTTGTAACAATTACCAAGGCACATCTCCGCCTTGTAGGTTGGTAGATCTTACTTTACTCACTGTTTCAATCATTTCCGCGTGTTTACGTTATAATTTCGATCGCTTTCGGTTTAATTTATCATGCAATTGCTTGATCTTTAATCGCCATGATTAATGCTTGTAATTTGTGTTTAATTGCCCTTACATGATGTAATTGTAGTGCACAAATTCATGTCCTAGCATGTGGTGGTTGGCATAAGTGATTAAGTGTTGAAAACCACTTTTGAAAAGCCATTTTTCTGTTATTTTTGCCACTGTCACAGTGGTAACCGGTTAACACCTGGTGAGTAACCGGTTACTCAGTGTAATTTTCACCTAAAACACAGATTTGTGAGCAAGTAACCGGTTAACGTGTGGTGAGTAACCGGTTACCATTGTACTTAATGGCCAATTTTGAGCTTTTTCAAGCTTGTATGATATCCTTTCTCCTTCTAACTTCCATAGATTGACATACTTGATATTTATGGATGTTTTAAGTGTTGTTAACCTCTGTTTAGAGCATATTTACAATAATTTAATTGATTTATCAATTCTTGTAATTATTTGTGTTCTTGATATTTGTTTGAACATGCTAATTATTGCACAATCTTTGATCACTTGACACATGATTTATGGTACATGCTAATATTTGTTTGGCACTGTTTTGCACTTTCATTTCTTGATCACATTAAGTTTGTTCTTAATTGAGCAAACTTAATCATGCATAATCAATAATTTACACCTTTTGCTTTAATGATTTTCCATTCTCCTTGAAAATTGTTAGCATAGCATTTCCCTTTGATTGGTTAATCGAAACCATGTTTCGATTAATGGATCCTTCCTTTTCCCTCTCTTTAGGCTTCCTTTAGAGCTCTTTCTCTCTTTTCCCCCCGCGGAGTTGAAGATTCATACGACGATCGATGCACGAAACTAGAGCACTATACAACTTGAAGCTGTTACGCTGTCTGTTTCAACTTCTGCACTACATCCTGTGTGTTAGAGAAGGAATGAGAAGGTAGAATTCCTACTCTCATTCTGACTACTTTAGGTAGGGGACGAATGACCATGTGCTTGGCTTAGTCATTTCTATCTCCAGGCGGTAGTGTGCTTTCTCTCCCCAGTCGAGTCGATCCTTGATCACTCTTTTCCCCTTTTGCAATCTCTTTCGATTCTTAATCACTCTTATCTCTTTCGATTTCTCTCTTGATCGATCAACTTCTTGGTTATAATCCTTTGTTCTTCGAGTTAACAAGCCTTCTTCTTTTCAATACCCTATTCTTTTCTTGTGGCTAATCATTGTTCCTTTGATTCCCCTGGAGAGTTTCTTTCCTCTTTCTTCGGTTAAATACAGTACTTTTGTTACAACCGAAACCCTTGCGGAGTTCGCAACCGTCTTTAGGTTCTTCTCCCATTGATTGGTTAATCACAGTTTGTCAGTTAAAACACCAATTTGCATTCCTTCTTAGTTAATCACAATCTAACTTTTAATACTGAGTTTATCTTGGGTTAATCACCATCTCTTGGTTAATCACCCGCTTCCTCAGTTAACCACAGTCTGTCTGTTAAAACACTGAGTTCCCTGGGTTAATCACCTTCTCTTGGTTAATCATCCGTCTCTTCAGTTAAACACAGTCTGTATGTTAAAATACTGAATTCCTCTTGGGTTAATCACCTATTCTTGGTTAATCACCCTTTTCATCAGTTAACCACAGTTCGTTTGTTAAGATACTGAACCTTTTTCGAGTTAATCACCTTTTCCTGGTTAATCACTCGCTCCTTTCGGTTAATCACAGTCCGTCTGTAAATACCGAATCCCCAGCAGTTGGCAACCTCCTTTTGGTTCAAATACTTGCATCTTTGGGTTAGTAACCCTTCTTTGGTTCGAATACCCTTTCTTCGGCCAGGTACTGCTTGTTCAGTCAGTGTACCAAACTCTTTTGGGTCACGACATTTGCTCGATCTTACACCCGTCCTTTTGGGTCACGACCTTCGCTCGGTCCTACACCCGTCCTTTGGGTCACGATCTTTGCTCGGTCCTACACCCGTCCTTTTGGGTCACGACCTTTGCTCGGTCCTACACCCGTCCTTTTGGGTCACGATCTTTGCTCGGTCCTACACCCGTCCTTTTGGGTCACGACCTTTGCTCGGTCCTACACCCGTCCTTTTGGGTTACGACCTTTGCTCGGTCCTACACTCGTCCTTTTGGGTCACGACCTTTGCTCGGTCCTACACCCGTCCTTTTGGGTCACGATCTTTGCTCGGTCCTACACCCGTCCTTTGGGTCACGACCTTTGGTCGGTCATACACTCGTCCTTTTGGGTCACGACCTTTGGTCGGTCATACACTCGTCCTTTTGGGTCACAACCTTTGCTCGGTCCTACACCCGTCTTTTGGGTCACAACCTTTGCTCGGTCCTACACCCTTCCTTTTGGGTCACAACCTTTGCTCGGTCCTACACCTGTCCTTTTGGGTCAAGACTTTTGCTCGGTCCTACACCCGTCCTTTTGCATCCCCAGCAGATCTTTCTCTATCTCTTATTCTCTTGGTTTTGACACCATTTCTCTCTTGTTTCCTGCACAGTCACTTTAGTTTCTTACTCCTCAGTGGAATACTATCTTTTTCCTTTCGCTCTTCTTTCTTGATTTTGACACCATATCTCGGGAATCCCCAGTGGAATTTCCTTCTTTCTTTTGCTCTTGGTTTTGACACCACTTTCCTTTCCTTTTCCTTTTCCGTCTTAGTTCCCCGAACTACGGAAGCTCTGATTCTGCATTCTTTTGAATGTCAGATACATAGGCACGAGATGCGATGTCTTGGCGAGCACACTTCCACCTTTCCTTCCTTCTCCCTTTCTTCTTTCCTTTCTGTCCCCTAGTTCCATGAACTACGACGCTCTGATTTCCTCATTGCACTATGAGGGTACGTAGGCACGAGGGCCACAATCCTCCGTGAGCACCTTCTTTCTTTCTTTTCTTTTTCCCCTTTCTCTCTCTCTCTCTCTCTCTCTCTCTCTCTCTCTCTCCTTTTCTTTAGCTAGAAGCCTTTAGATAGATAACCCATCCTAGCCTAGAAGCAAGCGAAATGGTTCCCGTCGAGTACGACGGATGCGTTAGGTGCTAGTACCTTCCTTTCGCATAACCGACCCCCGTTCCCGTTTCTCTTCCCCTTGGGTTTTATCGATATTTTCCCTGTCCTTTGGGACTAAATAAAGTTCGGTGGCGACTCTGTTGTTATCTTTAAGTGTGCGATTCACTCAGGATGTAAACCAGCCATCTTCAGCTGGCGACTCTGCTGGGGAGCTCTTGCTTGCAAGTTAGGGTCTCGCCTAGTTTTGTTTGCTTTTCTTGCTTGTTTGGGTGTTTATCTTTATCGCTTTACTTGCTTTATCTTTATGCTTTAGCTTTATGTTTATTTATCGCATTTCTTTACTGCTTTAAATATTCATATGCTGTATATTCTGGATATCTGTTATTTTCTGCTGTTGTTGGGATGGGTAGATATTATTGGAGAGAAAGGTCCTAACACCGGGCCTAGTATACACATAGGCTAGAATGAGGATAATCGTGAGGCCTACGTTTTGCGCGTTGGGTTATCACGAGAGCCACATCCCAGATTGTGATTCACTTGAGAATACTTCCGTCCTGTGAGAATTCACTATGGCGGGGGGTTTTCATTCTGAGTCCTATGGTTTGGGCGACCTTTTATAGGGACCACCTTGTTGTGTCTAGATCACACCTGTGAGGGGGATGGGTTCTTGCAGGAAAACAAGCCACTTCATACCTTTGTTCTCGCACGCACTTCAGATCTTCGCACCGACGCAGAGTTACATATGCCGATTATCCAGAAGATGTTGCATCTCTAACTTACATTATTGCATAATGTTATTGCATAATGTTATTGCATCATCATGTATGCATGACTTTTGAACTTGAGTTATGGCATCATTATGTATACCGCATTGTTGAGCCTGTGCTATTGCATCATCATATGTATTCTTAACTGTTGCATCATCTAACCTTTGCATCATTGATCTTTGCATATCTCATTTGCATTCCACCTGCATAAACAACATATGCATACATACATTTGCATTACATTCAAACCAGAAAAAGCTCACTTTCTTCCCTTCATCACCCCAAAGACAACAATTCTCCGACGCCGAAAGCCAAAGAATCATGGAACAGGTTAGGTATGAGAGCACGGTGCACAACGAAGGCAAGGTTGACATGGTTGTGGAACTACTTCTGGACAGTATGACATTGAACTCCTCGGATCGGGTTGTGAAGGATGAGCAAGCCCAGAATGGACCAAAGGTGGATAAGACCATGAATGTGGATGCAAGCAATCTATCAGTTCACCCATTGTCTAATCAGAAGACCACTCAAGGTAATCAGAAACAAAAGCGTAAGCAAATCAACAAAGGGAACAACAATCAGGGGAGGAGATGTCCTCGTCATGATCTAATTCCCGTGACTTACACGCATCTACTGCCTGTTCAGATTCATGCTGGAGCAATTATTCCTGAAGAAATTAGGCCGTCCAAGTTTCCTTATCATCCTAAGCATGATCCTAATGCCACATGTGGATACCATGCTGGATATGTGGGGCATTCTACAGAAGCCTGTGTCATCTTTAAGGACAAAGTCCAAGAGCTCCTCGATCAGAAGTTGCTTTGCTTTACAGAGAAGCCTTGCCAGAAGTCTGCACCTGTGATTGCTGAAACATCTGCAGAAGCTGAGAATAGAGGTCTTCTTATTCATGGGCAGATTTCTCCAGCTATTCAACCTGTTGGGTAATACCCCTACCAAGGTCTTCAGTCTGCTACCTCTGGAATGCCTTTTGCCTATTCTGGGGCACCCTCTGCTGTTGTACCTCCAGTTACTTATCCTGGGGCACCCTACACTCCGTATGGGATCCATTTTGGTCAGACGGTTAATCATACAGTCAATCCTGGTTTGATGCACCCTGCTCAAGTGTTTCCGCAATATGCTACTCATCAGGTTCATCCTCAAGCACCTCGGGCTCTTACGCCGTACTATTCATTCTCGCATGTTGCCGCAACCCAACATCAACAGCTTCCTCAGACTCATAATCAGCAACCCCTAGGCCGAGAGCGCCAGAACCAGCGCAAGCCCCGGAACAATCTAGAACAAAGGAATGCTCCTCTAGATTCAATTCCAGTGACATACACTCAACTTCTCCCACATCTGGTTCAGAACTCGCTAGTGGTTCCCAAAGCTCTGAAGCCCCCTCCAAAACCATTCCCACCTGGGTATGATCCCAATGTGCGGTGCGGATATCATGCTGGGTCGGCTGGACATTCTACTGAGGATTGCAACGCTTTCAAAGCTAAAGTCCAACAGTTGATTGACAAGAAGCACTTAACCATTCAAAGTGAGAAACTGTGGGTGAACGGAAATCCCTTGACCGTGTAGAGGCCAATATTGCAAACGAATCCCTTGAATAAGCCTGTGAGCGCTTCCTCAACATCGGCAATCATCATGTCATACATCTTTCCTATTTGTAATCTATTTTGTTTGTCAAGCATTGTTCACTTGTAAAACTTGTTTGTTTTGAGATAATAATAATGAAATGAATATGCATATTTTGAATAAATTCATTCGTGTTCACTCATACTTTTTATCTGTATCGCACATTTGATCAAGCAAAATCAAAAAGAGAATGATGAAATTAAAAAGACATGAGATCACTGTCTGTATGCTTTTGAATAAAACCTTGTTGACGATGTAAGGCATTGGTCCAGACCCCTAAACACAGGAGTTATAAGGAAGATAATCCCTAGTCAACTCTTTTGGGCCTTGAAGTAGGAGTTTCTTTCTGTACACAAAAAACCCTCAATCTTAACCAGGGGCAGGGTAATCTTCAACTAGTTTGACCATGCATTCAAATTTCAAAAGAAGAGCATCCCATCTGTGGATCAACCACATCCTATCCATTGCAAGAGGTCGAAAAATCACGAATTCACAATGGTTGTCCCTCACCGACCAAAAGAATGAGGCAGTCACAACTCACCCTACAAATCAAACACATGTCACACGATTTTGTTTGAAAAAAGAAAATCAAAATCACAAGAAAAAAAAAGAAAGCAAAAGAATAAAAGCCCGCTAAGTCAAAAACTCAAAAACAAAGGACTTAGGCAAAAATTAGGACATCCCGGTAGACTGCAAAGTCAAAATAATCAGTCTACACAAAAATTAGGGAAAACAAAAAGAACCAAACAGAGAATCAAGAGAAAAATCCTCAATAAGAACAAGTTCGGGTGATCACATGTGACAAAAACAAAAGGTGAGTGACTGCCGCTTCAAAACTCTCGTCGGTTCCATTACCATCACATCTACTGCTCAAAGCTCTTTTGAAAGGTGAACACTTGTGTCAAGCTAACTGAACGTAGGACTGGAGAACATCAAGGAGAATGGGTGGGGTTAAAATAAATTTTGAGCCTTATATCCTTTCTTTCTTAAACCGTGAGCCAGGCCACATTACAACCCACAAAAGACCTAATTAAAGCAGGGTTTATTTCAAAAGCATGTGACAGTAAAATCATGTCAAAGCTGACTCCTAAAGATTTGCTGATCATTCGTGCTGATATTGACATGGCATTCTAA
Organism: Lathyrus tuberosus; assembly: GCA_022829125.1. NCBI lineage: Eukaryota > Viridiplantae > Streptophyta > Magnoliopsida > Fabales > Fabaceae > Lathyrus > Lathyrus tuberosus. Next base: position 3,031,667 of record JALAZF010000546.1, on the reverse strand, counting down.
ATGGTGATCCATTCATTCTATGTCATAATCTTAGTGAACATGCTTGGATTTCAAAATTGACGTATACATGGCATTAGCATTATCATTTTCAAAACAAACACTTTTTACTTGCAAACAAGCACTTGACATCAAGAAAGTTTCCACAATGGAAAGTGTGATCACCTCAAGGGGAAAAACGTTTGGAAAACTCCATTTGGCCTAGCCACTTCGAGATTCTGTCAATTCGAGTCAATCACGACGAGATTCGACAAATCTCTCCATGTTCATTTGGTCAGGTGCATTCCTCCAAAGATCGATCATCCAGGGGTAAAATCACTTCAGAGCTCACATTGGGGCAGGCCACCTCAAGAGCACAGGAAGTCGACCTCCCCTAAGAGATGGTTAATCAGGGGCATACTATTCTGATACGTTGGGGCAAGTCAAATCAGAATCATTCTATGACACAAACTGTTTCCTACCTTGTGATTGGGGTAATCCATGCTGATACCCAATAGATTGGGGCAGAGACAGGCTACCAAGGTACAGGTTCTCTCCCTATTTCGAGGCAAGAGCAATGGCGCATCAACAACTGCTGATCCTGAAATAGGTGTCGGGGAATCACGTCTTTAGGGCTTACACCCTAACCTCAACTCTTTCGCCTCCCGCAACAAAAGCACTTGACATATTCTCAGAAACCATTGCATAGACCACTCTCATGCGTTGATCATGTCGCTTCACTCTTGCATATCATTCGTTTGGCATAGCATGAAGTCTTAACTTAAGCCCGATCATATCTAACATCTCTTCAAAACCCAATCACCGACATTCTGCATCTGGTAATCATCATCGCATATCATTGCATCCTCAAACGCATAACATAATCATCAACATAGAGCATTACACCATACAGGTTTAAACATGCGTCCCAATCAAAATCCGGTTTTCGTCTGGCAAACCATTCCAGAACCTTTTCAATTCCTTGGTCCGTCCAAAACCTTTCTGGCCCATCCAACACCTACAAACTCGTGACACGGTACCCTAACTTGCATCCTTGCATTGCATGATATCAAGCATCATGTAGAACACATACATAGCATATGCATTAGCATGCTCCCTTTCCTTTGGCCTGATTCATCTCCCTAGCAGATATTCAGCCAAACTTCTTTTCAAACTCTTTACACTCGCGCTTTTCTTTCACTGCCGTCGGCCAAATTTTCGAGCTACTCTTTTATTTAATCCCCTTCTACCTCAAATAATCGAAAAGCTAGCGCAATTCGTACATTCGGGTCCAAGAGGATTAAATAGGGGCGGCTGTCGTAACTCGAAATTTGACCTCCTCTTTTGCCTTCTGCATAAGCATGTGCATTCGCATCGCTAGCATACGCATTCGTACTTTTCCTCTCTTTGATTTTGTTGCAGAATCTTCAGGTTTTTTAGCCCGGTTAATCTCACCCTCACAAGATCATTACATCATCAAAACAAGCTCAAAATAAAGGTTTTAATGTTTATTCATCAAGACAATAGGTGGAAAACCACAACCGGGACTTCAGTATCATTTCCTAAGCAATTTGGGCAAAAATTGTCTGAAGTAACCGGTTAACGTGTGGTGAGTAACCGGTTACTCAGTGCAAAATTGCAATTCCTGCTGCATTTTTGGGGCAGCATCCATGCACTCTCTTTGGTCTTTGGTTCTACTTGATTCCAGCAGTGTGTGGAACATTCTAGACTTCTCTAGACATTACAAGACTATTCAAGACATTCCATGTGTATTTATTCCAATGCATCACTTTAAATTAAGAGCACCATGTTACTTAATTTACAAGCATGTCAACCTTTAGATGTTGAAACTCACATGGGGATTGTTACCGAGTTGGTCCTAACTAAACGAGTTAACTACCTTGATTCGGCGAGTCAAGTTTAACTAACTCCTAGCCTAACTCCCAAGCTAATCCCAAACCAAATTCCAAACCTAGCAACTCCTAACCAAAAGTCTATATAAACAGAGCTTCACCATTTTGCAACTCCTCCACAATCATTCACACAAATCTCTCACATTTCATTCTCAATTCTCTCACATTCATCTCCAAAGTTTCTACAACTTCTTCATCTTCATTTCATTTCTTTTCCCAAACCTCACAAAAGCTCTTAATTCACCATAGAAGAAAAGCTATTTTCACCTTGAAAGTGCTTTTTCTCGAGCTCAACCATCATCACCTTTCCATTCTACTGAATTTTGTGGAGCTTCAGTAGCTTTTGGATTAATCTCAAGTGATCACTTCAAGATTCTTCAGTGATAAATCGCATTTCGGAGTTTTCATCATGATTTGCTCGGTTTAGATACGTTTCGGCTATAATTAAAGGTTCCTCTGGTTTTCTTTGATTATCTTCATCATCTTGCTATTATACTTGAGTTTCTGGAGTTCTATTAACTTTTGGATTCATCTCAAGTGTTTGCTTCAAGATTCTACGGTTCGAATTCGCATTTCGGAGCTTCGTCGTAATTTGCTCGATTTCGGTACGATTCGGCTACAATTGAAGATTCCTCTGGTTTTCTTTGATTTTCTGTATCAAGAATCCTTTGTAACAATTACCAAGGCATATCTCCGCCTTGTAGGTTGGTAGATCTTACTTTACTCACTGTTTCGATCATTTCCGCGTGTTTACGTTATAATTTCGATCGCTTTCGGTTTAATTTATCATGCAATTGCTTGATCTTTAATCGCCATGATTAATACCTGTAATTTGTGTTTAATTGCCCTTACATGATGTAATTGTAGTGCACAAATTCATGTCCTAGCATGTGGTGGCTGGCATAAGTGATTAAGTGTTGAAAACCACTTTTGAAAAGCTGTTTTTTCTGTTATTTTTGCCACTGTCACAGTGGTAACTAGTTAACACCTGGTGAGTAACCGGTCACTCAGTGTAATTTTCACCTAAAACGCAGATTTGTGAGCAAGTAACCGGTTAACATGTGGTGGGTAACCGGTTACCACTGTACAAAATGGCCAATTTTGAGCTTTTTCAAGCTTGTTTGATATCCTTTCTCCTTCTACCTTCCATAGATTGACATACTTGATATTTATGGATGTTTTCAGTGTTGTTAACCTCTGTTTAGAGCATATTTACAATAATTTAATTGATTTATCAATTCTTGTAATTATGTGTGTTCTTGATATTTGTTTGAACATGCTAATTCTTGCACAATCTTTGATCACTTGACACATGATTTGTGGTACATGCTAATATTTGTTTGGAACTATTTTACACTTTCATTTCTTGATCATATTAAGTTTGTTCTTTATTGAGCAAACTTAATCATGCATAATCAATAATTTACACCTTTTGCTTTAATGATTTTCCATTTTCCTTGGAAAATTGTTAGCATAGCATTCCCTTTGATTGGTTAATCGAAACCATGTTTCGATTAATGGATCCTTCCTTTTCCCTCTCTTTAGGCTTCCTTTAGAGCTCTTTCTCTCTTTTCCCCCCGCGGAGTTGAAGATTCATACGACGACCGATGCACGACACTGGAGCACTGTACAACATGGAGCTGTTACGCTGTCAGTTTCAACTTCTGCACTACACCCTGTGTGTTAGAGAAGGAATGAGAAGGGAGAATTCCTACTCTCATTCTGACTACTTCAGGTAGGGGACGAATGACCATATACTTGGCTTAGTCATCTCTATATCCAGGCGGTAGTGTGCTTTCTCTCCTCAGTCGAGTCGATCCTAGATCACTCTTTTCCCCTTTTGCAATCTCTTTCTCTCTTGATCGATCACCTTCTTGGTTACGATCCTTTGTTCATCGGGTTAGCAAGCCTTCTTCGTTTCAATACCCTATTTTTTTCTTGTGGTCAATCATTGTTCCTTTGATTCCCCTGGAGAGTTTCTTTCCTCTTTCTTCAGTTAAATACAATACTTTTGTTACAACCGAAACCCTTGCGGAGTTCGCAACCGTCTTTAGGTTCTTCTCCCATTGATTGGTTAAACACTGTTTGTCAGTTAAAAAACCAATTTTCACTCCTTATCAATTAATCACAGTCTAACTGTTAATACTGAGTTTATCTTGGGTTAATCACCATCTCTTGGTTAATCACCTGCCTCCTTAGTTAACCACAGTCTGTCTGTTAAAACACTAAGTTCCCTGGGTTAATCACATTCTCTTGGTTAATCACCCGTCTCTTCAGTTAAACACAGTTCGTCTGTTAAAATACTGAATTCCTCTTGGGTTAATCACCTATTCTTGGTTAATCACCTTTTTCTTCAGTTAACCACAGTCCGTCTGTTAAGATACTGAACCTTTTTCGAGTTAATCACCTTCTCCTAGTTAATCACTTGATCTTTTAGGTTAATCACAGTCCGTCTGTAAATACCAAATCCCCAGCAGTTGGAAACCTCATTTTGGTTCAAATACTTGCATATTTGGGTTAGTAACCTTTCTTTGGTTCGAATACCCTTTCTTCGGTCAGGTACTGCTTGTTCAGTCAGTGTACCGAACTCTTTTGGGTCACGACCTTTGCTCGGTCCTACACCCGTCCTTTTGGGTCACAACCTTCGCTCGGTCCAACACCCGTCCTTTGGGTCACGATCTTTGCTCGGTCTTACACCCGTCCTTTTGGGTCACGACCTTTGCTCGGTCCTACACCCGTCCTTTTGGGTCACGATCTTTGCTCGGTCCTACACCCGTCCTTTGGGTCACGACCTTTGCTCGGTCATACACCCGTCCTTTTGGGTCACGACCTTTGCTCGGTCCTACACCCGTCCTTTTGGGTCACAACCTTTGCTCGGTCCTACACCCATCCTTTTGGGTCACGACCTTTGCTCGGTCCTACACCCGTCCTTTTTGGTCACGACCTTCGCTCGGTCCCACACCCGTCCTTTGGGTCACGACCTTTGCTCGGTCCTACATCCGTCCTTTTGGGTCACGACCTTTGCTCGGTCCTACACTTGTCCTTTTGGGTCACGACCTTCGCTCGGTCCTACACCCATCCTTTGGGTCACGACCTTCGCTCGGTCCTACACCCGTTCTTTGGTCAATTACAATTCTCCTCTGTTAAAACTTCTGTTCCCCACAGAGTCTTAATCTCTTCCTTCAGTTAACCACCGCCAGCCAGTTAACATACCGAGTCCTCTTTTCTCTTGGTTTTAACACCATTCCTTTGTTTGTTTCCTCAGTAGGGTCGCTACCTTCTGATTCTTAGTCACGGTTTCTTTGTTCTCTCACTCCCTAGTGGAGTCTCTTTATTCTTTTTTGCCCCTTTATCCTCTTGGTTTCGACACCACTATTGCACTTTACTCTCAGCACAATTACTGTCTTTCCTTTGCACTCCTTTCTTGGTTATGACACCATTTCTTTTGCATCCCCAGCAGATCTTTCTCTATCTCTTATTCTCTTGGTTTTGACACCATTTCTCTCTTGTTTCCTGCACAGTCACTTTAGTCTCTTACTCCTTAGTGGAATACTCTCTTTTTCCTTTCGCTCTTCTTTCTTGGTTTTGACACCATATCACGGGAATCCCCAGTAGAATTTCCTTCTTTCTTTTTCTCTTGGTTTTGACACCACTTTCCTTTCCTTTTCCTTTTCCGTCTTAGTTCCCCGAACTACGAAAGCTCTGATTCTGCATTTTTTCGAATGTCAGATACGTAGGCACGAGATGCAATGTCTTGGCGAGCACACTTCCACCTTTCCTTCCTTCTCCCTTTCTTCTTTCCTTTCTGTCCCCTGGTTCCATGAACTACGACGCTCTGATTTCCTCATTGCACTATGAGGGTACGTAGGCACGAGGGCCACAATCCTCCGCGAGCACCTTCTTTCTTTCTTTTCTTTTTCCCTTTTCTCTCTCTCTCTCTCTCTCTCTCTCTCTCTCTCTCTCTCTCTCTCTCCTTTTCTTTAGCTAGAAGCCTTTAGATAGATAACTCATCTGAGCCTAGAAGCAAGCGAAATGGTTCCCGTCGAGTACGACGGATGTGTTAGGTGCTAGTACCTTCCTTTCGCATAACCGACCCCCGTTCCCGTTTCACTTCCCCTTGGGTTTTATCGATATTTTCCCTGTCCTTTGGCACTAAATAAAGTTCGGTGGCGACTCTGTTGTTATCTTTGAGTGTACGATTCACTCAGGATGTAAACCAGCCATCTTCAGATATTTTCACAGCTTTTCATCGACTATTACCATGCCTCGATCGGAATCATGATCCAACAGATATGAATTTTTTAAACATTTTTCACAATTCACAACAGTGGTAACCGGTTACCTCAAAATGAGTAACCGGTTACTCAAGCTGAACTGTTCAAAACAGAATCAAAATAAGAGTTAGAGGCATATTTTGGTAACGGTTTACCTCAAAGTGAGTAACCGGTTACTTAGTTCATTTTTCACGCAGTCCCTAAATTTTCCTGTATGTAACCGGTTACCACCGGATGAGTAACCGGTTACCACTGAACCAGAAGCTCAAAAACCTATTTTTAATGGTGTAAATTCAAACCAAAACCATTCAAAACATGATCCATCACCATAACAAGCATTATTCAACAATTTCTCACACAACCCAATCATGTTATGCATTATATTTCATGTTTTAACCATAGAAACAACATTTAACACAATTAATCCAAATCCACCATTTTTATTCAAAGTTCTAACCTAAGTTTCTACGCTTAGGGTTCTAACTAGAACTCACCTATGGTCAAGATGATGAAGATGGAGAAGATGTTGGGGTGACTTGATGAAGAAGAGATGATGTTCCAAGCTCTTGCTCTTCTTCTTCTAAGCTTCTCTTCTTTCTCTTCCTCCTCTCTATCTCTTCCCAACTTTGTTTCTATTTTTGTTCCAATGAAAAGGGAATGAAATGATATAGAAAATATCTCTAAGTTAGTAACACTAACTTAGGTGTCCAAAATATCTCTATAGCACCAAAAGACAAAATCTCAGAGTCAGATAATATTAATTTGATCTAATCTTAGTTCATCGGTTGCTTCCATTATCTTTGAAGATAATTTCTCAGAGTACACCGGAACCCAGTTGATCAAAACTAATATTATCCCGAACAAAATAAAATACGGGGTATTACATCCTCCCCTCCTTAAATAGAAATTTGCCCACGAATTTAAGATTACCTGAAATGATGAGGGTAAGCATCTCGCATTTCTGATTCCAGTTCCCAAGTTGCATCACCCGGATGCGTCGCATCCCACTGAATTTTCACAAGAGGAATCTCTTTATTCCTTAGTACCTTAGTTTCTCTTCCAGTGATACGACTTGGTTGAGGTTCAAACATCAAATCTGCTTCTATCTCAATCGTATCTGGTAGAATTGGCTGAAGAGGATCTGGAACAAACTTCCGGAGCTGAGACACACAAAAAACATCATGCATTTCTGACAGAGAAAGTGGTAAGGCTAATCTGTAAGCTACTTCACCAATCCTTTCTAAAATTTGATACGGTCCCACGTATCTCGGACTTAACTTCCGCAACTTAAACGGTCCTTTCAACCTCAACCTCGGAGAAACTTTCAAAAATATATGATCACCTTCATCAAACTCTAAAGGTCTCATACGGTTATCCGCATAACTCTTATGAAGGTCTTGTGCTTGTTTAACTTTGTCACAGATCATTCTAATCTTTTCTGTAGTCTCTTGAATAATCTCAGGTCCCAAAATTCTATCTTCCCCAACTTCCGCCCAACACAAAGACGTCCTACATTTCCTTCCATACAATGCCTCGTAAGGAGCCATACTAATACTTGCATGATAACTATTGTTGTATGAAAACTCAATCAACGATAAAAGTTCTATCCAATTTCCTCCACTTCCAAGTACACAAGCCCTTAACATATCTTCCATCGTTTGTATCGTCCATTCCGTCTGACCATCCGTTTGAGGATGATTCGACGTACTCAAACACAACTTTGTCCCTATAGCTTGCTGAAAAGCTCTCCAAAATCTTGAAGTAAACTTTGGATCTCTATCGGACACAATACTAGAGGGAATACCATGTAACCTCACAATTTCTGAAATGAACAACCGTGCAAGATGACTTGCCTTGTAAGTAGTCTTCACGGCTAAGAAATGAGCAGATTTCGTCAACCGATCCACAATTACCCAAATAGAATCATAACCACTTTGTGCACGGGGTAATCTAACTGCAAAGTTCATAGAAATATTATCCCACTTCCATACCGGAATTTCTAAAGGTTGTAATAAGCCACCCGATCTTTGGTGTTCAATCTTTACTTGTTGGCATACCGCACACTCTGATACATATACCGCAACATCTCTTTTCATACAGGACCACCAATAGTCCCTCTTTAAGTCTTGATACATTTTTCAAGAACCAGGATGTATAGTAAAAACACCTTTATGCGCTTCCTCCAAAATCCTTCTTTTCAACACTGCATCATCCGGAACACAAATCCTTTGGTTAAACAAAATAATTTCATTGATAGCTCGCATGAAACCCAGTTGAACTAACACTTCTTGTAACTTCTCATCCAACACTTGCCCTTGTTGAATTTCCTTTCTAAGAGTAGAATTAACATTCAAGTTTCCCATAATCACACCATTAGGAGTCCAAATAAATTGAAGATTAAGATCTCGAAACTTTTCCAATAAGGCATACTCTAACATCATCAACTCCGCATTATGCAACACTTTTTGGCTTAATGCATTTGCCACTTTATTCGCTTTACCCGGATGGTACTTTAGTTCCAAGTCATAATCTTTTAAATACTCCATTTATCTCCTTTGACGCATGTTCAACTCTTTTTGGTCAAAAAGGTATTTCAAACTCTTGTGGTCGCTGAACATTTCAAAACGTACTCCATACAAATAATGACGCCACACTTTCAATGTAAAGACAACCACCGCCAATTCCAAATCATGCGTTGGATAATTCTTCTCGTGAACTTTTAATTGTCGAGAAGCATAAGCCACCACGTGACAATATTGCATTAAAACACCTCCTAATCCCATCTTTGATGCATCACAAAATACCTCATACGACTTGCTAGGATCAGGAATGATCAAAACAGGAGAAGTCGTCAACCTTTCCTTCAAACTCATAAAACTTGGTTCACAGCCGAATCCCACTCATAAGGACAATCTTTTCGAGTAAGTTTAGTCATTGGTAAAGCCAATTGAGAAAATCCTTTGATAAACCTTCTATAATAACCTTCTAGTCCCAAGAAACTTATAACTTCGAAAACATTCTTTGGTCTCTCCCAATTAATCACTGCTTCCACTTTCGATGGATCTACCTCCACACCTCCTTGAGATATGACATGACCAAGAAAACTAACCTCCGACATCCAAAACTCACACTTGCTTAGCTTGGCAAAAAGTTGTCTCTCTTGTAAGATCGATAAAACGATTCTTAAATGCTCTTCGTGCTCTTGAGAAGTACGAGAATAAATAAGAATGTCATCAATGAAGATCACTACAAATTGGTCCAAGTAAGCCTGAAATATCCGATTCATATAATACATAAAAACTGTCGGGGCATTCGTCACACCGAAAGGCATTACTAAGAATTCATAATGGCCATAATGGGTTCTAAACGCGGTCTTTGATACATATGAACTCTTCACCCGGATCTGATGATAACCCGACCGTAAGTCGTTCTTTGAGAACACACAGGCTCCTTTCAATTGATCTAACAGGTCGTCTATCCTAGGTAGTGGGTACTTGTTCATGATGGTGACTTTATTCAATTGCCGGTAATCAATACATAACCGCATTCCACCATCATTCTTCTTTACTAACAACACTGGAGCTCCCCAGGGCAAAACACTGGGTCGAACAAAATGCTTAGCCATTAACTCTTCCAATTGATCCTTCAATTCTCTTAACTTAAGTGGAGCCATCTGATACGGAGAGACGGATATAGGAGCCGTTCCCAGTATCAGGTCAATAGAGAATTCCACTTCCCTTTCCGGAGGAAGAGAAGTGACATCCTCGGAGAAAACTTCGGAAAACTCACAGACTACAGGAATATTCAGAAATTAAAGGTCATTACTCTCCTCCTTAGTGAGAACCAAAAGAACAGATTTTTCTTTCTCAAACAAGAAATTTATCATTCCAACCGTACCTTCTAAAATAGTAGTTAACAAATCTTTCGGAGTAGCTTCAACAGATGGAATGATGATTAGCTTTTCTTCACAACCAATAAATACCGAATTAGCCGAAATCCAATCCATTCCCAAAGCAACATCTACTTTCTTAAGCGGTAAACAAATAATATCAATCTGAAAAACTCTTTCATCCACCGATAAAACATAGTCTTCACACATTAAAGGTGTTTCAACCATCTCATCCATGGCAGTAGTAACCACCATGGGTGGAGACAACAAAATAGCTTGCAACCCAAGTCGCTTCACACATTGCATTGACACAAAAGAGTGTGTTGCTCCACAATCAAATAATACAAAACAGAGATTCCCATTATCGAAACACGTACCAGTAATCAAAGAGTTATCACCCTTTGCCTTCTTTGCATCCAATGTATAGTGTAACACCCCTTCTATACCCCGTACAAAAACCAGAATAAACTAATCTTATAAATAAAACATCAGAGCAAAGAATAATTTATCATGATATAGCCAGAGATGCCACACCAACGTGAACTAAAAACAACCTGCTCATAAAGATATATAACACCTGGATAGTTTTTATAAACAAAGGAACTCCGTTCCAAAATATCAGCATTCAGTTACAGAATTAAAGCGGAACATCCATAACTGATGTCATCACAAAATATAAGTATGTCATATACATATTCATACAAGGCCACTATATACAAGCTAAAAGAAACATCTACTCTCGAACCCCGACTACCCGTGTTACATATCAGAGCCGACAGAACGACAAAAGACGAAGACACTAATCTTCGCAAAAGACCTCCAGCGTCTAATCTGCAATGCCATTACAGCATTAAACCACAGCAGAAGGGTGAGAAACATGGTTATAATATAATTGCATATCATTATATAACACTTAGCAAAATATGCACAATTATTCTCACCACACAAATACGATACTTGTAAACAACACAAGACATATTAAACCCATTTCACACATCAATCACATAAGCATATACATTAACACAATGCATAACAAATCCTTCTCAAAATTCAACACATAAACATTCATGTAATGAATTATGCAAATGCACAGAGACCGACACAACGACTATACGCATGTGGTACCAATCCAACCTTGTAATTCATTAGTCCCCCAGGAACTCTTGGAATCATCGCTCGTTACATAGAGTAACTCCCCGTCGGGCCTACGATGTTCCCCGTCGCTATAAACCATTATTTCAGGGCGTACGACGTTTATGGATTGCTTTCGACCACTATTTCAAGGCGCACAATCCGATTGCCATAGTCCACTATTTCAGGACGCATAATCATTTGTGATTAATCGCTTCTACCATTATTTCAGGGCGTAAGACGATAAAACTGATTCATCTATGAATCTTCCAATGCAAGAATGCATATCATGATACTTGACACATTAATGACTCATGCCAACATCAAATGCTCATGCATTAACAATAATCATGTATTTCAAGTACATATAAAGTAATGCACACAATTGCCCAAAATGGCCACAAACACCAATATACCATTCCACAACATCAAATTCCCATCAAAGAATCATCACACAAGCCATCTCATAACATATCATAATATGTCTTACAATATTGAAAAATAACTCAAAATTCCATTATTCGGTTTTCCCAAAAAGTCGGCTAAAAGTCGGCCAAAAATAATATTTTCTATCATCATCAAAAAGTACTCATCGACAGCTTCGATTCGGTATAAAGAACTCTTAAATACGATAAACGGTTAACAAGATATGAATATTTCAAAATAATGCGAAAACGTAAACCGGACGCCCGACACTACGAAACGGTTCGTAAAAACTGTACCGATTGGACCAAGTTCAGACCCCAAAACTATTTTTCCTAGAAAGAACATCTCGTTAGCTTTCCAACGCTTCAAACGGGGGTTAAAACCGACTTACGGTTCAAGAGATATGAATTTCCGAAGTTTCCCCGACAAACCCGAATTTATGGTTCAGCACAGTATGTATCGATACATAAGTCTATGTATCGATACAAAAAGCCACATGTATCGATACATAGCACGCATGTGTCGACACATGCTGTAGTGAAAATGCTGTTTTTCCCAATTTTCACAGTATGTATCGATGCATAAGGGTTATGTATCGATACATAAACCATTTCGTATCGATACATAGCTGTTATGTATCGATTCATAGCCCTGTTTTTCCCAAAAATCAGATTTTCTCAAAATACACCTTTGCTTCCATTTTTCCAAGTGCCCGTAAACTCGACTAAATCGAACATTTTCATCGAAACAAACATATACGCGCAACCACCAAATACATAAGAACAATTTAGAACACATAAACGAAATTTCTACGACATTCGATTTTTCGATTAAATTTCAACCTTTCAAAAACCAGAATTTTCAAACATCACCAAATCGAATAAAAAGCACGCTTTACGACGACCTAACCTTACTCGATACAACTACGTAATTTATTTCGAATTCTAACCGTGAAAACATCGATTTTTATCGATTTCCTACAATCCGACCTAAACGGACAAAACAACGGAAACCTAACGAAAAATAACCAAACTTCATGAAACTTTAAACAACAGCTCACATACATATAACCAACCAACACATGTATTTATACGACTTTTCGACCGTAAAATCATCGGTTTCTATCGATTTCGTTCAATACGGCATAAACGGAAACATATGGAAAACCAACCAAAACATCCACACAAAACATACATAATCATACACAATCAATATAATAACCGAGTTTCGCACCCTTACCCGATTTAACCGTGTTCTAGAAAATCGGGAGATTGATTTCTTCCTTCACAAGTTTTTCCTCTCTTTTCTTCTTTCTCTTCTTTTTTCCTCTTCTCTCTTTTTCTTCTCTTTTGGGAAACTCTTACTAACTTTTCTTTTTCTTCTTTTTCTAAACTTATACTAACTATTTTCTTTTATATTTTCTTAACTTAAAAATTCTAAACATTTCTAATAAATATCTAAACTAACTATTATTAACTAACACTATTAATTATGAAATATGTCATATACTCTCTATTCCAATTTTCCCCGCAAACTCTCAAAAACGGTAAAAATACACAATGTGCAAAAATAACATATATTCACACCAATTAGCAATTAACATAAATATTGCTCAATTAAAAATAAAGACTCGACCAATTAACACCAAAAAGCACGGGAAAAGGAAATATTAAAAACGGACCGTTACAACTCTCCCCCACTTTAGAAATTTTCGTCCTCGAAAATATTACCTGATTCAAACAACTCCGGATACGACTCCCGCATCCGACTTTCCAATTCCCAAGTCAAATTTCCCTCAGCAGCGCCTCCCCACGCCACTTTCACAAGTGCAATCTCCTTGCCTCTTAACCTTTTCAACTCGCGATCTAAAATCCTCACCGGTAAAACCTCAACCGTAAGATTATCTCTTACCTCAACCTCATCCATCGGAATCACATGAGACGGATCTGGAACATACTTCCGTAGCTGTGAAACATGGAAAACATCATGTAGATTCGAAAGATTCGGTGGCAATGCTATCCTGTAAGCCACTGCACCAACTCTTTCGGATATCTGATATGGACCAATAAAACGTGAAGTAAGCTTCCTCGACTTCAAAGCACGTCCAACACCAGTCACCGGCGAAACCCTCAAAAACACATGATTACCCGTTTGAAACTCAAGATCTCTTTTCCTTTTATCATGATAACTCTTTTGCTTACTCTGAGAAGCTTTCATCTTCTCCCGAATAAGTTTCACCTTTTCCGTCGTTTGTTGAACTAACTCAGGTCCAACTACTGCACTTTCACCAGATTCATGCCAACACAAAGGTGTTCGACATCTTCTTCCATAAAGTGCCTCAAAAGGTGCCATTCCGATACTAGAATGGAAACTGTTATTATACGTAAACTCGATCAATGAAAGAAAACTGTCCCAAACTCTACCTTGCTCAAGAACACAAGATCTCAGTAAATCTTCCAATGACTGAATTGTTCTCTCCGTCTGACCATCAGTCTGCGGATGATAAGAAGAACTCAATCTCAGCTTAGAACCTAACGCCTTTTGCAAACTTTCCCAAAATCTGGAAGTAAACCTCGGATCACGATCAGAAACAATACTCAACGGGACGCCATGTAACTTCACAACCACACTGATATAAATCTCAGCCAAACGCTCCATAGAATAACTGATATCAATCAGAATGAAATGCGCCGATTTAGTCAGTCTATCCACGATCACCCAAATAGCATTATGCCCACTCGGAGAATTAGGCAAACCCGTCACAAAATCCATCGATATACTATCCCATTTCCACTCCGGAATATCCAATGGTTGCATTAATCCTGCAGGCCTCTGATGTTCCACTTTCGACTTCTGACAAGTCAAACACGCATAAACAAACTGAGCCACGTCTCGTTTCAAACCAGACCACCAAAATATTTTCTTCAAATCTTGGTACATCTTATTAGCACCAGGATGTATACTCATACTACTCCGGTGTCCTTCCTCAAGAATCATCTTTTTCAACTCTGCATCATCCGGTATACAAATTCTACCACGGAATCTCAAAATACCCTGTTCATCCACTTTAAAGTCACCGTTCACTTCTTGATTTCCAACTAGCAACAAATCAACAAGTTTCAAGTCCAACTTCTGTTTCTCTATAACAGACAACAGAAAATCATTAGTGATCTTTAACATACCAAGCTTCACACTCTCATGTGAAAGCTCACAAACCAAACTCAAGTCTCGAAATTGTTCCAGAAGTTCCCACTCTTTCACCATCAAAGCAGATATACGCAAAGATTTCCGACTCAAAGCATCAGCTACCACATTAGCCTTACCAGGATGGTAATTCAAGCTAAAGTCATAGTCCTTCAGAAGTTCCAACCATCTCCGTTGCCTCATATTTAACTCTTTCTGATCAAACAAGTATTTTAAACTTTTATGATCACTAAAGACTTCGAATCTAGCACCGTAGAGATAATGCCTCCAAATCTTTAATACAAAAACCATCGCAGCTAATTCCAAATCATGAGTAGGATAATTCTTCTCATGAACTCGTAACTGCCTCGAAGCATAAGCAACCACCTTACCATCTTGCATCAAAACACCACCTAAACCAATTAGAGATGCATCACAATACACAACAAACGATTCATTAGGATTCGGTAAGATCAAAATCGGAGCTGTAGTTAATCTCTTCTTCAGCTCGTTGAAACTTTCTTCACATTGAATATCCCAAATAAATGCCTTACCCTTACAAGTCAGTTGGGTCAACGGAAGTGCCAACTTGGAAAAACCTTCGATAAACCTTCGGTAATATCCAGCTAAACCCAGAAAACTTCGAATTTCAGTAACAGATCTAGGAGCCTCCCATTGTAGAACAGCCTCTACTTTGGATGGATCCACAGCAATACCATTACCTGAAATCACATGCCCAAGAAAACTCACTTCTGACAACCAGAACTCACACTTGGACAACTTAGCAAAAAGTCTCTTCTCCTTCAGAATCTGCAACACAATTCGCAAATGCTCCGCATGTTCTTCCTGAGACTTAGAATAAATCAAAATGTCATCAATAAAAACAACAACAAAATAATCTAAATGCTCATGGAATATACGATTCATATACTCCATAAACACACCCGGCGCATTAGAAACCCCGAACGGCATCACAGAAAACTCGTAATGTCCGTATCGTGTCCTAAAGGCCGTCTTCTGAATATCCTCCTCTTTAACCCGAATCTGATGGTATCCTGACCTCAAATCAATCTTACTGAACACACTTGCACCCACTAGTTGATCCATCAAGTCATCGATCCTTGGAAGTGGATACTTGTTCTTAATCGTCACTTTATTCAACTGCCGATAATCGATACACAAACGCATACTTCCGTCTTTCTTTTTGACCAACAAAACAGGAGCACCCCAAGGTGATACACTAGGCCTTACAAACCTCTTTTCCAACAACTCATTCAATTGTCTTTTCAACTCCACCAACTCAGATGCTGACATCCGATATGGTGCCATAGATACAGGTCTAGTACCAGGAACTAGGTCTACAGAAAACTCCACCTCTCTTTCTGGCGGCACATCTGAAAAATCATCCGGAAACACCTCCTGAAAATCACACACAACAGGAAAACTTCCAATTGCAACTTGACTCTCCACAGACAACGATGCAAACAATCCAAACAACTGAGCTTCCTCCGCCAAAAGTTTCTTCAACTCTTTGGTAGATAAGAAACCAGATTCCCTTTCTTCTTCAAGAGAAGGAAATCTCACCCACTTAAGATAACAATCAAGATGAACACGATTGAACTCTAACCAGTTCATTCCCAGAATCACATCCAAACCCTTCAATGGCAAACATACCAAGTCCATCACAAAATCTCTACCAAAAATTGTCAAAGGACAACTTAAACAAACGAAAGAAGTAGTTACCGACCCCGAAGCTGGAGTATCGATAACCATCTCTCCACCCATCTTAGACAACACCAAATTCAAACGTTTCGCACAATCAATCGAAATAAACGAATGAGTCGCTCCAGTATCAATAATAGCAATTAAAAGATTACTATTAATAAAACAAGTACCTTTGATCAAACGATCTGCATTAGTAGGCTGAGCTCCCGCCAATGCAAATACTTTCCCTCTAGGTTGAGCTTGCTTCGGTTTCGTGCACCTCGTACTAACATGGCCAACTTCCCCACAATTATAACATGTAACCCCATTCTTCCTCCTACAATCAGCAGCCACATGACCCTTCAAACCACAATTAGCACACTTATCCACATTATTCATATTCCTCTTACATTCTGATATACGATGACCTAAACCACCACAATTGTAACATTTCACAGCAGAATTCATTCCTCCACCACTAGGCTTCCTATCAAAAGTAAACTTCTGTTTCCCTTTATCAACAGGGGTAGCATAAGGCCTACCTCTGAACTGCCCCTTTCCTTTCTTATCATTCAGATTCTTGTAATGAGTAGCACGCGCCTTGCTATCCTCATCAAAAATCCGACTCTTGTTCACCAACACTGAAAACTGTCTTATCTCCTGATAACCGATACCTTGCTTGATTTCTGGCCTCAAGCCATTCACAAACTTCAAGCACTTTGACCTCTCAGAACCAGCCGTATTATAATTAGGACAGAACTTCACAAGTTCCTCAAACTTAGCAGCATAATCCGCAACAGAGGAATTATCCTGCTTCAGTTCAAGAAATTCAATTTCCTTTTTACCTCTCTCATCTTCCGGAAAATACTTTTCAAGAAAAGCATCTTTGAACACAGCCCATGTAACCACTATCTCATCCTCCTCAAACCTCTGAGAAGCATTCGCCCACCAGTCTTCAGCTTCCTTTTCCAACACATGAGTACCAAACTGCACCTTCTGATCCTCGGATCACCTAATGAAACGGAATATCTTCTCTATCTTCTTCAGCCAAATCTGTGCTCCCTCAGGATCATGAGTACCCTTGAAGCTCGGTGGATTATTCTTCTGAAACTTATCCATACTACGCGATTCCTCGTCCGCCGCAGCATTGGGTAAATTCTGCATCGCTTGCGCCATAGCTTGCATGGCCGCAGTCATAGCAGCATCGCGTCTTCCCGCCATAATCTGAACATTCCCAATGATAGCAAATTATGGTTAAACAACCACTCAACAGAGTGCAACAGTCCAACAACGACACAAAGACACGGTCGGACAGACCAAACAGACATTGGCTCTGATACAACTTAATGTAACACCCCTTCTATACCCCGTACAAAAACCGGAATAAACTAATCTTATAAATAAAACATCAGAGCAAAGAATAATTTATCATGATATAGCCAGAGATGCCACACCAACGTGAACTAAAAACAACCTGCTCATAAAGATATATAACACCTGGATAGTTTTTATAAACAAAGGAACTCCGTTCCAAAATATCAGCATTCAGTTACAGAATTAAAGCGGAACATCCATAACTGATGTCATCACAAAATATAAGTATGTCATATACATATTCATACAAGGCCACTATATACAAGCTAAAAGAAACATCTACTCTCGAACCCCGACTACCCGTGTTACATATCAGAGCCGACAGAACGACAAAAGACGAAGGCACTAATCTTTGCAAAAGACCTCCAGCGTCTAATCTGCAATGCCATTACAGCATTAAACCACAGCAGAAGGGTGAGAAACAGGGTTATAATATAATTGCATATCATTATATAACACTTAGCAAAATATGCACAATTATTCTCACCACACAAATACGATACTTGTAAACAACACAAGACATATTAAACCCATTTCACACATCAATCACATAAGCATATACATTAACACAATGCATAACAAATCCTTCTCAAAATTCAACACATAAACATTCATGTAATGAATTATGCAAATGCACAGAGACCGACACAACGACTCTACGCATGCGGTACCAATCCAACCTTGTAATTCATTAGTCCCCCAGGAACTCTTGGAATCATCGCTCGTTACATAGAGTAACTCCCCGTCGGGCCTACGATGTTCCCCGTCGCTATAAACCATTATTTCAGGGCGTACGACGTTTATGGATTGCTTTCGACCACTATTTCAAGGCGCACAATCCGATTGCCATAGTCCACTATTTCAGGGCGCATAATCATTTGTGATTAATCGCTTCTACCATTATTTCAGGGCGTAAGACGATAAAACTGATTCATCTATGAATCTTCCAATGCAAGAATGCATATCATGATACTTGACACATTAATGACTCATGCCAACATCAAATGCTCATGCATTAACAATAATCATGTATTTCAAGTACATATAAAGTAATGCACACAATTGCCCAAAATGGCCACAAACACCAATATACCATTCCACAACATCAAATTCCCATCAAAGAATCATCACACAAGCCATCTCATAACATATCATAATATGTCTTACAATATTGAAAAATAACTCAAAATTCCATTATTCGGTTTTCCCAAAAAGTCAGCTAAAAATCGGCCAAAAATAATATTTTCTATCATCATCAAAAAGTACTCATCGACAGCTTCGATTCGGTATAAAGAACTCTTAAATACGATAAACGGTTAACAAGATATGAATATTTCAAAATAATGCGAAAACGTAAACCGGACGCCCGACACTACGAAACGGTTCGTAAAAACTGTACCGATTGGACCAAGTTCAGACCCCAAAACTATTTTTCCTAGAAAGAACATCTCGTTAGCTTTCCAACGCTTTAAACGGGGGTTAAAACCGACTTACGGTTCAAGAGATATGAATTTCCGAAGTTTCCCCGACAAACCCGAATTTATGGTTCAGCACAGTATGTATCGATACATAAGCCTATGTATCGATACAAAAAGCCACATGTATCGATACATAGCACGCATGTGTCGACACATGCTGTAGTGAAAATGCTGTTTTTCCCAATTTTCACAGTATGTATCGATGCATAAGGGTTATGTATCGATACATAAACCATTTCGTATCGATACATAGCTGTTATGTATCGATTCATAGCCCTGTTTTTCCCAAAAATCAGATTTTCTCAAAATACACCTTTGCTGCCATTTTTCCAAGTGCCCGTAAACTCGACTAAATCGAACATTTTCATCGAAACAAACATATACGCGCAACCACCAAATACATAAGAACAATTTAGAACACATAAACGAAATTTCTACGACATTCGATTTTTCGATTAAATTTCAACCTTTCAAAAACCAGAATTTTCAAACATCACCAAATCGAATAAAAAGCACGCTTTACGACGACCTAACCTTACTCGATACAACTACGTAATTTATTTCGAATTCTAACCGTGAAAACATCGATTTTTATCGATTTCCTACAATCCGACCTAAACGGACAAAACAACGGAAACCTAACGAAAAATAACCAAAACATAACCAAACTTCATGAAACTTTAAACAACAGCTCACATACATATAACCAACCAACACATGTATTTATACGACTTTTCGACCGTAAAATCATCGGTTTCTATCGATTTCGTTCAATACGGCATAAACGGAAACATATGGAAAACCAACCAAAACATCCACACAAAACATACATAATCATACACAATCAATATAATAACCGAGTTTCGCACCCTTACCCGATTTAATCGTGTTCTAGAAAGTCGGGAGATTGATTTCTTCCTTCACAAGTTTTTCCTCTCTTTTCTTCTTTCTCTTCTTTTTTCCTCTTCTCTCTTTTTCTTCTCTTTTGGGAAACTCTTACTAACTTTTCTTTTTCTTCTTTTTCTAAACTTATACTAACTATTTTCTTTTATATTTTCTTAACTTAAAAATTCTAAACATTTCTAATAAATATCTAAACTAACTATTATTAACTAACACTATTAATTATGAAATATGTCATATACCCTTTATTCCAATTTTCCCCGCAAACTCTCAAAAACGGTAAAAATACACAATGTGCAAAAATAACATATATTCACACCAATTAGCAATTAACATAAATATTGCTCAATTAAAAATAAAGACTCGACCAATTAACACCAAAAAGCACGGGAAAAGGAAATATTAAAAACGGACCGTTACATATAGACTCGACCGGTACTCCTTTCTTGCATTTGATTCCTACTCTGAGGACAATCCTTCGCCATATGACCCACTTTGTGACATCGATGACACTCCACTCCTTCGAAGCGACATCTACCAAAATGCATCTTACCACAAGTACGACACACAGGAGGTACACCTGCTCTTGAATTATGAACTTGTTTCCCTTTAAAAGCTTGTTGTCCAGGCCTAACCTGTTGGTTTGATCTCCCATGATTATTCTGATTTGACCTACTCAAATCCCCCTCTGCTTGAACTTTCTTCAAACTGTTCTCAGCCACATAACATTACCTTAGCAATTCAGCATAAGTAATGAACTCTCTCTGAGACACACTGTGAGAAATCTCAGCTTTAAATCCAAAGAGGAATTTGTCAATCTTCCATTTTTCATCCGGAGCATACACGACCTGCCTAGAGTAAGCAGCCATGATCTCAAACTTTTCAGCATAAGAAGCCACAGTCAAAGTACCTTGCCTCAACTGTTGGAAATCAAACTCTTTTTGGGTCCTCAAAGAACTAGGGAAATAATTCTCCATAAAAGTAATCTTAAATTACTCCCATACTTTAGGCACCTCTTGGATAGTCATTAAAGCTGAAGCATTCTCCCACCACCTCGTAGCAGGACCTTTCAATGAGTGAGAAGCAAACACCACTTTGTTCTCCTCACTACACTGAACTATCAGAAAGATTATCTCCATACCAGCCACCAATTCATGAGCTTTCACAGGATCTAATCCGCCATGAAATTCTGGAGGGTTCATGTGGATGAAATCCCAAAAACTTCCACCTACAGCATCTGGAACAACTACAGGAGGATGAAGATTCCCATTTATTTGTTGCACCATCTGCTACAAGAATTGGTTCTGCTGATGTTGCATCTGTTGTAAGAACCGGGGCCATGGGACATATTCCTCGCCGCCTGGCGGATTCGTTCCAGCAGGACTAGTTTCGGGTCTACCACGAGTTCTGCGTCCGTCAGCCATGTTCCTAAAGGTCATACAGATAGGATTAAGTTGATCAGGCTCAATGCCATAAATATAACACTTAAGACCAATGGCGACACAACGCATATGAACAGAAAGAAACACTTATACTATTTCATGGCTAGGTCGAGGATACGACCTGCTCTGATACCAACTGTGACATCCACATATAACAACATACATCAAAGCATATATATTATACATGAATCCAAGTTTTGGTATTGAAATACCATAAGTTCTTAGTTAACACATTGTATACATTACATGCCCAAAATACAAAATACTAAAAATCTATGGCATAATATACACAAGATGTTCTAATGTACTAAGAACTAGATCAACATAGTGATCTCAAAATAAATCTCCACAACGAAAGCCATGCCATCCCAAAAAGCCAAGATACGTAAGGATAATCAAACGACTTTATCCTTACCTTTTGCGGAACCTGAAGTAACTGTAATATAATCAACAACATGGGGTGAGATATTAAATCTTAGTGAGTTTCCTATCTTATAGATTCTCTCAGCTTTACAAGGTTCTTTCATTCTAAATCAAGTCAAAAGGGAAGGGAAGTGACCTTGAGTTCACAATCTCATACTATATGGAAACATGTTATTGAGTCTGTTAACTCAAAATTATTACTTATCAATAACCTTGTCAAGGCATCCCCTTTCTCCCACCTTCTTCTACGTCTAGAAGTCGGAACGAGTCATGGACCCTCGTAGATTACTTGGCATACGAGATGGATTCAAAACTAAGGGACACATTATCACCTTAATTCGTCACTTCACACGGTCCGTACACCGTCACAAGTCTCTTTACCATATATATGTTCCATTCGTACTATAATCGGGAATCAAACCTACCAAGTAATCGTGCATTCATTCCAGAGGAGCTCGTTACTCATGAAACGACACATAATAGGATAATGGTTACGATTTCGTGATTTCACATACAACCATAATTATATTCAACAATTCTAGGCCACATTTGCCTCTAGGCCTCTTTTTCCTTTAGGCCTCTTTTTCCTTTTCTCAATAATTACCTTGGTTTACACATGTTCCATACTAGTGTCTTATTCATTTTTATACCATTCAGTATTTGGACACACGCCTCAGCCTTGCATGCACGAGCATCGTCATTTAGGTTATCTATCAATTTCCTAGCCACATTACTAGGCTCTAGTATAGATTTATGGTGAAGTTTCCTCACTCTTCCTATTCCATATTTTAAACATGATTACTCTCTCAATCATAGTTAACAACAATTGATTAGACAAGCATAATACAATTTTGTAATAGAATTACATATAATAATTCAATCATAAAGTTAATATAATTCTTGGGGTTCTTCCGATTTATTTAATCGGGTATCGAAATCAATATTTTTCTCTTTTATCACGTAGGATATTTTCACAGCTTTCCATTGACTATTACCATGCCTCGATTGGAATCATGATCCAAAAGATATGAATTTTTTAAACATTTTTCACAATTCACAACAGTGGTAACCGGTTACCTCAAAATGAGTAACCAGTTACTCAAGCTGCACTGTTCAAAACAGAATCAAAATGAGAGTTAGAGGCACATTTTGGTAACCGGTTACCTCAAAGTGAGTAACCGGTTACTTAGTTCATTTTTCTCGCCAGTCCCTAAATTTTCCTGCATGTAACCGGTTACCACAGAATGAGTAATCGGTTACCATTGAACCAGAAGCGCAAAAACCTGTTTTTAATGGTGTAAATTCAAACCATGATCCATCACCATAACAAGCATTATTCAGCAATTTCTCACACAACCCAATCATGTTATGCATTCTATTTCATGTTTTAACCATAAAAACAACATTTAACACAATTAATCCAAATCCACCATTTTTATTGAAAGTTCTAACCTAAGTTTCTACACTTAGGGTTCAAACTAGAACTCACCTATGATCAAGATGATGAAGATGGAGAAGATGTTGGGATGATTTGATGAAGAAGAGATGATGATCCAAGCTCTTGCTCTTCTTCTTCTAAGCTTCTCGTCTTTGTCTTCCTCCTCTCTATCTCTTCCCAACTTTATTTCTATTTTTGCACCAATGAAGAGGGAATGAAATGATATAGAAAATATCTCTAAGTTAGTAACACTAACTTAGGTGTCCAAAATATCTCTATAACACCAAAAGACAAAATCTCAGAGTCAGATAATATTAATTTGATCTAATATTAGTTCATCGGTTGCTCCCATTATCTTTGCAGTTAATTTCTCAGAGTACACCGGAACCCAGTTGATCAAAACTAATATTATCCCGAGCAAAATAAAATACGGGGTATTACATTGATTCACCACACGCATTTATCTGGTTCGTTAACAGCACCACACGTGAGAAGAAATCTGAGACTGATTCGTCTTCCTTTATTTGAGTCATCACAAATTGCTTTCTCAGCGTCTGCCACTTCACCCTCTTCAACTTTTCTTCTTTGTCGTACAAGTTCTTTAACATGTCCCACACTCCTTTAACTGATTATTCTTTAATAATATTCTCGAACACATTAGGATCCACACATTGGTGAATCAAGAACATACCTTTCCATCTTTCTTCTTTTGTTCCCTATGCACAAACTTCTAACCACCATCTGCATTTTCTTTTAGTGTAGGTACTCTATCATTCACAATTTCAGCCACTTCATGAAATTTGAAAATGTCCTTCATCTGTGCAACCCACCGTTCATAGTTCTCTCCTTTGAAAATCGGTAGATTCGCTAAAAATTGACTCGAGATTGTGTTTCTGTTTGTCATTATAAAATCTCACTGAACCACAACCGGGCTCATCGATACCAATTTGTTGGAACAATTAGGATTTCAAAAAGAATGGATGAAGAAGAGAGAGAGAGAGAGAGAACATTTTTACTTTAGAGCTTTTTCTTTAAGAGCAGCACACTTTATGAGAGACACACACCACATACTCATCTAAATTCTTAAGGAGATAGGTGTGTGAGTTTTCCCACTTATAAATATTAAAATCTCCATATTTCTAACCACTGTGCGACTTTCCCACATTATTCACACTTGTTATTCTCAACACTACTTAAACTATGTCACAAAACCTTATCGAGCACAACCCACTAAATGAAACCATGAATTACATCTTCTAACAATTTCAACATATTTTAGTTACTTAATCGATGCATTAGTTTTTTTTTTATAAAAAATATCTGCATCCGTGATCTACAGCTACATAGAATCTGTTAATAAATTGTTATATATTTTTCCTTTATAAATAAAATAACAATACGTGAAGATTTTAGAACATAAGTGAAGATTTTAGATTTGAAATCGAGACAAATGTCCATTAATATTGGTATTTGCCAATTTGTTAACCGCATTAACTAATTTAGTATATAATCTCATCTTAAAATATAATCTCTCTTAAATATAAGAGATGGACAGAGATTTAGATTAAGCGCCACTAAACTCGTAGAAAAAAATATTATGATCAATAATAATAATAATAATAATAAAATATTTTTTCCGGTTTTTTTTATAATAGATATTTTATTTTTTTAGATTTATTAAATAATTAACATTTCTAACCTATTTAATGAAAAGTGGAGTGAGTATATAAAAACCATTCGCTTTTTGTAGTCAAGTGTGCGCTTAAAAGTTGAATTGTATAACCAACTCATCTAATTTTTTTGTTTTGTTTTTATTGAACGGTCTTATCTATATAACCATTAATTTATCGTTACAAATATTTCTTCTAAGATATATTTTTTTTATTAATTTTTTATTTATTTATAATATTTGAATCTACAACTGTCACATGCAGGCCAATTTGTCTTATTCTTCACGTAGTAACGGAAAATTGAAATACGAATTTCGTAGACTTTAAATACAATTTCTTCTTTTAATAATCTAACAAACATAAAGTCAATAATTCACTCTTCCTCAATTAACGCGTAGAAAACCAAATCGAATCACATTTATTTACTAACATATAATTTATTATTTCTTTCTCTTTTTCCACAAAATCAAAACAGTTTCTTAAAACAAAATTTCAATATTTTCATTTATAGTTTTTGTCAAAATATATCAGAGATTTTTAAAATAATATTTTCATTTATATTTTTTAATACTAGGAGAAATTGTTAAAGCTGTTAAAAGGTCGTGTATTAAATGCTTATAGTACAAAAAAGAACTTCATTTGAAAAAGAAAGTGAAGAAGGTTCCAAAAATGGAAAGGAGAAAGAAAAAAAAAACTACCGTCACAATGGACCAATGACCAAACGGACAGATCAGCGACAATGTAAAAAGGAAGTCAAAAGCAAAAAGAAATAACCAAATCTACGTGTAATAAATATTATACTAATGATTATTATTGGTTGCCTCATTTAATAAAAAGTTTTAATGGTGATGTAAGTGTAAAAAAGTTATTTAATATAAATATATTAGCTATTATGTGATATAATTAATTTAAGATTTTCAATTTAATTCGACTGATGTATGAGTGTTGATTGTGTAAAAAAATTTATTTGTACATTTAGTATTTAAAAAAATTGGTTGAAAAATAAATACTTTATTTTTTCTATTTTTTTTTTTGTGCGGTGGTGTTATTTCAACTTAGAAAACAAATAGTTTAATTTCAGATTTGAAAAGTTAAAAGAAATTGGTATGCACTAACAGTGTAAAATTGTTTTACACTATTAACCAATCACCTTCATGCATCCTGCCACATCAGACTATAAATTTTAAATTAACTGTATGACATGGCAGATTAATATATTTCTATTGGGTGACAGTGTAAAAGAGTGTATACTAATTAAACACTTTTAAAAATGTAAAATTGTTTTATATATATGTTCAATTTTATAAATTAGGATTATTATTATTATTATTATGTTTTTTTAAAGTTGTTTACTTTAATTTATTATGAAAAAATATAAATAAAAATGTTATCTGATTAAAATCTGAATCAATAATTTGTATTTATTTAACTTTGTTAATAAATATCAATTAAGATATCTCACTAATTCAATTAATTTTATTTTTAAAATTGATTATATTTGAATTTTGATGATATAACTTTCAATTTTAAAATTGGTTTTTATATTAAATTTATTGTTTGATTCATTTATAAATGAATATATTCAAACAAAAATTATTTTACATTCAACTAACTTTAATAGTCAAAATTAATTAATTTAAATTTAATTTTATAAGTTTTTTCAAATGTAACTACTCCCATATATAAATATCAATTTTATGAATTTTATCTTGTCAGTGGTCTTAAAAATGAGAAATTTCTTATATAAAGAGATGAGAAATAAAATCGTCTCAAAGACACATCTAAAATGGGGATGAGAAACAATTTTTTTCCATTAGCATAAAATTTTAAAAATATATATTTTGAATTTATATGTTTTTCTTGTCTAATTATTAAAAGAGAGATTGCTACTAGACCAAAAAAGAGATATCTAAAGTTTATTTTAAACTTCTTAAAATTTGAACATTTTGTTACTTAAAATTTTCATGAACATAAATTAAGTAATGTCAAAATAACATATTTGCTTACACATTTTTTTTGTTTAATTTTGAATTTTTTAATATTAATTTAATAAAAAAATGTTATTTTATTTATTTATTATGTTTACAGAGATCCATATGTAAATTTGTGGGAATGGGGACGAGGGCAAAATTTCTTTACAACAAGATTTCAAAATAGAGATTAGGGATGGCAATTGCTAGAGTTTAAGAAGGGTACAATAGTATTCATTTCTGTTTTTATGGTTGGAAAAAAATTCATATATCTGAACTCATACCCGTTTGGATACTAACGGTAGCACTTCTATTCGTGCCCTCTGAATATTTAAGTACTAATATTCATATCTGTTATCCGTATTTTTAATAAAAATAAATGAAATGCTAACAGTACCCCAGATAGTAGTTAATAAATTAAAATGGTAACTTGAGTATTATTTAAAAGATTAAAAAAAACATGTTTTTTTAAAATATATATATATATATATATATATATATATATATATATATTCAATGTACTAAAAATAAAAATAATCAACTTTTTTAAAGAATGTTATGTATATTGAATAAACTGAAAATTTATTGTTAAAATATTAAATAAGCAAGCCCTTATATTAAATATGTAATGGCTTATCATCTTAAAAATTGATAAACATTTTTTTACATAATAATATAAATTAAAATATATAAGTAAATATATTGTGCGGGTATGAGGCGAGGTGAGTACTAAGGTGTCTATATCTACACTCATACCAACTTATTTAAATAAGTAATTACTCAAGTCTGTATTCATACATATTTTTGCAAATTTTTACTCTATTCATTATCCATTATGGGTCAATTTGTCATCCATAACAGAGATGAAGATAAATTTGAAACGAAACTACTCACATATATTTATTTATTTAAATACATTTTTATTTAAAAAAGATTCATGCAACCAAAAATACATTAATTTTTTAAAGATTGAACTGTTG
Organism: Lathyrus tuberosus; assembly: GCA_022829125.1. NCBI lineage: Eukaryota > Viridiplantae > Streptophyta > Magnoliopsida > Fabales > Fabaceae > Lathyrus > Lathyrus tuberosus. The sequence continues at coordinate 3,003,493 of JALAZF010000546.1, read as the reverse complement.
ATTTTATTGGTCTTATAAACCCAAAATATCTTACATTTTTATCTAATATTTGAGTTTACCAGCTACTCTATTAAAAAAAATATATAAATTCCTTTAAGTTATTCATCAAATACATTGAAAAAAAGAGAGTCAAGATAGGAATTATTTCAAAATTATGGTCATACTAATTTCCCTTAAAGTAAAATATGGTCATAATAACATTCCCCTTGTGAAAAGTTGATTTAGTAAGAAATTGTCATTTTTTGGTAACTGCAACAAATTATAAATTCGTTTTTACTAGAAATAAATCCATTTTATAATAGGATAAAATAATTAAATGATTTTAATAGCAAATCCTCAAAAAATGAATTAGACCGTGGTGAATTCGTGTGGGTCCCATGGTTCCAGTATTGTCCTCTCTGGTTGGCTCAACCAATACGGTGAATACTTATAAAACAAAATATAAAAAAAAATAAAAATAAAAATAAAAAGTGATTCATTCACACACAACACAAAACAGAACACAGAAAAGAGTAACACACAGAAACAACTTCATAAGACAGAATTTGAAGCTTCACTTCAAAAACGCTCTCTTCTCTCTCCCTCTCTCTCTCTCTCATTTTTATTAGAATTTTCTGCAATGTCGACGGCTCCGGCACCTTCCTCCCCGCCGTCGGCAAACGCCACGGCACCTCCGCCGTCGACCCCTACCGCACCTCCTCCGGCTACACCTTCTGCACCTCCACCTTCCAATCCACCTCCGGCAACTCCTTCATCACCGCCTCCGGCGACCCCCTCGGCACCTCCGCCGGCGACTCCTTCATCACCACCTCCTCCGAAAACTCCCTCAGCTCCTCCTCCAGCAACTCCTTCAACTCCTCAGCCAACACCAGCAGCGCCGTCGACGTCTCCGCCAGCGCCAACCACGCCGTCGCCTCCTGACGTCGGAAACACTCCTCCGAGTCCTCCTTCACGAGGCTCGCCTCCCTCTCCGAGAGGCTCTGGTCAAAGCCCTTCACCGCCTTCCCCCAAAACTCCGCCGTCGCCTCCTTCATCGTCATCGAGTATGAATACGGGTGTAGTAGTGGGAATCGCCGTCGGAGCTGTGGCGATTCTTGTGGTGTTTAGTATTCTTTGCATTTGCTGTAGGAAGAAAAAGAGAAGACGTGATGAAGAATACTATGGTCAGCAGCATCAGCAACCACCACCTCAGGCACCCAAATGTGAGAATTTTTGCGGCAATTTTACTTTTTCTAACTCTAGGGTTCTTCAATTCTTAAGACGTGATTATGTTGATTTTTTACTTTTTAACATTGATTTTAAAAATGATGTTAAATTTTTTAGTTTTTGTTTAAATCTCTGAGTTTTCTTGCTTGATCTGATCACACACCACGTGTATGATATTTTGTCCCTACGAGAGATTCCAGTTCTTTAATTTCTTGTACATGGTTACCAACAAGAGTTGGTCCCAGTGGAAGGGACTTGGATCCTTTAAGGAAGAGGTTAGGTTTGAATCACGATACTTGTTAATAGAATATATTGTATTAGGAGAGGTCTCCATTTATACTAGATAAAATCTCGAGGGATCCGGCTTTGCAATTGCATGCACGTAGAGGATATTTTGGTTGGAGGTCTAATTTTTGAAGAAATTTGTGTTTTTGGTGATGTTAAAAGATATTGGTATTCAAAAGAGTGAACGATGATTGTTCATTTGATGCTGATTTCTTCACACCATTGTGCAGTTGATCCTTATGGTGGTCCTCCAAATCAGTGGCAACATAATTCTCACCCTCATTCAGATCATGTAGCCACTATAAAGCCACCGCCACCTCCTGCTCCAATTCCATCACGACCGCCGTCTCATGTTGCTCCACCGCCGCCTCCTCTCATGAACAGCAGTGGTGGTACGGGGTCAAACTATTCAGGCAGCGAACTGCTTCCACCTCCGTCTCCCGGCCTTGCATTTAGCACTGCAAAGAGCACGTTTACATATGAGGAGTTGGCGCGCGCAACGGATGGCTTCTCTGATGCTAACCTCCTTGGACAAGGTGGATTTGGATATGTTCATAGAGGTATTCTCCCTAATGGTAAAGAGGTTGCTGTTAAGCAGCTAAAAGCTGGAAGCGGACAAGGAGAACGTGAATTTCAAGCTGAAGTAGAGATTATTAGTCGTGTTCATCATAAACATCTTGTTTCTCTTGTTGGATACTGCAGCACTGGCTTTCAGAGGCTACTTGTTTATGAGTTTGTTCCCAACAATACATTGGAATTCCATTTACATGGTACGTTTTGTTTTTTGTCATTGTTTTGTGTAGCACAATGCTTTTGCTAGAAGTGTTCTTAATTCTTATGATTATTTTTGAACGGCAGGAAATGGACGACCAACGATGGATTGGCCAACAAGACTGCGAATTGCTTTAGGATCTGCAAAAGGACTTGCTTATCTTCATGAAGATTGTACGTTCTTTACTTGACTGTTATTTTTTCATTAAAGCTAGTTTTTGTCAAACTCAATGTTTATTGTAATTATCTGTTTGTCTAGGTCATCCTAAGATTATTCATCGTGATATTAAAGCTGCTAACATCCTTCTCGATTTTAAGTTTGAAGCAAAGGTATGTTCTTTTATGTTTCTTCCGTGCGGCAGTGGTGATGCACCATTAAAAAGTTCTAAGAAGTTGTGTGCGTGAATTGGTTAATATATTATAAAGTGTGGGTGTTAGTTTAATTTAGAGTCAAATGTCTGTTGACAGGTTGCAGATTTTGGTCTTGCAAAGATTGCTTCTGATCTCAACACTCATGTTTCTACTCGAGTGATGGGGACTTTTGGGTATGAACAAATTTATTCCCTTAATCTCCAAATTTGGATATTGCAATGAAAAATACTTTGTAATCTGCTATTGTTTATGATAGATTGAATTAATGCATTAAAGGGCATGAAATGTACCATATGGTGGTTTAGAACCGCATTAACCAATCAAATTGTTGGGGGAATTAGTTGTTAAATTTGTGTCAAAATCTCATTTCTGATATATTAAACTCGTGCACTATCATTCGCTGCTTGCTTACAGGTATCTGGCTCCAGAATATGCAGCGAGTGGAAAACTTACAGACAAATCAGATGTTTTCTCTTATGGAGTCATGCTTCTTGAGCTATTAACTGGACGCCGACCGGTTGATAAAAATCAGACTTACATGGATGATAGTTTGGTAGAATGGGTAAGTGTTATGTTACCATCCTCCTCTTTTCTCAAGGGCTTAATATAATTTGTGACTGAAAATTCATAGTCATTTATATACATTATAAAATAAAAGAGTTTTCTGTGTCATTTTTCTTTTATTGGAAGAGAACACGGTGACATAGAGCAGCCCTTAACTATATTAATCTTTCATCGTCATCACAGGCTAGGCCTTTGCTCATGCGTGCTTTAGAAGAAAATAATTTAGATTCTCTGATTGATCCAAGGCTTCAGAATGAATTTGACCCTAGTGAGATGACACGTATGGTAGCATGCGCTGCAGCTTGCACACGCCACTCAGCAAAGCGTCGACCAAGGATGAGCCAGGTAAAGTGAATACTTTGTTCTATCATTTACTCCACTCTGCTACTATGAAATCAAACCTAGATCTTACTTTTCCATTTTGTGTTCATGCTATTTCCTTCTATATGAAAGCATTTTTTGAGTCTAATAATGGAACAAACTGTAGGTTGTGCGCGCCTTAGAAGGAGACGTGTCACTAGCAGATCTTAATGAAGGAGTAAGACCGGGACACAGCAGTGTCTACAGTTCTCACGAAAGCTCAGATTATGATACTCAACAATACAAAGAAGACATGATAAAGTTCAGAAAAATGGCATTAGGAACACAGGAGTATGCCGCAAGCAGCGAGTACAGTGCAGCTACAAGTGAATATGGCTTAAACCCGTCTGGCTCAAGCAGCGAAAACCAAAGCCGCCAGACAACAAGGGAAATGGAATTAAGAAAGCTGAAGAACAGTCAAGGATTCAGTGGAAGTTCATGAGCCTCGACTCAATTGTTTGCTACTATTTTTTATCTTGTATAAAAAAAATCTCTGTCCTCGGTTTTCGATTTGGATTATATGCAGCTTGACTACACACTCAGCCACATCTGGATTGCTCATTTTTTTTTGGACGATTCAGATTCAAAAAAAAAATATTACACTTGAAATTCGGATCGTCTGATCTTATTCGAACGGTCCAAATGTAGCTGACTGCACACAACGCAGATCCCTTGATTTTCATCTATGGCACAGTTGAATTTTTCTTGACTGACATGTTTGGATTGACCTACCAATTATTGTTACTATTTTTTCACAAAAATGTTTCACATATTTTCATTGTATTTATCAAGGTATACAACACAAATAACAGATTATTCTTTCATTATTTTTTTCCTTATTTAGCTTAAAGGTTGGAAATGTATTGCATCATTATCAACCTTGTTTTCCATGTTGCTCTCGTGTCAATTTGATGGTAGTTGGAAATATGTTTGCTGGATTTTGTTCATATATTGATATCAAAGTTTTTCTTTAGGCCTTTACTTGTTTGTGAGTGAATCTATCTCCACCACAAATTTGTGATTTCTTACCTAATTGATATAGGGAGTTGTTGCACTCAATATATTATATTTGCAAGTGTGCTGGTGTGCCACTATGTTCCTTGCATATGAGAGAATATGCATGTGTTAGTTTTTTTTTCATGTGAAGGAAAAGCAACTTGCTAGATACTCAAAATAGAGATCTTAGAAACCTTTATGAATTTTGACCGAGTAAGACATTCAAACTAAATCATCATTAAGTTGAATTTGTAGTATGGTAAAACTAAGGGTTGATTTATTGATAAATGTGGTAAACTATGAACTACTAGAAATAGTTTATAAAAAATACAATAAATTCATGAGAAAAAAGATTACCAAAGGAATGCAACAATTTAAAATGTTGAAAGAAAGTTTCACCTTTCAAATCTAATATCTTATCTAACTATTAAAAGTAATCCCCACTAACTCTCTATTATACCCTTTTGATTAAACTCTCATTTAAACTAAATTAAAAGGGCAATATTGACTAATTACTTATTTACTGCATTATTAGAGACTTGGCATTAAATGCTGTTGATGTGTAAATTCTACATTTTTTTTCAACGTAAAATCAAGTTATTTGAAAAATTTGGGATATCTGAAGAGTCTTCTAAGAAGCTGTGCATATCACCTTGAGGATTGCAAAAGGTTTTGGGAGTATGCCAACCACATTAAAGCATGGCTATACACTTTTATAGTGTCAATCGATCAACAATCTCTCACATGAATGTTTTTCATATCATTTTTCCACTCTTACACAAACTCTCTGTGCGTGGATCTTCCATCTTTCATCTTTTTCTACACTGTATGTTTTTCATCTATGTTTGTCTTACTCATACCTATCGCTGAGTTCCATTGACGTGAACTTTGTGTTACTGATACGTTCTTATTTTTCGTCTTCCATTTACGTTTTTCTCATATTCACTTGCTTTGAATATATGATGCTTCTTTGTTTGATATTGTTGAATCTGTATCTAAACCCTAAACCCTAACAGATTTGGTACACACGACTGAACGCGGAGGAGAACGGTGGACATTGTGCGTTTGAGGTTGAAGATCGTTGCTGCATTTCAAAGAACAGAAAGAGCGATTGAAGAAGAAAATTTTACGGTAAGCTTCAGCTTCGATTTGTTCCGAGTTTTTTCGATTTTGATTAGTTTGTGATTTCATTTCAGTTGTTTCATGTGCTATGGATTGTTGTTGTTGATTTTATGCTCAAGTTACAGCTTGTGAAATGGTGGAAAGATTGTCGTTTTATCGTCGCACACCAAGTGTTCGATGAAATGCCCCAGCTAAATTTCTTATTCTTCTTTCTTTTTCACTTTGATTTCTCTTTACTGCTAATTTTCCATTACTGTTTGTTGTTGTTGTTTCTTGAATTTTACATTTTTGATGATTGAAAGTTGATAGAAGTAATACTTTGTTGGACAGTTTTTCTGTCTCTCTGTTCTAGAAATATATGTTACATAAGGTAATGTTCCTCAATAAGCGGAACAATTGTTGCGTATAATATAATTCAGTCCAGTTTTTTGCATCAATAGTAATTACGGGAGTTGATAATTACAGGAAATATAAGTTCATCGTTTACTGATGATGTGGAAGCTGTAAATCCGGTAAGTTATACAAAACTTGAGGAATTTCAAAATCTTTAGTTTTTCATATTTTTGTTTTTTCTTTGAGATGAAACTTTAATAATATCTGTAAATTAGGAAACAAAGTTGCACTTCAGATGAGCAAGAGTTTTTAATGCTGTCATGGAGGATTTGCTAGAAAAAGGAATGAAAAATGCTCAAAATGTAAAAGAATATTAATGAAATGCCACTTTTTTCTTCTTTATCATTTTGCTAAATCACTCACCAAAACTTGCAACTGCATGCTATTATCTCAAGATGTTCAGCTGATGGTGTAACTTTAATACTTCACTATAACCGCTTTCAATCTCTTTTCCCGCTAGGAGCTAAAGTGAAATGCCTCTCAGATGGCAGTTTCACTTAAGAAGCCACTGTCTTTGTCTCAAATGTCGTACATATCAACCAAAGGAAATGGACCAAATGGGAAAATAGTGAATGGATTTTTATACAAATGTTCAAAATCTGATGAAGTTATCATTGTTTCTGTCTGTCATGGAATCACATTCATGCTAGAGGCATTGACATTTCACACCCTCTAAGACACATTATAGTTAATTCTTCTGCTTTTCATGATGTTGCTCTTTTCTGTCTTTTAATTAATTATCGGTTGTTTCTCAATTAAGTGTTAGTAATGCACTCATGTGAAGAACTTTAGGCAGAGGGTATATAGTTTTGTAGCTTGAGCTTTTTTCTTTCAACTATTCTAACTGAATTATTGACAATTGTTCTAACTTAGATTATTTTCTTGTGTTAAACTACTCTGCTATTGACAATTATTTTGTGTGCTATTTCATTCTGGAACTTACTATACTACCGTTATTTTACTAATCTCTTGGCATCCTTTGAAGGAAAAACGGTATAAAACCTTTGAAGGAGAAACGATAGAAAGCGGAGTGATCGGCGCTGGAACAGAGAACCACTGCTTGGTGCTTTTGTGGTCCGGTTATGTTCTCGAAGGTCATATGTTTTGCCGTTAGACTGCGGTTTGCAGTTGAACAGACAACTGAGGTTAATTTTGTTTTGGATTATAGAACTGGACGGATCAAATGCCGAAGATATTACTTGCTGCATGCTAAATGATGTTATGTTTGTTTTCTTAAGAGTTATTTAGGATATCTATTACACCTGTTATGTATAATACATTTAATTTTGATTTTGGTTGTTCAATTAGGATTAACGAGACTTTTGACACAAAGGAAATTGAGGAAGTATCTTAAGTTCTTAACTATGGATGCGAATGATATTTTTCACCTTCTCTGATTATTCAATGGCATGTATGTAGTGCTTATGGGAACTTGGAGAGCTTTCAAGAGCTTCCAAGGTGTAAAGCAGCTTGGTGCCTTCTCTGTCAGAACCCTGATTATAACTTTTGTTTATCCTCAAAAGATTCGAGATTCTGCTGTGGTTACTAATGCACCATTCATTTTAAACCTTGATTGTGATCACTATATCAACAATAGCAAGGCTCTTGGAAAAAACTCTGCTATGTCCAATTTCCTCAAAGATTTGGTTGTAATGTTGATATGTTGATAGAAATGAAAACTCTGCTATGTCAAATTTATAAGTGCATGAGTGAATTTACTTATTTATTTATTTATATATATATTTTTTATTTTGTTATTGCTTATTATTTATTTGAAATATGTTCAAATTATTTAATTTTATTTGGTAAAAAGTTAAGCATGGACATTCGTATCAAAACTCATAATGTTTGAACTTAAATGTGATGAGTAAAATAATATTCTCAATTATAAATATTACTCAAATTTTTTAATTTATGTCTCTTAATATGTATTTATTTAATTTAATGATCTTTAAACTATATAAATGTTATATTTATAGTATGAAGTTGAGTTTGATATGTATGAAAAAAAATGTTGTCGTTCCAAAAAATAAAAGGAGAAAAGATACTTTAATGGATTTGGTTGTAATGTTGATATGTTGATATAAATGAAAATAAGAAAGAAAGGAGTTTGACGTATGGAGAACATCATAAAACCAAAACCATTATTTAAATAAGTGTGACGGTACAATATGATTTAATAATAATAATTTTTTTTAGATATTTCATCCTCAATGGTTTCTTTCTATTGTCAATGTTTTCTTTTTATTATTTATGGTGTTTTTTTGTTTTGAGTATTTTGGACATTGTTTCTATATAGTATAATAATAATAATTCATAGTAAAAAAAATAGTAACTCCTTTTTTTTTATAATATTATTTTTAATTATATAAAATGATTTATTATTTTATTTATAAGTTTTTAAATAAATTAAATGAGAAAAGTGTATTGTTAATGCAAATTTTTGCATAAATAAAATAAATCAATTGTATTTAATTTTTAATTTATGCTAAGATACCAAGATTTCAAAAAAAAAAAAATTTATGCTAAGATATTACTCTATTTTTTATAAACTGAATAGATTAATTGTACTATAAATATCCTTGATAAATAAAAGTGTTAACCTAAATAAATAAAAAATCCATTTTTTTGTTAATTTTTTTTTTTTTGCTACACTTTTTCCTTTATGACATATGGCTGCTTGTAAAAGAATATTGAATGACTGCCAGATATGAAAAGCTGTAGGTTTTGGACTGACACTAGTCACTACACAAAGGATATTTGTCACATGGGTTGAATCATTAAAATTAAGACAGCTACTAATTAATTCATCATTCCATTTGGTGAAAAACCAAAAAGATGGAAATGGTCATTGTCAATTTAGTTCAAATTTGAAAACCTAATTAATTTAAATCAATAAAAAATGTAGTAATTAATTTGGTTTGATTTAATTCTTATGTATAATTTAATTCGATTGAATTAACAGTTTTTAAATTTTAGGAAAATTAATTTTTAAAAATAAGATAGGTTTGAAATATATATATATATATATATGAAAAATGCTAACATACACTTAAAATTGGTGGGTCCCACACAAAAATATATTACATTATTTCTATTTTTTTTCTTCATATTTTTAATGTAAGCCCCACTCAAAATTGATGGGCTCCACACAAAAATACACTAAGATGTATATTGCTAATGCACACCTACATGAGTGTGCATTAGCATAACCCATATATATATATATATATATATATATATATATATATATATATATACTCCCTCCGGTCACAATTATAAGTCAAAATAACTACTTTCACACGTATTAAGAAAGTTAGTTAAATGTAATTAATTTTCTTGATTTCATGTACAATCAAAGTAAAATTTACGATAATATCCTTAGTTTATTTGATAAATCAACTTTCAACATTAAATGCTTTTGAATTAAATTAAGGGTATAATAGTAATACAAGTATTAATTAGTCTAAAATTTAATGACTTTTGTTTGTAATAGTGACCAAAATTTAAGGTATTTTTTTTCTTCTTATAATAGTGATCGGAAAGAGTATATAATACTGTTACTAACGTGAGCTCCACTTAGAAAAATATCTTTAAATATATAGTTAGGTTTTCAATATGTGTTTATAGAGAACATCGGTTGAAAAGGTCAACTCTTGAATCTAGCATGATAATCACTGTTTGGTCAATGTTGTAGTACATATATAAACTAAAAGCAAGTCCGGTCATTTAAACTAGTGGAATACTGATAAGCGTAATTTTTTTTAAATATAAAAAAAATTAAAGAAAAATAGATGATACACTGATAATATAGAATTTTTTTATACTATCAATTAATTACGATCATGAATTTCGCCAAATCATATTGTAATTTCTAAAAAATTTAAATGATATGGTAAAATATATATTTTTATTGAATGACAATGTAAAACTATTTTACACTGTCAGTATATATCAATTAAACTTAAAATTAAATTGTTCAACGAAAAAATATTATTATTTTTAAAAGAGATAATAAATTAGTGCATATAATTATTCTCAAAAATAAAAATATTTGTAAAAAAATTATACCCTGTATATAAAAATAGTATTTTGAATCAGTAGTAAAATTGTTCTTATTAAAAATAATATAATATTTTGGATCAAAATTATGTTTCTCATATAATCTGTTATCTTTAAAACTAACGTATTATTACTCCCTCCGTCCCACAATAAGTGACCCAGTTGACTTTTCACACAGATTAAGAAAAAAAAGAAATAAATGAAGGAGAGAGAATGATATTTTTACTAAAGTACCCTTATGATGGATTGGAAATGATATAAGTAATATTAATTAGAAGGTAAAATAGAAAAAATTGTATTGAAAATTGAAATAGGTCATATATTTTGGGACATCATTTTATTCCAAATGGGTGGGACGGAGGGAGTATAAAACTGGAATGTTAGGTTTTGTGGTAATACTCAATATTGTCACAACATTTCACAATGAAATCCACACTTACACCAGAAAGTCTTGTCTTGCAGAGTCATGGAAAAACCTCTTGATTATAAAACTGGAATGAAAAATGCACACATGCACAACCATACATGCATTATAATACATATATACATACACTGAAAGATATCACGATGCATTTGTTGATACTATCTTTGAAATATGCAGACACTCCATCAACAGTATCTCAGAATAGTGTCTTCTACCTTCTCCCAGTCGCACCAATGGACGGTTTGCCCTTGACCTCAGATTCCTGCCTCTCACATGAACATGTCAGTAACAGAGGATAGAAGAAAGTACATTCTTTTAGATATGAAGTACAGATAATATATATATATATATATGATGTCATTATTTTTTATTAAACTAGCGGGGTTGGTGACGCGCATTTATTTTTATTTAAAATTTAAAAAAATAGAATTAATAAAAATTAGTAAATATAAAATCTATAATTTATATTTTAAAAAATAGAATAGATATCTGTGGACACCGGTTGGTGAAGCGTATTTATTTTTTTAAAAATAAAAATAAAAAATAAGAGAATTATTTTACCAAAAAAAATTTTATTTAAAAAAAATGTGTTTTATTTAAATATGGAACATAAATATAATTTTTTTCATATATACCGATATTTGGATCAACCGTATATTTTTAGGTATGTGAATATTAATTTTGTTTTGATATTTTTTATAAAAATATTTATGCAATGATTTAATTTTATAAATATAAAAAAATATTATAATATTTATACAAATATTAGTAACATAAATAAATACATTTTGCCCTCGTTTGCATTCATACTTCATTTTTAAATATATTTACCCGTGCGTTCATACAGGTACTAGTATGTTACGCGCATTTGTTCATATAATTAATTTTATTTTTCTTTTAACAAATCATAAAACTATCACCAAATTCTTCTCTCTTTAATCTATCACATTACAATTCTTTTTCCTTCTTCTCCACATCAATGATACCGTTTGTTCTATTACTACCTATTTATTTTCTCTAACATATGAACATTCCTAAAAACAAAGATTGAAGATGAAAAAGTAGTTCTTATAAATTGTTGAAATGTTGCAACTTTCACTGCATCTTTAAACAAATTTCATCAAAACAAAATTTCTCCTTTCATATTTTTCTCCTTCTTCTCTCCATTTATACTATTATTATCATTAATTATTAATATCTTAACATATAATAATTGATATTAAAAATAAGAGTTTACAAAAAAATTTGTATATTAATCCTTAAAAGTAAAGGATAATAAATATATTTGGCCAAATCATTAAGTGAAGAAAAGAAAAATTAAGATAAAATATTTTAAATTTTAAATGCACATAGAGAGAGATAGACTAAAAAAAAGTAGAGGTGATGGATAAAAAATAAATGTCTGGACTTGATTAGACACTATGCTTTATTGGTAAACAAAAAGAAGAGGAAAAACATTATTTCTCCATTCATATATTTGTACTTAATTATAATAATTGCAGAATGAAATTTTGTATAATAATAGTTTATTAATATATTCTTAGCATTAATTTATTGTTTTAATATCAGTTAATAATTAATTGTTACAATATTATAGAAGATGAAATATAAGTAGAACAAATTTTTTTTCACGTGTATAATGTATACCCGTGAAGCCCCACTCCAAAGATTTTTTAGATATCTCTAATCCAAAAGTCATGTATGATCTGTGTTGATAAGACCAAAAAAGTGATATGATGTAAAGAAAAATATAAAGAAAAAATGTGATGTGTTGATAGGACCAAAAAGGTAATGACACGAATTTTTTTATTTAAATTAGTGAAACATTTTTTTTGTTTTGAAATATTTTCCCGTGTTTAAAGTTGTAATTTAAGATAATTTTTTTATTTTAATCGCCTGTGGCCATACTGGTGCTCATTTTGCAGGTTTTTTAGTCTAGTCGTTGTGAGTAATTTTTGCGGCATGTGAAATATTAAAAAGTAAATCATACAATTTATTCGTTGAGAAATATGAAAGAAATAGATACATATATGAAAGAAATTACTAATCGGCTAGAAACGTGAATTCAAAAATTATATTTAAAACTTTAATTCCTAAATTTATATACATCATTTTTTAGAATTATTGTATGAAATATTTATTTTATATTAAATTTTAATATCCTTAATTTATATCCATCGTTTTTAAAACTATTACCCTAAATATTTTCATTTTTTTATAAATATACATTAATTAATATCATAATAATTTTCTTATTTTTATTAATATGCAATTTAAAATTATTTATTTTTTTAATTGTAAAATATTCATTAATATTGTAAAAGAGTTTTAGAAAGAATTTACTAACGTTGAGACCTGAAATTGTAGAAAAAACCTCTTAAAAAATATGACAATGTAGAAGTGTGAGTTAACACGTTGAAAAAAATGGGAGTTGTTGTTAGAGTTATGTTTAACGTACGGATTGTTTGGATATTGTATAAAAATATTATATATTTTGTGAGTTGATAAAAAAAACATTGATGTTACATGCATGTTGGTACTTTGCGATGAGGTTGTGTGAGAAGCTGTGGTTGATTTAGGACTGTGTATTTCTGTGAAGAGATGTTGCAGGAAAAATGTATTTTGAATGATAGTTTAAAATGAAAGTGAAAAGCAGAAGGGGAGATAAATTTGAATGTGGAAAGGTTCCTGCGAAATTTTTAAAATTAAGTTTCAAAGAAAAGTATGAAAATTGATTTGGTTGGTTAACAGAATCAGGGCAGCTAATGCATAATTGAAAAATAAAATAAATTCATTTTGAACAATAGAGGGGTTATTGACAATTTTATAATATTAAAAGCTACATAAGAAAAGTTTGATTATGATATCAAAATCCTGTGTTGTCACAACATGTAAGGTTATATAGGGTGGCTATATAACAATTAAAAGAAGTATAGGTAGTAGGGAATGAATTAGTAGAAATATTAAAAAACCAAAAAAGTTTATAAGATATTATTATTATTATTATTATTATTATTATTATTATTATGTCATTTGCAGTTGTAGCATTGAGTTTGATGAGATGAGTGAGGTGACTTTACATTACTGTAAAGTTAGAAAAAGTAGAGATAACCAAGTCAGATTCTATGGGCAGTACATTTGTAGTGGGGCCACAAATGCAATTATTGGCACAAATGGAAACATAGAAAAATAATACTCCGACTACTTTCGATAACGGACCTCTTAGGACATTAGAAGAGGAAAGGGAGGCTCAACTGATGACAAAAAAAGATATTGCGGTTATGGACTTAAATCAGACCCAGATGGAAAGCCCAACAAAGCTGTTAAGTGTATGTTCAGAACAGATGCAAAAGGAAAATGTAAACTCTAAAGTACCAAGGCAACAGTCCGAACAAGTGAGGAAGGATATGAAAGAGGCCGATGAGATGCAAAGAGACAAGATCATGGGGGGAAACCATAAGCAGAGCTCATCAATTGAGGCAAAGGAAGCGGGATCAAAAGAGAGAAGAAGGAGGAGAAAAGCAATTTTGAATGAGAAAAGAAAACTGAAGAGAAAAATTCGTAAAGGTACAATGAAGAGAAAAAACGAAAGAGAAAGTGCAAAGAATCAGGTATCTGCTAATTCATCTCAAAGTGGGTTCATAAATAATGTTGAGGGAGAAGCTTGGAAATTTGTTCATGGTGAAGTTAAAGAAATTGCAAAAGGGGTGTGGGACTTTGGGAAGGAGATTGGATTGGTTAACAAGGTAGAAGAGGGAGAAATTGTTCAGCAGCTAGTTACACATGAGGAAAGAGATGGGGAGGAGACAAAGAGAAAATCGGAGGGAGGAAGAAATGAGAGATGAGATTAGGGTTGAAGGGTAGGAGTAAATCAATTGTTGTTATGAAGATAATGAGTTATAATGTAAGAGGTTTAGGAGGGGTGGCAAAAAAGAGAGAAGTAGCTAATTTGGTAATAAAATTTAGCTTGGATATGGTTTGCATCCAAGAATCCAAAATGGAGAACTTAGATAAGAACTTATGTGTTAACATGTGGAATTCAAGCGAAGTCGAGGCCACTTTCAAAGGAGCAGCCGGTAGATCAGGAGGTTTTATAATGTTATGGAATCCAATTGTGTTTAAGAAAACAAATGAGTTTGCAAGTGAACATTTCATATGTGTAGAAGGCAATTGGGGAAATGAAGGTATTGCAGTGAATATCATAAATGTTTACGCACCCTGCGGCGCTGAAGGAAAAAGAAGGTTGTGGAGAAAACTAATTGATTTAATAAACTCAAAGCCAATGGATAGGTGGTGCGTTATGGGAGACTTCAATGCGATTAAGTCGGAAGATGAACGAAAGGGAATCAGAGATGTATCTAGAAGGACAGAGATGAGAGATTTCGAGAATTTCTTGGCGGATGCGGATCTGATTGATCTACCACTAATTGGTAGAAGATTCACATAGTCAAATATGGACTGTTCGGCGATGAGTCGGCTTGATAGATTCTTAATTTCAGAAGGATGGATAAGTCAGTGGCCAGATTGTTCGCAATGGTGCTTAGATAAAGGGTTGTCGGGTCACAATCTAATTATCATCCGCGATGAAGTTAAATGTTGGGGACCAATACCGTTTCGGGTACTAAATTGCTGGAGTAATCTGGAAGGCTATCATGAATTTGTGAAAGAAAAGTGGAACTCATGTGAAGTGCAAGTATGGGGAGCATATGTTCTGAAAGAAAAGCTTAAAATGATCAAGAATCAACTAAGAGAATGGAGCAAAAATCACACAGCAAATTTGGAGGCAAGAATAGAAGACAAAAAAAAGTTATCAATGATATAGAAGCAAAGAGTGACATTGCAACACTAACAGAAGAGAAAATGAAAGCTAAAAGAGAGGCAGTTATACAATTAGGAACATTGTCTAATCTGATGTGTAGCATAACTTGGCAAAAATGGATCAAAGAAGGTGACGCAAACACGAAATTCTTCCATAGATGCTTGCAGAATAGAAGAAGAATCAATGAAATCAATTGTATCGAAGCAAATGGTGTAAAGCTAAATGGAGTAGAGGAGATAAAGCAAGAAGTAAAAAACTATTTCTCAAAGATGTTTGAAGAGCAGAAGATCAATCGTCCGGTTATGCAGAATGAGTATTTCAATCGTATCAATGAAGAGGATAATGAAAGTCTTATTGCAGATTTCACATTGGAAGAGATTCAAGCGGTTGTATGGGATTGCGAGAGTTCGAAAAGTCCAGGACCGGACGGCATAAACTTTTCTTTCATTAAAAAATTCTGGGAGATAATGAAGGAGGATTTTCTTAGATTCATGCAAGAGTTCCATCTTAACAGCAGATTGGTTAAAGGATCAAATTGTGCGTTCTTAACACTAATCCCAAAGATAATGAATCCGACGAAGCTCAGCGAATTCCGACCAATCACGTTAATAGGGAGTATGTATAAGGTGTTGTCGAAGGTGCTGGCGAAGAGACTAAAACGTGTAATTAAAAAAGTAATCTCAGAAACACAATGCGTCTTTGTGGAAGGTCGTCAAATAGCGGACGGAATACTGGTAGCAAATGAGTTGGTGGACGATGCAAAGAGAAGAAAAAAAGAGGCGATGTTGTTTAAAGTGGATTTCGAGAAGGCGTATGACTCGGTAGATTGGAAATATCTGGACTTTGTGATGGAGAAAATGGGATTCAATTTCAAATGGAGGGGATGGATTTTTGAGTGCATTAGAAGCATCAGAATTTCAGTTCTCGTGAACGGCAGCCCTACGGAAGAATTTGGAGTAGGTAGAGGCCTGAGGCAAGGCGACCCGTTATCGCCTTTCCTATTTTTGATAGCAGCAGAAGGGTTTAACACTTTGATGGAAAAAAGTGTTCAAATGAATAGATTTGAAGGATACGAGTTTGGGAATGGTCAAGTAAAAGTGTCGCACTTGTAATATGCAGATGATACGCTAATTGTGGGAAAGAAATGTTGGAAAAACGTGAGAAGCATCAAAGCAAATTTACAGCTGTTTGAATTGATTTCCGGTCTGAAGGTTAACTTTCACAAAAGTCTTTTGGTGGGGGTAAATGTCTCGAACCAATGGGTGGAAGAAGCGGTACAAGTATTGAATTGTAAAGTTGGAGCGATGCCATTTAAATACCTTGGGATTCCGATCGGCGGTAATCATAGAAGAAAGGAATTTTGGAAACCGGTAATCGAAGCAGTGACAAAGAAATTAACCAGGTGGAATAATAGACATTTATCTATTGGTGGTCGCATCGTGCTACTTAAATCTGTCCTATTTGTGTTACCTGTCTATTTTCTCTCATTTTTCAAAGCTCCGTCAGGTATTCTCTCTACTCTCGAATCGTTATTTATGAAATTTTTGTTGGGGGGGGGGGGGGGAGGTGGAGTGGAGAACAGAAAAGTGAGTTGGGTGCAGTGGAAATTGGTTTGTAGGGAAAGGGATGAAGGAGGTTTAGGGTTAAAAAATTTGAGAGTGTTTAATACTGTTTTAATAGGAAAGTGGTTATGGAGACTATATTCTGAAAATCAGGGTCTTTAGGCGAGAGTTTTAGCATGTAAATACAGGGAAATAAACAATAGGAATTATTTAAGTAAACGTGATGGGTCGAACTGGTGGCAGGATTTAATGAAGATAGAAAATGGGGTGGGGGACTGTAAACTACATTGGTTTTCTGAAAAATTGTGCAGGAAAATTGGTAACGGAGTCACAACTCGGTTCTGGAGCGATCCTTGGCTGGAGGGTCAGAGCATGAAGAATAGATATCCAGAGTTATCCAGGCTGTCAGTAAACAAAAATGTGACTGTAGGTGAGGCCCTGCAGAATAATTCAGAAGGACTGATACTGAATATGCGATGGGATCGAAATCTAAACGAAGAGGAAAGGAAGCGCGAAGGGGAAATTATTGGTAAAGCCAAAAGAATCGAGTTACGTGAGGATGTGGAAGACAAATGGTTGTGGAATAACAAAGATTTTGTGGTTAAAGAAGCGTACAAGTTAGCCTCGAAAGATACGGTGACGGAGGAAAGGAGAAAATTTGCAGAGGCTTGGAATAAAAGGATCTCTCTTAAGGTCTATACATTGGTTTGGAGAATGTGGCAAAACAAAATACCGACAAAGAACAACCTTGCTAAAAGAGGTATTTTGAATGACTCTCAAGGGCTATGCGCATACGGATGTGGAAATGAAGAAACTGTCTCACATCTATTTTTTGAATGTCCAAAAGCGAGTGAAATCTGGTGCGCGATGTTAAGATGGTTGAATGTGTCATCGGCGTTACAGAATTCTGGATTTGATAACTTTAAACAATTCAGTTACTTATTAGAGTATGGCAGAAAGAAAGGCGACACAATAAAAAATATCTGGTTTGCGTGCATTTGGAGTTTGTGGAAGTATCAGAATGATATGATTTTCAGAAATAAGGAATGGAACTCAGGATTGTTGATTGATAGCATCAAAATTCTATCTTGGTCATGGTTGAAGAATAAACTGAATGAATTCAGTTATTCTCTAGATTTATGGCTGAGTAATCCAATTGTCTGCATTTGCTGAATTCGAGTGGTTTAAGTTCAGGTGGGGCGGATGCAATATCACAATCAGGTGCTGGTGTCATTTTGTTATGTTGGGTGATTGTGGGCGTCTGGTGTAATGCAGGGCAGTGTGCAATCCTGTGTAGGTCAATGTTTCTCCAATATTTAATTATGGTGGCAATGGAAGTAGTGAATGAAGGAATTGGATGTCCAACTGAGTTAGTTTGGAGGAAATTTAGCGAGCATGTGATTATGCCTTTATGTCTTTGCTGAGAGTTGCATATTTTTCGGTGCCTAGGCATGATGTTGATGGTTGATATAGTTTACTTGGAAATTGGATTGGTCTGGTGAAGTTGTTTGGGAGGATCGCAATGTTCTGAGTCTTAAGAGCTGCTCGTCCGATCGCTTTGGTTTATTAGGTTTACTCGTGGGTTTTGAATCGCTGTCGTCGTGTTGGTATGGAGGTTTTAACTTGGGAGCAGGGT
The DNA here is from genome assembly GCA_022829125.1 of Lathyrus tuberosus. Classification (NCBI taxonomy): domain Eukaryota; kingdom Viridiplantae; phylum Streptophyta; class Magnoliopsida; order Fabales; family Fabaceae; genus Lathyrus; species Lathyrus tuberosus. The sequence continues at coordinate 2,984,921 of JALAZF010000546.1, read as the reverse complement.
TGGATATGCTCTGGTTGTTTTTGGAACTGGAGGGTTGTTTTTAAATTAGATTGTTGTTGGTGTTGCTTGTTTTGTAAGAGTCTTTTTGTGTATGTTTTGGAGGATCATAGTTGTTCATGTATAAGCAGGAAGTAGTTTTGTTGTGGTGTGTTCCTGGTTTGGCTTTTTGCAAGTCTGTACTATCTTTTTCAGGCATAACTTATGCCATTCATTTAATAAAGTTTTTTTAGCCTTTCAAAAAAAAAATTAATTGAGCTTTGAAAATAATTATTATTTTAAAAACAAATTCCAAAAGAGATAAACATACAGATAGTATTAATGTCACTTGTACTTCATGATTTAAGTTACATAGGGGTAATGATAATATTTAAAGATCATAATTAAATATTTAATGTTGTATTACAAATAAGACATAAATCATTATAATATTTAATGTTGTATTACATAAATCATTAAATTATTTAATATTGTATTAAATATGTAAACTCTCCCTCATTATTAACATTCATAGTTATTTTCATATATTTATTTTAAGAAAAGTGGTCAATAAATTTAAAAGATTTAATGTATTTATTTTTTAAATTTATTTATTGATATTTAAAAAATATCATTAACATTTTGATATATATATATATAACTTTAATATTTTATATTTCAAATAAATTAGTCGTATTAATAAGAGATTTTATTAAAAATTTTAAATAATTTTACTAAAAAAGCTTGTGAAATTTACATTTAGTTTATATGTATTTAAGTTAGTTTATTGACATACATTTCTTCTTAACTATGTCCATGAAATAATAATTCATTTTACTTACATAGTATATAATACTATATTTTGGAAGTTTGATGAAACTACACGTTAAACTTTCTACCACTCAATATTTTTTTTGTTAATAATATAAGTGTGACTATACGACATCTACATTTGTTTCAATACATAAAGTTTCCACAAAGATCCCTAGATTCACGTGCACCTCTTCTATTTCATTTTAATAATCACTCATTTTGTACTTTAATATTGACATAGATATAAGGAATCCAAGACAAACATGCATATTCTATCACCTTTCCATTCTGCTTTATGTATAGTCACGGTAGGCACTATAATCAATGTTAAAGTTTGTCCAAATAGTATATCAAGTCTATCCAATATATCAAACCAATGCTGAAAGTGTCCAAAACCATTCATCATTTCTCAAAGGCAACACGCAATGGGTAACGTGAAGTTGGGGCCAATGTGTACTTTCAACATATGATAGAAGAAAGTACATTCTTTTAGATATGAAGTCCAGATAATATATATATATATATATATATATATATATATATATATATATATAGACACACACACACACACAGAGCTGTCTCAAACTTGTGAGAGACCTTGTGTAAGAAATTTAGGTTAGCTTTAACTTAGTCATGAAATATTTTTTATGGGACCTTATTTAACCGTAAATTAATAGTTGAATATGTTTTTGGAGGCCCTTTTAGCCATAGCTTAATCATGAAAAAGTTTGAGGCCCTGTGCTGTTGGACGCCTTTCACACCCTCAAAGACGACCATATATATATATATATATATATATATATATATATATATATATATATATATATATATATATGATGTCAATATTTCTGATTAAAAGTCAAATGTTGGAACACACAACCCAATTGTTATTCCTATAAATAATGCAATCCAATTCTTCTCACCCCATAATGAAGAATAAAACAACACAAGAACTTTTAAGACAGGCTTTTGGAGTTGTATTCCAAGTCTAACAGTCAATATTTTTTAAAAATAAAAATCATAATGGAGGAAACAATTTTGAATGTGCAATAGTTTTGGACTATTATCGGGTAAAACAACAATATTTTAGCAATTTTGGAGTATAAGGGCTTCATAGAAGTAGCCAAACCAAATACATGTGGCAAGTGCAGGAAAATGTTGGTCTTTGCTGTTGCCGGATTATGATTTTCTGCCCCTTTACTCCAGTCATAGCAGACCTAAAAGATATTGGTATATTAGTTCCACATGTTTTAACCATATAAATAATAGAAATACTTCTATTAATAAAGTAACTCAAATACTACCCTTTTGAATTTAAAATCCTTTTATTGGCAAATTATGAACTCCAATTAAAAAGTAATTTTATTGCAATATCAATATCATAAAAGAGAAAAAAGTTGACATCCCATGAAAGACTAACAAAAGTATACAAAAGCTCACAATTGTAGTGTCGCTACCACAATGCTTGTAATGTCGCAACCGCAATTGTACCACTGCAACATATGCAATCTCAATTGTAATGCCTGCAACATTTTAAAAAATTTTAGCAACTATATTTCTGAATTTGCACCTGAAAAAATCTTTAACACAAAACTATATTTAGATAGAATAATGGATGATAACAAATATCATACTAATGCTTACCTGAATTCTAGAGCTTATGTTTTTCACTGAAACAACCTTTGCCAAATTAGTCAAGGGTCTATTGGTTAATACTGTAACATTGGTCCCTGGTTAAGGGGAAGAGCACAATGTTTATTTCAGTGCAAGTGACAACAACGACAAACTAACTTCATAGTCTCAGCATCTGGAATAATACATACAACTGACATACTTTTCCACTTAGGTTGCCATTTTACTTTAAACGTCATTTTCTTTCCTATCAAACTGTCAAGTGCAATAGGATAAGTGGATCATCAATTTTGGCCTGTATATAAGATAAGAGTATGATACGAAAGTGTTATAACATTATATTGCACAATGGATCATTGAAGCAACAAAAGTCATACTGTAATTAGAGAAAACATGCAAGAGAATTCCATTTATGATTATTGTTGGAAGAGTAGGAAGACAATGTAAAACGGTTACCCCCATATTATTGTAAGACCAGATACACATCAGCCAAAGGTTGTGGCCACCCTTAGAGTAGAATCCACCATACCATTTTGTTGAATATCGTGAGCATCATATAAAAGTTCTGGAGTAGGACATCTTGGATCAAAGACACAGACAACAATTGTTGAAACATAATGTCAGCTTCTAACAATAATTGTGGTGTAGAAGATATCTCACAGCTCTTAGATACTCTCTCAGCCTCATCAGAAAAAGAAGATTTCCAACCCCCAGAAGAAGGGAACACTACCATCAGCATCATGTTACATAAGGATGTCATCTACAACACGTGCACACGATCTAACAACATAAGAAAAGAAACATATGTAACATAACAGACTGTTATGAAAATGTTTCTCATAGAGTGAGCTGCAAAGGGGTCTTCGTAAGCAAGACACACATCACCTTTATTTTTTCCATTTTCATCTGTATAAATCTTTATGATGTAAGGCCATTGAACTTTATAACCCCTCTTATTCTTAATTCTTCCAACCTAGGCAGTTAAAACACATGAAAAAAATGTTTAGAATGCTAAATCCTCGATTTCTCAACATAGAGAATAAAAAAAAACTATTTCCACCATTACAATTGAGTTGCATTACTTACAAAAACTACAGTTGAATATGAACCTCAAAAATATATTTTCAAGAATTTTATTTCAAAAATATCATATTGCTAAAAGCTTCAAATTCTGATTCAATTGCGGTCATTGTTCTTGCAAGTCTACCAGCAATATCCTCAAAATCCTTAATATTCTGGTCCAACAAAAGGATCTTTCGCATCTAATTCCGAAATCTCTGTATACTGTCAATGAATGGAAGAAGAAAATCAGTAAGTTTTCCAATACTGCACTTGCATAAATTAAAAATCATTAAATTTCCAATTAAGGTGAAGTGCCAATACAGTTAAAAATTCAAACAAAGTGTTATTTAACATCACTTACTTTATCATGAGACAAAAGCTCGAAGGAAGGACCAAAATATCTACTTTTTGAAGCCTTAATAAATTTCCTTCTTATATAAACTTCTTCAAATGCAAAAAATAACATATCATTTTTCATGAAAAAACAAAAACTACTGAAAACCCAAAAAATGGAATTGCTACAATCACAAAAATAATGAAAATTCAAAACATGGAAATGCTCTGAATACTCGAATCCTTAATCTTCTCCCATTGTTGAAATCCATTTCTGCAGAAAAACAACAACAACAATTCAAAAAAATCTAAATGGATTTAGGTCAAATGGAGAAGGAGAAAAGTGGAAAGAGGAAATAGGAAACGTGAAGCAATATTTTTGGTTGAGTGTTTTTTTAGATTGAAGAACAAACAGATATTTTGTATCATTGATAACTTTCACCATCTCACAGGGTGTCGCCATTTGCAATCGAAAAGCCAACAACGTTTCTGAAGAACAAATGAATTTTGAAAAACAAACAGCAATGAAGTTAAATTTTTCAGCAGGGTTTTGATTGGTGATAGAGAGAGTTATGAAGTTTTGATTCAAACCAAATGAGTTTTTTTGGAAAAAAAATGGAAGTGAGAAGCATGTAACACGTCAAGCGCTTTGATCAATGTTTTGCAGCCTTGGAAAAAACATTTTTGAGCCTTGTGTTTTCTGAGCAACAGCGGGCTTGGGAGTTGTTCCCAAATAGAAAAGTCTTGTTAGATGAAAAGCAATTTGTCGTTCAGTTTGCAACAGTTTGCTACTATTCATTGTACAATTTGGCATATAAGTGGTTTATTTAGTGGAAAATGTGTAGTTGTGATGCAATAAAGCCTAAATCCAATTGGATTTAGTTAGATTTAGACACAAATTGCCCCTAATTCTATGTGTTGGCATTATTATACAAAAGGTTAATTTGTAGTTATCCAGAACAATTGATGTTCTTATATTATAGATACTAGGAAGAAACCCGTGCTATCGCACGGGTCTCGTCAGGAATTCACATTACATGTTTCTCATTATCATTTGTCAGTTATGAAATTTATTTTGTAGTACATAAATATTCACATAATTTCAAATGTCTACTAATATTATGCAACAACTTTTAAGCATTGATCCATATTTATAATAAATAGTACAATTGTTTTTCTAACTTCAATTATATAAAACAGTAGCAAAAGAAATATTTAAAAGATGAACATTAAAATGATCGGTCTACAGCTAGTACCTTTTAGATACGTTCACATCTACCCGTAGATTATGTCTGGAATTATAGTAATTACCAAAACCCAGTTGAATTCAGATGAATAAATTCTAAAACTACTACTCTTAATAAAATCATTTTTCCAATTCAAATAATACTACTTTTAAGATATTAGTACATATAATAACACGTTTTTTGTGTAAACATTAAAAATAACTTTTCATTTTTCCAATTCAAATACTACTTTTTAGATATTAGTCTATATAATAACACGTTTTTTGTGTAAATTAAAAACAACTTCTCATATTACACGTCTCTTACTCTCATTTGTTAAGTTTGAATTTATTTATTCAGTTGGTTAACATTCATATAATTACAAACTTATAATCATTTGTCAACTATGAATTCATTTTTTCGGATCGTTAACAATTAGATATTTCTCGTTCATAAAAATATTTGTAATTTATTCCCGTTTATAAAAATAATTGTAATTTATTCCCGTTTATAAAAGTTTTCGTAACTTATTTCCGTTTATAAGAATATTTGTAACTTATTCTGATTTATAAAAATATTTATAACACACGGTAGTTTATAAAAATATTTGTAACTTATTCTCATTTATAAAAATATTTATATCAACACGGAGAATTTTTTCCGTTTATAAGTGCCTTGAACCCGTGTGACAATTTATAAAAATATTTTTAACTTATTCCTATTATAAACAATTGTATCAATAGTTGAATTTTTTCCGTTTATAAAAATATTTGTAATTTATTCTTGTTTATAAAAATTATTGTCTCATTTATAAAAAAAAATTGTATCAACATGTAAATTTTTTCTCGTTTATAAGCGCCTTGAACCCGCGTGTCAAATTATAAAAAATAATTGTAATTTATTCCCGTTTATAAAAATAATTTTATCAATAGTTAGATTTTTCCTGTTTATAAAAAAATTTATAACTTATTCCCATTTATAAAAATAATTTTATCTTATTCCATTTATAAAAATAATTGTGTCTAACATGTAGAATTTTTTCCATTTATAAATGTTGTAAAACCATAACAAAAACATTCTCTTGAAAATCATAAATAAAATATCATAAAATCACACATTCCAGTAATTGTCTTCAAATATTATCTATTTATTGAATAATTTATTTTTTGGATTAAAAATTATATTTTAACACATATAAAATAAACTCTATTGAATTTAAAAAAAAAATAGATAGATAATATTTTGTAAATTACTTTTATTGTTATTGAAATTATTTTCTTGTGATGAAAATTAAAAATAAAAGAGCTGAAATTATGAAAAGCTTTCTAGAGTCGGTTAACCTTTCTAGTGCTAATTAAATTCTAGTCGTATGAAAGGATGATATGGACTTAGTTGACCTTATGAAAATTAAGATAACAGTCGTAAATTTATTTATCTCAAAAGAGCTTAAAGACCATATTTTACTCCATTATGAATATGGCTAAATAACAGTAATCAGACTAATGACATGCTACTCTCCCAATATTCTTGAGTATATAGAGTACAATTAATATTGCCTTCTCTTCATACAATATAATTGCAGAAACATCTCTAGTAAATTCCTGTAGATTAAATAATATTACCAAATTTGTAGGTGCATTTGTAACAGAGATAACCAATGCACATGTTGAAGCTTTGGAGGTTCAACCCTACACAGTTGCACATGTGAATTATAATGTTCGTTCCATTGCTGCCTCTATCACCAACTGTATCAGCAAAACTATTATATTCAGTTGCAGCCTCTTCAGCATCATATGTCAAACCATTGCACTATGGCCAACAACAATAACAAAAACAACTAAAAATTGTTCAATTTTTGTCCAAGAGTGTAAATGGTTCTGTGGTGAAAAAAATTGATTCCAAATAAATTGATACTACAATTCAATTTTTGTCCAAGCATAATCTATTCTATTTGAGAGCAGCCAAATCAATTATGAAAAACAAAATCAATTCTATTTGAGAGCAACCAAAGCAATTGTGAAAAGCAAAATAAATTATTTTCAAGAGTTATGGTAATTGCTAAACACTATGATTAAAAAATGTCACTCACACAAATTCACAAACATGTTGCATGCAAACCTGATAAAATAATGAAAGCATTTGAATGTTTAGTCATTTCAACTTTCCTTTTATGCATATCAGCAACAACTTTTACTTCTCCTAATATTTCACCTATTAGCTGCAAAAAATGACAACAAAATAAAAAACATAAACAAATATTTTCAAGCAAAGTCTGATAAAAAAACAGTGGAGAAAAGACTCCAACCAAGCTTGCTCTGAACGGCATATCGACTGGAGTTGAAAATGTCGGCGATTCGGACAGTGTGATATCTATCACGTCGGCAATCGTGTGGGCTTTCCTCTTCGGAGCCTGCATACTGTGGAGAAGAACACATTATTATCTTAAACTTCAACTGCAATAGGGTGTATTTGGAAAAAACAAATTAGCCGCCAAGAGATCACATTGAGAGGTTTTTTAAATAATAGTTAATTAAAAAACTAATCTAAAATCAGAACCTGCCACTTTTTCTCTAAGCTCATAGACATGAGCAAAGATCGGTTAACAACTTTTCTATTATAAGACACAGTAGCACTGGAAAATGGACAGAGCAATGTTATAAAACTAAGGTATTAATGCATTAAACACAAATGAATGCGTGGAATAAAAAAAACTAGCACAGTTATTGTTGCATTTGTAACTGATGGCTCCATAAATTTCTCAATAATCTCTCTCATCTTCATGAGGATCAACAATGAAATTTCCTCTGAAACGAAGCATTTTTCTTCAATCTTGAAATTAAAAACAACCATGTGGTTGTCATCATCTCCAACCATCATTAACCTCCATCTCAATTCAAAATTAACATCGAAATAATTTAACAACTCAAATCAACTTTCACAAAAAAATTAAAACAAAAAGCTGAAAAATGAGTTTTTTTCCCTAATTCGATTTTCTTCTGAGCATGAGTTTTTTGAAAATATGAAAATAAATTCAATTAGCTATACTCAATCTAAGGCCAGGACTTGTAACAAAGAATGTAGTTTTTGAGACTTATTGATTGAATCTGTTTTTGAGTCATAAGAGCACTTCGCTTTCCAGAACCACATTTGAAAACTATCTGCAAAGGAAGCACAAATTAGATAGCGGTAAACTGGCAATCCATGCAAGTGAGCCAACAGTGAGGCAAAATAAAAATAACAGATAATTCCAATTCCAAAATGATGGTAACTGGAATGCTACGCAATGATGGTGACACCTTCTTTGCTGCAAATATAACAACTTTAAACTCTTCATCTGTAGTCAATATAACTTATGAAAATGCTTGGGGAAAGCTTGCATACATATTTTTGCTTTAAAAGAAATAATTGAATGAATTTAAGCCAAAAAAAAAAATTTTAAATTGTTCTCAAATCAACAGTAATGAGAAAATCTGATTTTTTTCTTGAACTGATGCCATGGGAACATCTGTGAGAGACTCAACAGTAACACCCTTAACGACAACTTGATAGGCCTCAGATACATCACATACACCTGATAAATAAATGCATTAAAAATGTCAAATGTCAACCCAAAGCACACCCTTGATGGAAATATTTGTAAAACATAATTATGACCATAGATGAGAGCAATAAACAACCAACATGTAATAAAGCTGTTGGAAACTGCTTCCAAATATCCAAGCATTGTATGGGTATTTATCCTTACGATCTTAGCTTTTGCATAAACATCATCAGGCCACTCTATGTTAAGCCTTATCAGCGTCAACTTCTTCATCCTCAATTTTGTTGGCAAGAGAAATGATGGATTTGCCTAATGTATGAAGCTGTGACACCGCAAAGCAACACATTTCAGACAACCTCTGCCAAGTAAAGTAACTCACTTTCACAACAAATCTTGCATGTTGATGTAAAGAAAGAGGATAAATTTATAATTAATAAAAATAATATAGCTAGAATGTTTTCTCGTACATGAACTCCCTCAGAATAAAGAGAGTTTATTCTTCCATAAGTTCTCTGAATTATATCATTAACACCTAGGCTAGCCAGTGCATTCGTGAAAATGAAAAACGCACATGAGCATCAAAAGATTCAATTAATGACTCCAGCCATATTTCAAAATCTCTAAAACACACAACAACATTTAAAAAAGAACATGAGCATTACAAGATTCAAATAACTCGGTGGAGATTTTCCAGCTACATCCAAGTTGCAAAAAATATTCTGCATACAGAGGAAAAACTTAATAGTAGGATTATAATTCCATTATAATATTCCGCATACAAATATTTTGGCGCAAATCGCATTATAATTTCATCACAAAATAAATACCTGAAGGAGTTTATCACTAATTTTGACACCGCCGACGAACACCGGTAACAGTTCTGAAGCAGATGGGGTGGCGTCACTAAAATTCACTTACCACCATTAGATCTTGTAGTTAGTGTACAAAGAAAAGCTGGACAAAGAAAAAAAAAGTGAAAAAAACAGTAATGAATGAAGATTACCTCTCTGACCCATCGAAGAGGGTTTTTGTCAAGTCCTTCAGTAAACATCTTAACCCAATCAAATTAGAGAGATGCGCGATATAGTCAAATATAGATCTTAACACTACAATAGGACACTGAGATTTCCTAACCCTCGCAACAATAGGACACTGAGATTTCCTAAACCTTTTCACATAGTATCTCCTAGCAGTGCAAGGAATATTGGTTGTCGCAACTCCAATATAGTCACTCAAGGAAACATCAGTGAGCTAACATAACATAAACAACAAAATTACAACCAATAAATCAAAATCATAAATTTATAAACTTCAGCAGAGTATATATTACAAATTACAACAAAAAACTGTGATGGATCTGAAATAAACTTGGACATCATCAAAGCTCCAACGATTGAAGAGTTTGACATCAATCTGTGATGGATCTGAAATGACAACAACAGGTTCTTGAACAACATTATCCATGATTGTAAAGAAAATCAAACATTGTTAGTTAACGAAATCGAAAGCATAATAGATAGAGAAATCAGACGAAGGTGAAGAAAATAACAAACTTGCGGTGAGAGTGAATGGGGTAACGAAATCAAGCTTGAAGAGGAAGCAAGTATTTTTCGAAATAAAAAAAGAATTCTTCTCAAAATCGCGAATAAACAATGTTCAAAGAAATAACGAAGATTGAACGTACTTGGTTAATCTTTCTCAATGAGTGCGGTGGATCTGAAGCTATGGAGAGGGCGAGCGATTGAAAAACTCAATTAGAACGAAGGCGAAGAAAAAACGCAAACTCTAGCTGCAACTTACACATAATGGAACGGTAGTGGTGGTAGCAAGCAGAGAACGAAAGATTTTTTCAATAAGATAAGAAGCTTGGTAATGTAATTAGGAAAACAAATAAACTAATCAATACAAATTTGAAAATGACCTTTCATCATCTCAATACATTGAGTATTGTGAAATCAGTATAGAGAACGTGAAAAATCTTAATGGCACATGGTAAATGTAAAGTGACTTGAATTAAGAAAGGTTTAGTGGAGAATAGAGCACGGTTTTTCATTTAATCAAATAGTATAAAATATATAAAATTAAATCAAAATGATTTCAAAAGACTCATATCATGACACATCAGATGTCATTAATGCTAAATGCACCAAATTGCAGCAAACTTCCAAAAGACAATTTAATCCCTGGAATTAGAAAAGTCTAAGTATGTAATTAGAGACCTAATCTTGGAATATCAAAGTACTATTCTTTTAATAGATAGATATTAGATAACAATACTCCACATTGTAATTATTTATTCGGGGGTTTAAGAATATTTTGAAATTGGATTACAACAATACTCTACTTAATAAGATTAGTAGATTATGGTTAAATATTTTATCCCCTATAAAATTAGTGAATTTTAATATACTTCCGTATTAATTTTTTTATCCCCTTTTTAATTCAAAGATCATGGATGTTTGGCTCCCGTACCACTTGACACGCAAAATCTTTCGCTTATAATGATTTGACAAATTTAGTTGGCATTTTATTTTCTATTAAATTTATCTTAATTTATTTTTATTTATTTTTGATTCACTGTAAATGAAGATTAGGAATGTTTGACCCCAATCAAACCCTAGAAGCTCAACCTCAACCCAACTGATTTGTGCATTTGTTCCATCCACCCTAAACGAAATCTCATATGCTGCTCCAATCCATTTGTGCAGTCGTTCAATCCACCCCAAACGAGTTATCATCTACCATTCAAATCGATTTGTGGTTTCAAATTCTCGTCTACCATCATCTTCTCATCAAAATGGGTGGTAGAAAAAAATCATCAAATGGTTTGAATCTACCCAAATGTGGATGTGATCAAGCAATGAAGATGTGGAAGTCAAACACATTTGAAAACTCCAATAGAAAATTCTAGAGAAGTTGAAATGTTGGGGGTAAGAAATTTCTAGATTTGTTCTTTATTTTTCTGGGAAAATTCATTCTGTAATCTTTGTTTTTTTGGAAAACTGTGACCTATTTGTATGGGATGATGAACTTGGACTTAGTCAAGTTCATGGTGGGAATGGACCTCAAAAACATCACCAAATTGAAATAATTGTGATGTGATAATGGCATATTCGAATGAATTTAGGAAGGACTAAGGCAAGGAATTTGGGAAGGAGTTTGGAAAGGAATATGATGTCCAACTCAGTTCAAGGAAGCTTGAAAAGACAAAGAAGAAGCTTCAAACGGAGAGGAATAAAAGCCATCGTTTAACCCTTGCATTTATGGTGTCTTGGATTATGTTTGACATTGATTACAGATCCATGTAATATGTAGTTTATAAGTTATGGTCAAATAAGGTATTTTGAAGTTATGTACTTTATGTTTTTCATTGTGTAGAAGTTTATGTAATATGGATCAATAGAAATGACAATGTATGATTTCCTGTTTATTAATGAAAATTTTGGTATTTGTTATTTCCAATTTTGAGTTAAAGTGAAATATTTGATATTGATAATAAGAAGCATTGATAGTGCATATAAACCAGTTATGTCATTACAAAATGGCACTGATAGTGCACATAAACCAGAAAAGTCATTACAAAATGACACATAAAGTGCATATGTCATAAAGTCATTGCAAAATGAAACTTCAAAGTGCATTACAACATGAAACATAAAGTACTTAAAATTTCGTAAAAAACTATTGCAGAATCTTTCACTTGATTTATTTAGAAGGATTCTTTGACTTGTTGCTCCTAGATTTCTTGAATTTGAGACATGTACCGTGCTTAGAATTATAACCCATTACAAAATCTTCCTGAGTCAATGTACCTGCATCATTCTCTGTTATAGTAATTGGTTTGTCAGAATTTGAATCAAGACCTATAATAGGTTAGGTTTCTGAAACCATTTCAGCTACGATCTTTTTGAGACCCTGTTTGTAATCTTCCCAACAAGTTTTTTTAACATTCTTAGCAGACGTATTCTTAGCAAGTTGTTCTACCATGTTTGGAATAGAATTTGTGTTGATATCAAGTAATGTAGACATAGCTTCATCAGATATATTACCAAATAAACTCTGAGGTGCATCGGGTTAAGTTTCATCAACTTGAGTTGTAACAGCCTGAGTTGCATCAGGTTGAGTTGCAGCAACCTGAGTTGCATCATGTTTAGCTTTATGCCCTTTTGGTTTCCTCTATAAAAAAACAAACAGGTGGTTATGTGTTGGAGACTGCATGCATAATTTAATTTCGTCTGTAAGAAAAAACCACATTTAGCCTTGCATTCTACCCTTATCCTATAACTCTCATTTTTCACAAAGGTAATTTTCCTACCATTTAATACTGCCCTCACGTATTGCATCTCTAAAATCAGCTTAAGAATTAAATTTCATGCCTCACTTAAACTGGTAGTCCTTATTAAGTTGCTTTTTCCTAAACGTTTCAAACTTAGGTCCTTGACCTTTCTCATCATCAGATTAATCCTGTAACTATGTTACATTCATTCAGGGGTTGGGTAAAATCAAAACCATTTGTAATAACACTTGTTCTCTCATCCTCACTATCAACAAATGCTTTAACACCCTCATCATCAATTGCTTTCATATTTGTCATTTCATTAATGAACCTAGGTTCCCCCACTCTCAATTTTATATCATTCACACAGTGTTCCAGATAAATATGGTCATCAATTTGATTTGCACAAGCATATGCAACAAAATCATATGCATCATCATCGTTTCTTATCTGGAAAAAAAATCATTTATTTCTACTATTTTAGTCCAAGACCTATAGGTTCCTTCTTTATAAATCCACCCATTCACCAATTTCTTAAGTTCAGAAATAGTTCATTTCTCAATGTGTTGCCCAGAAACTAAGGTGTGAACCCCACCTCTGTAGAATAATTCATTGTCATTGTTCCTTATAAACTCACATCCATAGTGAAAAACAACATTAAAGACTTGCATGTTCTGTGAAAGGTATTTGCATATTCAACGTTACAACATTATAACATTACAATAACTAGAGCAAGATAGTTCGAATAGGCGTACCTGAGACATTTCTCAATGTGTTGCCCGTAAACGAAGATTCCAACTCATCTGATGAATTTGAAAGCTTTGAATGCTTCGTGCCTCGTCCTTCAAAGCTTTGTCCTCCGTCTTCGTCTTCTCCAATGGCGTCTTCGTCTTCCTTCGGTGTTTGATTTGGGAATGAAAATGTAACCCTAATTTTATAGGGGGTAAACAACAACATTTCATCAATTACTGCCAACTAGACCAACCAACACTCGCCAAGTCAATAAAAATGCCAACTAGATCACCAAACACCTGCCAAGTCATTAAAAATGAAAGATTATATGTGCCAAGTGGCACGAGGGGGAGGGGGGTAAATCGAAACTCGCTAAATTTGCAGGGGAAAAGTGTATTTAACCCATAAGATTATCATTTTTAGTGAATGACAAGGCATCAGACTTTTTCAATTGTTCTACAGGAGTAAGAAAATGACATCTCATCTCCCTTTACTATTTTAAATTGATGAAGATTTTTTAAGTAGGCAATTAGCAAATATGATTAAACAAGATAGATTACATGTATTACTCATATGGCAGGGTTACAATTTTAAGTCACTTTTTTTTGCAGATGGTCTAATAATCTTATGTAAAAATTCAAAAAAAAATTGTATTTGCTATCCACAAGTTATTACATGAATATTCTCAAAATTTGGGCAAGATGTTTGGAGGATCTATTTCAAGTTTCAAGTTGAGATAAGATGCAGGAATCCTTTGTTTCAACATAAGCCAAATAAAATTTGATTACCTTGGAGTATCAATATTCAAGCGAAATCCATGAGTTTAACATTTATAGACAATAATAGATAGGGTCATAGCCAAATTAGCCACATGGAAATGACATATCTTGTATATGATGGGAATAATTCAACTTTTTAACTTAATCATTAATGGCATTCTACTTTACAAACTTAAATTCTATGAGTGACCCATTTCACTTATCAATAAACTATATACTTGTATAAGAAACTTTTTATAGTCTGAAAACATTGATGAGATAAAGATGCTAATTTTTAAATGGAGTAAGGTTTGCAGTCTTGTTACCCCAAGTGATTAGGAATACAATTATCAACAAAGTCAGATGCCTATATCATACTTGGAAACTTCTCACCTCATCAAATTAGTGGGCACAAACCCTGAAGAAAGAATACTTTAGGGACAAAATATAAATAAAACATTGTATCCTCATTGTGGCATGGAATTAAGCAGAGTTTAGCATACATTGAGGATCATACCTCTTGGAAAATTGGGAATAGTCAGAAAATTATTCTATGGCCAGATAAATTACTACCTTGTAACATTAAATACACAGATGAATCTGTGTGCGCACGCGCACCATTACAATATACATGTATCCTAAAATACATAATCAATATGTATAGACTTTATGAACTGAAATTGCATACTACTAACACTATATTGGTTATGATATAATCAGTTTGACATTATATGATGCAATGACTGTTTTTTTTTGTATCAACTAAAACAAGTTAGATCCAATATTTTTTTAGCCCAATGGTTGGAATATGGTATCAGAGGAACCTTGGGGTTTCCCAAACATTCTTCCTCTTCTGCCGCACCAAACCAATCACACTCCACAACTTCTTTCTCCTCTGATTCTCCTCCTTCATAATGAGTTTGACATCCTTCGATAATGAAGATGAACAGCCACAAATCTATCATTCCAAAACCATCAAAGATCCATCCCAAGACCCAAGAAGTCCATATTTCCTTCATTCGAGTAAAAATATCAGTGCCAACTTGGTTTTTATAGCTCTCACTGATAACACTTATCATGACTCGAGCCTATCGATGAAAATAATGTTATTTTCTAAGAATAAAATTGATTTCATCAACATAACCCTCCCTAAACCTTCTCCTCTTTATCATAATCTTGATTTTTAAGAGCTAGATGCAATAATATGGTGATGTCCTAGATCACCCATAATCTTTGTACCCACATATTTCAGAGCACGATTTGCATCAATTATGCTTTTGGTCTTTGGAAAGATCTTGAAGATTAATTTACAAAGGGAATTTTTTTAGGGTTTTTGATCTCATGTGAGATCTCCAATAAATTCAGCAAGGCAATCAATCTCTCTCTATCTATTTCACAAACATGAAGATTATATGGGATTAGTTAGAGGATCTTCACACAACTCCTAGTTGTTCGTCTCATATTGTTTGCACTTTCCCTTTTTCCAATTTCGTCAAACTTTTAAAAGTTGCGTTAGAAATAAGGGATGTGGCAGCTGAGATGGCGACGTGACAGCTGAGATGGCATAATTATTTTTTTATTATTACATATAATAATTAAATATTTTATTGATAATTGATTTTCACAAACTTTAATATAAAATTTTTGGGTCTATATTCTTTGTAATAGCAGCCCATTAGTCAAGCTTTATTGGTAATGTGTAAACAAGTAGTTTATAAGCACTAATGTTATGTTTATTACTGCAATTTCGATGTGGGACTCAAACAAAGCAAATATTATGTTGGTGTTAATTTCAGGTGAGTTTGAATCAATGGCTGGAGTAAGAGAGCAAGACCAATACATGCCAATAGCGAACGTGATAAGAATAATGAGAAGGATTCTTCCATCACATGCTAAAATCTCCGACGATGCAAAAGAGACGATTCAAGAATGTGTATCTGAATACATAAGCTTCATAATAGCAGAAGCAAACGAGCGGTGTCAAAGAGAACAGAGAAAAACTGTTACAGCAGAAGACGAACCTTTTACCTTCATCCTTTAACATTTTACCTTCAACGTTACCGTGAAAGTAAAGGCGAACCTGCTTCTGTTAAACGCACTGCTTCTCTTGCTTTGCCTCATCCTCTTCCAATGCAGCAGCAACAGATTCCGTCGTTATCATCGATGCCGGTTCTTGATAATAATAATAGTACTAGTAATAGTTGTTATGGTTTTGGTTATGGTTTTGATTTTGATCAAGGGTTTGGTGGTGGTGGTGGTGATGGTAATACTTCTTCTTCTGTGGCTGCTTTTGTACCTAACTTTGATTATTATCCTCATCTCAAACGTGATAATAACATGGGATGATGAGCATTGTGAGTGATGGGCAAGGATGGGTCTTATGTATGAAGTGGTACAAGTTCTTATTACACGTTTCATGTTTCAAAAACATGCCGGTCATAGTTCATGGAGGTGCTACCATAGCTTGAGGTAGTGATGTGCACAGGTTTAGGAAGGGTGGTTCACGTTGGGAGACAAACAAATCATGAAAGGTCTGCACATGATAGGCGCTGTCAGCTGGAACTGTGAGACCATGAATCTTATATGCCCAACCTGTAGAATATGACAATACAAGCATCAGTA
This sequence comes from Lathyrus tuberosus, assembly GCA_022829125.1. Taxonomy (NCBI): domain Eukaryota; kingdom Viridiplantae; phylum Streptophyta; class Magnoliopsida; order Fabales; family Fabaceae; genus Lathyrus; species Lathyrus tuberosus. The sequence continues at coordinate 2,967,950 of JALAZF010000546.1, read as the reverse complement.
TTGTTTCACCAAGACAAAGAGAAGTACCGTTAAGAACCACGTTCCACGTTACACATACCAGCATAGTACCGAATTAGGCGAACTAGCATAGGAATTTCAACTTGACGAGCCTGTTCATATGGCTTCCCATTATCCCAAGTCTCAAGTGCTGCAATATCATCGTTGTGTTTTTCAATCAGATCAGCAGCACGCAACATTATCTTTTGCCTTTCCTATAAAATCCCAGAAGAAACATAAACATAAAACTTAATTTAACTGGAAATTCATTGAAAATGAACAAAAGATCATGACTTAATAATAGAAAATAGAAGCAATGATCATATTATTTACATAGGCTGTCATCTTAGGCCACGGCCCTAGATCAAATGCTTTGCGTGCAGCTGCAACAGCCCTGTCAATATCTTCAGAGTGACCCTCCGCAACATGAGCAATCACTTCCCTTGTCCTTGGATCCAATTTTGAAAATGTTTTCCCTAATAACAAAGAAATTCCAATAGTAACATACCACAAAAAAAAACATCTAACAAAAACAAAATCAACCCTTGTTTCCCTCTTTTCTTCAATAGTCAAAATTGTATCTTTCTATCCAACCTGTAAATGGGAAGAAACTGAGAAGACAAAAAAGATAGCACTCACCAAGATAGATTATGGTGAAAACATTGAGATGACAGAGAGTATGATATTGATTATTGAAGGTTATTTAGTGGTTGGTTGTTGTTATTGGAGTGATGAAGGAAATAAAGGCTTGCTTATGACAAAGATGTATTGAAGGTGGTGATGATGTCCCTGGTAAAGCCAAAAGTCTCTTTTTGAGTTATGATGTTGAAATGGTTTTTTTCCATTCATGAAAAAGGGGCAGGCCGCATGTATATGAAGATTAGGAGGTATGGGTTCTTATGAAAAGGCAACAAATAGCATATGCTTGGAGAAGGACCATGAGAATAAACATTCGTGCATGCACATACAGTATATACAAGTGATCGTGTTCCTGCAGTGATTATGTTCTCCCTTGATGGAATGGATAAAAGTCAAGATTAATATGCTTGGTGAGTTGAACTTGAAGAAAAGAAAAAAAAAAAGTGCGAAGTTTATGGTCGTGACATCCTCTAAGAAACAACAAACTGCCAACAAATTTTCTTTTTTCTACTAATAGGCAGGGTCCATGCAATACCTGTCTTTATATTAGTCTTACATTGGTTGTTTCAGAATAAAATCTAATTTTTATATTAACTACTTGTGCATAATCATACAAATGAAAAACTTATGGGCCAAAGAGAATGAAATTGTTATTGCGCTTCTAGATGGGTTTGTGTGTGGATTTGATTTGATCTGGCCCAATTAAAATTATTTTAAAAATAACAATTTATAAAAATAGAATTAAAAAATAAATATTACAAAAATAAATATAAAAAAATATTTAAAAATAAATATATAAAAAAATCTATATGGAAAATAAAAAATAATATAAAAATCCACGTGAAAATTAAAAGATGCTGACTAAGTCATCCATCATGCCAACTCATACTCCACGTAAACAAAACTAACACTGTTTGCATTTATTTGACGGAAAGGACCTTTATGCTTCAGTTAGACATCTTAAGGGATCTATTTAGAACTTTTAAAAGAAAGAGGACCAAATTGGACCCAAGGGTATAGTTAGAGGACCAAAAAGGGTATTAAGCCTACATTAAATGCTTCTTAAAAGACCTCAATACTAACTACACCAATGTTCACACCCAAATCCTCTTGATGGATTCCTTCCCTTTTATATCCAAGGTATATTCCCTAATATCTCAACAAAACACTACACTTTTTGACAAACCTAACCATTCCACTACTGCAACACCCATATATAAATATATATATATCTAGAAGATACATATTATACATGTTTGTACATTTGGTACTGAAATACAAATAAGTTCCTAATAGCACATTGTATAAATTACATGCCAAAAACATGAAATCTAAAACAATGGCATAATATACAGAAGATGCTCCAAAAGACTAAGAACTAGATCATAACAATGATCTCAAAATAGAGTCTTCTCAGCGGAAACAATGCCATTCAAAAAAGCCAAGACAGGTAAGGATATCAAACTACTATATCCTTACCCTTCGCGGAACCTGAACCACCTGAAATATAATCAACAACATGGGGTGAGATAATAATCTCAGTGAGTTCCCTATCTTATGGATTCTCTCGGCTTTACATGGTTCTAACCAATCCTAACTCAAGTCAAAAGGGAAGGGACAAGACTTGAGTGCACAACTCACACTATATGGAAATATGTCGATTGAGTTCAACAACTCAAACTATCACTAATCGGAAACCTGACCAAGGGATCCTCTTTTCCCGTCCTCTCTTACGTCTAAGAGTTCGACGCGGGTCATGGATCCTTGCAAACCTTGACATACGAAATGGATTCGGATCCAAGGGACACATACACCATTGGATTGTCACTTCTCATGGGTCGTACTCCATCACAAGTCTCTTTACCCGTAGGCTCCATCCGTACAATGGGGATCAAACCTGTCAAGGTACTAGTGCATACATTCTAAAGGAGTTCTCTAAATAAGCCTTCACTTGTGAAATAGCACAACTCAAGGGATTGGTTCCGACTAAGTGAATTCACACAAATGTGATTCTATTCGACAATCACAAGGCCACGTACGCCTTATTTTCAAAGTAACATAAATTCAACTCATGTTCTATATAGTGCCTCACCTCTCCCTTAGACAACTACTTGTCAAGGATGCGCACCTAAGCATCATTCACACAAGCATTGTAATCTAAGTCATATATCAACTCCTAATTACACCATTAGGTATTTCCATTGAATTGTGACAAAGTTTTACTCACTCTTTCTTAATTATTTTTAATCACATATCATCATATTAATCAATTCACTAACCTTCAATTATACATGCATATCATCTATAATAAACAAGGCCAACAAGGTAAAGCAACACATATAATAACATAAATTAGTCAAATATAATCCACATAAATAATTCACTTAAAGCATATAGTTATGTTTCTACTTCACTATCACATAGATCCTTGAAGTAGCTTTCCAACGCTTCCGACCGTGCCTCATTCCGAGTTACGGTTCTCAAGTTATGACCTAAACAGTGCAAAGAAAAAACACAAATGCAGTCGAGCGCGCTAAGCGCGGTTTGAAACACGATTTTAGCCCAGAACATAATCAAAATGGCTCCAGGCGCTCTATGTGCCATTAGGGCGCGCTAAGCACGGTCCCTTGCGACCCCAACTTTCAAAACATACAATTTCATAATTCTACCCCCAAAATCTCATGATTTTTGCACCCCACAACATCAATAAGCATGTAGAACAACACCATAGCAACAAAACACATATATTCAAGTACATGATTCTCATACCCAACAATGACAACATTCAACATATAAATCACAATAACATGAAGAACATAGCCAACCTCATTCTTAGAATCTCATAGCTATCAGAACATACTCATTCTATCATGATTCTTCCTAACCGTTCTAAGTTTCTATAAAACCCTAACTTCTAAAATCAAGAGTTCTACCTAGAACCCACCTTAACTAAGAAGATGAAGAAGGTTGTTGTTGGAAGATGAAATGAAATGATGATGATGAATTCCAAGTTTTCTTTCCTCTTTCTCTCTCCCACGAGTTTTCTTCTTCTTTGCTCCCAAGTTTTCCTTTTCTTTTCTTTCTCTGAAGTTCTCTGATACATAGCAAAAGAAGTGGCATTTGGTGGCATTACTTAGTGGAAAGTTTTGTAAGGGTGGGGTAAGTGAATGTGTGGTGGAGAGATTAACATGAGAACAAAACATATTTTTCTGATACATCATGTGATTAGAATTGGACAAATATAGTAAAACAAATATTATTAAGTACCACCAATTAAATATTTGTTCTACTAGACCAATTGACTCATTATTAGTGTTATAAAAAAGCCTCAATTAATAAAAGATTAATTCCAATTAATATTAATTAAATCAATTTGAATTCACTAGTTACTTTAATCATCTCAATTGATAATTTTCAGAATATACCGAAACTCAGGTAATCTTAACTAATATTATTGAGGATTTCTTATTAAACCATATAGGTTTCTTAAACATCACGCGAATTTTCGTTTTTGCCCCTAGTTTCCGGATATGCACATCCGGACGCACCATTTTTTTTAAAAACGTTGATTTGTTCCGGATGTGCATATCAGGAATAAACCCTGATCTGCAGATCCGAAAAATAGCAGAACTTTATTTTTTTTTTAAATCAGTTTTGTTGGTTGGTCGCAGATGTTAATATATCGCCGCAACTTAATATACATTTGAAAACATCCATATATAAAATAAAATGATATATATATATATATATATATATATATATATATATATATATATATATATATATATATATACACACATAATAGTACTCCTGTCAAAATACAGTACATCAATGTAATAAAAATAGAATACATCAAACAAAAAACTACTGTGTATGCCGAAGGATCTCTCCTGGCTCACCTGCTCCTCTACCCCTACCCGCCATCCTGGCTCGATGTCTCCGGTACTGAAGTTCCCCTCGAGCAATCTCAATAATCCTATCCATGGCAAGTCTGCCACCAGAGCCCTCAGGGAGGTGCTCGTCCGCAATGGCCACCTGCGTTATCTCCTCTATCTCACGACAGCGAGGTAGGACATCTTGAGTATGGTCCAGCTGAGACTGTCGCTCCTCTAATATCTCCTGATGAGCAGGTCTGGGTGGCGATCCCTCAGCAGTGGGCACCATGCATGGGTGTGAGACGGTATAGAACCACATGATGTACCCGACAGCAACGCTCCAGTCTCTCAGCACTCTGGTTGCCCGAGCCTCTTCTGGTACCAAGTGGGACTGGAAGTCAGCATATGTCTCACCTATCTGCGTGCGGGTCAAGCCTAAAGGAGCAGACTCACGAGGCATCCTGGGGATCGTCTGCGTGTAACCGAACTGACGCAAGACGCGCTCCGGCAGGTATCGAGTAGTAATGGTCGAATGCATGCCAACCATCCTGAGAACAATGAAACTTCATCGAACGGGCGCGTCACACGGTGATCGGCATAGGCGTCATAAATAATGTCCTCAGCAGCCATTCGATCAAGATAAACTCTGTAGGGCTCGGGCGCATGGTTCCCTCTCAGCAGGAGAAATGTAGCAGCACGCGGCATATCCTCAGTGTACCCCTCGACACTACCCCAACCAGTAATCTTGGGAAAGTGCTGTAATATCCACGCCTGAAATGGAAAACATAACATCGGTGTCAAACATTATAATGAATATAGAAAGAAAAGAAATGAAAAAAAAGACTTAGAATATAAGATTGTTACCACGTATAGTGTACGGCTTCCTGCCACAGTCTTGGCTGCCCAGAGGCAACCATCTGAGAGCCTAGAATAAGTGTATGCCAGCATAGCCGCCCCCAGTTGTACCCATGGATCTCTGTGGATCCAAAAGGTACCTGAGGTAAACGATTTCAACGTAAGTGACGCTGGTGTCCACAAACAGCTGTGTACCGAGCAAAAATAGATAGTAGCATCTCAAGGCACGCTGCCTGTGGATCTCCACCTCAGCTGGATCACCTGCTGCCCGTCCTACCTCTGCAAGCTCCTCACGAAATCTGCGTGTCATAAAGGAGAATCGGACATGTGCACCTCTCAACTGGGTCACATCCGCAAGTGCATCATCTGGGGTGGCCCTAAGCTCCCCAGTCAGCATCTCTATCGCCTCCACCTTCGACATCTTACCGTGACGGAGAAGGGTACCCGTGATCGGTAGATGTAAAAGGCATGAGATGTCGTCAAGTGTGATCGTGAGCTCGTTGTACGGTAGATGGAATGAGGATGTCTCAGGGTGCCATCTCTCAACAAAGGCCATCAGCATACCGTACATGATCTGGGGATACCCAATCCTAGAAAGGCCTCCGAGACTAGAGGTAGCAAGTGTAGACTGGAACCACTCATCCTCTGGCAGCTCCGCAATCATGTCTATAACCTTGCCCTCATGGTTATAGAACTTTTGGGAATCCTTCTCCTGAAAATTTTCAAATAAAACAATGTTACAAATGAAAATATTTTCAACGAAAACAATTCTATAAATAAACCGAAAAAGGTTACCTGTCTTAGCCAGACATATCTGGCAGTATGCTCAGAGTACCCCAGGAGTAGGGACATATCAGACGGTCCCCCGGGATAACCCTTCAGCTCATCGAAATCGTCATCACCGTCACCACCCTCATGTGTTGGGTGATCACCCTCAGGAACAGAAACAAGGGATGGAATAGGAGCAGATGATGGAACTGGAGTCTCCCGACGACGCCTGCATGCGGGCGGGGACCCTGATGAACCAGCAGTAGAAACCTGACACCTCCGAGATGTAGAAACGGCGGCTGACGGGGGAGTGGCCTGAACCTGTGATGTGGAAGGCTGTGGTGTAGGATGTCCCTCAGTTGTAGGGGCTGTTGGAACTGCCTCTGCTATAGACTACGTCCGCTCACGTCGGACAGATGCATGTTAACCTGTCCGTCCATGTATCATACGATCGTCTCTGGCAGCCATGTAATCTGCAAAGCATAATAAATAAATTAGAATTTTTAAAAAATAATTTTAAAAAACAACAAAAAAAAAACAAAAAACTAAAATAGAAACCAAGTTGCTTCCGGATTTGCACATCAGGAAAACTTCTGTGGATGCACATCCGGAAGTACTCAGAATATTTAACGTTGGGTTTTTCCGGATGTGCACATCAGGAAAGTAATCAACGTTAAAATTTTTCCGGATCTGCACATCTGGTACGTAGTTCAAGTTCTAAAAGACGCAGCAATGGCTACTGTAGCATAGAAAAAAGTATTTTAATGCCCTGATCGTCCGTTTGAAGCAACAAATAATACCTACATTGTCTCTAACCTATGTTATTCATACTACCTAACAATTTCTACACCTAAATGTCTACTCTAAATCGATTACTCGAAATTAACTCTGAAACTCTAAAGTTCGAAAACTTACCGATTAAATTAAGATACAGAGGATTTGGAGTGTCTTGATCGTTGTAAAAGTTGCTCTGCGCCGAACTCGAGTGAAAAAATCAGGATTTGTGGGAATGAAAATTTGAGAGTTTGAGAGATTTTGATAGTTTAGAATGTAAAAATCTAAAGAATGAGGGGGGAGAAGCTCTGGCGCCAAGTTATAAGAAATTGTTCCGGATTTGCACATCAGGAAACATTCCAGATTTGCACATCCGAAACAAATCAACATATTTTTAAAAAATAGTGCGTTAGAATGTGCACATTCGGAATCAAGGAACAGAAAAGAAATTTCGCGCAAAATCGGATAATATCTTACAATCACACCTTCTATTTGGATTTTAAATGATGCTAGACTGCTAGTGATCGTGTTTGCCCTCATTTAAATTATTTCACAAAAAAATATAAAATTAAACCTATATTTGCATGTTTTTCAAACGCTAGCATTTTACTTGCTTATTATTGTCAAAAAAATTCCATATTCTAATAACTTTGAATTATACAATGTCTTATTTGTACTCCAATTCCACCCGAGTTTAATTTATATTTCTCAATTAACCAAGAAATTGAATTGTATCCACATATTTCCCTCGGATTCTTGTTCAATTCAGAACCTGCTTACCCGCAGGACAATATGATTTATTTATTTAGTAGCAAAATAATTAACATATCATAAATATATAATTAATTTATTCAATAGCAAAATAATTAAGATATTATAAATATATAATTTATTTATTCAGTAGCAATTTTGTTTGAAGTGATGATTTATATAGGGTAAAGTGAAACTAATTGACTGTAGCCCCTTTTAAAAAAACAATCTCAACATGCTCTATATTGCCTGAAGTCACTGTTGCTGCAATCATTTTCTTAACTGCAAATAAACTACTTCATTAGCACTTACAAACTTTGATTTACCAATAAACATAAACATTTGGGGATACATTATTTCATCATCAGAAAATTGGTGTCTTTGAAAAGCATCCATGACAGCAAAAATGTTACATCTCTATAGGTAAGGTAAGAAAAAAAAAAGCAACTTATTTGGCTATTTTCCTACAGTGATGCTGATGAAACAACTCATGAATTTGTAACTATGCTAATGTTACAGGGGTTTTCTTTGGAGGCAAGGATCTATAATTACATTAATGTTGATACTGGACTATAAATTGGTCAATCTACCCGTGCTTGATGATCCTTTCCTTCTTCGACGTCTCTTTTGCCGAATGCGCCAAAAACTCAATAGTAAAATACCTGTCAGAAGAGAAAGAAATTATGAAACAAAGATAACATAGATATACATCTTGAAATTTGAATGGGTCTAACTAATAACTACGAACCACTGACAAAAACACGAGCACCAAACAACCTGATACTAACAATGACATTGACACAGGAAATAATTTGAGAAAATTGAATAATTTAATGTAACCATGCGTGTGTCGGTGTCGTGTGGGTATCGGACATGACACCTGTAGGACAGAACATGTCTTCGAGTGCTACATATGGTTTAACCCAACCCTACAAAATTGACTTGTAAGATAAGAGTGTTTGCTCACTCAAAACTCATTTTCAGGTCATATCCCATTCAATCATGGAATCTTAACACACCCCTCACGCTCAAGGCGCAAGACTTGACATCTGGTGTGTGGCCCTAATGGCCGGATAACAGGTAGCCCAACAGATCTTGGATAGGCTTCAATATCATCTTAAAATTTAAGTCGAGTCTAACACAACTCAACGAAACCGATTTGTAAGGTGAATGATGTCTCCTACTTTTATACACTCATTTTTCAGGCCGTCTCTCATTAGGTATCTTAACAAAACATATACAACAACAACAACAACCAAGTCTTATCCCACTAAGTCGGATCGGCTACATGGATCAACTTTCGCCATAATGTTTTATCCAGGACCACGTTTCTATCCAAATCATTAATCTCGCGATCTTTCTTAATAACTTCTCTTATAGTCTTTCTAGGTCTTTCTCTTTCTTTAGTTGTTTGACTTCTCTCCATCAGATCTACTCTCCTTAACACAGAAGCTACAGGTCTTTTTTCTACATGCCCAAACAACATAATGTTCTATTTAATAATATATATACTAGTAGAAAAAATTGGATGGCAAAGTTAAGTGGTCACGAACCAGTTACTGCAACAACAGCAGGAATAAGCCAGTGACTACGAACTAGCATAGGCGCATCAGGCTGCAAGAAAGATCAGAGTTTGGTACATCAGCAATATGCAGCATCTGAAATTTCTATAAAATCAGCTCAACAACTGTTTCAGTTTCTTACCTCATCTCCATAGAACAGGCCCAAATATCTATTCCCAAGAGAGTCATCCTTACTTCTTAAATTTACCTTTCGCGTAAGGTAAGTTGAATTGAAACCACCACCCAGATCAATGACAGGATAACCTGGCAATCTTCTGTTTCTTCCTCTGACTTGTAAACTGTAGCCCTTGGTTCCCCATATTTCGAACCTTGAGTCGGTCCTGCAGAACAACTCCTTCCCCACAACAGCTGAATATGATGAAAAATTTACATCAGTTCTGCGAGATGGCAACTGATTGTCATCTTCATACAAGGGTGCATCTTGTTTATTTGAATTAGAGAAAAGCACTGGATCTCTAACATTCTCGCTGGTAAAATCTAGCATTTTCCTCAGAAGCGTAAAACAGTTGGTCACCATATGGCTGCTGTCTAAACAGTTGGAGTCACCATACACGCCAATGCGACCTTCCCCCATTACCGTAAGACCAAGAATTGGAGAATCGGCCTGTTTCACCAAGAGAGGCCAAAACTTTAAAAACAAAAAAAATGGCATTTTCACACAAATTTAACAAGAATTTGGATAGTTAACGCTGTTCAAATATGTGATTAATTACCTTCAGTGGATGTTTCATGAGTATAAGGTTTAACAATTCATCAACCATCCACTAAAAATAATTAACCAAAATTTTAAACATCATTAACCATAGCTAAGAAATAGAAGATGTCGTCTCACCTTGGTGGTGCTAGAAGTAAGCAACACGTTCTGAGTGGCTCCACTTTCTGAACTATCCGAGAAAGGGAAGCTATGTACATAACCACCCCTTGGAAACCTCACTATGTCTGTTCCAGATGCGTACCGATTCTCCTCACCAAAAAGTGAAAAATCACCGCTCAGAATCTTATCTCCAAAGGCAATTCCAAATGGAGCCAAAAGATCATTAAGTGCAGGATTATTAGCACCTCCAGTGACAGGGGTCCACCAACTCCGAGTATTATCATCAAAGAATCTCATCTTTACCATGGTATCTACATTGTACCACTCGGCAAAGACAGCTAATCCCAATCCAGTATTTATAACATCGTCTCTCAACTTTTCAATCTCCTCGGCAAAGTACTCTTCTTCAAGATCCACCAAAAGAAGTGTTCCATATTGTCGAGCATCAAAGCACGTAAGAGGAGAACCGAGTGTTTCAACATAGTAACCAGCATCTCGTAACATGTTGAACATTATGTGGAAATTTGTATGTAGATGATCCCCATGCCAGTCAAGAATGTCATTACGAACATCCAAGGAATCCCTGGGAATATAACCTGGGGGGTATTTGATATTGTGAAACTGATCCCACAAAATTCGTTTTGCTCGTGGCGGTGTTGGTACCACTTTTAACTTCAATTGAAGCACGCAAGTGCTTATTCGAGGGTGCTTCTCTCCTTGAGCTGGAGGGCTGGAAACCCTAAGAGTCACATTACCTTCAATGTTACCAGAAAATTGTGCACCTTCTTCCTTGATTTGCATATGAATGGCCAAATAACCAGTCCAAGGCCAGATGACTTCAGAATATGTAAAATGAATGCTTAAAAGATTTCCTACTTCTTTAAAAGGATGCCATATTGGTGGACTTTCGACGTAGCCAATAACACCCATTCCATTTAAAATGCTGGCATTGAAGATGACAGGCATGGCACCTGCATAGAGCGGCTGACGACAAAAGGGCCACGAATAAGGACAATCCGTGTAATCAAGAACACTGGGAAATATGCTTGCTCTAGGTTTGTAGCTCTTAAGAATCTCATATGATTCTAACCTAAAAATTGCATTAACAAACAAGAAAACATAATGATTAGTGAATGGTTAAGGAATCTCGTGTCCCTATGTTTTTTGGGAATTTTTCAACAATCCCCATAGTTTTAGATTAATAAATGGTTCAATAATAATGGATATTGTTACATTAGTATGATATGTTTTAAGAGTTAAAACAAAACAAATTGGAGAGCTATATATAAAAACCTACAGATCCACTCTGCCAGCGCCCTGTTCGTACATGTTAGGCCCAGCAAGTTTTGCAGCACCCTCGACCAATGCTTGTTTCATGCTTGCTGGGTTTAAAATATTTTTGCGATCAGGTTCAGGAATGACACTAACAAGCAAACATACAACACCAGCAACTACAGGACTTGCAACACTGGTTCCTGATAAACTTTTACAGCCCGAACTAATCTTTGATCCCATTATGTCCCGTCCATATGCAACAATGTCTGGCTTCACCCGGCCATAACTGCAAGGGTAAATATTTACCAGCGAGTATGAAACAAATCTCACAAATATATTTGAGGGAATCACAAACTAACTGACAAAAAATAAATGGTACCCGTGTGGAAGTTCCCATGTACTCATGCCACGTGAGGAAAAGGAGGCTATATGGTCACTATAGTCAATACCACCAACACCAATCACATCACTTTGATCTGCTGGATTATTCAAAGTTCCATAAAGTGGTCCATCGTTTCCAATTGCAGAGACCATGATTATGTTATTGGCTGTTATCTCCCATATCTGGTTAACAAATTTGAGTCGTAAAACTATAAAAAGTACACTTCTATAGTTGGTGGAAGAAATAATTATCATATATGTAACAAAAACATATAACGGCTTCTACAATATAATTCTTGAGCTAGAACAGATAGGGACAAGAAGTTTACCTTTTCCACAAACGGGTGATCCAAGTAATCAGGTCCACCTATACTTAAATTGAGCACATCCATATCGGTTGCAATTGCATAGTTAAAGGCATCAAGGAACCAAGAGGTATATGACACCTGCAATAGGCTGAATGAAATCTTCTCAAAATCTTGCCATGTATTGCAGAATACAAATAACAGAAGCAGCAGAATTTGAAAAAAAAAATACAACTTAATAAACACTATTAATCTGGTCAAGATGCATTCATGCATCTAAATTCTCCATTTTCGTACATATAAAATGAATGAAGATATGCTAAAGTCTGGTTAACTGAAATAGTGAAATGTTGTTTCCATGGAGTTAGAAAGAGTTCAATTCAACCCATTTCCCCCTTTGAAAGAAATACTTTAATAATAATACCCAACAGGCATTACCTGTGCATCAGTAAACACACGAAATGCATAAATCTCTGTATCTGGTGCAAACCCAAGGCACTCGGAATCCATACCGGCAACAACACCAGCAACAAAAGTCCCATGTCCAAGATTGTCATTCAATGTATCCTCATTAGTCCAATTTGTACGCTCCTACAAAGTTCCTCAACACTCAATTCATCAACAATAAATCAACCACTACTCCCAACATCATATCAAGCAAACAAGCATTACCTTGATGTTACGGAAGTGAGGGTGATCAGCTCTAATGCCAGTATCAAATATGGCCATCTTGACCTTTGCACCTGTGTGGCCTCTCGTCCACAATTCTTCCGCCCCAAACATGGAAGTAACTTGTGATCTCTGTTACAATGACAAACATCTCAAACCATGCACGGTATAAATTTCAACTCAATGAAAACAAAGTTACCACCATAAACATTGCATAGCTTTCATATAAACCAAATCCAACTCATCAAAGTCAAAATCAAAATACCAAGCATTTCATAGTTTTCAATAGTCAATAAATTCACAATACACTAAACCAATAATGATGATGATGCAATGTAACAAATCAAAGTTGTAATCTTTTTAGCTTCCCTAAGATACCAACAACAAAACTCAACAAAAAAAGACCTGGCTCAACAAATCTCTGCCCCACTTGATTGAACCATTGCGATTGATAGAATCTTCTACTTGCTCATCTGCATCACAAAAAGACATCTTTGTGAAGATCTTCCCAGGACGCTTATTCCCATCAACAAAGGAACCAACTTTATCACTCTCATGCTTCAACAAACCCCTTTTATAGCTCATATCCAAACTCACGTATTTCACCAACCCTAATTTCTTAATTTCTTCAATAAGTCCCAATTCATGAACCGAAACGAGGCCGAAATCGGTGGGAAACTTAGCTGCAGGATTCTGCCGCACAATCCACTGCCACCCTTTTGATCGGAGGTTGGATTCAAGGTAAGCACGGTGGTGATCGGCGGTTTTGTATTGGGTGAATCCGATGATGTAATTCGGAGGTGGTGGTGGTGGAGGAGGAAAAGAGGGATTTAGGGTTAGGGTTTTGAAAAGGGAAATGAAGAGAAGGAAGAGGGAGAAGGTGGCGGTGGTGGTGGCCATATTGGCCGGAATGAACACAAAGACAGAAAGAGAGATAGTGACAGAATTGGTTTCTTTGTTTGGTTGCTACATTGGCATTTACAAGATTACATTGGATTTAGGATTATGTTTGATTCCTTTCTATGCTTCTGTTTCAATCTGGTTCAGTTGTTTATTGGTAAAAAGAAACAGGTTCAGTTCTCCAATGTTCTATGTCTTTTGTTTATGGTTTGTGTCTTGTTATTTTAGAAATTTAGAAATAGGAATCAAATTAGATTTAGGTTTTTATTTTATTGTTTCTTTTTTTGTCAATGTTTTTATTTTATTGTTACAAAAAAAAATTCGGATTTAATTTAATTAATTAATTAATACTCCATTCATAAACACTTAATTAAATATTCAATTTAGTCTCTCTAAAAAATAAAAGCAATTATAAAAAAAAATCAAAAATAACAATTTGATAAACCATAATTTCGAGCTTATAAGGTCATATAATAATTTAGACATGTTTGGTAACAGTTTTTTATCACGAGTTTATAACTTATAGTTTATTTTTTAGACACTATTTTAAATAGCATTTTAGTTTATAGCCTATAGTTTATCATCTTTTCTTCCATTTTTATCTTTATTATTTTAACAAAAATTCTTTTTTATCCTTTATAATTTATTTTGAGTTTAATTGGTATACACTGACAGTGTAAAATAATTTTACACTGTCAACCAATAAGAATATATTAATCTACCATGTCATATAGTTAATTTAAATTTTACAGTCTGATGTGGCGGGATGCATAAGGGTGATTGGTTGACAGTGTAAAATATTTTTACACTGTCAGTGCATACCAATTAAATTCATTTATTTTAGTTTAAAATAAAATAAATGTGTATTAAATATCTTTTATGTCATTTTACATTATAAATTAGTTGAATCGTTAATTTTTCAAACATTTCAATTAGCTTATAATCAATCATCCGCTATAAGCTATAAGTTATCAGTCATCAGCCATCAGTCATAAGTTATAAGCTAGCTTATCAATCAACCGTTATTTTTACCAAATAGAGCCTTAGTTACTATTTTATTTGCAATTTGTTTGGTTGAAAAAGAGAATATAAATGGATTAAATAAAAGAGAAAAGACAAAAAATCCAAGTAAAGAAAATGAGAAAAAACTATTATAAAAATAAAATGAAAGGAAATAAGATTCGTGTTTATAAGATAAAATAAACGTCTTTAGCTAAAAAAATTTATAAGACTTAACAAATAGAAAAAAAAAACTAAAATTTCAAAAAGAAAGTTACGAGAGGTTATGGCTGAGTTGATAGAGAGGAAAAGTATGAATTATTATGTCGAAGTTAGAGGAGTAATCAAATTTGACCATTAAATTAGCATATTGATTATCTTCTATGAATATGTGGATAACAATGAATAGTCAATTCTCGTGCAAATTATGTCACTTAAACTCGTGTCTTTGGCTAGCGAGAGATCGTAATGGATAGAACGAAGCTTCGTCTATAGAATAACATAAGAGAGAGTATAAAGCCAAAGAAGTCACATTGTCAAGCCCTGAAAGAGTTGGAAATAAGTCTGTTAAAACCAATGTCGGTAGGGGTTTCGATGCAACTTTCATCAGTATTGACGATAGTGCGGGAGAAATTGAAAGAGTTTAATTTGATAAGACGTTCTTCAATGAGTCCAGACTAAGAGTTACTAATGTAAGTGAGGAAGGAGTTTGTCATGGAGAGAGTAGACAAAGAAATGTTATATATGGGGATGGGTTCATGTGGGATGCTGGTTGAATTTCCATTTCTCCAAGTCCACCAAATCCCTGCAAAAAAAAAGTTTATTACGGTGGCCGAAACATTTATTGTTAAGCCAAACACTTTCATGAGTATTTAAAATATTTTTAATTATAAATCCAAGATTCACAAAGTCGATGCAATCTCGAACACGGTAGATGAAGGGATAATCATCCATGCCGCATTGAGAACACAAGAGTGTGGTGATCATGTTACAATAATGAAGCAAAGAAATAGTATGCATCGAGTTGTGACAAGCGACCCAAAACATGAACTTAACCTTTTCTATAAGGCAGAGTTTCCAAATCCAATACCACGATTGTGAGGTTGTGATATGGATAGATAAACCCTCTTTATCGTGGAAAAGCCACAAGTATCCATTTTTGGCAGTGTAGATTTCACTTGTGTGGTCTGATCAAATGAAGATACATTTATTGTTCGTGTTGAAATTTAATTTTTTTGTTGAAATGGTTTCACCAATAGTATGTTCTATAAGCTCAATGGACAAGTAACTAATATGGAGAGGAACTATTAAGTATAGATCTTTCCAGGGCCGACCCAAACAATTCGGAGGCCCTGTTCAAATCTTAAAAATAAGGCTTCGAAAATAAAATACAAAATAATAATCAAGAAGAGAATTATTTTTTAAAGAATTTAATTAAAATGTATAGATAATGTAAGAGAATTTTACACAATCAACTGATCATAAACGTTGGGTGTTGGGAAAATTTTAACTTTTATTTTAACCACCTCTAAAGCAATGCAAACGGATGATGGTTATTGATCTCGAGTATTTGATCAGATCCACGCACGCTGGTCGTCAGATGGGCAAGGTGCTCGGACGGGTGATGAGGAGGAAAGGTGGTGTACCTGCAAGGTACTCCGACGCTCAAGTAAGAAAGGGTCAGAGAAAAATGGGCAAGTACAAAGTGTATGCTTAGGGTGAAAATGTGATACCTCGCCCTCTCAAATGAGAGGGTTTATATAATGTTCCCCAGCGCGTGGCCAACGGTCCTATTTTCAAGGCGAAATAACCGTTTTCCTGAAGAATATGTAACTGCCCAAACTAGCCGTTATGACGGGCAGGAGGGTAGTTGCGGGCATCTGTCCGTCAGCTGTCGGGGAGCTGTAGTTCGTGTGTGGCGGACAATAATTCCGGGCAGGGCTGAGCAGTCAGTGCCCGGTTGTAGTGGCAAAATGGTACTTTTGTCATCTTAATGGACTGGATCCAAGCGTTTGGGTTGTTACTGTAGCAGTCACGGATTGGGCCGCGCATGGCCGTTGGCCCAGTCCAGAACAGTAGCCCCCCAAGTCGTTGCTTCCGAGCGTGGAAGTGATGACTTAAGGATAGCGTACAGTCTCGGGGAAGTGGAGCGTTTTGCTCGTCGGCTGTGGAAGCCCGTGGTTTCTACTGTCCGTTGTGGCTGTTGGTCGCGGTCGTTATACGTTGCCCGTTACCGGTGGGTACCAACAGTTTAGTGGAATACGAAACGGTACGGGGGTTGCCACGTGTGTGTTGGAACTTGTGCCGCCGCCGCTTAGGCAATGATGGCTAGCGGGTAGTCATTATGACCTATGTGCGCGTGTGGTTGCACGTGACCTCCTGTATAAATAGGGGGAAAAACCTTCATTCAGAACCTTTTCCTTCAATCTTCAGCAAATTCCTTGCCCGTGAACGCTGTCCGTTGCAACCTTCATTGTTTGAAGCTCCGAGCAAGTCCTTTCAGCCTCGTATTTACGAGTAAGTCGTCTCTTTTCCTTGTTTTTCTTTTTGTCGATGTTTACTTAGACGGTGCATGTGGTTAGGTTAGATTTTAGGAGACTTAGGGTTGTATATGTGGTAGTCGCCGGTGGTGGATGATGGTTCCGCCGTCTCCATCACCGTTAGCCTGTCGTTACGCTGTGTGTGGAGGGTCTGTCCGTGACGCCGTCGCGATGGTGACGTGCACGTGACCGTGCGAGCGTTGCGTTTTATGGAGTTGTAAGCTGAATGAAAAACTCGTGATCTTGCTTTGGAGAAATTCCTCGTGTGGGAGGAGAGTTCCGGGCACTGTCTCGCGGGGAGACTTTTCGCAGTGTTGTCAGGGCTTAGGCCGGGGACGTCGTCCTCAGCCCTTAGCGCGCCCTTTCACTTGTTCAGCAGTGGAAGGGTGGATTTGATTAGCTGTCGAATTCACTGTCTTTCTCTGCTTTTCAGGTGATGGCGACAGGGCCCCGTGGAGAAATTGTATTAGATTCGTCCGAGGAGGAGTCTGGTTCCTCGGGGAGTAATAACACTCAGTCTTCGAGTGGGTCCACTGAGCAGGATACGGACTACGAGCAAGAGGACGAACTGTGGGACGATGATCAGGACGAGGTGCTCGAGGAGGAGGTACCCGAGGAGGATGCACCCGAGGAGGATGCACCTGAGGAGGATGTAGCAGAAAATAAAGCAGAGGAATAGGAGGTAGCAGAACCCTCTGAGCATGTGTCCGAGTTTGCGAGCTATGTTGGAGACTGCTTCCGGACGGTGGGAGACGACGGGGATTGGAGAGTCCACTTTCCCACTGCTAATGAGCACGTCTGCACCAATTACGGGGAGCGTTTCACAATGTATGAATATGTCTTCAAGGAGTTGGGCTTGAGGCTTCCATTTACGGATTTCCAGCAGTCCGTCTTTCTACATCTTCACCTGGCCCCTACGCAGCTCCACCCCAACTCGTTAGCGTTCATGCGGGCATTCGAGCTGGTGTGCGAGCACTTGCAGGTAGGGGCGACTCTTCCATTCTTCTTCACCGTATTTCATCTTCAACGGCAGACTTCTGGAAAGAGCTATGGTTGGGTCTCTTTGAAGCAGCAGCGTAAGCTGTTCAAACCTTTCTCTGAATCTATCCGTACATTTAAGACGAGGTACTTCGTCGTGGAGCCCGTATAGGAGGCTGCCCAGGATAGCACGTTCTGCTGGGAGCTTGAAGTGGATGAGAACGGGGAGGACAGGATTAACGAGGAGGGTAAATACATTGGGCGGCGATTGCTGAAATATCCCTTCCAGTGGACCGGGGCGCATTTTACTAAGCCCCCAAAGGACTATGTTTTTGAGCCGACCGATTTGGATGAGGGGGATGCTGCCTCATATGAGAAACTGCTGAAGTACGTGAACTCGTTCTGGATGGTCGAGTGTGTTACGAAGAAGAATGTGGTGATCCTTGAGGACGACGGCAGTCCTCGAGTGGAGCCTCGTTTTATTAACGTTAGGGCACTGCTGGGGTACAACACTTATAGGGATGTTATGGATCTGCTCGGTATTTAATCTTAATATATTGCTTTGTATTGCTCATTATTTTTTATCACCTGACGCCTGTTTTTGTCTTTTGCAGCCGCTATGCCTTCAGCCCACAAAAGGATGGTGAGGAACGTGGTCGCGCGGAAACAAGCTGCTGCAGTTGCTACTTCTAAGGTTCGTCCTTCCCCTGCCCGTGCGATTGGTCCTTCCCAGCCTCCTCAGGGGAATGCTTCACCGGCCAATGCACAACGGTCTCCAATGCCCCTGGCGACCAGGTCTAAGCGTCCAAGGAACGAGGCAGTGGATCTGGGCAAGGCGTCAGAGAAAGCGAAATTCGAGCTGCCTCCTTGTGTACTGGACAAGAGGTTTTTTGAAGGGACCTCTTTGGTGATTCCCCACGCTGATTCTCTTTATCTGCAAAGCCTGGACCGTCTGAGCAAGAGGGCGTTGGTGGCCCAGGATGCCTCTGTGGTGGTCAGGCTGCTGGAGATGGCAGCCACCTATGCTGAAGGGGACACGGCCATTGAGGGTGAGTTGACTATTGACCGCGGGAAGGTGACCGCTCTCGAGGAGAGCTTGAGGAAGGCCAGGGAGGAAGCTAGGGCTGCCAAGGAGGCGAGGGAGAAGGAGAGCGAGGAGGTTGCCCAGCTAAAGGGGAAGATGGTTACGCTCGAGGCTGAGAAAAAGGCTGCTGAGAACTTGGTCGCGCAACTGCAGACGGCC
Organism: Lathyrus tuberosus; assembly: GCA_022829125.1. Classification (NCBI taxonomy): domain Eukaryota; kingdom Viridiplantae; phylum Streptophyta; class Magnoliopsida; order Fabales; family Fabaceae; genus Lathyrus; species Lathyrus tuberosus. The sequence goes on along the minus strand of JALAZF010000546.1, from coordinate 2,948,605 downwards.
AATGCTCCGGGCGAGGAGGAGCCTGAGGACATGAAGGTGCTGAAGACAAGGTCAGAGTTAGTTGCCCGACTGGTGGTGGCCGAGGATGACAACGCGGTGCTCGGCGAGGAGTCCTTCCAAAACGCAGTGTCTCAGCTTCAGGTGGTGAATCCTGGTGTTGATTTGGTGACCGAAGGTACCAATTTCCTGGCGTACGTTAAAGACGGGCAAATAGTGATGCCAGAGTCTATCCTTGTCGGCCAAGCTAGAACCCAGACCTTTCCGCCCGATGATGAATGAGTCGAAGACACCGAGGAATGATGTTTGCCGATGATGATGGTTTGCAGGCCTGCGTGCCGTGTAGTTTGTTGTAATCTTATTTGGTTTGGGGGGCGTGGCCCCCCTTTTTATGTAATTCGTACAATCTTTGGCCCTGGTGGCCTTTTTTACTTTATGCCCGGTTTATGTTGGCCGGTTTTGTTACTTATATGATTTTTGTTTATGTTGTTATACTTTACATTAGTTGTGCATGTATGACTGCCCGTCGGAGGGTATGTCCGTTAGCAGAGCTATCTTTTGAAGCTTGCTCGTTGTGTGTGAATTCGCCAGTGCAAAGAACCGGTCGAATAGCCGGGGAAGGTCCTGGCGAGGTTGCGGATCTCAGGTCGCGATTGAGGCCTGAGTTCGCGGCGTGAACGTCCCATCGTGAGCTGGGGTTCTGCCAATCATGGTACTTGGGCGAAGGCGATGCTCGATTGAGGACCGCCGACGAGCAGAGTTCCGGCTCATTTATTTGAGCGGGATTCCACTTTGTACGTATGCATCGTTTGTACCTGGACGAGCATGATGACCGTTGGGTGGTCCTTTGACGCGAGGAAGCCTATTGTGACTTTAGCTGTAGTATTGCTTAAGTTTTTTAGCGTTCCATGGTCGAGGGATTGTATCCCCGTTGAGGTTTTCGAGGAAGTATGCACCATTTCCCGTTTTGGCACGGACTCTGTATGGCCCTTCCCAGTTGGCCGCTAGTTTGCCTTCGCGAGAGTCCTTGTGGTTTCTTCTCAGGACAAGGCTGCCCACGTCGAATTCTCGTCGTAAGACTTTGGCATTGTGCCTGATTGCTATTTTTTGCTTAAGAGACGCTTCGCGGAGGGCTGCTCCTGTCCGGATTTCCTCGACGAGGTCGAGCTCTTCTCTCATCGCTTCGTTGTTCATCTCCTCGTCTAAAGGTGACTCGGTCCTTCTGGACGGTACGTGGATCTCGATGGGTAAAACAGCCTCCATGCCATATGCTAAGCGGAAAGGCGTCTCCCCGGTGGTAGACTGGGGAGTAGTACGATATGCCCATAAGACGTTGTGGAGCTCCTCCACCCAGGCCTTCTTCGTTTCGTCCAGTCTTCGTTTGAGGCCACGAAGGATGACACGGTTGGCCGCTTCTGCCTACCCGTTGGTCTGGGGGTGCTCAACCGAAGCGAAGTGTTGCTTTGTTCCGAGATGGGCGACGAAGTCTTGGAACTTCTTGTCCGTGAATGGTGTTCCATTGTCCGTGACGATTGCTTGGGGAATCCCAAAACGGGCAAGGATATTCCGCTTGTAGAAGCGTAGAATGTTAAGTGCTGTTATCTTCGCTAAGGCTTCTGCTTCTATCCATTTTGTGAAATAATCTACGCCCACTATCAGGTATTTGTTTTGGCTAGATCCTGTCACGAAGGGTCCTAGGATGTCTAGGCCCCACCAGACGAATGGCCATGGGGATGTCAAGCTTTTCAGCTCGTTAGGTGGAGCTAGGTGCATATCCCCGTGCCGTTGGCATTTGTCGCATTTTTTCACATGCTCTTTGGCGTCTTGCTGCATAGTTGGCCAGTAATATCCTGCCCGGAGTGCCTTGCGGGCAAGGGACCTTCCTCCCAGGTGCTGAGCGTTAATACCTTCGTGGATTTCTCATAATACGTGGAGGACAATCTCCTCCTCTATGCACTTTAGCAGTGGGATGGAGAAGCCCCTTCAGTAAAGTTTATTCTCGAGGATGACGTACGAGCAAGCTCTTCGTCTGATGGTGCTGGCTTCCTTGGGGTCATCCGAAAGTTCGTCCCTGGTGAGGTAGTTGTACACGGGCGTCATCCAGCAGTCGCTATCTCCGATCGCGTGCACGTGTAGGGTCGAGGACACCTTGTCGATGCTGGACCTGGGAAGTATCTCTTGAATGATTGACCTGTTTCCGCCTTTCCTCTTGGTGCTCGCTAGTTTTGACAGGACGTCTGCTCGCACGTTGTGTTCGCGGGGAACATGTCTTACTGCTACCGTCCTGAACCTCGACATCTTTTCCTTGACTAGGGAGAGGTATTCAGGTAGACTGTCGTTTTTGGCCTGATACTCCCCGGAGATCTGGTGGGCTACGAGCTGAGAGTCCGTGCAGATGATGATTTCTTCTGCCCCTAGGTCTTCGGCTAGGCGCAACCCAGCGAGGAAGACCTCATACTCCGCCTGGTTGTTCGATGTGGGGAAGGACAGAGTGAGAGACGCCTCTACTATGGTCCCTTCGTCGTTTTCAAGAATTACTCCTGCCCCGCTGCCACTCGAGCTGGATGCTCCGTCCACGTAGATGGTCCATTTGTTTGATATGTGGGGCGAGGAGTCTGAGAAGGTTACTTCTGCCACGAAATCGGCCAGGGCCTGTGCTTTGAGAGCTTTTCTGCTTTCATACCAGATGTCAAATTCTGACAGCTCCAACGACCACTTGAGCATTCGACCGGCCATGTCTGGCCGGCCCAGCAATTGCTTGATGGGTTGATCCGTCCTTACCATGATCGTATGGGCCAAGAAGTAGTGTCTCAGTCGTCTGGCAGCGTTGACGAGGGCTAACGCTACCTTTTCTATCTGCTGATATCGCAACTCCGCGTCCTGCAACACTTTGCTCGTGAAGTATACGGGTTTTTGCCTGGCGTGATTCTCACGGATGAGAACGGCGCTCGCGGCCTCGGCGGTGACAGCGAGGTATAAGAACAAAACTTCCCCGGTATCTGGCCGTGATAACACGGGCGGTTTCGACAGAGCTTGTTTTAAGTGAAGGAGGGACGCCTCGCATTCCTCGGTCCATTCAAACGCGGATTCTTTTCTCAAGAGCTTGAAGAAAGGAAGGGCGTGTTGGGCGGATTTAGCGACGAAGCGGGACAACGAGGTGAGTACCCCGTTGAAGGACTGGATGTTCTTCTTAGACGTGGGCGTTGGGAACTCAGAGAATGCCCGGCATTTGTCGGGGTTAGCCTCTATTCCTCGTTCCGTTAAGTAGAAACCAAGGAATTTACCTGCCCGTACACCGAACGTGCACTTCTCTGGGTTAAAACGCATTTGATATTTTCTCGCTTGCTCGAAGATTTGGCGAAGGTGGGCGACATGGTCCAGCTCATCGTGGGACTTGACGATCATGTCGTCCATGTATACCTCGAGCATGTCGCCTATTTGTCCTTGGAAGACTTTGTTCATCATTCGTTGGTACGTAGCGCCGGCGTTCTTCAGTCCGAAGGGCATTACGTTTTAGTAATAGTTGCCCGATTCGGTCATGAAGACCGTGTAAGTTTTATCGCTCGCAGCCATTGGGATTTGGTTATAGCCCGAGTAGGCGTCGAGGAACGATAAAAGTTTAAAACCTGCGGAGTTATCTACGAGTTTATCTATGTTGGGGAGGGGGTAGGCGTCCTTCGGACAGACCTTGTTAACATCGGTATAATCAACGCACATTCTCCATTTGCCATTATTTTTTCTTACAAGTGCAACATTTGAGAGCCATGTAGTGTATTTGGCCTCAGAAATAAACCTAGCTTCTAGAAGGTCTTTAACAGCTTTCTCCGCGGCTTCCATCTTCTCCGGGGACTGTTTCCTTCTGCGCTGGGCAACGCCCTTGACGGCCGGATCAATTGTAAGCTGGTGGCAAGCGACGGAGGGGTCCAATCCTGGCATTTCAGCAGCGCTCCATGCGAACAAGTCTGCGTTCTCCCTGAGGCACGCTTTTAGCTGTCTCTTGGCCAGGTCGGGGAGGTCTGCTCCGATCTTCACTCCCCGTTGGGGGTCTTCACCGAACGGGACGATCTCGAAGTTGCCATCTGGTACGGGGTGCAGGAGATGACCGCTGTTGTGGGACTGGCTACCCGAAGTCATCAGGTCTCTAGCGTGATCCTCCTCGCTGAAATGGCTATCCAAATCGATGGATTTGACCTGGGGGAGTGGCTTTGGCTGCTCGGAGCTGCTGGGCAGAGGAGGGCGACCAGATGTCCTCGGCTTTGCTGAGATGGTGCCCAGTCCTTTTGATGTTGCTTCAAAGCATCGACGGGCAGCTTCAATGTCGCCGTGGAGGGTGGCGACCATCCCTTCAGAAGTGTAGTACTTCATCTTGAGATGCACGGTGGAAGACACTGCAACCAACTCTGTCAGGGTTGGCCTTCCAAAAATGCACTGATATAGTGACGGGCAGTCAATTACCAGAAACTGTGCTTTGATTGCTCGAGTTGTCTTTCCTGAACCGAAGGTCACGATGAGCTCTACGTAACCTCGGGGCCTTGTTACCGCTCCGTTGAATCCCTGCAGGTCGGATCCAACGTATGGAGTGAGGTGAGAGTCGTCCAACTGTAGTGTCTCGAACAGGTGGTTGTACATTATATCAACTGAACTGCCCTGGTCCACGAGTATCCTGCGAACGTCGAAGTTCGTCATCCTTGCCCGGATGAGAAGCGGGATGCTTGAGTTTGGTGACCCGCCGAGGAGCTCCTCTTTATAGAAGGAGATGGGAGAGGATCCTTTACGAGTGGTATCCAGCGTGGTGACTTCGTTGGAACTCTTGCTGATCAGTTGATCGAACTTCCTCTTGACCGAACCAACCGTGATTTTGTTGAATCCCCCACCGGACATGACCATGGCCGACGGGAAGGTTTCCCACAGGCTGTGAGCACCGAGGAACGTGGAAGCGGGCAGACTATCAGGGATACAGAAGTCTTCTGGCCGAGTCACGTACATAGCGACCTGCACGTTGGTGTCATCGGAGGGCGGAGTCTCTTCTGCAGCTTTCTTGCTCTCCTGGGTTTCTTGTCGGGGAGCTTCTTTCTTCTTCGCGAACTGCTTCAGGTGGCCGTCGCGAATGAGGATTTCTATGGCATCTCGAAGGTGGATGCATTCTTCCGCCGTATGGCTGTGACTCTTGTGGAAGCGCCAATACTTGGATTTGTCCACACCTGGTCTGGCCGACATCTGTTTGGGGAAGCGGACCCCCGCTTGCTTGAACTCTGAGTTGGCACATTCGGACAAGATTTTCTCCCTCGAGGTAGTGAGGGGGGTATAGTCATGGAACCGTCCAGAAGGTCCCTTCTGTTCGCGTGCATCGCGAGGCCGATCGTCGCGTCTTTTATCTCCTCGACGGGATGTCGAGGGCTCTTCAGCTCTGGATGTCCGGGCACATTCCTGGTGACGAGATTCCCGGACAGAGTGGGCAGCGACCTTCTCCTCGTACTGTCTATGCGACTGGGCTTGGTGGAGGAGAGCGTTGAGGTTCCTCGGTGGATCTAGGCCGATGGCTTTCGCAAAGTCTGAGCCAGGACGTAATTCCTGCTCAAGCAGGAACTTCTTCATCTCGTCGGTCGTTGGCACTTGGACAGCCTCCTTGTTGAACCGCTCAATGTAGTCCCGAAGAGGTTCATGTCTCCCTTGTACAACAGCTCCAAGGGACGCCTCAGTCTTTGGATGGCGTCGTGATGCGGTGAAGTGTCGGGAGAAAATCCTCCCGAGCTGCCTCCAGGACGTGATGGATTCTTCTGGCAGCTGTTTGTACCAGGTCATTGCTCCCTTCCGGAGTGTGGTGGGGAACAGGCGGTATTTGATGGCTCCCCGTACCCCTCTGTAGTCCAGAAGAGCATCTATGTTTTCTATGTGCTCGTCTGGGTCCGTGGTTCCATCATAAGTCCCTAGAGACGGAGGTTTCTCTAGTCCTTTGGGGAGACGAGTGGCCAGGATCCTGTGGGACAACGGGCCGCGAGGCTCGTCGTCGCTGTCCGAACTTGAAGTCGACGGTGACCGTTGTCTGCGCTCGCGGCGGCGGTCTCTGCGAGGTGAGGGTGATTGTGGCCGGTCGCGAGGTCTGGCCGACGAAGAATACCCTTCTTGCCTCGTTCTCTTGTGTCTTGGTGGTGACTGATCCCGCGGGGAAATCTGGTCGCGCTTGCGAACGCGTAGTGGTTCAGGCTCACGCCTCGTCATACGGTCTTCCCGACGCCTAGGTGGCGGGCTTCTTGATCTCTGGTGTTTCCTCTTAGAAGGGGAGAATCTTGGTAGAGCTGCTTCTTCGAGAGCTCCTATCCTTTCTCCTTGCTGCAAGATAAGGAGGTTTGTGCAGTTGACATCGTCCAAAAGAGCTGCAACGGTCAGGTCGGCGCTGGGAGGGCCAGGGTTTGGTCGTTCACCGGATGGTAGCTGTCTGTCTCCTTGCCCGGGGGGAGGAGGAGTTGGAGACGCAGTAGCCCCGTCTCGAAGGAAACGGGGATCGAAAAGTAATGGAGATCTACCATCAACGTCCATCTTGTTGACGGGAACGAGAACTGTAACATCAGCACCTTGTGCGGAGTTCTGAGCGGCCATGTGTGGGTGGATTAACGAAAGTATGTTTTGATCTTTAGTTTCCGAGTAAGAAAGAAAGAAGGGGAGAACAAAGAATTCCCACAGACGGCGCCACTGATCTCGAGTATTTGATCAGATCCACGCAAGCTGGTCGTCAGATGGGCAAGGTGCTCGGACGGGTGATGAGGAGGAAAGGTGGTGTACCTACAAGGTACTCCGACGCTCAAGTAAGAAAGGGTCAGAGAAAAAGGGGCAAGTACAAAGTGTATGCTTAGGGTGAAAATGTGATACCTCGCCCTCTCAAATGAGAGGGTTTATATAATGTTCCCCAGCGCGTGGCCAACGGTCCTATTTTCAAGGCGAAATAACTGTTTTCCTGAAGAATAGGTAACTGCCCAAACTAGCCGTTATGACGGGCATGAGGGTAGTTGCGGGCATCTGTCCGTCAGTTGTCGGGGAGCTGTAGTTCGTGTGTGGCGGACAATAATTTCGGGCAGGGCTGAGCTGTCAGTGCCCGGTTGTAGTGGCAAAAGGGTACTTTTGTCATCTTAATGGACTGGATCCAAGCGTTTGGGTCGTTACTGTAGCAGTCACGGATTGGGCCGCGCATGGCCGTTGGCCCAGTCCAAAACAGTTATAAATTAAGAGTCTAAAAATTTTTACACTGATAGTGTATAATAATTTTTTTAATTATAAATAACAATATAAACTAAAAAAATATGAATAATCGGCTAAAATTTAACATGTATAAAATTATTTTTGTATTATTTTATAGGATTTGTCTATTTATAAACTTTTTACCACCAAAATAATCATAACACGTGTTAATTCACATTAATACTTACAATTTTACATATTAAAAATAGATTTACAATTATGAGATTTTTAAAATTTTAAGACAATACGATAAAGATCTAATTGAACTTGTATAAACAAACTTTAATATTTACTCCTACTAATATATATTTTAATAATATATTAGTGAGAAATATAATAAAATTTATAAATAATAAGTTCGACAAGATTAAATTAGATTTTTTAAAAAAATAATTTAAATTTAATAAAAATACTGTTTTAAATAAGTTAGACAAGATTAAATTATTTATTTAATTGTAATAGTTTGATTAAAAATAATGATACTTATTTTAAATGTTAAACGATATTGAGAGAAAATATATTATCTTTATAAAATAGAACAAAATAAAAAGGTGATTTCAAGGAATAATACTTATTTTAAATTTTAAACGACATTGAAAGAAAATATATTATCTGTGTAAAATTGAACAAAATAAAAAGATGATTAACCCACACCTTCGTTCCCTCATTCCTCCAAGCTATTTCGTTACTACTGCGCTAGCTTCAAATACTTAAACTATATTTTGAACTAATTTAATATGTAGAAATGTATCATTTAATATATAATAAAAGAAGTTATGATGCCCCTTAAATTTTGAGGCCCTGGGTTGTGGCACTGCTTGCACAGGCACAGGGTCGGGCCTGGATCTTTCATACTGAGGTCAAGATCATGCATGTGAACAAATAGGACAATAGTGGCGAAAGGGTCAAGAGAAGTCTAGTGGTTGAACCATACAGGGCACGAATCATATCTAGACATCCAACTAAACACATCCTTGACCACATTCTTTGCCTTGACAGCGTGGAGGGGGTAGAACTTGTTGTTGTAAACATGAAAGCAAGTGGGCACCTAACAATTATCTTTTAGATATGACACTTACCTAAAGTTTGTTAATTTCTTGAAGCGTATCTTAGACGAGTTTTCTGAGAAAAATAAGTGTTGACATCTATGATTGATCGGATTCCTCAAAATCCCGTGTTCTTTGGCTGATAGATTTTTCCCAACTAACCAAAGTAATGTTTGTGTTGCCAATACTCTTTTAGATGAAGTTTTTAATCAATCGGTCTATGGTATCACAAATGCTATGTTTGAGTCATATATTTTGAATGTAATGATAAAGAACTGAAGTGAGAAAATAGGGAAGCAGATTAATCTCCCATACTTGTTTAGAAGCTAATTTTTTCAAGAAGTTGTGCAGGTTTTCATATTCTCAATGGTTAAATTTATATCACGTCATTTAACTTTGCATTTGAGGATAAAATCCAAAATATTTATTCAAATGGTTGTGCCATATATAGCAGTAAGTTGGTTGATTTTCTTAAAATGGATACTGGAGAAAAAGAAAGCATGAGACTTGACAAGGCCAGTCTTTAGACCTAGAGTGCAACTAAAACGAAAAAAAAATGTTAATGATAGTTATGCGTTGAAATTGATTGGCTTTTATGAATAGGGGGATATACTGTGTGTTACTAAAGATGAATATAGGTTTCTAAAAGTCATTACTAACAACATCAGTGATGGCAAAAAAAGAGTTTCTTCATTCACATGATGAAGAAGTAAGGCGATAACGGGTCTCTTTGACGAAGGTCATGTGATGGATTGAAATATGACATTCTATTTTCATTGTGTGTATGTGTGTGTGTGTGTGTGAGAGAGAGAGAGAGAGATAAAGAGAGAGAGATAGTAACATTATGCACAATGAGTTGGATGTTTATTTAAGAAATATCAAAATCTGACAATTAAATTATGAAGAGCTCCAATTGACATCATCAAATGCATGTTCCAAATCTAACTTAAAGCATCATCCCCGATTCATTTCTTTTACTTAAGCATGTAGTGGACAATTTCCTACAACAACAACAAATCCATAGCATGAGACATTTGATTTATTTTTGTCTGTCTAACAAAGCATGTTACTAACCCTATAAGCTTTTGTATAATATGTTGAAATTCCTTTACATATAAGTAAGTGTTAGAGTAAAGATGACTACCAAAGAAAATAATTATTACTTGATCTTATGGATAAAATTGATGAGAAAATTCACCTAGGGCAACAAGAGCAAATCCATAAAAGTAAACATAAAAAAAAATCTTTTGCCTATAAAGCATGCTACTAACCTTGAAAGCTTTTATAAAACATGTTAACATTCCTTTCCTTATAAGTAATTGTTAGAGCAAGGATAACTACTAAAGCAAACATTTATTACTTTGTTTTATGGATAAAATGGAAGAGAAAGTTATGATTACATGTTCTAAATCATTATGGAAACTGTTTTTTAGAATAATAAGCACATTCAGCACAAACCATATGCAATATAGTTGTTGTTGTATATAATTATGAACTACACATTCCAAATATTTTCATTAACTTCACACTTACAAATTGCAATGTTAGCTATGTGTTAAAAATGACTACCATAGTTGATACTTAGGTGCATGATGCATTGTATACATCCATCTACAAATATAACACTACTAATTGGCTATTTGATAAAACATCTTCTCATTTACTCATCACTAAAAACTACTATTGGTATATCATAACTTTTGTTGTAATGAAAATGGCTAGCAAATGCTAATACCACAATAATTGTATTCAAATGTTACTTTTTTTGGTTTTATAATGTTAATTATTTTTTTGGTGTAATAATTTGGATGTATAGAAATGTATCTCAAAGCCACTAAAGTTTACGAAACCGTGAATGAAAATATTGATTTTCAATTGATTGTTCATGTCATTAAACTTTGGATTACACTAGATTGTGTCAGTCCTATAGAAGATGGAAGTATTCATATGATTTTTCTTGACGAAAATGTTATTTGAGCAATGAAACCATAAAAAAAAAGAGCAATTTCAAAACATAACCTATTTTATTAATTTTAAGACAACGTTTTGTGATTTTATTGATTTCATGATATTGTCAACTTCCTCTTTGGTTAAAATTGAGATTTTGTTGCAAAGTAATGATAAGAGTTTGAAAGATTATCATGAAATGCCTCATTTAGATAGGTCATTAATAATATAGAGAGAAATAGATTGAATTACGATGAGTTGAACTATGACAAGCAATCTTGGCTGGTGAGCATCATAGAATGATGTCGATAATGACTTCTGAGCAATAATGAGTTTATGATTGAATCATGACAAGAGTTAGTGAAAATAAGTCAGTTTTTTCCTTTAAGTATATGGAGGAAGCGAGAAGACTTATATTTGAAGGGTAACGTTATCGGCTGTAAGATCGAAGAGTGAAGATGTTTTTACTGTAACTTCGAGTGATATAACAACATTGATTATTCCAGTAAGGAGAACTACATACACAAGGTTTGTCATCCCTTTAAATGTTGATTGATTCTCAACTTGTGAAATCTTTCAAAAACGTCTGTTAGTTGTGTCAATTGCCAAAACAAAACTAATCATATGGGATGAAACACCCATTATTGTTATATTAGAGATGTTCTATATTAAAGTCAACATACCACACAAATTGATCATTCCATGTTTTGATAATTCATTTTGAGTTATTGTTAATAACATATCTCAAAATATTTTACATATATAACATATCCAAATCTTTTACATAACATGAATGACTATTCATTTTGATTTTGAGCTATATTGGCTCATATGAATGCAATTATTGATGTAATTAATGATTAAATTTTAGATTTAATGTTTGGTGTAGAAAAAACGTATTTGAATTTTGATTCTTCGTATCATATGCCCACTCAAACGTTGACAAATCAGATGACATGCACACTTTCAAAATTTTGAACACAGTCAATTCTTTGGGAACTCTGAATCACAAATCATACTAAATTTATAATCCTACAAGTTTTTCTATCAAATTTCCCTCCAAAATCTCTCTCTCTCTCTCTCTCCCATTTATTAATAATAAAATAATTAATTACAAATATAATAATAAATAATAAATCCCACATTCTCCTTATTGATTAATAATTAAATAATTAATAAAAATATAATAATATATAATAAATTCCAATAACATTATTCAATTAACTCTTTCCTATTTTCTCAATAACTTCATTCCACAAACTAATAATTAAATAATTAATTAAAATATATAATAATAAATTTAGAAGTTAATTAATTCTACATATACAATATACCACACATCATTTGATAACCATATATACATCCACCAAGCACATAAATAACACTACTAGCAGATGATGATCTAGAAAAACATAGTGTTGAATTTCTCTCCATCAATTTGTGGTTTTTATTGTTGTTCTTTTTTATTGGCTGCATTATGCAAAACAATATGAAGTGTACAAGATATTTTTGTGAAGAAAGGACACGTGTGGGACCTGGTGTTCCAGCATGTATGCAATATCCGACCCTTGTCAGCAAGTCAATGTTGTTGTTGTTCTGAGCGTATTTTATGGATATATGCATCAAAGATTTGTTGCTAACTTTTAACAATGAGTTAATTATATTTGTTTGACATATTAAATCAAATCAAATCTAATTAATTGAAGATTTAAATTTAAATTTTAATCAAATTTATTTTGGTGTAGGTTTTTGAAAATTAAATCCCAACTGAATCTCCTACAAATCTGGATGTGATCTCATATCTTATTCTCATTAGAGAAAAGCCTAGAAGATTGCATTGTTGTTTAAGGAAACTCAAACCAAACATTTAAGGTTGTGCAAGTATTAAATATTATTGTGTTAGGGTTTCTAGTTTGAGTCTTTTGTTTGTGTTGTTGTTTGTGCACCACTCTAGCGCTTGCATCCAATCCAAAGGCATATAGTTTGTTTTTTTAGTTGAGTTGTAATTCAATAATCAATATTTTATTTATTGTTTTGATCACTAAGGTTTATGATTAAGAGAAAGTTAGAGGTGTCTCATATTTAGAGGGAGTCCTAAATAGAAATACACATGTAGAATTAAGAAGAGGGGCATTGAACAAGGGGTTGTTCAACTAAGATACTTTGTACTAATTCTATTGAGAGCAAATTACTTTTCTTGGCTTGGAAGCCCCCCAAGTATTGGTGTTGTTTGCACTAAATTGGGTTAACAATTCTCTTGTGTTCTTTAATTGATTTGAGATTTATCATTCAATTATATTATCTATCAATTTCAGTATAAGATGTTGAACACGTTGACTTAGGCATCTGGTCTAACATATGTCCATGCATAGAACAAAATTTCAATTGGTATCAGAGCATGCACCCTTTTCTATTTGGGTGAGCTCCATTGAAGATATTTTCTATTCAAATTGACAACACTAAGGATGGATGACCTGTCAATAGAACACCTATCTTGGATGGTACCAACTATGATTATTGGAAAGCCAAGATGGTTGTTTTTCTTAAATCCATGGACAACAAAACATGGAAAGTTGTTATAAAAGGTTAGAAACAACCCGTGATTATCTCTCAAGATGGAAGATTAACCTTCAAGCCTAAAGCTGATTGGACTAATGTTAAAGATGATGAAGCTCTTGAAAACTCTAATGCCTTGAATGTCATTTTCAATTGTGTGGACAAGAACATGTTCATATTGATCAACACATGTACTGAAGCCTAATAAGCCTGGGAGATTCTCAAAACTGCTCATGACGGCACATCCAAGGTTAGAATGTCAGGTTGCAGCTTTTCACTACAAAGTTTGAAAATTTAAGAATGAAAGAAGATGAATCCATCTCTGACTTCAACATCATACTATGTGACATTGTCAACACTTTTTTTTCCTTAGGAGAGAAGAAGTCTGAAGAAAAATTGGCTAAACAAATCCTTAAATCTCTACCTAAGAAGTTTGATATGAAGGTGACTGCTATTAAAGAAGCCCAATACTTATGCAACATCAATGTTGATGAACTCATTGGTTATTTACAACCCTTTGAGATGGCTTTAAATGACAAATATGAAAAGAAGAACAAAAGTATAGTTTTTTTTTCCAACTTTGAAGAGGATGAAGATCAAGGTGAAGAAAGTCTATTAGATGTTATAGCTCTTGTTGGGAGAAAGTTTAATAAAGCTTTGAGAAGGCTAGACAGAAGATGGAGGACAAATATCCAAGACAATGTGTTAGGTATCGGTTCCTATAGCAAGAGCATATGTGAATATCAAGGTGAAGAAAGTTTATCAGATGTTATAGCTCTTGTTAGGAGAAAATATAATAAAGTTTTGAGAAGGTTGGATAGAAGATGAAGGACAAATATCCAAGACACTGTATTAGGCATCAGTCCCTATAGCAAGAGCATATATGAAGATAAACCTAATAGAGGCAAATGAGCACAATGTTATGGATGTGAAGGTTTTTGTCACATTAAAGATTAATGCCATACTTTTATAAAGAAACAAAAAAGGGGATTATCAATCACTTGGTCCGATTCTGATGATGAAAGTGAATGAGAAATAGCTAATAAGGTGATGTTTTTCACTGGAAAATATGACTCTTGTAGTGAGTCTAGTGATGAAGATATCAGAACTAGCCGAAACATACATATTTTTTCTCATTCAGTGGAAGGAAGCTTGCTTGAGAGAAGAGAAACAAAATAAGATTATAAGTCCTCTACTTCTAGAAAATTACGAGCTTGGCTCAACCATTGTAGGTCTGGAAGAGGAAGTCACATTGTTAATGTCCAAACTTGACAATATGATAAAATATGTGCGTATGTTGAACAATGGTTCTGATATGTTAAATAAGATCTTGGAAGTTATGGATAAATGTAGGAATATGAAGGTTGTAGGGTTTGACTACAATTCCATGAACAAAAAGATCAAAATTCTAACTAAGAAGTTTGTTTCCCTAGAGAAGAAGGCCGAGTTTCAAATGTTGGACCATATGTCTCAGTATCCTGCTCAACTTGTGTATTGTAACACCCTGACTTTAGCATATTTATTTTTAATTAAATTAAAATTAATTTTTATTTGATTATTGGTGTGTTTAGTATTTTGGGTTTTTTTTTGGAGAACATAGAGAGTTAATGAGAATTTTGATTATTTTAAATAATTAAAATAATAAACTAAATAGGAAGTTGGAGAGTTTGGGTAGAATTTGAGAATAATGAATTAATGTGGTAAAGTGGTAAAGGATTAAGGAAATGTTGGGCTTAAGTGTAACAATTAAAAAATAAATTAATATAAATATTGAGAGGAAAAGTGGAAATTAGGTTTTAGTTTGATAGTACATGAAAATTTGAGTCTTGGAGAAAATAGCATTTGGGAGAGAAGAGTAACAAGGGTTTTGAGGAAGAAGAAGAGCCATAGTCATATAGAGAGATTGCTTGCTTGCTGGAAATTAAGGTAAGGGGAAAATTAATCTAATAATGAGTGTTAAATGCATGAAGGGAAGTGAGGGACCCTTACCTTCCTCTAGGGTTTTCTTTCTTTCTTTATATTGTTAATAAATGTGTGTTATCGATATAAATTGGTGATGAATCTGTTATGATTAATGATATCAATATGAATTTCGTGTACCGTGATTGTGTTAATTATTATTCATGATAATTTATCATGAGTATGATTGTTGTTGTTGAAAGTGATAAGTTTTGATTCCATGAACGTAATTTTGAATATGTGAGTAATTGACAAATTACGTTATTAATTGGTGTGAAATTAACATGTTAAATATGATATAATTGTTGTGTGTCGAATTCTGAGCGTTTGAATTTTTAGGAAATCAAAATCGGAGGTTCGAAAGGCTTTCAATGGTGAAAAAATGCAGAATTCTGCATTCTGCAGCGGTGACAGTTATCACCCTTAAGACATACTGCCCATCATTGAGTCCAGCAAGATGACAGTTGTCAACTTTGTGACAGTTCATCCGTAACGACTAGGCAGACCATGTTAAAATACAATTTTTATCAAAACTTGAGTTTTGTGAATCTGTTTGAGGTGTAGTTTGAAGAGATGTAAAGCTAACATGTAATATTATCTCATGGTGTTGCCCTAAGAGACTAAATGTTAATTTAAGGGCATGAATATATTATTTTCCTTAAGGTGTAATATTATGTGAGGGTTAATGATGATGAATAAAATTTTAATTGTTATTATCAATTGAATTGATGAATACCTCATGAGGAGTGATGTTGGTGTCGATGCATGAATAATCATTGAGAATTGCATGTATAATTATGTGAAGTGTTATAATTAATTGCATAATTATGATTTGTAAATTATTGTCGTGCATAAATATTATGGTATGTGAATATGTATGTAGTTGTCATGCTTGTGTAAATTATGCAACATGAATATGTTGTGTTGTGTTGGTGGCCTTATTTTGCATAATTGTGCATTTTTCATGCATTATTTATGTGCGAACTTTGGTTCGGTAGTGTGCTCTGGTCCAGTGGTGGGACCGGGAGCGAGTAGCTAAGTCTCGTATAATGGGAATAGTGAAGTGTTGCTTATTCATTGGTGAGTAATCAATAACGATTTTGATGTACTATGTTTAAGTGGTGGAATCGAGAGCGAGTAACTGCATTCCTTAAATGAGAATAAGTGAAGCGTTGTTGATTCTATGGTGACAAATCAATAACGATTTGGTGTGCTCTGGTCCAATTGTGGTATTGGGAGCGATTTTGGATGAATATCAGTAACATACCTCTGATGTCTAAAGAGTCGATACCACATTTGCATTTAGAGTCGAGTTGAGGACACATTTGTATATATACATGCATTTGTGATCAAGTTATCATTATGATTATTTGATGTTGTAAATGAACATGTGATCATTTGGTGATGTGGGTGAATGATGAATATGTGTGTTGTTGTGTGATGATTATGTGTTGGTGATTGTGTTTATGTGATACTTCCCATGCTATATTTTGCACCGGTAATTTATTTGAGCATAGTCTCACCCCTTTCTGTTTGTTATTGTGTCTGTGCTCCTTTGGGGTATAAATTACTAGGTGCAAGAGTTGATGTTTGATGCTAGAGAATGGCATTATGCCTCTTTAGTTATATATTGTTTGGGTCTTAGTGGAGTCGCTCTGATATGTAACACTGGGGAACAAGTTGTTCTATGTTTTCTTTTAATGCATGTCTTATATTTTGAGGATTGTTCAACCATTTTTTCATTCATTATTGGTGAGACTTATATGTCAAACTTATTGGTTTTCCACTGTTTATTTCTGAAAGTTTTATTTATGGTTCTTTTATGCTATGGTGAAACATGAGTGACACTCTATTTATTGAGTTATATTGAATTGCTTAATTAAATGTTAAGTCGGGGAAATATGGTGTCACATGTATCCTCGCAACAGAAGCAACAATAACTCGGCTTGGAAGTGTCGCCACTATGGAAGATATGGTCATATAAGAACCTTTGCTATAGACTGTATAGATATCCTCAGTCATATAGTCAATCAAGGTTCAACAGAAAGAAAGGGAAGAAACATCAAGCAAAGAAAGCATGGAAACTCAAGGAAATTGTCACTTGTCTTATAGATCATACATCTCTTAGAGTTTCTTAAAGAGAATATTGGTATTTTGATAGCGGATGTTTAAGGCACGTGATTGGAGAAAAGAATTATTTTGAAGTGTTAAAGACCTACTCCAACAATTGTGTTATCTTTGGTGATGGAGCAAAGGGACAACTAAATGGCATAGGCAAAATTGTTAGTCCAGGTTTTTATTGTCTTGATGATGTGTTGCTAGTAGAAGGATTAATTGCTAACTTGACCAACATCAATCAACTATATGATCAAGGTCTGAATGTGAACTTCAATAAGTCTGAATGTATTGTCTCCAACAAAGATCAAGAAGAGTTAACAAAGGGTTTAAGATCCAAAGACAATTGTCATCTGTGGGTATCTCAAAATAAAATTCATCCCTCAACATGTTTGATATCCATGGTTGATGAGATTAAGCTATGGCACCAGAAACTTGGTTATCTTAACCTCAAGAGTATGAGAAAGATCATATCTGAAGATTCTATCAGGGGGTTGCCAAAACTTGATTGAAGAATGGAAAATATCTAGAGAATGACAAATAGGAAAGCAGACCAAGATGTCCCACAAGAAGCTCCAACATCTTGCTGCAAGCGGAGTTTTAGAGTTACTTAATATGGACCTCATGGGGCCTATGCAAGTTAAAAGTCTGGGTGGGAAAAGATATGTCTTTGTGTGTGTGTGGATGATTTCTCAAGATATACTTGAGTTAAATTTATTAAAGAAAAATCTGACATTTTTAATGTCTTCAAAGAGCTATGTCAACATCTCCAAAGAGAAAAAGGGAGTAGGATAGTGAGGATAAGAAGTGACCATAGCAAAGAGTTTGAAAGTTCTAAGTTTTTTGAGTTTTGTTTGTTTGAAGAGAATGGTCATGAATTCTTTGAACCTATCACACATCAACATAATGGAGTGGTTGAGAGGAAAAATGGACCTTGCAAAAATCAATTAAACTCATGTTGCATGCCAAAAACTTACCATATTATTTCTGGGCTAAAGCAATGAACACAACTTGTCACATTCAAAATCATGTGACAATAAGATATGGAACTAAAACTACTCTATATCAACTATGGAAAGGGAGAAAACCAACTATAAAATACTTTCATGTTTTTGGTAGTAAGTGTTACATCTTAACAGATTGTGAGCAGATAAGAAAGATGGATCCCAAGAATGATGAAAGAATTTTCCTAGGATATTCCATAAATAGCAGAGCTTTCAGGGTGTATAACAAACATACCAAGACAACAATGGAATTAATAAATGTTGCCATTGATGATATTTCTGGAGATAAGTAAGAAAATGAAGAAGAAGATGGTGTGTCTCCTCAACAGACTGATGTCCCAGCAGATGTCCTAAACAAGGGGTCTGACATGGAGTTTGAAAGCACAAATTCTGAAGAACCTCAAATTAACAAGGGAACATCAATCATAATTCAGAAAGATCATCCCATTGAAAATGTCATATGAAATCTAAATGAAGGAGTTATCATAAGATCTAGAGAGATGTTGGCCAACACATGCTTCATTTCCAAGATTGAGCCTGAGAATATCAAGAAAACACTAATTAATGAATTATGGATAAATGCAATGCAAGAGAAACTCTGTCAATTCAAAAGAAATAATGTATGGGAATTAGTTCCAAGAAATGAATATGTGAATGTCATTGGTACCAAATGGATCTACAAGAAAAAATCTGATGAAAGTGGTAATGTGACAAGGAACAAGGCAAGGTTAGTTGTTCAAGGGTAGGCTCAAATAGAAGGAGTAGATTTTAATGAAACAATTTCTCCAATTGCTAGAATTAAGTCCATAGATTACTACTTGGAATTTCTTGCATGTTTAAACTAAAATTATTTCAAATGGATGTTAAAAGTGCCTTCCTGAATGGTTATCTTAATGAGGAAGTTTATGTTGAGCAACCAAAGGGATTTATTGATCCTAGTTTTCCAGATCATGTGTGCAAGTTAAATAAAGTTATTTATAGTTTAAAGAAAGCCCCAAAAGCTTGGTATGAAAGATTAACCGAGTCCTTAGTCAACAACGGATACAAAAGAGGTGGAATAGATAAAACTCTGTTTATGAAGAATGATGGTGGAAAGCTCGTGATAGCCCAAATTTATGTTGATGACATAGTCTTCGGTGGGATGTCAGACCAGACGGTGGAACATTTTGTCCAACAAATAAATTTTGAATTTGAGATGAGTCTTGTAGAAAAAATCACGTACTTTCTGAAGGGAAATTTGCGATCTAAACGCAGCGGAAAACAAAAATTTCCCTTTAGAGATCCTTACAAAAGATCATGATCTGTGATAGAAAGGTTACCTCTTGTGGCGATGAAACCTTTGATTCCAAATCTATGGATGATCACGAGCGTTGTACGATGAACAACGCCTCTACTCAGTCCACGCGAACAGCTTCCTTCAGTCACAGTGCTAGCTGATTACGATTGAAGGTTTTGAGTGAGTGAGAGGAAAAATAGAATACGACCAGGGTTTCAACAACAACTTTTGAGCTTCTGCATAAGGGTTCTATTTATAGAACTACTTGTGTGGGTTACAAGCTAAAAAGGCCAACTCAATAATAATATTATTATATTATTATAATAACTATTATTATAATAAATATAATTTTATTATTATTATATTTTATAACTATTATAAAATTAATAATAATTATTATTATATTACATGGTACCTTACCATATTCCGTATTCCATTCAAGTGCACCGTACCTTACGGTGTTCCTTATTTACTCTATCTCTTCTCCAACTGTCCTTATGTGTGTGACCCTGTAGGATTTCGCGACGTTGGCAATTATATTAAATCATGTATTTAACATAATAAACAGTGAGCGGTATCTAGCAACACATCACTGCTACCCAAGTCACAAAATTGTCATGTGATATGACAAAACCTTTTGTGATAGTACTTGTGTGTACAATTACCCTTTTTCCCCTATGTCTATATTGAACACAAGGCATATACCGTGTCATCCTTGTCCAGTTCAATATTGGGCCCTTAGACATTTATCCTGTTATGCAGGATGGGCAAATTCCATCTAGGGTACTCATGTCCCTCAACATGCTTTGTGAAGTACCCATCAACTGTCTTTATGATCATCCAGTTACGGACAATGTTTGATCAGCAATAAAGTACTTGACTCTACATCTAGGGTACATAGTAGTTTCAGGTCGAAGGGTGGTATACACCACTATCACCATGAGAGTAACTTATGACACTTTGCATAACATTCTATGTAGTACTCTCATAGTGGGTCAATCCAGTATAAATATTACTCCTAATATTCATACCTATGTCAAGACTTGATAACTCCTTATCCATGATCCATGAGATGTGATCATCAGTCTATCTACATAATAGTCTTAATCCTTTAAGGCTATCCCATTTCACATTAAAGCTCGACTATGGATGCTTTAAGAATAATGTCCTTATGTTTAATGGAATCTCATGATTAAGTCATACTTAATGTTTCATTAAACGAACTAGCTATTCTAGGGACTTTATCATTTTGGAAAAACAAACATAATAAAGATATGCCTTTTATTATTAATAAATAATTTGATACAAGTACCAAAAGTATTGGCCTCTAGGGCTTACACCAACAATCTCCCACTAGCACTAGAGCCAATCAGGCATGCCCCTAATACCCATAGATCTAGTATGACCATCATGCTTCAGCTGCGCAAGAGGTTTTGTTAGTGGGTCAGTAATATTGTCAAGTGTAGGTACTCTACATATCTTCACATCTCCACGATCTAAGTATGTGTTTGGATCGTTGGTGAGATCTAGGCTCCTTAGCTTGTGCGATAGCACCATTGTTATCACAATAGAGATCAATGGGGTCCACAATGCTAGGGATTATGCCAAGTTCACTAATGAACTTCTTGATCCAAACAACTTCCTTCGTTGCATTTGAGGCAGCAATATACTCGGCCTCAGTTGTAGAATCAGCAACTGTTTCTTACTTTGAACTTTTCCAGCTCACAGCGCCACCATTTAGGCAGAACACATAACCAGATTGCGATCTAAAGTCATCCTTATCTGTCTGGAAGCTAGCATCGGTGTAACCAATTACCGCGAGCTCTTCCTGACCTCCATATATCAAGAATGAGTCCTTAGTCCTTCTCAAGTACTTAAGGATATTCTTGACAGCTACCCAGTGAGCATCACCAGGATCAGATTGGTACCTACTCATTGCACTTAAAGCATACGAGACATCTGGTCGAGTACATAACATGGCATACATGATAGATCCTATTGCAGATGCATATGGAATCTTATTCATGCGATCCCATTCTTCCTTTGTTGAAGGGGATTTTGTTTTTGATAGACATAGGCCATGTTGCATAGGTATGAATCCTTTCTTGGAATCATGCATATTAAACCATCTCAACACTTTGTCTATGTATGTACTCTGACTTAGACCAAGCAGTTTTTGTGATCTATCTCTATAGATCCTGATTCCTAATATATAGGCTGCTTCACCAAGGTTCTTCATAGAAAAGCATTTCCCTAACCAAGCTTTTACTTGTTGCAAGGCAGGGATATCGTTTCCAATGAGTAATATGTCATCTACATATAATACCAGGAAAAACGATTATGCTCCCACTAACCTTCTTGTAGACACAAGGCTCATCTTCATTCTTTATGAATCCATATTATTTTACAGTTTCATCAAAACGAAGATTCCAGCTTCTGAAAGCTTGCTTTAATCCGTAGATTGATCGCTGTAACTTGCATATATTTTGGGCTTCTTCGGGTATGTCAAATCCTTCAGGTTGTGTCATGTACACATCCTCAAGAAGATTCCCATTACGGAAAGCAGTCTTGACATCCACCTGCCATATTTCATAATCATGATATGCAGCGATAGCAAGTAAAATCTGAATAGATTTAAGCATTGCAACTGGTGAAAAGGTTTCATCATAGTCTACACCATGAATTTGTTTATAACCTTTAGCAACCAGTCTTGCCTTATAGGTATGTACCTTACCATCCATGTCAGTCTTCTTTTTGAAGACCCACTTGCATCCTATAGGATTAATTCCTACAGGAGGCTCTACCAAGGTCCAAACCTGGTTTGTGTACATGGAATCCATTTCAGATTTCTTGGCTTCTATCCACTTCTCAGACTCAGGACCAGTTATGTCCTCTTGATAGGTTACAGGCTCATCTTGATCCATGAGTAATACTTCACCTTGATCATTTATGAGATATCCATATCTCCCTGGTTGGTGACGTATCCTGCTCGACCTACGCTGGTCTTGTTCTACTTGAGCAGGTTGCTCTTCCACAACTACTTGTGGTTCCTGCTCTAATTCCTCCATAGGTGTATCAATGCTTTGTGATTCTTGAATTTCTTCAAGCTCTATTTCCTCCCACTGATTCCTTTAGAAATAAAGTCCTTTTCAAAGAAAACTCCAGTTCGAGCGAAAAACACTTTGCCCTCAGAATATTGTAGAAGTAATACCCTCTTGTTTCTTTAGGATACCCCACAAATAAGCATTTGTCAGATTTGGGCTCAAGCTTAGTTGAAATTTGTCGTTTTACCTAAACTTCACAACCCCAAATCTTCATGTAAGACATATGTGGTTTCTTACCACTCCATATTTCATATGGTGGCTTTTCAACCTTTTTGGATGGAACACGGTTAAGTGTGTAAGCTGTTGTTAGTAGTGCATGTCCCCAAAAGGAGTTTGGAAGATCGGCATGACTCATCATGGATCGGACCATGTCTAACAAGGTTTAATTTCTTCTCTCAGATACACCATTCCATTGTGGTGTTCCAGGAGGAGTGAGTTGGGATAGAATCCTACACTCTTTTAGATGGTCATCAAACTCTAAGCTTAAATATTCACCGCCTCGATCTGATCGAAGAGTTTTAATATTCTCACCTAGTTGGTTTTGTATTTCATTCTTAAATTCCTTGAACTTTTCAAAGGATCCAGATTTGTGTTTCATTAAATAGACATAACCATATCTACTGAAATCATCGGCAAATGTGATGAAGTATTGAAAACCTCCTCTAGCCGGTATGTTCAGTGGTCCAATACGTCAGTGTGGATGAGGGCCAAAAGATCATTAGCCCTTTCACCTTTTCCTGTGAATGGGGACTTTGTCATCTTTCCAATTAAACAAGATCTGCATGTATCATATGATTCGTAATCAAAAGAGTCCAATAGTCAATCTTTATGGAGTTTGGAGATGTGTTTCTCATTTATATGGCCTAAGCGACAATGCCAAAGGTAACTTGGATTTAACTCGTTAGGTTTCATCCTTTTAGTATTAATGTTATAAATTGGCATTTCAAGATCAAGGACATATAATCCATTGTTCATTTGTGCAGTAGCATAGAATATATCATTCAAATAAATAGAGCAACAATTGTTCTTTATTATAAATGAAAAACCAAACTTGTCCAAACAAGAAACGGAAATAATATTCCTGCTAATTGCAGGTACATAATAACAGTTCTCTAACTGAATTATTAAACCACTAGGTAAAGTCAAAACATAAGTTCCTACGGCTAAAGCAGCAACCTTTGCTCCATTTCCAACTCGTAGGTCGACTTCACCTTTTGCCAAATCTCTACTCCTTTTTAGTCCCTGTACATTGGTACAAATGTGAGAACCACATCCAGTATCTAATACCCATGATGCAGAAGTAGATAAATTTATTTCTATAACAAAAATACCTGAAGTCGAAGTCACCACTCCATTTTTCTTATCTTCCAGGTACTTTGGGCAGTTTCTCTTCCAATGTCCGATCTTACCGTAATAGAAGCAAGTGCCCTCCTTTGTTATACCTCCACTAGGCTTCAAAGCAAGGGTAGTATGTTTGGGTTTGGCAACTTCCTTGCCTTTCCATTTACCAACCTGCTTGGTGGGCCTTTTGTTCTGTTTCTTTCCATTACTGACCATCAGAATGGATTTCCCTTTTGTCTTCAGGTTTTGCTCAGCAGTTCTTAACATGCTTAGCAATTCAGGAAGAGTTTTGTCCATGTCATTTATGTTGAAATTAAGGACAAATTGACCGAAGCTTTCCGACAATGATTGCAGGATCAAATCAGTCGCAAGCTCCTTTTTGAGGGCAAATCCCAATCTTTCAAGATTCTCCACATACCCAATCATCTTGAGTACATGGGTACCTACTGGGGTTCCCTCAGAAAGCTTGGCTTGAAAAAGGGCTTTTGAAATTTCAAACCTTTCATGCCTTGCCTGCTCTTGATAGAGCATTTTCAGATGTTCGATCATATCGAACGCTGCCATGTTTTCATGTTGCTTTTGCAATTCAGAATTCATGGTAGCCAGCATGAGGCAAGCAGTTTCATTGGCATTATCGACATGCTTCTTATAAGCACCTCTTTCAGCCTTAGGAGCAGAACTAGGAGGTTCCTCATCAGGAACACGTGTCTCTAAGACATATAACTTTATGTCATGTTTGAGGACAATCCTCAGATTTCGGTGCCAATCCAGAAAATTTGTCCCAGACAATTTTTCCTTATCCAAGATTGTTCGCAAAATATTATTAGATGTGTTTGTTGTCATGGTAATCTACAAAATGGAATGGAAAAATATAAGTATCATAACATATTCAATTAGGCCTTTAATTAAATATGCTTCCACTATTTTACTCAAACCAAATGACCCTCATCATTTGATTCGGAAAATCCCGTTGGAAGATTTTCTAGTGGATCGAGATCCATATTTCACTTTGTTTTAAGTCAACGTTAGGCTAATTACACAAAACTTAGCTATTTAGGTAGGAACTCCTTCCAATTGTATCCAATACAATTCTCGAATATTTCAGTTGGGTGAATAACTCCTTATTCCAATCCATCATATGGACTATTCCCAACTCTTGCTTCTAAACGCATATAATCTTATTATATTTTGTTTAGTTAAGTTTGACCCATTATTTTAGAAATTGGATATTACAATTATCCCATCGCACCTTACTAATATAGAACATGCACCTCCGGTTAGGCGAAACCTACAATATTCGATACTAGTCTTGATGAGTTCTAAAACTTGGAAAGCAAAAACTTAATATTTTATTTTGAGGGATTTTTAATTAGTTTGATCTCACCGGATTATTTATCATATAAATCGTTCCTCACACATGCATACAATATATATCAACATACATACATACAAATGAAACAGTTATGGCCCTTAGCGCAATTGTTCTCCCAAGCCAATGAGAGAACTTAAGCTAAACCTAATAACGATCTTCATTTCTCCAAGCATGATCTCCAAGGTTGTCCTTCTTTGTTTTGTAGTCTTCTCTTTCTTTATAATAATACATTACATAAAGGAAACTCGTTTTACATACGAGGGAGTGAGATGAGAAAAGAAGTTACATGATGAGAATAAGAGAGAGGCACGACACGCAGGTCGTATTTATAGAATCCAAAGCAAAGAAAAATAAACTAAGGCCATAACTGATCACCACAAGAAAAATAATAAATAAATTTTATTATTATTAATTTAAATCCTGTTTATTAAATAAATCAAATTAAATTTTCGGCGAATGCATGACCTAAAGCGCAGACTGCATTGACGCAACATTTGCGCCGTCATACTGCCTGTGACGACCGTCACAGTTTCCATGGCGACCGTCACACATCAGCCCATGACGACCGTCACAAAGCTATGGCGATCGTCACACCTGAAACTATGGAGACCGTCACGCTAACAGAACGCGTGACTTTTGATCGTAGAACTCTTTGACGGCGCAACCCTTGTACCATCATAAACCTTGATGCAACAATTTCATACCATCAAAACACCATGATCAATAATTCAGTATGATTGATCTGTATGCTATTGCTTCACCATACTAAAGTCGGATTCCGAAGCAGATAACCACAGATCGCTCAATCGAATGATAATCATTACGTGATTTGAACTAACGAAATAAAATAGTATATCTAATATACCATCTTTGCATCAAAGTTAATCATATCACATATGAATTAGATCGATCATATATGTGTAACTTATGGACGATTAACATATTGCTGCTTCACCATGCTATTGTCGGATTCCGAAGCATAGTCAATATCAATCATCCAAACCGTACACAATTTGATGCCAAAAAATTCAATATCTGGATTTGATTTAATTTTTACGTGTTTTAATCCAATTAAAACAAAAATGACAGAAAATAAACAATTACCCGACTCATGGTTTCGTAAGTGACTTTGATACCACTGAAGGGAAATTTGCGATCTAAACGCAGCGGAAAACAAAAATTTCCCATTAGAGATCCTTACGAAAGATCATGATCTGTGATAGAAAGGTTATCTCTTGTGGCGATGAAACCTTTGATTCCAAATCTATGGATGATCACGAGCGTTGTACGATGAACAACACCTCTACTCAGTTCACACGAACAGCTTCCTTCAGTCACAGTGCTAGCTGATTACGATTGAAGGTTTTGAGTGAGGGAGAGGAAAAATAGAATACGGTCAGGGTTTCAACAACAACTTTTGAGCTTCTGCACAAGGGTTCTATTTATAGAACTACTTGTGTGGGCTACAAGCTAAAAAGCCCAACTCAATAATAATATTATTATATTATTATAATAACTACTATTATAATAAATATAATTTTATTATTATTATATTTTATAACTATTATAAAATTAATAATAATTATTATTATATTACATGGTACCTTACCATATTCCGTATTCCATTCAAGTGCACCGTACCTTACGGTGTTCCTTATTTACTTTATCTCTTCTTCAACTGTCCTTATGTGTGTGACCCTGTAGGATTTCGCGACGTTGGCAATTATATTAAATCATGTATTTAACATAATAAACAGTGAGCGGTATCTAGCAACACATCACTGCTACCCAAGTCACAAAATTGTCATGTGATCTGACAAAACCTTTTGTGATAGTACTTGTGTGTACAATTACCCTTTTGCCCCTATGTCTATATTGAACACAAGACATATACCGTGTCATCCTTGTCCAGTTCAATATTGGGCCCTTAGACATTTATCCTGTTATGCAGGATGGGCAAATTCCATCTAGGGTACTCATGTCCCTCAACATGCTTTGTGAAGTACCCATCAATTGTCTTTATGATCATCCAGTTACGGACAATGTTTGATCAACAATAAAGTACTTGACTCTACATCTAGGGTACATAGTAGTTTCAGGTCGAAGGGTGGTATACACCACTATCACCATGAGAGTAACTTATGACACTTTGCATAACATTCTATGTAGTACTCTCATAGTGGGTCAATCCAGTATAAATATTACTCCTAATATTCATACCTATGTCAAGACTTGATAACTCCTTATCCATGATCCATGAGATGTGATCACCAGTCTATCTGCATAATAGTCTTAATCCTTTAAGGCTATCCCATTTCACATTAAAGCTCGACTATGGATGCTTTAAGAATAGTGTCCTTATGTTTAATAGAATCTCATGATTAAGTCATACTTAATGTTTCATTAAACGAACTAGCTATTCTAGGGACTTTATCATTTTGGAAAAACAAACATAATAAAGATATGCCTTTTATTATTAATAAATAATTTGATACAAGCACCAAAAGTATTGGCCTCTAGGGCTTACACCAACACTTTCTTGGTCTTCAAGTAAAGCAAATGGAAGACAATATTTTTGTATCTCAAAGCAAGTATGCTAAGAGTATAGTGAAAAAGTTTGGGCTTGAAAATGCAAGTCACAAAAGAGCTCCTGATGCAAAACACGTGAAAGTAACCAAATATGAAAAGGGTGTTGATGTAGATCAAAGTTTATACAGAAACACGATTGACAGTCTGCTCTACCTCACATCAAGCAGACTTGACATTACTTTCTCTATAGGTGTTTGTGCAAGATATCAAGATAAACCCAAGACTAGTCATCTTATTCAAGTGAAGAGAATTATGAAGTATATAAATGGTACTTGTATCTGTGGTATTCTCTATTATCATGGTACCAATTCAGTACTAATAGGGTATTGTGATGTTGATTGTGCTAGAAGTGCAAATGATGGAAAAAGCACATATGGTGGATGTTTATTTCTCGAAAATAATTTAAACTATTGGTTCAGTAAGAAGGAAAGTTTTGTCTCATTATCTATTGTTGAAGCTAATTATATTGCTTTAAGGAGCAATTGAACTCAATTGCTCTGGATGAAACAAATGTTGAACGAGTACAATGTAAAACAAGATGTCATGACATTATTCTGTGACAACTTAAGTGCTATTAATATTTCAAAGAATCATGTTCAACACACTAGAACCAAGCACATTGACATTCGTCATCATTTCATTAGGGAATTTATGGAAGATAAAATTGTAATTCTTAAGCATATAGCAACTGAAAAATAATTACCTGACATATTCACTAAGGCTTTGGATGCAACTCAATTTGAAAAACTAAGGAGTGCCCATGGTATTTGCATATGTGATAATTTGTAGCAATCAATACGTGGGAGACGTGCAAAAATAGAAATACTTTTTCTTTCTTTCTTTTCTCTCTCTCTCTCTCTCTCTCTCTCTCTCTCTCTCTCTCTCTCTCTCTCTCTCTCTCTCTCTCTCTCTCTCTCTTAAAACCAATGTTGCACGTGAAATAAGACTGATTTCAAAGTTGCTTTTATAACTAGTCAGTCGTTACAAGCAAGAATACTCATCTTTTCTTTTTGTACTATACTAAAAAAGTTGCTCTCTATTATCTTAAGTTTTTCCATTTTTTTAAATGATTCAATCATCTAGAAAGGCTAAAGCTAAGGAGGTCAATATGTTAGAAGACAAGTATAGGAAAAGGCTAAGGCTCCAGAGTAAAAAAAGGCTGATGAAACCAAGGTGGAAACACATGTTGGACCATCTGTTAGAGAATATGTGATTGGGAAGAAGTCTATAACAATGATGAAGTCAATGAATAAGTGACATTTTCAAGCACATGATTTGACTCAGATGCTGGTTAAGACTAAGTTACTTTCATTGAATCAAGTGGATGGTCTAGAGACCAAATCTGAAGTTTGATACTTCCAAGAGTCCATGTTTTAGTATGATTTGTTTTGTATGTTATTTGTTTTGTTGGTGGAAATGTAATATCTCCTTAACAATCCTGGAGCTGTTATGATATTCTGTGAATTTGGTTTTAAGTTCGAAGCAGTTTAGTAGTATTTCTCTGGTTTTTCATGAAGTTTTCAAATTGTGGCAAAAACAATTTGATCCGCTGCCGCACACGGGTAAAAAATGAGCAATTAAGAACGGTAGTCTAGGGAAGCGACACTCGAGTATCGTATCGCAAGGACTCTTGTGTGATTCTTTACCTGATTAAAAAATTTGGGGGGAGGTCGATTAAGAGCACAATTAAAAATTATTAATTTAGGTAAAAGTAGAATTTATAAATAAGCTGATCTACTGATTCGGGTTACGACTTATTGTCAATTATTATAGTTGCAATTCCCTAAACGGGTTCTCATTCCCATTCGATTACAGTAACAATCAATCAAGCGCTAACGATACTATATGAATTATGTTTCTGTTTACCGAATTAAGCATTCGGTTAGAGATAACGCGAATTAACAAATAAGCTTAGTTAAAGTGATTAAAATTAGGGAACATTTTTCAATCGAATTTAACAGTTTCTGCCCTATAACAACAATCGAATTAAGCAAACGATTACACTCGAATTAAGCAAATGATTAATAGGAAGAACTTGAAAGGAAATCAAAATTCAATTGCATAATTATAATAATCTCAAAGTTTTGGAACCTGAATACAACATATAAACTTCTAGAGTGTTAGTTCTTTATAGGTTTATACAAAGCGTGTTATTTTTCATGAAAAAATCATAATGATCAACAGTATCGCGACCATAGGCTTCTAGGTTTCAAGGAAAATCGGACCTAAAAGCATCTGACCCGAAAACTAAAAAAAAATCGGCCCAAAAACTAAATAATTATTAAGCCTGGAACTAAACTGAATTATTACACACTCTTTCACTCTGAATAAGCTTTTGACTTCAACACAAAACATCCAGCTCTCTCTCTCTTATCTTTTCAATGCATAATAGAACGCGTCAATCTGATTCTCGTAACTCAAGTTATGATCTTCACAGTGAAAAGGTATCAAATAACAGTTTAAGCTGAAAATAAAGTAAGAATATAAAATAAAGCCAAAAATAAACTTAAATATAAAACACACTAAATTAGTAAACATATTAGAATAAACGCTACTACAAAATACACCTTCGGTAACACTAATACTACCATGGTTAGGCTTTCCACCTTTGTAATATCGCAAACTGGATGCACTTGATATATTTTTTTTATTTTTTTGAAAGTTATTTAATCACGGTTGAGGTAAACAATCGTGGTGATAAAGTAAGTGTTACAAGCTTCGAATCCTAGCAACTACATTTTTTTCCATTTTTCCTATTACAAAAAACGCGTGTCATTTAAACTCATAAATAAATAAAAAAATTGAAGACTATTTAACCATGGTTTTATTATACAACCATTGTAATAAGATCTACATTTCACTGCGGTTGAATGTAACAACCGTGGTCAAAGGTTTTTCTGATAAATTTAAAACAAAACAAATTCATTATTTTCTTCATAACCCTAAGCAAACTAGTGAACCAGCGAACCAGAGACGACTACGATAACGATAGTGAAATCTTCATATTCATAATCTTCGTTCATTTGAATCTTCATTCTTGATAATCTTCACTGTCTTCATTCTTGGTCTCTTCCTCTTCGAAGTAAGGTATGCTTCGTGCAAACTTCACTCTCTTCCTCATCTTGCTAATTCTTGATAATCTTCATTATCTTCATTCTTGTTTGATTTTGTGGTCTGTTTAGTTCAGAGTTCATATGCTTTATATTTTGTTGTTGGATTTAGCAGTGAACAAAAATATTATAACTTTGCTACAATGGATATCCATATGCTTAAGATTTAAAGTTGTATTATTGTTATGAATATGCTTCAGTTTTTTTATATGCGTTAGGTTTAGATTTTGCTGTGTTGTTGACAATATTATTTTGATATAAATTTCAAAATTTATTATGGATTGGATGAAAGCTGATAGATTAGATCCAGTATATGAGAAATGAGTTATTGAATTCCTTGAATATGCTGATCAAAATGTTCCTGACAATAATAGTATCTTTTACTGTCCTTGTGTTAATTGCGGGAATATAAATAAAGGTACAAAGGATGAGACATTCCATCACCTATGTTGTGATGGCATATGTCAAAATTATACAATATGGACGTGACATGGTGAGGTGGAAAAAAGCTAAACAGTGCGTCACAAAGTCACGAAGTTGATGAAGATGAATATATGGATGACCGTCTAGAAGATATGTTCAGTGATATTGGAGAATCTTCTTTTAAGAAAGCCCATATTTATGATACTTTATGTAGCTTAAGTATATGTTGTTAAATATGATGGTTTCTGGACCACGACAACCTGGAAACGACATAGATGTTTATCTAAGTCCATTAATTGAAGATTTAAGACTTTTGTGGAAGGAAGGCGTTGAAGTTAATGATGCATATTCTGGTGAAAAGTTTAAGGTAGAGATATTCAGGCACATTTCTATATATTGAATAATCTTGAAGAAGTTTAATCTTACGTGGCTAGTCACAAAAGACTTTTGAAGAAAAGATATCCACGAATGAGTAACAAGTTGTTGTTGATCGAGCATAACAAGAAATTCCTAGATTGGTTTAACAAAAGGATACCAAAAGATCATAGTGCATCTGAGACAATTAAATGGTTGTCGTTCATGTCAAAATTGAATGTGATAACTTGAACTGCATATGACATTGGTCGTTATATCTTTTATACAAAATCAAAAGATGATCGTAATATAATACAACATAATGGAGTTATAGTTGAGGCCGATTCCATGTATTTCTCTAGTTCGAAAGATAAGAATCCAATATTGGCATCTAGTGCGTTCTATGGTGTCATTTAGGAGATTTGAGAGATTGATTATGTTATCTTTAAAGTGCCTTTATTTAAATGCAAGTGGGTTCCCAATAATATTAATGGTGTACAAACGGATGACTTAGGATTCACCCGGGTTGACCTTGGCAAGGCAAATTATATGACTGAACCATTCATCATGGCTTCACAAGCAAAGCAAGTTTTCTATGTGACCGACCCTTCGGACACATCGGGGAAATGGTCAATTGTTCTCTGAGGAAAAGACATTCCTAGTAGTGATGAAAGTTTTGATATTCCTTCTACTCCTTCTTACACAATAAAAGTGCCTACCACTTATGATGAAGTTGATATAGATGATGTGCATGCTATTTGTATCGATCATAATGACGGCATCTGGAAAAATTAACATGTAAGTATTTTATTCTTTATTTATAATTTAATGTAAGTTATTATTTCTAACTATATTTATTACTAACAAGTATGATTATTTGATATTGTAGGTGTTTAAAGTCAAGACACCAAGAGACAAGACACCAAGAGACAAAGAAATCAAAACACTATATAAGATACAATTATGTGATGTTATATAATATTTGTGGGATGTTTTGTGCCATTTTTCTTTTGATGTAATATATATATATATATATATATATATACACACAATGTTTGGTTCTTAATCAAGTGTATGGATTTGATGTAATACAATACAATTATTTGTTATGATACAATTGTTGTTTCTGTTCTGATACGGTTCACAAAAATACAAGTTAAAAAATGGAAAATTCTCAAAAAGCAGAAAAATATATTTTAAAAAAGTAGATAATTTAACGACGGTTGTTAAATATGATCGTGGTTATATAGTGAACGTTGTCCAGAATAACATATATACCAAAAAGGCGTTGCTGAGAATTGAACCTGTGATCTTTAATATATCACAACGGTTAGTTAAAGCAACTGTGGTAATATGTCGCGCGCTTTCAGGTTTTCAACAACGGTCATACGACCGTGATTATAAGTAACGCATATACAACCACACGCTATGTAACAACGGCTGGTTCTGCGTGATAATATATATTTTCCAACCGTTGTTGTATATGTTTTCCGTAGTAGTGAAACTATAGAATTGCTTAAATACAATACTAGAAGAAAGTGCATCAAAATGCACTGATCAAATTCCCCCACACTTGAACTTTTGCACTCCGAGCAAAATTATGAATTCAAACACAACATGCAATTCCAAAAGATCTCAGGATACAAAGTGCAAACAAAATTCTAAGTCTAAGCTTCAAGAAAATGTCATTAGTAAGTAACTCTTTTGTGACATTCAAAGCAAATATGAAAAATAGATTACCTAATAGTACATCACAAGTAGCAAGATCCTCACATGATAAATTCTCTCAACTCTCAAGTGTTTATGTTAATTGTTTACACTCAAAGCACATCATGAAAGTTAGTATTATCATAAGCTTGAAAAACTCTAACATCCACAAATGAAATACATGCACACAAATATTAAAAGGAATTTTATTCGAGTTGTAACTTGGCCAAGGTAAGAGTGAGATAAATCCTAAGGGGTACTAGGCTACAAATCAAAGTGTCAAAAGAGAATTGAAAGAACTGCGGGAGTTGAACTATATTCATCTAATTCAAACAAAACATTTTCTGCTATTTTTCTTCTCTTTTTATTATTCTTTTTTTCCAAAAGGAATATGCATTGCCATATTTATCTTATTTTTCCACTTTTTTCTATTTTTTTCTACATATATTTTTTTCTTTTTCTGCCAACTTTTGAATGAAATATCACAACTATAGTTATTCAACCCCAATCAACTCCAAACAAGGCTCTTTTGACCCTTTGAATAGGGGCGATAACATTGTTTTTCACTTTTCGGCTTGTAATGAGTTTTAAACAAAGAAAGGGATAAATAGGCTCAAGGGATTTTCAAACAAGGATGATATTGTTCAGGATTGAAATTTTGGCTAAGTGGCTAAAAATAAAAATAAAACAAGTTGCCTTTATCATATCATTATGCACAAGTAAACAAATAGTTCAAAAAGAGTCATATCAAGTTCTAAAGACTAACAAACATGAGTGAAATCACACAAGAAAGAAATTAAATGGATTTTTTATGTGTTATCCAATATTAAGCTCAAAATCTTACAAGGGTAAATGATCTATCACAAATGATGTGCAATTTAGAGTTTAGTCCTACATGTCATACTAAGAATGCACAAAAAGAATCAATCATATCACATCACAAATCTTTAATCAAGAGAACAGAGAAAATACTCACAATTGTAACTCAAAAAACAATGAAAAAACATGTTTTTTTTTTTAAATTAAGAAAACAAGTAAGTAAATGAAAACAAACAAGTAAGTAAATGAAAATAAGAAAACACACAAGTAATTGATTCCCTCCCTCACATTTAAGACACACATTGTCCTCAATGAAACACCATAAGTATAAAATAAGATAGAGGAGAGATAGAAAAGAACACACCCGAGGAGTCAAGGCGGATAGATGATCGCATAAACAACCTTTTTCAAAGAGAGCTTTTCTACAGTCTCTTCCTCCAAAGTTCGGGCTCTCATGGAGTAGCTTTGAGCAATGTCCATTGTTCTTGAAATTTTTAGTAGTGTCTTCGTCTTTTACTCTAGGATCAAAGAAGGATCTTCGATAAGTAAAAATGTCGAATGAGCACGTGAACGTGATCTCATTTTTCACAACATCAAAAATCAAAAGATTAAAAAATTGTCTCACTACTTTTGTTCCATCTTCAAATAAGACCCTATGCATACTCATTTATTTTATGATATTTAAAAAAAAAACATATACAAATCATCATTGATATTTAAAAATAAAAACAACATAATATTAATAATAAACATAAAATAAATTGAAGGTGAGTGAAGTGGTTTGTGCTGCGACTGAAAGAGGTTATGGCGCGAGGCTTAATTCTTTCATCACCGGCAACACTCCTCACTGCAAATTCTCTAATTCCTTCATCAAAATCATTCAAACTTTCACCGTTTTCCTACCTTCTGCACCTTCGCTATAATCCCAAATCTTCCTCAATTTCATCATCATCTGCGTGTTCTTCCACTTCCCAACAATGCTCAATCGACATCTCCAAATACAGACAATCATTTTCCAACCGAATGGCCATGGCTGGATTCAAACCTCACCACCGAATTGGTTAGCTTCTCTTCTCTCACTCTTCTTACTTCATACTCACCACACAAAAT
The DNA here is from genome assembly GCA_022829125.1 of Lathyrus tuberosus. Lineage (NCBI taxonomy): Eukaryota > Viridiplantae > Streptophyta > Magnoliopsida > Fabales > Fabaceae > Lathyrus > Lathyrus tuberosus. Next base: position 2,913,543 of record JALAZF010000546.1, on the reverse strand, counting down.
TTTCATTTTTTTTTGCTATTTCTGCAATTTGGTGTGTGCCCTTTTTGTTACATCTGTAGCATTTGTAACAATCCAAGCTTATAAGCCCTTTTTGATCGTAATGATTTTATTAAATTACTACTCTACCAGAAATAAGGGACAAAAGAAATATTTTGCCCACTTAACTAGCCCCTAATTGGATAAACAACTTAACTAAGTGCTTATAGCATAAGCAATTATCATATAAGTGCTTATGTATAAGCTATTTACGTAACAAAATTAAATAGAGTCAAACAACTTTCATATAAGTTATGAGCGGTTTCTGCGAGCTCTCTCAAGTAGTCTCACAAGCTGCAAGTATTTATGCCAATAGATAAGCTCAAATAAGCACTTCAGCACAAATATGTGTCTATTAGTAGTTTTTGGCATAGTATTTCAATAAGCATTATAACAACAAGCTTTAGTTACACATATACAAATATTTGATGGCATGCCTATAAGTTGTTCTTAGGCTTGTTTGGATAAATAATTTAATTAAGTGTTTATAGCATAAACATTTATTGTATAAGATATTTCTTAAGCTTGTTGTATAAGATATTTCTATAACAAATGATAAAATAAAGTTAAACTGATTTCATATAAGCTTTAAGCTGTTTTTGTCACCTATCATGGAGAGCTTATGGAAATAAGCTGAAAACTACTTATGGACATGCCATAACCTGTTTCTAAAAGCTCTCCCAACAGTCTCACAAGTGTTTATGCTAATGGATAAACTAAATTTAGTCAATCCAAAGCTTTATAGACAAGAATTATTGAATAAATAGTTTATGAGTAAGGATTGGATTAAGTTTCTAAGAATGACTTATTAACTAAGTGCATAATTTGTTCATTGTCCATTTGTCACTGATGCAAAAGAACCTATTTTTTTTTTTGTGCATTGTTTTTTGTAAATTTTGATGTTATGGTGCTTCTTTTGCTATCAGCTTTGGGTGTCTCTGGTGGCCCTGACAGTATAGCACTCTGTGTGTTAACTGCTGGATGGAAAACTGCTGGTGTTAATTCTGTTGGCACTGATCATAATGGTTTCATTCACGGTCTGTTGGCGATAATTGTTGATCATGGACTACGTGCGGAGAGCAAAGACGAGGCTAATGTTGTTCGTAACCGTGTTTCTGAAATTGGTTGGTCTAAATTTGATTGTGTAGTATGAAAATGTGGTTTGAGTTCTTGAACTTATTCAAACTATGAACTTTGCTGACATAAGGACTCTATACAGGAATCAGATGTGAGATTGCAAGTTGTGATTGGCCAAGCGGCAAGCCAAAACAGGGTCATTTGCAAGAAGCTGCTCGTGAAATGAGGTTATTGCATCTACGCGTTGTGTTAATAAAATATTAGGTCTCGTTTACTTTCTGAAAACATTTCAATTTTTTCGTTTTCTAAGATTTATGTTCATTTTAAATTGCTAATAAGGAGATGAAAGACTCATGTAGTGAACAATTGTGCTAGAGGGAAGATGAAAGACAGGCTAGGAAGAATTCTTTTAATAAACAAATAAAAGACTGTTTTTGTTTTTTTTAAATGCTAGATTTGTTTTCAAAATTGTAAAAGAAAATGGTGAAGAAAATGTTAGATCTATATTCTCTTTTGTTTATTAGTTGAAGTGAAAATGAAAACATGAAAGTATACGGGCCCTTAGAGTTAGATGTATGTGCTAAGAACTTCTATAAAAGTGTGCTAATTGTAGATTTTGATTTCTTTGAGCTTTAGGTACCAAGTATTTCATGATGTTTGTGCCAAACACCAGATTGGAGTGTTGCTTATTGCACATCATGCTGATGACCAGGTTTAATTGGCAATAAATTATGTTCAAATTATTATTTTTTATTCCTCCATATTATTTTTGATGAGTTGCATATGTTATGTGGAGGAGTTTTTGAAATTGTTTAGGCCCTTTTGGTCATAATTATCTAAAAAGATTGAATTTTAGAGTGGGAAATGACTAAATGTTGCATTTTATTTTCTTGTCAGTTGATTGCAAAATTGAAAGCTTGTTCAAGATGTTAGTTACACATGTAATGATTGCTGAGAAATGATGCAGGCAGAGTTATTTATTTTAAGGCTTTCTCGAAATAGTGGCGTGCTTGGACTTGCAGGCACACCTTTCACCTCCCAGATTTTCCCCATGCATACGCATTCGTACGGTGAAGTTCCGGCAAATCAAGGCATCCTTCTTGTGCGACCACTTCTGGATTTTTCAAAGGAAGATATGTACAAGGTTGGTACTAGATATTTGTTTATTTTAGTGTTGTCAAATAACAACTATAGTGTAGCATAATTTGAACAAATCACAATTATTCTGCGATACACTATTTAGTATAAAGTATTATCAAATAACAGCTATATTGGAACTATAGCACTGTAGCATAGCAGAATTTGAACAAACTTCTATGTCTGCGACCCACAATTGATCACTGATTAATTTATTCACTGTTCATTTTCTCCCCTTCTCCCATTGGATTATTAACTTGATGATTTAATCGTTTTTCTTTATCTTGGCAGATATGTCAAGGTAGTACTGAAGAGTGGGTAGAAGACCCAACAAATAAAAGCATGTTGTTCACCCGCAATAGAATAAGAATGGCACTGAATCACTCGTCATCTTGTAAGTTGTGTTGATGAGTATTATGATTCCGTTAATAGTATTTTAAATAATCGTTTAGTTCTTTCGGCCAACATTCTTTTCCAAGTTGTTCTAATGACAGTTTCTTACATTTTCAGTAGCATTCAAGCATGAACTCCAAAGAATGATTTCTGCATGTCGAAAAACACGTGCGTATGTCGATCAAGTTTGCCATAGCTTGATACATCATGCTGTGGTTATCAATGATGTGAGTATCACTTAACTACTTGTTCCATTCATTGCCAATTTTTATATCATTCTATTCTATGGCATTCACTCTTGTCCTGATTCTGTGATTGCGATTATATTTGCAGCATGGATATGCCGCTATTGATTTACAGATTCTCTGTCCTTCAAAAATTGAGGACATATGCTTGATGAAATTTCTTTCCTTGGTCTTGCAGGTACTTCTGATTTTACATATGAATATTTGTATGTGCATTTTCTTCTAATCATAATGTTTAAAACTTCTATTTTTTCAGTTTATATCACAAAGACAGAGGCAAATAAGAGGTAGTGCTTTGAAATTGCTAATGGACTACATACGTACTTTTCCATGCAAGGTAATTCTCCTTACATGACATTGCTTTGGTGTTAACTTAATCATTCAATTTTATCAAACATTGTCTTAGCTGCATATACGCTGAAAACTATGTAGCACCGCCACCTAGGATTGAAGGCGTGTGTTTGACACACGTCAACTTCCGACACTGATGCATGTGATTATATTCAATAACTTCCATTTTCTTAAATTATTATCCGTGTCAGTGTCGTGTCCGGTGCCAATGACGGTACAGATGTTTAATGGTCTAAAAAAGATTATCTCAGACAATGCTGATTCTTTAAGCTTTCCTTTTTTGCTGACACATCAATGTTTCAGGTATAAATATTTGAATAATTTTAAATTCTTTTCCTATTCTTTTTTTCCTCAATAATGATGTAGAACTCGATTACTGCCGCTGGTTGTTACCTTTGTCCGGATCCTGGTTCTAGAGGGTCTAGAGTCCTGGTTTGCTGTTCTGTTGACTTTGCTTTGCCTTTAAAAATGGAATTTTTCAAGACGCGCTCTTTCGGACAACAAGAGTTTTGTGTTATCAACGAGTTGGGGAAGATTATAGAGGATGGAAAATCATATGCAAATCACTTGGTTCTAGATTCATCAGATATCCACTTTTTGGATGTGAATAATGAATCAGTTCTGGATGAAGCTAAAAGGCTAAACATAATCAGTGAATCAACCTACAGTAGCATTCGAGGACTGCAGAAACAGGAAACTGATCGCTTCAGGTCTAAAGTTGAAGCCATTTCTGACTTTACATCGAAGCACGAAGTTGAAGTTGTTACCCCTTTTGGCAAATCACTTCAGCCGGGGAAGTCCTGTTACTTCATGAATCGGTTCATTCTAACTTGGAAGTTGAATGATAAAATGGATACTGACGTGGTTTCTGGTTTAGTTGATTATGACATGGGTTTTAGTGGAGATTCACAAAACTTTTGTTGCTCGTCTTGTGTAGTTGGTCACGATCAAGCTCTTGAAGTGCGGCACATGATTGAATCCGATTGGTTGTCTCTGGCCGACTTATCCAAGTATTCTCTATCGGAAAACTTCACAGAATATGAGGTTATGTCAGCTAATGCAAACGTGAAGATGAAGGAGAAAACAGCTCCATATTTGCACTATGCCAGTTTATCAGCAAAAAAGGCTCTAGTTTTGTTAAAATCTATCCCAGTTGCTGCAAGGAAAAGCTTGCCTGTTCTGATCAATCAAGACGGAAAATTAATAAGCATTCCAGTGAGTTAACCTCTTATGTATAAGTTGACTTATTATAGCTTATCTACTAACACAAACACTTGCGAAACTGTTTCAGAGCTTATCAAATATCTCCATAAACTATTTTCAACTTATTTCCATAAGCTATTCAGAATAACTTATAAAAATAGCTTATAGTTTATTGAATTTTTTTTCTTTAGTTCAGCTCTTGTCATTTGGAATCTGACTAAGTGACTATACATTCTTCATTTTTCAGAGTGTCAATTTCAGGCAATGCCCTTGTTTGATGGTGCATGTGGAATTTAAGCCAAAAATTCCACTTGGGGGAGGTCACAAGTCATTCATATAGAAAAATAGAGACATAACTCTAAATATGATATGATTACAAGGATATTTTGGTGGTTTGAAGCGAGAGAAGTTATTGAAACCATCTTTTACACTACACATTTCAAGTTAACCGATGTTGAAATGGAAGAATGTTCTAGCTGCGGCCACCAGGGTCGACAAATTGCCTGTTGCACTCGAGCTTATTAGTTTCCATGCTCCCAAGGCGACTACTGACAGAGCCTTTAGGCAAGCTGGTAAAAGGGGAGATGGAGATTTCTTAAGTGATCATCATGGAAGATGCTTAACAAATTCTGCAGGGAATGTGAATTGGTTTTTGTTCTATGTTCTTCATATATTTAAGCTCTTGTACATTAAAATTCTTACAGATAGAAGTGGGTGCTCAAGTCGTGGCAAATCTATTCAACCACCAAGAAAGTTCTCTACTTCTAATCTTATTACGGAGTTGATAACTTATAACATCAGAATGACGAGTTGTTGATTTGTTTTTTCCCCATATATTTGTTTTTTAAATTCCATTAATCATGCATTATGCACATCCATCTAGTGTAATTCTCAATCTCGTGTGGCTTCTACGATTCTCACCAAAGGTGCAAAAGTCTATGTGTAAAATCCCTTCCTTTTAATGGTTTTCAAGAATCAATAATTATACTACAGTTGTATACTTACATCAAGTTACTGCTTTATTTTGTACATCGGTGACAATTCTTATTGCCATAGTGATATCAAACACAAGAGGGAGTCATAAATTATGATAAAAAAAGATTTTAAAATATAATGAAAAAGGAAGAAACATTCTAGAGTTTATATTAGTTTGGTCCAAAACCACGAGACTTACTCCAATACCCAAAGTTCACATCTTGAGATTTTAACTACCACAAAACTTAACTCGTATTAATCATGAACCTTCTTATACCAAAATTTTAACTCATGTTTAATTGTTATTTTATTTAGTGTGAGCTATTTTGTTATAATTGTTGATTGAATATTTGATGTAGAATGGTTTAGAAGGGGTTGAATAGATTTTTACCTTAAAAAATATTATGAAAATAGAGTTTGAGAGCAAGCAAAATTTGAAAAGCAGTAATAGAGAGTACACAATTAGATAAATGTAGGACGATAAGTTTTAAGGAATTTCAAAATAATCATGAACTAAAATAGGACCCGCGCGATGCGCAGGTGGTAAAGAAAATCGTGCGGGTAGTAAATAGAAGTTGTTGAAATAAAATAAGATTTTATTCGTGGTAGATATTATTTATTATAAAAACTATATAATATAAATAAAAGATTAGCATAACAAAAAAAAGTCTAATTTTAATTGAAAAGTAATACATTTATAAATAATGGAAATGCAAGGTGAGATAGCAAATTAAATGTTAAAACATGAAAGACTTCAAAATTGGAATCAATTTTTGTGGTTTTTGGTTTTTGGTTTTTGGAACCAATTTGCTACACAATCCTTCAAGGAGCCACCTTGAACATGGCCCACACCTTCATAACAGCAAGTTCTGCACACACAACAGTCAAAATCCTGCAAGAGACGAAAGGAAAACCGTACCATCAAAACTTCCCTCCCACGCTACCTATGCTGCGCCCTACACTACGCCAACAAGCATCCAAAGCATACAGCCAAACACTCATCCCAAATTTACACAAAATCAGCAACAAAATCAAACTTCACTCTGCATCCAAAGTTAACACTCCAAGACAATACCACTGCACCTTTGACCAAAAACTCTGCTACACAAACCTGCATTGAAAGTGAAACAACATCACAAGTGGACAAAGACATCTGTACCATGAAACTTGAGGGAGAAGATTTAATTTTGTTTAAAGAAGAGGAGAGAACGAAACTGAGGGGAGGGGAGAGTTTTCTTTTTAAAAAGCCGGTATTTCTTTTTCAAACGGATCCTCCATTTTACATCTGAAACAACTACTTTCTGAACTTTAACCTCCTCCACTTTCCAATCACAAATCCCCTCCTAACAATCACTCCACCACTCAACATTACATCACAACCTTCCTCCATCAAATCTCAACATCCACAAACCACACCCCTGCACTAATCCGTCATCACTTCCTCCATATAAATCTTCAACAATAACACTTCATTTTTTTACTTCAACATGTAAACGAAGCTGCTGTATATCATCTCATGGCATAACTGGCTGCTCTTCAACCCATGCTCCCATTCTTAACACAAGGAAAAACGGTAACTATCATTTTCTAACAAACTTCACGCAGTTCTCGAAGGCTCTCGCACGTCCACCCTTCCACGCATACTACTTACAGCTAGGGGTGTTCAAAAATATGGTTAACTGAATTGTATATTAGAACTGAACTGCATTGCACTGTTAAAAAACTGAACCATTTAAATGGTTAATGAACTGAACCATTTAATTAAAACAATTCAAATTCAGTTTAAAACCAGTTCAGAACCAATTTTCTTTTATTAACTAGTTTAATTATATAATTTAATTTGTTTTTGATATAAGGAAAAAAAAATATAGTTTAATTATAGTTTTTGATATATAATTTGCAATACATTTGGCAACCACATTTTATTAAATACTTAAGTTGTTTATTTCTGCTTTATCTTGAATTTGAGTACTTTAAGTTGTTTATTTCTGCTTTTAACTTCTCATTTCAAAACCATAACACTGTAGTAATTAACATGACATTGTAGTAAGGACATGTATCAAAACTATAGCAGCATAAACCACCAACAAATTTTGAGAGCAACAAAACATAACATTGTAGTCATTAACATAAATCAATTTGGGCCTGTTATGCAGTGGTTATTGAATCTGTTAGCATGATATGCTTGATGCTAGAAAATTGGTTAGGATCTAAAAATGATTCTAAATTGGAAATTCTGTTAATGAATGAAATCCAATTTGGAACTATTTTCTCTGAAAAATTTGTGATATTGAAATGCTAATATGAATTTATTATGTTGAAACTGCTGTGTAATTGAGTCAATTATCTTATGTTGAAACTGCTGTGTAATGTAGTGTTTCCAATTGCACACTAACAATCACATATTTGAAAAGTTTAAACCAAAATTGCTATTTAAACCAAAAAGTTAAAAAAATAAATCCAGATTTAAATCCAATTTTATTTAAACCAAAAAGCTTAAGAATTGCTATTTAAATCAAAAAGTTTTAAAAAATCTAGATTTGAATCTAATTTTATTTTAAAAAATCACAAAAAAAACGGTTTTTTTTAATATTTAAGAAAACCAGTTTGAAATTTGGTGAAAAAAAGAATCCAGTTCTTCTAAAAAGTTAGTTTTAAACTGGTTAAACTAAATTAAACTGGTTTAAAATAGTGAACCGGTTCTAAATTGGTTTTAAATTATAAACTGGTTCTGAACTGAATTGAATTGGTTTAATAGATTAACCACTTTTTGATAAAGTGGTTTTTAAGAACTGCACTGAACCATTAATATGGTTCGGTTCAATTCAGTTCATGAACCACGAACACCCCTACTTCCAGCATCATATCTCCACGCAGCTCCGGCGAATCTATGGAACAAGTGGCAACGGCAGCAAGCTCGACAACGTCACAACAACAAACAACAAACTGAAAGCATTTTTGGTAGCGACGAAATGAAGCAGCAACTCTCATCATTGAGCAACGACAACGTCAGCATTAACGACACCTTTCGGTAACACACTGGTTAGAAACATCATCGCATTTTCGAGTCGTATTCTATGTGAGTTTTGTTTATTGCTGCGTGTCTATCTTCTGTGGGTCCGATTTCGATTATTTATTTACTGGTTGTGTTGTTATTTTATTTACGGTACTTGATAATATTCTGATCATGTTTGAATTTGGGCTTGTGCTACGTTTTATTTGTTTTGTATCTGAATGGCATAATCATCTGCATTTTGTCTTTAAAGAAGAAGATGAACAGTGCGTAATGTTAACGGAGCTTTTAACGTACATACCGGTAATCATGTTTGTGGCTACGTTGTAGGCATTTGTGTTCAATTTTTTTTAAGAATTTGTATAGATGTAGTGCACTGTAAGTTTTATAAGTTTTATGTTTTGGATATTTATTTATTTATTTATTTATTTAATTATTTTGTCTTTTTCTCTCGATTCTAATTGCAGAATATAGGTGAGTACTATAATTTGTTTTAAGTTTAAGTGTACATGTTGGCTTTTTCTTCTTTTATTGTTTATGTATACATACCGTTGGTTTTCCAAGTTTTGCATATACTTTTAATTGTTTTAAATTTTATATGATAATTTTAGTTTTTTTTATATACTTTTAATCGTTGTTAATTTTATATGATAGTTTTAGTCTTCTATGTGTATATTTTTGGTTGTTTTAAGTTTCATAATAATAGTTAAAAGAAGAAACTGTGACTTATTTATGTTATTGGAAGATGGTTACTATAATTAGAAATTTTGTTTAGTTAGAGTTTTAAGATAATTAGTTTTAATCAATTTTTAACTAGTAATTAGTAATTAGTATTTAGACTTAGTAAGTTTGAGTCTTTTAGAATTTAGTTTAATTGATTAATTAAGTTAGAGGTTAATTTATTTAGTTAGTTAAATTAGAATTAGTTTAGCTTTCCCTTTAGAGTTAATCTAGAATTAGTTAATTAGATTTAGTTATTTATTTTAGAATTAGTTAACTAATTTTTTAGGTTTTGTTTAATTAGCATTTTAATTCGATATTAATCCTTTTAGGTTTTAGTTTGCTTAAGACTTTATTTAATTTCTAATTCATTTTGACATTTTCCTACTTTTATTAAGTTCTGGTATTCGGTTTCTCATTTGACTCTTGATACTTGTTGTATATATTGTTGTTCACTCTACACTTGACCCGAGGTTTTTCCTCCTTGTCTCTCTGTACCTTATACTTCATTCCAAAGGAAATAGCCCATCTGTTGACTGTCATGTCATAGCCTTATCCTTCATTCCCATGTACACTTCTTCCCTGTTTTAACCTAGCCTTAGGTTTGGAGTTGCCGCACTCCACGTAGGTGTCTTGCCGTCAGACCCTACTTTCCCTTGGAACCTTGACCACAGTCAAGAGTTCTTCCCCCCCGTAGTGAGGGGAACTACGGACTCTCTGATTTCTCAAGTTCATCTTGAGAATACGTAGGCATAGGATTGCGAGATCCTAGCGAGCCATCTTTTCTTTTTTCTACCTTTTTCTTTTTCCACTTTTTACCTTTACATCCGATGCCTTCTCGGATTCCACCTTTCTTTTTTCCACCATTTCATTTCTCACCCTTTACCCCATATGGGGAACTACGAAGGCTCTGATTCTATTCCCGTCAGGATACGTAGGCACGAGATGCGATGTCTTGGCAAGCATACTTAGTGTATATACCCCTAGGTCTTTCTTTACCTTAGCACATTTCCCTTAGCAACAAACTTTAGCATAACACAAATACTAACAAGAGGTTCCTGTAGAGTACTACAAATACTTAGGGTGCTAATACCTTCCCTTAGTATAACCAACCCCCGAACCTAGATTCTCTTTTTAGGGTTTTCGTTCTTTACCCTTTCCTTTGGATAAATCAAAGCTCGGTGGTGAATTTCAAAGATGTGTGATTCAAGTTAATTAATAGCTTTATATCCGATTCTCACCGCAACAAGATTAACACTCAAAAAAGTTTTTCTTTAAGGTTTATTTGAGAGATACTTTTATGTGAATAATGAACACCAAAGATTTATCAAAGGTTATGAAGAATAGAAAGAGATAAATATTTATATATGCGATAGAGATAAGACACTAAAATAGTGTAAAAACAACACTTTGATTCAAGTCAAATGCATAAAATATTATTCGATTAAAAAGATCAGTAAATTTGAATCAAATAACAAAAAAAACAATTTCAACATATGGTTCGAATCACGATTGAAGTCAAGTGATTCAGATCACACCAAAATTTGATTAAATATCAACTTTTCATCCTTGAGTTCATTTTTCAAAAACAATGTTCATGATTCGAATTAGATGAGACCATGATTTGAATCAAATTTATAGAACTCAACATTGAAGAAACATGAAGGCTTATGATTCAGATCAAGGTTGATAATAATGTGAAACCTTGTTTTGCAGGTGATATGCTTTTAAACAAGGACATCAAATTTTGACAATGATAAGTAAAGTATTACGATAAGTCAAACATGAACGATTAAACATATAAATATGCAAACCTATCTTTAGGGTTTGATAAACTTGACAGTCTGATGATGGCAAACAAAGAATGCAACTAAAGCCTCATCTCAAGTCACTCAAGCACGTGTCAACATGAAGAGAAGTATCCGACAAAAGCATGAAGCAATATTTACTGATCTCCTGACTTAGGATTAGTGATCTCCTGACTTAGGATTAATGATCTCCTTTTTAAGTAATGAGTGAACAATTGTAAGGTAAAAAGACTTTATCGTAAAAGTATAAGGCAAAAAGCACGCGCACGCTAAAACATTTTTCAAACTGCTTTATCAAAGAAAATATCTTCAAAAGTGTCTTGAAGTTTTGCCATATTTACGATAGCTATAGAGGAAAATTTGGCTTATCTAATATATTAGGTCCTTTGTCTAATCGATTAGAATAGTTTAAACTTATACCCCAAGCAATTCAGACAATGCCTTAATGATGCAAAATTGCTAGATATATTTTCCTTCCTTTTATGGAACTTACAAACGATTATTTTTATCTTTTAATCGATTATACATAGGTGATAATCGATTAGATTGTTATAAAATGTATTAAATGCAATTTCCTTTTTAAGGCAATCTCAGGCCTATAAATAGAGGTTTCATTTTTCATTTCAAAGCATCCAGAATCGTGTTTTGACACTTTCATCTCTCTCACTCTCTCTCTCTCTAAACATTTTTTTTTAAACTTTCTCTCACAATGTTTTTAGCCTAAATACTTTTGTGAGTGAGATTATTTGGAAATTCTCTAATGGGTAGAATTGTAAAATTTACCAAGGGAACCTTTTTGGTATACCATGGTTGAATACTGTTCAATTAGGAATTTATTTCGGATTGAGTATGTCAGTCCTAGTTTAGATTGGAAATTAGCCGATGATAAAATCTTCTAGGTTCTTCGTCAGCCCGATATTAAAAACAAGATATATTGAAGCTCAGCCTGATACTTAAAAGTTTCACAAGTTCGAGATCAGCCCGATGTTAAAATCATACAATTTTTTCGTTAGTCCGGTTAAAACCAATGTATTGAGCTCAAAGGTTATGGAACGTGAAGACTAATCGCTCCAAGGTCCATGTTTGTGGAATGAAGACCAACCGCTTCAATCCACTGTTTGGGAAGGAAAATTGACCCCTTCACTCTCAAGCTTATTATGAAGAAAAGACGCATATGCACACATCCATCGTCTTGTATATTGTTATTAAAGATTAATAACCCTATCCTTATATAAGAGGGTTCGTGAGTCTTTCATACTAAAAGCTCTCAATGTTTATTGGAAACTCTCAAGATCAATTCTTGGGGAGAGGAATAGTCTTTTTGTTTTGACCGAACCTCTATAACTCTTGGTGTTTCTCTTTTCCCTTAACTCCTTTTATATATACAATTCAATTTTCATATTTTATTTCCTGCTGCTTAGTTTTTCAAATAGTTTTAAACTCTGATTTTATTTCCCAAAAGTTTTCAAAATCAAGTTTTTCTAAACCACACAATTCACCCCCTCTTGTGTGTGAAGTCTCAAGTCCAACAAATGATATAAATCATGTTGGATAGAATTACTTTGTTCAGATCATTCACATAATTGGATCAAATCAATTGTGTTGACTTTAGTCAAATGTTCATATTTATGCATGAAAATAGATTTTTAACCTTGGAGCGAGTTAGAGAGTTATTGTAAATGACCAAAATGCGATAAAATTATAATGCGGCAAACATCAAAGCATATTATTTGATAATGTTACCAATATAGCAATTTAAGTCTCCCATTTTGATGTTTGAAAAATTTGGAAATTTGAGTCCTTAGAGCTTAGGCTCCACCTAAATTTAAAACTCACACGCATAAACTTAATGTCATAATCTCACAAACATTCTCTCCCGTTAAAAATATAAGAGAGAGAGAGAGAGAGAGAGAGAGAGAGAGAGAGAGAGAGAGAGAGAGAGAGAGAGAGAGAGAGAGAGAGAGAGAGAGAGAGATAGAGAGATAGAGATAGAGAGAGAAAGAGAGAGAGAGAGGCAAAAACAAGACTAAAAAAACCAACATATATTAGAAAAGTCAATTAGGTAAACATTTACATAAATATTTACATATATGATAAACCCTAAACAATGCAAACACGTCAAAATAATTAATAGTTAAATTAAAATTCATGATATGATACAAAATTAAATGCTATGAGGGTGGTTGAGACGTAAGTTGAATGTCAATTTCAGAGAAATCAGGATTGCAACGACATTCAGTCACCTAGCCAATATCAAAGGTAAAACCATTTGCCACGTTAACAAAAATAAACAAATAACATAATTAAAAAGAAATAAAGGATGAGAAAAATGCATAAGAAATTATAGAGGTCCGACTTAACCACTTGTCTGACTCCTTTCCCTAAAAATTTATTCTTGAGAATTTCCATTATAAATTTGAGTTTTTCATAGGTTATGCCCACAAACCTTCTTACAAACAAACTTGAAGTTTTACACTGGCTATCCTCAAAATTAAACACGATATTTATACTAGGCTAATATCATAAGCAAATGAGATCTTATATATCAGGCGTAGCTCGTGAACCAAACAATGATTTCAATGGACAAACTCATAAATCAAATGAAATCTTTTACACCAGACAAAACTCACGGACAAACCAAAGATTTTAACGGAAAGTCTCATGAACCAAATAACAAATTCTTACTAAGATATTTTCCATAAGAGCTAAAATCATCTTGCACAAATTATAATATCACCCCAACATCAAAATACACAAGAAAATCCTCATTGATATTTTTAAATCCTAAAACACTAAAACAATTTTAGTGAAATTAAAGACATGAGAAGAAAATGAGTAGAGAGTAAGAAACTATGTCAAAACACGTTTTATGGTGTGATTTAAAAGTGAGAAGAGCCCTCTATTTATAGTAGAGAAATTTGGTCCAAAAAGGAAAACTATTCATGGGCTTTTTAATGCTCATAATTGATTATGCCTTAGGTTTAATTGATTACGTGCTTCATAAAAATGCCAACCCTAATTCCTAAAAAGGAAACCCTAGAACGGATAGTGTCCTAGTCAATTAGGACTTTTCTCAATCAATTAAGAAGCTTTAAACCTTGCTCTAATCGATTGGATAAGGGTCTTAATCGATTAACAGTGCATATAAGCCTCCTAAATGTTTAGGAACACCCTTTATCAATCACACAAGTACCTTGATGGTTCCTCTAAGAGTTTTAAGGTTTTTTTTATCGAATATAGTGGTTTAAAAACTTCTAGGTGAGTGCGTGCATTTCTTTAGTATTTTAGGAATTACTCTAATATCTTTTACAAAACTCTGATCACTCAGACACGGACCAGGTGAGCTCTCACACTTCCTATATTTTTGAAAATCTAAAATTTCAGAATCTCTTGCTTGATACATAAATGATTCAAAAATTTATTTGGGAATTCACCTCTTCCATCCGACGAGGCTTGATAAGACTTCTTGATAGACATCATCATCACAGAGATTGCTTGACTAAGAAACATCAGGGATTCCACTGAACGCTACTTGCCATTAGATGTTATCTTTAAGAGATTGAATTTAACATCTTGATCTCCCAATCATGAAAATTTGAACATTACCCCAAATAAAAACTTCACCTCACAGTGTTGTCATCATTAGAACCATATAGGTCAACCGAATATTGCAGACAATATACCTGCAAACACATATATACACACTTGATAACTTCTAACCCATTTTCTTTAAAATGTTCTAGGTGGATATTATGGACGATATTTAGAACTTTGTGAGGTCTACTTATTACAAAGGTTACACGAATCCTCAAGTGGTTAAGTATCTTATAATATTGATTCTAAAAGTTGATAACACACACACACACACACACACACACTTTTGAGGAAGTTTGGTCTATTAATTTGTGTGACATGACATGTAAGTTGGTCTCAAAAGGTTTGTTGAATTGCCGTAGGTTGATTCTTAGTGAGATCGCGAACCCTCTATAGTGTAACTTCATTATAGGTAAATTTACAATTCATATTGCTATTATTATCAAAGAATTCATTTACCACCTGCAAGTCTAAGAAGAAACAAGAGGATGTTATTTACGATCTCGGTCATGATAAGGTCTATGATATATTGGATTGAGATTTACTATGTGATACCATTCATTAATGTGTGTTTTCTTTGGGAATCTTCTCTTTGACAAAGAGAAATATTTATTCTAGTATTGTATCTTTGTTGTGGAGTGGGAGTATAACTGAATGCGTTTAAGCTTTTCATGACATCCGACAAGGTATGTTCCTATATTATTTTTATTCTTTGAATGAAATTTTTGGTAGTTTGATTGATATATTAGTTTAAGAGAATAATTTGAAACCTCTAAATATCCTCATGATGGCCTCAAAACATCCTACTTATTCTTTGTAGATGATGTGTTATTGTTTGTGAAGGAAAAACTTCTCAAGAACATTTCATCGATAACCTTTTGGATAATTTTTATTCTTTTCCAAGGCATAATTTTAGTTTAGATAAGTCTAGAGTTTACGCCTCTAAAGGAGTTTATCGAGTCATTAAAGATAATTTTCAGCACATCACCAGTATCAGATTTATCGTTTGGTTTGAAAAATACTTGGATTTTAAAATGTAATATAGAAGCAGAAAGAAAAAGGACTTTTAGGAAATATATGATAAGTTATCTTCAAAAACTGCTTTAGAAATGTAGACTTTTGAACAAATTAAGGTGGGTGACTCTGTCCAAGATCGTTCTTACTTATTTACCTACATATAGTATGCAAATTTGTTGGGTTTTTTTCAATATGTTTATGAGACCGTAAATAAAAAGGAGGAGAATTTTATTTGGCATATTACAAAAGATCAATCCATGTAATTGTGATTGAAACAAGATTATTAAGAATACAAATTTAGTTGGTTTAGGGATTCATCCGAACTGTTTGCAAAACATTTCTTTGTTAGAAAAACTTATTTAAAGTTTGGTGCAATCAGATAAGAAACTTTGAGTTTGACTTATGGAAGATAAAAATCTCTCTCAAAATAATGTTCCTCAATAGTAAAAAGTTGACCCACCTACATGAAAAGTCATTCTCAAGGCTCTTGATGTATCAAAATATGTTTTCATTTTAATATAAAAGATGTTGATACTTATTTTTGGTTTGAATCATGACTCTTAAAACATCTTTTTCTTTTTTAGAATATCAAAGATATCCTCTTTAACTTATGCGATTGAAGATCAATGACCTATAGGTTGATGGTAAAAATAACATTGTAAACTTTTAATTCACAGATTGCAACCAATTTTTTTTATTTATGTCGTAGACTTTTGGTTATAGAGTGAACGTCTTAGTGGTGACCATCCTTTCAAAAGTAGATTTCATTGATTGTCATATGCGCATCAGAATTATGATTCTAACGATCATTGAAACTTGATATTGAAGTTACCTCTTGTAGTAAATGTTCAATTTTTTATTTAAAAAGTTTATCATGACTCTCTGCAAATTAAGTATGTCCTACAACATCGAAGTGTTAATGTTTATCCTAGACATCCTTACTAGTTGGAAATGCTGAAACTATTATTCAACTTACTACTTTTCCCTGTGTCTATTTGGGGTGGGTGTTCGAATCAATGTTTTAAAAATTGGATCAAAGATCGAACCGGTGAAACTTACGATTTAAAGTTCAATTGGTTAAACAGGTTAAACCTACAGTCGAACCGTTTATTAAATAAACTAATAATGTGAAACTAAATTTCATAGATATGTCACATATTATATTATATGTTCTCAACTTAATAAAATAAATATTTCAAAAATATATTACAAATTTAATACAACAATATCAATAATACATAACATAACATAGTTTTATACTTCACTTCAACCATCATTTAAGAATATTTTGACCAAACTAAAGAATTACAATAAAATAAATTAAACTAATTCAAACCAAAATTAAAATAAAATAATATAATAAATAAACTAAAGTTCAAATAATTAAGAATACCTAAATTAAATAAGATAGAATACCAAACTATAAATAATACAATATACTTCATTAAACAACAAAAAATCGAATATGAGTTGAACTACGACAAACAAGTCTTAATTGACAACAACAAACAATATTGACTTGAACGACAATCAATAGAGTTGGACATCGTGACTATGTTTGAAAGAGACGACATGATGATGATGAAGTGTGGTTGAAAAAAAAACTATAATGGAGTGACAAAATTTAAAAGTTTGTATGGTTGTAAAAAACACACAAAATTCTTTTTTGTGATTGAGAAATGTATGTTACGTTTTGATATTAACATATTAAAAATTTTAATTTTTTTTTAAAATGGCCAATTTGATGAATTTTTTTTAATCGACAGTTTTACAAAACCGGCTCCGATTTTTTGGTTCGAATTGTTTTGGACGGTTCAATCCTGTTTTTTCGGTTTAACTTCAGTTTTAACTCTCTAGCGATTTTGAAAGATTGATCCAACCGAATTCATCTCCGGTTCCCAGTTGAACCGACCGGTTCGATTCGGTTTTGATCCGATGTGCTCGAACGGGTCCACGCGGGCTGGTCGTTGTGGAGGTGTCCGGATGGGTGCTGGTCGTACTGACTGTCCGGTAAGTGATTGAGGAGAGGTGGTGGTGTACCTGCAAGGCACTCCGACGCTCAAGTAAGAAAGGGTCAGAAGAAAGGGGCAAGTACAAAGTATTAGTTCGTAGGGTGAATATTTGATACCTGACCCTCTCAAGTGAGAGGGTTTATATAGGGCTCTAAGCGCGTGACTAACGGTCCTATTTTCGGAGCGAAATAACCGTTTTCCCTAAAGAATCGGTCGCTGCCCAAACTAGCCGTTACGACGGGCATGGTGTCCAAAACTAGCCGTTATGTCGGGCATATGCTTAGTCTCGGGCATCTGCCCATGGTTGCTCGGGGAGCACTGAAGCTGCGCGTGTTGGGCAGAATGTCCGGGGGGGACGTTATGTTCCTTGCCCGGTAGGAGGGGCAGAAAGGTAACTTTCACCCTTCTGTGGGTTGGACTTAGGCGATTTGGGCCGCTCTGTAGCAGAGGCTTATTGGGCCAATTCTATCCATTGGTCCAGTCCAGAACAGGTTTTTAAAACATTGGTTATGTACTAAGTTTTTTGAACTTGTAACCAAAAAAGAAAGACTAGGTTAGAAGTAAACAAATTGGGCCTATTGTCATATTAAACCAACCGGGTCATATGGATCCACAAGTAGATATGTCAAGAAAATAAACAAACAAGTTTTTAATTTGGTAAGAAAAAAAAGTTTTCAATTTGATCATCCAAACAGCATTTCTTTCAATCAAGACCGTCCATTCATCTCTCTAAATCCACAAAGACTAAATCCAACCGTCCAATATTGACAGCAAAAACTTGAAATTTCAAAACCAAGAGGGGGAGGAGTGTGTGTTCTTTCTTCTTCTTCTTGCAGCCC
The DNA here is from genome assembly GCA_022829125.1 of Lathyrus tuberosus. Taxonomy (NCBI): domain Eukaryota; kingdom Viridiplantae; phylum Streptophyta; class Magnoliopsida; order Fabales; family Fabaceae; genus Lathyrus; species Lathyrus tuberosus. Next base: position 2,895,123 of record JALAZF010000546.1, on the reverse strand, counting down.
TTTCTTTTTTTTTCTCTCTGCAATTCACTTTCTCTCTCTAAAAACCTTCACAAATTTCCTTCACTATCACTCTCTCTCTAAAACCTCTCTCTCATTCTCTCATTGTATCACCAATTTTGGATCCAATATATAACTTTTTTGAAATTTTGAAAAAAATATTTTTTTATTCGAAATTTAAATTCCGAGCTTCAAAATCCGTGTCCGAAATTGTACACACTCTGAACCTATTTGATTTTTGAAAGTTTTGAAAAATTTGAGAGAAATATCGTAATCGGTGTACGTTTTGGGTTTGAATTTGAATTTGAAATTCTGCGTTTCGATTGTGATTCTGTCGTTTATTATGGAGGAAGGTGAAGGAGGGGATTGTGGTCGGAAGAATGCTCCGTTGGTTTCGGAATTTGTTGTGGCTGCTTCACCGACGGCGGCTGCAACGGCGTGGTTGGATGCTCCGGCAAAGAAGCTAGCGAGACAGCTAGATTTCAATGCTACGATGGAACAGTCGAAACCTCAGCTGCAGACAACCACTGTGGCGGTGCAGAAACCGGCGGGTGGTTTGCCTTTGCCGCCGATGGGACTTCACTCCTCTGTGAGGGTTGGGTGAGTTCGTTTGAAATGATTAACTGTTTTGATTTTTGATGAAAATTTGATCTTGTTTGAAATTTTCAATATTTGAAAAAAGTTTCCTCTTTGGTTTTTGTTGTTTGGTTGATTTCAATTTTCAATTTTCAATTTTTTTCTTCTTTGGAAAAGTGTAGTTTTATCATTCTTGGTATAGATAGGAACTTAAGAGCTTAGAATACAGGCTTTAATTGCATACACATTTTATGAACTTCTTAGCTGTAATTTGACTAGTTACCATTTCATGTTTGGGTTATGATTAATAAGTGTTTAGAATTTAGGAAATGGATATTTAGTGGTAAGCGGTAGCCGGAGTCAAGTTAGTGATCTCGATCATTGACCTAGACACATGAGATTCCCAGTTTGCTAAAGTCACAATGTGAGCTTTCCGATCTCTATTTAACGACTTAGATTGATTAACTGCAGTGATCAGAAGGAATTCCGACTGCAGGAAATCCTGGTCGTTGAGTTTACTCTTACATGTGTATATATGGTATAGAATAGCTGATTAGTTGTCGGTACAATGGACTTGGAGGGGAATTGGCTTTTGTGGGAAAAACATATGATATGGTTGGATACAACATTGCATATATATCAAAATCTTTGTATGTAAAATATCGGAAAAACAGATGAAAGCATTATAGCATTTTTCATAAATAAAAATCATCAATTGGGTCACTAAGTAATTGAAGGAAAAAGTGAAGGAAAAAATAGTTTATTTATATTTTTAGATTGTGAAATAGAGGGAGATGTGAGTTATAGGATTCAATTGAGGGAATGAAATGGAAAAGGCTTTTGTTATTTCATTTGTGATGGAAAAGTGCCTTTCAAGCGAAAAGGAGAATTAGACAACAAATGCATTCGACTAATGACACTGTGATTATAATTCTTGAATGTTTGCAATAAAGGGTCAACAAGAGCATAGGATAACTCTTACATAGTTAGAAAATATAAGATTACGATTAAATGTATTAAAAAGACAAATTTCTGGTGAGTGACCCCCATTATGGAAAATATGGTAAGTTTATGCATACTATGGTTTGGACATGCGAGAGAAAGATAAATAAAAGTTCTAGATAGAATAAAGGTAGACCAAGAGAGTTACTGCTTCATGTGAAGTGGGCATTTCCTTATGGTACATAATTTTGAGGTTTTGATTCTGTTAGTCATGATAGCTATGAATGTGATATTATATCTCTGTACCTTTCTTTATGTTTTGACAAGCTTGATCTGATGTATCTGTTTGAGTAAATTTCCACGAAGATATCCACTTTGACAATAGCATTTTGCAAATGTCTTCATGTAAAAACTTAAGCAGCTGTTATTGGTCTTCTATTAACTAACCTTTAATTTTTCAGGAAACCAGAATCTCCCAAACCAAGATCAAGACCTAACTTTGAAGTGAAAGAAGGTACTCCAAAGAAGCAAAAGCAGTGCAATTGTAAACACTCTAAATGCTTAAAACTGTAAGAAAAACTCTTCATTTCTCTCTGCAAGTGTGTGTGTTTCTTTGAATGGTCTCTGCAGACAATAAGCACATATGTGTGTGTGCATTGCATACCATGTGCTAGCACACATTCTCACATTTGCAACTATGAAATGCAGAATTGTTCCTAAGTAGTTATGCACAATATTGTATGAGTATATATTCTTGTTGCTCTTTGAAGTATACAGCAACATGTTTCTATTGCTTAATTTTTTTTTTTAATATGATAAGGCGCCTATAATGAGTATGAAGTTCCCCTCGTCCTTTCCATGATTGAAATTTTGAAGCACCAAGCTGCCCTATTAAAAATAAAGGAATTTTCTCACCTATCAAATGATTGATCATTATTTTTTTGTTGTTTATGGTACAATAAGAATTAATGCCCGGGCATTACTGATTTTAATTTAGTGAGTTTAATCTTTTATCATTAGTTAAGTTGCCTTTATATCAAAAGACTTCTTATTTTGCCTTTCTTTTCCCCCACTTATTTTTGTGTGGCTGTGTTTTGTTCCCTTTCTTTCTTGGCTTTTGTTTTTTTTATCTTGATTAGTAGATGGTCCATAAAAATTCAATGCATGGTTGAAGTTCGAAAGTCAAAAACTAGTAACTTCGCAAATAGGGTACAGCAAAATACTTGGGGTGAGCTTGGGTAGGCAGCTGTGGCCCTCAGTTGCCTGCTTTGACATGACTACCCACAATTTTTTTTAGGGGGTGTGGGATTAGCTTTCTGATTCAACAACATTGAACACTCCTGAATTTGCATGGATAATCAAAATAGTTGGGAACATGAAAATAAATAGTATTCATCATCAAAAATTTTGTATAGTACACATAGGTAGTTTTAATGTTTAGTGGTTGGTTTCCCATGGCCATAGTTAGGCCCAATTTTATCTGAATCATGAAAAATGTTTTTCCCTTGGTCAAAAATTTACCATCTCCAATCGTTTAATCTCTCCTTTGGCAGAGGTCATTTGTTGTTACAACTTACTGGCTGCTATTATTATACAGTGCTACGTGAAGTTGACTTTCAAAATGTTTTGTGCAGATATTGTGAATGTTTTGCATCGGGAATATACTGTGATGGTTGCAACTGTGCAAATTGTTTCAACAATGTTGATAATGAAGCTGCTAGACGAGAGGCTGTTGAAGCTACTTTAGAGCGCAATCCAAATGCATTTAGGCCCAAAATTGCGAGCAGCCCTCAGGGAGCACGCAATAGCAGGGTAAGTAGGTCTAACTTTTTGTGGCAGGTAGTATTGTATAGCAAGTTTTCTTCTGTGCTGATAATGCAAGACTTTATCCTATTTTCTCTGATATTTATTCCTTTTCACTGGGGAGTAAAGAGATTTTTGTGGATATGATATAAGCCCCTTTTTTAAATGTGGTTTTTTCCAATAGTAGAAAGCTTCCTATTCGATTAGGTTTGCCGCCTTTCCATAATTGATAATTATGGAATTACACCTTCTGCTTCCGAGTTACAGCTGAAAAATATTTTCCTAGATAAATTTTTTGTTGATATTAAACATTCTTACTGTGTGTATTGGCTGCTGTTGGTCCATTCCCTTCAATATATTGATTCTATTACTTTGAGATCATAACGATCGATTATTCTTTTTCTTAATGTCTCCAAATTATTTCCTTGCAAGACAACAGTGTTAAAATATAATTCGACGAAACTACTTCATTACTTATTTATGTTTGATTTTATTTAAAAATTTTAGGATAGGAAGACAATAGTGTTGAAATATAACTAGAAATAAGTTGTAATATTTTTTCAATCACGTGCCTACACAACTATTTATATCTTCACATGAAGTTGGACTTATCCTGGTTTAATTTTCTGAAATGCCTGGATTTTATTATTAAACTACCTTACAAATGCTTTTGTATATGATCTACATAAGTGATAAAAAAATAGTTTTTAGACTTGGCAATGCTGCATTTATTAGAAAGTTTATTGAACAATTTTTTTATCTATTGCATACTAAATTTTGTCTGTCGTCTATGGCAATTTGAAAATAAATGTAGGAGGAGGCTGGAGAAGGTGTAATATTAGTAAAACACAACAAGGGGTGCCATTGTAAAAAATCCGGCTGCCTTAAGAAGTACTGTGAATGCTTCCAAGCCAACATTCTTTGTTCTGAAAACTGTAAATGCATGGACTGCAAGAACTTTGAGGGAAGTGAAGAGAGACAGGCTTTGTGTCATGGAGATCAAAATAACAACACTTACATTCAGCAAGCGGCAAATGCTGCTATAACTGGAGCTATTGGTTCCTACGGCTATTCATCGCCTCCAGTATCAAAGAAACGAAAAGGTCAGGAACTCTTCTTATGGCCTGCAGCCAAGGATCCATCAATTGGCAAGCCGGGACAACAGGTAAAACTTGATCATTGCACAAGGCGTACTGATTCAAGGGTTTATTTAAACATAGGTATTGGTTAACGTTCAAACCAGTCGACATGGCAATTTTTAGTCACTTAAGACAACTATGTTTTTGTTAGGAGTTGGCACGGTTATCTTTGAGCTTAAAATACGCATATAAACTTGATTTAAGTCTTCGCTAAATTAAACTTGGCTCCAGTAGATTTCTCAACTTTCTAATTTTAAATTCTAAGGTACAGAGACAAGTTGGGTCCGAAGCCAAAGTTTTAGCTTCAATACCATAATGATTTAAATCATTCAAATTTGCTAGCTGCATAATATGGTGAATGCTGTCAAGATTCATGAGAACCTTTTTTTACTCGACTTAGGTACACTATCATCACAAAATATTTTTAATGTTTGTCAGGTAAACCATGTAAAAAATTCAGCACCCTCGTCATCATTATCACCTGTCTCAAGTGGCCGTGTTGCAAATGCAACATTAGGTCAGAGTCCATCAAAATTAAAGTACAGGTAATATTGGTTATTGGTTATATATATGAAATCAAGGCAAACTTAATAAACTTAGTTGCTTACTTGATTATTTTTGAAGGTCTCTTTTAGCAGACATTGTACAACCACACCACCTCAAAGAGCTTTGTTCAGTTCTGGTGCTAGTATCTGGACAAGCTGCAAAAACACTTGCAGGTACATTGACATTTTAACACCGCCAATCATCAATTGCGATTGCTCTTTAAAGGCCCATCACGTTTTCTTCCATTCTTTCGTCGTTGTATGAGTGGCTGATGTTAACCTTGAGAGTCTTTTCCTCTGTACTTGTCACTTTTCCATGCTTTCCCTGCTTTTGCAAACACTCGCTAGTTAAAATCACACATAACGATCGGATACCTTTTTCACTACCATTGATTGGTTTTTGTTTTGTTTTGCTTTAATTTGATCAGACCAGAAAAATTTAGTGGAAAAGCGTACAGAAGATGAGACACAAACATGCCTTGCTTCTTCAACTCAAGAGCAATCATTACCAAGTAAAAAAGAAGTTGATGCTGAGAAAGCTGTGGAAGATGATTGTTTGAGTGCAAATCAAACAGATAAAATCAGCCCAGGTAATTCCTGTTCAGATGGTGCTGACGTCTCAAAAGGGAGACCAATGTCTCCTGGGACTTTAGCCTTGATGTGCGACGAGCAAGATACTATGTTCATGCCAACTGCCTCTCCCATTGGGCCAATGACGCAAGCTTGCAACACATCTTCGCGGTTTCCTAGTGGACAAGGAGTGACAGAGGTCTACGCTGAGCAAGAAAGAGTCGTATTAACACAATTTAGAGATTTTCTCAATAGAGTTATCACTATGGGAGAAATAAATGGTACTTATATTTTTGTATATTCCTCATATTTTTGCTTACCCTGTTAAAAAAAATTGCTTATTTTTATTCACAATTTCAGAGACAAAATGTTCTTCATTGGCTAGAAGTGAATTAGAGAGTCAAAAGGATCCAATCAACAATGGAATTGGAAATACCAGTACTGAGATAGTACATTTACAAGAAGCCACTAGCAATGGTGATGCCAAACCTGTAGTTCCACCTATGGCCACAACTTCAACACCTGTTGTGGTCCCTGGTGATACTATAGCTGAAAATGGTGAAACTAAGCTGAATATGGAAAAAGAGGTATGAAAGGAATCTAACTTAGAAGAATTTGCAGAGGTGCCCCAATGAGAGAAATATCTTTAAGGGTTTAGAACTTCTCTGTAATGTAATTAAAAAAACATTGCAATTAGTCATTTTCTGCATTTCTCCTCTGTGAAGGTCTGTTAAGCATCAGGCCTCACCATTAATCCATGGAGGATCAATTTTTCTTCCATCAATTTTCTTACTCTACTTTGGCCATTCATAAATATCTAATTTATTATTTTTCAGCTTCATCATTACTTAATCGCGACTTGTAAATTGCTGAGTTTTAATTTTATAAATTATAATTTTTATATTGCGATCAATGTCTCCTAGTTGTAATTTAGAATGTATTTCGCGTTTTCTAACTTAGGAATTTATCCTTATTTCATGTCTCTTCAGCTTATTATTCTTCATTACTCCCTCTAACTTTGACTGAAAATTCAAAATTACATTCTTTAAAATGCATTTCATGGCAACCTGTTACATAGATCATATTGAAAATGTTTTAGAAATGTCACAAATGTCTCTAGTATCATGCATCTTTAGACGCACCTAAAAACACACTAACAAAAACGTTAGTGGAACACATACTTTAGAGTTTGAAATGATTTTCTAAGAGAGTCTATTTCGGATTTATAGTTGATCATGTAAATCATTGTTTCAACTCTTTTAAATGCAAAAGGCATATCAAGCATCACCTTCAAGAAGTTCTCAGCAAGACCAAGCTTGGTTGGTGAGTCATCTTTATGTTCCTTCAATTTACGTTCTTCTTCCTTGGTTGGTGCTATTTTTAACAAGCTTTCAAGTAGCTCTGTTCCAAGTGTATTACTACTACCTGAGGAAAGGTTAATTTAGTATCATTATTAGTATATACTCATCAAATATTTGAAGGCCGTTGCAAGAATGACAGTTAATTACCATACCTTATGAACAAAGACTACAACTTAACAGATGTCTAATCAATAATTATTTATCCAATACAAAAATTACAGAAAATCAAAGTCATTTGCTTACCTACGAAAGTGTATCTCCTCAATAATCCAGAGATGTAATTTCAGACTAATTTTGGGCAAATTGGGGTATCTTACTTACAAAGTGCAGACTAGTATGATTTTAGACGCGTTCGGCAATACATCTCCGGACACATGAATGATATTTTTGGATTTTTAGAAGTGTGGGTTGCATCTTTAAGGATGGAAAGAACATTTCTCTTAAATAATTCATTCAATCTATTTTTGTCTCATCAATTTATTTGGAGCATTTCTTATTGCACCCTATGCCTTTCTTTTTCACTGTGTGGATTTCCACATATGTCCCTTAATTCTAGAGATATATCTCCGGACGCACCAAATTTCAATTAAACGTTAAGCTATTCTATAGATATATCTCTGGACGCATCAAAACTAAAATGAACGTTGAAATACTTCAGAACATTTAAGAGCATATTAACGTGGCAGACTCTTCTTCTCCTCCCTCACTTTTCATATTCAGTGATAAACTCTTTCACTCTCTCATTTTCAAAATTTTTCAAGTTCACCAAATTTGATTTCATTTGTCTGAGGCTCAAGTAATAATCAAGCAGCATCTAGTTCATCATTCAAGATCTTCCAAATCATAAATTCCAGGTAAGTTTTTCGAGTTTTTGGTAAATATTCAAGTTTTGTTGTAAACGAATTAGAATCCATTGTTAGGTGTAGAAATGATTAGAAATCAGTTGAAACATAGTTTAGAGTAAGTATATGTATTGTTTGTTGGCTCAAATGGACGACCAGGACTTCAAATTTCACATTCTGAGGGGCAGAGGACGCCATTGTCGCGACCTCTGAGTTTCAGAAAATTCCAGAGATACATCTCTGAAAAAAATCAATGTTTCACGTGCTTTGGGAAATTCCTGAGATACATGTCCGAAATGTTTCCGTAGATATATCTCTAAAATTTCCTCAATTTAAGTGCCGGTTGGAGACATGGTCTGTTTTTTATTTATTTTTTGTTTTATAATATTCTTGTTCGTGTTGTTCTTTTGCATAAACTCATTATATGACTAATTTTACCTTGCAGGCATAATGACTGATAAAGCCGACCGACTGAGGCATGGACAGATTTCCCAGCACGCATCCTTTCGGCGGGAGCGGAGCTAGTCGGTTCCGGAGGCAGCAGGTACCTCTGGTCAGGGAGAGGCGTCGACTGCTGGGGCATAGTCTACTCCTGAGATTCATGCCACTCCTGGGGCTCGACCTTCACCTCAGGCCACTCCATCTACATCTCAGCCCACTCCACCTTCTACTTCTTCTTCCCGCAGACCACGGGATGCACCAACTAACACGTCACTTCCTCAGCCCACTCCACCTTCTACTTCTTCCTGCAGGTCACGAGATGCACCAGCTGATGTGTCACTTCCCCCATCCTCCCGCAGGCGTCGGGATGTACCGGTGCCATCTCTCGCTGATGATTCTGTTGCACTGGTTTCACCTCCTGCTGATGATCCTGATGTATCGGTGCCACCCCGAAGGGTGAGGTTGTTGATGCCGAGTCAGAGGCTTTCAGAGGGGTCCATCTGACATGTCTCTACTTCCACTGTATCCAGACCACACTTCCAGACATATATGGGACGAAGAGGTAACATTAGTGTAATTATTTATTTATTTTTTTATGTTAATTTAAATTGCTGACATTGATTATTTATAATATTGATTATTACTGACATTGATTATTTTGGGAAATTCGCAGGAGCTTGATCCCTAGAAGTTTCTGAACTATGAGAGGAAGATTTTAGCATTGCATCAGCTAGAATACTAGTGATTTTAGTCGGTTTTTACCGCTTATAGGTTGCGTGACCTATGCATGACTGGTTACAGTCTGGTTAACCACGAGATTCTTAATGCATTCTTGGAGAGATGGAATTCTGAGACGTCTTCTTTTTATCTCCTGCATGGTGAGATGTCTATCACCCTGGACGATGTCTCATCTTTTTTTCATCTTCCGATCAGGGGGAGATTCCTCCATCATTGTAGGATGACCAAAGACGAGGCGGTCGATATGATGGTGGAGCATCTGGGGGATGATCCAAGGAAGGCGTTTGAGGAGATGGATAGGACCAGGGGTGTTCATGTTAGGTTTTCGCTCCTGAAGACGTTATTTGATGCTGAGATCGTTGTTGTACAGCAGGCTGATGGTGATGCCGAACAGGTGACCTTACACAGGACTCATTCTTTGAGAGCATTTTTTTATTTAGTTGGCACTGTGATTTTTGTGGACACGAGTGCCACTTATACTGACGTTGCATACCTCCGGTACTTCTTGGATCTCACACGGATCCATGAGTACAACTGGAGGGGGCTTGCCTGACCTATCTGTATTCGAAGTTGAGAGATGGATGTCAGTGGAGGACGAAGCAGGTCACATGCAGCACGACACTACTGGTGGTAATAATTTTTTATCCTTGAATGTTTTTTATTTTCATTTTTATTTCATATTTGCGATAATTCTTGATCCCTGAATGCTTTTTATTTTCATTTCAGGCATGGATTTTGCAACACTTCCCGTGCATCGTTGGCTGGACGTGTTTGGATGAGTAAAATGAAGAGATGTGTAACACCCTTTTCTACCCCCACAAATGTTGCAGCAGAAACAACTCAAATATCAGAGTGAAGTATCAAATTCACCTCAAAGGGTGCACATTTCTCATTTAAATCAAAATAATACACTTGCCCTATAAACAAAGGGGTTTTCCTCAAAATAACTCAAAAGCCTTCACATGGCAGCGGAACTCAAAATTCTCAATTAACATGTTTTCAACAAACATCGTAATAATCCAAAAAGGTTTTCAACATATAAAACCATATCATCAAATGACAACAAAATAAGGAAACAACATAGTTCGACTCAAAGGACCCCAACCCGATGTTACACTATCAGAGCAAAACCCTCTAAATCGACCAAAAGCAAATAAACTTCAAGATCCTCGAAAACATCCACAGCTAAACCTGATCACTTGCATGTTACCCACGTGGAGGCAACATTCAAACAGGCAGGGTGAGTAATCACAATTCATAATAATCATTATAAAACAAGATATACATAAAATGGAATTATCTTCATATACAACATCTTCAGGGTCCTCACAAGAAAACATCAAAATCACGAACAACATCATAAAATACAGCAATGCCAATTAAATACAAATGCACAACAAGACCCATGCATGTGGTACCAATTAGGGATGTAAATGGATATCCATGGGGACGGATACTATGATACCCGTATCCGCCCCGTTGGATAAATATGATATCCATATCCGTCCCATATCCATGCGGATATCCGTTAAGCGGGTATCCGCGGGTTTTATGGTATCCGTGGATATTTACAGATATCCATGGATAATATTTTTTTATAATAAAAATTATTTTTTGAAAAAAATATTTTTAACTTCTTTTAAAGACACAAAAAATTATTAACCGAAACATAATTAGATCCAAATATAATATTCATACATTTCATTTTTAACCAAACAAATAAAAGATATTGTGATTATGAGTTATGATGGAAGAGCGAACGACAGAGGAGTAGGAAGAGAGACACTGGTTCGACAGAGGAATGACGACACTAGTTGGTTGGACTGTGAAATTGTTGAAGTGAGGTATGAAGTATTGAAGAGTTTAAATATTAAATGGCGAATATAATTTGAATGAAATGTGAAAGGTTATATTCAAAGAAAATTTCAAAACGAAAAAAAAGAAAGAAATATAAGAAGACTAATTTTTTAGAAGATGAAAAGATAAGGTATAATAAACTAATGATATTTAAATGATTTTTATAATTTATTAACGGATATGGATATCCGCGGATACGGATATCATTAAACCCGTATCCATATCCATTAACAAAGGGATATTTAAATATCCATTTATTTTATCCGTGGATATCCATTAAGTTATCCGCCCCATATCCGTGACGGATTTTATCCGCGGATATCCGTGGGTACGAATTTTTTTGCCATCCCTAGTACCAATCGTCATAATAGATGGACACTAGGCCATCAACCCTCCAATGATCCCCGTCAATAGGATCGATCCCGCATTTGGAACCGGAGCACGTCATAATTACCTCATATCCGCACAATGGGAATGAAGCGTCGTCACAGAGTATGCATATGAATGTATGATACACAAACGTCAATAATTCATCATCATCAAATAAACATCATCATGTGCATCATCATCCATCAATTTTCATAAAATCCATATCATCATGTATTCATCAAAACATCACAAGTTATCACCTCGATATCATCAAGAACATCATGGCAAGTCATCATAACATTACAACATCAAAACATCAAAAACAGCACAGCAGCATAAACAATAATTTGCGAATAGCTGAAGTTCGCTCCAGGGTTCGTCTAGCGAACCTGTTCGCTATGGCCTTCGCTTAGCGAAGCGGCCAGCGAACCTCACAGACCCCACACTCAACACCAGAACAAAATCATCTATCACACTCGCCGGTTGACTCGCTTAGCGAACCTCCTCACTGATTCCTTCGCTTAGCGAAACTCCCAGCGAAGCCCACCTTTCCTCTCCAGAATTATCTCAGTACTCCCTCCCACGTTATCGCGCATTCGCTGCGCTGCTCGCTTAGCGAGCCTTGGCGAACATTCTCCTAGCGAACCTGCGATTACAGCAAATCGCTGCTACGCCTCAGTAGCTCCCCAACCTCCAAGCACCTGCGTTTACAGCCCTAAATGACCCAAAAACATCCCTATAACAGTTCTAATGACTCGCGGAATTTAAAGGCCTAAAACCTACGTCTGTTAGGTCGATTCAGGACACTACGGGAAACCTTAATTTCCCTAAACCTTCAAAACTCTCGAGCTTCATATACTCCATAAATCCTTCACCACAAGGTTAAAACTACAACAACGGTGAGGAAATCAGCCCCAAGGTCTATTTTACCCGATTAGATTCAACTCTTATTAATCGATTCACAAAATACCCTCAAAATCACCAGTTTACCTCAAAACCCATAAACCCTCATAAACTTCAAAATCCCCAAAAATCCACTTTAATCGCATCGAATCCTATAATGAAAACAATGAAAGGCAATTACTCCCCATACCTTAGATTGTCGATCCGATGAGTTCTCTCTTGAGCCTTTGGAAACCTTCACGAAAATCCTTGCCTTTTCCCTTTTTTCTCAGAGCTCTCCCTTCTTTTCACGGTTCACCAACAAAAATGAATCCTATTCTCAAAATCCTCCTTAAATACTCAATCTAACCCTTGGGCCTCAAAATTGGGATTTCTCCATAATGCCCTCACTAATTCTCCTCAAATGTCCGTCTTACCCTTAATTCCTCTAATATTATTTTAAATTAATAATAATACTAATATATTCATATTATATACTATTATTTAATTAAAATAACCAAAACTTCACAAAAACACCGACGTTGACACAATCCACCAAAAATCACAGAAATTCACGAATATAATATTTAAATAAATTAAATAAATATTCTTACGAAATTTGGGGTGTTACAACCCTCCCCCACTTAAAGAATTTCCGCCCTCGAAAATTACCTCAAGGAAATAGAGTCGGATACGACTCCCTCATTTGATCTTCACGTTCCTAAGTCCAACTTTCGCCAGCTGGTCCACCCCATAACACCTTCACCAAAGTTATGTCTTTACCCCGCAGTTGCTTCATCTCTCGACCATCGACACGCACATGCAATGCTTCCACAATCAGATTATCCCTTACTTGTACATCATCCATCTGAATCACATGCGACGGATCCGGAATGTACTTCCTCAATTGAGACACATGGAACACGTCATGCAAATTCGCAAGTGACGGCGGTAAAGCAATTCGATAGGCTACATCTTCTATCCTCTGCGATATCTGATATGGACCAACAAAACGTGGAGTGAGCTTCCTAGACTTAAAAGCTCGACCCACACCAGTCATCGTCGTCATTCTCAAAAACACATGATCTCCCTCTTGGAATTCAAGTGTTTTCCTCCTCTTATCACGATAGCTTTTCTGACGACTCTGCGAAGCTTTCATCCTCTCTTGGATCTTCTTAATCTTCCCAGTCGTCTCTTGCACAATTTCAAGTCCGAGTACAACACTCTTGCCTGATTCATACCAACACAACGGATTCCTACACCTTCTCCCATACAAAGCTTCATAGGGCGCCATTCCAATACTAGCATGAAAACTATTATTGTACGTGAACTCAATCAACGGTAAATGGCTATCCCACGATCCTCCATGATCCAACACATAAGCCCTCAACAAATCCTCTAAAGATTGGAGAGTCCTTTCTGTCTGACCGTCCGTCTGCGGATGGTAGGCAGGACTCATCCTCAACTTAGTACCCAACGCGTCTTGCAAACTCTTCCAGAACCTCGATGTAAACCTCAGATCTCTATCCGACACAATACTCAAAGGTACCCCATGTAACTTCACAATCTCCTCAATATACATCTCGGCTAGCTTCTGCATAGAATGATTAATCTTCATCGGCAAGAAGTGAGCCGACTTAGTTAATCTATCACGACCACCCAAATTGAATCATTTCCCTTAGCAGTCTTCGGCAATCCCACCACAAAATCCATGGAAATACTATCCCATTTCCATTCTGGAATCCTCAACGGCTGCATCATACCTAAAGGCTTCTGATGCTCAACCTTTGACTTCTGGCAAGTCAAACATGCATAAACAAACTCCGCGACATCCTTCTTCATACCTGGCCACCAAAACAACTTTTTCAAATCCTAGTACATCTTCGTAGCACCGGGATGAATACTCAACCTACTTCGATGTCCTTCTTCAAGAATGCTCTTCTTAGTCTCTGGAACATCTGGGACACACACCCTGTCTCTGAACATCATTACACCATTCTCGTCAATTCGGAATTCACCTCCGTTACCTTGGTTAATCAAAGTCAATTGGTCAACCAACTTTAAATCAGATTGCTGCCCCACTCTGATTTCTTCTAGAATACTACTAGTCAACTTCAATATTCCCAACTTCACACTGTCAAGAGTCGCTTCACACACCAAACTCAAATCTCGGAATTGTTCAAGCAACTCCAATTCTTTCACCATAAGCATCGACATATGAAATGACTTCCTGCTCAATGCATCGGCCACTACATTTGCTTTGCCCGGATGATAACTCAAATCAAAATTGAAATCCTTCAACAGCTCTAACCAATTCCTCTGCCTCATATTCAATTCCTTATGATTAAATAAGTACTTCAGACTTTTATGATCACTGAACACCTCAAATTTAGAGCCAAACAGATAATGTCTCCAAATCTTCAACATAAACACCACCGCAGCCAACTCCAAGTCATGTGTAGGATAATTCCTCTCATGAACTCGTAGTTGTCTCGAAGCATAGGCAACAACTTGTCCATTCTGCATCAATACTCCACCAAGACCCATCTTCGACGCATCACAATACACCACAAAAGATTCACTCAGATTAGGCAAAATTAACACTGGAGCAGTAGTCAATCTCTTCTTCAATTCCACAAAACTCTCTTCACAAGCTACATCCCACACAAAAGTCCGACCCTTTCGAGTCAACTGAGTCAAAGGTAATGCCAACTTAGAAAAAACTTCAATAAACTTGCGGTAATAACCCGCTAATCCCAGAAAACTTCGTATCTCAGTAGCAGACTTCGGAGTCTCCCACTGTAACACAACATCAATCTTAGAAGGATCAACAACAACACCACCACTTGAAATTACATGGCCAAGTAAACTCACTTCCTTCAACCAGAATTCACACTTCGATAGCTTTGCATACAATTTCTTCTCTTTCAACACTTACAATACCGTTCTCAAATGCTCGGTATGTTCTTCTTCAGATCGAGAATATATCAAGATATCATCGATAAACACCGCCACAAACTTATCCAACTACTCATGAAAAATCTGATTCATATACTCCATGAACACACCAGGTGCATTAGATACACCAAACGACATCACAATGTATTCATAGTGACCATACCTCGTCCTGAAAGCCGTCTTCGGAATGTCATCAAGCTTAACTCGAATCTGATGATAACCAGACCTCAAATCAATCTTACTAAACACACAAGCACCTACTAGCTGATCCATCAAATCGTCGATTCTCGGAAGTGGATACTTATTCTTGATAGTCACTTTATTCAACTGCCGATAATCAACGCACAACCTCATACTTCCATCTTTCTTCTTCACTAGCAACACCGGAGCACCCCATGGAGAAACACTCGGTCAAACAAACCTCTTCTTAAGCAATTCTTCCAGTTGTTTCTTCAATTCACTTAGCTCCGAAGCTGACATCTGATAAGGAGCCATTGACACTGGACTCGTACCTGGTACTAAGTCCACTACAAACTCTACTTCACGCTCTGGAGGCAAATCACTGATGTCATCTGGAAACACCTCTGGAAATTCACAAACAACAGGAAACTCCACACTCGCAGCTTCACGATCAATTTGCAACGATGCAAACACTGCAAACACCAAAGCTTCGTCTTCTTGAAGTTCCTCTACTTGCTTAGCAGATAAGAACATCAACTCCCTACTATCATAAATCTCAGGAAACTCTACAGTCTTGTTATAACAATTGATATGAACCTGGTTGAACTCCAACCAGTTCATTCCAAAGATCACACCGATCTGGTGTAAGGGTAAGCACACCAAATCCATCTCAAAGCTCTTCTCAAAAATCATCACAGGACATCTCAAACACACAAGGGTAGTAGTAACAGAACCATTAGCTGGAGTTTCTATTACCATTTTACCATTCATATCAGATAACTTCAAACCCAATCTATTAGCACATTCAAGCGAGATAAAAGAATGAGTAGCACCAGTATCAATAATAGCAACCAATTCGATATTATTAATAAAACAAGTACCTCGAATCAGGTTGTCCTTCTCTGGAACTTCTGTACCACTCAAAGCAAACACACGACCACTGGTCTGGGTAGCAGTAGCAGTCTTATTTGGCTTATACCATTGAGTACTGATATGACCTTTCTCACCACAATTGAAATAGGTCAGACCCTCATCTTTGCAATCAGTAGCTCGATGACCCTTCTTACCGCATCTATAGCACCTCAGCACATTATTGGTGCACACATCAGCACGGTGACCCTGCTCGCCACACTTATGACACTTTCCAGAAGTGGGAGCTGCTCCCCCACTTGCCTTTTTCCCATCTGAAGCCTTCTGCTTCCCTTTGTCAGCTGAAGTTGTATAAGGCTTCCCCCTATACTGCCCTTTCTTCTCACTCAACTGCTTATAGTGAGCAGATCGAGCTCGGCTATCCTCATCGTAGATTCTGCTCTTGTCAACCAACTCAGCATACCTGCGGATCCGATGATACCCAATACCCTGCTTAATCTCTGGTCTCACCCCATTCTTGAACTTGAGACACTTGGACATTTTAGCATCAACACGATTGTAGTGCGGACAGAATTTAACCAAAGCCTCAAACTTTGCGGCATACTCTGCCACAGTCATATCTCCTTGCTTCAGCTCAAGGAGTTCTACTTCCCTCTTGCCACGAGCATCCTCTGGAAAATACTTCCCCAGAAACTCCTGCTTAAACACAACCCAAGTTATCACAATGCCAACATCTGCAAGTCTCTGACGGGTGTTATCCCACCAGTCCTCAGCTTCTTCTTCCAGCATATACATTTCGAACTGAACCTGTTGCTCATCAGAACACCCCATCAACCGGAAGATCTTCTCGATCACCTTCAGCCACTTGTGTGCACTTGCTGGATCATGCGTACCCACAAAAGTTAGTGGATTGTTCCTTTGAAACTTCCCAAAAACACGAAACTCATCAGGAGCTACAATATTTGGATTCAGCTGCGCCACCACATTAGCAACCGATTCCAACGCATCAGCATTCGCACGATCGTTTCTTCCAGCCATCCTGCACACCACCAACAAGGTTAAAAGAACTAAAACATCGGCATTGTACACACACTCGTCGACTGATAGGGGACTGACATCACGTAAAAACCTGGCCGGACGGACCGACCTGCTCTGATACCACTAATGTAACACCCTTTTCTACCCCCACAAATGTTGCAGCAGAAACAACTCAAATATCAGAGTGAAGTATCAAATTCACCTCAAAGGGTACACATTTCTCATTTAAATCAAAATAATACACTTGCCCTATAAACAAATGGTTTTTCCTCAAAATAACTCAAAAGCCTTCACATGGCACCAGAACTCAAAATTCTCAATTAAAAGGTTTTCAACAAACATCGTAATAATCCAAAAAGGTTTTCAACATATGAAACCATATCATCAAATGACAACAAAATAAGGAAACAACATAGTTCGACTCAAAGGACCCCAACCCAATGTTACACTATCAGAGCAAGACCCTCTAAATCGACCAAAAGCAAATAAACTTCAAAGTCCTCGAAAGCATCCACAGCTAAACCTGATCACCTGCACGTTACCCACGTGGAGGCAACATTCAAACAGGAAGGGTGAGTAATCACAATTCATAATAATCATTATAAAACAAGATATACATAAAATGGCATTATCTTCATATACAACATCTTCAGGGTCCTCACAAGAAAACATCAAAATCACGAACAACATCATAAAATACATCAATGCCAATTAAATGCAAGTGCACAACAAGACCCATGTATGTGGTACCAATCGTCATAATAGATAGACACTAGGCCATTAACCCTCCAAAGATCCCCGTCAATAGGATCTATCCCGCATTTGGAACCGGAGCACGTCATAATTACCTCATATCCGCACAATGGGAATGAAGCGTCATCACAGAGTATGCATATGAATGTATGATACACAAACATCAATAATTCATCATCATCAAGTAAACATCATCATCATCCATCAATTTTCATAAAACCCATATCATCATGTATTCATCAAAACATCACAAGTTATCACCTCGATATCATCAAGAACATCATGGCAAGTCATCATAACATTACATCATCAAAACATCAAAAACAGTACAGCAGCATAAACAAGAATTTGCGAACAACTGAAGTTCGCTTCAGGGTACGCCTTGCGAACCTGTTTGCTGTGGCCTTCACTTAGCGAAGCGGCCAACGAACCTCACAAACCCCACACTCAACACCAGAACATAATCATCTGTCACACTCACCGGTTGACTCGCTTAGCGAACCTCCTCGCTGATGCCTTCGCTTAGCGAAACTCCCAGCGAAGCCCACCTTTCCTCTCCAGAATTATCTCAGTACTCCCTCCCATGTTATCGCGCATTCGCTGCGCTGCTCGCTTAGCGAGCCTTGGCGAACATTCGCCTAGCGAACCTGCGATTACAGCAAATCACTGCTACGCCTCAGTAGCTCCCCAACCTCCAAGCACCTGCGATTACAGCCCTAAATGACCCAAAAACATCTCTATAACAGTTCTAATGACTCACGGAATTTAAAGGCCTAAAACCTACGTCTGTTAGGTCGATTCAGGATACTACGGGAAATCTTAATTTCCTTAAACCTTCAAAACTCTTGAGCTTCATATACTCCATAAATCCTTCACCACAAGGTTAAAACTACAACAACGGCGGGGAAATCAACCCCAAGGTCTATTTTACCCGATTAGATTCAACTTTTATTAATCGATTCACAAAATACCCTCAAAATCATCAGTTTACCTCAAAATCCCTAAACCCTCATAAACTTCAAAATCCCCAAAAATCCACTTTAATCGCATCGAATCCTATAATGAAAACAATGAAAGGCAATTACTCCCCATACCTTAGATTGTCGATCTGATGAGTTCTCTCTTGAGCCTTTGGAAACCTTCACGAAAATCCTCACCTTTTCTCTTTTTCCTCAGAGCTCTCCCTTATTTTCACGGTTCACCAACAAAAATGAATCCTATTCTCAAAATCCTCCTTAAATACTCAATCTAACCCTTGGGCCTCAAAATTGGGCTTTCTCCATAATGCCCTCACTAATTCTCCTCAAATGTCCGTCTTACCCTTAATTCCTCTAATATTATTTTAAATTAATAATAATACTAATATATTCATATTATATACTATTATTTAATTAAAATAACCAAAACTTCACAAAAACACCGACGTCGACACAATCCACCAAAAATCACAGAAATTCACGAATATAATATTTAAATAAATTAAACAAATATTCTTACGAAATTTGGGGTGTTACAAGATGCCCCGTGCTCATGCTTTTATCCCACTGAGAAGGAACCAGGTAGTCGAGCCTTTCAGAGTCTATCTTGATCGCTTGGTTGCCGAGAGCAACCACTTCAACTACTATGTGGATCACCGTCAAACGCAGAATTTTGATGACATATCACTATACTCTTGATGGCTGGCCTGCGAATTGCCTATTACGGCTCCTCATCTGCCCGAGCGTGTCATGCGGCAGTTCGGGTACACCCAAACCATCCTTAAACACCATGTTGTCTCTGCTCCTCATGCCTTGACTCGTAAACCAATTGATGAGGTGTTTATTGATTATCAGAGTCATCTGGTACCGGATGAGGCCCGACTACCATGGTGCCGAATGACTGGAGCTACGCCGACGAATACATCAGGTGGTTCTCCAGGGTCTAACATCCATACATGGTGCCGACTGCTCCAGGAGATCCGCCAAGACCTACTCATCATGAGATTCTAGAGGTGGAGCAGGCTCATCTATATCATACTGAGGATGTCTTGCCTCGGTGTCGCATAGTGGAGGTTACGTGAGTAGGCATTGACGAGGGTATCTTTCCCGAGGGGTTTAATGTGCGGCGAGTACTGGATGACATTATTGCGGAGGCACATGGGACACTATTTTACTGCAGACATTGCACGAGGACGTGGGGATTGATGGAAGACTAGGCAGAGGAGGCACAAGAGGTGGAGGAGAGGTTATTAGCCACACCCAGTAGGGGCCTGTTTTTATTTTGATGTTTTACTATAGTTTCAACTTTTTTCCTGACATTGTTACTACATTTTCGATTTGGTGTTGTACGAAAGTTTACTATTATATGGATATTATTTTGTATGTTCGTTATTTAATTCGATATTGTTCTTTGTAATTCATTTGCGGACAAATACACAGTGCATTATAAAAAAAACCCTTGTTAGACTTCGGAGATGTATCTCCGGAAAATTCCCGTAGATACATCTCTGGATAAATTCAAATGAAAATGGATTATGGAAGATATATTGTGAGCGTTTAAGGTTTAAATAGTTTCGGAGATATATCTCCGAAATATGTTAACATTTACTCAGAAGTGGGGTGCTTCCAGAGATATATCTCAGGAATCTGGGGGCATATGTGGAAATCCACACGATGGGAAAGAAATGCATGAGGTGCAATAAGAAATGTCCTTTATCTTATTGAGAATTTTTATCTCTTTTATGTATAATTTGGCCCAAAAGACTACGAAGAAAACAAGGTGCATTGTAATATTTTATTTTCAAGATTTTTTCCTTCCGTAATGGAACCATAATTGTTGACGAAACTGTGCAGTTGATCCAAGGAACACTTCAATGCACGAGTCAGTAAAAGTATGCGAAATGATGTAAAGTTGAGATGAATTTAAATTACTTGAAAATGGCGCACTTCCTCCCTTATAAAGTGGAGGTGGTTAAAATTGTCCATGTGGGCATCGCATGTTGTGCAATGGATCATCTGGTTGATCTAGACGGTGTATGACGTGTAAGAGTTCATAACTACCTACATTTGTTGATAGTGAGGGTTAACCTGTTTAACACATGTGTATCCTTAGTGTTCACCTTTGGGTTTTCTGTATTGAACCTTCTGGGAAGCCCAAAATAGTTTTCTCTAAACCCTTGTCGCTGCTCTATATAGCGAGGGTTTTATCGGGTACACTCTTAGACCGACTATCACTTAAAGCAAAAGAAGAGTCTTAATGGCACATCAATAATGTTGGGAATAGGTGCATCAAGTGTATTACTTGCGCTAGACGTTGCTTCATATGAAGCTCTTGATGTGTATCCTCTACCCTGTTAGTAATGATAACTCACTTATCTTGGGATACTTGAGTGTCGGAAGCGATATTCAAGGAGATCTGGACCGTTGGTAGTGAAAATCTTACTTTACTATAAGAGATCGAGAGGTTCTCTGTTATGGGAATACCCGTAACAGTTTTCTAACTTGCCACTTTCTAACTTTTGTCATTTGAAGAGTTCAGAATCTTATTCTTCTTCATTAGTTCACCTGTAGCTTTCAACGTGAAGTCTCTCTGCCCTCTAGGAATTTAGTTTTGTTGCTTGTCTCGTTTACTATAGTTTATCATTACTGCTTTCTTAATTAAGTCTCCTCTAGTTAGATTTTTACAAATATCTTAGAATTGAGTGCATTGCTTTTTTAAATGGCATTTTGCATTAAATCGTGTTATGCATGCATAATCAATGTGTTTGTATTTGAGTATGATCATTATGCTTTAAGTCAATTGGTTGAGTTAATGGAACGCGAACCATATTTGAGGTCGGTTCCAGTTATGTAGCAAGTGGAATCTCAATCTATTTTGAAAAACTTGAAAAATTGAGATTTCATTTGTGTGACTCGAATCACACATAATATTTGACTCAAATCAAATCTAACAGGGGAAATAAGAGAATGTTGTGTCTGTGATTCGAATAAAAAATTACACTTGATTCAAATCATGCAACATTGTAAATCGACTCACAAGTTACACATGATTTGAATCATACAAGCTTCTATTAGCCGCTGCATAGTTTGATTCAGATCACAACATACACATGACTCGAATCACATAGTTTCACACATTTTCCTGTTGACCCTGTCCAATTTGACTCGAATAACATTTTCTACTTGATTCGAATCATGATCCTTAATGATTGGAACTACAATTTTAATTAGACTTGAATCACAGGAAAATGACTCAATTCTTTTATGTTGATCTTGTTCCACTCTACTTGCTCACTTGAATCAAATCAATAAATATTCTTCACTCGAATCATACATAATTTTTCATTCATTTTGTCCATAATCTCAAGCACCTATACAAATCATTTTTCTCTCTCCCTCACCATTAATTTTTTAGATTATCGTTTTTCATTTCTCACTATAATAATGAGAAAGATTATTGTGACGATAATCATATCTTTGAAAGTATTTCTAAAAACTTGGAAACACACTTTCAAAGAACACTTGTTTCATATCTATCTTTAGCTTCTGAACTCATCTTCAACCTCTAGCAAGATTAACACCATTATTGCTTCTCAATTCTAGGGAATGTGAGATCTATTGTAGAGGAGGTTCATTCATGTTGATGTTTGTGAAGTTCTTGAGCTGCAGGTTAAGATTTAAATTGTGTGGTGTTGTCGAAGTTTGGAAATCTAGTAGGAAAAATAAGAAGTATTTTCTCCAAGATTACTTCGGTAGAGCTATGCAGAAGCCTACAGACGAAGTCAGAGTTTTTATGTTCTTCAGACAGTTCATCACTCAAGAAATCAGTGTGATAAGAGGGATTTCCATATATGAAGACTTAGAGCAGGTTGGTGATTCAAGAAGATTTATGTCAAGATCAGGTGGATTTTGCAAGATTGGAGAAGCAGGCGTTGTAACGCCTTAGACTTCTTTCAGGATTACCGATTAGCCTCACATACCAACACGGGTCTTTTCAGCATGTTTTGTCCTCCCTCACATGCTTTCCGGAAAACTTCCCAAAAGGTTACCCATCCAAATACTACTACAAGTCAAACACGCTTAGCTATGATGTTCTTATTTGTTAGGCTACCAAAAAGAAGATGCATCTTGTTGGTATAGGTAGTACCAATCAATCTTTACAAGTATTCCTTCAACCATGCAGTCTCATACCTACAGAGCCTTAGGATCCTCTCATTCCGATTTGAATTAGGGTGATTAATCCCCACCCTCTTTGGCCTCAGGTGTTTTAACCACTCCTCGTCCTTTTCGGCCTTAGGTGTTACAGACGCCATATACAGCAATAAAGGATCAAGATAATAAGACTAGCTATTTTCAGGAGTATCTTGTATCAAATAGTTGTATAATTTCTGTAAAATAATTGTCACATTATCATTATAGTGGAAAAAACAAAATTTCCAAAGGGAAACCATTGAAGAGTGTATTAAGTTCTTGCGAAGATGATAGAGTTGAACCACTATATAACTAGTGTACTCTTTTCCTCCTCCCTCTCTCTCTCTCTCTCTCTCTCTCGCTCTCTCTCTCTCTCTCTCTCTCTCTCTCTCTCTCTCTTTAATTTTCTGCATAGTCTTGCATGCTTAGGTTTCTATTGCTTTTGGAGAATAACATGTTATTGGGATATATATTCTTATAGCGGTTTGGTGATTAAAGTTTAGGTATGTGATTGATCTAGTCATTTAAACATTATCTCTTGCGATTATTGTTGTATGAACTCTTGTTATTAGATTGATCATTTGATTAATCAAATTCAATTTGAGCTTCGTGTAAAAATTGAATTATGATAATTGTTGAATTGCTTGTTTAAGCAGATTCATATTTCTCAGTTGTCGTGATTACTAATAATTTGAGTTAACTCTAATATCCATTTAACCGTATGTTTTATAAAACCACCGCTATCTATTGCTTGTAATTTGTTTCCGTGATATCAATAATTGGCCTCAGAGCTTGTAATATGCGCAATTGTTTGAAAACTATGATTTTATAAAAGGAAATGTTTTTGAAAATGGTTTTGGGGGAATGGTCTATTCATCCCCTTCATACTGTTTCAATCCCCATATCCTACACCAACACAATGTTGCTGCCAGTTCTTCTATGCAAAACTTTGCTTCAGATTCACTCATACTACCATTTCTCGTTCTCGAGATTCCAACTTCATCATCCTTAAGGCAACACTCATTTTTTTCTATCATTCCTACCTCGTTCGTTAAGGTTTTTGGAAAGTGGGGTAATGAGGCCTAAAGAGACAATTTACTAATTGTCACTCATTAGGGGAGAATGTGCTTAGGATTTTGATGCTTATGCTTTGCTTTAATAGATTTTTCTTACTATCGACAACCTCTGATAAGAGTGTTTGTATTTATATTTGAACTTACTTATTTACTCCACATTATTCATACCAGACTCTTTTTCGCATAGTTTCTTGCTATGGAGACTACCCTAATTATGCTTTGGAAGGCGAAAAGAGACATCTCGACTGATTTGGTGGACCAGGAAACATTAGAGACAGTCTATGCTTTCGCTCCCAAGGATGGCTTGGATAACAATTTTAGTGAGGCAAAACCTTCATCCAACTATGGGGGTGCTTCAGCTAGATGAAGATAATAGGTTATGTAGCTAATTCGAAGGGTGCATTATTCCTTTTCACGATTACTTATTCTCATTCATGGGCTTTTTTTCATTCAACGAGTTTGAGATCAGTGTCATGAATCATTTATTAATCGCCCGTTCACAACTGAATCTGATGAGCTGTGTGTATGTCAAGGTTTTTCAATATTGGTGCTAATATAAGGGGGCATACCAACCTTAACACTCTTCTTTCATCTCTTAAAGACTCAAAACATCATGGATAATCTTGCGTGAGGTCTAGGTCTGATTTCTTTGAGGTAAGTCTCCAAATTATTTGAGATATACTCAGACAACATGAAGCATTTCAAGGACTTCTTTTTCTTGGTCACTCCTTTTAACTAAGAAGCTCATGCAAAGATATGTAAAATAAAGTCTGGGTCACAATAAATGTGTATGAATTTATTCCTCATAAAGTGGTGTCCGAGTCATTTCTTGATGGAAAAAGGATCTTATGTTAACAAGGAATATGACCTATCCCAAGAAGAGATATATTTTAAGAGGCAACTGGTGGCCTTTTCCACGAAGCTTGGTTATGTAGGCGTCAATAATCCTTCTGATGTAGCGTTAAGGAAACAGTTGAAACAGTTTGTTGAGACCCATTTGCTGATGGATGCTAGCACCAAAGAAAAGAGGAAGGATATCTTTGGTAATTGGCATAGAAATATTGCCCCTCTCGACTGTTTTATTCATTGAATTTATTTTTCACATCCCTCGTGTTGGTTATACAGATGCAAAATACAATGCAGCAGATGAAGATGTCTGAATAGGTTATACCTCTCCTAAAAGATAACTAAAATACCCCGCCCATTTGTGGAGCTTCTACTCCCTGAGTTTCTACTAGACCAATTATTCAGATTATACCTACCTTAGCACAAAAAGAAGTATAGGGTTCACTCGCTCGGGTCATGGTGGGCAAAAATTTGTGTTCGTCGGAGCTTAAAGGTGAGGAAAGTTCAGCTCATAGTCTTGAACTCAAAGCGCCCCAAAAGGACGAGTTATTGAGTAGGAGAGACTGAGGAAGATCAAGTTCCATATGAGGTTCAACTTCTTCCTCGACCATGTTACCTCCTATGCTTCTAGCGCAACTTGGCCAACATACTATTAGAATAATAATTTATATTTTATTTTATATTCACAAACTTAGTCATTAAGTTTGTTAGAGGGTATTTTAGTATTTTAATGTTGCTTTTGGTAACCCTAATTTTAGCTTATAAATAGGGTAGTTCTCATTCCAATCATTTGTATCCTTTTATCCTTTTGTAGCCGTCATTCAATATAATATATTCTCTTCTTCATCTTCATTATTTTCACCTTGTACACCAACAATTGGTATCTAGAGCTCCGGTTAGGATCAACGGGAAACACGAGTGAAAACGTGAGGATTTTTCTTGTGTGATTGAATTTTGTTCTTGATTTGTGTTGAATCTTGAACGAAGTTCTGATCGGAATCATAAATTTGTGATTCTGTGGGTTGGGAAACACTGTGTGCGGTGAGATTCCGAGTGTACTGTACAAGGTTGAAGGTTGAAGATGATGAACGGCGGCGGCGGCATGAACACCAAGCTTCCAGTATTTGATGGCAAAAACTGGAATCGTTGGATGATTCAGATGCGTGTACTGTTCGGTGCTCAAGATGTTCTAGATCTTGTCACCGATGGTTATGTTCCGGTAGCAGCAGATGCGACGGAGGAACAGAAGAACGCGCAGAAGGATACAAGGAAGAAAGATCAGAAAGCATTGTTCTACATCCATCAGTGTGTGGATGCGAATGTGTTTGAGAAGATTGCAGATTCTACGACGGCAAAGGCGGCGTGGGACACACTGGTCAGATGTTACGGTGGTGACGCATCAGTGAAGAAGGTGAAGCTTCAGTCTCTACGTAAGCAGTACGAGAATCAGAACATGAAGAACAATGAGAAAGTTTCTGAGTACATCTCCAGAGTGATTCTGATTACTAATGAGATGAAGGCGTGTGGAGAAACTCTTTCTGAACAAGTAATCATTGAGAAGGTATTGAGATCCCTTACTCCTCAGTTTGATTACATTGTGGTAGCAATAGAACATTCTAAAGATCTGAGCACCATGAGAATTGAAGAGCTGCAAAGCAGTCTAGAAGCGCAAGAGTTGCGTCTGACTGAGAGAACTTCTGAAAGGGAAGTAGAGCAGCAGGCTCTGAAAGCAGTTTCTGATAGGAAGCATCAGAAGCAGTCAGAAGCTAGGAGAAGATCTGATGGTGGTCAGAAGTCAGAAACCTCAACTTCTGATAGGCAAAAGAATGCTCAGAAGGGAAAAGAGAAGTATGACAAGAAGAAGATCCAATGTTACTGTTGCAAGAAGTTTGGTCACTTTGCTAGAGATTGTTGGTCAAACAAAGAAAGGAAGTCAGAAGAAGCAAATATAGCCAGAAGTTCTGATGATGAATCTGTGCTACTGATGGCTTCTGAATCTGATGATCAGAATTTGACAGACTGGTGGTATATGGACACTGGCTGCTCAAATCATCTTACTGGAAATAAGAAATGGCTGGTTGATTTTGACTCTGAAAAGAGGACAAAGATCAGATGTGCTGATGACAAATATCTTAACGCTGAAGGTATGGGAAATGTCAGAGTTGTTCTGAACAATGGGAAAACAGCATTGATTCAGAATGTATGGTATGTACCTGGCATCAAAAGCAATCTGATGAGCGTGGGACAATTAATTGAGAAAGGTTTTTCAGTTACCATGAAGGACAATCTTCTGAAGCTGTATGACTGTAATCAGAAGCTGATTATGGAGTCAGAACAAGGAAGGAATAGAACATTCAAAGTGAATGTCAGAACTTCTGATTCTGAATGTCTTAGTGCAACAAGTGTTGTGAAAGAAAGTGAGTTGTGGCACAGAAGATTTGGTCATTTGAATTTCAGAAGCTTAGAACATCTGAATTCGAAGAAGCTGGTACATGGAATTCCTACAATTAAGAAGCCTGAGAAGTCATGCAGAGTGTGCATGGAAGGAAAGCAACCAAGATTGCCATTTGCGTCAGAAATTGCTCCAAGAGCAAAACATGCCTTGGGAGTAGTACATTCTGATGTGTGTGGTCCATTTCCAGTAGAATCGTTCGGAGGGAATAAATACTTCGTGTCATTTGTTGATGAATTCACAAGAATGATATGGGTATCCCTTATTAAGTTCAAACACGAGGTGTTTGGTGAATTCAAGAAGTTCCGAATGAAGGTTCAGAATCAGAGTGGTCAGACTCTGAAGATTCTCAGAACCGATGGTGGGGGTGAGTATAACTCCAAAGAGTTTCAGAAGTTCTGTGAGGAGAATGGAATTGAGCATGAGGTTACTGCTCCTTACACTCCTCAACACAATGGTCTTGCTGAAAGAAGAAATCGTACTTTGCTTGATATGGTGAGAAGCATGCTGAAGGAGAAGAAGCTTCCTCAGAACTTCTGGGGAGAAGCTGTTGCAACCGCAGCATATGTGCTCAACAGATGTCCAACGAAGAAGCTGAAGGAAATAGTTCCTATTCAGAAGTGGACGGGAGAAAAGCAAAGTGTTAGTCATCTAAAGGTTTTTGGTTCTGTTTGTTACAAACATGTTCCAGAAGCTAGAAGACAGAAGTTGGATGATAGAAGCAAAGTAATGTTACTGGTGGGGTACCACAGTACGGGTGCGTACAAGCTTTATTGTCCAGAAACTAATAAAGTTGAGTTCAGCAGAGATGTTATTGTGAAGGAATCAGAAGTTTGGAATTGGGATAAGTCTCAATCTAATCCTGATGTTAGAACTTCTGAAGAAAGGTCAGAAATAAGAATTTCTGAAACTGATGGTGATTCTGATTCTGAAGAAGACTCAGAAGATGAAGGTGATTCTAATGATCCAGATTCTGATGATGATCAAGATTCTGGTGGTGATTCAGATTCTGGGAACATGCCAGACTCTGAAGGTGGTCAAGGTTCTGGAGGAAGTCCAACTTCTGAAGCAAGAACTTCTGAAGGAGAAACTTTTGAGGACAGAATTTCTGAGGTTCAAGCATCCGGAGAAAGTTCTGAACGAGGTCAGAGGCCACAGAGAATCAGAAACATTCCAAGAAGATTTGAAGAGTTTGACATGTTGCAAGACACTGAAGTAGATTCTGAGGGAGAGATTATTCAGTGTGCCATGTTAGTAGACTCTGAACCCGTGAGTACAGAAGATGCTCTCAAGCAGAAGTTCTGGCTAAAGGCCATGAAAGAAGAACTTGAGGCCATAGAGAGAAACAAGACTTGGAAGCTGTCAGAACTTCCAAAGGACAAGAAAGCCATCAGCGTCAGATGGGTTTTCAAGCAGAAGCTAAAGCCAGATGGATCAATTGGCAAATACAAAGCGAGGTTGGTAGCAAGAGGATTTCTACAGAAACCTGGGCTAGATTATTCTGAAGTGTTTGCACCTGTAGCGAGACATGAAACAATCAGATTGGTGATTGCAATAGCTGCTAACAGGAATTGGCCTCTGATGCATTTAGATGTGAAATCTGCATTTCTGAACGGTCCATTAGAAGAAGAAGTTTATGTGTCACAACCTCCTGGATTTGTGAAAAAGAATCAGGAAGGGATGGTGTACAGATTACATAAAGCTTTGTATGGATTGAAGCAAGCGCCCAGAGCTTGGAATCAGAAGATCGATTCATTTTTCAAGAAGCAAGGGTTTCAGAAATGTGAGATGGAATACGGTGTTTATGTTCAGCATATTTCTGAAGGAAATATGATTCTGGTGTGTTTGTATGTTGATGACATACTGTTGACCGGAAGTTCTGAACAAGAATTAGCGAAGTTCAAGAAGGTGCTGATGAATGAGTTTGAAATGACTGATCTCGGGAAAATGACATACTTTCTAGGGATGGAGTTCAGATATTCTGAGAAAGGTATCATTTTGCATCAGCTGAAGTATGAACGAGAACTTCTGAAGAGATTTAAGCTGCAGAATTGTAAGGCTGCTATCACACCTGCAAATACAAATCAGAAATTAGATTCTGATTCTGATGGTGAGGATGTGGATGCTACAACCTTCAAACAGTTGGTTGGTTCTCTAAGGTATTTGTGTAATACCAGACCTGATATTTGCTATACAGTTGGAATGGTTAGTAGATTCATGAGTAAACCCAAGTGGTCCCATTACCAAGCTGCTGTCAGGATTCTGAGGTATATCAAGGGAACTCTGAAGTATGGAGTGTTGTTCCCTTCTGGAAGAAAGATTGAATCAGAACTTCTGAGTTACTCAGATTCTGATTGGTGTGGAGACAGAGTTGATAGAAGAAGTACTTCTGGATACTTGTTCAAGTTTCTGGGAGGTCCTATTTCTTGGAGTTCTAAGAAGCAACCTGTTGTTGCGTTGTCAACCTGTGAAGCTGAATATATTGCAGGCGCTGTTACTGCATGTCAAGCTGTGTGGATTCTGAACTTGCTGGAAGATCTGAAGATCAAAGTTGACAAGCCTCTGAAGCTGATGATTGATAATAAGTCTGCAATCAATCTTGCCAGAAACCCAGTGTTGCATGGGAGAAGCAAGCATATTGAGACAAAGTATCACTATCTGAGAAGTCAAGTTCAGAATGGAGTGTTAGAAGTTCTGCACTGCAGCACCCAGAAGCAGTTGGCAGATGTTCTGACGAAGGCTATCAAGACTGATCAATTCCTTCGCTTAAGGGATGGAATTGGAGTTGTTAGTTTTGAGGAAATATAAATTAAGGGATGGTATTAGAATAATAATTTATATTTTATTTTATATTCACAAACTTAGTCATTAAGTTTGTTAGAGGGTATTTTAGTATTTTAATGTTGCTTTTGGTAACCCTAATTTTAGCTTATAAATAGGGTAGTTCTCATTCCAATCATTTGTATCCTTTTATCCTTTTGTAGCCGTCATTCAATATAATATATTCTCTTCTTCATCTTCATTATTTTCACCTTGTACACCAACACATACTACTAGGAAAATTCGAGCTTATGTTTCTGGGGAAGATTAATCTTATCTTGCCAACTAGATCAAGGTCACCTATGAAAAAAAATTATTAGAGTTGGCTTATTTTACTCACCGGACGTCGGCTATCTTGGCCTTTGGATGTGTCGGTCGGGGAGAAGCCTTTATGCCAGACCTCCTTTAGAAGGAAAAAAAGGTGCTTCAGAAGTGCGTTAAAGCCTTCATCATCAAGTGATATCGGTATTTGGAGGAGCTTCAAGAGGCCTCCTCTTCATTCACGAATATAGAGGATGTCGTGGAGACTTTTGGGTATCCTAGAGTGGCTAGTTACCAATAAGAGGTGAACCCTTTAACCACCACTTTGGGGAGTGTTGATTTATTTGTACGCTTGCACTATGGGGTTAATTGCTTTGTTCGTTCGTTTAGAGAATTTTCGACAACACCCCAAAGTCTCATAACATGGGATTTCAATTGCTTTGGTCATTCGATAGGAGCACTTGCGACATTATCCTTTGTTTTTTAGTGTCCTTAGCGATCATAAGAAAAAAGTGCTTAGCAGAAATAGTTATGTTTCATTGCAAGAGCAGTCATTACATTCTATTGACATTTTTTTGAAATTTTAGTTTCATTAAATTATATTCACTACATTATAGTTTCATTTTTGCAAGTGGATAATCCACTACTTATTCCTTTCTCGTCTTTCGGACTGAGTAGTTGTGGCCGACTATAGTCTTTCACCCGAAGTGATATCCTACATATGTCAAATGGGGGTTATTCTCATTATACATGCTAGGATCCTTGATCCCTTTTATGGGAGGTTTGATATCCATCTCTCTTAATTTTTTGATGAGGGAAGTCATGTTGATCTTCATGGCTTTCTCGTCTCTTTATCACTCTGGTCACATTGCAAGGCTTTATGTATCTGTCATGCTTTAACTAGTTTGGCACAAATGGTCACCGACTCATCATGCATGTTGTGATACTTCAAATTAAGGTGTATCAGGGAGGCAACGATGTCCAATGTCCCCGTGAAGGATTTACCCATGATGTAGTTGTAAATGCTTCTGCATGGAACCACCAAGAAATAAAGATCGACAATTTTGGTGTTCGTTACTTCTTCTATGGTAACCATCAGCTTGATGTACCCCCATGGAAAAGTTAAAATTCCATTGAAATCATGTAGATTAGAGCCCTCATAGGGCCATAGTTTTTCTTTCTTCAACCCAAGTTTCTCGAACAACTCATCATACTTGATGTCGCAGAAGCTACTGTTGTTAATAAGAACCTTAGACACATCACAATTTTCTATAGTGGTGTTACCAACAGAGGAATGATGTCAATTGAAATCCCTCCCGCTTTCTCGCTGTCCAGGAACCTTGTGATATGCCTGTTTGCTTGAAAAATTCGCAAACAACCGCTGATCTCCTAATCTATGAAAGATTAGTTTACTTACAGGACCGATCAAACAAATCCTAGGACAATGTGCTTGAAATTCTGGCACAGATATCAGATGTCCTACACAGATGTTGAGACACTGATATCCAACACAATGAACAAGATAACAATAAAAATAACAGTGCAGAAATTAAAGAACACAGTGATATGTTTACCCAGTTCGGATCAACAATCCTACGCTGGGGGCTACCAAGCCAGGGACAAAACCAATATACGATAGTATCAATTCACAGATCATACAATAACTAAACCCTGTGATAATCTGCTCACTTAATCACTACCCTTCCTATGACTTCTACCTAAGACTCACCTAGGTATGAGGCCCTCCTCAAATCCCTCTTCAACCATAACCCGTGATTGGTTTCTTTCCACACAAGTAACACCACGAAAGTCACACTTTCAAAACACACAATTCTCAATACTTCAAAGCTTATGAGAATTGACACACAAGAAACTCAATGCTTAAAAGCTTATGAGTAACTGACAGAACGTACAACACAAAAACCAGTCCTTATACTGTTATCAGAATGATACCAGTTAGGCTCACAAAATAACACATGAAAACCCTAACAAAAACACATGTAAGTTCCACACCTAAACTAGGTTTACACCAATCAATATATAGCATTTAATCTGGACTGGATTGGGCTTCAAAGACGCAACAAATAGACTGCTCACAAATCTGCAAAATAAACTCCAACAAAATAGGTCTTCAATCTAAAGTTTCCTAATATGTCTCCATAATTAGAAACAGCTGAAAATCCGAAAAACCAACACAAAAATGCAATCCAAAAATGCTTTGGATGCCACATAGGATAACCAAATAATCAGTAACAAATCACAACAACAGAATCTGCTTTAAAACTGAATCCAGACGCGACGTCCTATGAGCAGGTATGGGACATCTTCATTCGACATGTTGAATGCACCAAATTAGAACATCATTTTTCAACACCTTGCTGCTAGAATAGTTTTAGCAAAATAAATGCCAACCACAGAAACAAAGAAATAACAATCTCCCCCTTTGGCTTATTTTGGCTAAAACTACACACCAAATAAAACTTACAAAGAAGCGCAAAAAAAAATCCATATCAGAGACAACAGTGAAAAAAAACCAGCATAGCAGCACTCCCCTTCAACTGCATACAACACACAGCACATCATAGCAAAACTCCCCCTCAACTACAACAACACAAACATTCCACATTCTCCCCCTCAACTGCAGCACCAGCACAAGCACACCACACACAAACATACTACTCCCCCTTTTTAGCCAGAAATATGACAAAGGCAAGTAGAACAGTTATTAATATTGGAGAAATGGTCAAATCATAAACCAGAATAAACAGCATCAGAGAGTAGATGCACACCACATCACATGACCAAGTGTCATGCACAGACTTCAGTATTTTCCCTTCATTCACACACTGCACTACCAGAACCTCCTTTACTCTTTCCAATCTGGCAGCCAGAAGGAACATTAATTGCTATAGTTCTTCATGAATGCAAACCCCAAGTCTGCTCCTCAGGTTTTCAAACTGAACTGCATCCAGAGCCTTGGTAAATATGTCAGCAAGCTGATTTTCTATGCTCACATGCTCAAGAGTTATGACTTTGTCCTCCACAAGTTCTCTGATGAAGTGATGCCTGGTATCAATGTGCTTAGTCCTGCTATGTTGAATGGGATTTTTGGAAATATTAATAGCACTCAGGTTGTGACAAAATAATGTCATGACATCTTGTGTGACATTATACTCAGATAACATCTGCTTCATCCATACCAGTTGAGCACAACTACTTCCAGCTGCTATGTACTCAGCTTCAGCAGTAGAAAGAGATACAGAATTTTGCTTCTTACTAAACCATGAAATAAGATTATTTCCCAAAAAGAAACATCCTCCAGAGGTACTCTTCCTATCATCAGCACTTCCAGCCCAATCAGCATCACAGTAACCTACTAAAATGGGACTTGAGTCATGGGAGTACAGCAACCCATAATAACATGTACCACTCACATACTTAAGAATTCTCTTCACTTGATTGATGTGACTGACCTTGGGTTCTGCTTGGTATCTTGCACACACACCAACAACAAATGTTATGTCTGACCTACTTGCTGTAAGATACAGCAGACTGGCAATCATACTTCTGTACAAACTTTGTTTAACATTCACTCCCTTTTCATCTTTGGATAACTTCAAGTGAGTAGGAGCAGGAGTTTTCTTATGCTTGGCATTATCCAGTCCAAACTTCTTCACAATGTTCCTCGCATATTTGCTCTGACAAATAAAAATGGAATATTCCATCTGCTTGACTTGTAATCCAAGGAAGTAGGTCAATTCACCTACCAAGCTCATCTCAAATTCAGACTGCATTTGGTTGACAAAATGTTGGACCATTTCATCCGACATCCCACCAAACACAATATCATCTACATAAATCTGAGCAATCATTAGTTTCCCATTCTTCTCCTTGACAAAAAGCGTTTTATCAATACCACCCTTCTTGTATCCATGGTTGACTAAGAACTCAGTCAGTCTTTCATACCAAGCTCGTGGAGCTTGTTTCAGCCCATACAAAGCCTTCTTCAACTTGAAAACATGATCAGGAAAATTTGGATCCACAAACCTTTTAGGCTGCTCAACATAGACTTCCTCATTAAGATAGCCATTCAGAAAGGCACT
This sequence comes from Lathyrus tuberosus, assembly GCA_022829125.1. NCBI lineage: Eukaryota > Viridiplantae > Streptophyta > Magnoliopsida > Fabales > Fabaceae > Lathyrus > Lathyrus tuberosus. The sequence continues at coordinate 2,860,536 of JALAZF010000546.1, read as the reverse complement.
CTTGACATCCATTTGAAACAATCTGAATTTCAATAAGCATGCCACTCCTAGCAGCAATCTGATGGATTCCAATCGAGCCACAAGAGCAAATGTTTCATCTAAGTCTACTCCTTCAATCTGTGTGTATCCTTGAGCAACTAATCTGGCTTTGTTCCTGGTAACAACTCCTTGTTCATCAGACTTATTCTTATAAACCCATTTTGTTCCAATCACATTTGTTCCTGCTGGCCGTGGTACCAGTTCCCAGACTTCATTCCTCTTGAATTGACAAAGTTCATCTTGCATAACACTTATCCAGAACTCATCTGTCAATGCTTCTTTGACATTCTTTGGTTCAATCTTTGAAACAAAGCATGCATTTGACACAGTCTCCCTCGTTATGGTTCTTACACCTTCATTCAGATTTCCAATAATCAATTCCTTAGGGTGATCCTTCTGAATCCTTATAGAGGGTCCCCTGTTAACATCCTCTACCTCTTCATTCTCAGGTCTAGTGTCGGTTTCATGAGCATTATTTTCTATGGGCTCAATGTCTTGTAAGATTTCATTGTTCATAGGAAGGCATGTTCCAACATCATCTGGGACATCTTCGTCCTTCCCAGAGTCATCAACCACCACATTTATGGATTCCATCATCACCTTAGTTCTGGAATTAAATACCCTATATGCTTTACTATTTGTAGAGTATCCCAAGAATATCCCTTCCTCGCTCTTAGGATCCATCTTTCGCCTCTGCTCACGATCTGCCAAGATATAGCACTTACTCCCAAACACATGGAAATACTTCACATTTGGCTTTCTACCTTTCCATAGCTCATAAAGAGTGACAGAAGTTCCTGATCTGATAGTCACCCTATTGTGTATGTAGCAAGCGGTATTCATGGCTTCAACCCAAAAATGATATGGAAGCTTTTTGGCATGAATCATGACTCTTGCACACTCTTGTAAAGTCCTGTTCTTGCGTTCCACCACACCATTCTGCTGAGGAGTGATCGGTGATGAGAATTCATGAGTGATTCCTTTAAATAAGCAAAACTCTTCAAACCTTCTATTTTCGAATTCTTTCCCATGGTCACTTCTGATTCGAACAACACCACAATCCTTTTCCCGTTGAATCCTTTGACACAACTCTTTGAAGGCTACAAATACTTCAGACTTTTCTTTGATAAAGCTTATCCAGGTGAATCTGGAGTAATCATCTACGACAACATAGGCATACTTCTTCCCACCAAGACTTTCAACCTACATAGGTCCCATTAAGTCCATGTGAAGCAGTTCCAGAACTCTTGAAGTTGTGGTAAGATGTTGAAGCCTCTTGTGTGACACCCTTTTTTGCTTCCCAACTCGACATTCACCACATATTTTATCCTCATCAATCTTCAGCTTGGGAATACCTCTAACAGCTTCACTTGACATAACTTTCTTCATCCCTTTCAGGTGTAAGTGACCCAATTTCTGATGCCACAGTTTGGTTTCATCTTCCTTTGACATCAAACAAGTAGACAAACTTTCCGGTTCTTGAGGATTCCACAGATAACAGTTATCCTTAGACCTGGTTCCCTTCATAACAACTTCATCTTTCTCATTGGTTACTAGACATTCAAATTTAGTGAAATTTACTTTGAGACCTACATCACACAGTTGGCTTATACTGATCAAATTTACGGTCAGCTCTTTGACAAATAGAACACGACCCAGATTTGGTTGTCCTGTGTAGTCCAGCTTTCCAACACCTTTTATTTCACCCTTTGATCCATCCCCAAAAGTGACATAATTGGTGGAGTGAGGCTTGATATCTGACAAGAATTTCTTCACACCAGTCATGTGTCTTGAACAACCACTGTCAAAGTACCAATCTTCTCTTGCAGATGCTCTAAGAGAGGTATGTGCTATGAGACCAGCCATAATTTTTCTAGGAGTCCATCTTCTCTTCACTTTAGCCCAACTCTGTCCTTTATTTTGTTGATGAGCAGTTTTGGGATAGCCGTGCAGCTTGTAGCAAAAGGACTTTAAGTGACCAATCTTTCCACAGTAATGACATTTCCATGGTTTATAATTTGACTTACATACTCTTTTCTGATGCTTCATCTGATGTTGAAACATGTGACTTGACATCCCCTCTTCTTTCTTTATTTTCTGAGGAACAAACTTTAATACAGGCTTCTTGTAGTTCTCTGCTTGATTGTTAAAACCAAGGCCTTGCACATTTCCAGCATCTTTCCCAGTCTGAAGAATCTCATCCAGCTGCGTGGTACCATTGTTCAGCATTCTTATAGATTTAGTCATATTGTCAAGTTTTGACTTTTGCCATACAACCTCCTCTTTCAGATCAGCAATGATTGATAGATGTTCTTCCTTCTCAGCTTCTAGTTGAGCTATCAGAACCTTCTGTTCTAATATTATCTGGCACCTTTCTTCATTCGTGATACACAACTCTGAGAACCCGGTGAAGACTTCTTCCTTAGTGAGTTCTCCAATATAAGATTCTTTGTCAGAGTCATACTCACAAGTAGTTTCTCCATCAGCCTTACATATCCCGGTCAGGGCTGTCACCAATTTTGCTGATTCTTCTTCAGGATCACTCTCAGACTCCCCTTCTGACCAAGACACAGATAAGCCCTTTTCCTGCCTTTTGAGATACGTGGGACACTCAGTCTTTATGTGCCCAAATCTCTCACATTCAAAACACTGAGCTCTATTCCCTTGATTGGAGTCTTCTTCAGTTTTGGACCTTCTGCCTCCATCCTGATTTTTACTGATGTCGAGAGACTTGTTCTGAGCATTTGCTCTCGACTTCCAGTCAATCCTTTTCAACACTTTGTTAAATTGTTTTCCAAGCAATACCAGATCTTTAGACACCCCTTCATCTCTGACCAGGTCACCCTCATCTTCTGAGTCACCAATATTTGACACAAAAGCTATGCTCTTCTTCTTTTCAGACTTTTCACTGATCCCTAATTCAAATGTTTGAAGAGATCCCACAAGTTCATCCACTTTCATCTTGTCTATATCCTGAGCTTCTTCTATAGCAGTCACTTTCATGTCAAATCTCTTAGGTAAAGATCTGAGGATTTTTCTGACCAGTTTGCTGTCAGACATCTTTTCACCTAGGGCACTTGAGGCATTAGCTATCTCAATAATGTTCATGTGAAAATCATGAATGCTCTCATCCTCCTTCATCTTCAAACTCTCAAACTTGCTAGTGAGAAGCTGAAGTTTTGACTTCTTCACCTTTGAAGTTCCTTCATGAGCAACCTTCAAGACCCCCCACGCCTCTTTTGCAATGGTGCAATGTTCAATCAACCTGAAGATATTCTTGTTGACACCATTAAACAATGCATTCATGGCTTTGGAATTTCCCACGGACCCTTTGTAGTCTGCATCATCCCAGTCCTCCTCTTCCTTCACCACATCAGTTGGGGTACCTTTTCCATCTTTAACCTTTGGGGGTTCCCATCCTTTTATAACAGCTTTCCATGCTTGATCATCCATGGATTTGATGAATGCTATCATCCTCGGTTTCCAATAGTCATAGTTGGAACCATCGAGCAGAGGTGGTCTGTTCAAAAATCCTCCATCCTTGTCCATTGTACCAGAAAGTACCTTCCCTGAATCTCACCCAGAACCACACAAGGATGCAAGCTCTGATGCCAATTGAAATTCTGGCACAAATATCAGATGTCCTACACAGATGTTGAGACACTGATATCCAACACAATGAACAAGATAACAATAAAAATAACAGTGCAGAAATTAAAGAACACAGTGATATGTTTACCCAGTTCGGATCAACAATCCTACTCTGGGGGCTACCAAGCCAGGGACGAAACCAATATACGATAGTATCAATTCACAGATCATACAATAACCAAACCCTGTGATAATCTGCTCACATAATCACTACCCTTCCTATGACTTCTACCTAAGACTCACCTAGGTATGAGGCCCTCCTCAAATCCCTCTTCAACCACAACCCGTGATTGGTTTCTTTCCACACAAGTAACACCACGAAAGTCACACTTTCAAAACACACAATTCTCAATACTTCAAAGCTTATGAGAACTGACACACAAGAAACTCAATGCTTAAAAGCTTATGAGTAACTGACAGAACTTACAACACAAAAACCAGTCCTTATACTATTATCAGAATGATACCAGTTAGGCTCACAAAATAACACACGAAAACCCTAACAAAAACACATGTAAGTTCCACACCTAAACTAGGTTTACACCAGTCAATATATAGCATTTAATCTGGACTGGATTGGGCTTCAAAAATGCAGCAAATAGACTGCTCACAAATCTGCAAAATAAACTCCAACAAAATAGGTCTCCAATCTAAAGTTTCCTAATATGTCTCCATAATTAGAAACAACTAAAAATCCGAAAAACCAACACAAAAACGCAATCCAAAAATGCTTTGGATCCCACATAGGATAACCAAATAATCAGTAACAAATCACAGCAACATAATCTGCTTTAAAACTGAATCCAGACGCGATGTCCTATGAGCAAGTATGTGACATCTTCATTCGAAATGTTGAATGCAGCAAATTAAAACATCATTTTTCAACACCTTGCTGCTAGAATAGTTTTAGCAAAATAAATGCCAACCACAGAAACACAGAAATAACAGTGCTCTAACAATTTTGACAATTTTCGTTAGAAAACCTTTTGTTTATTGAATTCATCATGGTTTTCACCAATTTTATATTTTTTCGACAAAAGTAACAACACTTTGCTTTTTAAAATAAATGGCGAAATGTAAATGATTTGCGAGTAAGAAAATAACAAAAATGCAAAGGGAATTGTAAAAGAAGAACTTTAAACTTTTATTAAAATGCAAGGAATGAAAATTGGTGTTTTTCAAACGTACATTTTCTCAGTAACTACTCTTCTCTCTCTCACGGTTACTTTGAGTATTTCTTGAAGGATTTGTACAAATTCTGAACACACCGGAAATCCAACACTAAGACTCCCTATTTATATACAAACGAAATAACCACCAATAACAGCTATTTCCCTTAATGGCGACAAATGGTATTCTGCATGCATTTGTCAACTAGATGCGTTCCACGCGTCCTATTTCAAAATGAAACTCCCTTCTAAATTTGAATTTCAAACATCCGTCGAATGGGCATATTTCTCTTTTGTCGAAATATTCCTCATACTTTAAAAGATCTGCCAATGCTTTCCCTAAGTACCATTTGTCTTCGACTTGCTTTTTCCCTCAGAAACATTCTAGTCGAAATGTTCTGTCGAATTTTCGAATTTGCTCTTGAACAATTATCTTGACCTCGAAATTAGCAACCTACAAATTTCCCCCCAGAAAATGCATTTTCGATAAAGGGAGAAAAGCATTTTTTGCCAATGCAATTCGACGCCACCCATAATTCGACCAGACTCCTATCCAGCCCGGGCATTTCGTCGTAGTCCCATACGAAACAATCTTTAAATTCTTTCAGCAATTAGACTATTTTGACCTTGAGTTGGGGGCTCACTTTCGCGCTGATATAAGTTGGTCGTTTCTCTGCCCCTGACCCCAAGTCGATTTCTTCGAGTAGATCCTGTGCCATCATCTTGGTATTCGCTGCTAAAGGATCCTTTTCGAAACCCAACGACTCATTATCATAAATAGTGTCAAGCCTCTGGTTTTGCAAATCTCCTAGATCTTTATCTGGAGGATCCCTATTAGAATCCTTTTCGAGACCTTGTTGATCCACTTCGATTTGGTTGGCTTCGATAGCCATATACTTTACTTCGGCCTCCAAGGTCGCTTTGAGTTTGTTCTCGGCTATATAAGCCGCGATCTTTTCGAGAACTAGTGACTCACTCATTGTCACTGAATTCGCTGCCCCAACTAGTTGGCCGGATGTGTGAGGTTCCAAAAATGTAATCTTCTTCGCCAACTACCTCTCTATCCCACTGAAACCCGTGGGTAGGATGAAGGTATAATGAGAAAAAAGCATTGTCCGCTGGCGTCATGTCGAAGGTGGCTGGGCTACAAGGAGCTATGTGAGCCAGATTCCTGTCGAAACTTCGCCTATCCACCTGGTTTACTTCAGCCAAAAAATAACTCTGGTCAGCCTCTATATTTTCGACAATGCCGTCTGCGCACCAAATTGTTATTCGCTGGTGCATTGACGAAGGGACGACACCAATACCATGTATCCACTCCCTACCTAAGAGAAGGTTGTAATTTGCTTTCGACGCAATCACCATAAACATAGTTGGCCTCGTGATGGTTCCAACAGTTAAATCTACCTGTATCACACCCATAGTTGTTCCTACTTTTCCTTCATAATTCGACAGCACCATGTTGTGTGGTTTGGTGTCGGAATCATCTTTTCCAATCTTCATAAGCATATAATGCGGCATCAAGTTGACAGCCGCTCCTCCATCGACCAAAATTTTATTCACCCCTATGTTACCCACTTTACCTTTTATAAATAGGGGTTTCAAGTGGTTCCTCATCGAGTCATCAGGCCTTTCGAAAAATGCGTTATGTTCTTCAACGCATCCATTGTTCATGATATAGTAGAAAACAGGCCCGTGTCTGGCCGTTTCGACCTTCCTCTTCGACTTCCATAATTTGATCATACTCCCTAGGGAGCACTGATACAACATTACATGTTACATCGAATGATGCTTTTGACTCTGAGTTAAAATCGTCTGTCATTTCATCATCCTTGGTTACTTCCTCCTTTGACGCTTCTTGCACTGGAGCAGCAGGTGGCTTATCAGACTTCACTTCTTCCATCTAAGTCAAAATTTGAACGTTGCTGCTAGTTTCTGGCTTGTCTTTTCCTGCAGCCTCCTTCTCAGCCTTCTTTCGACGGTGGTATCTCCTCCATTGTGACTTCGTCATAGGATTCTTGCCCTTATAATTTTCAGAAGGGTAAGTCACCCTTTTGGACTTATGGAATTCTTTTCTGTATGATACAGACGATCCCCTCTGTACTTTGAAGTCCTTCCATTTTCCTTGCCCCTGGGCTTGTCGGATTGGATTAACCCACCTATCATCTAGATCTTTGGTTGTTGGTTTGAATGTGTTAGGGCATCTTTCGCCTAACCTCTCCCTGTTTTGGTCCCCTCTCCTGGGGTCGAATCTTTCTCCAGAAGGCCTCTAATTTCCTCTTTTCCTTGCCCTCTCCATTCCCTCTAAGTTTTGTACTGCCTTTTTGTCGAAGACGGCACTACAGCGAGGGCAAAGCATCACCTCAGACCTTTTCCTCTGACATCTATGAATAAAATCTGCCAGATTTTCTTCCTCCCTAGGGTAAGCCACTTTCTGGTATTCCTTCCGTTGACGTTCTTCGTCAACTTGCATCAATGCATTCTGAGCCACTTCGACCATGTTTATATTGGCAGGTGATTCTGTGTCCAGGCTCAACTTATTCTTCTTCAAGCTAAGGCCTTCATTGACCTCGTGTTCCTTCTTCATTCGATTGAAGTCCTCAGAGATTTTCTTTGTCAGAACCTTTGGGAGTGGACTCCTGGCAACTTGTGGGCTGACAAATCCAACAGTTTTATCCTTTGGGTCCTCCATGGTTCTTCGGAGAATACCAACAGCAGCTTGTTTGTAAGAACCTTCAACAGTTCCTTTGTTGATTTTGGTGAAACCCTCAATGGTTTCATTGTTGACTTTGTCGAAACCCTCAGTAGTTTCGTTGTTGATGCCCTCAGTGGCCTTAGTAATGTAGTTCTCGATGATCTTCGCGCCAAGGTCTTCAGTACCCTTGACGACCATTGACTGGTCCACACAATCAGTTGTGACTTCGACCCTGTCACCTTTGTCAGCGGAGTCTTCAGCAACCTCCACCATATTCATATTGTGGTCGAAACCATCAGCATCCTTCATCATATCCTTGCTATCGTCGGAGCCCTCAGCAACTTCAACCATATTCACTACGGATGGCTCAGCATAGTGAGCCTCCACCACCTGCAAGGAGTTTGAATACACCTTCGCCTGGGATTTCGACTTGTCGTCGAATTTGAGCATTCCATCTCTTATTGCATTCTGCACTAGATCCCTGAAAAGGAAACATTGAGACGTTTTATGACCCAAAAAATTGTGATATTTGCAAAAACTTCTCTTTTTCTATTGCTCTAAAGGAGGCACCTTAGTACCAAGAGGCACTATCATTTGGCCATCCTTGACCAATAAATCAAATATTTCGTCACATTTTGTAACGTCGAACGTATAAGTTCTCTTAGGGAACTTGTCGTTCTTCTTCGATTCGATTGGATTTTTTCCATTCGACGGAGCCAAGACTTTGCAGGCATAAGGCGGACCTTGTTTTAACTCCGCCAAATCTACCTCTTGTTCGTCGAAATTTGATGATTCCTCCTCCTCATCATCCTCACAAACTCTGACATATGCTACCCTTTCTTTCCTATTTTTATTAAACCTAGCTTTTTTGGCTTTTAATCGTTCGACCTGTCTAACCCTATCAGCCAATTGGGCCATGTCTCTTAATATTGGGTGTCTAATTTCTTCCTGATGGAATAGTCGAGGCCACCAGCGGCCATTTCGACTAACTCATGTTCTGGAACTTGTGTGAAACACCTTGCCTTGAGCAATTTGAACCTATTCAAATAGTCATCAATTGGTTCTGAGAATTTTCTCTTTATGCTAGCCAGTTCTTTCAGACTTATCTTCGTCTGCCCCATGTAAAATTGTTCATGGAATAACTTCTCCAACTGGGTCCAGGTATGTATCGAATTCGCGGGCAATGTGGTGAACCAAGTGAAAGCATTCTTCGTCAAGGAACTAGGAAAATATTTTATTCTCAAATTCTCATTTTGCGCTATTTCGCCTGCTTCCATTAAGTATCGCGCCACATGTTCGACCGTCGATTCGCTGGTATCCCCTAAAAATTTTGTGAACTTGGGAACTTTCCATCTATGGGGCAATTCTTGCTGCAAAATATATTTCGATAAAGGGGAGGTATAACTGGGTCTTTGTAATCCCAAATTAATACCATTTCGTGCCATAATTCTTTCGACCATGGCAGCCAAATTATTCTCCGCCGGCATATCATTACAACACATTTTTTGTATAATATTGTCAGCATTTTGGTTTCGATTTATGAGCAACACTCTTGGTTCTTGTTGAACAGGGATTTCGACCCCAGGGAGTTAGACTGTCCCTCCTTAGTTCAGAACTTCCGCCTGAGGGACGTTTGGTTGCCTTTGGTTTATGGTAGGTTCTTCTTCGACCGCTACCCTTGGGTTCTGAACTACTTGTTCCCTTGGGGGACACCGAAGAAATCAGCAATGTGCGTCATCTGTGCTGCCAATTGTTGATTCGTTTGTGTCGTGTTTAGGATCAAAGGGTTGAATATAAGCCCCATTTGTTGGACTAACATCTAGACCATATCATGGTTACTCTCATCCATTTGTTGCCTGATCACTTGTGCGGAGTTATTGATAATGTTTGGCATGTAAGTTTGATACCCCGTTCCTAAAGGCTGGCTAATTCGACCCATATGGTTCACCCCAGAACCAGACCCTTGCAAGGGCGAAGCTATGTTCATTGTTGGATCCGTTAATGCTGATGGCGCGTTATGCAAACTTTCCATTACTGAAGTTGGCATTCCATATGGTTGTTCTCGATTTAGAGGCATCGAAAACCCAGATATAAAGGGTCTGTATATACCACCTGAAGGGGGAGGAGTCATTTGAGGCATTTGGGGTCCCATAGTTGAAAAACTAGGAGCACTCTGGGGAATTGAAAGCGCAGGCGTCGAACCCGCTGTTGATGGATTACCCTCTGAAACTGATATTGAGGCCGTATTGCCCCCGGTCGAAGGATTAGGGGGTGGTATTTCATTATTCGTAGGATTCTGATTGTTAGGCAGATTTGGATTCGCCATTCTGCGTACTCGTCTTCTTCTGGGTCTTTCTTTGTTATTTATGGCTATTTTACCACTTCTTAGTCTCATAAAACAAACGAAGAGAAATTTTTTTTTCGAGTACAGTATAAAATGAAGGTTTTCAAATGTTAATAGCACAAGGTCCCACTGGGCGTGCCAATTTGTTTGCTTGGAAAATTCGCGAACAACCGCTGATCTCCTAATCTATGAAAGATTAGTTTACTTACAGGACCGATCAAACAAATCCTAGGACAATGTGCTCTAACAATTTTGACAATTTTCGTTAGAAAACCTTTTGTTTATTGAATTCATCATGGTTTTCACCAATTTTATATTTTTCGACAAAAGTAACAACACTTTGCTTTTTAAAATAAATGGCGAAATGTAAATGATTTGCGAGTAAGAAAATAACAAAAATGCAAAGGGAATTGTAAAAGAAGAACTTTAAACTTTTATTAAAATGCAAGGAATGAAAACTGGTGTTTTTCAAACGTACATTTTCTCAGTAACTACTCTTTTCTCTCTCACGGTTACTTTGAGTATTTCTTGAGTGATTTGTACAAATTCTGAACACACCAGAAATCCAACATTAAGACTCCCTATTTATATACAAACGAAATAACCACCAATAACAACTATTTCCCTTAATGGCGCAAATGGTATTCTGCATGCATTTGTCAACTAGATGCGTTCCACGCGTCCTATTTCAAAATGAAACTCCCTCCTAAATTTGAATTTCAAACATCCGTCGAATGGGCATATTTCTCTTTTGTCAAAATATTCCTCATACTTAAAAAGATCTGCCAATGCTTTCCCTAAGTACCATTTGTCTTCGACTTGCTTTTTCCCTCAGAAACATTCTAGTCGAAATGTCCTGTCGAATTTTCGACTTTGCTCTTGAACAATTATCTTGGCGTCGAAATTAGCAACCTACAATGCCTCTCTGGCTTCTTCACTTGAGATTTTCCTTGCTTATTTTTGACAGCCATTAACTCAGCAATTTATCTCTTGACTATGCCCTTGGAAGGGTTGTTCGAACTTGGGATGTCACCTGCGATAGAATCAATGTACTAACGCTTCCTCGTGCATTCTTCTTCTTCTTCTTCTTCTTCTTCTTCTTCGTCAATGCTACCTTTCTTCCCTATGAGTCTGGTCATACCTTTGATGGCTATCTTCGAGGATGTCTGCTCCTTACGAGGAGATATCTTTTGGCTTGACGAATATTCTTGACCTATGAGCCCTCTCCTTACTTCCCAGTTGTCTCTTTTACCCCATTCTTGGGTGTATTTAGACAGATGCCCCTTCTTTATCAACTATTTGATTGCATCATTAAGCTTAATGCAAATGTTAGTATTATGGTCGTTACTCTTGTAGAGACGACAATATTTGGACCTATCCGCCGAGAAAGACTCTCTAACTAGAAATGGGTTTCTGCTTCCGACCTCCTTATATTCAGTGTTCGTGTATTCATGCTAAATCCTCTCCCTCTAAGTTTTTAAAGGTTCATAAGCTTGGGCCTTTGTTGGGGTCTTCTCTCTTCATCGACCCTTCAACAGTTATTGTCCCTTTCTAGGAACCGATTATATCCAGAACCTCATGCTCTTTTGTTTTTCTCAACTATTTTGCTAAGAGATCATTTTCTCAATTCATATATGATTATGCCCTGTTTAGCAAGTCACTTAATCTATGGACCTCCTTGAGCCCTAACTTTTCCCAGAAGAAGCAATCCGACCTCACACCTTTCTTAAATAGTCTTCATCCCATCGTCGATGCCTACCACTTCCACGACCACATTGAATTAATCGATGTATTCACACATGGTCTCTTTCTTACATTGTGTGATTCCGTTGAGCACGACTATGGTCGTTGGCTTCTATTTTCTAAGCGGTGAATTGGACAGTGAGTGCATCAAACAGATCCTTACAGGAGTTGATGATCCCATATGGGAGGGTTTTGTACTATGTCATGCCAGCTCCAGTAAGGGTTAGTGTGAAGAGTTTGCACTTTGTATCTCCCTCGACATGGCAGTAGTCTAGTTGATTATTAACGGACTCAACAAGTTTTTCAGGGTCCTCGGTCCCGTCGTAGTCAGACAATTTAGAGGTTTCTCCAATGACCTCGGTATACATTGTCTAGGATACGCCTGAATAACAGGTTTATCTTCTGCTCTGCAGCCGAAATGTCTGCTTGAAATCATTCCCTCTGTTAAGGACTATTAGACGGTGAGCGAGGAGGAGGGAATTTCAGTCGGGGTGTGATTTTCACTTCTTACCCCAGATCTGAGCGGAGAAGTCTAGTGTCTCTTGCTTCAATGAGAGCGTGGAGATTGTGAAAATTTTTCTCGTGACATAGGCGTCTTTCCTAGGATTTGCTTTGGAGTAATGACGAGATTGTCGTGTCAAACTGCTTCTCGTATTGTACTTCCCTCGGGGGAGAAAACTGCATGTTTTCCTTATGTCTTAGAATCTTATGAGACAAGTGCATAAATTTTTGTTGTTGTACCATAATGTATATGTTGTTTAGCAGATCGGTTGCTCATAGTATGCCCGAATTAACTTGTAGTAGTTGGAGAACAGGAAACATTCTTAGTCCGGGCATCATAGGTTCCAAGGGAGGTTGGTTTGATGGTCTGACCAAGCTAAGTTGTGGAGTATGTTAGATCTCTCCTTGAAGGACTCTTGGAGAGGAGTTACATTTTGCATTGTTGGAGCAGATGATGAAGCTACTAACACATGATCCTCCACCTCTGGAGGAGGAAGACGAGGAAAATTTATGTTGGCCTCCACTTTTGGAACAACAACAATGACTTTAACAGATATAATGGTTTTTGATGTCACCATAGTTGGAAGGATATCAGTGACTTGACGATCTCATATCTCCGATCTAAAACTCCGATGTAGGAATGAAGATTTCTTATAGAGAATCATAGGAATCAAAAGTCAATTCCTACGGATGCCGTTACTCTTCCGTAATGGAACCATAATTGTTGATGAAATGATTGAGTTGATCTACGGAACGATGCAATGGGGGTCTGGTACAGTGGTGTGGGAGTATACCTGCAAGGTTAACACTCCAACACCAAAGTCAGTGAGAGTATGAGAAATAATGCAAAGTGAAAATACATTTAAATTACTTGGAAATGACATTCTTCCTCTCTTATATAGTGGAGGTGGTTAAAACAACAAATGGGAACACAACGTGATGTGCGGTAGACTGTTTGATTGATCAAGACAATATATGATGCTTAAGGGTCCGTTTGGTTCAATCGAGGGGAGGGGAGGAGAGAGATTTTTATCAAGGGGAGGGGAAGGGAGGGGAGGGATTTTAAATATATATATGTTTGGTTCAAAATAGGAAAGGGGAGGGGAGGGGAGGCATTTTATTTCCAAATATGTTTGGTTCACAAGGGGAGAGAAGGTATTTTAAAACTAATTTACATTTTTATCCTTCTAATTTTATCATAAGACTCATGATATTTATCATTTATAATTCAAATGCGAATTCATTGACGAAATATAAAGTATTCAATTAGGGAGCATCTTAAATTTTTTTATAAAAATTATAACGATTATAATATATAATTTTAAGAAGATTATCAAATATAATAAAATCTAATAAAAATTATTATACACAAAAACATTACAATAATTAAAAAGTAACAATAAAATATAATAAATAAAAGTCTAAAATACAGTTTTGGTCCCCCTGTTTGTCAAAATTCACGGTTTTGGTCCCCCCATTTTGTTTTTTGACAGTTTTGGTCCCCCACCCCTCACTGTTCATGTACTGTTCATGTACGGACCAAGTATTGTTCATCATTTTTTTGGGCCAAAATTGGGGTGGGGGACCAAAACTGTTAAAAAAAAATGGGGAGACCAAAACCGTGAATTTTGACAAATAAGGGGATCAAAACTGTATTTTAGCCTAAATAAAATAAAAGGATTTAAACACATATAATAATAATAATAATAATAATAATAATAATAATAATAATAAGATGAATATATAAAAAGTATAAGAAATATATAATGAAGATAAAATTTGTTCAAAATATAACATTTAACATTTTAATAAGTTAAATTTATATTTAAATAAATAATAAAGGTAAATATGTAAATATAATTATGATTAAAGTGAAATACCTCCCTTCCCCCCAAATCGGAGGAAAGCAAAAAGTGAGTCAGGAGGGATTTTGGTCCCCTCCATCTACCTCCTCTTCTCCTCTTAAAATTTGAACCAAACACAAAAATTATTAAATATTCTCTCCCCTCCCTTCCATTCCCCTCCATTTATCCCCAATCAAACACACCCTAAGAGTTTGGACTCTTGATGATAGGGAGAATTCACTTGTTCCACACGTGTGTATCCTAAATGTACACCTCTAGACTTATTGAGCCAATCTAATACAATTTTGTTTATATATATTTTTTGCTTGAATTGAAAATTCACTTTCAATAAGGAATTAATTATTTTTCCTTGGATCACTTTTTTACTATTTCAGTTTAATTTTAGTGTTCAGTTGAGAATAAAAAAAATTGATACTCAAATGTCATTTCGTCTGTAGTTTTTAGTAGTTTTGGATCACTTTTAAAAGCTTATCTACTATCATTAATTTGGTAACATTACTTAAAAAATGTAAGTAAAATAATTTATAACATTTTTCATAATTTTTTTTTGAATTTTTATTTTATAAATTGTTAATAAGAAAAATCTTATAACATAAATAAAAACAATTTAAATTTATTTCATATTTTATTATAAAAATAGTTAATGCGAGCTTATTAATAAACAATTATTTTAATATGCATTTGTACTATAAACTACAAATAAACTTTGAAGATTTCGTAATGCATCCAATAAGTTTCTTAGCCACCATGCGAAAATACATTAATGTTCTCATATTTTGGAGATGCAACTCCGGACGCACTAAAAGGTTAGTTAACGTTAAAATATTTCGGAGATGCATCTTCAGAATATTTTGGAGGTTAAATCGCGTCAGACCCTTTTCCTTCCTCATTTCTCATTTTACTCAAACTCAACTCCAAACTCTCTCAATTTTTTTTTCTCTACACCAAGTCAAAACTCAATCAACAAGGCTCAAGAGAATTTCAATCATCATCTGTAACATCAGAAACAACATCGCAAACATCAATTTCTTATAAGTTTTTTGAGTTTTTGTGTAAATGAGTAGAAATTAATAATTAAGGTTACAAATGAGTAGAAATCGCATTTAAGATAGTTTAGACATAGTGTATTAGACGTTTGTTTGCTGAAAAGGATGATCAAAGCATGTTTGTATTTGGGATTGCATGGGGTACATTGACGTCATTGATGCAGCTTCTGAGTTGCAGAAAATTTCTGAGTTGCATCTCCATAATTTTTCAGCGTTTTAGTTTACTAGATTTCGGAGATGCATCTCCGGAATATTCTGCAGTATTATTTTTTATTTTCTTCCTTGTGGTGTTGCTTGCCAGCACTATTTGTCTGGTTTAATTTAACTTTCAGGCATAATGTCTGATAGACACGATAGACTGAGGCACGAGAGGGTTGCTCAACACACATCAGTGCGGCGGGAGAAGAGTCAGGAGATTTCAAAGGCTCCTGGTCCTTCCGATTCATGCAGAGTTATCTTCTTTGGAACTTATGCTTCTCCTCATGCCACTCCATCTTATTCTTCCCATAGGAGACAAGATTCACCATCTGACACATCACTCCCTTCATCCTCCCGCAGGTACTAGGTTTCCCCTATTCAGACGTCTGAGATACCCGATTCACCAGTGCCACCTTCTACTGTAGATGCTGCTAATCTAATCCTACCTCCTACTGCTGATGCTGATGATCCAATTCAAGTTTCAGAGGGTGAGGCTATTGTGGATGTTGAGCTAGAGGCATTTGGAGGAGGCCTAGTTGATTTGTCATTACTGCCTCTGTATCCAGAATATGCTGCTAGACATATCTAGTATGGAGAGGTCACATTAGTTGGATTCATTATTTTTTTAGGTTAATTTTAACTAACGAATTTCTTACATTGATTATTATTTTTTCAGAAGCATGATCCGTATAATTTTATTAACCACAGGCGGAAGATTGCTGGTTTTCCTCAGCCGATTGAGGATTGTGTAAGAACAAGATTTGGTTCTACATCTGGCCTTTGAGTTTTGATGATAACTGCACAAGTTATCTAAGAGAACAATTCTGTATGATATGGTTTCTGTCTAGTGTGTGGCTGTTGTCAATATGATTCTGACTCTGATAAGAAGACGTGTGACGTCATCAAACTCTGTTATCAACACTCTGGAAGAAAACATATGTGTGTATAAGATAAAGTCAAGATTCATGAATGTTTCTAATACAATGGTTCTAATGAACTTTAGTCATGGACATTCTAATTGAGACTTTATAAGAAAGGCCTATAAGGCTTTCTAATGTGATGCGCTTCTAATGTTACATGTTCTGAAGATTCTGAAGACGTGATTCAGGTGAACATGGTTCTGAAGATTTTGAAGACACAATATCTGAAGATCAAGTTTTGAAGAGTTTCTGAAGACAAGGTTCTGATTGAACGAAGTTCTGAAGACTCTGAAGACAAAGTATGCGCTTAATGAAATCTGAAGACTCTGAAGACAAGGGTCTGAAGAAACAGGTTCTGAAGACTCTGAAGATAATGCTTCTAAGAAACCAAGTGCTGAAGATTCTCAAGATAGTTTCTGCTGAACATGGTGAAAGGTATTTAAATATAGATAACCGAAAATTTTGCCCTTAGATGCAATGACATGCTATACTATGGACAAAAGAAAACTATGCAATGCTGACATGCAATGAACTCTAATATGATGATAATGATGGGATGATAAATGAAAAATGCAAATGAAAAAGAAAGCAAACAAGGATAGAGTCAGCACAATGAGTAACAACTCACTAGAAATGACAACAATACTGGGAAAGCTGAAACAAACTAGGGAAATCTAAAGTGATTAAGCAACAGGTATGAGCATGACCGGATGAAACTTTAGAAAGAAGGGATCCTTTCTGGAGATAGAACCAAGAGATGGTCTCCACCGAGGAAGATCCAGAATAATGGATCAACAGGTTCAAGCAAAAACCAGGCCGACACTTTGAAAAGAATAGACGGGACACAACCCTTAAAGCCTTAGGATTGGACCAAAGAAAAGGTAAAAGTAACATCCTCATTGGAAGTAGAACCAAAAGATGGGCTCCAATGGAGGTGTCTAGAATGATTGATCATCAAGTTCAAGCAAGACCAGATGACATTCTAGAAATAAAAGATCCTCACTGGAGGTTGAACCAGTAAGAAGGTCTCCACTGGGGAAAGAAAATAAAAAAAGACATCTAAAGTGATGTAACAAAAGGTTCAAGCCATGACCGGTTGACACTTTAGAAGAAAATATCCTTACTGGAGGTTGAACTGGAAAAACGGTCTCCAATGGGAAATATCCAGAGCAGTGGATTAACAAGTTCAAGGAATGACTTACTGACACTCTGAAAAGAATAAAACAACTTCATTGGAAGCAGAACCAAAAGATGGGCTCTAATAAAGGTATCTAGAATGATTGATCATCAAGTTCAAGCAATGACTGGATGAAATTCTAGAAAGAAAAGATCCTTCATGAAGGTAGAACCGGAAAAGTGGTCTCCACTGGCGAAATAAAACAAGACATCTGAAGTAGGGGTGGCAAAACGGGCCGCCCGCCCCGCCCCGCCTTAAGCCCGCCAAAATAAAGGCGGGGCGGGCAAGCCCGCCTAATGGAAACGGGCTTAAAAATCTAGCTCGCCCCGCCAAGGTGGCGGGTTGGCGGGCGCCCGCCAACTTTTTTATTTATTTATTTTTCATTTTTTTAATAGATTAATAAGCTTGTTTTTTACATTTCAAATAGATTTTTCACTTATTTTTTAGAATAATTTTTACATAGCATCTTTTTAACAAATTTTACTTCAAAAAGTATTGCATATATTATCAAATAAATGTACAAAATAAAACTATCAAGACTTGGAATTAATAGAATTAACTAAAAAATGGCGGGTTTAAGGTGGGACAAGCTGAACGAATAGGTACGGCGGGATTTGGTGGGTGGCGAGTTTTGGCGGGGCGGGCTTTGGTGGGCGGCGGGCCCAAAATCCTAACCCAACCCCCCATATTTTGGCGGGTGCGCAGGCCGGCCCGGCAGGCCACGACCCGTTTTGCCACCCCTAATCTGAAGTGATGGAACAACATGTTTAAGCCATGACCGGTTGGCACTTTAGAAGAAAAGAAAAAGCATCCTCATTGGAGTTTGAACCAGAAAGACAGTCTCCAATGGGAAATATTCAGAGCAGTGGATAAACAAGTTCAAGCAATGATTGGTTGACACTCTGAAAAGAATAAAACAGGACACAACCCTCAAAGCCTTAAGATTGGACCAAAACAAAACATCCTCATTGGAAGTAGAACCAAAAGACGGGCTCCAATGGGAAATAGATAAGCACCTCCACTTCATTGGGGAGTAAAAGAGTCACAAGACATCACCGGGGTAAGAAGGTGTCCAGAAATTCACCGGGAAACACACATCCATTTCACTTGGAGAAGTATAAAGCCTAGGCAAGCTTACTGGGGATCTCACGAAAAAGATACAGGCTGGTTGCTTTATGATAAAATTTTCCCAAATAAAGAGAAAAACCAATTAGAGTCTTCATCAATTTTCAATAAGAGATGCCATTTTATAGAAACAAACTGGATAAAGGGCTTTGCTGAGAAATCATCACTTGCAATAAAATCCTTGTAAAGAGGGTAACTCAAATAAAGAGAAACCACTTGTAAGATCTTCAACAAAATCCTTCTGACAGACTTCCAGGGGAATACCAAATTATAATTGCAACAGGTTAAATAACACCAAGGTCGAATAAGCTTCTCGGGAGAGACTGCCAATTATCGCCATAGAAAACAAGCTTCTCTAAGAGATTGCCACTTGTTATGAGAAAATTCGAAGGAAACACCAAAAACGGATAAGCTTTTCAGGAGAGATTGCCACTTATCACCATAGAAAACAAGCTTCTCAAGGAGATTGCCACTTATTGTATACAAAAGATTGAGGAAAACACCAAAGACAGATAAGCTTCTTGGGAGAGGTTCCTGTAGCGCGATTTTTGTGGTCCTGAGTCACTATCGCTTGGGTACTACAGTTCGATTCATTTTTTATCCCATTGAGCTGATTAAGGAAGGGAAATAGATGTCTCCAATTAACCCTGTTTGCATACTGAGTTTGAACAACGGTCTGTTAGGTTACAGATGCTATGTGGACGTGGGGCCCAATATTCGGTTATTTTGTTAAGAACACAGTGTCTGGATTATTTGTGAGGTTTTTGGTATGATGTTAGGACTTGGTGCTTTTGGGTTGATATATGAAGGAG
This sequence comes from Lathyrus tuberosus, assembly GCA_022829125.1. Lineage (NCBI taxonomy): Eukaryota > Viridiplantae > Streptophyta > Magnoliopsida > Fabales > Fabaceae > Lathyrus > Lathyrus tuberosus. The sequence goes on along the minus strand of JALAZF010000546.1, from coordinate 2,841,251 downwards.
ATACTGGATTTTGGGTTTTTGATTAGTATGCACGCTAAGATTTTTTCAATCTTATGCCTACGTATTCCTGTTTGATGAAACAGGGAAATCAGAGCGATCGTAGTTCCTCCTATTCTATGGGAGGAAAAAGGTTGTTTTGATGTCTTGTTCAAAGCCCAAGACGTGAAGCTAAAGGTTGTTTGTATCTTGTTCAAAGCCAAAGATGTGAAGCAGAAGGGTCTATTTGTATCTTGTTCGAAGCCTAAGATGTGAAGCTGAAGGGTTTTGACTTTAGAGAGAATTTGTCCTCTCTAAAGAGGAGTTGTTGATGTTTGTATGCTGTGAGCAAGGCACAACTTTGATGCTAAAAGGTTGATTGACTCAACCAGGGGTTTCCTTATACAAAGCCTAAGAGGAGGTGATTGACCCAACAAGAGGGTGCTAACAAGTGTCTGACTCAACAAGAGAGTGCTTTCATGTGTCTTGTACGAAGCCCAAGACGGAGGCTAAAGAGGTTTGACTCAACAAGAGAGTCTTGACCCGGTGATTTACTCAACAAGAAAGTCTTTTACACTCAACAAGAGAGTGATTTATATCTCGTACGAAGCCCGAGATGGAGGCTAAAGGTGTTTGACTCAACAAGAGAGTCTTTTATACTCAACAAGAGAGTGATTTATATCTCGTACGAAGCCCGAGATGGAGGATAAAGGTGTTTGACTCAATAAGAGAGTCTTTTATACTCAACAATAGAGTGATTATATCTCGTATGAAGCCCGAGATGGAGTCTAAAGTGTTTGACTCAACAAGAGAGTCTTTTATACTCAACAAGAGAGTGATTTACTGTCTCGTACGAAGCCCGAGATTGAGGCTAAAAGGAGATTGACTCAACAAGAGAGTGTTTTATATGTGTCTTGTATGAAGCCCAAGACGGAGGCTAAAAGTCGTTGACTCAACAAGATAGTCTTTTATACTCAACAAGAGAGTGTGAAAAGGTTATCTCCGCTGGGGAGAATCATTGTACAAAGCCCAAGAGGAGGCTGACTGTGCTGGTGACTGTCTCAGTTCAGTGATAGGTCTAGTATGTTGGATAAAAGAGAAAATCAGTTCTTATAAAGATTAAAGGTAAGGCTGTGCTTTGGCACTGATCCGAGGATTAGGGTTATTTCCTGTTCTTTAAGGAAATGGAAAATCCAAAGGGTACTGAGATTGTCCAAGTCTACTGGTGTTTTGAGAAATCGATTCTCAGATAGTGAGTGATCTTTGTATGATGCCCAAGAGAAGGCTGGTATGTTAAGGGATGAAGGTCAACCCATTAACAGGTCTGACACTTGACTCAGAAAGACAGCTCTAGCAAATTGATGACTAGGTTCTGTTCCTATACCTGTAGAGGTCTCTAGGTCCTTGTACTAAGCCCAAGAGAAGGCATGAGAGCTTTTAAGAAGCCGAAGGGTCCTTGTACAATGCCCAAGAGGAGGGGGGATGCTTTTAAGAAGCCTGTGGGTCCCCAAACCCCGAGAAGTTCAAGACATGCCATTCACCGAGAATAGATCAAGCCAGGAAAGTCAGAGAATTTGGAAGAAAGTCAAGAGATGCCATTCACAGAGAAAAGATCATCTCTGGGGAGTTAGAGTTTCTTTGACAATTTCTAAGGGCGACAGTCTGAGAAAGGGTTCATTGAGAATGCTGCCTTTCACGTCTCCATATTGTTTAACCCCAAGAGGAGGGAACACTGTGTCTGGTAATCCTATGGGGATCTAGTTTTGACTGTATTTAAGAGTGACCAACAGGGCTTTACCTAGTGCTAGACGTAGTTGCCGGGGAAAACTCTAAATAACTATACTAGTATTACACAGTGGATATATAGCAAGTATATAAAAGTTTGTGAAAGAAGACTTACAGTGAGCAGCCCCACAATACAGTTATATATATATATATGAAAGCGGATAAAGAAAGCGGGTAAACACTTACTCGGTTGTAGAGCTTCCGTGCTGTTTTGTTAGTTGTTCAACAAAGAAATCTTTGATAACAATATTATATTCTAAATCAAAGGAGAAAGTGCTTTGAAAAGATTGTTGGGGCTTACAGCTCAAGGAGAGGCCCAAGGTTTTATTAGTGATTGCACTGTTGTTTTGAAATTGTACAGGGACTTATACAAGTGACTGAGGCCCAAAAAAGGTGAAATTCTGGTACCAGATGTGTGATGTTAAGTGCGATGTCACAACAACACACTCTGCAATGAACAATAACAAACAACAATAAATCAACACAATGAATTATTCACCCAGTTCGGTCTAACTACCTACGTCTGGGGGCTACCAAGCCAGGGGTGAATTTCACTATCAGTAGTATTAATTTACAGACTCAACAACCCAGTTGACAATCTCCTAAACTTAATCACTACTTAATGAACCTTCTGCTTAAGAGACCACTTAAGTATGAGAGCACTACTCAATCCCTAGATCACTTCAGTGACATAATTCAAAGATCACACACTTTGAAAAACACAACTTGATTCTGCTTCACAGCTTTGATCAAGAAAAAATCAAAACAACAATACCAATTCACACTCGAATGGTTTACAAACACGAAGACACAAACGACACTCAGTCTTTAGCTCTCTTTCTTCATTACTTTTCCTTCAGGAATGATGCGCATTATATAGCTATTTGAATTGGGCTTGGACCTGCTATAATATCTGACTTGATTTGTTATTTAAAACTGAATCTTCAAAACAGATTTTCTCTCTCAAAATCTTCTTAAATCTTCAGCTTTTAAACCTCCCTACAAATCTGCATCAAATCTCTATGCAACAGAGAATATCTATCCCAAGATATCCGCATCCAATGAGACTAACTGCTCTCCCAAAATCCAGCTAAAACGCAAACCCTAACAACATTACTAAACCTGATGTTATTCATCTTCTGCAGACCTGATGTCACAACATCGCATGTAACATCAGACATCACAACTTCAGCAACTTAACTTCTTAACATAAACCAATGTTAAGACTCAATGTTAAGACATCACCCATGTGACATCAACATTGAACACCTTTGTTTTACCAAAATTCTAGCCAATCCAAGAACCAACAATCTCCCCCTTTGGCTAATTTTGGCTAAATAAATCTCTGCAACATCAGAGACTTCAACAGCGGATAAAATTATTAATTAAAACAACTTTCGCAGCAGCATTTCTTCATCACAGCTCACAATTCTTTCAGCATGCTGCACACACTTCAATCACTAACTAATCAACATCATAGGGCAAGCTCCCCCTCAAGACAAGAACAAAACAAGCATACCAACAGTTGTTCAACAACTCTCCCCCTTAATGTCTGCACCACACTAGATATAGGGTACACTACACACCTAGGCTAACTCTCCCCCTTTTTAGCCACAATTTGATAATTACCAAACACAATGTTCTGACATAAAGACATGGTCAAACATCATGCTTCCCAAAAACACAAGTTCCAACACATAGACTGTTCAGTCGATACAAACTATGCTATTTGTTTTTCATTATAAACACAAGCATTTCTTCTAGCAGCACCACTCAGCAACCAAGAATGAGCCAGTCAAACTCCAAAGATGCAGCTAAGAACCTCAATCAGGAGGACAAGAAACCAGATCCACTGAAGAAGAAGAGCAAAACACAGACACCAGCTGGAACTTCTTCAGGAGCAACACGAGTTGGCAGAACCTCAGAGACAAAAATGAAAACCAGCAAGAAACCTCCAATACAATGACATGCTTCTGATGATGAATGGGATTAAGACTGGAAAACTTTTCTAGATTCAAGGGGTTGGGATAATCTGTAGACTCTTTGTTTGTAACTTTTTTTTTGTGAACTCCAATCTTGTATGCCTTCAGCAGTTGAATCAATTTTCAATAAAGTACACAACTGCACAATACACTCTCCAGCACACTTAATCTTCATAAATGCAAATTCCCAATTTACTTCTTAAACTTTCAAATTGGTTTGCATCTAAGGCTTTAGTGAAAATATCAGCTAATTGCTTATCTGTAGCTACATGTTCTAAGACAACAACTTTGTCTTCAACCAACTCTCTTATAAAATGATGCCTTATCTCAATATGCTTAGTCCTGCTATGCTGAATAGGATTCTTAGAAATATTGATAGCACTCAAATTATCACAGTTCAATGTCATGACATCTTGCTTGACATTGTATTCAGTCAGCATTTGCTTCATCCAAACAAGTTGAGAACAACTACTCCCTGCTGCTATGTATTTAGCCTCAGCAGTAGAGAGAGACACACAGTTCTGCTTCTTGCTAAACCATGATATCAGATTATTCCCCAAGAAGAAACAACCTCCTGAAGTGCTTTTCCTATCATCTGCACTCCCAGCCCAGTCAGCATCACAATATCCCCTTAACTCAGTCCCAGATCCATGACTATACAACATCCCATAGTCACTAGTGCCATTAACATATTTCAGGATCCTCTTTACTTGATTCAAGTGACTAGCCTTAGGTTCAGATTGATATCTGGCACAAACTCCAACAGTAAATGCAATGTCAGGTCTGCTAGCTGTGAGATACAATAGACTCCCAATCAGGCTTCTATATAAACTTTGATCCACACTGACACCATGTTCATCCTTGGACAATTTTAGATGAGTAGGAGCAGGAGTCCTCTTGTGATTAGCATTCTCTAGACCAAACTTCTTCACTATGTTCTTTGCATACTTGCTCTGAGAAATGAATATGGAGTCCTCCATTTGTCTAACTTGTAGACCAAGAAAATAGTTCAGCTCACCAACAAGACTCATTTCAAATTCAGACTGCATCTGTTCCACAAAATGTTTCACCATTGCATCTGACATCCCACCAAATACTATGTCATCAACATAGATTTGAGCTATCATCAGTTTTCCTCCTTCCTCTTTAACAAACAAAGTCTTGTCAATCCCTCCTTTTCTGTATCCATTCACAACCAAGAAATCTGTAAGTCTTTCATACCACGCTCTTGGTGCTTGCTTCAAACCGTATAGAGCTTTCCTTAGTTTGCACACACGGTCAGGAAATGTTGGATCAATAAATCCTTTTGGTTGATCAACATACACCTCTTCGTTTAAGTAACCATTCAAGAAGGCACTTTTAACATCCATCTGAAAAAGCTTGAATTTGAAATTACAAGCCGCACCTAAGAGCAATCTGATAGATTCCAGTCTTGCCACAGGAGCAAAGGTTCATCATAATCAATTCCTTCAACCTGAGTGTATCCCTGAGCAACCAATCTGGCCTTGTTTCTGGTGACCACTCCTTGTTCATCAGATTTATTCTTGTAGATCCACTTGGTGCCAATCACATTAACTCCATCAGGCCTAGGTACAAGCTCCCATACTTCATTCCTCTTGAATTGCTCCAGCTCTTCATTCATTGCATTTATCCAAAACTCATCAGTCAATGCTTCCTTGACATTCTTTGGCTCAATTTTGGAGACAAAGCATGAACTTGCTATAACATCTCTTGACCTAGTCCTCACTCCAGAGTTTGGATCTCCTATAATGAGCTCCTTTGGGTGGTCCTTCTGCACTCTGATGGAGGGATCCTTATGAGGTTGCTCAGTTTCAGGCTCAGCAGCAGCAACACTAGGAGTTGGACTTCTGTCTTCAGCTTCTGGAGTAACTTCACCAACTGATGTTCCAACATCATCTAGGACATCATCATCTTCCTGCTTGTCCTTGTCATCAATCACCACATTGATTGACTCCATCATCACCTTGGTTCTAGAGTTAAAAACCCTATATGCTCTGCTGTTAGTAGAATATCCCAAAAATATTCCTTCATCACTTTTGGAATCCAATTTTCTTCTCTGTTCTCTATCAGCCAGAATATAACATCTACTTCCAAAAACATGAAAGTATTTAACATTAGGTTTTCTTCCCTTCCATAGTTCATACAGAGTGGATGAAGTGCCTCTTCTCAGGGTAACCCTGTTGTGAATGTAACATGCAGTATTCATGGCTTCAACCCAGAAATGATAGGGAAGTTTCTTGGCATGAATCATAGCTCTAGCAGATTCTTGGATAGTTCTGTTCTTCCTCTCAACTACTCAATTTTGCTGAGGAGTAATAGGAGAAGAAAACTCATGACTTATACCTTCAGCAGAGCAAAATTCTTCAAACTTGCTATTCTCAAACTCTCTTATATGGTCACTTTTTATTCTGATAACCATACTCTCTTTTTCTCTTTGGAGTCTTTGACAAAGATCTTTAAAAACATCAAACACCTCTGATTTGTCTTTGATGAAGCTCACCCAGGTGTACCTAGAATAGTCATCCACAACTGCATATGCATATTTCTTTCCACCCAGACTTTCCACCTGCATAGGTCCCATCAAGTCCATATGAAGTAGTTCCAATACCTTGGAGGTGGTGTCATGTTGAAGCTTCGGATGAGACATCTTTGTCTGCTTCCCTTTTTGACAGTCTCCACACACTTTTCCTTCCTCAATATTAAGTTTGGGAATTCCTCTGACTGCTTCTGAGGAGATGATTCTCTTCATTCCCTTTAGGTGAAGATGTCCCAACTTTTGATGCCAGATTTTGACATCATCTTCTTTAGCAAAAACACAAGTGGAAGAACTTGAATCTTGTGGCACCCAAAGATAACAGTTGTCCTTAGACCTGGCTCCTTTCATAATGACTTCTCCTTTATCATCTTTGACAATGCATTCAGACTTTGTAAAGTCTACTTTGAACCCTTGATCGCAAAGTTGACTAATGCTAATCAAATTAGCTATCAGTCCTTTAACAAGAAGAACATCCTCTAGTCTGGGAGCACCAGCACAGTTCAATTTACCACTCCCCTTGATTTCTCCTTTGACCCTATCACCAAATGTAACATAACCTGAAGAATGAAGCTTCACATCTACCAATAGATTCTTTACTCCAGTCATGTGCCTTGAACACCCACTATCAAAGTACCAGTCTTCTTTGGTAGAAACCCTTAAATAAGTGTGAGCCATCAAGCTGGTAACCTTAACTTTAGGGACCCATTGCTTCTTAGGCTTGGAAACCTGCCTTCCTTTATAACAGTACTATTTGGGAACAACCTGATGATCCTTCTGTGGATACCCATGTAGCTTATAACAATAAGCCTTAATGTGTCCAAAACATCCACAATGGTGACACCTCCAGCGTCTGTATTTCTTCTTAGATGGAGTTCTGTCATGATGTTTTAACATCTGTTTTAACATCACTGGTTTTGAGTTGATTGAACCTGCATCACTGGTGAATCCCAAACCATCTTTGTCTCCTGCCATCTTCCCAATACTGAGAATATTGTCTAACACATCAGTACCATTGTTCAGCATTCTGATAGTTTTGGTCATAAAGTCCAGCTTATAGTTAAGTATGCTGACTTCAGCTTCAAGGTCAGTCTTTTCAGCTTTTAACTGTACTATGGTTTCTTCAGCTCTTCTCCTTCAAGACACACTTGTTCACTTCTCATGAAAAGATCTTTATAAGTGACAGCAAGTTCATCATAAGTAACTTCATCATTTTAAGACTCATCATCTGACTCATAAACCCCAACCATAGCTCTAACAAGTTTAGCTGAATTTTCTTCAGATTCACTCTCACTGTCAGACCAAGAAGCTGATAACCCTTTCTGCTTCTTTAAAAAAGTAGGACATTCCTTCTTGACATGTCCATACCCTTCACACTCAAAGCATTGTATCCCTTTGTCATTACTGGATTTTTCTTCATCTTTAGACTTCTTCCCTTGTTCTCCTGATCTGTTGATGTCAGAGGTAATGTTCTTGACATTGGGATTATAACTCCTATTTATCCTTTTCATAACTTTGTTGAACTGTTTACCCAGTAAAGCAATAGCCTGAGACAGCTCCTCCTGAGAGTCATCTACTTTCTCTTTCTTGGCTTCTTCAGAACTGGAAACTAAAGCTATACTCTTGGACTTCTTCTTAGGTTCTTCTTCACTTAAACCTAGCTCAAATGTTTGAAGAGATCCAATAAGCTCATCAACTCTCATTTTGCTGATGTCTTGAGCTTCTTCAATTGCATTCACCTTCATCTTGTACCTCTTAGGAAGGGACCTAAGGATTTTCCTTACAAGCTTTTCTTCTGACATCTTTTCTCCAAGAGCACTGGATGCATTTGACAGCTCAAGAATACTCATGTGGAAGTCATGGATAGTTTCATCTTCCTTCATCTTCAGACTTTCAAACTTCGATGTTAGAAGCTGAAGTCTTGACTTCTTAACTCTAGATGTTCCTTCACGTGTAGCCTTCAAAATATCCCAAGCTTCCTTAGCAACTTCACATGTATTGATTAACCTGAATATGTTCTTATCCACTCCATTGAAAACCGCATTTAAAGCTTTGGAATTACCAAGGGCAAGCTCATCTTCTTCCTTGGTCCATTCTTCTTCAGGCTTCGGCTTTGAGGTGCCCTCTTTATCTTTCCCAACATCATCTTTTTCAAACACAACAGGTGCTTTCCATTCTTTAATTATAGCCTTCCAAGCCCTGCTGTCCAAGGATTTCAAAAAGGTGATCATCCTTGGCTTCCAATAATCATAATTCGAGCCATCCAAGATATTGGGTCTATTGACAAATCCTCCAACTTCTTTGTCCTTCTTTACACCAGAAAGTAACTTCCCTAGATCTCACCCAGAGACAGACAGGATGCCTGCTCTGATACCAATTGAAATTCTGGTACCAGATGTGTGATGTTAAGTGTGATGTCACAACAACACACTCTGCAATGGACAATAACAAACATCAATAAATCAACACAATGAATTGTTCACCCAGTTCGGTCTAACTACCTACGTCTGGGGGCTACCAAGCCAGGGATGAATTTCACTATCAGTAGTATTAATTTATAGACTCAACAACCCAGTTGACAATCTCCTAAACTTAATCACTACTTAATGAACCTTCTACTTAAGAGACCACTTAAGTATGAGAGCACTACTCAATCCCTATATCACTTCAGTGACATAATTCAAAGATCACACACTTTGAAAAACATAACTTGATTCTGCTTCACAGCTTTGATCAAGAACAACTCAAAACAACAATACCAATTCACACTCGAATGGTTTACAAACACGAAGACACAAATGACACTCAGTCTTTAGCTCTCTTTCTTTGTTACTTTTCCTTCAGGAACGATGCGCATTATATAGCTATTTGAATTGGGCTTGGACCTGTTACAATATCTGACCTGATTTGTTATTTAAAATTGAATCTTCAAAATAGATTTTCTCTCACAAAATCTTCTTAAATCTTCAGCTTTTAAACCTCCCTACAAATCTGCATCAAATCTCTATGCAACAGAGAATATCTATCCCAAGATATCCGCATCCAATGAGACTAACTGCTCTCCCAAAATCCAGCTAAAACGCAAACCCTAACAACATCACTAAGCCTGATGTTATTCATCTTCTGCAGACCTGATGTCACAACATCGCATGTAACATCAGACATCACAACTTCAGCAACTTAACTTCTTAACATAAACCAATGTTAAGACTCAATGTTAAGACATCACCCATGTGACATCAACATTGAACACCTTTGTTTTACCAAAATTCTAGCCAATCCAAGAACCAACAAAAGGTTTTTTGTACAAAGGGATGGGTCTTACACTCTCTCAAGAGGTCCAAAGGTGTTTAAAGAAAAGGAATGGGGCTTATAACACGAGGGTAGGCCCAAATGATTTGATTTTTGAACTGGCGACCGCGCCGAGGTTTCTTTAACATACTGGGTCTTATACAATGCATTGGGGCCCAAAAAAAGATTTGGCTACAAGGGATGGGTCTTACACTCTATTAAAGGCCCAAAGGTTTATTTTTGTACAAGTGGTGGGGCTTACAGCTCAAGGAGAGACCCAAGGGTTTTTGTTAAAAAAGCGACGATCGTGCCGAACTTTTTGATGGTGTCGGGACTTATACAATACACTGAGGCCCAAAAAGGATTGTATTTACAAAAGATTGGGTCTTCCACTCTACCAAGAGGCCCAAAGAGTTTTGAAAATGATTGATGAGGTTTGAAATCAAAGAAACCCTAATTTTATTTTCCTTTAAAAGTAAATATTTAAAGAAAATCAATAAAAATGATAAAAATACCAAATGAGTTTGAATAAACCACTTGTGATTTTTGTTTAAGGTTTGAAAAATGAGGTTTTAATTACAAGATGAATTAAAACTCATTTGGTTTTGATTTTCAAGGTAAATATTCACTTTTAAAATGTTTAAAAATAATTAAAAAGGAATTTATTCACAAAAATACTAATTATATTAAATAAATAATATAAACTTGATTTTTTTGTGGAATAAAATATTTCAACATTTTTGTGATTTTTTGCAAAAAGAACCAATAAAAAATAATTAAAATTGAGAGAGTTATTAATTTTCCAAACTATTAAAAAATAATATGAAAAATAGTAGAAAAGTGGAAAAAATAGCAAAAAGAGGGTCTGGGGCGAGGGGGATTCGAACCCCAGACCCCTTGTGTATAGGGCGCGCGCCTTACCACTGGGGTGATGATACATCCGTTGATTGAAACACAACCACAAATATACAAGGCCTGCCTTGTTTTTGGCCTGGCCCAAGGCAAGGCAAGGCAAGATTTTGGTTAGAAACGTGAAGGCCATAACTTTCTCATTTCTTCATGGATTGGGACAAAATTTAGGTCTATCCTGTCTAGAATTTCACAAGGAATCCAATGGTGGTGGTGTTTTTTTTAAGATCATGCACCTATTGAAAAACCCGATAGTGGTTTTGAAATAGGCCATGATTTGCGTTTTCTGTGCTATCTCTTGGTACAGGTGTGAATTACATGACAAATTGGTGCAAACACAACACATATAACATGTATAAGATGTGCATGATCAATGGACCTCAAAGGAAAGCATGATTCAAAGAATTCAAGTTGTGAGGCTTACCTCTTTTTGGAGCTTTTGTGCAATCTACCAAGTGCTTTGTTCCAGAAATGATTTGATGCTTTGGGCACCCTCAAATGATCTCTTAGAAGCTTTTAGGATGGTTGGAATCAGCCGGAAACCTCAGGAAGAAGTTTGAGCTCTTTCTTGCAAAAGGGACAAAAGTGGCCAAAATAACAACTCTCTCAAATGGTGTTCCAGATGGGGGGAACCATTTGGGACAGTTCAAGGATGATATTTGGAGTGTGTTTGAGGTTTTATCTGGTTTGGAAAGTGACTGAATCAAGACATGGCTTGAAAAATGTACAAAAGTCCTATATTGAGGTTTTGAGAGGTGACTTTGTGATTTTGGTGTTACAGGTCACTTGTGAGTGTTTGGATCACCTCTATATGATATTTATGAGGTGTGTGTGTGATTGGTTTGGTTGGAATTGCTCTCAAACTCAAAACCCAATGGTGACTTGCTTTGGAAGGCAAATTTGGAAGTGAGAAGGTGATTTTGAGGACAGCATCGGTTTGATGGCTTTGGTGTACTCAAACTGATCACAAATGAGCTCTATTTATAGTAGAGCAAGTTTGTTTTGGGAGCAATAGTGATTGGCAACTGCTGCATAGGTTTGGCCAATGTTGATCAATTAGAATCCAAGTCTCCTATAGCCATTGACTAAAGGTTAGGGCACAGGCTGCTGGTTCCCTTGGTCTTGGATAAGTCTTGACTGAATTGGTTTTGATACTTTTTGGATCCAAGTGAAAAATGCCCCTACATTTTGAAAAAAGTAAGACAGATTATGACTTAGTGAAAATTTCACTAAGTGTTGGAAAAAAGTGACATTTTCACTTTTTGTGATTTTGATCATTCCATAACTTAAAATCCATGTGGAATTGGAATGAGTTGTGTTTGAAGCTTTTGTAGAGGTCCATGAGAGCTACAAATGCAGCTTTGGATGGGGAAAAATTGCCTTGTGGTTTAGGAGTTATGATCCTACAAAGTTGGTACCCTAGCCACTTTGTTACATAACTTAGAAAATTTCTAAGTTTTTTATGGTTACCCCTTTTACAAGTTATCCCACTTTTCTTGATTTTTCTTGATGAATGATGATTCCAATCACACATTAACATCATATTAGGGTTAAAGAACCATAATTGTGAAAAATCTCAAAAAGTCAAAGTTGACTTTTTGTGCACAGTTGACTTTTTGTCAGATGAACTCCAGACTATGCGATCCTCTATGAAATCACGTCCTTGACCTAAATCAAACTTGATGGATTGATTTCATAGGTGTAATAGGGTGTATTGAATCATGTCCCAAGGTTTGGGAGCATGTCCTGGTCAAAAGTCAAAGATACAGTTGACTTTTTCTCGCGAAACCCTAATTGTGGTTCTGATGAGCTTGAAACTTGTGAATCAAGCTTCTTGGATCAATCCATTGTTGCAAATGGATCAATGTGATGTATTTGAGACCCTCAAATCCTCTCTTGAGGTCCTGGCTCATGTTTTGTCCCAAAAGTCAACTTAGGGGTGAATTAGATCAAGAAACCCTAATTCCTGATTTTTGATGAATGCATCCCCTGAGGTTAAATTGACTTGATGATTGGGTTTATGATGTCTCTTGGAGTATCTTAGGTTATGCTTTGAAGAATTGGCTCATGCCCAGAGGAAAATTTCCATCTGGAGGACCTAGTCGACCAAAACCTTAATTTGGTGACACTGGCGATCTTGAGGCTTGATCCACTCAGACTGCTGCAACCTTGTGCTTGATTCTTGATGTGGGAGTCCTCTTGATCCATTGTGGGTGTTTGAGAGGCTAGACAAGTTGAAGATCATGTCATTCCTTGATTGATCCTTTGTCTAAGAACTCTGAGAGGGCTTGAAACTCTAATTTTGATTGTAGTGGATGCTCGCCTATCTTTGGGGAGACTAATGAGGCAAATGATACACCCACATTGTGATGATGATTTGCACAATGAAGGGGAATCTTAGTGGTCAAAATTTGGGGTATGACATATGCCCTTATTTAATCTTCTTGGACACGAAGGTGTGAATGGCGAAGGTATTCGGGCATTCGGGGTGCAAGAGGATTAAATATCGGAATACCCAAAATTTTGATGGTGGTTAAGAATGGCAGTTCACGCATCCTTCTTCTTTTGCTAATCAATGATGCTTAGAAAAGGTAAACCTCCCCTCGATCCTGGTCTTCAGCCAAGGAACTGGTCTAAGTTTCTGAAATAAACTTCTCCTCGATCCTGGTTTCCTACCAAGGAACTGGTCTTAGTTTCTGATATAAACTTCCCCTCGATCCTGGTTTCCTACCAAGGAACTGGTCTTAGTTTCTGATATAAACTTCCCCTCGATCCTGGTTTCCTACCAAGGATCTGGTCTTAGTTTCTGATATAAACTTCCCCTCGATCCAGGTTTCCTACCAAGGAACTGGTCTTAGTTTTTGATATAAACTTTCCCTCGATCCTGGTTTCCTACCGAGGAACTGGTCTCAGTTTCTTTTGTCAATAAACTTTCTTGACAAGGGAAGCTGTTCGTAGCGGTTTTCCTCAAACTTCTCGCCGAATTTTCCTGGGGAGATGCCATTTGATAGAATAAGATTTGATGTCAAAGTTGTTGGGGAACCCAGTCGTCTGAGTTGTAGAGGTGCACAAACTTCTCTGTTGGAGACGCCATTTGCTGATTCTACTGGGGAAAGTAGGTCTCTTGAGAGACTGCTCTCGCTTGGGGATATTACATCATACTTTTCTCGAGATTTTCTCAGAGAAATTCCATATGATGTGATCCAATTTTGAGGTGCTGAAGACCTTTTCGTCAGCGGATTTTTTAGAAAACAACTACTGTATTGCCGAATATCTGATTAAGAGGCTTTCTCTGGGGATTTTCCTTCATCCGGGAAAGCGAGAATATCATCTTTAATGGGGAAGAGTGATGTTTGTCGAATGTCTTCTTGTCTTTCAGAGGTTCAAGTTATCAAAGTGGTCAAAGTATCCCCTTCAATCCAAAAATAAACTGGAGGAGAGAGATTGTTCAGACGCAACATTTCCTGACGAGGAAAGAACTGACAACTCGATTGACAAGAAGACTTTTATCACTAGGGGATAAGACCGACTAGAGTGATAGTGATGCAATATGAATATGAATGTAAATCAATAATGCATGATGTATGTATGTTTATGCTGACAAAAACTGACGCGACATACAGACTAGTAGATGAACACGACTGGATACTCGGCCATAGCGGGAGATGAAAAGTATCACTGGTCCAAAAGTAGCAATTCTGCCTTGCTTAGGAGAAATATTCCCCGCGGGGAACAACCGTTGGTCGGGCTTAGGAGATAAGAACTCTGCCGGGGGTGTCAGATAAGACGTGGTCTCTGACACAGTTGATCCTTGTCGCTCCCGGGATTTTCATCCAAGTACAAACGCGAAAGTGGCACCGAAACAGAGTCGCCAGCAATGTGTATTTATCCCAGGAGAGGGAAAGGAAACACCGCATAAACCTGAAGAGAAGGAAAAAGCATGGTCTTACGACCAAAGAACTGGGTTCGGGAGTCGGTTACGCGAGAGGAAGGTATTAGCACCCCCTCACGTCCATCGTACCCGATGGGATCCACGCTTGCTTGTCTCGATCAAAGGGTGTAAGAAAGGAATACTGAGAAAGAACTGAAAAAGGAAAGGAGAAAGAAGAACAAATGTAGGGAAAATAAAAGAAGTGCTCGCATGGGCCCTACCCCACTGCCTACGTATCTCATCGGGAACATGAGAATCAGAGCGACGTAGTTCCCCTCACTAGGGATGGATTGTGTTTTTTAGAGAACGGCTTACGTTCTAGCTCAGGTGTTGCAGGCTCGCTGGTCCGAGTGCGTTACCATCTTGCAAGAGAACGAGTAGAAGCGCGTTCGTGCGTTGAGAATGAATGAGATGAGAAAAGAATTCCCGAAGGAAGGACGTTATTGTTTGTTTTTGCCTTTTAGAAGTTTTTTCATTTGTTTGCATATGATAGTGTATCTGAATCTTAGTCATTGGAATGTGTACATTCTCACATTCCAAGACGGAATGGGTAAGAATGCACACTAAGAGTGAAGAAGACCCCCACACTTAGTTCCAATTGTCAAGGCTCAAACACACTAGCATACTTGTGTTTATTAAGTGTTTTGTTGATTAAGAAATGAAGAAGTGTTTTTTATTTGTACCTTCAACAAGTATTGCATTTAAGTCCCTCATACAAGATCAAATGTTTAACACATTGACCCAAGATGGGCTATATGCTATACATTCTAAAATTATAAGAGAAGACCCCTTATAACCTTTTCTTTATATGAAAGGCCTAAATGCAATAAATGCCTACCTTTATTAGATATTTTGAATTTTCTTTGAGATGAGAAAAGAGACTCAAGGGAGGAGAAAAGGTAAAACCTATATGGACTAAGACTCAATCCTAATTGAAGATTAAAGAGAGTGATCCTAAAGGTTTGTGAGGTTTCAACCTAAAGTCTAAAGAAAGAAAGAATTAAACAATTCACTTCCAAAGTAGAAGATGAATTGTAATTCAAAAGGGAAAGTAATGAGTTATTAAAAGAAAGCACATAAGTGCTTAACAAAACACAAAATGGAATTGTAAGAGAGAAAGGATAGAAGTTGAATGTGGATTCATTATCCACACTCAATTGAAACTTACCAAAGCCCCTACATGGTTAGCACAATCACTTATAAGTAAAGTAAGAAAATATAATGAACAAATCAAATTCAAACAAGTTGACAAACAAAATAAAATGAGATTGAATGCTATACATGCTTCCAAGTCAGAATGTAACTCATATTTACACCACCTAATGTTATCCTAAATGAGCATACCAAATCATGCAAACAAAATCTCAATCCAACAAGAAGCAAAGAAGAAAAGGTGAAGTGATGTGAATGTGGTTCATACTTGTGAAACAAGTGACTTAAGGTGCAAGATAAACATCAAACATGCAAAGATGAAACCCAAATGTCACAATCAGAAGTCAATTAACATGCTATACATCCTCAAACAAAACCACAACTCATGGCACAAGTACCTTCATGATCAAGCAAACCAAACATGAGGCATGCATTCACAAAATGAACAAGTTAAACTTCATGCTTCAAACAAATAGCAAACATGCTTCAACAATTATGACTTTCACCAATCAAACACCTTAAACACATGCCATTAACATATCAAGTCCACAAGCAATGAATCAGAACCAAAGTCACTCAACAATTAGGTCAAAGTCTCATGGAAGTTTCATGCATTCATGCTCAAAGCAACACATCAAAAGTCATCCAAAAAAGACTTAAAAATCATCTCATAAATCTCAAACATACCTCAACATATTGTGACCACAATGCAAAAAGAAAGGCATCAAAATCATTTTTTATGATCAAGAACAAAAATGCACAAAATCATATGTCACATTAAGTATGCATGCAAATGGAAATTCAAAAGAAATAATGGAACAGGGGCAAAATGGTCATAAAATCAGAAAATAAAATCATGAAAAATTTCCTAAATGTTTTAAGAATACACATGAATTTTTGTAGAATTTTCCAATATCATTTGGTATTTTTAATAAATGGAAAGCAAACATGTATGAAAGAAATAAAAATAAAAATGAATGCAAAACAAAGGGGGGTATGAACATAGCAATTGGACAGTTCAAACTGGTTTGGGCTTTAGAAAATGGGGTGCGAATAACAATCTGATTTAGGTCCACTTACGCGTAGCACACACTAACTACCATGCATTATCAGTCAAACTAAGTCAAACCATTCACCACCATCAGATCAGGTCAAGGTCAAATCTAGGTCAATGTAATCAAGATCAACGCGCACACTTGAATGTCCATACACACTACCATGTACCATACCACACAATGTTTAAAAAAAATTCAGAAAATCACACGTGACATGCACATGTATTTTAATGTGCTGTCATCACATAAGCCACACGATTGCGCAAAATGAACGGACGAGATTAAAACAACGCAAACCCTAACAGTTGAAGTCACCGGCCGGAGAGGGACCTCCGGTCACCTTCTCCGGTCACTCACCACCGTCTGCAACTTCACATGTTCACAGAAATGTACAATACGCATACCAAAATGAAGCTGAGCTCATGTAGATCAAGAATGCACACTTATTTTTCACATATCAAGCACGTGCACAAAGAACAGAAGAGATCAAGTCCTGCCCTAAGTTTTCAACTATGCCTCTAAAGGCCTATCAACTAGCCAGACAAATTCTTGAGCTTATAAGAAGCCTCAAGAACCTGAAAACCACTTCAAATCAAGTCTATAATGGTGGAAATTCGTACCTGAAGATTTGAGACCTTGAGATGTTCTTCAGAAAAACCAGAGATGCTGCTTCCTCTTTGAGCTTCTTTTGGCCAAATAAAGGCTTAGATGCAGTGGTGGATGATGATTCAATGGAGAAGAAATGAAATCCAAGCTTCAAAACCAGTTGCAAGGTAGTGAAATTGAGAAAGAATCAGAGAGATTCTGAAGTGAAAATGAGGAAATGAACAAGGTGAAGCTCGAGAATCAATGGCAATGGTGAGATTGAGAGAGAAGAAGAGCAAGTTTCTGAAGTGAATGTGTGAAAAATGAAGTTGGAAATGAAATTTGAGAGTGTGATTTTTATTTATAGTGTAAGCTAACCATGGTTTGGTGAGTGAGTTAAAGTGAGTCAAGGTGGTTAAACTGAGTCATCCCTAACTAACTGAGTCAAGTTAGTTAGGGAGAGCAGTGCTATGGTGAAGAGGGCTCATGACATGCTATGGTGGAATGGAATGTAAAGCTGCAGCAAGCAAAACTTGTTATACAAGTTTCCACTCCTTTCCCTTTTTATGATCATGTACAGCACGTGGTATGGTAAATGAGAAATATGTTGGGCCAAATGAAATAATGTTGGGAGGGTGAACAATGCACGGGCTGTGACAATCAACAACTTTCATTTCTCATTTTCTGGTTTTTGATGGCAGTTGATAACAATGGAAATAGGGTGATTTGATGATGAAATTCTCTCTACTCCATGGGTGGTTTAGTGTGTTTTTGGAGTCATTGGAAAGATGGCACATTGGAGAACAATGTTTATGTGAAAAAGGAATTGAAATGATGCCTCAAACATGCTCCAAAATGACTATAAACTTAAGCACACAAGACTGGATGATGGGCGCATCAGGTGGTCGGTTGGCAAGGCTGGCATGGCACAAAATTTCAGCATAACCACCCTAACTTGAGGCCACTATTTCTCCATCATACCTTGATCAGATGAAAATTTTCCCAACATGAACATTGAAGAGGGCACTACAAGGAACATTTTTGATGTTGACAAGTTTTGCAAATGAAACCTTTAACCATGAGAAAAATAGGTGTACATTTGGCCCACCAACTGTTTGTTAAAATGACTGCGCGCGTGCCCTGAAAATCTTGGTCATGACCTAGTTTTGAACCTACTTTGCTCAAACTTTGATCAATCATATCTCACTCAATTTTTATCCAATGGAGATGTTCCACACATGGATTTGAAGCTTAAAACAAGATCTTTTGTTGTGGCCGAGTGGAATTTTCATTTGGTGCTTCAATTTTAAATGGCCTTGGTTCAAACTCTGATGCAAAATGGCCAAAACTTACTATTTTTAGTAACCCTACTTCACCCAAAAATGGCAACTTTCCACATCTTGATTTTTTTATGATTCCTTTGGAGTTTCTTGATCAAATTTTGTACATTGGACATATGTAACATGAATTTCATGAATTTGGCCTCAAAAAGTCAAGAGTTGACTTTTTCCTCTGATTATTTGACTTTGCCCCAATTTCTCTGATTCTTGATCTTTCTTCCAATTGAACCACTTCTAAAACCAATTGAGATGCAATTTTACACATACATACACTTAAGAACATGTAGAATACCATGACATCAAGTTTTGCCCAAAAAAGCAAAGATTCCCTGATTTAATGGGAAACCCTAGTTTTGACCCCCTCTGGTTAGGAGGAAATTGCACATCTTCCAAATCCAAATTCCTCAGAGTATGTTGTGTATCCTCTTAAAGGATGATGAGAAATGCCACTTGAGAATGATTTTGAATCAATGAGCTATCTCTTTTGAGGGTTTTCCTTCAATTTTTGAATCTCTTGCATAGTGAAAGATGTAGTGCTTCAATCTCCCATTGGATTTCACTTTCTTGAGATTGTGGATGATCAATTGAGGTAGTATGAGACATGAGAGACCTCTTGGCTTGTCTAGAGGCAACTTGATTGACCTTTTTGTGCTTTGGATGATCTCTTGATTGTCCACCTCCCACCTGACCACATGCCCTGATGGTAAGAAGGATGCCATGCTTCATTTTTCTATGTTAAATGCAATGTAATGTTAATGAGGTGGATATGATATGATAAATGATAATGCCATGCTATGATGACAAAGGGGAGAGCAAATTTTGGGGTATTACAGCTGCCCCTATTCAAGCGCTGTAGACCTGAATGCCTGAAAGCAATTGCTTTCGGACTTTCAAGGTATATAGTGATTGAATACCAAATATAACCAAAAATTTGCTCTGGATGATGAAGAATAACAGGGATATAAACCCAACGAGACTGCTGGATTGAATCTTCGATGAAACGTCGGAGAGATCTGTCTTTTGAACGATGCCAGACGACTACTGGCTTGCCACGCTGCTGGTGGACTTTAATAACGTCTTTTGAACGACGCCAGACGACTACTGGCTTGCCACACTGCTGGTGGACTTTAATAATGTCTTTTATGCAACTCCAGACGACTACTGGCCTGCCACGCTACTGATGGACTTTAATAATGTCTTTTATGCAATTCCAGACGACTACTGGCCTGCCACACTGCTGGTGGACTTTAGAAATGTCTTTTTGAACGACGCCAGACGACTACTGGCTTGCCACACTACTGGTGGACTTTAATAATGTCTTTTATGCAATTCCAGACGACTACTGGCCTGCCACACTACTGGTGGACTTTGGACATGTCTTTTTGAACGACGCCAGACGACTACTGGCTTGCCACACTACTGGTGGACTTTGCAGCTTCGTGCCACCCGAAGATGGACTTTTGCCAATCCACTGTTGGACTTTTGCCACCCGAAGACGGACTTTTGCCAATCCACTGTTGGACTTTGAGAATATGCCACCCTTAGATGGACCTTTCGCCAATCCACTGTTGGACTTTTGCCACCCGAAGACGGACTTTTGCCAATCCACTGTTGGACTTTGAGAATATGCCACCCTTAGATGGACCTTTCGCCAATCCACTGTTGGACTTTGAGAATATGCCACCCTTAGATGGACCTTTCGCCAATCCACTGTTGGACTTTCGCCACCCGAAGACGGACTTTTGCCAATCCACTGTTGGACTTTTGCCACCCGAAGACGGACTTTTGCCAATCCACTGTTGGACTTTTGCCACCCGAAGACGGACTTTTGCCAATCCACTGTTGGACTTTTGCCACCCGAATACGGACTTTTGCCAATCCACTGTTGGACTTTTGCCACCCGAAGACGGACTTTTGCCAATCCACTGTTGGACTTTTGCCACCCGAAGACGGACTTTTGCCAATCCACTGTTGGACTTTTGCCACCCGAAGACGGACTTTTGCCAATCCACTGTTGGACTTTTGGAACTTGCCACCCTTAGATGGACCTTTTGCCAATCCACTGTTGGACTTTTAGAATATGCCACCCTTAGATGGACCTTTCGCCAATCCACTGTTGGACTTTCGCCACCCGAAGACGGACTTTTGCCAATCCACTGTTGGACTTTTAGAATTTCAAAATTGAATTACTCTCTGCATCTGCGTCAGACATCTCTGCCGACTCTGCTGAGGAACCACAATCAATGATTTAATCTCGGAGACTCCTAAAAGGATAATATCTCTGCTGGCGAATGGATGAACAATCCGTCTGCTTCGAATTGTCAAGCTTGCCAAAAATAAATTGGACTTTAAGATATGAGGGAATGACGACTCTGGCAGGAATTATTCCATCTGTTTGGGGCTGGATTCTGGTCACAGCAACTCCGCTGGGGATGAGAATGACGTCCTGCTGGGGAAATGAGCCATTAAAACTCTGCTTGGGGATTTATTCAACCCAAGATCCTTTATAGGGATTATCAACCTTCTGACCCGGCTGGGGAAAGGCTGTACCATCCTTGTTGAGGAATAGATTCTGTCGATCTGATAAACCTCTGCGGGGAGAACGACAACTCAGCTGGGGAGTATTGCTGACAAGATTCGATGCTGACCTCTGTGGGGATACCATGACCAGAGATACGATCTTGCTGGGTATCAGGGCTACTCTGCCAGGGATATGCAAATCCTGGTTAGAACATTCCCCTGCAACTTGCTACGAAGAGTCATTAGAGATCTGTTGGGGAAACCCAAAGCAAATCCACAGTAGTCTGCTGAAGAATGTGACTATCGAGCTTAGGATAAGTACTACAATGCCCCATGTTAGGCGAGCCTTCCCTTAGACAATTCCGTTGGGGATGGCGAGTTTATAACAAACTCCGTTGGAGGAGACTGCTTTAAAACGTCTCGTGCTGGGGAATGCCTTTTGAGAGGATTTTACAGAAGACCAACTGTCCTCAAACTCTACTGGGGATGATCAACACTTCATGCTGGGGAACCAAACATGCCCCGTGCTTGGACAAAACAACAATTCGTCCCCGAAGAGGATGTCATAAGAGGATTTTACAGAAGATCTAGCCTCTTCAAACTCTTGTGACTTCGCTGGGGATAATGACCATCAGTTTCGGTGTCGATGAGACCACCCTTTTGGGGAACCTGTGACCGTTATCGACACAGAAAAGCTTGTAGCTGTTGGAGGGACTGAATAAGAGAATCGACTTAATAAGATACCACGATACCCAGTTGAGCTCAATTCGTTGATATCGAATCGTCGTGACCGACCGTCGACCGAATGATGGACTTAATCAGTGAACATTGTGACAAAAGGGTGACCACCTTTCTCGAACATGATTGCCCCAGTCTTCTGCATGGAAGTAAGTGATTACTCGTCTAGAAGACATGATCCCGTGATCTCGCAAAGGCTTCAATTTTGCCTTTGAGCCTAGTATGAGGCTGCTACCTACAAGCAAAGGATGTGCCCGTATACCCCGTGCGAGATATGACTTCTGCAACTGAGAAAATCTAACTCTGAACCACCACTTGTTGGGGAGAAAGGTTTGCATGCAATCTCTTGCTGGAGAACATTATTAATGAAGCCTACTGAAGACGGGGACCAAAAATGCCTTGGGTTGGAATGCCCCTTAGTTTCACTCCTTTTGGCTGATTGACTGCATATGCGTGACCAACTGTTTTTCTTCACTTGTCCCAAACCAACATGGTCCACCGGAAGAAATTGTCCCAAGAGGATTTTACAGAAGACTTGACATCCAAAACGCTTCAATGTCTTCAAACTCTCGTAGAGATTCGTTGGATCTCGCCGTAACTTCCCCAGACCGTATGGACTACAGAGGAATTCACCTTGAAAAGATCCATGAAGAATCTCATACCACCGTGGGATATTCTGCCTCGGTATTCTGAAACCTGGATGGGCTGATTAGTTGTCTGGATGGACTAACTTCTCGTGCTCTTGGTATAGCTTGCCCCATTATGAACCTTGAAGTGGTTTTGCCCCTGACTACTGATCTTCGAAGGACAACCAAAAATGCTTGCATTTGTAGGGATTTGAATCTCGCAGTAATTGCCCCAGTTTGGCTGAACTTTGAAGAGATTTCTCGACGTGATTGGCTTAGATGAGCTACACCTTAAAGAGATGGTTCGACGTGATTGCCCCAGATCGACTACGTCTTAGCACAACTTGTTGGGAAAGCCCCTGCCCAACAAAGTTTCCTGAGGAAGTACCATTGGATATGGCTGCCCTTCGGGAGTTTCAGGATCCTCAACTCGACAAGATTAAGCTTCTGGACTGAATTTCCATATGTAAACTTCTTTTGATGTCAAACAAATGTATGCAAGCAGAAAATGTTTTATTCTGAGAATGAAAATTCTAATGCAACACAACATGTTAATCTCGAAGTTTTACTAAAAAGACGTAGCAAACCCTTTTGTGAGCGAATCACGGGTTAGGATACGACATTAATTTTTGAAAGAAATAATGCAATGCCCATGCAACACCAACAACGATCTTTTTAGCACAACTCATAGGAGTCAGGAACGCTATCTCTTGGTAGTATGCTTTCGAAATAACCCTGTTTCAATTAGGACTTTTGAGGGTTGTATCGTGGCCTGGTTCACGGTTTTGAGAAAAATGGTTTATGGCTCAAAGTTTATTGGTGCCCACCCACTCTTCGTGATGTTCTCCAGTCCTACGTTCAGCTAATTTGCACAAGCGTTCGCCTCTCAAAATATTTCGTGATCTTTAAGGAACCCATGCATCTGATGGTTTGACACCTAATGAGGCTATGGAGTAACAGTCACCCCTTTTGTCTTTTGTGCGTAGTCACACGACTTTGTTCTTGCTCGAGGATTTTCTTTTGCAATCCTTTTGGTTTCACATTCTTTTGCTTTTTGATCCCTAATTTTTGCCTGGACTGATTCTTTTGAATCTTGGATTTCGGAGTCCAGCGGGATGCCCTAACTTTTGCCTAAGTTGCTTGTTTTCAAGTTTCAACTTAGCGGGCTTTTTCTTTTTCTTTTTCTTTTTTTTTTCGCGGAACAAATCGCGTGACACTAGCTTATCTTGACCTTGTTGAAAGGGTTGTGACTGCCTCACTCTTTGATTGTTGATGGATAACCATTGTGGTTTCACATCTCTTGACCTCTTGATGGCGGAATAGAAGGTAATGGATCCTCAGATGCACACTCCTTTTGAGGTTTGAACGCTCGGTCAAATTAACTGACGCCTACCCTGCCCCTGGGTTAAATGTGAGGGTTTTTTCCGTACGAAAGAGACTCCTACTTCAAGGCTCAAAGGGGTTAACGAGGGTCTATCTCCCTTATATCTTCAGTGTTTGGGGAGTTGAAACAATGCCTGTACATCCTCAACAGGGTTCTTATTCCAAAGCACACCGTTAGAGATTTTTGCGTTTTCAGATCATCATTCTCCCTCATAGAGTTTGAGCAAGAAAAATGGTATTGCAGTATACATTAGCATTAAATGAGTAAACACAAATGAAATTCTTCAAGAAAACATATTCATTGCATTAAAATCCTCATACCAAATACAAACAAATTTTAACATGTGAACAATGTCTGGACGAACAAATAAAGACTACATATGAAAATGCAGCAAGGAAAATAAAGATTGTCGTTGTTGAGGAGGCTTGGCTCCGTCTAGACTGACCACTTCTGGTGATGTTCTTGTAACTTTGAGCACTCACCATGGTACAGAAGCTTCACCTTGTGGGGTACCGTCTGGGGTGATAACCTTTGAGTCAATCAAATCCTGCACCTTGTGCTGGAACACATTACAGTTATCAAGTGTGTGCCCAAACGTTCCTGAATGGAACTCACAGCTAACACTCATGTCATAGTCCGGAGGAATGGGGTATGGCACGGGCATGGCCCTTCTCAGCTGGATTTGCGAACTTTTGAGCAAACGAGCCAACAACTGACTGTACGGAATAGGAATAGGATCAAATGTCCTCTTGGGCTTCCTTGGTCTGAGTAGCCTCCGCTGCTGATAATCTTGCTGCTGCTGGTTCGGGCGCCCAACCTGGCCCTGCACTTTCCTTTCTGCATTCGGCTGAGGCACAAATGAGGGTTGCTGACATAGGTCTTCTGCAACACAGGGTTGTGGAAGAGATCCCTGACGCGAGGTAGACCCTTTGGAAAAGGAGAGAGTCCTCAGTTCCCTTGCAACAATGGGAGTGACATCACTTGGTTTACCAGCACCAACTGATGCAAACTTGATTGCCCCTGAATCAATTAGCTCCTGGACTTTATGCTTGAACCTGGTACAATTCTCAACATTGTGACCAGGTGCCCCAGAATGGAACTCACATCTAGCCTTAGCATTAGGTCCCAGAGGAATCTTCGTGGGCAACGGTCCCAAACTAACACACTCAACCAGCTTGAGCTCGAGCAAGTAAGAAAGCAATTGCGCGTACGAAATCGGAATGGGATCGAACTTCCTCTTAGGCCCCTCTGACTTAGGATCCTCTTGAAAATTAGGAAGTGACTGCTGATGAGAGAGCTCTGAACCTTTAGCTTTCAGAGGAGATTCACGAAGCAATCCATGATCTAGAGCATATCCCAAAGAGATGGGAGGAGTAGAGACTTCTGTTGTGGAAGCAGGCACATGATCATTTTCCTTTTTTAACACCTTATTCAAGATTTCCATGACCAGGCCTATTTGAATCTTCATCTGGTTGACTTCCTCCCTCAGTAGTTCCTGACCTCGGGACAGCGCCTGAATGTCCCCCATAAAATGCCCCAATTGGGCCCTCACCCCAGCCAAATCCTTCTGCATTTGATCCATGATTCTTACTTGATTTCTTCGCGTCGAATATCGGTGAATATGATTCTCAGCTATACTGCCTGAAACCAAATAAAGGTTAGAGACCCCGCAACGAGTACCTGAAAAGCAAGTAACAAAAATGCAAAATGATATGCAATGCCATGCAATGCTATGTTTGTCATTTCCAAGGTGCTTTATACCCTGATTCCAATCCAACCACAGAAATCTGAAGACCAGAAATTGTGATATAAAGAGACGTGTCGTGGTCATGTGCTTGTGCGCAGCTATCTGATAAAGAATAATTCTGAATAAAACTGCTCATACTCATTCAACAAAATATTCAAGTACATTTAAGAAAGGTTCAACCGCAAATGCAATACAAGGAAAAAATGGATCCATCAACAAGCCTGATGGTAGCCATTAACAACAAAATACAGGGAAAAGAACATCAATCTGACAATTCCACATCCTTCAGCTTATCACTTGAGTATTTGATCTCCTCAAAAAGTATACGGGTACGCTGGTGATTCGGCTTTTCAATCATTTCTTTGATCAAGACATCCCTTTTCTCAAGAGCTTCAGTTAAAGAACCCATGTGCAGCATCAGAGCCTCGTCATCACACACTCCTTTGTGTCTCTTTATGCCGGCTTGCGTCTTGAGTATCTCCCTTTCTATCATGACTTCCTCAAGCTCTTTCTTGGTATTCCTCAGCTCACCTCTAGCTTCTTCTAGCTGTTCTTGACTTTTATCGAGACTTTCCCGATACTTTCTCCTCTGCTCATGTGCCTTTTTAAGCTCCTCGTCTTTAGTCTTCGACTGATCCTTTAACTCGGCATTTTCAATTCTGACTTCATCCCAAGCTTGACGAAGTTGAGCTAATGAATCCTTGCTTCGGGCTAAAGCCTGTTTTGTAATCTTGTGAGCCTGACTAGTGTCATCTGCTCCCAGAGTAAGTTTCCGAAAGTACCGAGCTCGGTCATCAAAATCTTCCTCTTTGTCAGCCAAGGTTTTTTCCGCTTTCAAGGCTCTCTTTTCCAACTCTTTGTTGTCAGCTAGAGCTTTCTGAAGACATCTGCTCATTCCAGAATTCTCTATCTGCAACTCTCTGACCATTTTCTTCCACTTCTCACATTCTTCAATAGCCACCATAGTGGGTTGTTCTGGCTGTACTGCACATAAAAGAGGTCCCCTTGAAAAGGGTAAAAGCAATTCCTTTACTTTCGTTTCAATCCACCTGTCATATTCAGGATAAGATCTACAATCTCCTTTTCCAAAAACTGCTTTTCCAATTTTGAGCTTATCTTTCCAAGCATTCACTACTTCTACCACCTTCGCATCTTTAGTTCCTGTAAAGAATAAAGATTCTTCCACATCTTGCTCTGTAGGAGGATCCCTGGAAGCATACCCAAACTGTCGGATGGCCAAAACTGGATTATAATTGATCCCTCCTTTTCTGCCAATCAAAGGCACATTTGGAAAATTTCCGCATCTTGTGACCAGCTCTATTCTCAATAACCGGTGGTCAAACCATACAATGTTATCAGCAGTTAAACTCATCAATCGTTTAGACCATTTCGCCACATCTTTGGTTTCCACAAAGGCACCTGTCTGAGGCAAATGTTTGAAAAACCAATGACTCAGCAGTGGAGTACAACAACTGACAGATCCTCCCCTCCTTTTCTCATTCTTATAGTGCACAGAATGATAAAAATCTCCTAACAAAGTAGGGACTGGATTTTTAAGGACAAAAACTCTCGTTGCTTGCATATCCACAAAGTCTTGCTGATTGGGAAAGAAAACTAGGCCATATATGCAGAGAGCCAGAATGGAATTGTAAACCGTCCAATTTTTAGCACTTGCAGCCTCTTGGGCCTGTCCAGACAGAAATTCTAAATGAAATCCGCTAACTCCATTTTTACTGCTCACACCACTCTTTATCAATGTCTGATCCATTTGTAAAGCAGCAGCAATTTCTTTTACGCTGGGAGAACTACCAGAGAAGAATGGTATTGCCGACGTGATCGGAATTCCCAAAATAAATGAGAATTCTTCCAGTGTTGGCATCAAAATGTAATCTGAAAAAAGAAAACACCTCAACGAAGGCTCGTAGAACTGCAGCAGAGTGTGTAAAGCATCATGCTCATACTTGGTGATTGTACGGACCATCCCAACCAAATTCCCGTAGCTCTTCTGAAACCTATCAAGAATACCCGGACCAGCCATATCTATAACTTTGAGCAATGAATCCAAAACAGGATCTGGAAACTTGTAAGACACATTGTTCTTTCTCTCGGCGACGATCTCTGTTGAACCCATGGATTGGAATCAGAAATGTATTACGCACCTGAAAATGACAAACATAACTGTTATGATATGATAATGCAATGCAAAAGGGCATGTGATCAGGTAATCAAGTGTCGGTGTCTGTATTGAACTGTGTGCACTGTGTCTCTGTACTGAGTCTGGCAATATCTGAGATGAACACTTAAATCACTGTCATAGGATACAATGTCTGAAATCATCATAGAATCACAAGTAAGGTAGGTAGGAGGCTGGGTTTCCTGCAAACCTGTAAACATCCCGCCCATGCTCACATGTGGTTCTTAGAAAATAAGGCTTGTCAGCTTCAGAGGTTTGAGAAGCAATAGCACATTCAGCCCGTAGGATACAATGCTATGCCAATCAAAGAGGTCGTCCACTGACTCCCCTTAGAAAATAAAAGTCATCCTATGCAAGTTCCAAAGTGGGCCCTCGGGTGCGAATGGGTTTGCCACAGAATGTGGTCTGCCATTGTCACCACTAAAGAGGGATATTTCCACTAAGGTCCTCATGATCGGTCACTAGAGTCGACAGCTCTCTAGATCTACATCCTGGAATACGCAAGATGCGCATGCCACGACGTGTCCCAAGATAGCCTCGTCTAGCTGTGAATTTCGTGAACACCCAACGCACTCCAAACGGCACGTAGGTCCCACTACTCTCCACTCTAATTCTAAGTGTATACTCAAGCCTGTGTAATGGGCTTATCTCTCAGAAATCCCATCCCGCCAAACAGACAAAACAGTGTAGCACAATATAATATATGATATGTAATGCTAAAATGCAGTAAATACTGTAAAGTAAATAAACAGCAAAATAAAGCACAACAGAAAACACCCAATGAAAGAAAAGCAAACAAGCGCTAGGATTGACTCGCTTAGGGATGGACCAGCAATAGGTCAACCTGTCCCCAGCAGAGTCGCCAGCTGTCGCTCCCGGGATTTTCATCCAAGTACAAACGCGAAAGTGGCACCGAAACAGAGTCGCCAGCAATGTGTATTTATCCCAGGAGAGGGAAAGGAAACACCGCATAAACCTGAAGAGAAGGAAAAAGCATGGTCTTACGACCAAAGAACTGGGTTCGGGAGTCGGTTACGCGAGAGGAAGGTATTAGCACCCCCTCACGTCCATCGTACCCGATGGGATCCACGCTTGCTTGTCTCGATCAAAGGGTGTAAGAAAGGAATACTGAGAAAGAACTGAAAAAGGAAAGGAGAAAGAAGAACAAATGTAGGGAAAATAAAAGAAGTGCTCGCATGGGCCCTACCCCACTGCCTACGTATCTCATCGGGAACATGAGAATCAGAGCGACGTAGTTCCCCTCACTGGGGATGGATTGTGTTTTTTAGAGAACGGCTTACGTTCTAGCTCAGGTGTTGCAGGCTCGCTGGTCCGAGTGCGTTACCATCTTGCAAGAGAACGAGTAGAAGCGCGTTCGTGCGTTGAGAATGAATGAGATGAGAAAAGAATTCCCGAAGGAAGGACGTTATTGTTTGTTTTTGCCTTTTAGAAGTTTTTTCATTTGTTTGCATATGATAGTGTATCTGAATCTTAGTCATTGGAATGTGTACATTCTCACATTCCAAGACGGAATGGGTAAGAATGCACACTAAGAGTGAAGAAGACCCCCACACTTAGTTCCAATTGTCAAGGCTCAAACACACTAGCATACTTGTGTTTATTAAGTGTTTTGTTGATTAAGAAATGAAGAAGTGTTTTTTATTTGTACCTTCAACAAGTATTGCATTTAAGTCCCTCATACAAGATCAAATGTTTAACACATTGACCCAAGATGGGCTATATGCTATACATTCTAAAATTATAAGAGAAGACCCCTTATAACCTTTTCTTTATATGAAAGGCCTAAATGCAATAAATGCCTACCTTTATTAGATATTTTGAATTTTCTTTGAGATGAGAAAAGAGACTCAAGGGAGGAGAAAAGGTAAAACCTATATGGACTAAGACTCAATCCTAATTGAAGATTAAAGAGAGTGATCCTAAAGGTTTGTGAGGTTTCAACCTAAAGTCTAAAGAAAGAAAGAATTAAACAATTCACTTCCAAAGTAGAAGATGAATTGTAATTCAAAAGGGAAAGTAATGAGTTATTAAAAGAAAGCACATAAGTGCTTAACAAAACACAAAATGGAATTGTAAGAGAGAAAGGATAGAAGTTGAATGTGGATTCATTATCCACACTCAATTGAAACTTACCAAAGCCCCTACATGGTTAGCACAATCACTTATAAGTAAAGTAAGAAAATATAATGAACAAATCAAATTCAAACAAGTTGACAAACAAAATAAAATGAGATTGAATGCTATACATGCTTCCAAGTCAGAATGTAACTCATATTTACACCACCTAATGTTATCCTAAATGAGCATACCAAATCATGCAAACAAAATCTCAATCCAACAAGAAGCAAAGAAGAAAAGGTGAAGTGATGTGAATGTGGTTCATACTTGTGAAACAAGTGACTTAAGGTGCAAGATAAACATCAAACATGCAAAGATGAAACCCAAATGTCACAATCAGAAGTCAATTAACATGCTATACATCCTCAAACAAAACCACAACTCATGGCACAAGTACCTTCATGATCAAGCAAACCAAACATGAGGCATGCATTCACAAAATGAACAAGTTAAACTTCATGCTTCAAACAAATAGCAAACATGCTTCAACAATTATGACTTTCACCAATCAAACACCTTAAACACATGCCATTAACATATCAAGTCCACAAGCAATGAATCAGAACCAAAGTCACTCAACAATTAGGTCAAAGTCTCATGGAAGTTTCATGCATTCATGCTCAAAGCAACACATCAAAAGTCATCCAAAAAAGACTTAAAAATCATCTCATAAATCTCAAACATACCTCAACATATTGTGACCACAATGCAAAAAGAAAGGCATCAAAATCATTTTTTATGATCAAGAACAAAAATGCACAAAATCATATGTCACATTAAGTATGCATGCAAATGGAAATTCAAAAGAAATAATGGAACAGGGGCAAAATGGTCATAAAATCAGAAAATAAAATCATGAAAAATTTCCTAAATGTTTTAAGAATACACATGAATTTTTGTAGAATTTTCCAATATCATTTGGTATTTTTAATAAATGGAAAGCAAACATGTATGAAAGAAATAAAAATAAAAATGAATGCAAAACAAAGGGGGGTATGAACATAGCAATTGGACAGTTCAAACTGGTTTGGGCTTTAGAAAATGGGGTGCGAATAACAATCTGATTTAGGTCCACTTACGCGTAGCACACACTAACTACCATGCATTATCAGTCAAACTAAGTCAAACCATTCACCACCATCAGATCAGGTCAAGGTCAAATCTAGGTCAATGTAATCAAGATCAACGCGCACACTTGAATGTCCATACACACTACCATGTACCATACCACACAATGTTTAAAAAAAATTCAGAAAATCACACGTGACATGCACATGTATTTTAATGTGCTGTCATCACATAAGCCACACGATTGCGCAAAATGAACGGACGAGATTAAAACAACGCAAACCCTAACAGTTGAAGTCACCGGCCGGAGAGGGACCTCCGGTCACCTTCTCCGGTCACTCACCACCGTCTGCAACTTCACATGTTCACAGAAATGTACAATACGCATACCAAAATGAAGCTGAGCTCATGTAGATCAAGAATGCACACTTATTTTTCACATATCAAGCACGTGCACAAAGAACAGAAGAGATCAAGTCCTGCCCTAAGTTTTCAACTATGCCTCTAAAGGCCTATCAACTAGCCAGACAAATTCTTGAGCTTATAAGAAGCCTCAAGAACCTGAAAACCACTTCAAATCAAGTCTATAATGGTGGAAATTCGTACCTGAAGATTTGAGACCTTGAGATGTTCTTCAGAAAAACCAGAGATGCTGCTTCCTCTTTGAGCTTCTTTTGGCCAAATAAAGGCTTAGATGCAGTGGTGGATGATGATTCAATGGAGAAGAAATGAAATCCAAGCTTCAAAACCAGTTGCAAGGTAGTGAAATTGAGAAAGAATCAGAGAGATTCTGAAGTGAAAATGAGGAAATGAACAAGGTGAAGCTCGAGAATCAATGGCAATGGTGAGATTGAGAGAGAAGAAGAGCAAGTTTCTGAAGTGAATGTGTGAAAAATGAAGTTGGAAATGAAATTTGAGAGTGTGATTTTTATTTATAGTGTAAGCTAACCATGGTTTGGTGAGTGAGTTAAAGTGAGTCAAGGTGGTTAAACTGAGTCATCCCTAACTAACTGAGTCAAGTTAGTTAGGGAGAGCAGTGCTATGGTGAAGAGGGCTCATGACATGCTATGGTGGAATGGAATGTAAAGCTGCAGCAAGCAAAACTTGTTATACAAGTTTCCACTCCTTTCCCTTTTTATGATCATGTACAGCACGTGGTATGGTAAATGAGAAATATGTTGGGCCAAATGAAATAATGTTGGGAGGGTGAACAATGCACGGGCTGTGACAATCAACAACTTTCATTTCTCATTTTCTGGTTTTTGATGGCAGTTGATAACAATGGAAATAGGGTGATTTGATGATGAAATTCTCTCTACTCCATGGGTGGTTTAGTGTGTTTTTGGAGTCATTGGAAAGATGGCACATTGGAGAACAATGTTTATGTGAAAAAGGAATTGAAATGATGCCTCAAACATGCTCCAAAATGACTATAAACTTAAGCACACAAGACTGGATGATGGGCGCATCAGGTGGTCGGTTGGCAAGGCTGGCATGGCACAAAATTTCAGCATAACCACCCTAACTTGAGGCCACTATTTCTCCATCATACCTTGATCAGATGAAAATTTTCCCAACATGAACATTGAAGAGGGCACTACAAGGAACATTTTTGATGTTGACAAGTTTTGCAAATGAAACCTTTAACCATGAGAAAAATAGGTGTACATTTGGCCCACCAACTGTTTGTTAAAATGACTGCGCGCGTGCCCTGAAAATCTTGGTCATGACCTAGTTTTGAACCTACTTTGCTCAAACTTTGATCAATCATATCTCACTCAATTTTTATCCAATGGAGATGTTCCACACATGGATTTGAAGCTTAAAACAAGATCTTTTGTTGTGGCCGAGTGGAATTTTCATTTGGTGCTTCAATTTTAAATGGCCTTGGTTCAAACTCTGATGCAAAATGGCCAAAACTTACTATTTTTAGTAACCCTACTTCACCCAAAAATGGCAACTTTCCACATCTTGATTTTTTTATGATTCCTTTGGAGTTTCTTGATCAAATTTTGTACATTGGACATATGTAACATGAATTTCATGAATTTGGCCTCAAAAAGTCAAGAGTTGACTTTTTCCTCTGATTATTTGACTTTGCCCCAATTTCTCTGATTCTTGATCTTTCTTCCAATTGAACCACTTCTAAAACCAATTGAGATGCAATTTTACACATACATACACTTAAGAACATGTAGAATACCATGACATCAAGTTTTGCCCAAAAAAGCAAAGATTCCCTGATTTAATGGGAAACCCTAGTTTTGACCCCCTCTGGTTAGGAGGAAATTGCACATCTTCCAAATCCAAATTCCTCAGAGTATGTTGTGTATCCTCTTAAAGGATGATGAGAAATGCCACTTGAGAATGATTTTGAATCAATGAGCTATCTCTTTTGAGGGTTTTCCTTCAATTTTTGAATCTCTTGCATAGTGAAAGATGTAGTGCTTCAATCTCCCATTGGATTTCACTTTCTTGAGATTGTGGATGATCAATTGAGGTAGTATGAGACATGAGAGACCTCTTGGCTTGTCTAGAGGCAACTTGATTGACCTTTTTGTGCTTTGGATGATCTCTTGATTGTCCACCTCCCACCTGACCACATGCCCTGATGGTAAGAAGGATGCCATGCTTCATTTTTCTATGTTAAATGCAATGTAATGTTAATGAGGTGGATATGATATGATAAATGATAATGCCATGCTATGATGACAAAGGGGAGAGCAAATTTTGGGGTATTACAATCCTTCACTCAGGTGCACTGGTTTAGAAGGAGTACTTTGATTCTGCACTTTGAAATTCAATTACTTATGGAGAAGTGACCGATGTTCTTTCGATGTTCAACAGTCAAAAGAAATTGCCATCTCTATTTTAAAAGCAGAAAAAATTTGATAAGTAAATTCATTTTTGTTTTATTTCCAGAATCGTTAATCATGTTAAAACGTCGTTCTGTAAAGCTAAAACAAATAAGAATTGCAAACAAAAGCACAAGGGCTCAAATTTTATTGATAGGATAGAAATCAACCAAAAACGTGATTCCATAGAGTATTTATAAAGTTAGAAAATGGTAATTTAAGGGAAAAGGGCTATGTTGAAACATAACGACCGCTATCCTTCTACCAACTTTGAATTCTGGATATCCTGAGCTTCCGTCAAAGATGACATTGACTGGAGTTTTCTTTCGATGGATGGTGTAACTGCTGCTGAGGGATTTGCCCCTGTTGGACGTAGTTACTTGCCATTAATCCCTAACTTTTGCCTGGATTGTACTTTGAGATTTCCAATCCACCGGGATATTTTTTTTTATTTATGTATCTAATTTTTGCCTGGACCGCCCTTTCGGGTTTTCAATCCACCGAGATGTTTTTTTTTAGTTTTTTTTATTATTTAGGCGAAGTATTTCTTGACTACGTCAACATTTGTGGGGTAGGCAAATTCCTCTCCATCCATGGTTGCAAGTCTCAAAGGCGCCGCCTGAGAAAGCTTTCATGACCACATAGGGGCCTTCATAATTCGGAGTCCATTTGCCCCGGGAATCAGTGAGAAATGATTGTATCTTCTTGAGCACGAGGTCTCTTTTCCTGAAGACACGGGGTCGAACCTTTTTGTCAAAGGCTCTCTTCTTTCTTTGCTGATACAACTGACCGTGGCATAGAGCCGTTATTCATTTTTCTTCGATCAGATTTAGTTCATCGTGTCGACTTTGACACCACTTAGCTTCTGTTAGCTTAGCTTCCATCAATACCCGGATTGATGGGATCTCTACTTCGATGGGGAGCACTGCTTCCATGCCATATACTAGAGGGAAAGGGGTTGCCCCTGTTGAAGAGCGGGCAGATGTGCGAT
Source organism: Lathyrus tuberosus (assembly GCA_022829125.1). NCBI lineage: Eukaryota > Viridiplantae > Streptophyta > Magnoliopsida > Fabales > Fabaceae > Lathyrus > Lathyrus tuberosus. The sequence continues at coordinate 2,806,429 of JALAZF010000546.1, read as the reverse complement.
AACCGTGAAGAGCAAAGGGTAGCATCTCGTGCCAATCTTTGTAGGTTACAACCATCTTTTGAACAATCTTCTTGATGTTCTTGTTAGCCGCTTCTACTACTCCATTCATCTTGGGTCGGTAGGGAGATGAGTTATGGTGTTCGATCTTGAAATCAGTGCACAACTCTTTTGTTATCTTGTTATTCAAGTTAGATCCATTATCCGTAATGATCTGGCTCGGAACACCATAACGGCAGATGATATTATTTTTGAAAAAGCGGACCACCACTTGTCGGGTAACATTAGCGTAGGACGCTGCTTCGACCCACTTGGTGAAGTAATCAATGGCTACCAGGATGAACCGATGTCCGTTCGAAGCCTTAGGTTCGATCACGCCAATCATGTCGATTCCCCATATGGAAAAAGGCCATGGGGAAGAAAGAAATTTGATATGCGTTGGCGGTACATGGATTTTGTATGAGTATATCTGACACTTATGACACTTCCTCATGTACTTGTAGCAGTCAGATTCCATTGTCAACCAGTAGTACCCTGCTCTCAGAATTTTTCTCGCCATTGTGTGTCCGTTGGCATGAGTGCCAAAGGATCCTTCGTGAATTTCTTTTATCAGCATGTCTGCATCTGGTTTGTCTACGCATCGGAGCAAGACCATGTTAAAATTTCTCTTATAGTGTGTATCACCGCTCAGGAAGAAGCTGCCTACCAACCTTCTGAGGGTTTTTCTGTCTTTCCTGGATGCTCCAGGTGGGTACTCTTGTTTCTGAAGGAAGCATTTGATATCGTGATACCAAGGTTTGTCGTCTACGACTGCTTCAATCGCGAAGATGTAAGCGGGCCGTTCAAGGTGCATTATGTCAATCTTAGGTAAGTCGTTCCATTGACCTACACTAATCATGGAAGAGAGAGTGGCTAATGCATCAGCCATGTGATTCTCCTCACGAGGGATATGATGAAACTCGATTCTGTTGAAGAAGGGTAACAACCTTCTCGCATAATCTTTGTAAAAAATCAATCCGGATTGGTACGTGTTCCAATCTCCTTTGATCTGATTAATGACCAGAGCTGAGTCGCCATATACATCCAAGTTTTTGATCCTTAAGTCGATCGCTTCTTCGAGACCCATGATATAAGCTTCGTATTCGGCCTCGTTGTTTATACACTTGAATGTAAGTCTGGCGGTGAAAGGAATGTGGGTACCCTGAGGGGTTATGATGATTTCCCCAATTCCGTTTCTGTAATGATTGACAGTTCCGTAAAAAATTAGTCCCCATTGGGAACCTGGTTCTGGCCCTTCACTGGGTAGCGGTTCATCACAATCTTTCATTTTCAAGTACATGACATCTTCGTCTGGGAAGTCAAACCCGACTAATTCCTGATCGTCAATCGGTTAATGAGCCAAATGATCGGCTAAAATACTTCCCTTAACGGCTTTCTGAGCGTGGTATTCGATGTCGTATTATGATAACAACATCTGCCAACGGGCGATCCTTCCCGTGAGAGCAGGTTTTTTATATACATACTTGATTGGATCTATTTCGGAGACCAACCAAGTAGTGTGACGAATCATATACTGGCGAAGACGTTTGGCTGCCCAAGCCAAAGCACAACAAGTTTTCTCAAGCATAGTGTACCGAGTCTCGCAGTCGGTGAACTTCTTGCTCAAATAGTAAATGGCAGACTCTTTCCTTTTGGTTTTGTCTTGTTGGCCAAGTACACAACCCATAGAGTCTTCCAAGACTGTTAAGTAAATGATCAGTGGTCTTCCTTCCACTGGAGGTGATAGAATCAGTGGGTTCAACAGGTATTCCTTGATACTGTCGAAGGCGGTTTAGCAATCTTCTGTCTAAACGCAGTCCTGGTTCTTTTTGAGTAATTTAAAGATCGGCGCTCATGTCGCGGTCATGAGGAATATAAATTTGGCAATGTAATTCAAACGTCCCAGGAATCCCCTGACTTGTTTTTCGGTTTTCGGAGAAGGCATTTCTTGAATGGCCTTGACCTTGTCAGGGTCAACCTCAATTCCTTTCTGGCTGACGATGAACCCTAAAAGTTTCCCTGAACGGACACCAAAGGCGCACTTGTTGGGATTCAAGCGGAGTTTGTACTTTCTCAACCGCTCGAATAACTTTGACAGGTGGGTCACATACTCCTATTCTATCTTAGATTTGGCAATCATATCATCGATATATACCTCGATTTCTTTATGTATCATGTCATGAAACAGAGTAGTCATGGCTCGTTGATAGGTTGCCCCGGCGTTCTTCAACCTGAACGACATTACCTTGTAACAAAAAGTACACCATGGGGTAATGAATGAAGTTTTCTCCATGTCTTTCGGCGCCATTTTTACCTGATTATAGCCCGAGAATCCATCCATGAAGGAGAAGACTTTGAACTTTACTGTACTGTCAACCAGCATGTCAATGTGTGGTAAAGGAAAGTCATCCTTTGGACTAGCATTGTTTAGATCCCAGTAGTCTACACACATTCTGACTTTTTCGTCCTCTTTCAGAACTGGTACTATGTTGGCTAACCATTTAGGATATTCTGATGTGGCGAGGAAACCCGCGTTAATCTGTTTCTGTACTTCCTCTTTGATTTTGATGGCCATGTCTGGATAAGTTCATCTCAACCTCTGTTTTACTGGTGGACATTCTGATCTCAACGGTAGATGATGTTCCACGATGCTGGTATCCAACCCTGGCATATCCTGATAGGACCAAGCGAATACATCGGCAAACTTTTTGAGAAGCTTTATCAAACTTTCTTTGACAGTTGGACTGAGCAGTGCCCCAATCTTGACCTCTTTTCTCTCTTCCTCTGAACCCAAGTTGACCGTTTCCAAGGACTCTTTGTGAGGTCTAATGGACCTTTCCTCTTGTTTGAGTAGTCATGAGATCTCCTCTGGAATTTCTTCGTCATCCTCTTCTTCAGCTCCAAATACCGAGAATTCAAAGTTGGGAGAAGGCATTGGATAGTATGTTTCAACGGGGTTGAAAACAAGTAATCTGCATGACGTGATGATTTGTTTTAGAAGAGATAGAGGGAATGCAAGAGTGTATGAAGTGTATTTTCTGAAAGCTGCTTATTTTTTATTATTGAGTTTGTTTTTTAGGATTACCATTTTCTGAAAAAAGCGAAAAGAGAAAACAACAATAAATGCAGAAATTACTGAATGACGTTATTTTATTTATGAACAAGTCGATTCTTGAAACTACAGCCCTATAAAACAAAACTCTGTCACTTTGGGCGAAGCGAAGAGGGATAATTACAGAAAGTGAGCCCTATCAAAACATCCTTTTCACCTGGGCAGGGTGAAAGGTTAAGATAAAGACGACAATTACTTTGACTTATGAACAATCTTCGAAACTTCAACAGCAATCCATTGGCGGTGAACTCCTCGGTGAATTACAAAGTCTGGTACCTTCCTTGATTTGTCTTCAGAAATGACGCTGATTTCTAGCGGAGCAGAATCATTGGAATCTGTCTCCCAGGCAGAGTTGTTGTAGGAGGATTCTTCAGTTGTATTTTGCAGAGTATTTGTGCTCTCAGGTGGATCCCCCCACCCAGTTGACTGAATGTCTTCGAGCCTGATGCGAGAGCTCTCCGGAGTAGTGTACTTGACCATATAGTCGTATTTTCCACTTGGTTGTCCCAAGGTGTCCCACACTTCTTTGGAACTGGAGGAGTTATCTCTTTCGATGACATTGACCTCAGGAAAAGCATAGTTGATGAATTCTAGTCCTGCAAACTTTGCAAATTCATCGTCGTGCTGGACGTTTTCTGAATGACCTGAGTGTTAATCCCATGACATGGTGGGGACGCAGGTATTCCTTTCAACGATACTCAGCTGATTTTCATTGTTCGGCTTATTTTCTTGCCCCAAGTCTCCTGGGTACGGCTACCAGATAGGCAGGCCATCCATTGGGACATAATAGTCGTGGTCAAAGTTGTCTTTCATCAGAGTGTCTTCCTCTAATAAATTCGGCGGAGCACGACATCCTTCTGGATTACAATCTCCGTATATCATTTCGATGTCTGACCTTGGTATAAATCTTGGACTTTGTGCGGGATAGAAAAATGGCGTAGGCACCTCTTCCTGAGACATATAATCGTCCTTGTTAAGATATGATTTCCACTCCTCATCTGTATCAGAGGGATCTTCCTCGTTGATGGTATGGACTGCTTGAGGCACTGGGTGAAGGAAACCTCCACTGTGGAAGAAGTCCTGAATGGGATGAAAACTTTCATCGCTAGCAGCTGTCTGGGTGCAGGTTGCAGAAAAACCAAGACCCTTCTTTGTTTTGTTATCGGTAGGAATGACAAGCTGTCCCCATCCTTTTGTATTGTTATTTTTGATCACTTTGAGAGCATCTCTGTATGAGGAAATCGATGTTCCTTTTTCTGACTGATTGTCATTGCTCACCGAAAGTGCCTGGAACTGAGTTCCAACAACCTCCTCGGATTCTGTACAAGTAGATAATGACAAGTTACTCACGATCAAGGCTTGTTCTCCACAGACCATGACAAGTTGATCGTTCTTGACGAACTTCAGTTTCTGGCGCAGCGTTGAAGTGACTACCCCAGCCTGGTGTATCCAAGGTCTTCCTAATAAACATCTGTACGCTGCCCGAACGTCCATGACCTGGAAAGTAATTAGGAAAGTGTGAGGACCAATAACTATGGGAAGGTCGACTTCGCCGATAACTGCTTTCTGAGATCCGTCAAAGGCTTTGACAATAACCTCACTGCCCCTTATCGGGGGTCCTTTGAATGATAGTCGCATTAAAGTGGACTTCGGCATAACATTGATGGCCGATCCTGTGTCTACCAGTACGCTGGCTAAAGCATCGTCCTGGCAGTTAACTGTGATATTGAGCACCATGTTGTGACTTTTGCCCTCCTCTGGCAAATCCTCATCACTGAATCCTAAGTTGTTGCAGGAAGTGATGTTAGAGATGATGCCATCGAATTGTCGTATTGACACATCCTGTTCCACAAAGGCCTGCTCTAAGACTTTCTGTAGAGCCTCTCTGTGGGCTTCGGAACCGAGTAAAAGCGATATCACCGAGATCTTTGAAGGAGTTTGTAACAGTTGAACAACAATGTTATATTCACTCCTTTGGATGAGCTTCAACATCTCATCATTATTTTTCGAAAGGTCGGGATTACTGGACTGACCGATTGGTGGATCAGGAGCTTCTGTTTGAAGTTCCTTTTCTTTGTTAGGTTCTCCAACCCCTCGGTTAAAGATTCGACCGCTCCGTGTTACTCGACTGATGTCTGGAATATTCATGACGGAGGGTAATGGAAGTTCCTTTCCATTCTCAATTACTGTTGCACCGTATTTGTAAGGGATCGCCTTAGCTGATTCATACGGTAATGGCTCGGGCAAATAAATAACTACAGGAGCCTTCTGATTTTTCTGACTGTCATAAGTAACTTCAATCAGTTCTCGGCTAAGAACCTTTGATTCATCCAGTAGAGGGATGATGGTACAAACATCCTTGTTCCGTTGATAATCATAGATTATGACAACGTCTTTGATTTGATCAGCGAAGTAGTCCGGCGTCCAGTTGATTGGCTCGGAGCTCGCACACGGGTGAATCTCCTTACGATCCAACTGACCTTGGAGTGCTGCCCGCACAAGGTAGCATCCTTGGTTATTCTCCGAGCAGACTCTACAGTGTTCAAAGTTGTGTGGTGGCACCTGGCCACGTCCTCTTTGAATGCAATGTAACCTCACTAGATCTGTTTCCGTAGATCGGACATCCTGACTTTGATGCCGAGTAGGGTTCCCATCAACCATACTGATTTGTTGCGTGTCTTCATCCATATAGATTGGAAGCTACAAATGGTTTAGCAAGTGTTGTAAATTTCTTTGAACGAGAGCGCACCCTTGGTTACTCTCACAACATCCTTTATAGCTCAGATACTCGTGAAAAGTGAGAAAACCGAGTTGGACTTGCCTGGCATGTAACTCCACCAAGCTGGTATTCATCAGACGAATATTGAAGATTTGGATCATATTAATCTGAGAGGGATTTCTATCATGGTAGTCCTGGATCCATCCGAGATCCATCTGACGCTAGAGGGCCTCCTGTTTGAAAGAGCATCCCTGTTTGTTTACCGAGCAAGTCAGACAGGAATTGTAATCGTGCCGCGACAGATTATGATACTGGCTTTGCCTTGAGTGCATCGCCACCAAGTTGACATTCATTGCACGGATGTCGTGGTTCTGAATGATGTTAGAATTCACGTAAGTCATGTTGACACCACGAACTCGATGCTCTTGGATCCACCCGAGATCCAATTGTTCCTGTAGAGCTGATCGCACCACAGAACATCCCTGATTGTTTTTAGAGCAGATATCACACTGGTGATAATTGTAAGGTGGCACATGGCCGTATCCTCTCTGTCTACAATGCATCTTGACCAAGTTGGCCCTTAATAAGAGTACATCATGAATTTGATAGTTGTTGTTAGACTTTCCCTCTATCAAATTGACTGTAGCTTTCTCGTGTTGAGGTAGCAGGTTTGTGAGAACATTTGGATTCATATCTTTAAAAGATAAGACCCCGCTCCTTACAAGCTTTTGCACATCGGATTTGAAACTGAGACAGTTTTCTATGTTATGCCCTGGTCCTTCTTGATGGTAAGGACAAGTCTGATCCGCTTTGAACCAAAAAGGCAGATTTTCTGACACTGTAAGAGGAGACTTGGTTTGGACATGCCCCTTGACCAGTAGCAATGGAAATAGTTCTATGTACAACATCGGTATAGGGTCAAACCCTGGTGGTCGCGTTGTACGGTTGTTGTTGTACGGGGACGAGCCTGCTGAAGAGGCTGTTGTGTCCTTTGCTGATATTGTTGTTGAATCAGTTGGCTCTGTGCAACCTGAGATTGATACGTAGGAACATGCGCAAGATTGATAGCAGGAGTTACAGCTGCTACTGGTTGACATCGTGGCCTTTGCTTTCCGAGAGAGATATTCCCAATATCCTGCTCTTTTTTCTTAGGGAGAGCACTACCGTATCTTTTTGTATTACTTGAGGATCCAGCGTCTTTAACTAAACGTCCTTCTCGGACTGCTTCCTCAAGACGAACTCCCATGCCCACCATCTCGGTGAAGTCACTGGGCGCACTGGTGATTATTCTGTCGTAGTAAAATGAGCTCAAGGTCTTTAAGAAGATCTTTGTCATCTCTTTTTCCTCAAGAGGTGGACAAATCTGGGCGGCAACTTCACGCCATCTCTGAGCGTACTCCTTAAAGGTTTCCTTGTCCTTTTGTGACATCGATTTGAGTTGATCTCTATCCGGTGCCATGTCCAAATTGTATTTATATTGTTGAAATAAAGCAGCGCCAAGATCTCTGAATGTGTTGATCGTAGCACGGTTTAAACCCATGTACCATTTTAATGCGGCACCGGTTAAACTATCCTGAAAGTAGTGAATGAGCAGCTCCTGGTTCTTTGTCTAAGCTGACATTCGCCGAGCGTACATCACCAAATGGCTTTGAGGGCTAGAGTCACCTTTGTACTTTTCAAAGTCGGGTACCTGGAACTTGTGCGAAACTTTCACATTAGGGACCAAACAAGGGTCTGCGGCGTCCTTTCCAAATAAATCCTGACCGCGAAGGGCTTGTAGCTCTTTCTGCATTTCCAGGAACTGTTCTTGGAACTCATTCATTCTGTCGAACATGCTGTCGTTTCCACCAGAAGGAATCTGTGGAATCTGTCCTTCCGAGACAGTGTGTACCACGGACGGTGGTATAGTCATTATGGCCGAGACTCTCGGTGTCTCCCGAAGTTTGTAACCTTCAAGAATTGCTGTCATGCCCTTGGCATCTTCGCTTTCCCAAAGTTTGTAACCTTCAGGCCCAGCGGCTCCTGCTGCGGTTCCTTGATCCTCATTGATCGGCGGAACATATCCTTCAGGGATATAGTTAATAGGCATGCCCTAGGGACAATCTTTCGGAATTTTATACCTAGGATCATATCTTTCCACTATGGGCGTTGAGGTGATCCCTGAGATCACAGTCCTTTGTTGTTGCATTTGAGCCTTTACTAGAGCTTGCATGTCGTATGAAGATTTCTCAGATCCTCTTTCAGAGTGTCGATCTCTTCCCTCAACTCTCTGTTCTCTTCCTCGAGATCATCCATATTTTTATGGCGATTGGCCTGAGTATTGTACGAATGAGACAGTTTGACTCTAGAACCGAGACACAAACGTGAGATTCGCAGGTAAGAAGAATGCATTTACACGAGAATGATGAATGATATACAATGATTATATTAATTGTATGTTTTTGTTTATTCAAAGTAAACTTCGATAATTAGATTACAAATATCAAACAGTGGAGAAACCCCGTTTTATTGAATTCAAAGATTACGGAAACGGAAATACAGTAGATTACATAGTGTTGCGAAAGGAAATATAAGCAAATGGATCCGGAGTCCTCTCTGAGGAGAGCTCAGGTGCTGGTTCTGGTACTTTCCTCTTCTTTGACCGGGGCTCCTCAGCCGTTGTCGGGTTGTCATTCCTTTGCCAAGTGAAAGGAGCGAGCAAATTCCTTTGGTCATCCTAATTCTCTACAGCATGTTGCTCTAAAATCTCAATCAGAGCATCTTTTTCTTTTAATAGCTGTTGTATTTTCTTACACTCCACATTGAGAATGCGATACTTGTTCCTCAAAGACCTCTTCTCCTGCTGAACCTTGCTGAGAGTAACCTAAAGTTTTTCCGTCTCAGACATAAAATAAAGGGCAGAGTCCTTAATGGAAGAACTTCCTGACGAGGGTAAGGCATCCTCAGCTTGAGAGCTCTAGTTTGTACCCAATGGAGATAAGGCTCCACCAAGACATAGTTTGGTTTTCCTAGACACTCTCGTCCTTTTCTATGAATGTGTTTCCAGGCATGCACTATTTCTGTCTTTAGTGCCCTGTCACTTTCTCCTTCCTTGAAGAAAAGACCTTCCAGATGAGCATTACGCGGGACATGCCTCATCGGGTATCCAATTTGATGACGAACGAGAATTAGATAATAGTTGATTCCCCCCTTAGTTCCTATAAGGGGTACATTTGGGAAATTTCCACAACGGTCAATGATTCTAATCCCGTCGTAGATTCGATTATACCGATCGATGTCAGAGTTGGTAAGAGACATGATTCTCTACGACCAATGTAAAGTATTCTTTTGATCCCAAAATGTAGCAGACCTGGGTAAGTGGGAAGTGAACCATTTGTAAAGCAAGGGTACACAACACGTGATCATTTCTCTGCTGTATAGATTCCTTAAGTGTACAGAATGATACGCATTTGCGAGTAAGGTCGGTACAGGGTTTCCAATCAGAAAAATCTTAATGGCGTTGACATCTACGAAGTTATCAATGTTGGGTAACAAAAATAACCCGTAGGTGAGCAAAACAAAGATGCTCTCGACAGTGGCCACGTTCCCTATACTAGCAAAGTATATAGCTTTCTTTGTCAAGAACTGGGCTGGCAAACCTTGGATGCCACCCTTAATGGTCATGTGAGTCCCGACTTCTGACTCGTCCAGATAAATTGCTCTTGCAGTGGTTTGATCCTTTGGAATTTCTTCCAGTCCAGAAAAGGGAGCTTGATCAGTAATATGCAAACCAGTCAGGTGAGAGTACTCCTCAAGTGTTGGTGCTAGTTGATAATCTGGGAATGTGAAACAGTGATAGACCGGATCGTAGAACTGGATTAGTGTGGACATGATCCCTTCAATTACGTGGACCCTTAATAGAGACAGCAGTCCTCCATACTTGGCTCTGAAATCCTCGTGGTTGGTTATCATCCTCGCCAGACCTCTTAAATCCTCTAGTTTTGGAACCTTGAAGGTGTATTTATGAGTTTTCCTTCTACCGAAATCCATTAGCGCAATCTCCTTTCTCTGACATTGGCAATCATTGTCTTAGTTTACTTTAAAAAAGAGAGACTAGAAGAGAAAATTTTCTTTTTTGAATGTTTTTTTAAATGAATGTATGAATGCAGCACACAAAAATATAGAAAAAACATGGGGTCAAAGGGTCAGTGTCATGAAGTCAAGGCTCTACCCTCCCCAAAGGTTTATACTGGTGATTTTTTGTACCTGTCCGCAAAATCATTGATCCCTCTTGGGATAACAACAGCAAGCGGATCGCCAGCGAGCTGATGCATCTTAGAGCGATCTAAGATGAGGGTAGTATCGCGTGACAACTATTTCCGATAGCTTCCGCACTACAAAATGGCTTAAGTCTATTAAAAACCTCAGCTTCTCAGATAACCCAGTCGACCACACTACTTTCAACAACCGAAGTCGTATAGGAAGTGTATCTGCAAAGGGAGTCTCCACTGAGTTTGATGGTCAATCGGGGACTCTTAACTGGGATTCACTCCCCGCAAGATTACCCGCATTGCCATCACCTATCTTAGGTGTATACTCAATCTTTCCACATGCGGCATCACACGCATTCCCATTAGCAGAAAAATAAACACAGATATCAATTAGGAAAAGTAGTATATATATTTGTCTTAATCATCCTAGACCTCTAGTCTTATGATCCTATACAGACAATGACTCCCCAACAGAGTCGTCATTTCTGTGATATTTTGGTGAACTCAAGGTTTTCACCGAAGATTGTAAGAAAGGGAAGAGGTCCCCACGGTGGGCGCCATTTTTTCTGTAGCGCGATTTTTGTGGTCCTGAGTCACTATCGTTTGGGTACTATAGTTCGATTCATTTTTTATCCTATTGAGCTGATTAAGGAAGGGAAATAGATGTCTCCAATTAACCCTGCTTGCATACTGAGTTTGAACAACGGTCTGTTAGGTTACAGATGCTATGTGGATGTGGGGCCCAATCTTCGGTTATTTTGTTAAGAACACAGTGTCTGGATTATTTGTGAGGTTTTTGGTAGGATGTTAGGACTTGGTGCTCTTGGGTTGAAATATGAAGGAGATACTGGATTTTGGGTTTTTGATTAGTATGCTCTCTAAGATTTTTTCAATCTTATGCCTACGTATTCTCGTTTGATGAAACAGGGAAATCAGAGCGATCGTAGTTCCTCCTATTCTATGGGAGGAAAAAGGTTGTTTTGGTGTCTTGTTCAAAGCCCAAGATGTGAAGCTAAAGGTTGTTTGTATCTTGTTCAAAGCCCAAGATGTGAAGCTGAAGGGTCTATTTCTATCTTGTTCGAAGCCCAAGATGTGAAGCTGAAGGGTTTTGACTTTAGAGAGAAGATGTCCTCTCTAAAGAGGAGTTATTGATGTTTGTATGCTGTGAGCAAGGCACAACTTTGATGCTAAAAGGTTGATTGACTCAACCGGGGTTTTCCTTATACAAAGCCTAAGAGGAGGCGATTGACCCAACAAGAGGGTGCTAACAAGTGACTGACTCAACAAGAGAGTGCTTTCATGTTTCTTGTACGAAGCCCAAGACGGAGGCTAAAGAGGTTTGACTCAACAAGAGAGTCTTGACCCGGTGATTGACTCAACAAGAGAGTCTTTTATACTCAACAAGAGAGTGATTTATATCTCGTACGAAGCCCGATATGGAGACTAAAGGTGTTTGACTCAACAAGAGATTCTTTTATACTCAACAAGAGAGTGATTTATATCTCGTACGAAGCCCGAGATGGAGGCTAAAGGTGTTTGACTCAACAAGAGAGTCTTTTATACTCAACAAGAGAGTGATTTATATCTCGTACGAAGCCCGAGATGGAGGCTAAAGTGTTTGGCTCAACAAGAGAGTCTTTTATACTCAATAAGAGAGTGATTTGCTGTCTCGTACGAAGCCCGAGATTGAGGCTAAAAGGAGATTGACAAAACAAGAGAGTTTTTTATACTCAACAAGAGAGTGTTTTATATGTGTCTTGTATGAAGCCCAAAACGGAGACTAAAAGTGGTTGACTCAATAAGAGAGTCTTTTATACTCAATAAGAGAGTGTGAAAAGGTTATCTCTGCTGGGGAGAATCATTGTACAAAGCCCAAGAGCAGGCTGACTGTGTCGGTGACTGTCTCAGTTTAGTGACAGGTCCAGTATGTTGGATAAAAGAGAAAATAAGTTCTTATAAAGATTAAAGGTAAGGTTGTGCTTTGGCACTGATCAGAGGATCAAGGTTATTTCCTGTTCTTTAAGGAAATGGAAAATCCAAAGGGTACTGAGACTGTCCAAGTCTACTAGTGTTTTGAGAAATCGATTCTCAGATAGTGAACAGTCTTTGTATGATGCCCAAGAGAAGGCTGGTATGTTAAGGGATGAAGGTCAACCCATTAACTGGTCTGACACTTGACTCAGAAAGACAGCTCTAGCAAATTGATGACTAGGTTCTATTCTATACCTGTAGAGGTCTCTGGGTCCTTGTACTAAGCCCAAGAGAAGGCATGAGAGCTTTTAAGAAGCCGAAGGGTCCTTGTACGACGCCCAAGAGGAGGCGGGGATGCTTTTAAGAAGCCTGTGGGTCCCCAAACCCCGAGAAGTTCAAGACATGCCATTCACCGAGAATAGATCAAGCCAGGAAAGTCCGAGAATTTGGAAGAAACTCAAGAGATGCCATTCACGGAGAAAAGATCATCTCTGGGGAGTTAGAGTTTCTTTGACAATTTCTAAGGGTGACAGTCTGAGAAAGGGTTCACTGAGAATGCTTCCTTTCACGTCTCCATATTGTTTAACCCCAAGAGGAGGGAAGATTGTGTCTGGTAATCCTATGGGGATCTAGTTTTGACTGTATTTAAGAGTGACCAACAGGGCTTTACCTAGTGCTAGACGTAGTTGCCGGGGAAAACTCTAAATAACTATACTAGTATTACACAGTGGATATATAGCAAGTATATAAAAGTTTGTGAAAGAAGACTTACAGTGAGCAGCCCCACAATACAGTTATATATATATATATATATATATATATATATATATATATATATATGAAAGCGGATAAAGAAAGCGGGTAAACACTTACTCGGTTGTAGAGCTTGCATGCTATTTTGTTAGTTGTTCAACAAAGAAATCTTTGATAACAATATTATATTCTAAATCAAAGGAGAAAGTGCTTTGAAAAGATTGTTGGGGCTTACAGCTCAAGGAGAGGCCCAAGGTTTTATCAGTGATTGCACTGTTGTTTTGAAATTATACAGGGACTTATACAAGTGACTGAGGCCCAAAAAAGGTTTTCTGTACAAAGGGACGGGTCTTACACTCTCTCAAGAGGTCCAAAGGTGTTTAAAGAAAAGGAATGGGGCTTATAACACGAGGGTAGGCCCAAATGATTTGATTTTTGAACTGACAATCGCGCCGAGATTTCCTTAACATACTGGGTCTTATACAATGCATTGAGGCCCAAAAAAAGCTTTGGCTATAAGGGATGGGTCTTACACTCTATTAGAGGCCCAAAGGTTTATTTTTGTACAAGTGGTGGGGCTTACAGCTCAAGGAGAGGCTCAAGAGTTTTTGTTAAAAAAGCGACGATCGCGCCGAACTTTTTGATGGTGTCGGGACTTATACAATACACTGAGGCCCAAAAAGGATTGTATTTACAAAGGATTGGGTCTTACACTCTACCAAGAGGCCCAAAGAGTTTTGAAAATGATTGATGAGGTTTGAAATCAAAGAAACCCTAATTTTATTTTCCTTTAAAAGTAAATATTTAAAGAAAATCAATAAAAATGATAAAAATACCAAATGAGTTTGAATAAACCACTTGTGATTTTTGTTTAAGGTTTGAAAAATGAGGTTTTAATTACAAGATGAATTAAAACTAATTTGGTTTTGATTTTCAAGGTAAATATTCACTTTTAAAATGTTTAAAAATAATTAAAAAGGAATTTATTCACAAAAATACTAATTATATTAAATAAATAATATAAACTTGATTTTTTTGTGGAATAAAATATTTCAACATTTTTGTGATTTTTTGCAAAAAGAACCAATAAAAAATAATTAAAATTGAGAGAGTTATTAATTTTCCAAACTATTAAAAAATAATATGAAAAATAGTAGAAAAGTAGAAAAAATAGCAAAAAGAGGGTCTGGGGCGAGGGGGATTCGAACCCCAGACCTCTCGTGTATAGGGCGCGTGCCTTACCACTGGGGTGGTGATACATCCGTTGATTGAAACACAACTACAAATATACAAGGCTTGCCTTATTTTAGGCCTGGCCCAAGGCAAAGCAAGACAAGATTTTGGTTAGAAACGTGAAGGCCATAACTTTCTCATTTTTCCATGGATTGAGACAAAATTTAGGTCTATCCTGCCTAGAATTTCACAAGGAATTCAATGGTGGTGGTGTTTTTTTTCAGATCATGCTCCTATTGAAAAACCCAATAGTGGTTTTGAAATAGGCCATGATTTACATTTTCTGTGCTATCTCTTGGTACAGGTGTGAATTACATGATAAATTGGTGCAAATACAACACATATAACATGTATAAAATGTGCATGATCAGTGGACCTTAAAGGAAAGCTTGATTCAAAGAATTCAAGTTGTGAGGCTTACTTCTTTTTGGAGCTTTTGTGCAATCTGCCAAGTGCTTTGTTCCATAAATGATTTGATTATTTGGGCACCCTCAAATGATCTCTTAGAAGCTTTTAGGATGGTTGGAATCAGTTGGAAACCTCAGGAACAAGTTTGAGCTCTTTCTTGTAAAAGGGGCAAAAGTGGACAAAATAACAACTCTCTCAAATGGTGTTCTGGATGTGGGGAACCATTTGGGACATTTCAAGGATGATATTTGGAGTGTGTTTGAGGTTTTATCTGGTTTGGAAAGTGACTGAATCAAGACATGGCTTGAAAAATGCACAAAAGTCCTATTTTGAGGTTTTGAGAGGCGACTTTGTGATTTTGGTGTTACAGGTCACTTGTGAGTGTTTGGATCACCTCTATATGATATTTATGAGGCGTGTGTGTGATTGGTTTGGTTGGAATTACTCTCAAACTCAAAACCCGATGGTGACTTTCTTTGGAAGGCAAATTTGGAAGTGAGAAGGTGATTTTGAGGAAAGCATCTGTTTGATGGCTTTGGTGTACTCAAACTGATCACAAATGAGCTCTATTTATAGTATAGCAAGTTTGTTTTGGGAGCAATAGTGATTGGCAACTGCTGCATAGGTTTGGCCAATGTTGATCAATGAGAATCCAAGTCTCCTCTAGCCATTGACTAGAGGTTAGGGCACGTGCTGCTGGTTCCCTTGGTCTTGGATAAGTCTTGACTAAATTCAATTGGAAATGGCTCAGTCCATGCCACCTTGGTGCATCCATTAAATGCTCCAAACCAAAATTGGAGTCTTGTCCCTCTTTTAGGCATTTCTACGTTTGGCATGCTACTTTTGGTTTCAAATACTTGGGAGGCTTATGGATAAGCTTTTGTCCCTCATTGGTCTCCCCTTGAGGTGTTCAGATGGATAAGTGTGTTTATCATTTGCACAAATTTGGCAAATCAAGCAAAATGAACAAATCTGCCTTGCTTTGACAATTTTCAGCAAGGCATATTGCCATTGTCATATCTCATGGCTCAAGTGGAATTTGATGGAGTTCTTGGCCATTTTGGAAAGCCCTCATATGATACAACAACTGGTTGATCATAATTGGTTTTGATACTTTTTGGATCCAAGTGAAAAATGCCCCTACATTTTGAAAAAAGTAAGACAAATTCTGACTTAGTGAAAATTTCACTAAGTGTTGGAAAAAAGTGACATTTTCAATTTTTGTGATTTTGATCATTCCATAACTTAAAATCCATGAGGAATTGGAATGAGTTGTGTTTGAAGCTTTTTTAGAGGGCAATGAGAGCCACAAACTAGCTTTGGATGGGGAAAAACGACCTTGTGGTTTAGGAGTTATGATCCTCCAAAGT
Organism: Lathyrus tuberosus; assembly: GCA_022829125.1. Taxonomy (NCBI): domain Eukaryota; kingdom Viridiplantae; phylum Streptophyta; class Magnoliopsida; order Fabales; family Fabaceae; genus Lathyrus; species Lathyrus tuberosus. The sequence goes on along the minus strand of JALAZF010000546.1, from coordinate 2,790,577 downwards.
TGGTACCCTAGCCACTTTGTTCCATAACTTAGAAAATTTCTAAGTTTTTTATGGTTACCCCTTTTACAAGTTATCCCACTTTTCTTGATTTTTCTTGATGAATGATGATTCCAATCACACATTAACATCATCTTAGGGTTAAAGAACCATAATTGTGAAAAATCTCAAAAAGTCAAAGTTGACTTTTTGTGCACAGTTGACTTTTTGTCAGATGAACTCCAGACTGTGCGATCCTCTATGAAATCAAGTCCTTGACCTAAATCAAACTTGATGGATTGATTTAATAGGTGTTATAGGGTGTATTGAATCATGTCCCAAGGTTTGGGAGCATGTCCTGGTCAAAAGTCAAAGATACAGTTGACTTTTTCTCGCGAAACCCTAATTGTGGTTCTGATGAGCTTGAAAATTGTGAATCAAGCTTCTTGGATCAATCCATTATTGCAAATGGATCAATGTGACGTATTTGAGACCCTCAAATCCTCTCTTGAGGTCCTGACTCATGTTTTGTCCCAAAAGTCAACTTAGGAGTGAATTAGGTCAAGAAACCCTAATTCCTGATTTTTGATGAATGCATCCCCTAAGGTTAAATTGACTTGATGATTGGGTTTATGACGTCTCTTGGAGCATCTTAGGTTATGCTTTGAAGCATTGGCCCATGCCCAGAGGAAAATTTTCATCTGGAGGCCCTAGTCGACCAAAACCCTAATTTGGTGACACTGGCGATCTTGAGGCTTGATCCACTCAGACTGCTGCAACCTTGTGGTTAATTCTTGATGTGGGAGTCCTCTTGATCCATTTTGGGTGTTTGAGAGGCTAGACAAGTTGAAGATCATGTCATTCCTTGATTGATCCTTTGTCTAAGAACTCTGAGAGGGCTTGAAACCCTAATTTTGATTGTAGTGGATGCTCGCCCATCTTTGGGGAGACTAATGAGGCATAATGATACACCCACATTGTGATGATGATTTGCACAATGAAGGGGAATCTTAGTGGTCAAAATTTGGGGCATGACAGTTGCCACTTATCGCCATAGAAAACAAGCTTCTCAAGGAGATTGCCACTCGTTGTTGGGTATAAGTTCCAAGGAGACGTTATAGCAACCCTATTGGAGAATGGATTTTGTCTTCAATATGGATCTGTAAAATATTCTTCTTGCGAGACACAATGCAAAATAAATGCACGCTCACACTAGGTTCGGCGACCTAATCAGGTTCAAAAGCAACACCTTCTAGGGACCAAAGTTCAATCTAGGAACAAGCTAGAAAGAAACGGTTAAACAAGACTCCAACCCTTGAGGAATGAATTCAATTGGGGATTTATCTTATCCAAACATGGAAAAGATAGCTGAAGCAACCATCATCCACGAGGATCAAACTCTGTAGGGAATTTAGAAAAGGTGGGCACTTTATGCTTAAGGCTGACGAATCTATTGGAGAGAAAAGTCAAACCCAGTCACTTGGGGAGATAAACGCCAAAATGAACGAAACTGGTAAACATCAGAATGGTAGAAAAAATTCTCAGATGCCATGCACATGTATGAATGCATGTATGGCATGTTTATGCTTATGCTGACAAACTAGACAAAGGGAAGCAAACGAGAGATGACATAAATATCTTGACAAGGATACTCAGCCAACGTCACCAGATGGGAACATCACTAGGGATGAACATGTAGAATAAATAGTTCTACTTCAAGGTTTCAACCTTCTCTGAGTGAAAAGAGTATTCCACTCGGAGGCATATCGTCATGACTTCACTATGTGAAATTTTGTATAAGCAGATCACTAAGATGTTAGACAGGATGTCATGACACTTGATCTCTGCTTCTCACAAGGATTAAGGAAGAACAAAAGAATACTGCAGAATGTAAACAACACACAGAAATTGTTAACCCAGTTCGGTGATCAACAACACCTACGTCTGGGGGCTACCAAGCCAGGAATGAAATCACTAAGTAGAATTGGTTATAAGCTAAACTCCAACGTTTACAACTTAGCACCTAAAAACTACCCTTCCTAGATTTATACCTAAGACTCTCCTAGGTATGAGACCCTTTTCAATTCCCTTCCAATCATAGCAGTGACTTAAAATATTACAACTCAATAAACAGTCCTTCTCTAGTATTCACACAATACACGAGAGGCTCACACAAGCACAAACCCTAGTACTTCTAAAAACAGCTGCAATATTCAACACATAAACTAGGTTAAATCCAACCTATTTATATTGCAAAACACAACTGGACTTGGGCTTCAAAAGCGCAACAATTTTGCTCCTCAGAATCTGCGACCTAATCCTTTCTTCAATCCCAAGTTTCCAAAAAAATCTCCTTACAAGGAAACCGCATATTCCATTTAGAATCAGAATCTCTGATTCCACAATCTCAGATGCCACCTGGAATCAAGTCATATTCCAATCACACCTGTTTCCAAAATACAGTTATCCCAAAACTGTAACAGACAAAGATGTCGAATCCACCTGATAGGACATCTTGTCTAACATCTTAACCTGCAGCTAGTTCATCATGTCAGGACATCTTATCCAACATCTTTTTTGCTAAGTTAGTTTTACCAAAATTAATGCCAACCTCAAGGGCTAGGACTCATCAATCTCCCTCTTTGGCAGATTTTGGCTAAAACTAACTTTCATTGACCTGCAGAAACATATCAGGGAGACCACCATCAAAGCAGCATCGAAAACTTAACTTGTCTCCCCCTCAATCAGTACAGATCTACTCCCCATCAGTAGTTAGTAGACAATCAGCAGCAGTGGTTAGTGATGTTAGTATTTCTCCCGCTTTTTAGCCACAATATGACAAAGGTAGAAGGACTAACTCAAAACCAATAAAACAGTTTATAGTAGTGAAAATACACACCCAACAAAAAAAAATTATCTTGGGCATTCATCCCTTACATAACCAAAAGTAAGCAGAAAAAAAACATAAAGCAAAAAAAAACTAGAATAAGAGAGAATACTGAAAAACCCTCTCAATATGGTGGGAATACATATTCAGAGACCAGAATATCATTCCACCAAGTAGTGGAAAGTTATGCCTCATCAGATAGGCAAACTCCAAGCTTGCCTCTCAGTGTCTCAAATTGATTTGCATCCAAAGCTTTAGTGAAAATGTCAGCTAGTTGATTTTATGTGGCAACATGTTCCAGAGTAATGACTTTGTCCTCCACCAGGTCTCGAATGAAGTGATGTCTGATGTTAATGTGTTTAGTTCGGCTGTGCTGAATGGGATTCTTTGAAATATTTATTGCACTCAAGTTGTCACAGAAGAGTGTCGTAACATCTTGTGGGACATTGTATTAAGTCAGCATTTGTTTCATCCACATCATTTGAGAGCAGCTACTCCATGCTGCAATGTATTTAGCTTCAACAGTTGATAAGGAGACACAGTTTTGCTTTTTGCTGAACCAGGAAATTAAATTATTTCCTAAAAAAAACATCCACCAGAGGTGCTTTTTCTATCATCTGCATTTCCTGCCAAGTCAGCATCACAGAATCCTATTAATAGAGAGTCAAAGCTGTGTATGTAGAGTAGTCCATAGTTACATGTTCCATTCACATACTTCAGAATTCTCTTGACCTGATTAAGATGGCTAGCTTTGGGTTCAGCCTGATACCTTGCACAAACTCCTACTGAGAATGTTATATCAGGTCTACTAGCTGTAAGATATAGGAGACTTCCAATCATGCTTCTATAGAGACTCTGATCAACACTTACACCATTCTCATCTCTTGTCAATTTCAGGTGAGTAGGGGCAGGAGTCCTCTTTTGATTTGCATTTTCCAAGCCAAAATTCTTAACAATATTCTTGGCATATTTTCCTTGACAGAGAAAAATAGAATCTTCCATTGTTTGACGTGTTGGCCAAGGAAGTAGGTTAATTCTCTGACTAGACTCATCTCAAACTCAGATTTCATTTGGTTAACAAAATGTTGGACCATCTCTTCAGACATTCCTCCAAAAACAATATCATCAACATAGATTTATGCTATCATGAGATTACCTTCCCTTTCTCTCACGAAGAGATTTTTATCAATTCCTCCCTTTCTGTAGCCATTTGTAACAAGGAAATCAGCCAGTCTTTCATACCAGGCCATGAGAGCTTGTTTCAACCCATATAAGGCTTTCTTCAGCTTGTAGACATGATATGGAAATGTTGGGTCAACAAAGCCTTTGGGTTGTTCCACATAGACCTCTTCACTGAGATATCCGTTCAAAAAGGCACTTTTAACATCCATTTGAAAGAGTTTGAACTTCAGAAGACATGCTATTCCAAGGAGCAGTCGCACAGACTCCAGTCTAGCTACAGGAGCAAAATTTTCATCAAAATCCACTCCTTCTATCTGAGTATATCCTTGTGCAATGAGTCTGGCCTTGTTTCTTGTGATAACTCCGTGTTCATCAGACTTATTCTTAAATACCCACTTAGTTCCGATCACATTTGATCCTTCTGGTCTGGGTACACGATCTCAAATATCATGCCTCTTGAACTGCCATAGCTCTTCTTGCATCGTATTAATCCAGAATTCATCTGTCAAGGCCTCTTTGACATTCTTGGGTTCCATCTTTGACACAAAACAGGCACTTGCCACCACATCCCGTGATCTGGTCATCTTTCCTCCATTTGGGTCCCCTATTATGAGTTCCTTAGGGTGATCTTTTTGTATTCTGATGGAGGGTCCCTTGTTAACTCTCTCGGTCACAGTAGATTCATGATTGTCATCGTTGGGTATAGCAGTATCTTCAGAGTTATCTTAAGATGTTTCAACATCCTCTGTGACATCTTCCTCTTCCATAGGGAAGAGCTCCAATCTCATTTATAGCTTCAACTTCCATAGGAGAGTCATCAACCACGACATTTATGGACTCCAATACTACGTGAGTTCTTGAATTGTAGACACGGTATGCTCTGCTGTTTGTGGAGTAACCTAGGAAGATTCCTTCTTCACTCTTGGGATCCATCTTTCTTCTCTGCTCACGGTCTGCCAGAATGTAGCATTTGCTTCCGAAGACATGGAAGTATTTCACAGTTGGCTTTCTACCATTCCATAGTTCATACAGTGTGGCAGATGTTCTAGACCTGATGGTTACCCTGTTTAAGATGTAGCAAGCTGTGTTCATTGCTTCATCCCAAAAGTGATACGGGAGTTTCTTTGCATGGAGCATGACCCTTGCACACTCTTGAATAGTTCTATTTTTCCTCTCAACCACACTATTCTGTTGGGGAGTGATGGGTGAAGAGTTCTCATGACTGATTCCTTCTGAGGAACAGAACTCATTAAACTTGCTGTTCTCAAACTCTTTCCCATGGTCACTTCTGATTCTAACTATTCCACAATCCTTTTCTCTTTGAAGTTTCTGACACAGTCCTTTGAAAACTTCAAATACCTCTGATTTTTCCTTGACAAAGTGCACCCAAGTGTACCTAGATAAATTATCTACAACAACATAAGCATACTTTTTTCCTATAAGACTTTCGACTTGCATAAGTCCAATTAAATCTATATGGAGAAGCTCTAAGTTCTTTGAGGTGGTTTGATGTTGAAGCCTTTTGTGTGACATTCTAGTTTATTTACCAATTTGACATTCCCCACATATCTTTCCTTCATCTATCTTAAGATTTGGAATCCCTCTGACAGCTTCCTTGGATATGACTTCTTTCATTCCTTTTAAGTGCAAATGGCCCAGTTTCTGATGCCATAACTTCACTTCATCCTCCCTTGACACCAAGAAGGTGGAGGGACATTGAGTTTCATGAGGAGCCCTCAAGTAACAGTTATCCTTGGATCTGGTACCTTTCATAATGAGTTCTTCTTTATCGTTTGTTACCAGGCACTCAGATTCAGAAATGTTTACCTTAAGACCTTGGTCACACAGTTGGCTGATGCTTATTAGATTTGCAGTCAATACTTTGACATACAAAACCCTATCAAGGCAAGGCTGACCATGATACTTCAGCTTGCCAACTCCTTTTATTTCTCCTTTTGAGCCATCTCCAAAGGTGACATGGCTAGTGGGATGAGGTTTGATGTCATCCAAGAACTTCTTCACACCAGTCATGTGTCTGGAGCATCCATTGTCAAAGTACCAGTCTTCTTTGGCGGAGGTTCTCAGGGAGGTATGGGCTATGAAAGCCACAGTTTAATCCTTAGGGATCCACTTCTTCTTCCCTTTGGGAGCCTTCTTTCTTCTTCTGGACCGTGTCGATGACTTAGGATATCCATTCAACTTGTAACAGTGAGCCTTTATATGACCAAACTTCCCACAGTAATAGCACTGCTTGTCCTGGTTTTGTTTTCCTGGAGAGTTGTTCTGAGGCCTTTGATGAGTCGTATAGGCATTGAATCCGTAAAGGGTCTCTCCACTGATTTGATGGTCTACCGGGATCTCTTATTTGGGAGTCACTCCCTGTAAGATTACACGTCTAGTGCCATCACTTATCTTAGGTGTATACTCAATCTTTCCAGATGCGACATCACCCGCAGTCCCATTAGCAAAAAAATACACACGGATATCAATTAGGAAAAGCGATATATATATATATACTCATTCCTAAAACTAATATCCTAGACCTCTTAAGAGCTATAATCCTAGTCCTAACAAATAAAATGACTCCCCAGCAGAGTCGCCATTTTCCTGTAGCGAGCGATTTTTGTCGGTGACGCGACCACCTTGTCATACCCCAAATTTTGACCACTAAGATTTCCCATCATTGTGCAAATCATCATCACAATATGGATGAACCATCATACCTCATTAGTCTCTCCAAAGATGGGTGAGCATCCACTACAATCAGAATTAGGGTTTCAAGCCCTCTCAGAGTTCTTAGACAAATGATCAATCAAGAAATGACATGATCTTCAACTTGTCTAAACCTCTCAAACATCCACAATGGATCCAGAGGTCTCCCACATCAATAATCAAGCACAGGGTTGCAGCATTCTGAGTGGATCAAGCCTCCAGATCGCCAATGTCACCAAATTAGGGTTTTGGTCGACCAAGGCCTCCAGATGGAAATTTTCATCTGGGCATGAGCCAATGATTCAAAGCATAACCTATGATGCTCCAAGGGACATCATGAACCCAATTATCAAGTCAATTTAGCCTCAAGGGATGCATTCATCAAAAATCAGGAATTAGGGTTTCTGGACCTAATTCACCCCTAAGTTGACTTTTGGGACAAATCATGAGCCAAGACCTCAAGAGAGGATTTGAGGGTCTCTAATAAACTACCTTGATCCACTTGCAACAATGGATTGAGCCAAGAAGCTTGAGCAACAAGTTTCAAATTCATCAGAACCATAATTAGGGTTTCGCGAGAAAAGTCAACTGTGCCTTTGACTTTTGACCAAGACATGCTCCCAAACCCTAGGACATGATTTAAAACACCCTATAACACCTATGAAATCAATCCATCAAGTTTGATTTAGGTCAAGGACTTGATTTCATTGAGGATCGCACAATTTGGAATTCATCTGATAAAAAGTCAACTGTGCACAAAAGGCAAACTTTGACTTTTTGAGATTTTTCATAATTATGGTTCCTTAACCCTAAAATGATGTTAATGTGTGGTTGGAATCATCATTCATCAAGAAAAATCAAGAAAAGTGGGATAACTTGTAAAAGGGGTAACCATAAAAACTTAGAAATTTTTCTAAGTTATGGAACAAAGTGGCTAGGGTACCAACTTTGGAGGATCATAACTCCTAAACCACAAGGCCATTTTTCCCCATTCAAAGCTAGATTTGTAGCTCTCATGGCCCTCTACAAAAGATTCAAACATAACTCATTCCAATTCCTCATGGATTTTAAGTTATGGAATGATCATAATCACAAAAAGTGAAAATGTCACTTTTTTCCAACACTTAGTGAAATTTTCACTAAGTCAGAATCTGCCTTCACTTTTTTCCAAATGTAAGGGCATTTTTCACTTGGATCCAAAAAGTATCAAAACCAATTATGATCAAACAGTTGTTGTATCATATGAGGGTTTTCCAAAATGGCCAAGAACTCCATCAAATTCCACTTGAGCCATGAGATATGACAATGGCAACATGCCTTACTGAAAACTGCCAAAGCAAGGCAGATTTGTGCATTTTGCTCGATTTTCCAAATTTGTGCAAATGACAAGCACACTTATCCATCTAAACACCTCAAGGGGAGACCAAGGAGGAACCAACTCTGATCTCAAGCCTCCCAAGTCCTTGGAACTAAAAATAGCATGCCAAACCTAAAAATCCCTAAAGAGGGGACAAGACTCCAATTTTGTTTTGGAGCATTCAATGGATGCACAAAGGTGGCATGGACTGAGCCATTTCCAACTGAATTCAGTCAAGACTTATCCAAGACCAAGGGAACCAGCAGCCTGTGCCCTAACCTCTAGTCAATGGCTAGAGGAGACTTGGATTCTCATTGATCAACATTGGCCAAACCTATGCAGCAGTTACCATTCACTATTCCTTGCAAAACAAACTTGCTCTACTATAAATAGAGCTCAATTGTGTTCAGTTTGAGTACACCAAAGCACTACAACACTTGCTTTCCTCAAAATCTCTTTCTCTAGGCAAACATACCTTCTTTAGCAAGGTAACTCTGAGTTTTTGAGTTAGAGAGCAATTCCACCACAGCTCATGATCCAAACACATCCAATATGTCATATCTAAGTTGTCCAAACTCTCACAAGTGACCTGTAACACCAAAATCACAAAGTCACCTCTCAAAACCTCAAAAATAGGACTTTTGTATATTTTTCAAGCCATATCTTGATTCAGTCACTTTCCAAACTAGATAAAACCTCAAAAACACTCAAAATATCATCCTTGAACTGTCCCAAATGGTTCCCTTTGTCTGGAACACCATTTGAGAGAGTTGCTATTTTGGCCACTTTTGCCCCTTTTGTAAGAAAGAGCTCAAACTTGTTCCTGAGGTTTCCAGCTGATTCCAACCATCCTAAAAGCTTCTAAGGGATCATTTGAGGTTGTTCAAAGCATCAAATCACTTATGGAACAAAGCCCTTGGCAGATTGTACAAAAACTCCAAAAAGAGGTAAGCATCACAACTTGGATTCTTTGAATCATGCTTCCTTTTGATGTCCACTGATCATGCATCTCTTATACATGTTATATGTGTTGTGTTTGCACCAATTTATCATGTAATTCATGCTTGTATCAAGAGATGGCACAGAAAATGCAAATCATGGCCTATTTCAAAACCACTATCGGGTTTTTCAATAGGAGCATGATCTGAAAAAACACCACCACCATTGGATTCCTTGTGAAATTCTAGGCAGGATAAACCTAAATTTTGTCCTAATCCATAGAGAAATGAGAAAGTTATGGCCTTCACGTTTTCAACCAAAATCTTGCCTTACCTTGCCTTGGGCCAGGCCAAAAACAAGGCAAGCCTTGTATATTTGTGGTTGTGTTTCAATCAACGGATGTATCACCACCCGAGTGGTAAGGCGCGCGTCCTATACACAAGAGGTTTGGGGTTCGAATCCCCCTCGCCCCAGATCCTCTTTTTGCTATTTTTGTCACTTTTTATTGTTTTTCTTATTATTTTTAATGATTTGAAAAATTAATAACTCCCTCAATTTTAATTATTTTTGATTGGTTCTTATTGCAAAAAATCACAAAAATGTTGAAATATTTTATTCCACAAAAAAATAAAATGTATATTAGTTATTTAATATAATTAGTATTTTTGTGAATAAATTCCTTTTTAATTATTTTAAACATTTAAAAGTGAATATTTACTTTGAAAATCAAAACCAAATGAGTTTTAATTCATCTTGTGATTAAAACCTCATTTTTCAAACCTTCAACAAAAATCACAAGTGGTTTATTCAAACTCATTTGGTATTTTTATCATTTTATTTGATTTTCTTTAAATATTTACTTTTAAAGGAAAACAAAATTAGGGTTTCTTTGATTTTCACCATCACAAATCATTTTCAAACACTTTGGGCCTCTAATAGAGTGTAAGTCCCAACCCTTTTTGTACATAAACCATTTTGGGCCGCACTTATTGTATAAGTCCCTCTGTACATTTTTAAAACAACGGCGCGATCGTCGTTTTCAAACAAAAACCATTTTCGGCCTCTCCTTGAGCTGTAAGCCCCACCACTTGTACAAAAATAAATCATTGGGCCTCTATTAGAGTGTACGACCCAACCCCCTTTTAACCAAAACTTTTTGGGCCTCAATGCATTGTATAAGACCCAGTATGTTAAAGAAATCTCGGCACGATCGCCAATTCAAAAACAAATCATCTGGGCCTACCCTCGTGTTATAAGTCCCATTCTTTTTCTTTAAACACCTCTGGGCTTCTTGAGAGAGTGTAAGACCCATCCCTTTGTACAGAAAACCTTTTTGGGCCTCAGTCACTTGTATAAGTCCCCGTACAAGTGACTGATAAAACCTTGGGCCTCTCATTGAGCTGTAAGCCCCAACAACCTTTTCAAAGCACTTTCTCCTTTGATTTTGAATATAATATTGTTATCAAAGCTTTCTTTGTTGAACAAACTAACCAAACAGCATGGAAGCTCTACAACCGAGTAAGTGTTTACCCGCTTTCTTTATCCGCTTTCATATATATATAACTGTATTGTGGGGCTGCTCACTGTAAGTCTTCTTTCACAAACTTTTATATACTTGTCAAATATCAACTGTGTAATACTAGTATAGTTATTTAGAGTTTTCCCCGGCAACTACGTCTAGCCCTAGGTAAATCCCTGTTGGTCACTCTTAAATACAAACAAAACTAGATCCCATAGGATTACCAGACACAGTCTTCCCTCCTCTTGGGGTTAAACAATATGGAGACGTGAAAGGCAGCATTCTCAATGAACCCTTTCTCAGACTGTCACCTTTAGAAATTGTCAAAGAAACTCTACTCCCCAGAGATGATCTTTTCTCGGTGAATGGCATCTCTTGAGTTTCTTCAAACCTCGAACTTTCATGAAATGATCTCTTCTCGGTGAATTACATTTCTTGAACTTCTCATGGTTTGGGGACCCACAGGTTTCTTAAAAGCATCCCGCCTCCTCTTGGGCATTGTACAAGGACCCTTCGGCTTCTTAAAGGCTCTCATGCCTTCTCTTGGGCTTAGTACAAGGACCCAGAGACCTCTACAGGTATAGGAACAGAACCTAGTCATCAATTTGCTAGAGCTGTCTTTCTGAGTCAAGTGTCATACCTGTTAATGGGTTGACCTTCATCCCTTAACATACCAGCCTTCTCTTGGGCATCATACGAAGATCATTCACTACCCGAGAATCGATTTCTCAAAACACCAGTAGACTTGGACAGTCTCAATACCCTTTGGATTCCCCGTTTCCTTAAAGAACTGGAAATAACCCTGATCCTCTGATCAGTGCCAAAGCACAACAATACCTTTAATCGTTCCCTTCATAAGAACTGATTTTCTCTTTTATCCAACATACTGGATCTGTCACTAAACTAAAACAGTCACCAGCACAGTTAGCCTTCTCTTGGGCTTTGTACAATGATTCTCCCCGGTGGAGCTAACCTTTTCAGACTCTCTTGTTGAGTCACCTACTTTTAGCCTCCATCTCGGGCTTCGTACGAGATACAAAAACACTCTCTTGTTGAGTATAAAAGACTCTCTTGTTGAGTCACCTACTTTTAGCCTCCATCTCGGGCTTCGTACGAGATATAAAAACACTCTCTTGTTGGGTATAAAAGACTCTCTTGTTGAGTCAAACCCTTTAGCCTCCATCTCGGGCTTCGTACGAGATACAAAAACACTCTCTTGTTGAGTATAAAAGACTCTCTTGTTGAGTCACCTACTTTCAACCTCCATCTTGGGCTTCGTACGAGATACAAAATCACTCTCCTGTTGAGTATAAAAGACTCTCATGTTGAGTCAAAACCTTTTAGCCTCCGTCTTAGGCTTCGTATAAGACACATATAAAAACACCCTCTTGTTGGGTCAATAGCCTCCTCTTAGGCTTTGTATAAGAAAACCCCGGGTGAGTCAATCAACCTGTTAGCATCAAAATATGTGCCTCGTTCATAGTATACAAACATCAATAACTCCTTTTCCCTTCATCTAATCGCTGTAAGCGGCAAGCCTCTGGATTATTTACATCCACGCCACTGTCCCTCTTTTAGCATGAGAAATTCCTAAGGAAAGATGACATTGCTCTAAATTGAGTTAAAAGTCTTCTCCTTCAGGTTAAAAATTCCCTATAAAGGAAATTATGGCAATGCTGGATTCACATATCCCCGTTAAAGTAATTCTCCTTTATAATCAGACACCCAACAGTTGTGACAAGCAGACCAAATATCCCCTTTTAGAGATGACAAATTATCTCTAAAGTCAAAACCCTTTAGCTTCACATCTTGGGCTTCGAACAAGATACAAATAGATCCTTCAGCTTCACATCTTGGGCTTTGAAGAAGATACAAACCACATTTAGCTTCACGTCTTGGGCTTTGAACAAGACACCAAAACAACCTTTTTCCCCCCATAGAATAAGAGGAACTACGATCGCTCTGATTTCCCTGTTTCGTTAAACAGGAATACGTAGGCATAAGATTAAAAAATCTTAGCGAGCATACTAATCAAAAACCCAAAATCCCGTACCTTCATACATCAATCAAAAAGCATCAGTCATAACATCCTACCAATAGCCTAGACACTGTTTTTTAACAAAATAACCTAAGAGAGACCCACAATCTTAATAGCATCTATAAACCAACAGTCATCTGTTTAAACTCAGTTTACAAGCAGGGTTAATTGGAGACATCTATTTCCCTTCCTTCATCAGCTTCAATAGGATAAAAAATGAATCGAACTGTAGTACCCCAAAGCGATAGTGCTTCGCAACCACGCAAAAATTCGCGCTACACACCTTATCACTGAAGTTTTCCTCACCGCAATGAGGAGGAGTGGGCGCTACTTTCTGATTTCTTATTCATCCCATGAAGCTGAAAGGGAAAAGGAAGCTATCTAAAACTAATCTTGCACGCGAATGTTTAACTAAACAAACGCTTAAAAGAGATTCAGGGAGTCGGGGTCAGGTTATACAATGGGGAGTTGTCAATTACCCATCCTATATGTGGTTATCCACAGGATATTAGCTTTGGGTTTCGCTTTGCAATTGATGGTGTTTATCTGTTAATGGGTTGGGAAAGTTTCTTGGGAAGTATGAGCGAGTGAGTGAGTTTTTGTTGATGTTCGGGTGTTTTTGGTAAGGTACTGGACCTAAGTTTTGATGTGAAGGTACTGGACCTAGAGTTTTTGAATAGTATGCTCGCTAAGATTTCACAATCTTATGCCTACGTATTCCCATTTAAACGAAACAGGGAAATCAGAGCAATCGTAGTTCCTCCTATTCTAAGGGAGGAGAAAATGTTTTGGTGTCTTGTTCAAATCCCAAGATTGAAGCAAAAAGGTTTTGACTGAGAGATAATTTGTCATCTCTAAAGAAGGATTGTTGATTTTTGGGTGCCTTGATCAAAGCACAAGGTTGATGCTAAAAGGTTAATTAACTCGGCTAGGGGATTTCTTTATACAAAGCCTAAGAGGAGGCTAGAAGTTTGACTTTTGCAGGGAAAATGTTTTGTCTGTCTTGTACAAAGCCCAAGATTGAGGTTAAAAGGGATTTTGACTCCGCTGGGGAGGGTTTGTACGTGTCTTGTACAAAGCCCAAGATTTGAGGCTAACCTTACTGGGAAAATCATTATACAAACCCTAAGAGGAGGCTGAAATGGGTTTGACTCTTCTTGGGGAAAATCATTCCCCAAAGCCTAAAGGAAGGCTGGGAGGAAATGACTCTGTTGGAGAAGATATCTGTTCCAAGCTTAAGAGAGGGAGATTTATATCTTGTACAAAGCCCAAGATTAAGGCTAAAAGGGTTTGACTCAACAAGAGAGTCTTTTTATCTGTCCTGTACCAAGCCCAGGATAGAGGCTGGACAAGCTGGAGAAAGTATTCTACACAACTTAAGAAGAGGCTAGCTCCTACTAGGGGAAATCTTTATACCAAGTTTGGACAAAGATCGACTTAACGAGAAAGTATTTTTATCTGTCTTGTACAAAGCCCAAGATTGAGGCTAAAAAGGTTGACTCAACAAGAGAGTCCAAAAAGGTGATTGACTCAACAAGAGAGTCTAACAAGTGATATACTCAACAAGAGAGTCTAAAAAGTGTTTGACTCAACGAGAGAGTCTGAAAAGGTGATTGACTCAACAAGAGAGTCTAAAAAGTGATTGACTCAACAAGAGAGTCTGAAAAGGTTAGCTCTGCTGGGGAGAATCATTTGTACAAAGCCCAAGAGGAGGCTGACTTTGCTGAGGAAGGATCATTATACAAAGCCTTAGAGGAGGCTAGCTTTCTGCTGAGGAAAGGTCCTTATACAAAGCCTAAGAGGAGGCTATATTTTGCCGGGGATAATTGAGATCCCCAGGCAGGTCCAAGTGGGGAATCAACTCTTGCTGAGGATTACAGAAGAGTTGAGATGTCAGATACCTTGAGGTTCTGATTTAAGATAATGTTGACCATGGTCGGGGAACTCTCATGAGAGAGGCTGGGTTTCTACTAGAGATTGATCCAGAATGCCCGAGGTTTTTTCCTATAGTTGTAAGGAACTTGAGAATGTATTTGAGACTCAAGGGGATTAGACTATCCAAGTCTACTGGTGTGGAAGAGTTTTATCTTTTGTATGATGCCCAAGAGGAGGCAAGGACATTAAGGGATGAGAATCAACCCTAAAGTGGCCTGAGGTATGACACTGAAAAGACTACTCTAGCAAAGGATGACTAAGTTCTGTCTTATACCTTTAAGAGGTCATCAGGGTCCTTGTATTAAGCCCAAGAGAAGGCATGAGAACTTCTAAGAAGCCGGAGGGTCCTTGTACAAAGCCCAAGAGGAGGAGGGGATGCTTTTAGGAAACCTGTGGGTCCCAAACCAAGAAAAGTTCAAGAAATGCTATTCACCGGGAATAGATCATTTAGTAAAAGTTCTGTGATTTGAAGAAATTCAAGAGATGTTATTCACCAAGAATAGATCAACTCTGGGGAGTAGAATATCTTTGACAATTTCTAATGGTGACAGCCTGAGAAAAGGTTCACAAAGAATACTGCCTTTCTCTTTGTTCCATATTGTTTAAGCCCAAGAGAAGGCAAGACTGTATCTGGAGATCCTATGGGGATCTAGTTTTGTTTGTATTTTAAGAGTGACCAACAGGGCTTTACCTAGTTCTAGACCTAGTTGCCGGGGAAAACTCTAAATAACTATACTAGTATATATACAGTTGATATATGACAAGTATTTAAAAAAGATATGAAAGAAAACTAACCATGTGCAGCTTCCCACAATACAGTTATATATATATATATATATATATATATATATATATGAAAGCGTGTAAAAGAAAGCCGATGAAACTTACAGGTGAGCAAGCTTCCATGTTGTATTGTTGGTTGTTCAAAGAAATTAAAGAAAGTTTTGATAATAATACATATATTTGAATCTAAATAAAAAGGGAAATTGTTTTTGAAAAGATTATTGGGGCTTATACTCAAAGAGAGGCCCAAGGTTATAATAGTGATTGCACCGTTGTTTTGAATATTGTACCGGGACTTATACAACGACTGAGGCCCAAAAAGGTTTATGTACAACAAGGGTTGGGTCTTACAACTCAAGGAGAAGCCCAAAGATTATTTAAAGAAAAGAAATGGGACTTACAACACAAGGGTAGGCCCAAATGATTTTCTTGTTTGAAAATGGCGATTGCGCCGAGATTTTTTTAACGCAGAGGGACTTATACAATGTCTGAGGCCCAAAAAGGTTTTGGTTAAAAAAAGGATTGGGTCTTACACTCTATTAGAGGCCCATGAGTGTTTTTAAGAAAAATAATGGGGCTTACAACTCAGGGAGAGGCCCAAGTTTTTTTATTTTAAACTGGCGATCGCGCCAAGATTTTTGAAAACACCGTGGGTCTTATACAATGACTGAGGCCCAAACTATTTTGGTTTCAAAGAGGGATTGGGTCTTACACTCTATTAGAGGCCCAAAGAGTTTGAAAATGAATAAAGATGGGTCTTATAGCTCAAGGAGAAGCCCAGGGGTTCTGTTAAAAAGGCGACGATCGCGCCGAACTTTTAAAAATATACAAAGGGACTTATACAATATGTGAGGCCCAAAAAGGTTTTATTTACAAAGGGGTAGGACTTACACTCTATCAAGAGGCCCATGAGTGTTTGAAAAAGATTGATGAGGGTGGAATTAGTCAAAACCCTAATTTTGTCTAAAATGGAACTAATTTTGTTTAAAAATTTAATAAAAATTATTGAAAACATGTGAAAAATGAGTGGTGATCTTGGATCAATGTTTCAAAAATCATGTTTTTTATCCATAAAATGATTGAAAACCATTTAAGTTGGGAAAACCAAGAAGGAAAAAATATTTTAAATGTTAAAAAATAAATAAAAATTAATTCTTTGCAAAAATATCAAATATATGAAATAAATAATATTTTTTGGGAAATTTTTGTAAAATAAAATATTTTAACATTTTTGTGAATTATTAAAAAAAGAATCAATTCAAAATCATTAAAATTCAGAGAGAAATTAATTTTTGAATCAATTAAATAAAATCACAAAATTCAAATATTTGAATTTTTGAAAAAGGGCGCCAAGAACACGCGCGTGTTCTGAGTTTTGCCCAGATTTGCATTTTCTCATCAATCTCACTGAATATTTGATGAAATCACACAATCCACATATCAATCTACTCGTTTTCACCTCACGATCATGTCTATGGTATTTAATTTCATTTATTTTAAGCATGGAATAAGAAATCAAAGAGAAACCTCAAGAACCCTAAATTCTGCATGAAGGCTCAGAAATTCCACACACAATTCATACAAAGCAATTAATTGAGAGGAAACATTCCATACATGATTATGAACATAAGGCAAAATTATTGTGCTAGGAAATATGCATGAATCATGAGATGACCAAGTTGAGGCTTACCTCTTGCAGCTGGTGATCGTGTTTTGGGTTAGAGGTGTTACAGCTTGGTTCCAATGATGTGGACAACTTCCCTAGGTGCTATGGAGTGTGTCTGAATGCTTGGAGTGGATCGAATTGAGCTGGAACTTGATTTGGCACCTCAACTGCAAATCTGTCAAAGGCTTGTGCAGATGGCTGGTGATTTTGAGAATCTGGTGTTCCAGATGTTGTTTAAGTGTTTGTATCACTTCTATATGATGTTTATGAGGTGTGTGTGTATGTGTGTGTGTGATTGGTTTGGTTGGAATTGCTCTCAAACTCAAAACCCGATAGTGACTTGCTTTAGAAGGCAAAATTGGAGTGAAAGAGGTGATTTTGAGGAAAGCATCAGTTTGGGTGCTTTGGTGTACTCAAACTGATCACAAATGAGGTCTATTTATAGTGCAACAAGTTTGTTTTGGCTGCAATAGTGTATGGCAACTGCAGCAAGCCTTTGGCTAATGTGGATCAAATGGAATCTCAAGTCTCCTCTAGCCATTGACTTGAGATTAGAGCACATGCCTATGGTTCTCTGATTCAAGGATAAGGCTTGACTGAAGTGTTCATCTTTGCTCTGGTACATGCCACCTCTAAGCATCCATTGAATGCCTCAAAACAAAATTGGAGTCTTGAGGCATCTTTAGCTTTTAGGGGTGCCAAACCTATATGTAGTTCCGAAGACTTGGGAGGCTTATGGATCAGTGTTTGTTCCTCCTTGGTCTCCCCCTGAGGTGTGCAGATGGATAAACTTGTTTGTTGTTTGCACAATTTGGGCAATTCGAGCACTAATGCACAAATCTGCCTTGCACAACAGTTTGCAGCAAGGCATGTTGCAGCTGTCATAACTCCTAGCTCAGATGGAATTTGATGGAGTTCTTGGACATTTTGGAAAACTGGTATATCCTATTTCAACATGATGTCCAACTTGAATTACAATGAAAAATTCCTCTACATTTGGGAAAAAATAAGGAAAATTCCGACTTAGTGAAAATTTCACTAAGTGTTGGAAAAATGTCATTTTATGTTTTCAGCCATTTTGATCACTCAATAACTTAAAATCCATGAGGAATTGGAATGGGGTGTAGTTGACACTTTTAAATTATGCTATGATAGCTACAAATCCATCTTCAGACCATCCAAAATGGTTGCTTGAATCTCAAGTTATGATCCTTGGAAGTTGGTACCCTAGCCACTTTGTTCCATAACTTAGAAAAATTCTAAGTTTTTATGGTTACCCCTTTTACAAGTTATCCCACTTTCTTTCATTTTTCTTGATGAATGATGATTCAAATCACATATTAACATTGTTTTAGGGTTGAGGAACCATAATTGTGAAAAATCTCAAAAAGTCAAACTTGACTTTTGTGCACAGTTGACTTTTTATTAGATGAATTCCAAATTGTGCGATCCTTTGTGAAATCAAGCCCTTGATCTAAATCAAACTTGATGGATATGTTCCATAGGTGTTATAGGGTGTATTGAATCACGTCCCAAGATTTGGGAGCATGTCCAGGTCAAAAGTCAAAGGTTCAGTTGACTTTTTCTCCGAAACCCTAATTGTGGTTCTGAGGAAATTGAAACTTGTGGATCAAGCTTCTTGGATCAATCCATTGTTGAAAATGGATCAATGTGGTTTATTAGAGACCCTCAAATCATGTCTTGAGGTCTTGGCTCATGTTTTGTCCCAAAAGTCAACTTAGGGGTGAATTAGGTCAGGAAACCCTAATTCCTGATTTTTGGTGAATGCATCCCCTGAGGCTAAATTGACTTGATGATTGGGTCCATGAGGTCCCTTGGAGTATCTTGAGTTATATTTTGAAGCATTGGCTCATGCCCAGATGAAGATTTTCATCTGGAGGCCCTGGTCGACCAAAACCCTAATTTGGTGACACTGGCAATCTTGAGGCTTAATCCACTTGGAATGCTGCAACCTTGTGCTTGATTCTTGATGTGGTAGTCCTCTTGAACATTTATGTGTGTTTGAGAGGCTAGACAAGTTGAAGATCATGTCATTTCTTGATTGATCCTTTGTCTAAGGCTCTACGAGGGCTTAAGACCCTAATGCTTGACTGCAGGGAATGCTCAATTCTTGAGGAGATTGATGAGGCCTAAAGGTACATCCATATTGTGATGATGACTTGTATAATGATGGGAAATCTTAGTGGTCGAAATTTGGGGTATGAAAGATGCTCCTATTTAATCTTCTTAGACCTGAAGGTGTGAATGGCGAAGGTATTCGGGCATTCGGGGTGCAAGAGGATTAAATATCAGAATACCCGAAATTTTGACAGTGGTTATGAATGGTAGTTTACGCATTCATCTTCTTTTACTAAGCGTTGATACTTAGAAAAGGTAAAACCTCCCCCCGATCCTGGTTTCCTACCAAGGAACTGGTCTCAGTTTTTGATACAAACTTCCCCCCGATCCTGGCTTCCTACCAAGGAACTGGTCTAAGTTTTCTTTTGGACTAAACCTCCCCTCGATCCTGGTCTTCATCCATGGAACTGGTCTCAATTTCTTTTGTCAATAAACTTTCTTGACAAGGGACGCTTTTCGTAGCGGTTTTCCTCAAACTTCTCGCTGAATTTTCCTGGGGAGATGCCATTTGATGGAAAAAGTTTTGATGTCAGACTTGCTGGGGAACCCATTCGTCTAAGCTGTAGAGGTGTACAAACTTCTCTATTGGAGACGCCATTTGTTGACTCTACTGGGGAAAATGAGTCTCTTGAGAGGCTGCTTTCTGCTTGGGGGTATTACATCATACTTTTTCTCGAGATCTTCTCGAAGAAATGCCATGTGATGTAATCCAGTTTGGAGGTGCTGATGACCCTTTCATCAGCGAATTTTCTGGAGAAAAACTGTTGAATTGCCGAAGCTTTGATTAAGAGGCTTTCTCTGGGGATTTTCCTTAATTCGGGAAAGCGAAGATATCATCTTCAATGGCGAAGAGTTTGTTTGTCGAATGCCTTCTTGCCTTTTAGAGGTTCAAGTTATCAAAGTGGTCAAAGACCGTCTCTAATCCAGAGATAAACTGGAGAGAGATTGCTTAGATGATTCACTTCCTGACGAGGAAAGAACTGGCAACTCTATTGACAAGAGGACTTTTATTACTAGGGGGTAAGACCGACTAACATGGTAGTGATGCAATATGAACGTGTATGAATCAATAATGCATGATGTATGTATGTATATGCTGACGAAACTGACACGACATACAGACTAATAAATGAACATGACTGGATACTCGGCCACTGAAGGGGATGAAAAGTATCACTGGTCCAAAAGTAGCAAGTCTGCCTTGCTTAGGAGAGATAGTCCCTGTGGGGAACAACGTTGGTCGGGCTTAGGAGGTAAGAACTCTGCCGGGGATGTCAGACGGAATATTCGCATCTGACATAGCTGATCCTTCATTCAGGTGTACTGGTTAAGAATGAGTACTTTGATTATGCACTTTAAAGCTCGATTACTTCTGGAGAAGCGATCGATGTTCTTTCGATGTTCAATAGTCAAAAGAAATTACCATCTTTATTTTAAAAGCAGAAATTTTTTGACAATTAAATTCATTTTTGTTTTATTTCAAGAATCGTTAATCATATTAAAATGTTGTTCTGTAAAGCTAAAACAAATGAGAATTATAAACAAAAGTACTATGGCTCAAATTTTATTGATAGGATGGAAATCAGCCACACACGTGATTCCATGGAGTATTTACAAAGTTAGAAAATGGTAATTTAAGGGAAAAGGGCTGAATTGAAACATAACGACCGCTATCCTTCTGCCAACTTTGAATTCTGGACATCCTGAGCTTCCGTCGAAGATGAACTTGACTGGCATTTTCCTGATGGATGGCATGACTGCTGCTGGGGGATTTACCCCTTTGCTGAACATAGTTACTTGCCATTATCCCTAACTTTTGCCTGGATCGTACTTTTGAGATTTCCAATCCATCAGGATGATTTTTGATTATGTCTCTAATTTTTGCCTGGACCGCCCATTCGGGTTTTCAATCCACCGAGACGTTATTTTTTGTTTTTTATTTATTTTTTTATTTAGGCAAAGTATTTCTTGACTACGTCAACATTTGTGGGGTAGCAAATTCTTCTCCATCCATGGTTGCGAGTCTCAAGGTGCCGCCTGAGAAGGCTTTCTTGACCACATAGGGGCCGTCATAATTCGGAGTACACTTGCCCCGGGAATCAGTGAGGAATGATTGTATCTTCTTGAGCACAAGGTCTCCTTTCCTGAAGATACGAGGCCGGACCTTTTTGTCAAATGCCTTCTTCATTCTTTGCTGATACAATTGACTGTGGCATAGAGCCAGTATTCGCTTTTCTTCGATCAAATTCAGTTCATCGTGCCGACTTTGGCACCATTCAGCTTCTGTTAACTTAGCTTCCATCAAGACTCGGATTAATGGGATCTCTACTTCTATGGGAAGCACTGCTTCCATGCCATATACTAGAGAGAAAGGGGTTGCCCCAGTTGAAGTGCAGACAGATGTGCGATAACCGTGAAGAGCAAAAGGTAACATCTTGTGCCAGTCTTTGTAGGTTATAACCATCTTTTGAACGATCTTCTTGATGTTCTTGTTAGCCGCTTCTACCGCTCCGTTCATTTTGGGTCGGTAGGGAGATGAGTTATGGTGTTCGATCTTGAACTCAGTGCCCAACTCTTTTATCATTCAATTGTTCAAGTTGGATCCATTATTAGTAATGATCTTGCTTGGAACACCATAACAGCAGATGATATTGTTTTTGATAAATCGGACCACCACTTGTCGGGTTAAATTAGTGTATGGCGCTGCTTCGACCCACTTGGTGAAGTAATCAATGGCTACAAGGATGAACCGATGTCCGTTCGAAGCCTTGGGTTCAATCATGCCAATCATGTCGATTCCCCATATGGAAAAAGGCCATGGGGAAGAAAGAACTTTGAGATGTGTTGGCGGTACATGGATTTTGTCTGAGTATATCTGACACTTGTGACACCTCCTCATGTACTTGTAGCAATCGGATTCCATTGTCAACCAATAGTACCCTGCTCACATAATTTTTCTCACCATTGCGTGTCCGTTGGCATGAGTGCCAAAGGATCCTTCGTGAATTTCTTTTATCAGCATGTTTACTTCTGGTCTGTCTATGCATCGGAGCAAGACCATGTCAAAATTTCTCTTATAGAGTGTATCACCACTCAGGAAGAAGTTGCCTGCCAGTCTTCTGAGGGTTTTCCCGTCTTTTCTTGATGTCCCAGGTGGGTACTCTTGTTTTTGAAGGAAGCATTTGATATCGTGATACCAAGGTTTGTCATCTATGACTGCTTTAATCGTGAAGATGTAAGCGGGCCGTTCAAGGTGTATTATGTCGATCTTAGGTATGTCGTTCCATTGACCTACACTAATCATGGAAGAGAGAGTGGCTAACGCATCAGCCATGTGATTCTCCTCATGAGGGATGTGATGAAACTCGATTCTGTTGAAGAATGGTAACAACCTTCTCACGTAATCTTTGTAAGGAACCAGCCCGAACTAGTATATGTTCCAATCTCCTTTGATCTGATTGATAACTAGAGCCGAGTCGCCATATACATCCAAGTTCTTGATCCTTAAGTCGATCGCTTCTTCGAGACCCATAATACAAGCTTCGTATTCGACCTCGTTGTTTATACACTTGAATGTCAGTCGGGCAGTGAAAGGAATATGGGTACCCTGAGGTGTTATGATGATTGCCCCAACTCCATTTCCGTAATGATTGACAGCTCCATCAAAGATTAGTCCCCATTGGGAACCTAGTTCTGGCCCTTCACTGGGAAGTGGTTCATCATAATCTTTCATTTTCAAGTACATGACGTCTTCGTCTGGGAAGTCAAACCCAATTGATTCTTGATCGTCAATCGGTTGATGAGCCAAATGATCAGCTAAAACACTTCATTTTACGGCTTTCTAAGCGTGGTACTCGATGTCGTATTCTGATAACAACATCTTCCAACGGGCTATCCTTCCCGTGAGAGTAGGCTTTTCAAAGACGTACTTGATCGGATCCACTTCGGAGATTAACAAAGTTGTGTGACGAATCATGTACTGGCGAAGACGTTTGGCTGCCCAAGCCAAAGCACATCAATTTTTCTCAAGCATAGTGTACCGAGTCTCGCAGTCGGTAAATTTCTTGTTCAAATAGTAAATGGCCGACTCTTTCCTTTTGGTTTCGTCTTGCTGGCCAAGTACACATCCCATCGAGTCTTCCAAGACTGTTAGGTAGATGATCAGTGGTCTTCCTTCCACAAGAGGTGATATAATCGGTGGGTTCAACAGGTATTCCTTGATACTGTCGAAGGCTGTTTGGCAGTCTTCTGTCCAAACGCAGTCCTGATTCATTTTGAGTAATTAGAAAATCGGCGCACATGTTGCGGTCATGAGGAATATAAATCTGGAAATGTAGTTCAAACGTCCCAGGAATCCCCTGACTTGTTTTTCATTCTTTGGAGAAGGAATTTCTTGAATGGCCTTGACCTTGTCAGGATCAACCTCAATTCCTTTCTGGCTGACGATGAACCCTAAAAGTTTCCCTGAACGGACACCGAATGTGAATTTGTTGGGATTCAAGCGGAGTTTGTACTTTCTTAACCGCTCAAATAGTTTTGATAGGTGGGTCACATGCTCCTCTTCTGTCCTAGATTTGGCAATCATATCATTGACATACACTTCTATTTATTTGTGTATCATGTCATGGAACAGAGTAGTCATGGCCCGTTGATAGGTTGCCCCGACGTTCTTTAAACCGAACGAAATTACCTTGTAATAAAAAGTGCCCCTAGGGTGATGAAGGAAGTTTTCTCCATGTCTTTCGGCGCCATTTTTATCTGATTATAGCTCGAGAATCCATCCATGAAGGAGAAGACTTTGAACTTTGATGTACTGTCTACCAGCATGTCAATGTATGGTAAGGGAAAGTCATCCTTTGGACTTGCTTTGTTCAGATCCCTGTAGTCTACACACATCCTAACCTTTCCGTCCTTCTTCGGAACTGGTACTATGTTGGCTAACCATTGAGGATATTCTGATGTGGCGAGGAAACCCGCGTCAATCTATTTCTGTACTTCCTCTTTGATTTTGATGACCATGTCCGGATGAGTCCGTCTCAGCCTTTATTTTACCCGCGGACATTCTGATGTCAACGGTAGATGATGTTCCACGATATTGGTATCCAACCCTGGCATATCCTGATAGGACCAAGCGAATACATTGGGAAACTCTTTGAGAAGCTTTGTCAAACTTTCTTTGACAGTTGGACTGAGCAGTGCCCCAATCTTGACTTCTTTTCTCTCTTCCTCTGAACCCAAGTTGACTGTTTCCAACAGTTCTTTGTAAGGTTCAATGGACCTTTCCTCTTGTCTGTGTAATCGGGAGATCTCTTCTGGAATTTTGTCGTCATCTTCTTCTTCAGTCTCAAATACCGGGAATTTAAAGTTAGGAGAAGACATTGGATCGTATGTTTCAATGGGGTTTAAAACAAGCAATCTGCATGACGTGATGATTTGTTTTTAGAAGAGATAGAGAGAATGCAAGAGTGCGTGTAGTGTACTTTCTAAAAAATGCTTGTTTTTATTATTTGAGTTATTTTTTAGAATGACCATTTTATGAAAAAGCGAAAAGAGAAAACAACAATAAATGCGGAAATTACAGAACAACGTTATTTTATTTATGATCTTGTCGATTCTTGAAACTACAACCCTATAAAACAAAACTCTGTCGCTTTGGGAGAAGCGAAGAGGTACATTTACAGAAAGTGAGCCCTATCAAAACATCCGTTTCACCTGGGCAAGGTGAAAGGTTAAGATAAAGACGACAATTACTTAGATTTAGGAACAACTTTTGGAACGCTGACTGCAACCCATTGGCAACGAACTCCACGGTGAATCACAAAGTCTGGTACTTTCCTTCTTGATTTGTATTCAGAAATAACGCTGATTTCTGGTGGAGTAGGATTGTTGGAACCTGTCTCCCAGGCAGAGTTGTCATGGGAGGATTCCTCAGCTGTATCTTGCATTATGTTTGCACTCTCAGGTAAATCTCCCCATCCAGTTGGCTAGATGTCTTCGAGCCTGATACGAGAGCTTTCAGGAGCGGTGTATTTGACCAAGTAGCCGTACCTGCCACTTGGTTGTCCTAATGTGTCCCACACTTCTTTGAAATTGGAGGTGTCATCCTGTAGCGCAAATTTTCGGACGTGGTTGCGAAGCACTATCGCTTTGGGGGTACTACAGCTCGATTCATTTTTTATCCTATTGAAGCTGATGAAGGAAGGGAAATAGATGTCTCCAATTAACCCTGCTTGCAAACTGAGTTTGAACAGATGACTGTTGGTTTACAGATGCTACAAAGATTATGGGTCTCTCTTAGGTTATTTTGTTAAAATAGTGCCTGAGCGATTGGTGGGAGGTTTAAGATTGATGCTTTTCGTTTGATATGTGAAGGTACGGGATTTGGGTTTTTGGATTAGTGTGCTCGCTAAGATTTTTCTTTCAATCTTATGCCTACGTATTCCCGTTTACCGAAACAGGGAAATCAGAGCGATCGTAGTTCCTCCTATTCTATGGGAGGAAATGGTGTTTTGGTGTCTTGTTCAAAGCCCAAGACGTGAAGCTGAAGGTGGTTTATATCTTGTTCAAAGCCCAAGATGTGAAGCTGAAAAGGTGTTGTCTTTAGAGAGAATTTGTCATCTCTAAAGGGGTCTGTTTGTCACAAATGTTGGGTGACTGACTATAAAGGAGGATTACTTTAACCGGGATATGTGAATCCTAGCAATGCCATAATTTCCTTTATAGGGGATTTTCAA
Source organism: Lathyrus tuberosus (assembly GCA_022829125.1). Lineage (NCBI taxonomy): Eukaryota > Viridiplantae > Streptophyta > Magnoliopsida > Fabales > Fabaceae > Lathyrus > Lathyrus tuberosus. The sequence continues at coordinate 2,764,710 of JALAZF010000546.1, read as the reverse complement.
CCTGAAGGAGAAGACTTTAACTCAGTTTAGAGCAATGCCATCTTTCCTTAGGAATTTCTCATGCTAAAAGAGGGACAATGGCGTGGATGTAAATAATGCAGAGGCTTGCCGCTTACAGCGATTAGATGAAAGGAGTTGTTGATGTTTGTATCCTTTGAATGAGGCACAGTTTTGATGCTAAAAGGTTGATTGACTCAACCGGGGTTTTTCTTATACAAAGCCTAAGAGAAGGCTATTGACCCAACAAGAGGATGCTTTTGTGTCTCGTACGAAGCCCGAGAGGGAGGCTAAAAGGGTGATTGACTCAACAAGAGAGTGCTTTTAGATGTGTCTTGTACGAAGCCCAAGACGGAGGCTAAAGGTTGACTCAACAAGAGAGTCTTTTATACTCAACAAGAGAGTGTTTTTGTATCTCGTACGAAGCCCAAGAGGAAGGCTAAAAGGTTTGACTCAACAAGAGAGTCTTTTTGTGTCTCGTACGAAGCCCGAGAGTGAGGCTAAAAGGAGTGATGTTTCAGTTGAGTGACAGGTCCAGTAGGTTGGTTAAAAGAGAAAATAAGTTCTTATAAAGAGACTGATTAAAGGTAAGGCTATGCTTTGGGATTGATCAGAGGATCAGGGTTATTTCCTGTTCTTTAAGGAAATGGGGAATCCAGAGGGTATTGGAGACTGTCCGAGTCTACTGGTGTTTTTCCCTACTTGAGAATGCCTTCGAGACTCAAGGAGATTAGACTGTCCAAGTCTATAGTTTTATCTTTTGTACTATACTTAAAGAAACAGTAGTAGTACATTCATGGTAGGAAGATCTAGAAATTTTGAAAGACTGTTCTATTAAAATGACTAATTTCTGTTCCTATACGTTTAGGAGGTCGTCGGGACAATTTGTAAGAAGCCCAAGAGGAGACTGGAAACTTTTAAGAAGCCGAGGGACAATTTGTACGAAGCCCAAGAGGAGGCTCTCTTCCCGAAGGAAGAATCCTTATACGAAGCCTAAGAGGAGGTTGTGAGTACTTCTAAAAATCCATAGGGTCCTTGTACAATGCCCAAGAGGAGGCGGGGATGCCTTTAGGAAGCCTGTGGGTCCCCAAACCCTGAGAAATTCATGACAGGCTATTCACAGTGAATAGATCAAGCCAGGAAAGTCCGAGAATTTGGAAGAAACTCAAGAGATGCCATTCATGGAGAAAAGATCATCTCTGGGGAATAGAGTTTCTTTGACGATTTCTAAGGGTGATAGTCTGCGAAAGGGTTCACTGAGAATGCTGCCTTTCACGTCTCCATATTATTTAACCCCAAGAGGAGGGAAGACTGTATCTGGTAATCCTATGGGGGATCTAGTTTTGTCTATTTAAAAGTGATCAACAGGGCTTAGTGCTAGACGTAGTTGCCGGGGAAACTTTAAATATCTATACTAGTATTACACAATTGATATGAGTTTATGAAAGAAGACTTACAGTGAAACAGCCCCACAATACAATTATATGTATATGAAAGTGGATAAAGAAAGCATATAACCACTTACTCGGTTGTAGAGCTTCCATGCTGTTTGGTTAGTTGTTCAACAAAGAAAGATTGAAAACAACAGTATATTCAAAATTTAAAGGAGAAAGTATTTTGAAAAGATGTTGGGGCTTACAGCTCAAGGAGAGGCCCAAGGTTTATCAGTGATCGCACTGTCGTTTTGTACAGAGGGACTTATACAAGTGACTGAGGCCTAAGAAGTTTTCTCTACAAGGGGATGGGTCTTACACTCTCTCAAGAGGCCCAAGTGATTTATTTTTGCACAAGTGGTGGGGCTTACAGCTCAAGGAGAGGCCCAGGGTCATTTGTTTGAAAATGGAGATCGCGCCGAGATTTTTGAAAACGCGGTGGGTCTTATACAATGCATTGAGTCCCAAAATGGTTTGGTTTTCAAAGGGGGTTGGGTCTTACACTCTAATAGAGGCCCAATGATTTTGAATGGGTCTTATAGCTCGAGGAGAGGCCCAAGGTTTGTTTTTCAACGGACAATGATTGCGTCGAACTTTTTGAAATACAACGGGACTTATACAATAAGTGAGGCCCAAAAAATAGGGTTGTATTTACAAAGGATTGGGTCTTACACTTTATTAGAGGCCCAAAAGTGTTTGATGAGGGTGAAAATCAAAGAAACCCTAATTTGTTATTCTTTAAAAAGTAAATATTTAAAGAAAATCAAATAAAATACCAAATAAGTTTGAATAAACCATTTGTGATTTTTTTTTAAGGTTTGAGAAATGAGGGATTAATCACAAGGTTAATTAAAATTCACTTGGTTTTGATTTTCAAAGTAAATATTCACTTTTAAAATGTTCAAAAATATTAAAAAGGAATTTATTCACAAAAATACTAATTATATTAAATAAATAATATAAACTTAATTTTTTTGTGGAATAAAATATTTCAACATTTTTGTGATTTTTTTCAAAAAGAACCAATAAAAAATAATTAAAATTGAAGGAGTTATTAATTTTCCAATTAATTAATAAAACATGAAAATATTGGAAAAAATAGCAAAAATGTGAGAAAACACAAAATGGCATGGGTGGGGTTGGAACCCATGACCTCAAGGTTATAGGGCGTGCACCTTACCACTGGGGTGGTGATACATCCATTGCTTGAAGTGAAACCATAAATATACAAGGCTTGCCTTGTTTTCTAGGCTTGGCCAAGGCAAGGCAAGTCAAGTTTTGCCAAGAAACGGGAAGGTCCATAACTTTCTCATTTCTTAATGGTTGGGGACAAAATTTATATGCATCTGGCCTAGAATTTCACAAGGAATCCAATGGTGGTGGTATTTTTTCAGATCATACTCCCTCCTCAAAACCCGATAGTGGTTTTGAAAAAGGCCTATAATTGCATTTTCTATGCTACACTTTGAAACAGGCATGAATTACATGATGAATTGGTCCAAACACAACATATATAACATGTATGAGGTGTGTATGATCAGTGGACTTCAAAGCAATGCATATTTTGGAAAGTTCAAGTCATGATGCTTACCTCTTTTTGAGCTTTTGGAGTTTTCTGTGCAATCTGCCAAACTTCTTGTTCTAGAAATGGTTTGATGCTTTAGACACTCTCAAATGATCCCTTAGAAACTTTGAGGATGGTTGGAATCAGCTGGAACCTGCAAAAACACAAACTGGCCCTTTCTTGCAAAAGGGGTTAAAATGGCCAAAATAGCAACTCCCTCAAATGGTGTTCCAGATGGGGGGAACCATTTGGGACAGTTCAAGGATGTTATTTGGAGTGTGTTTGAGGTTTTATCTGGTTTGGAAAGCGACTGAATCAAGACATGGCTTGAAAAATGCACAAAAGGCCTATTTTGAGGTTTTGAGATGTGACTTTGTGATTTTGGTGTTACATGTCACTTTTGATAGTTTGGATCACCTACATATGATGTTTATGAGGTGTTAGGATCATGAGTTGTGATGGAAATGCTCTCTAACTCAAAAACTCAGAGTTACCTTGCTAAAGAAGGCATTTTGGCCTAAGGAGAGGGATTTTGAGGAAAGCATATGTTTGATGGATTTGGTGTACTCAAACCGAGCACAAATGAGCTCTATTTATAGTAGAGCAAGTTTGTTTTGGGATCAATAGTGAATGGCAACTACAGCAGAGGTTTGGCCAATGGTTGCACTTTGGAATCCAAGTCTCCTCTAGCCATTGACTAGAGGTTAGGGCACAGGGTTGTGGTTCCCTTGGTCTTGGATAAGTCTTGACTGAATTCAGTTACAAATGGCTCAGTCCATACCACCTTGGTGTATGCATTGAATGCTCCAATCAAAAATTGGAGTCTTGTCCCTCTTTTAGGCAATTCTAGGTTTGGCATGCTACTTCTTGTTCCAAGGACTTTGGAGGCCTGGCTCAGTGTTTGTCCCCTTTAGATTTGATCCTCGGATGTGTCCAAAGTTGTGACAAGGCTTGGAATTATCTGATTTTTCCAAATCGAGCAAAAATGCAAAATTATGCCTAGCCTTGCCAGTTTTCAGCAAGGCATATTGCCATTGTCATATCTCATGGCCCAAGTGGAATTTGGTGGAGGTCTTAGCCATTTTGGAAAGCCCTCATATGATACAATAACTGTTTGATCATAATTGGTTTTGATACCTTTTAGATCCAAGTGAAAAATCCCCCTACATTTGGAAAAAAGTGAAGGCAGATTCTGACTTAGTGAAAATTTCACCAAGTGTTGGAAAAAAGTGACATTTTCACTTTTTGTGATTTTGATCATTCCATAACTCAAAATCCATGATGAATTTGGAGGGAGGTCAGTTTTAAGCGTTTGTAGAGGGTAATGAGAGCTACAAATCTAGCTTTGGATGGGGAAAAATGGCCTTGTGGTTTAGGAGTTATGATCCTCCAAAGTTGGTACCATTGCCACTTTGTTCATAACTTCGAAAATTTTCTAAGTTTTTATGGTTACCCCTTTTACAAGTTATCCCACTTTTCTTGATTTTTCTTGATGAATGATGATTCAAATCATACATTAACATCATTTTAGGGTTAAAAAACCATTTTTGTGAAAAATCTCAAAAAGTCAAAGTTGACTTTTGTGCACAGTTGACTTTTTATTAGATGAATTCCAAACTGCGCGATCCTTTAGGAAATCATGCCCTTGACCTAAATCAAACTTGATGGACATGTTCCATGGGTGTTATAGGGTATATTGAATCATGTCCTAGGGTTTAGGAGCATGTCCTGGTCAAAAGTCAAAGCTACAGTTGACTTTTTCCGCGAAACCCTAACTGTGGTACTGATGAAATTGAGACTTTCTACTCAAGCTTCCTGGATCAATCCATTGTTACAAATGGATCAATGTGGTAGTTTAGAGACCCTCAAATCCTCTCTTGAGGTCTTGGCTCATGATTTGTCCTAAAAGTCAACTTAGGGGTGAATTAGGTCAAGAAACCCTAATTCCTGATTTTTGATGTATGCATCCCCTGAGGTCAAATTGACTTGATGCTTGGGCCCATGAGGTTCCATGGAGTACTTTAGGATATGCTTTGAAGCATTGGCTCATGCCCAGAGGAAAATTTTCATCTGGAGGCCCTGGTCGACCAAACCCTAATCTGGTGACACTGACGATCTTAAGGCTTGATCCACCTAGAAGGGAGAAGCCTTGTGCTTAATCCTTGAAGTGGGAGTCCTCTTGATCCATTGTAGATGTTTGAGAGGCTATACAAGTTGAAGATCATGTCATTTCTTGATTGATCCTTTGTCTAAGAACTCTGAGAGGGCTTGAAACCCTAATTTTGATTGTAGTGGATGCTCAGCCATCTTTGGGGAGACTGATGAGGTATGATGGTTCCTCTATATTGTGATGATGATTTTCACAATGATGGGAAATCTGAGTGGTCAAAATTTGGGTATGACAGATGCCCCTATTTAATCTTCTTGGACCCGAAGGTGTGAATGGCGAAGGTATTCGGGCATTCGGGGTGCAAGAGGATTAAATATCGGAATACCCGAAATTTTGATGGTGGTTAAGAATGGCAGCTTGCATATCCTTCTTCTTTTGCTAAGCAATGATGCTTAGAAAAGGTAAAAACTTCCCCTCGATCCTGGTCTTCTGCCAAGGAACTGGTCTCAATTTTCTGATATAAACTTCCCCTCGATCCTGGTTTCCTACCAAGGAACTGGTCTTAGTTTCTGATTTAAACTTCCCCTCGATCCTGGTTTCCTACCAAGGAACTGGTCTTAGTTTCTTTTGTCAATAAACTTTCTTGACAAGGGACGCTATTCATAGCAATTTTCCTCAAACTTCTCGCCGAATTTTCCTGGAGAGATGCCATTTGATAGAAAAAGTTTTGATATCAGAGTTGCTGGGGAACCCAGTCCTCTGAGTTGTAGAGGTGTACAAACTTCTCTGTTTGGAGACGCCATTTGCCGACTCTACTGGGGAAAACGAGTCTTTTGAAAGACTGCTTTTATGCTTGGGGATATTACATCATACTTTTCTCGGGATCTTCCCGGAGAAACGCCATATGATGTGATCCAATTTTGAGGTGCTGATGACCATTTCATCAGCGGGTTTTTTTTCGGAGAAAAACTGCTGTATTTCCGAATCTCTGCTTAAGAGGCTTCCTCTAGGGATTTTCCTTAATCCGGGAAAGCAAAAATATCATCTTCAATGGCGAAGAGTGACATCGGTTGAAGCTTCTCTGGTCTTTCAGAGGTTCAAGTTATCAAAGTGGTCAAGGGCCAATTCTGATCCAGAAATAAACTGAAGGAGAGAGATTATTCAGACGCAACCTTTCCTGACGAGGAAAGAACTTGACAACTCGATTGAGAAGACTATCACCACTAGGGGACAAGACCGACGGGAGTGATAGTGATGCAATATGAATATGAACGCAAATCAATAATGCATGATGTATGTATGTATATGCTGGCAAAACTGACGCGACATACAAACTAATAAATGAACATGACTGGATATTCGGCCATCGCGGGGCGAAGAAGTACCGCTGGTTCAAGATAGCAATTCTACCTTGCTTAGGAGAAACGGTCCCTGTTGGGAGCGACGCTGGTCGGGCTTAGGAGATGAGAACTCGGCCGGAGAGGTCAGATGGAGCATTCACATCTGACATAGCTGATCCTTCATTCAGGCATACTGGTTTAGAAGGAGTACTTTGAGTCTGCACTTTGAGGCTCGAACACCTTTGGAGAAGCGATCGATGTTCTTTCGATGTTCAACTGTCAAAAGAAATTACCATCTTTATTATTATTATTATTTTTAAAAGCAGAAAAAGTTTGACGAGTAAATTCATTTTTGTTTCGTTTCAAGAACCGTTGATCATGTTAAAATGTCGTCCTGTAAAGCTAAAACAAATAAGAATTGCAAACAAAAGCACAAGGGCTCAAATTTTATTGATAAGATGGAAATCAGCCAAACGCGTGATTCCATAGAGTATTTACAAAGTTAGAAAATGGTAATTTACAAGGAAAAGGGCTACGTAGAAACATAACGACCACTATCCTTCTACCAACTTTGAATTCCGGGCATCCTGAGCTTCTGTCGAAGATGACCGTGACTGGAGCTTTCCTGACGGATGATGTAACTGCTGCCGAGGGACTTGCCCCTTTGTCGAAAGTAGTTACTTGCCATTATCCCTAATTTTTGCCTGGATTGTACTTTGAGATTTCCAATCCACCGGGATGATTCTTGATCATGTCTCTAATTTTTTCCTAGACCGCCCTTTCGGGTTTTCAATCCACCGAGACATTTTTTTTAGGCGAAGTATTTCTTGACTACATCAACATTTGTGGGGTAGGCAAATTCCTCCCCGTCCATGGTTGCAAGTCTCAAGGCGCCGCCTGAGAAAGCTTTCTTGACCACATAGGGGCCGTCATAGTTTAGAGTCCATTTTCCCCGAGAATCAGTGAGAAATGATTGTATCTTCTTGAGCACAAGGTCTCCTTTCCTTAAGATGCGAGGTCGGACCTTTTTGTCGAACGCCTTCTTCATTCTTTGCTGATACAACTGACCGTGGTATAGTGCCGTTATTCGCTTCTCTTCGATCAAATTCAGTTCATCGTGTCGACTTTGACACCATTCAGCTTCTGTTAGCTTAGCTTCCATCAATACCCGGATTGATGGGATTTATACTTCTATGGGGAATCTGCTTCCATGCCATATACTAGAGAGAAAGGGGTTGCCCCTGTTGAAGTGCGGACAGATGTGCGATAACCATGAAGAGCAAAAGGCAACATCTCGTGCCAGTCTTTGTAAGTTACAACCATCTTTTGAATAATCTTCTTGATGTTCTTGTTAGCCGCTTCTACTGCTCCGTTCATCTTTCGTCGGTAGGGAGATGAGCTATGGTGTTTGATCTTAAACTCTGCGCAGAACTCTTTCATCATCTTGTTGTTCAAGTTAGATCCATTATCCGTAATGATCTGGCTTGGAACACCATAACGGCAGATGATATTGTTTTTGATAAATCGGACCACCACTTGTCGGGTTACATTAGCGTATGACGCTGCTTCGACCCACTTGGTGAAATAGTCAATGGCTACCAGAATGAACTGATGTTCATTCGAAGCCTTGGGCTCAATCATGCCAATCATGTTGATTCCCCATATGGAAAAAGGCCATGTGGAAGAAAGAACTTTGAGATGCGTTGGCGGTACATGGATTTTGTCCGAGTATATCTGACACTTGTGACATCTCCTCATGTACTTGTAGCAGTCGGATTCCATGGTCAACCAGTAGTACCCTGCTCTTAGAATTTTTCTTGCCATTGTATGTCCGTTGGCATGAGTGCCAAAGGACCCTTCGTGAATTTCTTTTATCAACATGTCTGCTTCTGGTCTGTCTACACATCGGAGCAAGACCATGTCAAAATTTCTCTTATAGAGTGTATCACCGCTAAAAAAGAAACTGCCTGCCTGCCAGCCTTCTGAGGGTTTTCCTGTCTTTCCTTAGTGACCCGGGTGGGTACTCTTGTTTCTAAAGGAAGCATTTGATATCATGATACCAAGGTTTGTCGTCTATGACTGCTTCAATCGTGAAGATGTAAGCGGGCCGTTCAAGGCGCATTATGTCGATCTTAGGTAGGTCATTCCATTGACCTACACTAATCATGGAAGAGAGGGTGGCTAAGGCATCAGCCATGTGATTCTCTTCACGAGGGATATGATGAAACTCAATTCTGTTGAAGAATGGTAACAACCTTCTCGCATAGTCTTTGTAAGGAATTAAGTCGGATTGGTATGTGTTCCAATCTCCTTTGATCTGATTGACGACCAAAGTGGAGTCGCCATATACATCCAAGTTCTTGATCCTTAAATCAATTGCTTCCTCGAGACCCATAATACAAGCTTCGTATTCAGCCTCGTTATTTGTGCACTTGAACGTAAGTCTGGCGGTGAAAGGAATGTGGGTACCCTGAGGTGTTATGATGATTGCCCCAATTCCGTTTCCGTAATGATTGACAGCTCCGTCAAAGATTAGTCCCCATTGGGAACCTGGTTCTGGCCCTTCACTGGGAAGTGGTTCATCGTAATCTTTTATTTTCAAGTACATGACGTCTTAGTCTGGGAAGTCAAACCCAATTGATTCTTGATCGTCAATCGGTTGATGAGCCAAATGATCAGCTAAAACACTTCCTTTTACGGCTTTCTGAGCGTGGTACTCGATGTCGTATTCTGATAACAACATCTTCCGACGGGCTATCCTTCCCGTGAGAGCAGGTTTTTCAAAGACGTACTTGATTGGATCCATTTCAGAGATTAACCAAGTGGTGTGACGAATCATGTACTGGCGAAGACGTTTGGCTGCCCAAGCCAAAGCGCAACAAGTTTTCTCAAGCATAGTGTACTGAGTCTCGCAGTCGGTGAATTTCTTGCTCAAATAGTAAATGGCAGACTCTTTCCTTTTGGTTTCGTCTTGTTGGCCAAGTATACATCCCATTGAGTCCTCTAGGACTGTGAGGTAGATAATCAATGGTCTTCCTTCCACTGGAGGTGATAAAATCGGAGGGTTCAACAGGTATTTCTTAATACTGTCGAAGGCGGTTTGGCAATCTTCTGTCCAAACGCAATCCTGATTCTTTTTAAGTAATTTGAAGATCGGCGCACACATCGCGGTCATGAGGAATATGAATCTGGAGATGTAGTTCAAACGTCCCAGGAATCCTTTGACTTGTTTTTCAGTTTTTGGAGAAGGCATTTCTTGAATGGCCTTGACCTTGTCAGGGTCGACCTCAATTCCTTTCTGGCTGACGATGAACCCTAAAAGTTTCCCTGAACGGACACCGAATGTGCACTTATTGGGATTCAAGCGGAGTTAGTACTTTCTCAACCGCTCGAATAATTTTGACAGGTGGGTCACATGCTCCTCCTCTGTCTTAGATTTGACAATCATATCATCGACACATACCTCGATTTCTTTGTGTATCATGTCATGAAAAAGAGTAGTCATGGCCCTTTGATAGGTAGCCCCGGCGTTCTTCAAACCGAACGGCATCACCTTATAACAAAAGGTACCCCATGGGGTAATGAACGAAGTTTTCTCCATGTCTTTCGGCGCCATTTTGATCTATTTATAGCCCGAGAATCCATCCATGAAGGAGAAAATTTTGAACTTTGCTGTACTGTCAACCAGCATGTCAATGTGTGGTAAAGGAAAGTCATCCTTTGGACTAGCCTTGTTTAGATCTCTATAATCCACACACATTCTGACTTTTCCGTCCTTTTTTGGAACAGGTACGATGTTGGCTAACCATCGAGGATATTTTGATGTGGCGAGGAAACCCGCGTCAATCTATTTATGTACCTCCTCTTTGATTTTGATGGCCATGTCCGGGTGAGTCCTTCTCAACCTTTGTTTGACTGGCGGACACTCTGACCTTAACGGTAGATGATGTTCCACAATGCTGGTATCCAACCCTGGCATATCCTAATAGGACCAAGCGAATACATCGGGGAATTCTTTGAGAAGCTTTACCAAACCCTCTCTGGCAGTTGGACTGAGCAGTGCCCCAATCCTGATTTCTTTTCTCTCTTTTTCCGAACCTAAGTTTACCGTTTCCAACGGCTCTTTATGAGGTTCAATGGACCTTTCCTCCTGTCTGAGTAATCGGGAGATCTCTTCTGGAATTTCGTCGTCATTCTCTTCTTCAGCCCCAAATACCGGGAACTCAAAGTTGGGAGAAGGCATCAGATCGTATGTTTCAACGAGGTTTAAAACAAGCAATCTGCATGACGATATGATTTGTGTTTAGAAGAGATAGAGGAAATGCAAGTGTGTGTGCAGTGTATTAATTTTCTTTGGAAAAATGCGTGTTTTTATTAGTGAGTTGTTTTTTAGGGTTACCATTTTCTGAGAAAAGCGAAAAGAGAAAACAACAATAAATGCAGAAATTACAGAACAACGTTATTTTATTAATGAACAAGTCGATTCTTGAAACTATATCCCTATAAAACAAAGCTCTGTCGCTTTGGGCAAAGCGAAGAGGGAAATTTACAGAAAGTAAGCCCTATCAAAACATCCATTTCACCTGGGCAGGGTGAAAGGTTAAAGACGACAATTACTTTGACTTATGAATAATTTTTGAAACATCGACAGCGACCCATTGGCGGTGAACTCCTCGGTGAATCACAAAGTCTGGCACCTTCCTTGATTTGTCTTTAGAAATAACGCTGATTTCTGGTGGAGTAGGATCATTGGAATCTTTCTCCCAGGCAGAGTTGTCGTAGGAGGATTCTTCTGTTGTATTTTGCATAGTATTTGTGCTCTCGGCTGTATCTCCCCATCCAGTTGGCTGGATGTCTTCGAGCCCGATACGAGAGCTCTCAGGAGCGGTGTACTTGACCATGAAGTCGTATTTTCTACTTGGTTGTCCCAGGGTGTCCCACACTTCTTTGGAACTGGAGGAGTCATCCTTCTCGATGACGTTGACCTCGGGAAAATCATAGTTAATGAATTCTAGTCCGGCAAGCTTTGCAAATTCATCGTTGTACTAGACATTTTCTGAATGACCTGATTGTTGATCCCATGATATGGTGGGGACGCAGGTATTTTGTTCAATGATGCTCATCTGATTTTCATTGTTCGGCTGATTTCCTTACCTCAAGTCTCTTGGATACGGCTGCCACATTGGCAGACCATCCATCGGGCCATAATAGTTGTAGTCAAAGTTGTCCTTCATCAGAGTGTCCTCCTCTAATGAGTTTGGTGGAGCACGACATCCTTCCGGATCGCAATCTCTGTATATCATTTCGACATCTGACCTGGGTATAAATCTCGGACTCTGTGTAGGAAAGCAAAAGGGAGTCTGCGTTTCATCCTGAGACATATAACCGTCCTTGTTAAGATAGGACTCCCATTCTTCCTCCATATCAGGGGAATCATCTTTATTGATGGTATGCACTTCTTGAGGCACTGGGTGAAGGAAACCTCCACTATGGAAGAAGTCTTGAATGGGATGAAGACTTTCATTTCTGGTAGTAGTTGTCTGGGTACAGGTTTCAGAAAAACCAAGACCCTTCTTTGTTTTATTGTCAGTAGGAATGACTAGCTGCCCCCATCCTGTTGTATTGGTACTCTCGACCGCTTTGATAACATCTTTGTATAAGGAAATGGAAATTCCCTCTTCGGATTGATTGTCCTTGCTCACCGACAGTGCTTGGAACTGAGTTCCAATAACCTCCTCGGGTTCTACACCAGCAGATGATGATAAGTTACTCACGAGCAAAGCTTGTTCTCCACAGACCGTGACGAGCTAGTTGTTCTGGACGAACTTTAACTTTTGGTGGAGGGTCGAGGTGACCGCCCCAGCCTGATGTATCCAAGGTCTTCCTAATAAATAACTGTACGTTGCCCAGATGTCCATGACCTGGAAAGCGACTTGGAAAGTGTGAGGACCAATAGTTATGGGAAGGTCGACTTCGCCGATAACCGTTTTTCTGGACCCGTCAAATGCTTTGACGACGACCTCACTGGTTCTCATCGGGAGTCCTTTGAAGGATAATTGCATCAAAGTGGACTTCGGCATAACATTCAGGGATGACCCTGTGTCTACCAGTACGTTGGCTAGAGCATCGCCCTGGCAGCTGACCGTGATATTGAGCGCCATGTTATGATGGCGACCCTCTTCTGGTAATTCCTCATCACTAAATCCCAAGTTATTACAGGAAGTGATGTTAGAGACAATGCTATCGAACTGTATGATTGTTACATCTTGTTTTACAAAGGCTTGCTCCAAGACTTTCTGTAGAGCCTCCCTGTGCGCTTCTGAACTGAGTAAAAGTGACAACACATAGATCTTTGAAGGAGTTTGTAACAGTTGATCAACAATGTTGTATTCACTCCTTTGGATTAGCTTCAGCATCTCATCATCGTTCTTTGAAAGGTCGGGATTACTGGATTGACCGACTGGTGGATTGGGAACCTCTGTCTGAGGTTCCTTTTCTTTGTTAAGTTCTCCAACTCCTCGGTTGAAGATTCTACCACTCCGTGTTACTCGACTGATGTCTGCAATATTCACGACGGAGGGTAATGGAATTTCCTTTCCATTCTTAACTGTTGTTGCACCATGTTTGTAAGGGATAACCTTACTTGATTCATACGGTAATGGTCCCGGTAGATAGATGACTATGGGAGCCTTCTGATTTTTCTGACTGTCGTAAGCAATTTCGATCCGTTCCTGGTTGGGAACTCTTGATTCGTCAAGTAGAGGGATGATGATACAAACATCCCTAGCCTCCTGATGATCATAGATTACGACAACGTCCTCAATTTGATCAGCGAGGTGGTCCGGTGCCCAGTTGATTGGTCCAGAACCCGGATATGGGCGAATCTCTCTACGATCCACCTGACCCTGAAGAGCTGCTCGCACAAGGTAACATCCTCAGTTACTTTCCGAACAGACTCTACAACGTTCATAGTTGTATGGTGGCACCTGGCCACGCCCGCTTTGAATACAATGTAACCTCACTAGGTCAGTTTCCACAGATCGAACTTCCCGACTTTGATGCCGAGTAGGGTTCGCGTTGGTAATACTAATTTGCTGGGTGTCTTCATCCATATAGATTGGAATCCACCAGTGCTTCAACAAGTGCTGAAGGGTTTCCTGGACAAGGGCACAACCTTGATCGTTTTTGTAACCCGCCCTACAGCTCTGATAATCATGTGATACCAGGAACCCGAGCCGGACCTGTTTAGCATGTAACTCCACCAGACTGGTATTCATTAAGCGAATATCGAAGATTTGAATCATGTTGATCTGATAGGGATTCCTATCATGGTAGTCCTGGATCCATCCAAGATCCATCTGACGCTGGAGGGCCTCTTGTACAAAAGAACATCCCTGTTTATTTACCGAGCAAGTCAGACAGGAATTGTAATCGTGCCGCGGCAGATTATGATACTGGCTTTGCCTGGAGTTCATCGCCACCAAGTTGACATTCATTACACGGATGTCGTGGTTCTGAATGATGTTAGAATTCATGTAAACCATGTTAACTCCACGAACTCGGTGCTCTTGGATCCATCCGAGATCCATCTGTTCCTGTAGAGCTGATTCCACCACAGAACATCCTCGATTGCTTTTAGGGTAGATATCACACTGGTGATAGTTATGAGGTGGCACATGGCCATATCCACTCTGTCTACAATTCATCTTGAACAGATTGGTCCTTAACAAGACTACATCATGAATCTGATAGACGTCGTTAGTCTCTCCCTCTACCAAATTGACTGTAGTTTTCTCGTGTTGAGGCAGCGGGTTTGTGAGAACATTAAGGTTTGTATCCTTGAAAGATAAGACCCCGCTCCTAACAAACTTTTGCACGTCGGATTTGAAATTGAGACAGTTCTCTATGTTATGCCCTGGTCCTCCTTGATGGCAAGGGCAAGTCTGATCCACCTTAAACCAAAAAGGCGGATTTTTCGGTACTGTAAGAGGGGACTTAGTCTGGACATGCCCCTTAGCCAGTAGTAACGGAAATAGTTCTGCGCACAATACGGGTATAGGATCAAATCCTGGTGGCTGCGTTGTACGATTGTTATTGTATGGAGGATGAGCCTCCTGAAGAGGCTGTTGAGTCCTTTGCTGATTAGGTTGGTTCTGTGCAACCTGAGGTTGATACATAGAAATAGGCACAGGATTGATAGCAGGAGTCACAGCCGCTACTGGCTGATAACGTCGCCTTTGCTTTCCGAGAGAGATATTCCCAATATCTTGCTCTTTTTTCTTAGGGAGAGCACTACCGTATCGTTTTGTACTACTTGATGATCCAGCGTCTTTAACTAGATGTCCTTCTCGGACGGCTTCCTCAAGATGAACTCCCATACCGACCATCTCGGTGAAGTCACTGGGCGCACTGACAACCATTCTGTCGTAATAAAATGAGCTTAAGGTCTTAAAGAAGATATTTGTCATCTCTTTTTCCTCAAGAGGTGGAAAAATTTGAGCGGCAATTTCACGCCATCTCTAAGCGTATTCCTTAAAGGTTTCTTTGTCCTTTTGTGACATTGATCTGAGTTGATCTCTGTCTGGTGCCATGTCCAGATTGTATTTATATTGTTGGACGAAGGCAGTGCCAAGATCTCTGAAAGTGCTAATCGTAGCACGGTTTAAAACCATGTACCATTTTAGTGCGGCACCGGTTAAACTATCCTGAAAGTAGTGAATCAGTAAATCCTGATTCTCTGTCTGAGCTGACATTCGCCGAGTGTACATCACCAAGTGACTCTTGTTGTACTTTTCAAAGTCGGGCACCTGGAATTTGTGCGGGACTTTCACATTGGGGACCAAGCAGAGGTCCGCGGCATCCTTTCCAAATAAATCCTGACCGCGAAGGGCCTGCAGTTCTTTCTGCATTCCCAGGAACTGTTCCTGGAACTCATTCATTCTTTCGAACATGTTGTCGTTTCCACCAGAAGGTATCTATGGAATCTGTCCTTCCGAGACATTGTGTACCACGGGCGGTGGTATTGTCATTATGGCCGAGACTCTCGGTGCCTCCCGAAGTTTGTAACCTTTGGGAGTTGCTGTCATGCCCCTGGCATCTTCGATTTCCCGAAGTTTGTAACCTTCAGGCCCAGCGGTTCCTGCTGCGGTCCCCTGATCCTCATTGATCGGCAGAACATATCCTTCCAGGATATAGTTAAGTGGCATGCCCCAGGGAAGATCTTTTGGCATTTTGTACCTAGGATCAGACTTTTCCACTATGGGCGTTGAGGTGATCTCCGAGATCACAGTCCTTTGTAGCTGAGCTTCTGCCATGGCTTGCATGTCGTTATGAAGCTTTCTCATATCCTCTCTCAGAGTGTCGATCTCTTCTCTCAATTATCTGTTCTCTTCCTCGAGATCATCCATCTTTTTCTGACGATTGGCCCGAGTATTGTACGAATGAGACAGTTTGACTCTAGAATCAAGACACAAACGTGAGATTCGTAGGTAAGAAGAATACGTGACGTGAGAATGATGAATGCAATGATTATATTAATTGTTTTTTTCTTTTGGTTTAATCAAAATATACTTCTACAATTAGATTGCAAATATCAAACAGTGGGGAAACCCCGTTTTATTGAATCTAAAGGATTGCGAAAATAGAAATACAGTAGATTACAAGGTGCGGAAACAGAAACCTAAGCTAAGGGGTCCCGAGTCCTCTCTGGGGAGAAACCGGGTGCTGATTCTGGTACTTTCCTTTTCTTGGACCGGGGCTCTTGGGCCGTTGTCGGGTTGTCATTCCTTTGCCAAGTGAAAGGAGCGAGCAAATTCCTTTGGTCATCCTGATTATCCACAACATGTTGTTCTAAAATCTTGATCAGAGCATCCTTATCTTTCAGCAGTTGCTGTATTTTGGTACACTCTACATTGAGAATGCGATACTTGTTCTTCCAAGACCTCCTATCCTGTTGAACTTTGTTGAGAGTAACCTGAAGTTTTTCTGTTTCAGTCATGAAGTACATGACAGATTCCCTCGGCGGAAGAACTCCGTGACGAGGATAAGGCATCTTTAGCTTTAGAGCTCTAGTTTATACCCAGTGGAGATAAGGCTCCACCGAGACACAGTCCAGTTTTCCTAGAGACTCCCGTTCTTTCTTATGAACATGTTTCCAAGCATGCACTATTTCCATCTTTAGTGCTCTGTCTTTTTTTTCTTCCTTGAAGAAAAGACCTTCTAGATGAGCATTACGCGGGACATGCCTCATCGGGTATCCAAATTGACGACGAACGAACATTGGATGATAGTTGATTCCCCCCTTAGTTCCTATGAGGGGTACGTTGGGGAAGTTTCCACAATGGTCGATGATCCTGATCCCGTCATAAATCCTATTGCACCAATCTATATCAGAGTTGGTAAGAGACATGATTTTCCGCGACCAACGTAAGGCACTCTTATGATCCCAAAACGCAGCAGACTTGGGTAAATGGGAGATAAACCATTTGTATAGCAGGGGTACACAGCATGTGATCATCCCTCCGCTGTACAAATTTCCTAAGTGTACAGAATGATACGCGTCTGCGAGCAAAGTTGGCACAGGGTTTCCAATGAGAAAAACCTTAATGGCGTTGATATCGACGAAGCTATTAATGTTGGGAAACAAAAATAACCCGTAAGTGAGTAAGAAAAAAATGCTTTCAAAAGCAGTCATGTTCCCTATACTAGCCAAGTACAAAGCCTTCTTTGTCAGGAACTGGGTTGGCAAACCTGGGAGCCCACCCTTGGTGGTCATGTGAGTCTTGATTTCTGACTCATCCAAATAGATTGCTCTTGCAATGGTCTGATCCTTTGGAATTTCTTCCAGTCCAAAAAATGGAGCTTGATCAGTAATGTGTAGATCGGTTAGGTGAGAATACTCCTCCAGCGTTAGTGCGAGCTGGTAATCTAGGAATGTGAAACAGTGATAGACCGGATCGTAAAACTGAACAGTGCCTCCATGATTCCTTCAATCACATGGATTCTTAACAGAGGTAGCAGGCCTCCGTACTTGGCTCTGAAAGCTTCAGGGTTAGTGATCATCCTCGCTAATCCTCTCAAATCTTCTAGTTTTGGAACCCTGAAGGTATACCTATGAGTTCTCCTTCTACCGAAGTCCATGAGCGCAATCTTTTTCTCTGACATTTGCAATCATTGTCTTAGTTTAATTTGAAAAGGAGAGACTAGAAGAGAAGTTTTTCTTTGCTGTAATGTTTTTTAGATGAATGCATGAATGCTGCACACAAAAACATAGAAAAAACATGGAGTCAAAGGGTCGGTGTCATGAAGTCAAGGCTCTACCCCCCCCAAAGGTTTATACTAGTGATTTTTGTACCTGTCTCTGAAAATCATCAGTTCTTGTCGAGAAAACACCAGCGGGCCGGGAACCGTGCTAGGTGATGTTTTTCGAAGAACCATCAGAAGAGGGTAGTATCGCGTGACAACCATTTCCAATAGTTTCCGCACTACTAAAAGAGGTTTTTCCTAGGTGTATACTCAATCTTTCCACATACGGCATCACACGCATTCCCATTAGCAGAAAAATAAACACAGATATCAATTAGGAAAAGCAGTATATATATTTGTCCTAAAGTCCTAGACCTTAAAGAGCTATGAATCCTATGTTCCTGACAAAACTGGCTCCCCGACGGAGTCGCCATTCTGTGGTACCTTCCCAACTTTAAAGGTTTTGACCTAAGATCTTAGTGAAGTCAAAAAAGTCCTATCCCAGTGAAATCCCCAAAGAAAGAAAAGAAAGGGCCCCACGGTGGCATTTTTTTAAGGTTTCTACATAAGAGATGGGTCGAGAACAAGATCTCGTGGTCCCCAATGAAGTCGTCATTCTTCTGTAGCGCGAATTTTTGGACGTGGTTGCGAAGCACTATCACTTTGGGGTACTACAGCTCGATTCATTTTTTATCCTATTGAAGCTGATGAAGGAAGGGAAATAGATGTCTCTAATTAACCCTGCTTGCAAATTGAGTTTGAAAAGATGACTGTTGGTTTGCAGATGCTACAAAGATTGTGGGTCTCTCTTAGGTTATTTTGTTAAAATAGTGCCCGAGCGATTGGTGGGAGGTTTAAGACTGATGCTTTTCGTTTGATATGTGAAGGTACGGGATTTGGGTTTTTGGATTAGTGTGCTCGCTAAGATTTTTATTTCAATCTTATGCCTACGTATTCCCGTTTACCGAAACAGGGAAATCAGAGCGATCGTAGTTCCTCCTATTCTATGGGAGGAAATGGTGTTTTGGTGTCTTGTTCAAAGCCCAAGACGTGAAGCTGAAGGTGGTTTATATCTTGTTCAAAGCCCAAGATGTGAAGCTGAAAAGGTGTTGTCTTTAGAGAGAATTTGTCATCTCTAAAGGGGTCTATTTGTCACAACTGTTGGGTGACTGACTATAAAGGAGGATTACTTTAACCGGGATATGTGAATCCTAGCAATGCCATAATTTCCTTTATAGGGGGTTTTAACCTGAAGGAGAAGACTTTAACTCAGTATAGAGCAATGCTATCTTTCCTTAGGAATTTCTCATGCTAAAAGAGGGACAGTGTCGTGGATGTAAATAATGCAGAGGCTTGCCGCTTACAGCGATTAGATGAAAGGAGTTGTTGATGTTTGTATCCTGTGAACGAGGCACAGTTTTGATGCTAGAAGGTTGATTGACTCAACTGGGATTTTTCTTATACAAAGCCTAAGAGAAGGCTATTGACCCAACAAGAGGATGCTTTTGTGTCTCGTACGAAGCCAGAGATGGAGGCTAAAAGCGTGACTGACTCAACAAGAGAGTGCTTTTAGATGTGTCTTGTATGAAGCCCAAGACGGAGGGTAAAGGTTGACTCAACAAGAGAGTGTTTTTGTATCTCGTACGAAGCCCGAGACGAAGACTAAAAGGTTTGACTCAACAAGAGAGTCTTTTTGTGTCTCGTACGAAGCCCGAGAGGGAGGCTAAAAGGAGTGCTGTTTCAGTTGAGTGACAGGTCCAGTAGGTTAGTTAAAAGAGAAAATCAGTTCTTATAAAGAGACTGATTAAAGGTATGGCTATGCTTTGGGATTGATCAGAGGATCAGGGTTCTTTCCCGTTCTTTAAGGAAATGGGGAATTCAGAGGGTATTGGAGACTGTCCGAGTCTACTGGTGTTTTTACCTACTTGAGAATGCCTTCGAGACTCAAGGAGATTATACTGTCCAAGTCTAGAGTTTTATCTTTTGTACTATACTTAAAGAAACAGTAGTAGTACGTTCATGGTAGAAAGATCTAGACTCTTTGAAAGACTGTTATATTAAGATGACTAATTTCTGTTCCTATACCTTTAGGAGGTCGTCGGGACAATTTGTACGAAGCCCAAGAGGAGGCTGGAAACTTTTAAGAAGCCGAGGGACAATTTGTACAAAGCCCAAGAGGAGGCTCTCTTCCCGAAGGAAGAATCCTTATACGAAGCCTAAGAGGAGGCTGTGAATACTTCTAAGAAGCCGTAGGGTCCTTGTACAACGCCCAAGAGGAGGCGGGGATGCTTTTAGGAAGCCTTGGGTCCCCAAACCCCGAGAAATTCAAGACAGGCTATTGACAGAGAATAGATCAAGCCAGGAAAGTCTGAGAATTTGGAAGAAACTCAAGAGATGCCATTCACGGAGAAAAGATCATCTCTAGGGAATAGAGTTTCTTTGACGATTTCTAAGGGTGACAGTCTGAGAAAGGGTTCACCGAGAATGCTGCCTTTCACGTCTCCATATTGTTTAACCCCAAGAGGAGGGAAGACTGTGTCTGGTAATCCTATGGGGATCTAGTTTTGACTATTTAAGAGTGATCAACGGGCTTAATGCCAGACGTAGTTGCCGGGGAAACTCTAAATATCTATACTAGTATTACACAGTTGATATGAGTTTATGAATGAAGACTTACAGTGAAACAGCCCCACAATACAGTTATATGTATATGAAAGTAGATAAAGAAAGCATATAACCACTTACTCGATTGTAGAGCTTCCATGCTGTTTGGTTAGTTGTTCAACAAAGAAAGATTGAAAACAACAGTATATTCAAAATTTAAAGGAGAAAGTATTTTGAAAAGATGTTGGGGCTTACAGCTCAAGGAGAGGCCCAAGGTTTATCAGTGATCGCACTATCATTTTGCACAGAGGGACTTATACAAGTGACTGAGGCCCAAGAAGTTTTCTGTACAAGGGGATGGTTCTTACACTCTCTCAAGAGGCCCAAGTGATTTATTTTTGTACAAGTGGTGGGGCTTACAGCTCAAGGAGAGGCCCAGGGTCATTTGTTTGAAAATGGCGATCGCGCCGAGATTTTTGAAAACGCGGTGGGTCTTATACAATGCATTAAGGCCCAAAATGGTTTGGTTTTCAAAGGGGGTTGAGTCTTACACTCTAATAGAGGCCCAATGATTTTGAATGGGTCTTATAGCTCGAGGAGAGGCCCAAGGTTTGTTTTTCAATGGACGATGATTGCGTCGAACTTTTTGAAATACAACGGGACTTATACAATAAGTGAGGCCCAAAAAATAGGTTTGTATTTACAAAGGATTGGGTCTTACACTCTATTAGAGGCCCAAAAGTGTTTGAAATTGTTTGATGAGGGTGAAAATCAAAGAAACCCTAATTTGTTATTCTTTAAAAAGTAAATATTTAAAGAAAATAAAATAAAATACCAAATAAGTTTGAATAAACCATTTGTGATTTTTGTTTAAGGTTTGAGAAATGAGGGATTAATCACAAGGTTAATTAAAACTCACTTGGTTTTGATTTTCAAAGTAAATATTCACTTTTAAAATGTTTAAAAACATTAAAAAGGAATTTCTTCACAAAAATACTAATTATATTAAATAAATAATATAAACTTAATTTTTTTGTGGAATAAAATATTTCAACATTTTTATGATTTTTTGCAAAAAGAACCAATAAAATATAATTAAAATTGAAGGAGTTATTAATTTTCCAATTAATTAATAAAACATGAAAATATTGGAAAAAATAGCAAAAATGTGAGAAAACACAAAATGGCATGGGTGGGGTTTGAACCCACGACCTCAAGGTTATAAGGCGCGCGCCTTACCACTGGGGTGGTGATACATCCATTGCTTGAAGTGAAACCACAAATATACAAGGCTTGCCTTGTTTTCTAGGCTTGGCCAAGGCAAGGCAAGGCAAGTTTTGCCAAGAAACGGGAAGGTCCATAACTTTCTCATTTCTTAATGGTTGGGGACAAAATTTATATGTATCTGGCCTAGAATTTCACAAGTAATCCAATGGTGGTGGTATTTTTTTTCAGATCATACTCCCTCCTCAAAACCCGATAGTGGTTTTGAAAAAGGCCTATAATTGCATTTTCTATGCTACACTTTGATACAGGCATGAATTACATGATGAATTGGTCCAAACACAATATATATAACCTGTATGAGGTGTGTATGATCAGTGGACTTCAAAGCAATGCATATTTTGGAAAGTTCAAGTCATGATGCTTACCTCTTTTTGAGCTTTTGGAGTTTTCTGTGCAATCTGCCAAACTTCTTGTTCCAGAAATGGTTTGATACTTTGGACACTCTCAAATGATCCCTTAGAAGCTTTGAGGATGGTTGGAATCAGATGGAACCTGCAAAAACACAAACTGGCCCTTTCTTGCAAAAGGGGTTAAAATGGCCAAAATAGCAACTCCCTCAAATGGTGTTCCAGATGGGGGGAACCATTTGGGACAGTTCAAGGATGTTATTTGGAGTGTGTTTGAGGTTTTATCTGGTTTGGAAAGTGACTGAATCAAGACATGGCTTGAAAAATGCACAAAAGGCCTATTTTAAGGTTTTGAGAGGTGACTTTGTGATTTTGGTGTTACAGGTCACTTTTGATAGTTTGGATCACCTACATATGATGTTTATGAGGTGTTAGGATCATGAGTTGTGATGGAAATACTCTCTAACTCAAAAACTCAGAGTTACCTTGCTAAAGAAGGCATTTTGGCCTAAGGAGAGGGATTTTGAGGAAAGCATATGTTTGATGGCTTTGGTGTACTCAATCTGAGCACAAGTGAGCTCTATTTATAGTAGAGCAAGTTTGTTTTGGGATCAATAGTGAATGGCAACTGAAACAGAGGTTTGGCCAATGGTTGCACTTTGGAATCCAAGTCTCCCTAGAGGTTAGGGCACAGGGATGTGGTTCCCTTGGTCTTGGATAAGTCTTAACTGAATTCAGTTGCAAATGGCTCAGTCCATGCCACCTTGGTGTATGCATTGAATGCTCCAATCCAAAATTGGAGTCTTGTCCCTCTTTTAGGCAATTCTAGTTTTGGCATGCTACTTCTTGTTCCAAGGACTTTGGAGGCTTGGCCCAGTGTTTGTCCCCTTTAGATTTGATCCTCAGATGTGTCCAAAGTGATGACAAGGATTGGAATTATCTGATTTTGCCAAATCGAGCAAAAATGCAAAATTCTGCCTAGCCTTGGCAGTTTTCAGCAAGGCATATTGCCATTGTCATATCTCATGGCCCAAGTGGAATTTGGTGGAGTTCTTGGCCATTTTGGAAAGCCCTCATATGATAAAATAACTGTTTGATCATAATTGGTTTTGATACCTTTTGGATCCAAGTGAAAAATCCCCCTACATTTGGAAAAAAGTGAAGGCAGATTCTGACTTAGTGAAAATTTCACTAAGTGTTGGAAAAAAGTGACATTTTCACTTTTTGTGATTTTGATCATTCCATAACTCAAAATCCATGATGAATTTGGAGGGAGGTCAGTTTTAAGCTTTTTTAGAAGGTAATGAGAGCTACAAATCTAGCTTTGGATGGGGAAAAATGGCCTTGTGGTTTAGGAGTTATGATCCTCCAAAGTTGGTACCCTTGCCACTTTGTTCATA
Source organism: Lathyrus tuberosus (assembly GCA_022829125.1). Taxonomy (NCBI): domain Eukaryota; kingdom Viridiplantae; phylum Streptophyta; class Magnoliopsida; order Fabales; family Fabaceae; genus Lathyrus; species Lathyrus tuberosus. Next base: position 2,741,384 of record JALAZF010000546.1, on the reverse strand, counting down.
ACTTAGAATATTTTCTAAGTTTTTATGGTTACCCCTTTTACAAGTTATCCCACTTTTCTTGATTTTTCTTGATGAATGATGATTCAAATCATACATTAACATCATTTTAGGGTTAAAAAACCATTTTTGTGAAAAATCTCAAAAAGTCAAAGTTGACTTTTGTGCATAGTTGACTTTTTATCAGATGAATTCCAAACTGTGTGATCCTTTAGGAAATCACGTCCTTGACCTAAATCAAACTTGATGGACATGTTCCATGGGTCTTATAGGGTATATTGAATCATGTCCTAGGTTTTAGGAGCATGTCCTGGTCAAAAGTCAAAGCTACAGTTGATTTTTTCCGCGAAACACTAACTGTGGTACTGATGAAATTGAGACTTGCTACTCAAGCTTCCTGGATCAATCCATTGTTACAAATGGATCAATGTGGTATGTTGGAGACCCTCAAATCCTCTCTTGAGGTCTTGGCTCATGATTTGTCCCAAAAGTTAACTTAGGGGTGAATTAGGTCAAGAAACCCTAATTCCTGATTTTTGATGTATGCATCCCCTGAGGTCAAATTGACTTGATGCTTGGGCCTATGAGGTTCCATGGAGTATTTTAGGATATGCTTTGAAGCATTGGCTCATGCCCAGAGGAAAATTTTCATCTGGAGGCCCTGATCGACCAAACCCTAATCTGGTGACACTGGCGATCTTAAGGCTTGATCCACCTAGAGGGGAGAAGCCTTGTGCTTAATCCTTGAAGTGGGAGTCCTCTTGATCCACTGTAGATGTTTGAGAGGCTAGAGAAGTTGAAGATCATGTCATTTCTTGATTGATCGTTTGTCTAAGAACTCTGAGAGGGCTTGAAACCCTAATTTTGATTGTAGTGGATGCTCACCCATCTTTGGGGAGACTGATGAGGTATGATGGTTCCTCCATATTGTGATGATGATTTTCACAATGATGGGAAATCTGAGTGGTCAAAATTTGGGGTATGACACATCCCTTTCGATGACGTTGACCTCGGGAAAAACGTAGTTGATGAACTCTAGTCCGACAAGCTTTGCAAATTCATCGTCGTGCTTGATGTTTTCTGAATCCCCTGATTGTTGATCCCATGACATGGTGGGGACGTAGGTATTCTTTTCAATGATGCTCAACTGATATGCATCGTTTGGCTTATTCTTTTTCCCCGAGTCTCCTGGGTACGGCTTCCAGATAAGCAGGCCATCCATTGAGCCATAATAGTCGTGGTCAAAGTTGTCTTTCATTAGAGTGTCTTCCTCTAATGAGTTGGGTGGAGCACGACATCCTTTTGGATCACAATCTCCGTATATCATTTTGACATCTGACCTCGGTATAAATCTCGAACTTTGTGTCGGAAAGTAAAATGGTGTAGGCACCTCTTCCTGAGACATATAACCGTCCTCGTTAAGATAGGACTTCCATTCTTCATCTGTATCGAAGGAATCTCCCTCGTTGATGGTATGTACTTCTTGAGACACTGGGTGAAGGAAACCTCCATTACGGAAGAAGTTCTAAATGGGATGAAGACTTTCATCGTTAGTAGCTATCTGGGCACAGTTTGAAGAAAAACCAAGACCTTTCTTCGCTTTGTTATCAGTAGGAATGACAAGTTGTCCCCATCCTTTTGTATTGTTATATTTGATCAATTCGAGAGCATCTCTATACGAGGAAATCGACGTTCCTCTTTCTGATTGGTTGTCATTGCTCACTGAAAGTGCTTGGAACTAGGTTCCAACAACCTCCTCTGGTTCTACACAAGTGGATGACGATAAGTTACTCACGATCAAGGCTTGCTCTCTGCAGACTGTGACGGGTTGGTCGTTCTTGACAAACTTCAGCTTCTAGTGAAGTGTCGAAGTGATTTCCCCAGCCTTGTGTATCCAAGGTCTTTCTAACAAACAGTTGTATGCTTCCCGGATGTCCATGACCTGGAAAGTGACTTGGAAAGTGTGGGGACCGATAGTTATGGGAAGGTCGACTTCGCCGATAACTGTTTTCCGAGATTCGTCAAATGCTTTGACGATGACCTCTCTGCCTCTCATCGGAGATCCTTTAAATGATAGTCGCATTAAAGTGGACTTAGGCATAACATTCAGAGCTGATCTGGTGTCAACCAGTACGCTGGCTAGAGCATCGTCCTGGCAGTTGACTGTAATATTTAGCGCCATGTTATGACTTTTGCCTTCTACTGGCAATTCCTCATCACTAAACCCCAAGTTGTTGCAGGAAGTGATGTTGGAGATGATGCTGTCAAATTGTCTTATTGACACATCTTGGTCCACAAAGGCCTGCTCTAAGACTTTCTATAGAGCTTCCCTGTAAGCTTCAGAACTGAGTAAAAGTGATAGCACTGAGATTTTTGAAGGAGTTTGCAACAGCTGATCAACAATGTTGTATTCACTCTTCTGGATGAGCTTCAGCATCTCATCGCTGTTCTTTGAAAGGTCGGGATCACTGGATTGACCGACTGGTTGATCAGGAACTTCCGTTTGAGGTTCCTTTTCTCTGGTAGGTTCTCCAACTCCTCGGTTGAAGATTCGACCACTCCGTGTTACTCGACTGATGTCTGCAATATTCACGACGGAGGGTAATGGAATTTCCTTTCCATTCTTGATTGTTGTTGCACCGTATTTGTAAGGGATAGCCTTAGTTAATTCATACGGTAATGGTCTCGGTAGATAGATAACTACAGGAGCCTTCTGATTCTTCTGACCATTGTAAGTAATTTCAATCAGTTCCTGATTGGGAACTTTCGATTCGTCAAGTAAAGGGATGACGGTACAAACATCCTTGGTCCTCTTATGATCAGAGATTACGACAACGTCCTTGATTCGATCAGCGACATAGTCAGGCATCAAGTTGATTGACCCAGGACTTGGACACGGTCGAATCTCTTTGTGGTCTAACTGACTCTGAAAGGCTGCTTGCACGAGGTAACATCCTTGATTATCTTCAGAGCAAACTACAACATTCATAGTTGTGTGGTGGCACCCGGCCACGTCCACTCTATATGCAATGTAACCTCACTAGATCTATTTCCATTGATCGAACATCCTGACTTTGATGCCTAGTAGGGTTCCCATTAATCATACTGACTTGTTGTGTGTCTTCGTCTAAATAGATCGGAAGCCACCAATGGTTTAACAAGTGTTGCAAAGTTCTTTGAACGAGAGCGTATCCTTGGTTGCTCTCACGACATCCCTTACAGTTCTGATAATTATGCGAAGTCAGAAAACCGAGATGGACTTGCTTAGCATGTAACTCCACCAAGCTAGTATTCATCAAGCGAATATCAAAGATTTGAATCATATTCACTTAATAATGACTTTTATCGCGGTAATCCTGAATCCATCCAAGATCCATCTGATGCTGGAGGGCCTCTTGTATAAAGGAGCATCCCTGATCGTTCTTTGAGCAGATAGGACAGGAATCGTAGTCGTGCCGTGGCAGATTATGATGTTGACTTTGCCTTGAGTGCATTGTCACAAAGTTGACTTTCATTGCATGGATGTCGGGGTTTTGAATGATGTTGGAATTTGTATAAGTCATGTTGACTTCATGAATTCGGTGATCTTGGATCCATCCGAGTGTAGCGCGGTTTTTGTGGTTTCGAATCACTATCGCTTTGGTACTACAGTTCGATTCATTTTTTATCCTATTGAAGCTGATGAAGGAAGGGAAATAGATGTCTCCAATTAACCCTGCTTGCAAACTGAGGTTAAACAGTCAAAACTGTTGGTTTACAGATGCGGCTTTAGTTCGTGGGTCTCTCTCTGCTTATTTTGTTCAGAACGAAATACCGGGATTGTTCATGGGGAATTTGTTGGGATACTATGCTAGATTGGCTGGAGGTAGGGGACTTTGGGGGATTTTTTATTAGTGTGCTCGCTAAGATTCTTTTTCTATCTTATGCCTACGTATTCCCGGGATAGGGAAATCAGAGCGATCGTAGTTCCTCCTATTCTATGGGAGGAAATAGTGTTTTGGTGTCTTGTTCAAAGCCTAAGACATGAAGCTGAAGGTGGTTTATATCTTGTTCAAAGCCCAAGATGTGAAGCTGAAGGGTGTTGACTTTAGAGAGAATTTGTCATCTCTAAAGGAGTCTGTTTGTCATAATTATTGCGTGACTGATTATAAAGGAGAGTTACTTTAACTGGGATATGCGAATCCAGCAATGCCATAATTTCCTTTATAGGGGATTTTCAAACTGAAGGAGAAGACTTTAACTCAGTTTAGAGCAATGCCATCTTTCCTTAGGAATTTCTCATGCTAAAAGAGGGACATTGGCGTGGATGTAAATAATCTAGAGGCTTGCCGCTTACAGCAATTAGATGGGGAAAAGGAGTTGTTGATGTTTGTATACTGTGAACAAAGCATGATTTGATGCTAAAAGGTTGATTGAATCAAACGGGGATTTCTTTATACAAAGCCTAAGAGGAGGCTATTGACCCAACAAGAGGATGCTTTTGTGTCTCGTACGAAGCCCGATATAGAGGCTAAAAGGGTTGACTCAACAAGAGAGTGTTTTTATATGTGTCTTGTACGAAGCCCAAGACGGAGGCTAAAAGGTGATTGACTCAACAAGAGAGTCTTTTATACTCAACAAGAGAGTGTTTTTGTATGTGTCTTGTACGAAGCCCAAGACGGAGGCTAAAAGGGTTTGACTCAACAAGAGAGTCTTTTATACTCACCAAAAGAGTGATTTGTATCTCGTACGAAGCCCGAGATGGAGGCTAAAAAGGTTAGCTCCGCTGGGGAGAATCATTGTACAAAGCCCAAGAGGAGGCTGGGGTTACTGTTTCAGTTGAGTGACAGGTCCAGTATGTTGGTTAAAAGAGAAAATCAGTTCTTATATGGGTAATGTTGTACTCATGGATTTGATCTGAGGACCGGGATTATTTCCTGTTCTTTAAGGAAACGGGGAATCCAAAGGGTATTGAGACTGCCCAAGTCTACGGGTGTTTTTTCCTATTTTTGAAAGGAACTTGAGAATGTCTCCGAGACCCAAGGAGATTAGACTGTCCAAGTCTAGAGTTTTATCTTTTGTACTATGCTTAAGAGAGATCAAGAGACAGTACGTTCGCGGTAGAAATATCTAGACTCTTTGAAAGACTGTTCTATTAAGATGACTAATTTCTGTTCCTATACCTTTAAGAGGTCGTCGGGACAATTTGTACGAAGCCCAAGAGGAGGCGAGAAAAACTTTTAAGAAGCCGACGGGACAATTTGTACGAAGCCCAAGAGGAGGCTATCTTCCCGGAGGAAGAATCATTATACGAAGACTAAGATGAGGCTGTGAAAACTTCTAAGAAGCCGATGGGTCCTTGTACAACGCCCAAGAGGAGGTGGGGATGCTTTTAGGAACCCTGTGGGTCCTTGCACTAAGCCCAAGAGGAGGCTGATGAACAGTTCCAGAAGGGGTTTCACTTGGAACATTGGCCTTCTGTATATGAACTATTCAAGGGGGAGATTCCTTAGATCTAGTTATCTAAAATTGTCGTAAAAGAAGATTCTCATGGTTTAGGTTATGTTGAAATATCCGGGAGAACGTCAGATGTAAGGAGACGAGGTTTTGTCTAGTTCTGGACGTAGTTGTCGGGGAAACTCTAAATATCTATACTAGTATTACACAGTCGATATGAGTTTATGAAAGAAGAGTTACAGTGAAACAGCCCCATAATACAATTATATACATATGAAAACGGTAAACGAAAGCGGGTAAACACTTACTCGGTTGTAGAGCTTCCATGCTTTTTGGTTAGTTTTTTCAACAAAGAAAGCTTTGATAACAATATTATATTCAAAATCAAAGGAGAAAGTGCTTTTGAAAGGAAAATTGGGGCTTACAGCTCAAGGAGAGGCCCAGGGTTTTATCAGTGATCGCACTGTCATTTTGTACAGGGACTTATACAAGTGACTGAGGCCCAAGAAAGGTTTTATGTACAAGGGGATGGGTCTTACACTCTCTCAAGAGGCCCAAAATGATTGAAAGTGAACAAAGATGGGTCTTATAGCTCAAGGAGAAGCCCAGGGTTTATTTTGAAAGGGTGATGATCGCGCCGAGGTTTTGAAAACGCCGTGGGTCTTATACAATGACTAAAGCCCAAAAGTTTTTGGTTTCAAAAGGGGATTGGGTCCTACACTCTATTAGAGGCCCAAAAATGATTTTGAATGGGTCTTATAGCTCGAGGAGAGGCCCAGATGGTTTGTTTTAAACGGGCGATGATCGCGCCGAACTTTTGAAATACAATGGGACTTATACAACATTTGAGACCCAAAATAGGTTTGTATTTGCAAAGGATTGGGTCTTACACTCTATTAGAGGCCCAAATTGTTTTTAAAAGGTTTGATGAGGGTTGAATTAATCAAAACCCTAATTTGTTTCCAAAATGTATTTTAATTGAATAAAAAATTCAATTAAAATGATCAAAATTGTTTAACATGTGGAAAATAAATTGTGATCTTGTATTAATGTTTCAAAAATCCAGTTTTGACCTACAAAATGATTAGAAGTCATTAAAATTTGCAAAATCAAGAAGGAAAAAATATTTTAAATGTCAAAAACAATTAAAATATTAATTCTTTGTAAAAATATCAATTATATTAAATAAATAATATTTTTGGAATTTTTTGGTAAAATAAAATATTTTAACATTTTTGTGAATTATTAAAAAAAGAATCAACTCAAAATCAGTAAAACTCAGAGAGAAATTAATTTTTGAATCAATTAAATAATATCACAAAAATTCAAAAATTCAAATATTTGAAAAAGGGCGCCAAGAACATCTTGGCCTTGCCCGCGTGCTCTGTTTTTCCCAGATTTGTGTTTTCTATCCAATCTCACTGAATACTTGATTATATCATGCAATCTACATATCAATTTGCTCGTTTTCACCTCACAATCATGTCTATGGTCTTTAATTTCATTTATTTTAAGCATGGAATAAGAAATCAAAGAGAAACCTCAAGAACCCTAAATTCTGTATGAAGGTTCAGAAATTCCATACACAATTCATACAAAGCAATTGATTGGGGGTAAACACTCTATGCATGATTATGAACATGTGGCCAAATTATTGTGCAGCAAAAATTGCATGGATCATAGAATTAGAAGAGCTCATGCTTACCACTTGCAGCTGGTGATCGTGTTTTGGGTTAGAGGTGTTACAACTAGGTTCCAATGATCTGGATAGCTTCCCTAGGTGCCACGGAGTGTGTATGGATGCTTGAAATGGATTGAAATGATCTGGAACTCTAGATGGCACCCCAACTGCAAATCTGTCAAAGGCTTGAGCAATTGGCTAGTGATTTTGTGATTTTGGTGTTCCAGATGTTATGTGAGTGTTTGGATCACTTCTATATGATGTTTATGAGGTGTGTGTGTGTGATTGGTTTGGTTGGAATTGCTCTCAAACTCAAAACCCGATAGTGACTTGCTTTGGAAGGCAATTTTGGAGTGAAGAAGGTGATTTTGAGGAAAGCATCTGTTTGATGGCTTTGGTGTACTCAAACTGATCACAAATGAGCTCTATTTATAGTAGAGCAAGTTTGTTTTGCAAGGAATAGTGAATGGCAACTGCTGCATAGGTTTGGCCAATGTTGAGCAATGAAAATCTAAGTCTCCTCTAGCCATTGACTAGAGGTTAGGGCATAGGCTGCTGGTTCCCTTGGTCTTGGATAAGTCTTGACTGAATTCAGTTGGCAATGGCTCAGTCCATGCCACCTTGGGGTATGCATTGAATGCTCCAATCCAAAATTGGAGTCTTGTCCCTCTTTTAGGCAATTCTAGGTTTGGCATGCTACTTCTTGTTCCAAAGACTTTGGAGGCTTGGATCAGTGTTTGTTTCCTTTAGATTTGATCCTCAGATGTGTCCAAAGTGATGACAAGGCTTGGAATTATCTAATTTTGCCAAATCGAGCAAAAGTACAAAATTTTGCCTAGCCTTGGCAGTTTTCAGCAAGGCATATTGCCATTATTATATCTCATGGCTCAAGTGGAATTTGATGGAGTTCTGGGCCATTTTGGAAAGCCCTCATATGATACAATAACTGTTTGATCATAATTGGTTTTGATACTTTTTGGATCCAAGTGAAAAATGCCCCTACATTAGGAAAAAAGTGAAGGCAGATTCTGACTTAGTGAAAATTTAACTAAGTGTTGGAAAAAAGTGACATTTTCACTTTTCTTGATTTTGATCATTCCATAACTTGAAATCCATGGGGAATTGGAATGAGTGGTAGTTGAAGCTTTTGTATAGGGTAATGAGAGCTACAAATCCAGCTTTGGATGGGAAAAAATGGCCTTGTGGTTTAGGAGTTATGATCCTCCAAAGTTGGTACCCTAGCCACTTTGCTCCATAACTTAGAAAATTTTCTAAGTTTTTTATGGTTACCCCTTTTACAAGTTATCCCACTTTTCTTGATTTTTCTTGATGAATGATGATTCCAATCACACATTAACATCATTTTAGGGTTAAAAAACCATAATTGTGAAAAATCTCAAAAAGTCAAAGTTTGACTTTTGTGCACAGTTGACTTTTTATCAGATGAATTCCAAACTGTGCGATCCTCTATGAAATCAAGTCCTTGACCTAAATAAAACTTGAGGGATTAATTCCATAGGTGTTATAGGGTGTATTGGATCATGTCCTAGGGTTTAGGAGCATGTCCTGGTCAAAAGTCAAAGGCACAGTTAACTTTTCCCGCGAAACCCTAATTGTGGTTCTGATGAAATTGAAACTTATTGCTCAAGCTTCTTGGATCAATCCATTGTTGTAAATGGATCAATGTGATGTATTTGAGACCCTCAAATCCCCTCTTGAGGTCTTGGCTCATGTTTTGTCCCAAAAGTCAACTCAGGGGTGAATTAGGTCAAGAAACCCTAATTCATGATTTTTAGTGAATGCATCCCTTAAAGCCAAATTGACTTGATAATTGGGTTCATGATGTCCCTTGGAGCATCATAGGTTATGCTTTGAAGTATTGGCTCATGCCCAAAGAAAAATTTCCATCTGGAGGCCCTGGTCGACCAAAACCTTAATTTGGTGACTCTAGCGATCTTGAGGCTTAATCCACTTGGAATGTTGCAGCCTTGTGCTTGATTCTTGATGTGGGAGTCCTCTTGATCCTTTATGGATGTTTGAGATGTTAGACAAGTTGAAGATCATGTAATTCCTTGATTGATCCTTTGTCTAAGGCTCTTAGAGGGCTTGAAACCCTAAATTTGATTGTAGTGGATGCTCACCCATCTTTGGGGAGACTAATGGGGCATGATGGTTCATCCATATTGTGATGATGATTTGCACAATGATGGGAAATCTTAGTGGTCAAAATTTGGGGTATGACAGATGCCCCTATTTAATCTTCTTGGACACGAAGGTGTGAATGGAGAAGGTATTCGGGCATTCAGGGTGCAAGAGGATTAAATATCGGAATACCCGAAATTTTGATGGTGGTTAAGAATGGCAGTTCGCTCATCCTTCCTCTTTTGCTAAGCAATGTTGCTTAGAAAAGGTAAACTTCCCCTCGATCCTTGGTAACTGGTCTCAGTTTCTGAAATAAACGTCCCCTCGATCCTGGTTTCCTACCAAGGAACTGGTCTCAGTTTCCGAATTAAACTTCCCATCGATCCTGGTTTCCTACCAAGGAACTGGTCTCAGTTTCCGATATAAACTTCCCCTCGATCCTGGTTTCCAACCAAGGATCTGGTCTTGGTTTCTTTTGTCAATAAACTTTATTGACAAGGGACACTATTTGTAGCGGTTCTCCTCAAACTTCTCGCCGAATTTTCCTGGGGAGATGCCATTTAATGGAAAAAGTTTTGATGTCAGGCTTACTGGGGAACCCATCTGTCTGAATTGTAGAGGCGTACAAACTTCTCTGTTTGGAGATGCCTCTTGAGAGACCGTTTCTTGCTTGGGGTATTTCATCATACTTTTCTCGGAGAAATACTATATGACGTGATCCAATTTTGAGGTGCCGATGACTTTGTTGACATTGACATTCTAGAGAGAAGGACCAATGTGTTTCCAAAAGTCTTTAGTTGAGAGGCTTTCTCTAGGGATTTTCCTTAATCCGGGAAAGCAAAGACATCATCTTCAATGGCGAAGAATGATGCTGGCTGAGGGTTCTCTGGTTTTTCAAAGGTTCAAGTTATCAAAGTGGCCAACGGCCGACTTCATCCCAGAAATAAACTGGAGGAGAGAGGTAGTGCAGATGCAATATTTCCTAACGAGGAAAGAACTGACAAATTAATTGAGAGGACTGTTATCACTAGGGGATAAGACCGACGAGATTGATAGTGATGCAATATGATTATGCATGTGAATCAATAATGCATGGTGAATGTATGCATATGCTGACAAAATTGATGTGACATACAGGCTAGTAGATGAACACAACTGGATACTTGACCACAGTGGGGGATGAAAAGTATCACTGGTTCACGATAGCAATTCTGCCTTGCTTAGGAGAGATAGTCCCTGTCGGGAGCTATGTTGGTCGGGCTTAGGAGATAAGAGCTCTGTCGGGGGTATCAGATGGGAAAGTCGCATCTGATACAGCTGATCCTTCATTCAGGCATACTGGCTTAGAAGGAGTACTTTGATTCTGCACTTTGAAGTTCGATTACTTTTGGCGAAGCGATCAATGTTCTTTCGATGTTCAACAGTCAAAAGAAATTGCCATCTTTATTTTAAAAGCAGAAAAAATTTGACAAGTAAAATCATTTTTGTTTTATTTCAAGAATCGTTAATCATATTAAAACGTCGTTCTGTAAAGCTAAAACAAATAAGAATTGCAAACAAAAGCACAAGGGCTCAAATTTTATTGATAGGATGGAAATCAGCCAAACGCGTGATTCCATAGAGTATTTACAAAGTTAGAAAATGGTAATTTAAGGGAAAAGGGCCACATCGAAACATAACGACCAATATCCTTCTACCAAATTTGACTTCGGGGCATCCTGAGCTTCTGTCGAAGATGACCTTGACCGGAGTTTTCCTGACGGATGATGTAACTGCTGCCGAGGGACTTGCCCTTTTGTCGAACGTAGTTACTTGCCATTATCCCTAATTTTTGCCTGGATTGTACTTTGAGGTTTCTAATCCACCGGGATGATTTTTGATCATGTCTCTAATTTTTTCCTGGACCGCCCTTTCGGGTTTTCAATCCACCGAGACGTTTTTTTTATTTAGGCGAAATATTTCTTGACTACGTCAACATTTGTGGGGTAGGCAAATTCCTCTCCGTCCATGGTTGCAAGTCTCAGGGCACCGCCTGAGAAAGCTTTCTTGACCACATAGGGGCCGTCATAATTCGGAGTCCACTTGCCCCGAGAGTCAGTGAGAAATGATTGTATCTTCTTGAGCACGAGGTCTCCTTTCCTGAAGACGCGAGGTCGGACCTTTTTGTCGAACGCCTTCTTCATCCTTTGCTGATACAACTGACCATGGCATAGTGCCGTGATTCGCTTTTCTTCAATCGGGTTCAGTTCGTCATGTCGACTTTGACACCATTCAGCTTCCGTAAGCTTAGCTTCCACCAATACCCGGATTGATGGGATCTCTACTTCGATGGGGAGCACTGCCTCCATGCCATATACTAGAGAGAAAGGGGTTGCCCCTGTTGAAGTGCGGACAGATGTACGATAACCGTGAAGAGCAAAGGGTAGCATCTCATGCCAATCTTTGTAGGTTACAACCATCTTTTGAACAATCTTCTTGATGTTCTTGTTAGCCGCTTCTACTGCGCCGTTCATCTTGGGTCGGTAGGGAGATGAGTTATGGTGTTCGATCTTGAACTTTGTGCACAACTCTTTCATCATCTTGTTGTTCAAGTTAGATCCATTATCCGTAATGATCTGGCTTGGAACACCATAACGACAGATGATATTGTTTTTGATAAATCGGACTACCACTTGTCGGGTTACATTAGCGTACGACGCTGCTTCGACCCACTTGGTGAAGTAATCAATGGCTACTAGGATGAACCGATGTCCATTCAAAGCTTTAGGTTCAATCATGCCAATCATGTCGATTCCCTAAATGGAAAAAGGCCATGGGGCAGAAAGAACTTTGAGATGTGTAGGCGGTACATGGATTTTTTCTGAGTATATCTGACACTTGTGACATCTCCTCATGTACTTGTAGCAATCAGATTCCATTGTCAACCAATAGTACCCTGCTCTTAGAATTTTTCTCGCCATTGTATGTCCATTGGCATGAGTGCCAAAGGACCCTTCGTGAATTTCTTTTATCAGCATGTCTGCTTCTGGTCTGTCGACGCATCGGAGCAAGACCATGTCAAAGGTCCTCTTATAGAGTGTATCACCGCTCAGGAAGAAACTGCCAGCCAGCCTTCTGAGGGTTTTTCTATCTTTCCTGGATGCCCCAGGTAGGTACTCTTGTTTCTGAAGGAAGCATTTGATATCGTGATACCAAGGTTTGTCGTCTATGTCTGCTTCAATCGTGAAGATGTAAGTGGTTCGTTCAAGGCGCATTATGTTAATCTTAGGTAAGTCGTTCCATTGACCTACACTAATCATGGAAGAGAGGGTGGCTAAGGCATCAGCCATGTGATCTCCTCATGAGGGATATGATGAAACTTGACTCTGTTGAAGAAGGGTAACAACCTTCTTGCGTAATCTTTGTACGAAATCAATCCTGATTGGTATGTTTTCCAATCTCCTTTGATCTGATTGACGACTAAAGCTGAGACGCCATATACATCCAAGTTCTTGATCTTCAAATCAATCGCTTCCTCGAGACCCATGATACAAGCTTCGTAGTCGGCCTCATTGTTTGTGCACTTGAACGTAAGTCTAGCGGTGAAAAGAATGTGGGTACCCTGAGGTGTTATGATGATTGCCCCAATTCCGTTTCCATAATGATTGACAGCTCTATTGAAAATTAGTCCCCGTTAGGAACCTGGTTCTGGCCCTTCACTGGGTAGTGGTTCATCACAGTCTTTCATTTTTAGATACATGACATCTTCGTCTGGGAAGTCAAACCCGATTGATTCCTGATCGTCAATCGGTTGATGAGCCAAATGATCGGCTAAAACACTTCCTTTAACGGCTTTCTGAGCGTGGTACTCTATGTCATATTCTGATAACAACATCTGCCAACGGGAAATCCTTCCCGTGAGAGCAGGCTTTTCAAAGACATACTTGATTGGACCCATTTCAGAGATTAACCAAGTGGTGTGACGAATCATGTACTGGAAAAGACGTTTAGCTGCCCAAGCTAGAGCGCAGCAAGTTTTCTCGAGCATCGTGTACCGAGTCTCGCAGCCTGTAAACTTCTTGCTCAAATAGTAGATGGCAGACTCTTTTCTTTTCGTTTCGTCATGTTGACCAAGCACACAGCCCATGGAGTCTTCCAAGACTGTTAAGTAGATGATCAGTGGTCTTTCTTCCACTGGAGGTGATAGAATCGGCGGGTTCGACAGGTATTCCTTAATACTGTCGAAGGCGGTTTGGCAGTCTTCTGTCCAAACGCAGTCCTGATTCTTTTTGAGTAATTTGAAAATTGGCGCACATGTCGCGGTCACGAGGAATATGAATCTGGAAATATAGTTCAAACGTCCCAGGAATCCCCTGACTTGTTTTTCAGTCTTTGGAGAAGGCATTTCTTGAATGACCTTGACCTTGTCAGGATCAACCTCAATTCCTTCCTGGCTGACGATGAACCCTAAGAGTTTCCCTGAACGGACACCGAATGTGCACTTGTTAGGATTCAAGCGGAGTTTGTATTTTCTCAACCGCTCGAATAGTTTTGACAGGTGGGTCACATGCTCCTCTTCTATTTTTGATTTAGCAATCATGTCATCGACATATACCTCAATTTCCTTGTGTATCATGTCATGAAATAGAGTAGTCATGGCCCTTTGATAGGTTGCCCCGACGTTCTTCAAGCCGAACGACATTACCTTGTAACAGAAGGTACCCCAGGGGGTAATGAATGAAGTTTTCTCCATGTCTTTCGGCGCCATTTTGATATGATTATAACCCGAGAATCGATCCATGAAGGAGAAAACTTTGAACTTTGTTGTACTGTATACCAGCATGTCAATGTGTGGCAAGGGAAAGTCGTCCTTTGGACTTGCCTTGTTCAGATCTCTATAATCCACACACATTCTGACCTTTCCGTCCTTCTTCGGAACTGGTACGATGTTGGCTAACCATTGAGGATATTCTGACGTAGCGAGGAAACCCGCGTCAATCTGTTTCTGTACCTCCTCTTTGATTTTGATGGCCATGTCTGGGTGAGTCTGTCTCAACCTCTGTTTTACTGGTGGACATTCTGATCTTAACGGTAGATGGTGTTCCACGATGCTGGTATCCAACCCTGGCATATCCTGATAGGACCAAGCGAATACATCGGGAACTCTTTGAGAAGTTTCGTCAAACTCTATTTGACAGTTGGACTGAGCAGTGCCCCAATCTTGACTTCTTTTCTCTCTTCTTCTGAACCCAAGTTGACCATTTCCAATGGCTCTTTGTGAGGCTCAATGGACCTTTCCTCTTGTCGGAGTAATCGGGAGATGTCTTCTGGAATTTCGTCATCATCTTCTTCTTCAGCCCCAAATACCGGGAACTCAAAGTTGGGAGAAGGAATTGGATCGTATGTTTCAACGGGGTTTAAAACAAGCAATCTGCATGACGTGATGATTTGTGTTTAGAAGAGATAGAGAGAATGCAAGAGTGTGTGCAGTGTATTTCTTTTACTGCTTGTTTTTATTATTGAGTTGTTTTTTAGGATTACCATTTTCTGAAAAACGAAAAGAGAAAACAACAATTAATGCGGAAATTACAGAAGGACGTTATTTTATTAATGAACAAGTCGATTCTTGAAACTTTAGCCCTATAAAACAAAACTCTGTCGCTTTGGGCGAAGCGAAGAGGAATATTCACAGAAAGTGAGCCCTATCAAAACATCCGTTTCACCTGGGCAAGGTGAAAGGTTAAAGTAAAGATGGCAATTACTTAGACTTATGAACAATCTTCGGAACATCGACAGCAACCCATTGGCGGCGAACTCCTCGGTGAATCACAAAGTCTGGTACTTTCCTTAATTTGTCTTTAGAAATGACGCTGATTTCTGGCGGAGCAGGATCATTGGAATCTTTCTCCCAGGCAGAGTTGTCGTAGGAGGATTCCTCAGTTGTATATTGCATAGTATTTGTACTCTCAGCTGTATCTCCCCATCCAGTTGGCTAGACGTCTTCGAGCCTGATACGAGAGCTTTTAGGAGCGGTGTACTTGACCTTGAAGTCGTATTTCCCACTCGGTTGTCCCAAGGTGTCCCACACTTCTTTGGAACTGGAGGAGTCATCCCTCTCGATGACATTGACCTCGGGAAAAGTATAGTTGATGAATTCTAGTCCGGCAAGCTTTGCCAATTCATCATCGTACTGGATAAATTCAGAATGACCTGAGTGTTGATCCCATGACATGGTGGGGACACATGTATTCTTTTCGATGATGCTCAGCTGATTTTCATCGTTCGGCTGATTTTCTTGCCCTGAGTTTCTTGGATACGGCTTCCAGATAGGAAGGCCATCCATTGGACCATAATAGTCGTGGTCAAAGTTGTCCTTCATCAGAGTATCTTCCTCTAATGAATTTGGCGGAGCACGGCATCCTTCCGGATCACATCTCCGTATATCATTTCGACATCTGACCTTGGTATAAATCTCGGGCTCTGTGCAGGAAAGTAAAATAGCATAGGCACCTCTTCCTGAGACATATAACCATCCTCGTTAAGATAGGACTTCCATTCCTCATCTGTATCGGAGGAATATCCCTCGTTGATAGTATGCACTTCTTGAGTCACTGGTTTAAGGAAGCCTTCACTGTGGAAGAAGTTCTGGATGGGATGAAGACTTTCATCGTTAGTAGCTGTCTGGGTGCAGGTTGCAGAAAAACCAAGACCCTTCTTTGTTTTGTTATCAGTGGGAATGACAAGCTGTCCCCATCCTTTTGCATTGTTATTTTCGATCACTTCGAGAGCATCTCTGTATGAGGAAATCGAGGTTCCTTTCTCTGATTGATTCTCATTGCTCACCGACAGTGCTTGGAACTGAGTTCCAACAACCTCCTCGGGTTCTACACAAGTAGATAATGACAAGTTGCTCACTAGCAAGGCTTGTTCTCTATAGACTGTGACGAGTTGGCCGTTCTGGATGAACTTTAGCTTTTGATGGAGGGTCGAAGTGACCGCCCCAGCCTGATGTATCCAAGGTCTTCCTAATAAACAACTGTATGTTGCCCGGATGTCCATGACCTGGAAAGTGATTTGGAAAGTGTGAGGACCAATAGTTATGGGAAGGTCGACTTCCCCGATAACCATTTTTCTGGATCCGTTAAATGCTTTGACGACGACCTCGTTGGTTCTCATCGGAGGTCCTTTGATTGATAATTGCATCAAAGTGGACTTCGGCATAACATTCAGGGCTGACCCTGTGTCTACCAGTACGTTGGCTAAAGTATCATCCCGACAGTTGACTGTAATGTTGAGCGCCATGTTATGACGGCGACCTTCTTCAGGTAATTCCTCGTCACTAAATCCCAAGTTATTGCAGGAAGTGATGTTAGAGACAATGCTATTGAACTGTCTAATTGTTACATCCTGCTCTACAAAGGCTTACTCCAAGACTTTCTGTAGAGCCTCTCTGTGGGCTTCGGAACTGAGTAAAAGTGATAGCACCGAGATCTTTGAAGGAGTTTGTAATAGCTGATCAACAATGTTGTATTCACTCCTTTGGATGAGCTTTAGCATCTCATCATCGTTTTTTGAAAGGCCGAGATTACTGGATTGACCGACTGGTGGATTGGGAACTTCTGTCAGAGGTTCCTTTTCTTTGCTAGGTTCTCCAACTCCTCTGTTGAAGATTCTACCAGTCCGTGTTACTCGACTGATGTCTGCAACAGAGGCTAATGGAATTTCCTTTCCATTCTCAATTATTGTTGCACCGTATTTGTAAGGGATAGCCTTAGTTGACTCATACGGTAACGGTCCCGGTAGATAGATGACTATGGGAGCCTTCTGATTTTTCTGACCATCGTAAGTAATTTCGATCCGTTCCCGGTTGGGAACTCTCGATTCGTCAAGTAGAGGGATAATGGTACAAACATCCCTAGTCCCTTGATGATCAGAGATTACGACGACGTCCTCGATTTGATCAGCGAAATAGTTGACTAATCCAGAACTTGACCATGGTTGAATCTCTTTGCGGTCCAACTGACTTTGAAGGGCTGCTCGCACGAGGTAGCACCCTTGATTATCCACTGAGCAAACTCCACACCGCTCATAGTTGTGTAGTGGTACCTGGCCACGTTCGCTTTGAATACAGTGTAACCTTACTAGATCTGTTTCCATCGACCGAACATCCTGACTTTGATATCTAGTAGGATTCCCATTAGTGATACTGATTTGCTGGGTGTCTTCATCCATATAGATTGGAAGCCACCAGTGGTTCAACAAGTGCTGAAGTATTTCCTGGACAAGGGCACAACCCTGATCATCTTCGCAACCCGCTTTACAGCCCTGATAATCATGTGATACCAGGAACCTGAGCCGAACATGTTTAGCATGTAACTCCACCAGGCTGGTATTCATCAAGCGAATATCGAATATTTGAATCATGTTGATTTGATAATGATTCCTATCATGGTAGTCTTGAATCCATCCAAGATCCATCTGACACTGGAGGGCCTCTTGTACAAAAGAGCATCCCTGTTTGTTTACCGAGCAAGTCAGGCAGGAATTATAATCGTGACGTGGAAGATTATGATACTGGCTTTGCCTTGAGTGCATTGTGTAGCGAGCGATTTTGGACGCGGTTGCGAAGCGCTATCGCTCTTTGGTGCCTACAGCTCGATTCATTTTTTATCCTATTAAAGCTGATGAAGGAAGGGAAATAGATGTCTCAAATTAACCCTGCTTACAAACTGAGTTTAAATAGCGGTCTGTTAGGTTACAGATGCTACAAAGATTCGGGGTCTCTATCAGGTTTATTTTTTTTAAAAGGGGTGGGAGGTTTAGATGTTAGGACGGATGCTTCTTGATAGATATGTGAGAGTATGGGATTTTGGGTTTTTGTTTAGTGTGCTCGCTAAGATTTTCCTTTCAATCTTATGCCTACGTATTCCCGTTTACCGAAACAGGGAAATCAGAGCGTTCGTAGTTCCTCCTATTCTATGGGAGGAAATGGTTGTTTTGGTGTCTTGTTCAAAGCCCAAGACGTGAAGCGAAAGGTGGTTTGTATTTTGTTCAAAGCCCAAGATGTGAAGCTGAAGGGGTTTGACTTTAGAGAGAATTTGTCATCTCTAAAGGGGGTCTGTTTGTCACAACTGTTGGGTGACTGGTTATAAAGGAGGATTACTTTAACCGGGATGTGTGAATCCGGAAATGCCATAATTTCCTTTATATGGGTTTTTTAACCTGAAGGAGAAGACTTTAACTCAGTGTAGAGCAATGCTATCTTTCCATAGGAATTTCTCATGCTAAAAGAGGGACAGTGGCATGGATGTAGATGATCCAGAGGCTTGTCGCTTACAGCAATTAGATGGAAGGAGTTGTTGATGTTTGTGTACTGTGAACGAGGCACAGCTTTGATGCTAAAAGGTTAATTGGATCAACCAGTGATTTTCTTATACAAAGCCTAAGAGGAGGCTAATATGTGTCTCGTACAAAGCCCGAGAGAGAGGCTAAAAGGTTTTGATCCTGCAAGAGGATCTTTTATACTCAACAAGAGAGTTTTTGTATCTCGTACAAAGCCCGAGATGGAGGCTAAAGGTTTGTTTGGCTCAATAAGAACCTTTTTGTATCTTGTATAAAGCCCGAGATGGAGGCGGAAGGGGTGATTGACTCAACGAGGGAGTCTCTTATGTGTCTCGTACAAAGCCCGAGAGAGAGGCTAAACGTTGTTTGACTCCGCTGGGGAGAATCATTGTACAAAGCCCAAGAGGAGGCTATAGTGACTATTTCAGTTGAGTGACAAGTCTAGTATACTGATTTTGAAAGAGAAAATAAGTTCTTATATGAGCAATGTTGTACTCAAGGCTTTGATTCGAGGGTCAGGGTTGTTCCCGTTCTTTAAAGAAGTGGGAAATCCGAAGGGTATTGAGACTATCCGAGTCTACGGGTTTTCTTCCTATTTAACGAAGGGGTCACTTGAGAATGTCTTTGAGACTCAAGGATGTTAAACTGTCCGTGTCTAGAGTTTCATCTTTTGTAATATGCTTTGAGAAACAGTAGTAGACTCTTTGAAAGGACTGTTCTATGAAGATGACTAGGTTCTGTTCCTATACCTCTAGGAGGTCGTCGGGACAATTTGTATGAAGCCCAAGAGGAGGCTGGAAACTTTTAAAAAGCCGATCGGTCCTTGTACTAAGCCCAAGAGGAGGCTATCATTCCCATAGGAAGAGATCATTATACGAAGCCTAAGAGGATGCTGTGAATACTTCTAACAAGCCGGCGCGTCCTTGTACTAAGCCCAAGAGGAGGCGGGGTTGCTTTTAGGAAGCCTGTGGGTCCTTGTACGATGCCCAAAAGGAGGCCGATGCTTTTAAGAAGCCCGTGGGTCCCCAAACCCCGAGAAGTTCAAGACATGCCATTCACCGAGAATAGATCAAGCCAGGAAAGTCCGAGAATTTGGAAGAAACTCAAAGATGCCATTCACGGAGAAAAGATCATCTATGGGGAGTAAAGTTTCTTGACAAGTGCTTTTAAGAAGCCTGTGGGTCCCCAAACCCCGAGAAGTTCAAGACATGCCATTCACCGAGAATAGATCAAGCCAGGAAAGTCTGAGAATTTGGAAGAAACTCAAGAGATGCCATTCACGGAGAAAAGATCATCTCTGGGGAATAGAGTTTCTTTGACAACTTTTACGTGTGACAGTCTATGAAAGGGTTCACCGAGAATGCTGCCTTTCATGTCTCCATATTGTTTAACCCCAAGAGGAGGGAAAATTGTGTCTGGTAATCCTATGGGGATCTAGTTTTGACTATTTAAGAGTGATCAACGGGCTTAATGCTAGACGTAGTTGCCGGGGAAACTCTAAATATCTATACTAGTATTACACAGTTGATATGAGTTTATGAAACAAGACTTATAGCGAAACAACCCCACAATACAGTTATATGTATATGAAAGCGGTAAATGAAAGCGTATAAACATTTACTCGGTTGTAGAGCTTCCATTCTGTTTGGTTAGTTGTTCAACAAAGAAAGATTGAAAACAACAGTATATTTCAAAATCAAAGGAGAAAGTGCTTTGAAAGAGAAAGATTTGGGGCTTACAGCTCAAGGAGAGGCCCAGGGTTTTATCAGTGAGCGCACTGTTTGAATTTGTACAGAGGGGCTTATACAAGTGACTGAGGCCCAAAAAGGTTTTCTGTACAAAGGGATGGGTCTTACACTCTCTCAAGAGGCCCAAAAAGTTTTAAAGAAAAAGAGTGGGGCTTATAACACGAGGGTAGACCCAGATGATTTTTCGTTTGAAATGGCGATCGTGCCGAGGTTTCCTTTTAACGCAGGGGGACTTATACAATAAGTGAGGCCCAAAATGTTTTGGTTAAAAGGGGGTTGGGTCTTACACTCTATTAGAGGCCCAAGAAGTTTTGAATGGGTCTTATAGCTCAAGGAGAGGCCCAAGGTTATTTTTAAACTGGCGACAATCCCGTCGTTTATTTGAAAATGTACAGAGGGACTTATACAACGAATGAGGCCCAAAACGTTTTTTGTACAAGGGGGTTGGGTCTTACACTCTAATAGAGGCCCAAAAGTTTTGAATGGGTCTTATAGCTCAAGGAGAGGCCCAAAAGGTTATTTTTCAAAAGGCGACGGTCGCGCCGTTTGTTTTTTACGGTATTGGGACTTATACAATGCACTGATGCCCAAAAATGATTTGGTCAAAAAAAAGGATTGGGTCTTACACTCTATTAGAGGCCCAAAAAGTTTTTAAAATGATTTATGAGGGTTGAATTAATCCAAAACCCTAATTTGTTTTCAAAATGTGTTTTAATTGAATAAAAATTCAATTAAAATGATCAAAATTGTTTAACATATGAAAAACAAATTGTGATCTTGGATTAATGCTTCAAAAATTTAGTATTGACCTACAAAATTATTAGAAGGCATTAAAAGTTGCAAAATCAAGGTGGAAAAAATATTTTAAATGTCAAAAACAATTAAAACATTAATTCTTTGCAAAAATATCAAATATACAAAATAAATAATATTTTTGGGATTTTTTGGGAAAATAAAATATTTTAACATTTTTGTGAATTATTAAAAAAAGAATTAACTCAAAATCATTAAAATTCAGAGAGAAATTAATTTTTGAATCAATTAAATAAAATCACAAAATTCAAATATTTGAATTTTCAAAAAATGGCGCCAAGAACAGCTGAAGAACACGCGCGTGTTCTGGGTTTGGCTGATTTGCATTTTCTCTCCAATCTCACTGAATACTTGATTATATCATGCAATCCACATGCCAATCAACTCGTTTCAACCTCACGATCATGTCTATGACAATTAATTTCATTTAAATTAAGCATAAAACAAGAAATAACGAAAAATCCTCAAGAACCCTAATTTCTGCATGAAGGCTAGGATTTTTGATACACGATTCAAACAATGCAATTAATTGAGGGGAAACATTCCATGCATGATTATGAACATATGACCAAATTATTGTTCCGCAAAAATTGCATGGCTCATAGAGTTAGATGAGCTCATGCTTACCACTTGCAGCTGGTGATCGTGATTTGTGTTGGAGGTGTTACTGCTAGGTTCCAATGATCTGGATAGCTTCCCTAGGTGCCATGGAGTGTGTATGAATGCTTGGAATGGATTGAAATGATCTAGAACTTGAGATGGTACCCCAACTGCAAATCTGTCAAGAACTTGAGCAATTAGCTGGTGATTTTGTGAAATCTGTGTTCTAGATGTTATGTGAGTGTTTGGATCACTTCTATATGATGTATATGAGGTGTGTGTGTGTGATTGGTTTGATTGGAAAAGCTCTCAAACTCAAAACCCGATAGTGTCTTGCCTTAGAAGGTAAAATTGGAGTGAAAGAAGAGATTTTGAGGAAAGCATCTGTTTGATGGCTTTGGTGTACTCAAACTGATCACAATTGAGCTCTATTTATAGTAGAGCAAGTTTGTTTTGCAAGGAATAGTGAATGTCAACTGCTGAGTAGGTTTGGCCAATGTTGGCAAATGAAAATCCAAGTCTCCTCTAGCCATTAACTAGAGGTTAGGGCATAGGCTGCTGGTTCCCTTGGTCTTGGATAAGTCTTGACTGAATTCAGTTGAGAATGGCTCAGTCCATGCCACCTTGATGCTTCCATTGAATGCTCCAATCCAAAATTGGAGTCTTGTCCCTATTTTGGCAATTTTAGGTTCAACATGTTATTTATTGTTCCAAAGACTTTGGAGGCTTGGCTCAGTGATTGTCCCCTTTAGATTCAATCCTCAGAGGTGTCCAAGTGGATAGGAGCATTTGGATTTGGCTGATTTTGGCAAATCGACCAAAAGTGCAAAAATCTGCCTTGCCTTGGCAGATTTCGGCAAGGCAACTTGCCAATGTCATATCTCATGGCTCAAGTTGAATTTGGTAATGTTCTTGGCCATTTTGGAAAGCCCTTACATGATACAACAACTGTTTGAACATGTTTGGTTTTGATCTCTTTTTAATCCAAGTGAAAAATCCCCCTACATTTGGCAAAAAGTAAGGTAAAATCTGACTTAGTGAAATTTTCACTAAGTGTTGGAACAAAGTGACTTTTCTTGATTTTGATCACTCCATAACTCAAAATCCATGAGGAATTTGGACATAGGTCAGTATGAAGCTTTTGTAGAGGGCAATGAGATCTACAAATCAAGCTTTGAATGGGGAACAATGGCCTTGTGGTTTAGGAGTTATGGTCCTCCAAAGTTGGCACATTAGTGTCACTTTTTCCATAACTTAGAAATTTTTCTAAGTTTTTACGGTTACCCCTTTTACAAGTTATCCCACTTTCTTTGATTTTTCTTGATGAATGATGATTCAAATCATACATTAACATCATTTTAGGGTTAAAAATCCATTTTGGTGAAAAATCTCAAAAAGTCAAAGTTGACTTTTGTGCACAGTTGACCTTATATCAGATGAATTCCAAACTGTGTAATTCTTCATGAAATCATGTCCTTGACCTAAATCAAACTTGATGGACATGGTCCATGGGTGTCATAGGGTATATTGAATCATGTCTTAGGGCTTGGGAGCATGTCTTGGTCAAAAGTCAAAGTTACAGTTGACTTTCCTCGCGAAACCCTAATTGTGGTGCAGATGAAATTGAGACTTGTTGCTCAAGCTTCTTGGATTAATCCATTGTTCCAAATGGATCAATATAGTTCATTAGAGACCCTCAAACCCTCTCTTGATGTCTTGGCTCATGATTTGCCCTAAAAGTCAACTTAGGGGTGAATTAGGTCAAGAAACCCTAATTCCTGATTTTTGATGAATGCATCCCCTGAGGCAAAATTGACTTGATGATTGGGTCCATGAGGTCCCATGAAGTATATTAGGTTATGTTTTGGATCATTGGCTTGTGCCCAGATAAAAATTTTCATCTGGAGGCCCTGGTCGACCAAAACCCTAATTTGGTGACACTGTCGATCTTGAGACTTGATCCACCTAGAAGGGACCAGCCTTGTGCTTGATCCTTGAAGTGGGAGTCCTTTTGATCCATTGTGGATGTTTGAGAGGTTAGACAAGTTAAAGATCATGTCATTCCTTGATTGATCCTTTGTCTAAGGCTCTGAGAGGGCTTGAAACCCTAATTTTGATTGTAGTGGATGCTCACCCATCTTTGGGGAGACTGATGGAGTATGATGGTTCCTCCATATTGTGATGATGATTTTCACAATGATGGGAAATCTTAGTGGTCAAAATTTGGGGTATGACAGATGCCCCTATTTAATCTTCTTGGACCCGAAGACGAAAGTATTCGGGCATTCGGGGTGCAAGAGGATTAAATATCGGAATACCCGAAATTTTGATGGTGATCCTGAATGGTAGCTTACGCATTCATCTTCTTTAGCTAAGCGATGATGCTTAGAAAAGGTAAACTTCCCCTCGATCCTGGTCTTCAGCCAAGGAGCTGGTCTCAGTTTCCGTTTGGGATAAACCTCCCCTCGATCCTGGTTTCCTACCAAGGAACTGGTCTTAGTTTCTCTTGTTAACTTCCCCTCGATCCTAGTTTCCTACCGAGGAACTGGTCTAAGTTTCTGATTTAAACTTCCCCTCAATCCTGGTTTCCTACCAAGGAACTGGTCTCAGTTTCTTTTGTCAATTAGCTTTATTGACAAGGGACGCTATACGTAGCGATTTTCCTCAAACTTCTCGCCAGATTTTCCTGGGGAGATGCCATTCGATGGGAAAAAGTTTGACGTTAGACTCGCTGGGGAGCCCAACCATCTAAGTTGTAGAGTTGCACAAACTTCTCTGTTGGAGACGACATTTGTTTCTACTGGGGGAAAGCAGGTCTCTTGAGAGGCTGCTTCTGCGTGGGATCTTACATCATACTTTTCTCGGGATCTTCCCGAAGAAATGCCATATGATGGGGTCCAATTTTGAGGTGCCGAGGACCTTTTCATCAGCGATCTTTTCGGAGCGAAACTGGTATACTGCCGAATCTCTGATTACGAGGCTTTCTCTGTGGATTTTCCTTAATCCGGGAAAGCAAGGATATCATCTTCAATGGCGAAGAGTGATGCTGACTGAAAGTTCCTCTGGTTTTTCAGAGGTTCAAGTTATCAAAGTGGTCAAGGGCCAACTTCCTTACAGAAATAAACTGGAGGCGAGGTTGTTCAAACACAGCGTTTCCTGACGAGGCAAGAACTGACAACTCGATTGAGAGAACTTCTATCACTAGGGGACAAGACCGACTAGAGTGATAGTGATGCAATATGAAATGTGAATGCAAATCAATAATGCATGATGTATGTATGTATATGCTGACAAAACTGACGCGACACAACAACTAAAAGATGAACATGACTGGATACGCGACCATCGCGGGGCGAAAAAGTATCGCTGGTTCAAGATAGCAATTCCAACTTGCTTAGGAAAGATAGTCCCTGTTGGGAGCTATGTTGGTCGGGCTTAGGAGATAAGAACTCGGCCGAGGCGTGTCAGACGAAACAAGGTCTCTGACACAGTTGATCCCTTCATTCAGGCATACTGGGTTAGAAGGAGTACTTTGATTCTGCACTTTGAGGTTCGATTACTTCTGGAGAAGCGACCGATGTTCTTCTGATGTTCGACAGTCAAAAGAAATTGTCGTCTTTATTAAAAAGCAGAAAAGTTTTAACAAGTAAATTCATTTTTGTTTTATTTCAAGAATCGTTAATCATGTTAAAATGTCGTTCTGTAAAGCTAAAACAAATAAGAATTACAAACAAAAGCACAAGGGCTCAAATTTTATTGATAAGATGGAGATCAGCCAAACGCGTGATTTCAAAGAGTATTTACGAAGTTAGAAAATGGTAATTTACAGGGAAAAGGGCTATGTTGAAACATAACGACCGCTATCCTTCTACCAACTTTGAATTCGGGGCATCCTGAGCTTCTGTCGAAGATGACCTTGACTGGAGTTTTCCCGACGGATGATGTAACTGTTGCTGCTGAGGGACTCGCCTCCGTTGAACATAGTTACTTGCCATTATCCCTAATTTTTGCCTGGACTATACTATGATGTTTCCAATCCATCAGGATGATTTTTTTTATGTCTCTAACTTTTTCCTGGACCGCCCTTTCGGGTTTTCATTCCACCGAGACGTTTTCTCTTTTTTTTTAAGTTTAGGCGAAGTATTTCTTGACTACATCAACATTCGTGGGGTAGGCAAATTCCTCTCCGTCCATGGTTGCAAGTCTCAAGGCGCCTCCTGAGAAAGCTTTCGTGACCACATATGGGCCATCATAATTTGGGGTCCATTTGCCCCGAGAGTCAGTGAGAAACGATTGTATCTTCTTGAGCACGAGGTCTCCTCTTCTGAAGACACGAGGTCGAACCTTTTTGTCGAACGCCTTTTTCATTCTCTGCTGATACAACTGACCGTGGCATAGTGCTGTTATTCTATTTTCTTCGATCAGATTCAGTTCGTCGTGTCGGCTTTGACACCATTCAGCTTCAGTGAGCTTAGCTTCCATCAATACTCGGATTGATGGGATCTCTACTTCTATGGGGAGCACTGCTTCCATGCCATATACTAGAGAGAAATGGGTTGCCCCTGTTGAAGTGCGGACAGATGTGCGATAACCGTGAAGAGCAAAGGGTAGTATCTCGTGCCAGTCTTTGTAGGTTACAACCATTTTTTGAACGATCTTCTTGATGTTATTATTGGCCGCTTCTACCGCTCCATTCATCTTTGGTCGGTAGGGAGATGAGTTATGATGTTCGATCTTGAACTCTGCGCACAACTCTTTCATCATCTTGTTGTTCAAGTTAGATCCATTATCAGTAATGATCTCGTTTGGAACACCATAACGGCAAATGATATTGTTTTTGATAAATCGGACTACCACTTGTTGGCTTACATTGGCGAATGACGCTGCTTCGACCCACTTGGTGAAGTAGTCAATGGCTACTAGGATGAACCGATGTCCGTTTGAAGGCTTGGGCTCAATCATGCCAATCATGTCGATTCCCCATATCGAGAATGGCCTTGGGGAAGAGAGAGCTTTGAGATGTGATGGCGGTACATGAATTTTGTCAGAGTATATCTGACACTTGTGACACCTCCTTATGTACTTGTAGCAGTTGGATTCCATTGTCAACCAATAGTACCCTGCTCTTAGGATTTTTCTCGCCATTGTGTGTCCGTTGGCATGAGTGCCAAAGGATCCTTCATGAATTTATTTCATAAGCATGTCTGCTTCTGGTCTGTCTACGCATCAGAACAAGACCAAGTCAAAATTCCTCTTATAAAGAGTGTCATCGCTCAGGAAGAAGTTTCCAGCCAATCTTATGAGGGTTTTTCTGTCTTTTCTGAGTGCCCCAGATGGGTACTCTTGTTTCTGAAGGAAGCATTTGATATCGTGATACCAAGGTTTGTCATCTATGACTGCTTCAATCGCGAAGATGTTGGCGGGCCGTTCAAGGCGCATTATGTCGATCTTAGGTAAGTCGTTCCATTGACCTACACTAATCATGGAAGAGAGAGTGGCTAATGCATCAGCCATGTGATTCTCATCACGAGGGATGTGATGAAACTCGACTCTGTTAAAGAAAGGTAACAACCTTCTTGCATAGTCTTTGTAAGGAATCAATCCTGATTGGTATGTGTTCCAATCTCCCTTTATCTGATTGATAACCAGGGTTGAATCGCCGTATACGTCCAAGTTTTTGATCCTTAAATCAATCGCTTCTTCGAGACCCATAATACAAGCTTCGTATTCGGCCTCGTTGTTCGTACATTTGAACGTAAGTCGAGCGGTGAAAGGAATGTGGGTACCCTGAGGGGTAACAATGATTGCCCCAATTCCATTTCCATAATGATTAACTGCTCCATCAAAGATAAGTCCCCATTGGGAACCTGGTTCTGGCCCTTCACTGGGTAGCGGTTCATCGCAGTCTTTCATTTTTAGATACATGACATCTTCCTCTGGGAAGTCAAACCCAACTGATTCCTGATCGTCAATCAGTTGATGAGTCAAATGATCGGCTAAAATACTTCCCTTAACGGCTTTCTGAGCATGGTACTCTATGTCATATTCTGATAACAGCATCTGCCAACGGGAAATTCTTCCCGTGAGAGCAGGCTTTTCGAAGACATACTTGATTGGATCCATTTCTGAAATTAACCAAGTAGTATGACGAATCATGTATTGGTGAAGACGTTTGGCTTCCCCAGCCAAAGCGCAACAAGTTTTCTCAAGCATCGTGTACCGAGTTTCGCAGTCGGTGAATTTCTTGCTCAAATAGTAAATGCCAGACTCTTTCCATTTAGTTTCGTCTTGTTGGCCAAGTACACATCCCATTGAGTCTTCCAAGACTGTGAGGTAAATGATCAGTGGTCTTCCTTCCACTGGAGGTGATAGAATCGGCGGATTCAACATGTATTCCTTAATACTGTCGAAGGTGGTTTGGCAATCTTCTGACCAAACGCAATCCGGGTTCTTTTTGAGTAATTTGAAAATCGACGCACACGTGGCGGTCATAAGGAATATGAATCTGGAGATGTAGTTCAAACGTCCCAGGAATCCTCTGACTTGTTTTTTCAGTTTTCGGAGAAGGCATTTCCCGAATGGCCTTGACCTTGTGAGGATCGACTTCAATCCCTTTCTGGCTGACGATGAACCCTAAGAGTTTCCCCGAACGGACACCGAAGGTGCACTTGTTGGGATTCAAGCGGAGTTTGTATTTTCTCAAACGCTCGAATAGTTTCGACAGGTGGGTCACATGCTCCTCTTCTGTCTTAGATTTTGTAATCATATCATCGACATATACATCGATTTCTTTGTGTATCATGTCATGAAACAGAGTAGTCATGGCCCTTTGATAGGTTGCCCCGATGTTCTTTAAACCGAACGGCATTACCTTGTAACAAAAGGTACCCCATGGGGTAATGAATGAAGTTTTCTCCATGTCTTTCGGCGCCATTTTGATCTGGTTATAGCCCGAGAATCCATCCATGAAGGAGAAAATTTTGAACTTTGTTGTGCTGTCTACCAGCATGTCAATGTGTGGTAAAGGAAAGTCGTCCTTTGGACTTGCCTTGTTCAGATCCCTGTAATCAACACACATTCTGACCTTTCCGTCCTTTTTGGGAACAGGTACGATGTTGGCTAACCATTGAGGAAATTCAGATGTAGCGAGGAAACCCGCGTAAATCTGTTTCTGTACCTCCTCTTTGATTTTGATGGCCATGTCCGGGTGAGTCCGTCTCAACCTTTGCTTTACTGGCGGACATTCCGATCTTAACGGTAAGTGATGTTCCATGATGCTGGTATCCAACCCTGGCATATCCTGATAGGACCAAACGAATACATCGGGGAATTCTTTGAGAAGCTTTATCAAACTCTCTTTGGCAGTTGGACTGAGCAGTGCCACAATCCTGATTTCTTTTCTCTCCTTTTCTGAACCCAAGTTTACCGTTTCCAACGGTTCTTTGTGAGGTTCCATGGACCTTTCCTCTTGTCTGAGTAATCGAGAGATCTCTTCTGGAATTTCGTTGTCAACTTCTTTTTCAGCCCCAAATACCGGGAACCCAAAGTCGGGAGAAGGCATCGATTCGTATGTTTCAACTGGGTTTAAAACAAGCAATCTGCATGACGTGATAATTCGTGTTTAGAAGAGATAGAGAAAATGAGAGTGTGTGCAGTGTATTTATTTTACTGCTTGTTTTTATTTTTAATTGTTTTTTAGGATTACCATTTTCTGAAAAAGCAAAAAGAGAAAACAGCGATTAATGCGGAAATTACAGAACGACGTTATTTTATTAATGAACAAGTCGATCCTTGAAACTACAGCCCTATAAAATAAAACTCTGTCACTTTGGGCGAAGCGAAGAGGGAAAATTTACAGAAAGCGAGCCCTATCAAAACATCCGTTTCACCTGGGCAGGGTGAAAGGTTAAAGATGGCAATTACTTTGACTGGTGAACGACCTTCGGAACATCGACAACAACCCATTGGCGGCGAGCTCCTCGGTGAATCACAAAGTCTGGTACTTTCCTTGATTTGTCTTCAGAAATAACGCAGATTTCTGGCGGAGCAGGATCATTGGAATCTGTCTCCCAAGCAGAGTTGTCGTAGGAGGATTCCTCTGTTGCATTTTGCATAGCATTTGTGCTCTTAGCTGTATCTCCCCATCTAGTAGGCTGGATGTCTTCGAACCTGATACGAGAGCGTTCGGGCGCAGTGTACTTGACCATATAGTCGTATTTTCCACTTGGTTCTCCCAGAGTGTCCCAAACTTCTTTGGAATTGGAGGAGTCATCTCTCTCGATGACGTTAACCTCAGGAAAAGCATAGTTGATGAATTCAAGTCCTGCAAATGTTGCAAATTCATCTTCATGTTGAGTAGCTTTAGGATGACCTGAGTGTTGATCCCATGACATGGTGGGGACACAGGTATTCTGTTCAATGAGACTCAGTTGATTTTCATTACTCGGCTAACTTTCTTGCCCCAAGTCTCCTGGGTAAGGTTGCCACATTGGCAGACCATCCATTGGGCCATAGTAGTTGTAGTCAAATTGGTCTTTCATCACAGTGTCCTCCTCTAATGAATTTGGCGGAGCACGACATCCTTCCGGATCACAGTCTCCGTATATCATTTCGACATCTGACCGTGGTATAAATCTCGGACTCTGTGCGGGATAGCAAAATGGTATAGGCACCTCTTCCTGAGACATATAACCGTCCTCGTTAAGGTAGGACTTCCATTCTTCATCTGTGTCAGAGGGATCTTCCTCATTGATAGCATGTACTGCTTGAGACACTGGGTGAAGGAAACCTCCACTGTGGAAGAAGTTTTGAAGGGGATGAAGACTTTCATCGTTGGCAGCTATCCGGGTACAGGTTGCAGAAAAAACAAGACCCTTCTTTGTTTTATTGTCAGCAGGAATGACAAGCTGTCCCCATCCTGTCGTATCGGTACTCTCGACTGCTTTGATAGCATCGTTGTATGAAGAAATGGAAGTTCCTTCTTTGAACTGATTGTTCTTGCTCACCGACAGTGCTTGGAACTGAGTTCCAATAACCTCCCCGGGTTCTATACCAGTAGATGATGACAAGTTACTTACAAGCAAGGCTTTTTCCCCACAAACTATGACAAGTTGATCGTTCTTGACGAACTTTAACTTTTGGTGAAGGGTTGAAGTAACCGCTCCAGCCTGATGTATCCAAGGTCTTCCTAATAAACAACTGTATGTTGCTCGGATGTCCATGACCTGGAAAGTGACTTGAAAAGTGTGAGGACCGATAGTTATGGGAAGATTAACTTAGCCGATAACTGTTTTTCTGGATCCGTCGAACGCTTTGACGACGACCTCGCTGATTCTCATCGGAGGGCCTTTGAATGATAATTGCATCAAAGTGGACTTCGGCATAACATTCAGGGCTGACCCTGTGTCTACCAGTACGCTGGCTAAAGCATCGTCCTGGCAGTTGACTGTGATATTGAGCGCCATGTTATGACGACGACCCTCTTCAGGTAATTCCTCATCACTAAATCCCAAATTGTTGCAGGAAGTGATGTTAGAGACAATGCTATCGAACTGTCTGATTGTTACATCCTGTTCCACAAAGGCTTGCTCCAAGACTTTCTGTAGAGCCTCCCTATGCGCTTCTGAACTGAGTAACAGTGATAACACAGAGATCTTTGAAGGAGTCTGTAACAGCTGATCAACAATGTTATATTCACTCCTTTGGATGAGCTTCAGCATCTCATCATTATTTTTTGAAAGGTCGGGATTACTGGATTGACCGAATGATGGATCGGGAGCTTCTGTCTGAAGTTCCTTTTCCTTGTAAGGTTCTCCAACTCCTTGGTTGAAGATTCGACCGCTCCGTGTTACACGACTGATGTCTGCAATATTCACGACGGAGGGTAATGGAATTTCCTTTTCATTTTCAACTGTCGTTGCACCGTATTTGTAAG
Source organism: Lathyrus tuberosus (assembly GCA_022829125.1). Taxonomy (NCBI): domain Eukaryota; kingdom Viridiplantae; phylum Streptophyta; class Magnoliopsida; order Fabales; family Fabaceae; genus Lathyrus; species Lathyrus tuberosus. Next base: position 2,709,712 of record JALAZF010000546.1, on the reverse strand, counting down.
GGATAGCCTTAGTTGATTCATACGGTAGTGGTCTCGGTAGATAGATGACTATGGGAACCTTCTGATTTTTCTGACCATCATAAGTAATCTCGATTCGTTCCCGGTTGGGAATTCTAGATTCGTCAAGTAGAGGGATGATGGCAAAAACATCCCTGGTCTGGTGATGACCAGAGATTGTGACAGCATCCTCGACTTGATTGGCAAGGTAGTTCGGCGTCCAGTTGATGGGTCCAGAACCCGGATATGGGCGAATCTCTCCACGATCCACCTAACCCTGAAGAGCTTCTCTCACAAGGTAACACCCTTGGTTACTTTCCGAACAAACGCTACAACGGTCATAATTGTGTGGTGGCACCTGGACACGCCCACTTTGAATACAATGTAACCTCACTAGGTTAGCTTCCATTGATCGGACATCCTGACTCTGACACCGAGTAGGATTCCTGTTACTGATACTAATTTGCTGAGTATCTTCATCCATATAAATATGCATCCACCAGTGATTTAACAAGTGCTTAAGTGCCTCCTGTACAAGGGTCCAACCTCGATCATTTTCGCAACCCGCTTTACAGCTTTGATAGTCATGTGATATCAGGAATCCGAGTCGGACCTGTTCAGCATGTAACTCTACTAAGTTGGTATTCATCACGCGAATATCAAAGATCTGAACCATGTTGATCTGATAAGGGTTCCTATCATGGTAGTCTTGGATCCATCCAAGATCCATCTGACGCTGGAGGGCCTCCTGTATGAAAGAGCATCCCTGTTTATTTACCGAGCAAGTCAGACAAGAATTGTAATCATGCCGCGGTAGATTATGATACTGGCTTTGCCTTGAGTGCATCGCCACCAGGTTGGCATTCATCGCACGGATGTCGTGGTTTTGAATGACGTTAGAATTCGTATAGACCATGTTAACCCCACGAACTCGGTGCTCTTGGATCCATCTGAGATCCATTTGTTCCTATAGAGTTGCTTGCACCACAGAACGCCCCTGGTTGTCTTTAGAGCAGATATCACACTGGTGATAGTTATGAGGTGGCACATGGCCATATCCACTCTGTCTACAATGCATCTTGACCAGATTGGTCTTCAATAAGAGCACATCGTGGATTTGATAGACATTGTTAGATTCTCCTTCTATCAAATTGACTGCAGCCTTCTCGTGTTGAGGCAGCGGGTTTGTAAGAACATCGGGATTTGTATCTTTGAAAGATAGGAGCCCGCTCCTAACAAGCTTTTGCACGTCAGATTTGAAATTGAGACAATTCTCTATGTTATGCCCTGATCCTCCTTGATGATAAGGGCATGTTTGATCCACCTTAAACCAAAAAGGTGGATTTTCCGGTACTGTAAGAGGAGACTTAGTCTGGATGTGCCCCTTAGCCAGTAGTAACGGAAATAGTTCTGCGTACAACATGGGTATAGGATCAAACCCTGATGGTCGTGTTGTACGGTTGTTCTAATATGGGGGACGAGCCTGCTGAAGAGGCTGTTGTGTCCTTTGCTGATTAGGTTGGCTTTGCGCAACCTGAGGTTGATACGTAGGAATAGGCGCAGGGCTGATAGCAGGAGTTACAGCTGCTACTGGTTGATAACGTCGCCTTTGCTTTCCGAGAGAGATATTCCCAATATCTTGCTCTTTTTTCTTAGGGAGAGCACTACCGTATCGTTTTGTACTACTTGATGATCCAGCGTCTTTTACTAAACGTCCTTCTCGGACGGCTTCCTCAAGACGAACTCCCATGCCCACCATCTCGGTGAAATCACTGGGCGCACTGGCAACCATTCTGTCATAGTAAAATGAGCTTAAGGTCTTTAAGAAGATCTTTGTCATCTCTTTTTCCTCAAGAGGTGGACAAATCTGAGCGGCAATTTTGCGCCATCTCTGAGCGTACTCCTTAAAGGTTTCCTTGTCCTTTTGTGACATTGATCTGAGTTGATCTCTGTCCGGTGCCATGTCCAAATTGTATTTGTATTATTGGACGAAGGCAGTTCCAAGATCTATGAATGTGCTAATCGTAGCACGGTTTAAACCCATGTACCATTTGAGTGCGGTACCGGTTAAACTATCCTGAAAGTAGTGAATCAGTAGGTCCTAATTCTCCGTCTGAGCTGACATTCGCCGAGCGTACATCACCAGATGACTCTGAGGGCAAGAGTTACCCTTGTATTTTTAAAAGTCGGGCACTTGGAACTTGTGCGGAACTTTCACATTGGGGACTAGACAAAGGTCTGCGGCGTCCTTTCCAAATAAATCCTAACCGCGAATGGCTTGCAGTTCCTTCTCCATTTCCAAGAACTGTTCTTGGAATTCATCCATTCGGTCAAACATAGTTTCCTTCTTATCAGAAGGGATCGGTGGAATCTGTCCTTCCGGGACAGTGTACACCACAGGGGGTAGTACCATGACTACGGCAGTGAATCTTGGTGTTTCCCGAAGTTTGTAACCTTCAAGAGTCTTCAGTATGCCCCTGGCATCTTTGCTTTCCCGAAGTTTGTAACCTTCAGGCCCAGCGGCTTCTGTTATGATTCCCTGATCTTCAGTGATCGGCGGAACATATCCTTCCGGGATATAGTTAACTAGGGGTGTTCAAAACCGAACCAACCCAATAGAAAACCGCAAACCAAACCAAACCAAACTAAAACCGCAAAAAACCGCATTTGGTTCGGATTTGTTCGGGTCATCTTTTAACAAAACCGCACGGTTCGGTTTGGTTTGCGGTTTGTATTTTGCAAACCGAACTAAACCAAACCAAACCGCATTATGTTACAGTCCAAACTTTACTTATCCCACATCTAACCCAAAACTCAAACCCATTATGTCTTAACCTTACAATTACGAAATATTTTCTCTTACTCACACTTAACTTTTCAGTTTTAATCTTCTCAAATCTCTCCTAATAGTATTGCGCATTCTTCTCATCTTCTTTGCCATGTACGTCTCACCTCTTCTACACTAATCTCTCATCTCACATGTTCTTTATTTTTCATCTTCTCATTTTTATGTTACTATTTTCTCTTCTAATTATCTTTTTATCGCACCTTTCTTCTCTAATTTCACATCCCTTATGTTCTTTCTTTTTCATCTTATCTAATCTCCCTTCTCCTCTATTTTTCTGTTTTATTATAATATTTTTGATATTATTTTATGCTACTATTTTTTCCCACTTTTGTTTAACTTGATTTTTGTATATTGAATGAGAACTTTTTGTCTAAATATGATGAGTTTTGCTATTATTTGGTAATGTATGAACGACTAAACACAAAGTTATGTTATTCTCAATATATGTAAATATCACTCAACAAAAATATTGTAAAAAACCGAACCAACCGAACCAATCCAAACCGCATTGGTTTGGTTTGGTTTGGTTCGGATTTTTTTTAAAAACCAACCGAACCAAACCAAACCGCATGTTTTTTTCTCTTGCGGTTCGGATGATTTTTAGCGTCAAAACCGCCCAAACCGCACCGCGAACACCCCTATAGTTAACAGGCATGCCCCAGGGACGATCTTTCGGCATCTAATACCTAGGATCAAACTTCTCCACTATGGGCGTTGAGGTGATCTCTGAGATCACAGTCCTTTGTAGCTGAGCTTCTGCCATGGCTTACATGTCATTACGAAGCTTTCTCATATCCTCTCTCAGAGCGTCGATCTCTTCTTTCAACTCTCTATTTTCTTCCTCAAGATCATCCATCTTTTTCTGACGATTGGCCCGAGTATTATACGGATGAGACAATTTGACTCTTGAACCGAGACACAAATGTGAGATTCATAGGTAAGAAGAATACGTGATGTGAGAATGATGAATGCAATGATTATATTAATTGTTTTTTTTTGTTTAATCAAAATAAACTTAGACAATTAGATTGCAAATATCAAACAGTGGGGAAACCCCTTTTTATTGAAATACAAAGGATTGCGGAAACGAAAATACAATAGATTACAAAGTGCAGAAACAGAAACCTAAGCTAATGGGTCCCGAGAGAACTCGGGTGCTGATTCTGGTACTTTCCTTTTCTTTGACCGGGGCTCTTGGGCCGTTGTCGGGTTGTCATTCCTTTGCCACGTGAAAGGAGCGAGCAAATTCCTTTGGTCATCTTGATTCTCTACAGCATGTTGCGCCAAAATTTCAATCAGAGTGTCTTTCTCTTTCAGTAGTTGTTGTATTTTGATGCACTCTACGTTGAGGGTGCGGTACTTGTTCTTCCAAAACCTTCTCTCCTTTTGAACTTTGTTGAGAGTAACCTGAAGCTTTTCAGTTTCCGTCATGAAGTATATGACAGATTCCCTCGGCGGAAGAATTCCGTAACGAGGATAAGGCATTTTTAGCTTGAGAGCTCTAGTTTGTACCCAATGGAGATAAGGCTCCACCGAGACACAGTCTGGTTTTCCCAGAGACTCTCGTCCTTTCTTATGAACGTGTTTCCAAGCGTGCACTATTTCCATCTTTAGTGCTCTGTCATTTTCTCATTCCTTGAAGAAAAGACCTTCCAGATGAACACCCCATGGGACGTGTCTCATCGGGTATCCAAATTGACGACGAACGAGAACTAGATGGTAATTGATTCCTCCCTTAGTTCCTATAAGGGGTACATTGGGGAAGTTTCCACAACGATCAATGATTCTGATTCCATCATAGATCCTATTACACCAATCTATATCAGAGTTGGTGAGGGACATGATCTTCTGCGACCAACGTAAGGCACTCTTGCAATCCCAAAAAGCAGCAGACTTGGGCAAGTGGGAGATAAACCATTTATAAAGCAAAGGTACACAACATGTGATCGCCCCTCTGCTGTACAAATTTCCCAAGTGTACAGAATGATACGCATCTGCGAGCAAAGTTGGCACAGGGTTTCCAATGAGAAAAACCTTAATGGAGTTGATATCGACGAAGTTATTGATGTTGGGAAACAAAAATAACCCGTAGGTGAGCAAGACAAAGATGCTTTCAAAAGCAGTCATGTTTCCTATACTGGAAAATTACAGGGCTTTCTTTGTCAAGAACTGGGCTGGCAAACCTTGGATGCCACCCTTAGCGGTCATGTGAGTCCTGACCTCAGACTCGTCCAAATGAATTGCTCTTGCAATGGTCTGATTCTTTGGAATTTCTTCCAGTCCAGAAAATGGAGCTTGATCAATGATATGTAAATCAATCAAATGAGAATACTCCTCCAGCGTTGGTGCGAGCTGGTAATCCGGGAATGTGAAACAGTGATAAACCGGATCATAAAACTGAATGAGCACATCCATGATTCCCTCAATCACATGGACTCTTAACAGTGGTAGCAAACCTCCGTGCTTGGCTCCGAAAGCCTCTTGGTTTGTGATCATCCTCGCCAAACCTCTTAAATCCTCTAGTTTTGGAATCCTGAAGGTGTACGTATGAGTTCTCCTTCTACCGAAATCCATTAGCGTAATCTTTTTTCTGACATTTGCAATCACAGTCTTAGTTTAATTTGAAAAACAGAGAGACTAGAAGTGAAAATTTTTTCTTGTTTTAATGTTTTTTTTAAATGAATGCATGAATGCAGCACACAAAAACATAGAAAAAACATGGGGTCAAAGGGTCGTTGTCATGAAGTCAAGGCTCTACCCATCCCCAAAGGTTTATACTAAGGTGATTTTTGTACCTGTACTCATTATCATCAGCTCCTCCCAGGAAAGCAAAATAACAAGCGGATCACCAGCGAGTTGTAGAGCAATCTTAGAGTAAGTGCCATTCACCGAGAATAGATCACCAGCCTCAAATGAGGGTAGTATCGCGTAACAACTATTTCCGATAGTTTCCGCACTACAAAAGGGTTTGGCTCCTCAGCTTCTTAGACATCACAATCGGCCCATTGCCTATGAGAGGGAATGGGTTGCATTGGTCAGCCTCCACTGAGGTTGATGGTCGACCTCGTCGCCATCACTTATCTTAAGTGTATACTCAATCTTTCCACACGCGGCATCACACGCATTCCCATTAGCAGAAAAATAAACATGTATAGCAATTAGGAAAAGCTGTATATATATTTGTCCTAAACATCCTAGACCTTTAAAGCTATGAATCCTAAGTTCCTGACAGAAAATGGGTTCCCCGACGGAAGTCCCAATCTGTGGTTAGATCAGCCCCACGGTGGGCGCCACTTTTCAAGTTTCCACCTGATAGATGGGAAGAGAACAAGATCTCGCTACAAAGGTGAGATAGATCCTAATGACGTCCCCAGTGAAGTCGCCATTTTCTATAGCGAGCGATTTTGGACGCGGTTGCGAAGCACTATCGCTCTTTGGTGCCTACAGCTCGATTCATTTTTTATCCTATTAAAGCTGATGAAGGAAGGGAAATAGATGTCTCAAATTAACCCTGCTTGCAAACTGAGTTTAAACAGCGGTCTGTTAGGTTACAGATGCTACAAAGATTCGGGGTCTCTATCAGGTTTATTTTTTTTTAAAAGTGGTGGGAGGTTTAGATGTTAGGACGGATGCTTCTTGATAGATATGTGAGAGTATGGGATTTTGGGTTTTTGTTTAGTGTGCTCGCTAAGATTTTCCTTTCAATCTTATGCCTACGTATTCCCGTTTACCGAAACAGGGAAATCAGAGCGTTCGTAGTTCCTCCTATTCTATGGGAAGAAATGGTTGTTTTGGTGTCTTGTTCAAAGCCCAAGACGTGAAGCGAAAGGTGGTTTGTATTTTGTTCAAAGCCCAAGATGTGAAGCTGAAGGGGTTTGACTTTAGAGAGAATTTGTCATCTCTAAAGGGGGTCTGTTTGTCACAACTGTTGGGTGACTGGTTATAAAGGAGAATTACTTTAACCGGGATGTGTGAATCCGGCAATGCCATAATTTCCTTTATATGGGTTTTTTAACCTGAAGGAGAAGACTTTAACTCAGTGTAGAGCAATGCTATCTTTCCATAAGAATTTCTCATGCTAAAAGAGGGACAGTGGCATGGATGTAGATGATCCAGAGGCTTGCCGCTTACAGCAATTAGATGGAAGGAGTTGTTGATGTTTGTGTACTGTGAACGAGGCACAACTTTGATGCTAAAAGGTTAATTGGATCAACCAGTGATTTTCTTATACAAAGCCTAAGAGGAGGCTAATATGTGTCTCGTACAAAGCCCGAGAGAGAGGCTAAAAGGTTTTGATCCTGCAAGAGGATCTTTTATACTCAACAAGAGAGTTTTTGTATCTCGTACAAAGCCCGAGATAGAGGCTAAAGGTTTGTTTGGCTCAATAAGAACCTTTTTGTATCTCGTATAAAGCCCGAGATGGAGGCGGAAGGGGTGATTGACTCAACGAGGGAGTCTCTTATGTGTCTCGTACAAATCCCGAGAGAGAGGCTAAACGTTGTTTGACTCCGCTGGGGAGAATCATTGTACAAAGCCCAAGAGGAGGCTATAGTGATTGTTTCAGTTGAGTGACAGGTCCAGTATACTGATTTGGAAAGAGAAAATCAGTTCTTATATGAGCAATGCTGTACTCAAGGCTTTGATTCAAGGGTCAGGGTTGTTCCCGTTCTATAAGGAAGTGGGAAATCCGAAGGGTATTGAGACTGTCCGAGTCTACGGGTTTTCTTCCTATTTAACGAAGGGGTCACTTGAGAATGTCTTTGAGACTCAAGGATGTTAGACTGTCCATGTCTAGAGTTTCATCTTTTGTACTATGCTTTGAGAAACAGTAGTAGACTCTTTGAAAGGACTATTCTATGAAGATGACTAGGTACTATTCCTATACCTCTAGGAGGTCGTCGGGACAATTTGTATGAAGCCCAAGAGGAGGCTGGAAACTTTTAAGAAGCCGATCGGTCCTTGTACTAAGCCCAAGAGGAGGCTATCATTCCCGGAGGAAGAGATTATTATACGAAGCCTAAGAGGAGGTTGTGAATACTTCTAAGAAGCCGGCGCGTCCTTGTACTAAGCCTAAGAGGAGGCGGGGTTGCTTTTAGGAAGCCTGTGGGTCCTTGTATGATGCCCAAAAGGAGGTCGATGCTTTTAAGAAGCCCGTGGGTCGCCAAACCCCGCGAAGTTCAAGACATGCCATTCACCGAGAATAGATCAAGCCAGGAAAGTCCGAGAATTTGGAAGAAACTCAAAGATGCCATTCACGGAGAAAAGATCATCTCTGAGGAGTAAAGTTTCTTGACAAGTGCTTTTAAGAAGCCTGTGGGTCCCCAAACCCCGAGAAGTTCAAGACATGCCATTCACTGAGAATAGATCAAGCCAGGAAAGTCCGAGAATTTGGAAGAAACTCAAGAGATGCCATTCACAGAGAAAAGATCATCTCTGGGGAATAGAGTTTCTTTGACAACTTCTACGAGTGCTAGTCTATGAAAGGGTTCACCGAGAATGCTGCCTTTCATGTCTCCATATCGTTTAACCCCAAGAGGAGGGGAAACTGTGTCTGGTAATCCTATGGGGATCTAGTTTTGACTATTTAAGAGTGATCAACGGGCTTAATGCTAGACGTAGTTGTCGGGGAAACTCTAAATATCTATACTAGTATTACACAGTTGATATGAGTTTATGAAACAAGACTTATAGCGAAACAGCCCCACAATATAATTATATGTATATGAAAGCGGTAAATGAAAGCGTATAAACACTTACTCGGTTGTAGAGCTTCCATGCTGTTTGGTTAGTTGTTCAACAAAGAAAGATTGAAAACAACAGTATATTTCAAAATCAAAGGAGAAAGTGCTTTGAAAGAGAAAGAGTTGGGGCTTACAGCTCAAGGAGAGGCCCAGGGTTTTATCAGTGAGCGCACTGTTTGAATTTGTACAGAGGGGCTTATACAAGTGACTGAGGCCCAAAAAAGGTTTTCTGTACAAAGGGATGGGTCTTACACTCTCTCAAGAGGCCCAAAATTTTTTAAAGAAAAAGAGTGGGGCTTATAACACGAGGGTAGGCCCAGATGATTTTTCGTTTGAAATGGCGATCGCGCCTAGGTTTCCTTTTAACGCAGAGGGACTTATACAATAAGTGAGGCCCAAAATGTTTTGGTTAAAAGGGGGTTGGGTCTTACACTCTATTAGAGGCCCAAGAAGTTTTGAATGGGTCTTATAGCTCAAGGAGAGGCCCAAGGTTATTTTTAAACTGGCGACAATCCCGTCGTTTATTTGAAAATGTACAGAGGGACTTATACAACGAATGAGGCCCAAAAAGTTTTCTGGACAAGGGGGTTGGGTCTTACACTCTAATAGAGGCCCAAAAGTTTTGAATGGGTCTTATAGCTCAAGGAGAGGCCTAAAAGGTTATTTTTCAAAAGGCGACGGTCGCGCCGTTTGTTTTTGACGGTATTGGGACTTATACAATGCACTGAGGCCCAAAAATGATTTGGTCAAAAAAAGGATTGGGTCTTACACTCTATTAGAGGCCCAAAAAGTTTTTAAAATGATTTATGAGGGTTGAATTAATCCAAAACCCTAATTTGTTTTCAAAATGTGTTTTAATTGAATAAAAATTCAATTAAAATGACCAAAATTGTTTAACATATGAAAAACAAATTGTGATCTTGGATTAATGCTTCAAAAATTTAGTATTTGTAGCACCCCAAAATTTGCCCTACCCTTTTTCTGGCTTATGTTTCTTTCTCATTTTTGCATTTAGTGGGTCATATTCATATTCATATTCATATCATTTGCATGGGGTTCCTAAGACATGGGATCGAGAGATTTTTCTTATTATCGGTATTTTCCTATTCAGAGGTGCGTCAAGTTCTGAGGTTTTCTTATCCAGAGGAATCATCAAAGGCTTTGGGTCAGAGGTTCATTGGTGTGAATCAGGTTTTAATTTCTTCTCGGTTCAAATCATCTTCTTCGAGATTTATCAGCATACCGGGGAGAATTGGAGTTCTTATTTACAGTTGAGCTGGTGGATAGTTATCGGTTGAGATTCTTCAGTGGATCATGTGAGTGGCCAGATTGTTCAGTGGTAGCTGTGACTATTTCGTCAGAGGCTTGTGGAAAGTTGGTGATTGGTTTTGAATTCAGTTGGTTATCCATTTTCTATCCATAATCCATATCCAAACTCATTGGTTTTTTTATCCATAATCCATTTTTCCTAAATTCAATTTCATTTTAATATCCACTTTTATTTTCTCAATCCTTTCCATATCCAAGGTTATCCATTTATTTTTACCCATTTCCATTTTATTTTTAATTTCCATTAACCATTTATCCAAATTTAATTCATTATCCACATTTTAATATCCATTTTTATCCAAACTTCATTTTTCTTTAACCCATCTCTATTTCATTTTTCCTTAACCATATCCAATGCCATATTCATTCAAAAACCATTTTTACACATTTTGAAACCAACCATTCATTTTCAGAGATTACATTGTTGAACTATTTCATTAAGGCCACTTAATCCACATTTCATTATAGAATCCACTTGCTCAAAAGCCATTTTCCAACTAAGCCACTTGAGCCAACGTTTAAGCTATATGAGGTCATGCTATTATTGCCAATCCACGTCACAAATAAACAGCCAAGCAAGTGAAAAAATTTGACAGACAGCAGAAAATAAAATGGAAATCAATTAACAGAAAATTACACAAGGAATGAAGGCATGTGCAAAGCTACCATATCATTTCAAAAGGGCAAAACGCGTGACGATTACACCAAAAAGTTTCTAACATAATTTCAGTGGATGACCAATTCTACCCTCCCTAATTTCTGATATAAAAAGCTTCAATACCTCTGCATCAATTCACACTCTCCTACTGCCAAAAAATTCCCTCACCGCAGCTGAATCGAAAAAGAAAGGAGAGTTTCTTCATTCTGCAATTGGGAACTCTCTTAGCCACTCTTCTCCATTTTCTGAGAATTCTCTATAACCTTCAAGTACTTCATCTTCAATTTCCTCCGAAGGTTTCAGTGATCCAAGCCTGCATCACAAACCGCAACAACCACCACAACATTTGAACTTAACGTCAATTCTAAATCTGGTAAACATCAACGCTCTGCAACGATTCACCGCTCAAGACTTCAACGAAGGCGAATCTCAGAAGAATAGTAAGAAGAAGATGAAGTAGAAGAGAAGGAATTCCAAGTCACAGTGAAAAGAGAAGGACAAGAGATGAATCATACCTGAAGCTCCGTTACTGTTATCCTCATCGGAGTATTGAATCTGGCCGAGAACTCTTCTTCCATCATTATTGTCTTCGAAGCGCCATCGGAGCGACTCCGATAGGTACGTATTACTTCATTTACTCGTATGTGTCTTGCGTGTGTATTACGATTGGTTACTGTATGTCGTTAATCTCTGTCTGAACCTTGATTCATCGATGTATTTTGCTGCTGGTTTGAGTTGTTTTTTTTGCTTTCCGCCGTGAAGTGGAAGCGTGAGGATTATTACGATGTAGGCGATGAGTCTTTCTCCGCCGCTGTGAGCTTGGTGCCGCGCCGGCGACAATCGAAGGGTCCGTGAAGGCTGGTAGAAGAACACTGAACTTCTTCGCCTCTTCATTTTCTTTCTCTGTTTCTTGATCCGTACATGTATAATGAGCTGGGAGAAATTCGCGCGAATTTGATTGAAGGTTGAGTCGAGTTTGCCGGAAGTGTGGAGTTCGCAAGCGGAACCTTTGTTTAAGATCGATTAACAGGTTGTGTTGGTCGTAACCGCGTTAGATCCACGAGGTCGCAGCAAGCAATTTCGTCCTTGAATTCACGATGACGTTTTGCAGAGGTATGGCTAGGGAATGAGAACGCAGTTTGGATGGAGAAGAAGAGCATGGAGGTTATACGGAGGTTGACGAAGAAGAGAAAGGTGAGACGACGAAGTGAGAAAGGAGGGAGAGAAAAAGACGATGGCGAGGAGATAGAGTTCCGGCCAACTGAGGAAAGAGGAGAGTGAATTCGTTTGAGGATTTAGGGTTTTTAGACCCTTTGTTCTGCCAATGATTGGACCGGGTTCTTAGGGCCACTGGTTAATTTCTTTCTCACCACCACCATAAACACACACCCCCTCCCCTTGACTGAGAGGGAAGATCTTGGGCCTTGACTTCAACCCACTCGCCTGGCTTTTTGACCACACCTCCAGAATTCTGTTGCACCCTTTTTGTTGGTTTTTTATTTGGTTTCATTTTAATTAATATTTGTTCTGGTAATTGGTTAATTGATTAGGTTAATTAGGATAGTTAATATTTTAGTTAATTAGAGTTTTATTAGATTTTAGAAATTAGAATTTTAATTTGCTTTTGGTTCTAGTTTAATTAGATTTATTTTAAGTTTAGAATTTGGTTTTTAGACTTAGAGATTAATTTTAGAATTAGAGTTTAATTTTAGAATTAATCTTGTTTCTAATTTTTCTAATTAACTTTTAATGTGGTTTTGATTAATTCCTTTTAATTGAATTTTATTTTTGATTGGTTAGATATTAGGTTTTAGAAATTAACTTGAATCTATTTTAGGTTTAATTTTGGACTAACCTTTCTACTTAGAATTTAATCTTGATCTCGATTTGCACTTTATTTTTATCTTGGATACTCTTGATCTTTTTTAATTAGCATTTTAATTCTAACTTGGTTATCTTTGATTAATTGTTGACCATGATTTTAATTGCCTATCTTGATTAATTCCGGAGTTGCCTTTTGCTTGACTTTTCTCTTTGTACTTGAATTTCTACTTACTTGTCTCTTGCTTGATTTTTCTCTGTGATTGAGCTGTCTGATGTTTACTTGTTGATTACTCTTGTATTCACATGCTCCCTTAGGGCTCCTAGTCCGACTTAATTTCTGATTAAGCTCGGAGTAGGATAGACATTAGGCTCTCAATCCAAGCATGATAACATTAGGTAGAATTCCCTCTTAATCCTGACCTTAGGGCCATTTTGTATGATAACTTGTAGGATTCAGTTTCCCCTTTAGACTTTCTGACTCTTTTCTCTCGCACCCGTGCGATCGAGGCCGATCCCGTTTTCCCAACTCGTGGTTGTTCCCACGAACTACGACTGCCCTGATTCTTTATTCTCGTCCGAGTAAAGATACGTAGGCACAAGATTGCGTAGATCTTGGCGGGCTACCTTCTCCATTTTTCACCAATTTCTTCCCCTTGTTTCGTGGTGGTTACCACGAACTACGTGAGCTCTGATTCCTCTCTCTCGTCCGATTGAGGATACGTAGGCACGAGGATCCCTATCCTTGGCAAGCACTCTTCTCTCGCACCCTTGCGATCGAGACCCTTCTCTCGCAACCTTGCGATTGAGACCCTTCCATCCTTTCCTTTCTTCCCTAGTTAGGGGAACTACGTCGCTCTGATTCTTCATTGGTTAATGGAGATACGTAGGCAGGAGATCGTGCGAGATCTCTCCGAGCACAACCTTTCTTTATCACCTCTTTGTTTCTTTTCGACCCGTAGGTCGAACTACGTTTGCTCTGATTCCTCTCTCTCGTCCGATTGAGGATACGTAGGCACGAGATGCGATATCTCGACGAGCAACCTCCCCCCTTAGTTCGCGTCCGAACTACGTTGACTCTGACTTTCCCATTGCACTGAGGGAGTACGTAGGCCTAGGACAACGATACCGTCCTATCGAGTCACTTCTTCTTTTTCTTTTCTTCTTCGTTTCTCCGTTCTTTCCGTTCTCGTTTCTTCTTCGGTCCAGTAGCAGTGGAGTTCCAGATGACGACACCCTTTGATGCAGACAGCAAGCGTGGATCCCATCGAGTATGATGGACGTGTTGGGTGCTAACACCTTCCCTTCGCGTAACCGACTCCCGTACCCGTTCTCTTGGTCGCGAAACCATGCTCTTTCCTTCCTTCTTTCAGGTTTACGCAGTGTTTCCTTTCCCTCTCTTGGGATAAATATACATTGCTGGCGACTCTGTGTCTTTTGCGCCACTCTCGCGTTTGTACCGTTGGATGCGAATCTTTCAGGAGCGACAGTATTGACCTACAAAATAATTAGAAGGCATTAAAAGTTGCAAAATCAAGGTGGAAATAATAGTTTAAATGTCAAAAACAATTAAAACATTAATTCTTTGCAAAAATATCAATTATACAAAATAAATAATATTTTTGGGATTTTTTGGGAAAATAAAATATTTTAACATTTTTGTGAATTATTAAAAAAAGAATCAACTCAAAATCATTAAAATTCAGAGAGAAATTAATTTTTGAATCAATTAAATAAAATCACAAAATTCAAATATTTGAATTTTCAAAAAATGGCGCCAAGAACAGCTGAAGAACATGCGCGTGTTCTGGGTTTGCCTGATTTGCATTTTCTCTCCAATCTCACTGAATACTTGATTATATCATGCAATCCACATGCCAATCAACTCGTTTCAACCTCACGATCATGTCTATGACAATTAATTTCATTTAAATTAAGCATAAAACAAGAAATCACGAAAAATCCTCAAGAACCCTAATTTCTGCATGAAGGCTAGGATTTTTTATACACGATTCAAACAATGCAATTAATTGAGGGGAAACATTCCATGCATGATTATGAACATATGGCCAAATTATTGTTCCGCAAAAATTGCATGGCTCATAGAGTTAGAAGAGCTCATGCTTACCACTTACAGCTGGTGATCGTGATTTGTTTTGGAGGTGTTACTGCTAGGTTCCAATGATCTGGATAGCTTCCCTAGGTGCCATGGAGTGTGTATGAATGCTTGGAATGGATTGAAATGATCTGGAACTTGAGATGGTACCCCAACTGCAAATCTGTCAAGAACTTGAGCAATTGGCTGGTGATTTTGTGAAATCTGTGTTCTAGATGTTATGTGAGTGTTTGGATCACTTCTATATGATGTATATGAGGTGTGTGTGTGATTGGTTTGATTGGAGAAGCTCTCAAACTCAAAACCCGATAGTGACTTGCCTTAGAAGGTAAAATTGGAGTGAAAGAAGAGATTTTGAGGAAAGCATCTGTTTGATGGCTTTGGTGTACTCAAACTGATCACAATTGAGCTCTATTTATAGTAGAGCAAGTTTGTTTTGCAAGGAATAGTGAATGGCAACTGCTGAGTAGGTTTGGCCAATGTTGGCAAATGAAAATCCAAGTCTCCTCTAGCCATTGACTAGAGGTTAGGGCACAGGCTGCTGGTTCCCTTGGTCTTGGATAAGTCTTGACTGAATTCAGTTGAGAATGGCTCAGTCCATGCCACCTTGATGCTTCCATTGAATGCTCCAATCCAAAATTGGAGTCTTGTCCCTATTTTGGCAATTCTAGGTTCAACATGCTATTTCTTGTTCCAAAGACTTTGGAGGCTTGGCTCAGTGATTGTCCCCTTTAGATTCAATCCTCAGAGGTGTCCAAGTGGATAGGAGCATTTGGATTTAGCTGATTTTGGTAAATCGACCAAAAGTGCAAAAATCTGCCTTGCCTTGGCAGATTTCAGCAAGGCAACTTGCCAATGTCATATCTCATGGCTTAAGTTGAATTTGGTAATGTTCTTGGACATTTTGGAAAGCCCTTACATGATACAACAACTGTTTGAACATGTTTGGTTTTGATCTCTTTTTAATCCAAGTGAAAAATCCCCCTACATTTGGCAAAAAGTAAGGTAAAATCTGACTTAGTGAAATTTTCACTAAGTGTTGGAACAAAGTGACTTTTCTTGATTTTGATCACTCCATAACTCAAAATCCATGAGGAATTTGGACATAGGTCAGTATGAAGCTTTTGTAGAGGGCAATGAGATCTACAAATCAAGCTTTGAATGGGGAACAATGGCCTTGTGGTTTAGGAGTTATGGTCCTCCAAAGTTGGCACATTAGTGTCACTTTTTCCATAACTTAGAAATTTTCCTAAGTTTTTATGGTTACCCCTTTTACAAGTTATCCCACTTTCTTTGATTTTTCTTGATGAATGATGATTCAAATCATACATTAACATCATTTTAGGGTTAAAAATCCATTTTGGTGAAAAATCTCAAAAAGTCAAAGTTGACTTTTGTGCACAATTGACCTTATATCAGATGAATTCCAAACTGTGCAATTCTTCATGAAATCATGTCCTTGACCTAAATCAAACTTGATGGACATGTTCCATGGGTGTCATAGGGTATATTGAATCATGACTTAGGGCTTGCGAGCATGTCCTGGTCAAAAGTCAAAGTTACAGTTGACTTTCCTCGCGAAACCCTAATTGTGGTGCAGATGAAATTGAGACTTGTTGCTCAAGCTTCTTGGATTAATCCATTATTCCAAATGGGTCAATATAGTTCATTAGAGACCCTCAAACCCTCTCTTGAGGGCTTGGCTCATGATTTGCCCTAAAAGTCAACTTAGGGGTAAATTAGGTCAAGAAACCCTAATTCCTGATTTTTGATGAATGCATCTCCCGAGGCAAAATTGACTTGATGATTGGGTCCATGAGGTCCCATGAAGTATATTAGGTTATGTTTTAGATCATTGGCTTGTGCCCAGATAAAAATTTTCATCTGGAGGCCCTGGTCGACCAAAACCCTAATTTGGGGACACTGTCGATCTTGAGACTTGATCCACCTAGAAGGGACCAGCCTTGTGCTTGATCCTTGAAGTGGGAGTCCTTTTGATCCATTGTGGATGTTTGAGAGGTTAGACAAGTTGAAGATCATGTCATTCCTTGATTGATCCTTTGTCTAAGGCTCTGAGAGGGCTTGAAACCCTAATTTTGATTGTAGTGGATGCTCACCCATCTTTGGGGAGACTGATGGAGTATGATGGTTCCTCCATATTGTGATGATGATTTTCACAATGATGGGAAATCTTAGTGGTCAAAATTTGGGGTATGACACATTGCCACCAGGTTGACATTCATCGCACGAATATCGTGGTTTTGAATGATGTTGGAATTCGTATAAACCATGTTAACTCCACAAACTCGGTGCTCTTGGATCCATCCTCGATTCATCTGTTCCCGTAGAGCTGATTGCACCACAGAACATCCTTGATTGCTTTTAGAGCAGATATCACACTGGTGATAATTATGAGGTGGCGCATGGCCATATCCACTCTGTCTACAATGCATCTTGACCAAGTTGGCCTTTAACAAGAGTACATCATGAATTTGATAGATGTTGTTAGAATCTCCCTCTATTAAATTGACTGTAGCTTTCTCGTGTTGAGGCAGCGGGTTCGTGAGAACATTTGGATTCGTATCTTTGAAAGATAAGACCCCGCTCCTAACAAGCTTTTGCACGTCGGACTTGAAACTGAGACAGTTTTCTATGTTATGCTCTGGTCCTCCTTTATGGTAAGGGCAAGTCTGATCCACCTTAAACCAAAAAGGAGGATTTTCTGGTACTGTAAGAGGAGACTTAGTCTGGATATGCCCCTTGGCTAACAGTAATGGAAATAGTTCTGCGTACGATACGGGTATAGGATGAAATCTTGGTGGCTGCGTTGTACGATTGTTGTTGTACTGAGGACGAGCCTGCTGAAGAGGCTGTTGTGTCCTTTGTTGAAATTGCTGCGACTGCGGTTGGCTTTGAGCAACCTGAGGTTGATACGTAGAAATAGGCGCGGGGTTGATAGTAGGAGTTACAGCTGCTACTGGTTGGTACCGTCGCCTTTGCTTTCCGAGAGAGATATTCCCGATATCTTGCTCTTTTTTCTTAGAGAGAGCACTGCCGTATTTTTTAGTACCGCTTGTCGACCCAGTGTCTTTGACTAGACGTCCTTCTCGAACGGCTTCCTCGAGACGTACTCCCATACCAACCATTTCGGTGAAGTCGCTGGGCGCACTGGCAACCATTCTGTCGTAGTAAAATGAGCTCAAGGTGTTTAAGAAAATCTTTGTCATCTCTTTTTCCTCAAGAGGTGGACAAATTTGAGCGGCAATTTCACGCCATCTCTGAGCGTATTCCTTAAAGGTTTCCTTGTCTTTTTGCGACATTGATCTGAGTTGATCTCTGTCTGGTGCCATGTCCAAATTGTATTTATATTGTTGGATGAAGGCAGTGCCAAGATCTCTGAAAGTGATAATCGTAGTGCGGTTTAAACCCATGTACCATTTTAATGCGACACCGGTTAAACTATCTTGAAAGTAGTGAATTAGTAGATCCTGGTTCTCTGTCTGGGCTGACATTCGCCGAGCGTACATCACCAGATGACTCTGAGGGAAAGAATTACCCTTGTATTTTTCAAAGTCGGGCACCTGGAATTTTTGCGGGACTTTCACATTGGGGACCAAACAAAGGTCTACGGCTTCTTTTCCAAATAAATCCTGACCACGAATAGCTTGCAGTTCCTTCTACATTTCAGGAACTGCTCCTAGAATTCATCCATTCTATCGAACATACTTTCCTTTCTACCAGAAGGCATCTGTGGAATTTGTCCTTCTGGGACAGTGTGCACCACAAGGGGTGGTATTGTTACTACGGCAGTAAATTTTGGCATTTCCTGAAGTTTGTAACCTTCAGGAGTCCTCATTATGCCTCTGGCATCCTCGCTTTCCCGAAGTTTGTAACCTTCAGGCCCAACGGCTTCTGCTATGATTCCCTGATCTTCAGTGATCGGCGGAATATATCCTTCTGAGATATAGTTAACAGGCATGCCCCAGGGACGATCTTTCGGCATCTGATACCTAGGATCATACTTCTCCACTATGGGCGTTGAGGTGATCCCTGAGATCACAGTTCTTTGTAGCTGAGCTTCTGCCATGACTTGCATGTCGTTAAGAAGCTTTCTCATATCCTCTCTCAGAGCGTCGATCTCTTCTTTCAACTCTCTGTTCTCTTCCTCGAGATCATCCATCTTTTTCTGACGATTGGCCCGAGTATTGTACGAATGAGACAGTTTAACTCTAGAACCGAGACATAAACGTGAGATTCGTAGGTAAGAAGAATACGTGACATGAGAATGATGAATGCAATGATTATATTAATTGTTTTTTGGTTTAATCAAAATAAACTTCGACAATTAGATTGCAAATATCAAACAGTGGGGACACCCCCATTTTATTGAATTCAAAGGATTGCGGAAATGGAAATATAGTAAATTACAAGGTGCGGAAACAGAAACCTAAGCTAATGGGTCCCGAGTCCTCTCTGAGGAGAACTCGGGTGCTGATTCTGGTACTTTCTTTTTCTTGGACAGGGGTTCTTGGGTCGTTGTCGGGTTGTCATTCCTTTGCCAAGTGAAAGGAGCGAGCAAATTCCTTTGGTCATCCTGATTTTCTACAGCATGTTGCTACAAAATCTCAATTAGAGCATCCTTATCTTTCAGCAGTTGCTGTATTTTGGTACACTCCACATTGAGAATGCGGTACTTGTTCTTCCAATACCTCCTCTCCTGTTGAACTTTGTTGAGAGTAACCTGAAGTTTTTCCGTTTCAGTCATGAAGTACATGACAGATTCCCTTGGCGGAAGAACTCCATGACGAGGATAAGGCATCTTTAGCTTGAGAGCTCTAGTTTGTACCCAGTGGAGATAAGGCTCCACCGAGACACAGTCCGGTTTTCCTAGAGACTCTCGTCCTTTCTTATGAACATGTTTCCAAGCATGCACTATTTCCATCTTTAGTGTCCTGTCATTTTCTCCTTCTTGAAGAAAAGACCTTCCAGATGAGTATTGCGCGGGACATGCCTCATTGGATATCTAAATTGACGACGAACTAAGACTGGATGGTAATTGATTCCTCCCTTAGTTTCTATAAGGGGTACGTTGGGGAAGTTTCCACAACGGTCAATGATTTTGATCCCATCATAAATCCTATTGTACCAATCTATATCAGAGTTGGTAAGAGACATGATTTTCTGCGACCAACGTAAGGCACTCTTATGATCCCAAAAAGCAGCAGACTTAGGCAAATGGGAGATAAACCATTTATATAGCAGGGGTACACAGCACGTGATCATTCCTCCGCTGTATAAATTCCTCAAGTGTACAGAATGATACGCATCTGCGAGTAAGGTCGGTATAGGGTTTCCAATTAGGAAAATCTTAAAGGCGTTGATATCGACGAAGTTATCAATGTTGGGAAACATAAATAACCCATAGGTGAGTAAAACAAAGATGCTTTCGAAAGCAGTCATGTTCCCTATACTAGCAAAGTACAGAACCTTCTTTACCAGAAACTTGGCTGGTAAACTTGGGATTCCTCCCTTGGTGGTCAGGTGAGTCTTGACTTCTTACTCATCCAAATAAATTGCTCTTGCAATGATTTGATCCTTTGGAATTTCTTCCAGTCCAGAAAAGGGAGCTTGATCAGTAATGGGTAGATCAATCAGATGAGAATACTCCTCCAGCGTTGGTGCGAGCTGGTAATCCGAGAATGTGAAACAATGATAGACCGGATCGTAAAACTGAATGAGTGCCTCCAGGATTCCCTCAATTACATGGACCCTTAACAGAGGTAGCAGACCTCCGTACTTGGCTCTGAAAGCGTCAGGGTTAGTGATCATCCTTGCTAATCCTCTCAAATCCTCTAGTTTTGGAACCTTGAAGGTATACTTGTGAGTTTTTCTTCTACCGAAATCCATGAGCGCAATCCTTTCTCTCTGACATTTGAAATCATTGTTTTAGTTTAATTTGAAAAAGAGAGACTAGAAGAGAAAATATTTATTTGCTTAATGTTTTTTTAAAATGAATGCATGAATGCAGCACACAAAAACATAGAAAAAACATGGGGTCAAAGGGTCGGTGTCATGAAGTCAAGGCACTACCCATCCCAAAGGTTTATACTAGTGATTTTTGTACCTGTCTCTCAAAATCATTGATTCTTGTCGAGATAACATCAGCGGGCCGGGAACCCTGCTAGGTGATGTATTTCGAAGAATCTCAGAAGAGGGTAGTATCGCGTGACAACTATTTCCGATAGCTTCTGCACTACTAAAAGAGGTTTTTCCTAGGTGTATACTCAATCTTCCCACATGCATCAGCACGCGCATTCCCATTAGCAGAAAAATAAACAGAGATATCAATTAAGAAAAGCAGTATATATATTTGTCCTAATGTCCTAGACTTTTTAAGAGCTATGAATCCTATGATCCTAACAGAAAATGGCTCCCCGGCGGAGGCGCCATTCTGTGGTACCTTCCCAACTTAAAGGTTTTTTTACCTAAGATCCTAGTGAGGACCGATCCTAGCAATAATGACATTCCCCAATGGAACTGTCATTCGGTGATACCTTGTGAACCCAAGGACTCGTCCTAAGAGAAGGTTTCAACCAGAGAGATAAGAGAGACAAGATTCCTTTGTTTGGCCCCACGATGGGCGCCATTTTTTCTGTTGAAAATGGGGACGACAAGATCTTACCATGGTACCTCCCACTGTGGTCGCCATTTTTCTGTGGAAAATGGGGACGACAAGATCTTACCATGGCACCTCCCACTGTGGTCACCATTTTTCTGTGGAAAACTGGGATGACAAGATCTTACCGTGGCACCTCCCACTATGGTCGCCATTTTTCTGTAGCGCGGTTTTTGTGGTTTCGAATCACTATCGCTTTGGTACTACAGTTCGATTCATTTTTTATCCTATTGAAGCTGATGAAGGAAGGGAAATAGATGTCTCCAATTAACCCTGCTTGCAAACTGAGGTTAAACAGTCAAAACTATTGGTTTACAGATGCGGCTTTAGTTCGTGGGTCTCTCTCTGCTTATTTTGTTCAGAACGAAATACCGGGATTATTCATGGGGAATTTGTTGGGATACAGTGCTAGATTGGCTGGAGGTAGGGGAATTTGGGGGTTTTTTGATTAGTGTGCTCGCTAAGATTCTTTTTCAATCTTATGCCTACGTATTCCCGGGATAGGGAATTCAGAGCGATCGTAGTTCCTCCAATTCTATGAGAGGAAATGGTGTTTTGGTGTCTTGTTCAAAGCCCAAGACATGAAGCTGAAGGTGGTTTATATCTTGTTCAAAGCCCAAGATGTGAAGCTGAAGGGTGTTGACTTTAGAGAGAATTTGTCATCTTTATAGGGGTCTGTTTGTCACAATTGTTGCGTGACTGATTATAAAGGAGAGTTACTATAACTGGGATATGCGAATCCAGCAATGCCATAATTTCCTTTATAGGGGATTTTCAACCTGAAGGAGAAGACTTTAACTCAGTTTAGAGCAATGCCATCTTTCCTTAGGAATTTCTCATGCTAAAAGAGGGACAGTGGCGTGGATGTAAATAATCCAGAGGCTTGCCGCTTACAGCAATTAGATGGGGAAAAGGAGTTGTTGATGTTTGTATACTGTGAACAAAGCATGATTTGATGCTAAAAGGTTGATTAATCAAACGGGGATTTCTTTATACAAAGCCTAAGAGGAGGCTATTGACCCAACAAGATGATGCTTTTGTGTCTCGTACGAAGCCCGAGATAGAGGCTAAAAGGGTTGACTTAACAAGAGAGTGTTTTTATATGTGTCTTGTACGAAGCCCAAGACGGAGGCTAAAAGGTGATTGACTCAACAAGAGAGTCTTTTTATACTCAACAAGAGAGTGTTTTTATATATGTCTTGTACGAAGCCCAAGACGGAGGCTAAAAGGGTTTGACTCAACAAGAGAGTCTTTTATACTCACCAAGATAGTGATTTATATCTCGTACGAAACCCGAGATGGAGGCTAAAAAGGTTAGCTCCGCTGGGGAGAATCATTGTACAAAGCCCAAGAGGAGGCTGGGGTTACTATTTCAGTTGAGTGACAAGTCCAGTATGTTGGTTAAAAGAGAAAATCAGTTCTTATATGGGTAATGTTGTACTCATGGATTTGATCTGAGGACCGGGATTATTTTCTGTTCTTTAAGGAAACGGGGAATCCAAAGGGTATTGAGACTGCCCAAGTCTACGGGTGTTTTTTCCTATTTTTGAAAGGAACTTGAGAATGTCTTCGAGACTCAAGGAGATTAGACTGTCCAAGTCTAGAGTTTTATCTTTTGTACTATGCTTAAGAGAGATCAAGAGACAGTACGTTCATGGTAGA
Organism: Lathyrus tuberosus; assembly: GCA_022829125.1. Taxonomy (NCBI): domain Eukaryota; kingdom Viridiplantae; phylum Streptophyta; class Magnoliopsida; order Fabales; family Fabaceae; genus Lathyrus; species Lathyrus tuberosus. Next base: position 2,686,864 of record JALAZF010000546.1, on the reverse strand, counting down.
AAGATCTAGACTCTTTGAAAGACTGTTCTATTAAGATGACTAATTTATGTTCCTATACCTTTAAGAGGTCGTCGGGACAACTTGTACGAAGCCCAAAAGGAGGCTAGAAAGACTTTTAAGAAACCGACGAGACAATTTGTACGAAGCCCAAGAGGAGGCTATCTTCTCGGAGGAAGAATCATTAGACGAAGCCTAAGAGGAGGCTCTGAAAACTTCTAAGAAGCCGATGGTTCCTTGTACAACTCCCAAGAGGAGGCAGGGATGCTTTTAGGAAGCCTGTGGGTCCTTGCACTAAGCCCAAGAGGAGGCTGATGAACAGTTCCAGAAGGGGTTTCACTTGGAACATTGGCCTTCTGTATATGAATTGTTCAAGGGGGAGATTCCTTAGATCTAGTTATCTAAAATTGTCGTAAAAGAAGATTATCATGGTTTAGGTTATGTTGAAATATCCGGGAGAACGTCGGATGTAAGGAGGCGAGGTTTTATCTAGTTCTAGACGTAGTTGCCGGGGAAACTCTAAATATCTATACTAGTATTACACAGTCGATATGAGTTTATGAAAGAAGAGTTACAGTGAAACAACCCCATAATACAGTTATATACATATGAAAGCGGTAAACGAAAGCGGGTAAACACTTACTCGGTTGTAGAGCTTCCATGCTGTTTGGTTAGTTTGTTCAACAAAGAAAGCTTTGATAACAATATTATATTCAAAATCAAAGGAGAAAGTGCTTTTGAAAGGAAAATTAGGGCTTACAACTCAAGGAGAGGCCTAGAGTTTTATCAGTGATTGCACTGTCGTTTTGTACACGGACTTATACAAGTGACTGAGGCCCAAGAAAGGTTTTCTGTACAAGGGGATAGGTCTTACACTCTCTCAAGAGGCCCAAAATGATTGAAAGTGAACAAATATGGGTCTTATAGCTCAAGGAGAAGCCCAGGGTTTATTTTGAAAAGGCGACGATCGCGCCGAGGTTTTGAAAACGCCGTGGGTCTTATACAATGACTGCGGCCCAAAAGTTTTTGGTTTCAAAATGGGATTGGGTCCTACACTCTATTAGAGGCCCAAAAATGATTTTGAATGGGTCTTATAGCTCGAGGAGAGGCCCAGATGGTTTGTTTTAAACGGGCGATGATCGCCCCGAACTTTTGAAATACAATGGGACTTATACAACATTTGAGACCCAAAATAGGTTTGTATCTATAAAGGATTGGGTCTTATGCTATATTAGAGGCCCAAAGTGTTTTTAAAAGGTTTGATGAGGGTTGAATTAATCAAAACCCTAATTTGTTTCCAAAATGTATTTTAATTGAATAAAAAATTCAATTAAAATGATCAAAATTGTTTAACACGTGGAAAACAAATTGTGATCTTGGATTAATGTTTCAAAAATCAAGTTTTGACCTACAAAATGATTAGAAGTCATTAAAATTTGCAAAATCATGAAGGAAAAAAATATTTTAAATGTCAAAAACAATTAAAATATTAATTCTTTGCAAAAATATCAATTATATGAAATAAATAATATATTTGGGATTTTTTTGTAAAATAAAATATTTTAACATTTTTTTGAATTATTAAAAAAAGAATCAACTCAAAATCAGTAAAACTCAGAGAGAAATTAATTTTTGAATCAATTAAATAAAATCACAAAAATTCAAAAATTCAAATATTTGAAAAAGGGCGCCAAGAACATCTTGGCCTTGCCCGCGTGCTCTGTTTTTCCCAGATTTGCGTTTTCTATCCAATCTCATTGAATACTTGATTATATCATGCAATCTACATATCAATTTGCTCGTTTTCACCTCACGATTATGTCTATGGTCTTTAATTTCATTTATTTTAAGCATGGAATAAGAAATCAAAGAGAAACCTCAAGAACCCTAAATTCTGCATGAAGGTTCAGAAATTCCATACACGATTCATACAAAGCAATTGATTGGGGGTAAACACTCTATGCATGATTATGAACATATGGCCAAATTATTGTGCAGCAAAAATTGCATGGATCATAGAGTTAGAAGAGCTCATGCTTACTACTTGCAGCTGGTGATCGTGTTTTGGATTAGAGGCGTTACAGCTAGGTTCCAATGATCTGGATAGCTTCCCTAGGTGCCATGTAGTGTGTCTGGATGCTTGGAATGAATTGAAATGATCTGGAACTTGAGATGGCACCCCAACTGCAAATCTGTCAAAGGATTGAGCAATTGGCTAGTGATTTTGTGATTTTGGTGTTCCAGATGTTATGTGAGTGTTTGGATCACTTCTATATGATGTTTATGAGGTGTGTGTGTGATTGGTTTGGTTGGAATTGCTCTCAAACTCAAAACTCGATAGTGACTTGCTTTGGAAGGCAATTTTGGAGTGAAGAAGGTGATTTTGAGGAAAGCATATGTTTGATGGCTTTGGTGTACTCAAACTGATCACAAATGAGCTCTATTTATAGTAGAGCAAGTTTGTTTTGCAAGGAATAGTGAATGGCAACTGCTGTATAGGTTTGGCCAATGTTGAGCAATGAGAATCCAAGTCTCCTCTAGCCATTGACTAGAGGTTAGGGCACAGCCTGCTGGTTCCCTTGGTCTTGGATAAGTCTTGACTGAATTCAGTTGGCAATGGCTCAGTCCATGCCACCTTGGTGTATGCATTGAATGCTCCAATCCAAAATTGGAGTCTTGTCCCTCTTTTAGGCAATTCTAGGTTTGGCATGCTACTTCTTGTTCCAAAGACTTTGGAGGCTTGGATCAGTGTTTGTTCCCTTTAGATTTGATCCTCAGATGTGTCCAAAGTGATGATAAGGCTTGGAATTATCTGATTTTGCCAAATCGAGCAAAAGTGCAAAATTCTGCCTAGCCTTGGCAGTTTTCAGCAAGGCATATTGCCATTATCATATCTCATGGCTCAAGTGGAATTTGATGGCGTTCTTGGCCATTTTGGAAAGCCTTCATATGATACAATAACTGTTTGATCATAATTAGTTTTGATACTTTTTGGATCCAAGTGAAAAATTACCCTACATTTGGAAAAAAGTGAAGGCAGATTCTGACTTAGTGAAAATTTCACTAAGTGTTGGAAAAAAGTGACATTTTCACTTTTCTTGATTTTGATCATTTCATAACTTGAAACCATGGGAAATTGGAATGAGTGGTAGTTGAAGCTTTTGTAGAGGGTAATGAGAGCTACAAATCCAGCTTTGGATGGGAAAAAATGGCCTTGTGGTTTAGGAGTTATGATCCTCCAAAGTTGGTACCCTAGCCACTTTGTTCCATGACTTAGAAAATTTTCTAAGTTTTTTATGGTTACCCCTTTTACAAGTTATCCCACTTTTCTTGATTTTTCTTGATGAATGATGATTCCAATCACACATTAACATCATTTTAGGGTTAAAAAACCATAATTGTGAAAAATCTCAAAAAGTCAAAGTTTGACTTTTGTGCACAATTGACTTTTTATCAGATGAATTCCAAACTGTGCTATCTTATATGAAATCAAGTCCTTGACCTAAATCAAACTTGATGGATTGATTCCATAGGTGTTATAGGGTGAATTGGATCATGCCCTAGGGTTTGGGAGCATGTCCTGGTCAAAAGTCAAAGGCACAGTTGACTTTTCCCGCGAAACCCTAATTATGGTTCTGATGAAATTGAAACTTGTTGCTCAAGCTTCTTGGATCAATCCATTGTTGCAAATGGATCAATGTGATGTATTTGAGACCCTTAAATTCCCTCTTGAGGTCTTGGCTCATGTTTTGTCCCAAAAGTCAACTTAGGGGTGAATTAGGTCAAGAAACCCTAATTCCTGATTTTTAGTGAATGCATCCACTAAAGCCAAATAGACTTGATAATTGGGTTCATGATGTCCCTTGGAGCATCATAGGTTATGCTTTGAAGTATTGGCTCATGCCCAGAGGAAAATTTCCATCTGGAAGCCCTGGTCGACCAAAACCCTAATTTGGTGACACTAGCGATCTTGAGGCTTAATCCACTTGGAATGTTGCAACCTTGTGCTTGATTCTTGATGTGGGAGTCCTCTTGATCCTTTATGGATGTTTGAGATGTTAGATAAGTTGAAGATCATCTAATTCCTTGATTGATCCTTTGTCTAAGGCTCTTAGAGGGCTTGAAACCCTAAATTTGATTGTAGTGGATGCTCACCCATCTTTGGGGAGACTAATGGGGCATGATGGTTCATCCATATTGTGATGATGATTTGCACAATGATGGGAAATCTTAGTGGTCAAAATTTGGGGTATGACACCGAGATCCATCTGTTCCTGTAGAGTTGATTGCACCACAGAATACCCTTGATTATTCTTAGAGCAGATATCACACTGGTGATAATTATGAGATGGTACATGACCATATCCGCTCTGTCTGCAATGCATCTTGACCAGGTTGGTTCCCAATAAGAGTACATTATGAATTTGATAGTTGTGCTTAGACTCCTCATCTATCAAATTTACCGCAGCTTTCTCGTGATGAGGCAACGGGTTCTTTTGAACATTAGGACTTGTGTCCTTGAAGGATAAGCCCCGCTCCTAACAAGCTTTTGTACGTCGGATTTGAAGCTGAGGCAGTTTTCTATGTTATGCCCTGGTCCTCCTTGATGATAAGGACAAGTCTGATTCGTTTTGAACCAAAAGGGTAGATTCTCCGGTATTGGAAGAGGAGACCTGGTTTGGACGTGCCCTTTGGCCAGTAGTAACGGAAACAGTTCTGCGTACAACATTGGTATAGGGTCGAACCCTGGCGGTTGCGTTGTACGATTGTTGTTGTACTAAGGACGAGCCTGCTAAAGAGGTTGTTGTGTCCTTTGCTGATATTGTTGTTGATTCGGTTGGCTTTGAGCAACCTGAGGTTGATACGTAGGAACAGGTGCAGGGTCAATAGCAGGATTTACAGCTGCTACCGGTTGGTAGCGTCGCCTTTGCTTTCCGAGAGAGATATTTCCAATATCTTGCTCTTTTTTCTTAGGGAGAGCACTACCGTATCTTTTGGTACTGCTTGATGGTCCGACATCTTTGACCAAATGTCCTTCTCGGACTGCTTCCTCAAGACGAACTCCCATGCCCACCATCTCAGTGAAGTCACTGGGCGCACTGGCGACCATTCTGTCATAGTAAAATGAGCTCACGGTTTTTAAGAAGATCTTTGTCATCTCTTTTTCCTCAAGAGGTGGACAAATCTGGGCGGCAATTTCACGTCATCTGTGAGCATATTCCTTGAAGGTTTCCTTGTCCTTTTGCGACATGGATCTGAGTTGATCTCTGTCCGGTGCCATGTCCTGGTTATACTTATATTGTTGAACGAAGGCAGCGCCAAGATCTCTGAAAGTGATGATCTTGGTGCGGTTTAATCCCATGTACCATTTCAGTGCGGCACCGGTTAAACTATCTTGGAAATAGTGGATCAGTAGTTGTTGGTTCTCTGTCTGAGTTGACATTCTTCGAGCGTACATCACCAAATAGTTTTGAGGGCTAGGGTTACCCTTGTACTTTTAAAATTCGGGCACCTTGAATTTGTGCGGAACTTTCACATTGGGGACCATACAAAGGTCTGCGACGTCCTTTCCGAATAGATCCTGACCGCGAATAGCTTGCAGTTCCTTCTGCATCTCCAGGAACTATTCCTGGAATTCTCTTATTCTCTCGTCCATACTTTCATTTCCACCAGACGGTATCTGGGAAATCTGTCCTTCCGGGACAGTGTGTACCACGGGTGGTGGTATAGTCATTACAGCAGTGACTCTTGGTGCTTCCCGAAGTTTGTAACCTTCAGGAGTTGTTGTCATGCCCCTGGCATCTTCGCTTTCCTGAAGTTTGTAACCTTCAGGCCCAGCAGTTCCTGCTGCAGTTTCTGGATTTTCTGTGATCGGCGGAATATATCCTTCCGAGATATAGCTAATAGGCATGCCCCAGGGACGATCTTTAGATATGGCATATCGAGGATCATACTTTCCCACTATGGGCGTAGATGTCATCTCAGAGATTACAGTTCGTTGTATCTGGGTTGTTGCCAGAGCATGCATATCATTATGAAGTTTCCTCAGATCTTCTTTCAGAGCGTCGAGTTCTTCTCTCAACTCTCTGTTCTCTTCCTCGAGATTATCCATTTTCTTTTGTTGACTGGCTTGAGTATTGTATGAATGAGACAGTTTGACTCTAGAATCGAGACACAAACGTGAGATTCGTAGGTAAGAAGAATGTGTTATGTGAGAATGATGAATGATATACAATGATTATATTAATTATATTTTTTTTGTTTAATCAAAAGAAACTTCAACAATTGGATTGCAAATATCATACAGTGGGGAGACCCCGTTTTATTGAATTCAAAGATTGCGGAAATGGAAATACAGTAATTTACATAGTGCTGTAAAAGGAAATGTCTAAGTGTATATGCATATTTTCGACGCCATGAGTTCAACACGTAAAAAGTTGTTTTCAACAAATAGAGGAACATGCCAGAAGAAGTACAACTGAAAGAGTATATCTGCTTGGGAGATATTCTTCAACACCCTTCGACATTTCGACAAGACAACGTTCGCCATTTCGACAAGACAACGTTTCGACATTTCGTCAAGTAAAGGTTTCTGCAAAATAGTTTGGATAAGTATGAAGAAGGTTGCAATAGTTCGACAATTCGACAAGTCTGAAAGGACGCGTTTGTTCGACATAACTTGAAGATTCAAATTCAGGAGAATTATAACGTTTGGCAGAAGACGCGTGGAAGCACCTGGCGAAAGGAAGACATGCAGAATGCCAGATGTCGAAGTTTTAGGGTTTAGTCGTTAATAGCAGTTATTTTGTTTATCTATAAATAGGATAGTTGTTATTAGAATTGTGTGTGGAAAAAACTTGTACAAAACTTCCTGAAATTACTCAAAGTACCCGTGTGAGAGAAAAGAGTTATTTGGAAAATGTACGTGTAAACACCATCTTTTAATTTCTTTATCAATCAAAGTCTTTTTTATCAATTCCTTTACATTCACCAGCATCTTTATGTTTTCTTCGTCATTCTACTTTAAAGTTCTTTCTTCGCCATTTTACTTTAAAAGTTCTTTTCAAACTCATTTTCTTTTATCTTAGACTTTCATTTAGAGTTAGTTGAAATCTTTTGTTCCAAAAGACTTAAATACATAGAACCAAGATATCACCCTTAATTTAAAATTTATCACGTTGATCTAAGTTTTTGCACGACGTCCTAGGATTTGTTTGGTTAATCCTGCAAGTAACCCAGATTTCACCATTCTGGTAAACCAGAGGTTGTTCGCCAAGATCAACAGCGAACAAATTGGCACGCCCAGTGGGACCAGTGCAATATAAAACTTGAAAAAAAAAATTTATTAAGGTTTTGTCTTCGTTGTATGAGACTAAGAAGCGGTAAATTAGCCATATCTGACGTAGAGAGACCCAAAAGAACTAGAGTAAGGAAAATGGCGAATCAGTCAAATAATCCTAATCCTAATCCAAATTCAAATGAAAATATTCTAGTTTCCAACCCTATACCTTCGACAGGGGGAAATGTAGATTCAAACCCTGTTCTGGAAGAGGTTATGCCTTCGTCAACAGGATCTATACCAGCGGTTTCGCTCTCCCAAAGTATGCCTAGTTCCTCCACAATGGGTCATTCAAGGCCCTTGGGGACGCCTCCTCCGGGAGGACAAAATTTTAGGCCATTCCAGACAAATTTTTCCATGCCTATGTTCGGAAGAGAACAACCATATGGAATGCCAACGTCAGTAATGGCGAACTTGCAAAGTGCACCACCCTTGTATTCTGACGCCATGGTCCACATGTCTTCACCATTGCAAGGATCAGGATATGGTGGAAATATGAGTAGATTAAACCAATCCCTACCAAATTTCCAAATGCCAGCAATTACCAATAATTCTGCGCAAGTAATTTGACAACAAATGGACGAAAGTAATCATGATATGGTCCAAATGTTGACTCAACAAATGGGAGCAGTGTTTAACCCTTTAATACAAAACACTACCCAAACCAACCAATTGTTGGCTGCGCAAATGACGCGCATCGCTGACTTTTTTGGTGTTCCTCAAGCACGGCAAAGAGAACAAGTGATTCAAAACCAAGTAGTAAATGTCGAAGAGGAACCCACGATAAATCAAAGGCCTTTAGAGAATCCTCGGGCAAATCCTAGAAACCAAGAGGCAGTGGTCGAACATCCTCGTGTCGAAATCCCGATTCAACAAGAACCTAGGAGGGTAGTAGTCCAGAGAGGCCAAGATGCTGATGATGTGTTGCAACAGCGAATACGATATAATAACTTTCCTGTCGAAAATAACATAACAGCCATGGTCGAAAGGATAATGGCCCAAAACGGTGTAAATATAGGTTTGCATAGGCCTACTTATACTTCCCCATTGTCGGAACACATTCTGCAAGAGGAACTACCCCCAAGATGGAAAGTTCCTAAGTTTACTAAGTTTTCAGGAGATACTAGTGAATCTACTATAGAGCACGTAGCGCGTTATCTAATAGAAGCAGGAGAAATAGTCAATAATGAAAATTTGAAAATGAAGTACTTCCCAAGTTCCTTGACAAAAAATGCATTCACCTGGTTTACATCCTTGCCTGCGAACTCTATATTCACATGGACCCAATTAGAAAGATTGTTCCATGAACAATTCTATATGGGTCAGACTAAGATAAGTTTGATGGAATTAGCTAGTGTTAAGAGGAAATTTTCAGAGCCTATAGATGATTACCTAAATAGGTTCAGGTTGCTTAAGGCAAGATGTTTCACACAAGTGCCAGAACGAGAGTTAATCGAAATGGCTGCAGGGGGTCTAGATTATTCTATAAGGAAGAAATTAGACACCCAATATTTAAGAGATATGGCACAATTAGCAGATAGGGTAAGACAGATTGAAAGGCTAAAAGCTGAGAAATTCAGATCAAACAAAAATAAAAAGGAAAGAGTGGCCTATGTAGGAGTATGCCAGGATGATGATGGTGACGAAAATGAACTAATTTTGTTCGACGAACAAGAAATTGATCTGGCAGAACTAAAGTCAGGCCCACCATACGCCTGTAAAGTACTAGCTCCGTCGAATGGAAAAAATCCAGTCGAAAATGAAAGAAATGATAAGTTTCCTAAACGAACTTATACGTTCGACGTCACCAAGTGTGACGAAATTTTTGATTTATTGGTCAAAGATGGCCAGTTAATAAAGCCACCAGGCGCTAAAGAACCGCCTGTCGAACAGCAGAAAAAGAGGGGTTTTGTAAGTACCATAACTTTTTGGGTCATAAAACATCTCAATGTTTTCTTTTCAGGGATCTAGTTCAGAATATTATCCGTGATGGAAGGCTGAAGTTTGGCGAGAAGCCAAAACAACAAATGGGGATCGATTCGAATCCTATGCAGGTTGTCGAAGCACACTATGCTGAACCATCTACTGTGAATATGGTGGAGATTGAAGTTGCTTTTGATGGCAGTTTCGAGATGGTGGAGGCTATGGAAGGTTTCGACACCAGTGTCAACATGGTCGAGATTACTGAAGATCTTGCAGGCCAGAACGAAGTCGAAGGTACTGAAGCGTTCGACAACAATAATGTGGTCAAAGTCACTGAGGATCTTGACAACAAAAACACAGTTGAAGTCGCTGAGGACTTCGACGATGAAGGTAAGATCAAAGTTACTGAAAGCTTTGACAATCAGAAATCGAAGAAAACTACAGAGGATTCTGACGAAAAGAACGATGACAGTGTTGCTGAGGACGTGGTGGTTCAACCAGGAGAAATCTGGGATTGTTTGGGACAGCCAAGTGGAAAATTTGACTACCTGGTGAAGTACACTATTCCTGCAACATATCACACCGACATCAGTGAAATCCAACCAACTGGTTGGGGAAGTGATTTTGATGACGATGGTGATTCCTCTATCTCCAAGGAAGAAGTTACTGAGGACTTCGTTGCTGAAAACAAGGCTACTGAAGGCCTTGATCTTGACAATACGAAGGAGGCTGATGTTGCAAATTACTGCATCAACATCATGGGACCTTTCGACATGGAAGTCACAGAAATGAAAGGAAAAGCTGTACATGGCCGTGGGAAATCTGGGACTTATGGGATCCTACGAAGAATAGAGGAGGACCCTAAAGAAAGGTCAAACAATTGTTGCTGCAAGCATGCTCCTAGGAACATATCCTGGTGTTGCTGCCCAGAAGGGAAGTTCGACCTGACGAAAAAGAAGGACAGAGTCGAAGAGGAAAGGCTCATTGAAAAGATGAACAGACTAACCATTGCTGACAAGCAAGATGTGGGGATCAATATGGTAGAAGTTTCGCAGAAAACTCAGGCAGCAGTAGATGAAGATCAATGCCGAGAGGAGTACCAAAGGCTGGCGTACCCCAAAGAAGATGAGAGTTTGGTCGAATTCATCAAAAGGTGCCAGAGAAGGAAGAGTGACATGATGTTATGCCCTCATTGCAGTTCCATTTTCGATAGAAAGGCTGCCACCAACTTGGAGGCAACAGATCAAGCAAGAAGGAAGGCGAATGGGGGAGTGACAAGATATGACCCAAGAAGGAGTGAGCACCACCAATGGAGGAGCGGAAACAGACACTATGGCACTTACAAGCCATCAAACAAAGTGATAGATGACAAATGGGTTCAACCCATCAGAGATGCCCAAGGCCAGAAGAAGTGGAAGAATTTTGATGTGCAGAGAGGCACTTCAATAGAAAATAAGAAGGAGTTGGAAAAATATAAACCTAGGCCATATCCTTCAGAGAATTATAAAGGGAAGAACCCCATGTCGAGATCCCAGTGGAGGAGGTTCCAAAGGCAAAAGAGGTTTGAGAAAGAAATTGCTGAAAAGGGTATGATGAGAAAAGTGGCTGGAGACAAGGACGAAGCAGAATGTAGCAGCAACATTCAGATGGAAAACAATAAGAAGCCTCTCCAGCAAATCAAACCAAACAGCGTGGCAGCGCAAAATGTGCCCAAAGAGAAGAAGTTGGAGGATGACGAGATGACAGATGATTTCAAGTCGGATTCGGAGGCGTCCTTCGACGTTGTCTGTAACGTGGTTTCGGTCCTTCCCAGAGACTATGATAGGATCATGGAAGTCGAAGACGAAGAGGATGGGATGGAAGAGGAAACGATGGTGCACAAGCCCGTGTGCTACTACGTAATGAATAATGGCTGTGTCGAAGAGCAAAATGCTTTCTTCGAAAGACCAGACGATTCCATGAAGGCGCACTTGAAGCCTTTGTTTATCAAAGGAAAGATTGAGAGTGTTGGTGTGAACAAAATCCTAGTGGATGGTGGTGCCGCTGTGAATTTAATGCCCCATTTCATGCTGAAAAAGATTAGCAAAGATGACTCAGATGCAAAGCCCCACAACATGGTTCTGTCGAATTACGAGGGAAAGGTAGGAACAACCATGGGAGTTATTCAAGTGGATCTAACAGTTGGTACTATAACGAGGCCAACAATGTTTATAGTCATTGCTTCTAGGGCGAACTATAACTTGCTGTTGGGAAGAGAATGGATTCATGGTATAGGTGTTGTTCCTTCGTCGATGCACCAGAGAATAGTTATTTGGAGGCCAGATGGAATCATCGAGAACATAGAAGCAGACCAAAGTTACTTCATTTCCGAAGTAAACAATGTAAGTGATCGAAGTTTCGACAAAAACTTAGCCCACATACCTCCTTGCAGTCCGGCGAAATTCGACTTGAAGGCAACGGACAACGCGTACTGTTCCATGTATCTCCATCCTACACATGGTTTTTAGTGGGATAAGGAAGTCATTGGTGACTCCAACTACATGTGGGGGACTACCAACGTAGCACCAACAGGATGGGGGAATGAGTTCAACCATGATGATGAGTGAACAAGCAGTGCTCGACAAAATTACGGCTTACATAGCCGAAAACAAATTCAAAGCGGCTCTTGAGGCCGAAGTAAAATACATGGCTGTTGAAGCCAATCATGAAGGTTCGAATGAACAATGTCTCAAAAAAGACGTTGAGGAAAATAGTGATAACAACCAAATAGACGAATGGCAACACCAGAAACTTGACGCCATTTATGACGACGAACCTTTGGGGTTCGAAAAAGATCCAGTGTCGAACAATTTGAAGATGGTGGCACAGGATCCTTTAGAAGAAATCAACTTGGGACTGGGGGCAGAAAAAAGACCAACCTACATAAGTGCAAGGATGGATCCTCAGTTCAGAGTCGAAATAATCCAGTTGTTGAAGGAGTTCAAAGACTGCTTTGCATGGGATTATGACGAAATGCCTGGTTTGGACAGAAGTTTGGTCGAATTAAAGCTGCCAATCATAGAAGGGAAGAAGCCAGTCAAGCAAACTCCAAGGCGCTTTGCACCAGAAGTTCTGTCGAAAATAAAAGAAGAGGTCGAAAGACTTCTAAAATGCAACTTCATCCGCACTACCAGGTATGTTGATTGGATTGCAAATATAGTTTCGGTTATTAAGAAAAATGGCAAACTTAGGGTATGCATTGATTTTAGAGATTTAAATTCTGCTACCCCAAAGGATGAATATCCTATGCCAGTAGCAGAAATGCTTATAGATTCTGCAGCAGGTCACGAGTATCTAAGTATGTTGGATGGATACTCTGGCTATAACCAAATTTTTATTGCTGAAGAGGATGTTTCTAAGACAACGTTTCGTTGTCCTGGAGCAATTGGAACTTATGAATGGGTAGTGATGCCTTTTGGCTTAAAGAATGCTGGAGCCACTTACCAAAGGGCTATGAATTCAATTTTCCATGATTTTATTGAGACATTTATGCAGATTTACATTGATGATATTGTAATCAAGTCTGTTTCAGGAAAAGATCATATTGACCATCTTCGACAATCCTTTGAGAGGATGAGAAAGTTTGGTCTAAAGATGAATCCCCTTAAATGTGCTTTTGGTGTGCAGGCGGGTGATTTTTTAGGTTTTGTGGTCCACAAGAAAGGGATCGAAATAAATGAAAATAAAGCCAAAGCTATAATGGAAGCGAAAGCGCCATCAACGAAAAAGGGATTGCAATCTCTACTAGGGAAGATCAATTTTCTAAGAAGATTCATCTCCAACCTCAGTGGAAAGACGCAACCCTTTTCTCCTCTACTTCGACTAAAGAAAGAAGAATTCACATGGGGGCAAGAGCAACAAGTGGCTTTCGACAAAATCAAAGAGTACTTGGCTAGTCCTCCAATCTTGATGTCCCCTTGTAGGAAAAGAAGCATGAGGTTGTATATCTCTGCATCAGACAAGACATTAGGAAGTATGTTGTGTCAAGAGGATGAGAATGGCGTCGAAAGGGCCATCTATTATCTCAGCAGAGTCTTAAATGATGCTGAAACTAGATATAGTGCTATAGAAAAACTATGTTTATGTGTATATTTCTCTTGTATGAAATTGAAGCATTATATAAAGCCTGTTGATGTATATGTGTCTTCTCATTTCGACGTAATAAAACATATGTTGTCTAAATCTATTTTGCATAGTCGAATTGGAAAATGGGCTTTGGCTCTAACAGAATACTCTTTAAAATATTTGCCTTTAAAGGCTATGAAAGGACAGGTGGTGGCTGATTTTATAGCTGACCACTCTATAGTCGAAACTATGGAGTACGTCGAATTAGCACCATGGAAACTGTATTTCGATGGTTCCAGGCATAAGAATGGACTTGGTATTGGGATGGTGATTATTTCTCCTGACAAAATTCCAACAAAGTTCAAGTACAAAGTCGAAGGGCTATGTTCGAACAATGAAGTCGAATATGAAGCTTTGATTGCCGGACTTGAAATCTTGTTGGAATTGGGGGCAACAAGAGTCGAAATAATGGGTGACTCTGAGTTGGTAATAAAGCATTTGACTAAGGAGTACAAATGTGTGAAAGAGAATCTAATAATGTACTTCGTGATATCAAATAGACTTCTCAAGAAGTTCGACAATGTGGTTTTTAGGCACATTCCCAGGATGGAGAATCAAGAGGCGAATGATCTTGCTCAACTGGCATCAGGATACAAAGTGTCGGAGGAGAAGTTAGAAAAAGCCATTCAAGTCAGAGGAAGAATCATATCTATAGGTTTGTCCCCATCAGATTTAGAAACAATAAAATTGGGATATGTTGACAAGGAGAATTATGAGATCTGCAACATAGATGATGCAGGAGTCGAAGAGTGGAGGAAACCCATCAAAGAATATTTGCAAGATCCAAATCAAAAAGTCGAATGAAAGGTAAAATATAGAGCTTTGAGTTATGTACTTTTTGGCAATGAATTGTTCAAGAAGACTGCGGAAGGAGTCTTGTTGAAATGCTTAGGCGAAAACGAAGCATACATAGCATTGTCGAATGTGCATAGTGGAGCGTGTGGCGCACACCAAGCAGGCCACAAAATGAAGTGGTTATTGTTTCGACAAGGAATGTATTGGCCAACAATGCTAAAGGATTGTGTCGAGTTTGCAAAAGGGTGTCAAGAATGCCAAGTACATGCAGGTATACCACATGTTCCTGCAAATGAGTTACATTCGATTGTAAAGCCTTGGCCGTTCAGAGGTTGGGCGTTAGATTTAATTGGTGAAATTCGACCAGCTTCTTCAAAAGGGCAAAGGTACATTTTAGTTGGAGTAGATTATTTCACTAAGTGGATTGAAGCCATACCATTGGTGAATGTAGATCAAGAAGCAGTTATGGATTTTATCCAAAAGCATATAATCTACAGATTTGGGATACCGGAAACAATAACTACGGATCAAGGATCTGTATTTACTGGTCGAAAGATGCAGAGGTTTGCACAAGATACAGGTTTTAAGCTCCTTACTTCGACACCTTATTATGCTCAGGCTAATGGACAAGTCGAAGCAGCTAACAAGGTGGTGATAAATTTGATCAAAAAGCATGTAGGTGGAAAGCCAAAAAATTGGCATAATACCTTAGATCAAATTTTATGGGCTTGTCGAACATCTCCTAAAGAAGCAACCAATTCGACTCCATTTAAATTAACTTATGGGCATGATGCAGTTTTGCCAGTCGAATTGTATTTGCAATCGGTTAGGGTTCAAAGGCATCATCAGATCCCATCAGAGACATACTGGAGTATGATGATGGATGAATTGGTTGATTTAGACGAAGAAAGGCTTCGTGCCTTAGATCTCATAAAGAGACAAAAAGAGAGAGTCGAAAAGTTCTACAATAGAAAAGTAAAATTTAAGACTTTTTCAATTGGTGATTGTGTGTGGAAGGTAATTCTTCCTATGGATCGAAAAGACAGAGTTATGGGAAAATGGTCTCCCAAATGGGAAGGACCTTTCAGAGTTTTGAAAATATTTTCTAATGGCGCATATGAGGTCGAAGAAATAGGGAAAGACGAAAGGATATTAAAAATAAATGGCAAATATTTGAAAAGGTATAAACCAATACTACAGGAAATAAAGATAGCAGTCGAATAAAATGGAAATTGAAAGTAAGTATTGTGCTGCCAAATAGATGGCGTTAAAATCATTACAAATAAAGCCTCAAAGGGCTAGAAATTGACAGAAAAATTCGACTAAAGCTGAAGGTTTGCAAACTGTGCCTTCAAAGCGGTAAATTTGTCTTTCTGAAATTGAAGTCGACGATCACAGAGGTTCCTGTGAATATGGGCAACTTCAATCTCTTGGTTGATCTTTTGAGCGGTCTCTGCGTGTTGAATACCAACCTTCAATTCTTCATCAATCTCGCTTTGCCTAGGCTGCTGGATAGAAGCTATGAGTTCCTCCTCTTTGGAAATTTTCTCTTGGAGAACTGCTATTTGTTTCTTCCACGTTTGAATGTGGTTATGGCAGGTAGCAATCTTCTTGACAAAGGCTTCAGAAAGCTCTTGTAGTTTTGAAACCTTATCTGTCGAAACAGAAACAGAGTTCCATTCAGCAGTTTGTTGATCCATTTTTCTAGAGATTTGTTGACATAAGTCTCTTCGACGGTGAAGATCTGCGCTGGATAAGTCAATCACAGTTGTCAGCTCTATCACAAAATTGCAGACTTCGACAGAAGCATCCAAGACGTTAACTTGCTTCAACAGTTTCTTCAACTCCATTGGAGCAGTGGCATTCTCCTCTAGAACTTGGAACAAGTCAACATCAAGGATCTTCGCCTTGATCTGAGTCATGATATTGGGTAGAGACTGCACTTCAGAAGTGGCTCCAGAAGTAGTCGAACTGCTGTAGGAAGAATCTTTAAAGTTGAATCTGGTGCTAAGTATGGCTTTCAGGTAGTCCAGGGGTTTCTGCACTTTGAGACTTTCAAGCTCTTCATGAGAAAGACTAGCCGAACCAGTTGTTTGGGAACTCCTTTGAGTTTGGTCAGGAGTAGGCTGGTTGCTATGCTCTGAAGTTCGCCTAGCTTCCTGTTGCTTCGACAGATCTTCTTCGTCAGCAGTCTTCTCTTCAGGATCTCCTTTGACAGCAGTGTCTGCTTCAACATCATCATCTTTTTGTTGCTCAACGTGTAATCCAGGATGAGAAGGAGAGTTGTTATCAGAATCAGCTCCCGCAGTAGTGTCGAATGCTTCGACCGTTTGTCTCTCAAGTTCTTTGATGGGAGTGTCCTCCTCTCGAGCTGCCTCCTCATGGATTGTCTCGGGTTTCTTTTCGACGACCTTTGGCTTCTATCAAAAAGAAAATTTCTAAGTTAAAAATGAAATAAAATAAACAAGAAGGGTCGAGATTAAAATTTACCTTAGAAGTCTCAGTTTTGGAGATAGACTTTCCACTCCCCGTATCCTTCATCTGGCGTTTTGTAGCAGGACTGCTAGAAGATTCCCTTTTAGAGGATTTGACAATAGATTTTTGTGAGGCAATTTTCTGCAGTCTTTTCTTCTTTGGAGGAGGAGGATTTGGAGATGGAGACTCATCACTGGACTCTTCGACAGGGATTATCTCTGGTATTTTCTTTCTTTTTTGGGATGTAGAGGGTTTTTGACTTACCTGATCATATAAATCAAAAATAGTGAGTGTCTTAAAGAAATAAAAGAATAGATCAAAAGAGGAAGAGATTTATACCTTAGTCGAAGGTGTCTGGGCGGCACTTTGTGGAGTTTCGACGGAAGCTTTCTTGGCAGACACTTTCACAGCTAAAAAAGAAAAAGGGGAAAGTTAGGCAGTGAGAAATATTTGATGATAAAATGACAAAATTCGTGTTGTTGTTAACACCTTCAAGAATGGGATCTTCCACGCGAACGTGTTCTATTCCAATATGAAGGTGCCCTGGGTAGTTATCCAGATGATACTTAGTCGCAACCACGCGTTTAGCAGGTTTTTTATAACTTTCACGAAGAATTTTCATATGATTCCCACATGTGAACCAATCTGGAAATGGAGGACTTAAAGCCAGACCAAATTCAGCAGATGGTAAAGGTGGAAATTTAGGAGGGTAATAGCTGAAAGCCAAGTTGTAACGCACTTCTGGTCGAATGTGTGGAGGCAGTGTCAACTTCTCCAACTTCTCCGTGAATTTTTCTTTTAAAGTAACCGCTGCTTCGCGTATGGTTCGACTAAGATCATCAGGTCTGTAAACGGTTTCAAAATATTTTTGAAATTTTTGTATTTCTTGGATATGTCTTTGTGTACCTTTTTTAGTCTGTTCCTGCACAAGAGCAAAAGCATTCGTCAGATGGGTGGTGAAAGCTTTTACGTCAAAAAACTTGGTAGCATAGTATTCCCTCCACCATGTGTCGAACTCAGGAGTGCAAAGGAATGATGGTTGAAAAACCACCGGTCGAATATCCAAAGATTCGTCAGTCAGCTTGTTCGACAATTCTCTGCTGGTGGCTTCATCGTGGAAGGAGTTGTAGAAAATGATGGCCCCTTTTTTAGGGAAAAGAGGTCGAGGCATGATTTGTATTAGCCCAAATTGCCTGGCAACCAAGTTAGGTTGATAAACTATTAAGGCAATCTGGGGTTTCGTAGTATTGCGGTGGGAGGACAGGAGCCTAGGGGTCAAAAAGGATTCCCAGACATTTAGGAAGATGTTTTCATCTTTTTTGGTTTGCAGGGGGAATTGTCGTGTAAACCATTCAGGTCCAATTGTTCTGTCAGCAAACGGAGCCATAGTCGAAGTAAAGTGATGTCTCTCAGCAAACATCATTACGTAGCTAGTGAAGGCCCGTCGAAGGCTAATTGCTTCATCAGTTGGTGTCAATTGCACCAATCTAGGCCATTCGACACTCCTGCTTTTGAATTCCTCTTCATTTATGTCATGCTTCGCAGGAATAAAGGCTTCAAAAGTGGCATTCAGCCATAATTACAAGAGCCAAAAGGGGCCTGCCAAATTAAGCTTCCCTTTGTCCTTCAATGTCTTCAAAGAACGCACGCTTTCACTCAAGGACTCATATAGGTTCGCCAAGATTACCTCACTCAAGCATAATTTGATCCCAGCATGGAGTTGGTTCGCCATAGTGATGAACCTCTTAGCCACTTGAAGTGAGCGGGAGCAAAAGACGAATTTGGTCAGCCACAAGGTTAGGAAAGCTATGTGCTCTTTGTCTGAAACTTCTTGGTCATCTTCGCCATGGTAGTGAGACATAAAAAGGGAGTATGGGGCGAAACTAGTGTCGAAATCGATGGAGTCCTCGTTTAGGTGAGTGGGGTCGAAGTCAATGCCAACTGGACTAAGGCCAACTATGGCAGCTATGTCGAATAGCGTAGGGGTAACCATCCCGCAGGGGAGGTGGAAGGTGTTATACGTACTATCCCAAAAGTAAAGGGAGGCTAGCAGCATGTTAGGGCAAACATTGGGTCCTACTCTTGATATTTGTATCAAGTCAAAAATTCCTATTTCTTTCCAAAAAATTTCTTTAACGTTTTCAACTCTGTTCAACCAAGACAAGTAGTCTGAAAGGTCTTTCGACCAAGGGCAAGTTCTAAAAATCCTAGTATAATTCAGATAAGTTAAATTTATTGCTTCCTCATCTTTTTCACTTGAACCTTGAGGTTCAGTTTGTTCTACTGGTTTCTCTAGAGTGGGGAGTTTCACCCCAGCACCTATGGGTTTTGTGTGAGAATAAGTAGGAAAGAACTCTCGTAAACGCTCAGGTTTAATGTCTGGGTTAGGGAGTGGTCCTAACATAGCATAGTGATTACCAGAAATAATAACAGGGATAAGTACCTGGGATTTAAAAATGCAATCTTTTTCCCTCGCATTTGGAGGCTCAGGAATGTATTGTTGATCCCCAATCAGTGTCGGTTCATCCAACCTATGCGCAGGAGGGATGATGGAAGGTTGCTCACTCTTGGAAGGTTTGCTGCTTGATGATTTTTGAAAAGCCATTGTTGAATCAGAAAGTTTTAGAAAGAAGATGAAGATTTTGAATGATGGTGAAGAAGAAAGGTTCAAAAGTGTAAAATAGAAAGAGAAATAGAGGTTTATGTATTTATAAGAGGAAATGATTTTTTGAGTTTAGTGGTGATCATGGAGGGCACGTGGCATCATCTTGACGGTGATGAAGAAAAGTGGAAGTTAAAAAGGAGATGGCCATGACGTTAGGTTAAGTAATAATGGGCTAGAAGCTAGAACGTGGGCTAGAGTTGACGTTTTGAGAAAGTAAAATGATGATTTATGTTGGAATTTGAAATTGTGTAATTTAAAATTAGGATGACATGGCGTCAAAATATTGGTTGAACACCAAAGGGTTATTTCTCCAGGATAGTCGAAATACCTTTGCTGGGGGGCAATTTGTATATGCATATTTTCGACGCCATGAGTTCAACACGTAAAAAGTTGTTTTCAACAAATAGAGGAACATGCCAGAAGAAGTACAACTGAAAGAGTATATCTGCTTGGGAGATATTCTTCAACACCCTTCGACATTTCGACAAGACAACGTTCGCCATTTCGACAAGACAACGTTTCGACATTTCGTCAAGTAAAGGTTTCTGCAAAATAGTTTGGATAAGTATGAAGAAGGTTGCAATAGTTCGACAATTCGACAAGTCTGAAAGGACGCGTTTGTTCGACATAACTTGAAGATTCAAATTCAGGAGAATTATAACGTTTGGTAGAAGACGCGTGGAAGCACCTGGTGAAAGGAAGACATGCAGAATTCCAGATGTCAAAGTTTTAGGGTTTAGTCGTTAATAGCAGTTATTTTGTTTATCTATAAATAGGATAGTTGTTATTAGAATTGTGTGTGGAAAAAACTTGTACAAAACTTCCTGAAATTACTCAAAGTACCCGTGTGAGAGAAAAGAGTTATTTGGAAAATGTACGTGTAAACACCATCTTTTAATTTCTTTATCAATCAAAGTCTTTTTTATCAATTCCTTTACATTCACCAGCATCTTTATGTTTTCTTCGTCATTCTACTTTAAAGTTCTTTCTTCGCCATTTTACTTTAAAAGTTCTTTTCAAACTCATTTTCTTTTATCTTAGACTTTCATTTAGAGTTAGTTGAAATCTTTTGTTCCAAAAGACTTAAATACATAGAACCAAGATATCACCCTTAATTTAAAATTTATCACGTTGATCTAAGTTTTTGTACGACGTCCTAGGATTTGTTTGGTTAATCCTGCAAGTAACCCGGATTTCACCATTCTGGTAAACCAGAGGTTGTTCGCCAAGATCAACAGCGAACACTAAGCGAATGGATCCTGAGTCCTCTCTCAGGAGGGCTCAGGTGCTGGTTCTGGTATTTTCCTTTTCTTTGACCGGGGCTCTCGAGCCGTTGTCGGGTTGTCATTCCTTTGCCAAGTGAAAGGAGCGAGCAAATTCCTTTGGTCTTCTTGATTTTCTACAGCATGTTGCTCTAAAATCTCGATCAGAGCATCTTTTTTTTTAACAATTGCTGTATTTTCTTACACTCCACATTGAGAATACGGTACTTGTTCTTCCAAGACTTCTTCTCCTGTTGAACTTTGTTGAGAGTAACCTGAAGTTTTTTCGTGTCAGACATAAAATAAAGGACATATTCCTTTAACGGAAGAACTTCCTGACGAGGGTAAGGCATCCTCAGCTTGAGAGCTCTAGTTTGTACCCAGTGGAGATAAGGTTCCACCGAGACACAATCTGGTTTTCCTAGAGACTCTCTTCCTTTCCTGTGAACATGTTTCCAGGCATGCATTATTTCTATCTTTAGTGCCCTGTCATTTTCTTCTTCCTTGAAGAAAAGACCTTTCAGATGAACATTACGCGGGACATGTCTCATCGGGTATCCGAATTGATGACGAACTAAAACTGGATGATAATTGATTCCTCCTTTAATTCCTATGAGGGGTACATTAGGGAAGTTTCCACAACGGTCAATGATTCTGATCCCGTCATAGATTCGATTGTACCAATCGATGTCAGAGTTGGTAAAAGATATGATTCTCTGCGGCCAACGTAAAGTACTCTTATGATCCCAAAATGGAGCAAATTTGGGTAAGTGAGAAGTGAACCATTTGTATAGCAGGGGTACACAGCATGTGATCTTTCCTCCGCTGTACAATTTCCTTAAGTGTATAGAATGATAAGCATCTGCGACCAAGGTCGGTACGGGGTTTCCAATTAGAAAAATCTTAATGGCATTGATATCAACAAAGTCGTCAATGTTGGGAAACAGAAATAACCCGTAGGTGAGCAGAACAAAGATGCTCTCGAAAGCAGTCACGCTCCCTATACTAGCAAAGTATAGAGCCTTCTTTATCAAAAACTTGGCTGGAAAACCTTGGATTCCACCCTTAGTGGTCATGTGAGTCCTGACTTCTGACTCGTCCAAATAGATGGCTCTTGCAATGGTCTGATTCTTTGGAATTTCTTCCAGTCCAGAAAAGGGAGCTTGATCAGTGATGGGTAAATCAGTCAGGTGAGAGTACTCCTCTACTGTTAGTGCTAGTTGATAATCCGGGAATGTGAAACAGTGATAGACTAGATCATAAAACTGAATGAGCGTAGCCAGGATTCCTTCAATTACATGGACTCTTAACAGAGACAGCAGTCCTCTGTACTTAGCTCTGAAAGCATCAGGGTTGGTGATCATCCTCACCAACCCTCTCAAATCCCCTAGTTTTGGAACCTTGAAGGTGTACTTGTGAGTCTTCCTTCTACCGAAATCCATAAAGCAATCTCCTTTCTCTGATATTTGCAATCATTGTCTTAGTTTAATTTGAAAAAGAGAGACTAGAAGAGAAGATTTTTTTTGTTTGATTAATGTTTTTTAATGAAATGAATGCATGAATGCAGCACACAAAAACATAGAAAAAACATGGGGTCAAAGGTTCGGTGTCATGAAGTCATGGCTCTACCCATCCCCAAAGGTTATACTGGTGATTTTTTGTACCTGTCCTCACAATCATTGACCCCTCTTGGGATAACAACAGCAGGTTGGTTCACCCGAGCGAGCTGATGTATCTTAGAGTAATATCAAATGAGGGTAGTATCGCGTGACAACTATTTCCGATAGCTTCCGCACTATAAAATAGTAACATGGTCTTAGCCTACTAAATCCTCAGTTTCATAGAATACCACAATCGAACAATCTGCTTTCAACAACCGAAGTCGTATAGGAATTGAATTCGTAAAGGGTCTCTCCACTGATTCGATAGTCGACCGGGATCTCTTATTTGGGAGTCACTCCCTGTAAGATTACCCGTCTAGTGCCATCACTTATCTTAGGTGTATACTCAATCTTTCCAAATGCGGCATCACCCGCAGTCCCATTAGCAGAAAAATAAACACAGATATCAATTAGGAAAAGTGATATATATATATATATATATATATATATATATATATATATATATATATATATATTCATTCCTAAAACTAACATCCTAGACCTCTTAAGTGCTGTAATCCTAGTCCTAACAAATAAAATGACTCCCCGGCAGAGTCGCCATTTTCCTGTAGCGAGCGATTTTTGTCGGTGACGCGATCACCTTATCGCTGATGTTTTCCTCACCGCAATGAGGAGGAGTGGGTGCTAATTTCTAATTTCTTATTTATCCCATGAAGCTGAAAGGGAAAGGGAAGCTATCTAAAACTAACCTTGCACGTGAATGTATAACTGAACAAACGCTTAAAAGAGATTCGGGGAGTCGGGGTCAGGTTATACAATGGGGAGTTGTCAATTACCCATCCTATATGTGGTTATCCACATGATATTAGCTTTAGGTTTTGCTTTGCAATTGATGGTGTTTATCTGTTTATGGGTTGGGAAAGTTTCTTGGGAAGTATGAGCGAGTGAGTGAGTTTTTGTTGATGTTCGGGTGTTTTTGGTAAGGTACTGGACCTAAGTTTTGATGTGAAGGTACTGGACCTAGAGTTTTTGATTAGTATGCTCGCTAAGATTTCGCAATCTTATGCCTACGTATTCCCGTTTAAATGAAATAGGGAAATCAGAGTAATCGTAGTTCCTCCTATTCTAAGGGAGGAGAAAATGTTTTGGAGTCTTGTTCAAAGCCCAAGACTGAAGCTAAAAGGTTTTGACTGAGATAGAATTTGTCATCTCTAAAGAAGGATTGTTGATTTTTGGGTGCCTTGATCAAAGCACAAGGTTGATGCTAAAAGGTTAATTGACTCGGCTAGGGGATTTCTTTATACAAAGCCTAAGAGGAGGCTAGAAGTTTGACTTTTCCGGGGAAAATGTTTTGTCTGTCTTGTACAAAGCCCAAGATTGAGGCTAAAAGGGATTTTGACTCCGCTGGGGAGGGTTTGTATGTGTCTTGTACAAAGCCCAAGATTTGAGGCTGGCCTTACTGGGAAAATCATTATACAAAGTCTAAGAGGAGGCTGAAATGGGTTTGACTCTTCTTGGGGAAAATCATTCCCCAAAGCCTAAAGGAAGGCTGGGAGGAAATGACTCTGTTGGAGAAGATATCTGTTCCAAGCTTAAGAGAGGGAGATTTATGTCTTGTATAAAGCCCAAGATTGAGGCTAAAGGGGTTTGACTCAACAAGAGAGTGTTTTTATCTGTCCTGTACCAAGCCCAAGATGGAGGCTGGACAAGCTGGAGAAAGTATTCTACACAACTTGAGAAGAGGCTAGCTCCTGCTAGGGGAAATCTTTGTACCAAGTTTGGACAAAGATCGACTTAACGAGAGAGTATTTTTATCTGTCTTGTACAAAACCCAAGATTGAGGCTAAAAAAGGTTGACTCAGCAAGAGAGTCCGAAAAGGTGATTGACTCAACAAGAGAGTCTAACAAGTGATTAACTCAACAAGAGAGTCTAAAAAGTTATTGACTCAACGAGAGAGTCTGAAAGGTGATTGACTCAACAAGAGAGTCTAAAAAGTGATTGACTCAACAAGAGAGTCTGAAAAGGTTAGCTCCGCTGGGGAGAATCATTTGTACAAAGCCCAAGAGGAGGCTGACTTTGCTGAGGAAGGTTCATTATACAAAGCCTAAGAGGAGGCTATCTTTTTCCGGGGATGATTGAGATCCCCAAGCAAGTCCAAGTGGGGAATCAACTCTTGCTGAGGATTACAGAAGAGTTGAGATGTCAAATACCTTGAGGTTCTGATTTAAGATAGTGTTGACCCTGGTCGGGGAACTCTCATGAGAGAGGCTGTGTTTCTGCTGGAGATCGGTCCAGAATGCCCGGGGTTTTTTCCTATAGTTATAAGGAACTTGAGAATGTCTTTAAGACTCAAGGGGATTAGACTGTCCAAGTCTACTAGTGTGGAAGAGTTTTATATTTTATATGATGCCCAAGAGGAGGCAAGGGCATTAAGGGATGAGAATCAACCCTAAAGTGGCCTGAGGTCTGACACTGGAAAGACTGCTCTAGCAAAGGATGACTAAGTTTTGTCTTATACCTTTAGGAGGTCGTCAGGGTCCTTGTATTAAGCCCAAGAGAAGGAATGAGAACTTCTAAGAAGCCAGAGGGTCCTTGTACAAGGCCCAAGAGGAGGCGGGGATGCTTTTAGGAAGCCTGTGGGTCCCAAACCAAGAAAAGTTCAAGAAATGTTATTCACC
Organism: Lathyrus tuberosus; assembly: GCA_022829125.1. Classification (NCBI taxonomy): domain Eukaryota; kingdom Viridiplantae; phylum Streptophyta; class Magnoliopsida; order Fabales; family Fabaceae; genus Lathyrus; species Lathyrus tuberosus. Next base: position 2,661,943 of record JALAZF010000546.1, on the reverse strand, counting down.
GAGAATAGATCATTTAGTGAAAGTTCTATGATTTGAAGAAATTCAAGAGATGCTATTCACCGAGAATAGATCAACTCTGGGGAGTAGAATTTCTTTGACAATTTCTAATGGTGACAGCCTGAGAAAAGGTTCACGAAGAATACTGCCTTTCTCTTTGTTCCATATTGTTTAAGCCCAAGAGAAGGAAAGAGTGTATCTGGAGATCCTATGGGGATCTAGTTTTGTTTGTATTTTAAGAGTGACCAACAGGGCTTTACCTAGTTCTAGACCTAGTTGCCGGGGAAAACTCTAAATAACTATACTAGTATATATACAGTTGATATATGACAAGTATTAAAAAAGGTATGAAAGAAAACTAACCATGCGCAGCTTCCCACAATACAGTTATATATATATATATATGAAAGCGTGTAAAAGAAAGCCGATAAAACTTACAGGTGAGCAAGCTTCCATGCTGTATTGTTAGTTGTTCAAAGAAATTAAAGAAAGTTTTGATAACAATACATATATTTGAATCTAAATCAAAAGCGAAATTGTTTCTGAAAAGATTATTGGGGCTTATACTCAAAGAGAGGCCCAAGGTTTTAATAGTGATCGCACCGTTGTTTTGAATATCATATCGGGACTTATACAACGACTGAGGCCCAAAAAGGTTTATGTACAACAAGGGTTGGGTCTTACAACTCAAGGAGAAGCCCAAAGATTATTTAAAGAAAAGAAATGGGACTTAAAACACAAGGGTAGGCCCAGATGATTTTATTGTTTAAAAATGGCGATTGCGCCGAGATTTTTTTAACGCAGAGAGACTTATACAATTTCTGAGGCCCAAAAAGGTTTTGGTTAAAAAAAGGATTGGGTCTTACACTCTATTAGAGGCCCATGAGTGATTTTAAGAAGAAAAAAATGGGGCTTACAACTCAGGGAGAGGCCCAAGTGTTTTTATTTTAAACTGGCGATCACGCCGAGATTTTTGAAAACACCGTGGGTCTTATACAATGACTGAGGCCCAAACTATTTTGGTTTCAAAGAGGGATTGGGTCTTACACTCTATTAGAGGCCCAAAGAGTTTGAAAATGAATAAAGATGGGTCTTATAGCTCAAGGAGAAGCCCAGGGATTCTGTTAAAAAGGCGACGATCGCGCCGAACTTTTGAAAATATACAGAGGGACTTATACAATATGTGAGGCCCAAAAAAGTTTTATTTACAAAGGGGTGGGACTTACACTCTATCAAGAGGCCCATGAGTGTTTCAAAAATATTGATGAGGGTGGAATTAGTCAAAACCCTAATTTTGTCTAAAATGGAATTAATTTTGTTTAAAAATTTAATAAAAATTATTGAAAACATGTGAAAAATGAGTGCTGATCTTGGATCAATGTTTCAAAAATCATGTTTTTTATCCACAAAATGATTGAAAACCATTTTAGTTGGGAAAACCATGAGGGAAAAAATATTTTAAATGTTAAAAAACAAATAAAAATTAATTCTTTGCAAAAATATCAAATATATGAAATAAATAATATTTTTGGGAAATTTTTGTAAAATAAAATATTTTAACATTTTTGTGAATTATTAAAAAAAGAATCAATTCAAAATCATTAAAATTCGGAGAGAAATTAATTTTTGAATCAATTAAATAAAATCACAAATTTCAAATATTTGAATTTTTGAAAAAGGGCGCCAAGAACACCCAAGAACACGCGTGTGTTCTGAGTTTTGCCCAGATTTGCATTTTCTCATCAATCTCACTGAATACTTGATGAAATCACACAATCCACATATCAATCTACTCATTTTCACCTCACGATCATGTCTATGGTCTTTAATTTCATTTATTTTAAGCATGGAATAAGAAATCAAAGAGAAACCTTAAGAACCCTAAATTATGCATGAAGCCTCAGAAATTCCACACACGATTCATACAAAGCAATTAATTTAGGGGAAAAATTCCATACATGATTATGAACATATGGAAAAATTATTGTGCGAGGAAATATGCATGAATTATGAGATGACCAAGTTGAGGCTTACCTCTTGCAGCTGGTGATCATGTTTTGGGTTAGAGGTGTTACAGCTTGGTTCCAATGATGTGGACATCTTCCCTAGGTGCAATGGAGTGTGTCTAAATGCTTGGAGTGGATTAAATTGAGCTGGAACTTGATTTGGCACCTCAACTGCAAATCTGTCAAAGGCTTGTGCAGATGGCTGGTGATTTTGA